>OY728161.1:1190415409-1191782409 GCA_963277665.1 Viscum album
GAAAACAGCGTTCATGCGTACGTACGGCCTACCGTCTTCATGAACGGTGTATTTCTTTCCATTTAGCGATTTATTATATATATTTATATTCTGAATATATATATATATATATATAAATCATGTTTTATATTCTGTAATTAATTAATCATGATCTAAGTAATCATATGAATAATTACAAGTCAAAACACGGACGACAAATGAAACAATTTTACCCAAAACGCTCTTTAACATGAAATTTACGAAAGAACGGGTAATATAAAGTCATAAGTGAACCATATATGATAACATAACAATGAATATGATTCTGTAATAAGTCAATGACATTATTTAAATCATTATACAGGAGGTTTGGACACTTACGAAGCAAATCAGACCTAAGGTAAGGGAAATATCACAATCTCATTTTTATGCGAGATTGTTTATACTTTGAAATTTTCTGGGGTGTATTTTATCATCCACATCCATGTTTCCTCGTTATGTAATATTATTTCCATCATCCTACAATTGTTTAAATCCAATTTTACCCTTCGGTGAGTTTTTAGTAAAAGATATGAAAGGAATCTTTTGTCGTTTTTCGTATGAGGTACTTTTTGACTTTTCCGACAAAAGTACGAGAAGAATGTTTTTTTAACTTATACGACATGAATGGATTTTTAAAGCATTATTTCCAAGAAGATTACTTTACAAGTTTTCAAGTTTATTTTTAATCAAATTCTTTTAGTTTATAATTTTATGACATGTTAAGAAAGGAAAAGTGTTTTTGAAGTAGAAAGGATGTTTTCCTCAAGAATGGAGTTCAAGTGTTTTATCAAAATTATTTTCCATCTAAGATAATATAGGGTTCTGTTTCTATCCATATTATTAAATTGATTTGATTATGTTGTGATGGAATTATTTTTATGCATTCCTTTATCTTATATGAAGTGTTTTATGATGTCATGTTGTTTAAGAATCCCATATTTATTACATGGGTTATGCAATGATGTATGATTTATGATTTTGTGGCACACATAAGAATGGTATCATTATGAGATGGGTGGGACCTATATCTCCCTCCAATGCATTGGGTAAATATTTTATATCTCATGAGATAGACATGGCTGGAATGGTAGGTTATACCGGTTTAGTGAAATATGACTGAAACGAGGGTGACTCGGTTCAGAAAGGGACTTTGTCCACTAAGATAGTCTTGGCTATGAGTCTTGACTAACAAGAAATGATTCTCTATGATTATGTGTGTATGCCACAAAGTTTAATGTTTTGTGTTATGATTATTTTGATTACATTTCACTGCCATGAGTTATCCCAGGTTATGAAATTATGATCTATTTTACAGGTTAAGATTTCCAAAAGTTATGTGCTTATGTATATGATGTGATTGATATTTCTTTTGTTTACCCTTACTGAGCATTTGAGCTCACCCTTTTATGTTTACTTTTCCCAAGGATATAAAGAAAGGTTTAGGTATAAAAAAAGAAGTTCTTTATGGGAGATGTTGAAGATCTTTCCCCAGGATTAGAAGATTATATTCCAAGTTTCCAAAGACATTAAACTATTACGATCCTTGTGTGTGTGTTTTTGTTATGTACTAAGTATTCCACAAATGTAATGTAATGTCAATGTACGTCAATATTCGGGTCTCTACAATTATACATTCACATTATATAACCATTATTATTCATCCTTTAGTTATAAAATTTCTATAATACATAAATAATCATAATATTGAAATTTTTTAAACCAAACAATATAAAATAAGCAATAAAATTTGTAGAAAAAAATATAACTATATACTGATCAACATAAAAAATTGAAATAAATTAAATTAAAAATAGTGGAATATATTGTATGTATTTTTTCTCTCTAACATAATTTTTTAATATATTTCTCACAATTTTTTAAAACTCTTGTTCAATAGTTTCATCTAAAATTTGAAGCCACTAAATTATTAATTCAATATTTTATTAATTTAATGAATATTTAGATAATTAGAAAATCTCAATAATGACATAAATATAATTTTAATAGGATATAAATATCACATGATATTATCAAAATATTGTAAAAATATATCTTAAAAATATATATAAATATTTATTGAAATTTTAAGTGGTAGTGAGATAATTTTTAAACATTATTAAAATACATTAAAACATTATCAATGATTAGTAAAGGATATATAACAATATAAGATTTACTAAGAATAAGAATCAATCAATTTAATGTTCCTTAACATATGATTTTTAAAAATCATAGAAGGTTTGAATTATTGGAAATTATAAAATAGAAGTATTGGGGTAAAAAAACACACTATATATTGAATCATAAATACAATATTTGTTTTAATTTACTAGTTTTTAAAAGACCATGTCAAACTATAATGGTGATACTATATTCTTTAAAAATATTCACAAATCACTATAAAGGTTCGATTAAATTCCAAAAGTGAATGTATAATTTGGGAACAATAAATAGGACTTGTAGAATTTTTTTAATAAATATGTTCATTGATTTTCAAAATAATCCAAGGAAAGATACTACAAAAAATTTAACACGAATCAACAATGAAATAAAACATAATGTGACTTTCAATTATTAAACAAATAAAAATGAACTGTTTTATAATTATTAAATTCAAAGAACCAAATGGAAAATAAAATTCAAAATATTATATCATTTTTGAAAATTATAATTCATCATTGAAGAATTTTCTATCTTATTATAATTAATCAAAAAGTTTTAAACCATAAATAACATAATAAGATAAAAAGATAAACTATAAAAAAAGAATAATAAAATTAGATCAAACTGGGAAAGTATATATCCCCTTATGTAAAACAATTAGTTATAATAAATTATAGAATAAATATAATAGTGATGAAATGTTAATCCACCATAACATATAATATCCATTTTATTGAAAAAATAAAAGTATAAAAAATATTAAAATTAAAATATATGATTTAAAGAAAGAATGTAAAATAAGAATGTAAATAAAAATTAATATGAACTCTCCCAAAATGAATAAACTAATGAAATGTATCCCTAACTATTATAAATTATTCATTAAATTTATACAATATTTTTAATGTATTAAAATAAAAAACAGAGTTGAATAATATATAATATTTTAACCTATACGAATTAATGACCTATTTTATATGAAAAAACAAATGGTTTACTATATACCAACATAAATTTAGATTAATAAATAAGTGATATGAATTCTAGATAATAAACAACTCAATGCATTTGAATATAATAAATATTCAAAGAAAACAGATTTAATAAAATTCCTTTGGGAAGCCAAACTATGAAAATGTTAGTAAAATTAAAATTGGAATAAGACATAGATATGAAGTCCTTCATATAACTAAGTGATTATATACATATCATAGAAAAATAATAAACATAATGCCGAGAGATTTTATATCATAATTAATTAATGGTATAAATACTTATAGTAATGCCATTGAAAATAAATCCTTTTATGATTTAAGATATTCATCATTCAATCCTATAAAATTCCATTTCCTTATATCAGTTTAAAAACTCATAAGTTTTTCTAGTTTTACTCTCATACAAGTAATTTTTTCTAATGATTCATTTAAAATATCTCTCCCAGTATTAATGATTTAATTCTCTTTCATAATAATTTAAAACTCATCATAATTTTTTTAATTACTACTAGGGATTGTTTTTCTCAATATTTATTTATCCTCCCTTAGTTTTGAAATATCATCTATCATTTCCTATTGAGTCATCAAATTATATTAATATTTATCAGTTATTATTTGTTCATATTCAACTATTTTTTTATAAATATCATATAAATATCCATTAGGAAAATAACTAGTTTCACTATAAATGATCTAATAAAAAATAAATATGAATAATATGTCTACTAATGTTGTCTTCTATCAAGCCTTGATTATCTTTGTTATTATTCTAACACTTAGTTTATGTGTTTGTGGAATATTCCAATAAAAAATACTTTATAACATTAATATTATTCATTTAATGGTTCAAATTATACTTCCATTTAATCTATTTTTTTATTCAGTCTTCATATATGATTGTTCATTGTAATTAAAACACATATATTATTGTATTTTTGGTATTTTTATTTATGGTAATTTTTATCATTTTTCAACTTCATCCCTTTTTTATTTTTGAAAATATTTTTAATGTCATTAACAGATTCATGTAATTCAACCCCAATGTTAGTTATTATTTTATCATTTAAAAAGGAATGTGAAATGGTAATTTGAGTTCTATATATATTTCATTTCTTATTATAATCATTATAACTATAAATATTTTTTTATACTATAAAATTGAATTGAAAAGCTTATATATTGAATATATAGAAAATATTTCACATTCATTAATCCTTAAATTCATATATTACCAATTATTATGAAGGGATATCATGATTATTTATACTAAAAAATTATTCTTCATTACTTCTCCATGTACAGTCATGTTGTCCATATTCTTACTGAATTGAAGGTACTTCTCATGAAAATTATCATTTTTTACTATTATAAAATCATTATAATCAACCTTATGCATTCTAGAATTTTTTCCTTTATTATCTTTAAATTCATGAATGAGTACCTTGTAAATTAATCTGAATATTTTATGTATTCTTATAAGGTGATACATGATTGTAAATATTCCTTAATAATGGAAAATAAACATAGTTCAAAATATTCCCAACAACATCATTATCAAAAAATGTGTCTAAATCACATTTATTAAAATTATATAGTCTTTATATGATAGTCTAATACTAAATACCAATATTTACAAGAAGACATCTATACTATATTTCTATAAGATATATTCACTTCCATTGAATAGTGGTGATCTCAGTAGATTTCATCCTTCATTAAATTCTTGACTAACCATCGTCAAATTGACATTCTCATTAAAAGATTAAAGGTTGTGATAATATTTATTAAAATAGATATATATAAATATTAAATATCAAAAATTGATAAAATATTATGTACTAATAGGTGTAATAATAGAGGAAAAATATACTAAAAGGGTAGGATTTGAAACCAATTGTTAGATCCTACATTGCTAGATGGAAAAGAAAATGTGGGGGACAATTATCAATATCAAAAAATGTAATCGGAGAATGATTAGTTAAATTTTTTCATGATGAATTTGGTGAATAAATATAAAATATTTATTATAATTTATATAAAATTAGTTAATTTTGTAACACCCCGAGCTTCCACGATACGCCTCTCTTTCAATAATGCAATAGCTTGCATTGTACGCAACTTCGAGTTCTAAAACACCGCGACTAATCAAAGTGGCCGTTATGAATAGTAATAACCACTTTTTAAAATTATAGAAATTTTATATTTCAAAATGGACTTCATTTTTGTATTCGTAATATCGAAATTATCCAAAGTTGAATTTTTTGTAGTTTCCTGAGAACTTCCAATTTTTTATGAATAGTGAAAAATACTTAAAAACAACTTTTTTAATCAAAATAATTTATAGTGATAAATTATACTATTTAGTGGTTTTAATGTATAATTAGAATATATTTTTACTATTTTATCCAATGGTGGTCATTAGAATTAATTTAACATTGAAATTGGACATAAACAATTGCCAATCTTTTGATATAAATTGTTTCTTAAAAACACGCTATTTGTTGTGACAGCGGGAATTAATTATAAAATTAATTAATACAACTTATATGTTTAGAATTTTGTAAAATAGACATCATTTTTGAATTCGGAATATCAATTATATCTTAGGGTGAAATTTTGGCCTTATTCTGAAAAACTTCAATTTTTGATGAATAGTGAAACCACTAAGTGGTAATCAAGCAAACTGATTCTTCAGTTAAATGAAAGTTTACCACTAATGTGTATTGAATTTTGAAAATCCGACATACATGGTTGTCATTAGTATGTAAAATGTGGTTCAATGAGATTATAATAATTTTTTGGTGAATAGTAACTTATTAAGTTCTTAATCGCGATTAGTGGTAATTAGGGTAGTTTAAGGTATAAATAATACTTTAATAATATTAAATGACCTAGACACATGTCCCAACCTCATTGGTTGTGTCATGGCCGACCAAGAAAAGCCATGGCCTAACTTGGGGACCCCATGGATCCACTTTTGTTGGGAAATAACATAAATTCCTTTTTATTTAATATTAAAGTGAAAATGACACTAACATAAATTGTTTTACTAAAACAATTTTTAAGTAGGGTTACACAAGTCCAAATTTTGACTATAAATATTCATTAGAAATCTAAAAAGAGTTCCTACATCATAGTTTTTTTTATATAATTTTTAGAAATTAAATAAATTAAATTATTTATGACATCATTATGATGTGGCGATGACCTCATTATTTGACGATTTAAATAAAATGGAATGATAATGAAAAATCTAAAACTTACACATGGCCAAAACCAATTGGATGAGTGGATTTCGAAGCCTTATCACCTTATCCACTAATTATATGAATGTGGGACCTTTTAAAACCGAAACACATTTTCAAATAAAGTAATGTTTCTTTACTTTCCAAAAGTGCCCCTCCTCTCCTCTTATAAAAGGCCCCCACCTCTACCTCATTTCACACACTTCTAAAGCCATTGGCTCGGCCAAACCCTGCCCATTTACTCTCTCCACATCCCTCTCCTCATCCTAGAGGATTCCCTTTGGGCAGAATCATTTCAAAGGAAGGCTTTAGGCTCAAACCAAAAAGAGTTGCACTTTTAAAGGTAATTCATTTTCTCATGTTCATTTGTTTTATTTTGTTTCTCCAACCCCCTAAACTCTTTTATTCATTTCTTTTGTAACAACACCAGTATCCTCAATATACAAGGATGTTGTTATAAGGAGGATTCGAGCTACACTTACACACACCTACATCTAATGGTTAAAGAACATACGGTTTCCGTGGATGGCGAAATTCTGCCTCCCGAAACGATGATTGTTCAAATTCTTTTAACACCTATAATGGTGGCCATTTTGATGACACTATTTTCATATATGATATATATATTATGTTTATGTTTTCCTTATGCTTCTGTATTTCTCATTTATGGCATACTTTATGATTTCCATTATGGGTAAAACGCGATAATTTCATTTTAGGAAGTGCGGACTACCGCCCCCTCAAAGTGATTTGAATCGTTAATGCCATATGTGGGATGTATAAAGGATGGAGTAAATGGTATTATACACTATATTATACGGGAATTATATTATACATTTATATCATTATGATTTTGTTCCATTAAATATGAAATTGAAATGAAAGTAGCGTTCATGCGTACGTACGGCTTACCGTCTCCATGAACGGTGCATTTCATTTCTTACCTCTAAATGTTACGTAATATTATAAATGAATGTATATACTGGATATATAAGATATATATGACATCTAAATCATGAATATAATTCTGGATATAATGGATATTTCACCACATAAACAACTTGTAATTATAAGAAGCTTATTTTGACTCAAGTTACCAAAGATCGACAAAATGACCGTTGTTAACTTAAATAATTACATAATGTTCATATCATTGTAATAAGTGATATAATAAGGATAATGAAATTGAAAATGGTTCTTAATAAGGTATATATTAACTCTATTTTATTATTCAGGAGGTTAAATAACGGTTGAGTCAAGTCAGACATGAGGTAAGTGGATTTCTTAACCCAACTTCCATTCTTTGGGTTAATCTCCAACTTTCAAATTATGTCATGATATTATTATGTCCTATTTTGTATTTTTACTTTCTTTATGTGTACCTATAGTGAATACACATAATAGATCTATTTTATTTTAAAAATGATCTTTTTAAGGACTTCGTCTCAATCTCCTTTCATTGAGGCATATTTCGTTTTATACACAACTTTATTTTATACGGTGTATAAACCCCTTTGACTTTTACGTTTATTCAAAAGGAATCTTTTTTATATGAAGCGTTTTACTAAATGACAAAAAGGGAATGTTTTTCTTTCCGTACTTATGCGGAGACAACGACTTCTCCGCCGCCGTGACCATTATTTGAGTTTCGGCTTCCTCTACAAGCCAACATTTTTTTTAATGAAAAATAAATACAAAGTTTTAACTTTCTTTTATTTTGGTATTGAAAATGGTTTTGAAAGCGTTTTTATTATATCAATGTGTTGTATTGATATCTTGTGATTGAAATATGGAAATGTTATGTTTCCTTTATTCATGTTTTATGTGATACGATTATGTTATGGTTTATGATATGTTTAAACCTATTCATATGAGGAATGCATTGGACTTAATAAGTGACGGGTGGAGCCCGCTATAGCTCCTCGATGCATCGGCAGGTCTCATGAGACAAACTAGTGTCTTGGCACGAGGCCTTGACAAAATTTTATTGGTGGTCTTGGCACGAGGCCTTGACTACGTGGTTATGATAGTCTGGCATTATGCATTCCATCATTATGAAAGTGGTTATTGATATTGCATGTGATTATTCGACCAGTAGAATATCCATGTGAATAAGTGAATGGCATTATCTCATTTTACTTTTGCCATATTATGTTGATGTTCAAGTTTAAAAGGCTTTTGTTTTAGTTATACATTGCCTTAAATTTTTATGTTTATTTATGAAAGCTTCCGCAATATTGTTATCCTTACTGAGCATCTGAGCTCACCCCTTTCAATGTTTTAATATTTTCCAGGATGTGAAGAAGTATTTTATGAATGACCTGCAGGGATAGTCAGAAGAGGAAATGAGTGTGGACTATGAAGACTTTGTTATTATTTTTTCACTTTATGATGTAATGTAACATTTATGAATGTATCTAGTGTTTCCAAGGCTACTAAACTAATCGGTCTTTCGAGACTTGATCTTTTGTGATCATGCCAATGTTACGAAGTAATGCACCGACTCTGGGTAGCTGGGGTCGGGGCGTTACAGTTGGTATCAGAGGCAGTTTGGTACTAACCTTGGAAGCTAGATTTAGATAAACTCTGATTAGAGCACATAGCCCAAAGATAGACTTTGAGGATTAGTAAAGAAGAACTTCCTAGAATTTTGTTATTGTAGAGATTTTGTGAGTTTTCCAAGCAATACATCCCTGTCTGGATACGAGCAGGTAGAGGCGGCACTGGCACAGATGTACCTAGGGGTAAAACCTGAAAACACCGCTTTGAGCTAGACTCGAACGGGAACTGGTGCACGACAACGGGCCTTGTTGCACTCTTGGTTACGACACTCCCGGGGGATATGCTTAGGATAATTCTCATTTTCTTTACAAACCACTATGAACGGTTATGAGTATATACTTCCTCAAATAAAACCTTTTTATGATTATGGATTATATCCATAAATAGTTCAATTTATGTAAAGTGTTTTACAAGTATGGAATTATGTATTTTGATTCATAAACTAATCTAGTTTATGCCATTGTTTAGAAATGGCGCCTAGTAGAAGGAATGGAAACCGTATCAATGCACGAACTCCGTGTAGGGATTTCCCTCCTGATCAAGATAATTATGGTGGAGCTAGTGATACAAGTGGTGCTGATCAGCTTCTCACCGTACTGGGACAACTCACGCAGGTTATGAATAACAACCTTACTCGTATGGAGCACCCTGATCCGCAACGTGGAGGATCAATGCTAGACCGTTTCATGAGGCAACAACCACAAACCTTCAATGGGAGTACAAATCCTATAGTAGCTGAGCAATGGATAAATTCCTTAGAGAAAATATTCCATGCCCTGGGGAGTAGTGAAAGGGAGAATGTTGTCATGGCAGTTTACCGCCTCACTGGAGATGCCGATCAATGGTGGTCACTAATTCAAAACACAAAGGAAGATGATGAATTAAAAAACATGGAATGGCAGGATTTCAAAGAGCTGTTCTTAGAAAAATACTTTCCTCGAGACCATCGAGCGGATATGGAAAGGCAATTTTTGAGTCTGAGACAAAAGGAGGATGAGAATGTCGCAAAGTATGAGGCTAACTTTACAAGGTTAGAGAGGCATGCTGCAGATTATATACGTAACCCAAGAAGTAAGATTGATCGTTTCTTTGATGGGTTAAAACCATTTCTCCGTCGAGCTCTAGTGTCACAATCTTTCTCATCATACGAAGATATAGTCTCATGTGCTATCAAGACAGAAAAGGAATTCTCTAAGTCTTATGACAACAAAGTAAAGCAAGAGAAGAAGAGAACGGTGGAACAAGAGACAGATAAAGGGAAAAAGGGAAAGAAGGATTTTCCATTATGTGATAATTGTGGGAAGAATCACCCTGGTACTTGCCTAAAAGGAATGGGAGTCTGTTATAAATGTGGAGAAAAAGGTCACCAGGCACGTGATTGTAAGGGAAAGAAAGAGGCTGTCAAAGTTGAATGCTACAATTGTAGAGAAATGGGTCATTATGCAAATGAATGTCCTAAGCGTCAAGGAAACTTACCTCAGAAAAGGCCAAGGGATCAAGGCCAATCTTATGTTGTGACTACAATTGAAGCGGATTAATTATTGTATTTGTGTTTTTGGACTCAAGAAACTAGATTATGGTTATAAGAATAATGTGATATATAAGGATTGTACTGCAGTACATGTTTTTTTCATTAAGGATTTAATATGATGAAGGTAATCATATTTTTAGTATGTGACAATAAGAGAAACATTACTTTGTTTGGGGAATCTGAGGTTACAATTGATTTTGGAATTTAACGACCCTTTAGAGAAAGTCTGGAAGGAGGTATTTTGGATAACTATTAAGGTTGGAAGGGATTAAGTTGAACCATGGATAATATTGTTTAAGGTTAAAGCATTTATGAAGATTATTTTTGGAATATTATAATACTATAGTTTTAGGAAAAAGGACAACCTGCAGGGTGGGGAATAACCCGTCGCGTCGGACAAAGCTGCAGGAATCGAACCCACAACCATAGTGCGACAAGCCTTTATTTCCTACCACTAGCCTACAAGAAGTCCCTGGTTATTACAAAATAGTTTTACTAATCTAAATGGTATGTGTTAACATTTTGAACCTTATACAATTAGGATAAGTATAATATTTTTGAGTTCTATTATCTTTTTGAGTAAAAGATGGGTTGAAGGTTGAAACTCTAATTGTCAAGCATAAATATATATATACCTATCTCTTATTCAATGAATAAATTAATTCTTAAACATTAGTAAAGGGATATTAAAACCAAAAAATGTGTTATCCTAATACCTTATGTCTTGTTGAACTGATGATATTTTAAATCAACATAGATTGATGTCTTTGAGGCCCTCAATTTGACAGTTGATTGTGATTGATGACCTCAATCACTCCCTACAAATATTTACGTTTTTCCTTCAATTATATGTCTCTAATTGCCACCAATGTTCTCCTAATCGAGATCATAATTGGGTGGTGACTTTTTCATTTCCCTTTCCCTCTTATTAAGGCTAAATTTTATTAATCTTATTTCCGATGTGGGTTTTCCACAAAGGTATTTTCTCTTTTCAACCTTTTATTTTCAAAGAAAAATTTCAAATTGCGAGGATGCAATTTATTGAAGGGGGGGAGAATGTAACACCCCGAGCTTCCACGATACGCCTCTCTTTCAATAATGCAATAGCTTGCATTGTACGCAACTTCGAGTTCTAAAACACCGCGACTAATCAAAGTGGCCGTTATGAATAGTAATAACCACTTTTTAAAATTATAGAAATTTTATATTTCAAAATGGACTTCATTTTTGTATTCGTAATATCGAAATTATCCAAAGTTGATTTTTTTGTAATTTCCTGAGAACTTCCAATTTTTATGAATAGTGAAAAATACTTAAAAACAACTTTTTTAATAAAAATAATTTATAGTGATAAATTATACTATTTAGTGGTTTTAATGTATAATTAGAATATATTTTTACTATTTTATCCAATGGTGGTCATTAGAATTAATTTAACAATGAAATTGGACATAAACAATTGCCAATCTTTTGATATAAATTGTTTCTTAAAAACACGATATTTGTTGTGACAGCGGGAATTAATTATAAAATTAATTAATGCAACTTATATGTTTAGAATTTTGTAAAATAGACATCATTTTTGAATTCAGAATATCAATTATATCTTAGGGTGAAATTTTGGCCTTATTCTGAAAAACTTCAATTTTTGATGAATAGTGAAACCACTAAGTGGTAATCAAGCAAACTGATTCTTCAGTTAAATGAAAGTTTACCACTAATGTGTATTTAATTTTGAAAATCCGACATACATGGTTGTCATTAGTATGTAAAATGTGGTTCAATGAGATTATAATAATTTTTTGGTGAATAGTAACTTATTAAGTTCTTAATCGCGATTAGTGGTAATTAGGGTAGTTTAAGGTATAAATAATACTTTAATAATATTAAATGACCTAGACACATGTCCCAACCTCATTGGTTGTGTCATGGCCGACCAAGACAAGCCATGGCCTAACTTGGGGACCCCATGGATCCACTTTTGTCGGGAAATAACATAAATTCCTTTTTATTTAATATTAAAGTGAAAATGACACTAACATAAATTGTTTTACTAAAACAATTTTTAAGTAGGGTTACACAAGTCCAAATTTTGACTATAAATATTAATTAGAAATCTAAAAAGAGTTCCTACATCATAGTTTTTTTTTTATAATTTTTAGACATTAAATATATTAAATTATTTATGACATCATTATGATGTGGCGATGACCTCATTATTTGACGATTTAAATAAAATGGAATGATAATGAAAAATCTAAAACTTACACATGGCCAAAACCAATTGGATGAGTGGATTTAGAAGCCTTATCACCTTATCCACTAATTATATGAATGTGGGACCTTTTAAAACCGAAACACATTTTCAAATAAAGTAATGTTTCTTTACTTTCCAAAAGTGCCCCTCCTCTCCTCTTATAAAAGGCCCCCACCTCTACCTCATTTCACACACTTCTAAAGCCATTGGCTCGGCCAAACCCTGCCCATTTACTCTCTCCACATCCCTCTCCTCATCCTAGAGGATTCCCTTTGGGCAGAATCCTTTCAAAGGAAGCCTTTAGGCTCAAACCAAAAAGAGTTGCACTTTTAAAGGTAATTCATTTTCTCATGTTCATTTGTTTTATTTTGTTTCTCCAACCCCCTAAACTCTTTTATTCATTTCTTTTGTAACAACACCAGTATCCTCAATATACTAGGATGTTGTTATAAGAAGGATTCGAGCTACACTTACACACACCTACATCTAATGGTTAAAGAACATACGGTTTCCGTGGATGGCGAAATTCTGCCTCCCGAAACGATGATTGTTCAAATTCTTTTAACACCTATAATGGTGGACATTTTGATGACACTATTTTCATATATGATATATATATTATGTTTATGTTTTCCTTATGCTTCTGTATTTCTCATTTATGGCATACTTTATGATTTCCATTATGGGTAAAACGCGATAATTTCATTTTAGGAAGTGCGGACTACCGCCCCCTCAAAGTGATTTGAATCGTTAATGCCATATGTGGGATGTATAAAGGATGGAGTAAATGGTATTATACACTATATTATACTGGAATTATATTATACATTTATATCATTATGATTTTGTTCCATTAAATATGAAATTGAAATGAAAGTAGCGTTCATGCGTACGTACGGCTTACCGTCTCCATGAACGGTGCATTTCATTTCTTACCTCTAAATGTTACGTAATATTATAAATGAATGTATATACTGGATATATAAGATATATATGACATCTAAATCATGAATATAATTCTGTATATAATGGATATTTCACCACATAAACAACTTGTAATTATAAGAAGCTTATTTTGACTCAAGTTACCAAAGATCGACAAAACGACCGTTGTTAACTTAAATAATTACATAATGTTCATATCATTGTAATAAGTGATATAATAAGGATAATGAAATTGAAAATGGTTCTTAATAAGGTATATATTAACTCTATTTTATTATTCAGGAGGTTAAATAACGGTTGAGTCAAGTCAGACACGAGGTAAGTGGATTTCTTAACCCAACTTCCATTCTTTGGATTAATCTCCTACTTTCAAATTATGTCATGATATTATTATGTCCTATTTTGTATTTTTACTTTCTTTATGTGTACCTATAGTGAATACACATAATAGATCTATTTTATTTTAAAAATGATCTTTTTAAGGACTTCGTCTCAATCTCCTTTCATTGAGGCATATTTCGTTTTATACACAACTTTATTTTATACGGTGTATAAACCCCTTTGACTTTTACGTTTATTCAAAAGGAATCTTTTTTATATGAAGCGTTTTACTAAATGACAAAAAGGGAATGTTTTTCTTTCCGTACTTATGCGGAGACAACGACTTCTCCGCCGCCGTGACCATTATTCGAGTTTCGGCTTCCTCTACAAGCCAACATTTTTTTTTAATGAAAAATAAATACAAAGTTTTAACATTCTTTTATTTTGGTATTGAAAATGGTTTTGAAAGCGTTTTTATTATATCAATGTGTTGTATTGATATCTTGTGATTGAAATATGGAAATGTTATGTTTCCTTTATGCATGTTTTATGTGATACGATTATGTTATGGTTTATGATATGTTTAAACCTATTCATATGAGGAATGAATTGGACTTAATAAGTGACGGGTGGAGCCCGCTATAGCTCCTCGATGCATCGGCAGGTCTCATGAGACAAACTAGTGTCTTGGCACGAGGCCTTGACAAAATTTTATTGGTGGTCTTGGCACGAGGCCTTGACTACGTGGTTATGATAGTCTGGCATTATGCATTCCATCATTATGAAAGTGGTTATTGATATTGCATGTGATTATTCGACCAGTAGAATATCCATGTGAATAAGTGAATGGCATTATCTCATTTTACTTTTGCCATATTATGTTGATGTTCAAGTTTAAAAGGCTTTTGTTTTAGTTATACATTGCCTTAAATTTTTATGTTTATTTATGAAAGCTTCCGCAATATTGTTATCCTTACTGAGCATCTGAGCTCACCCCTTTCAATGTTTTAATATTTTCCAGGATGTGAAGAAGTATTTTATAAATGACCTGCAGGGATAGTCAGAAGAGGAAATGAGTGTGGACTATGAAGACTTTGTTATTAGTTTTTCACTTTATGATGTAATGTAACATTTATGAATGTATCTAGTGTTTCCAAGGCTACTAAACTAATCGGTCTTTCGAGACTTGATCTTTTGTGATCATGCAAATGTTACGAAGTAATGCACCGACTCTGGGTAGCTGGGGTCGGGGCGTTACAAATTTATGGAAAAACTAAATTACGAAATTATATAAAATATAATACCAAAATGAATAAATATTAATAGTGGTTTCTGTAAACTCCACTCAACACTTCACACTATCAATAATAACATCTTAGATATGAACTACTAGCCAAACTTTTTAATGGAGTTACAACCCTTTACAACACCATTCTTTTATACACCTAATCTGACAAACCTAATAGCTTTATCTAAATGGAAATCATAAAACATGTCTTCCTTATTTTTAGAAGCGGTAAAAAAAATTATTTTTAAATTTGATTTATATGTTCCATGATCATGTATTTTTTTTAGATACGAATAACCAAACTAATTCTGCTTTTATTTAAGGGTATATCTAATGAGTGAGTTGAGTGAATACAACTATGTATATACAATTAAAAATATTTCATATATTATGAAAAATTGAAGAATAAAATGACAAGATATAGCTGTAATAAATGAATTGATTTTCTTGATTAAACATTAATTTTTTGACTCTCTGATGATCTTATTGGACATTGAATATTTAATAAAAAATAAAGTAATCTAGTAATCATAGAATGATATTAATTAATAGAAAATTAGTTTGAATATGTGAATAATTTATATATCAATTTTATATATGTTTTCAATTTACTTATTCATTTAAGTAACTATATAATTTAAATCTCTAATGGATATCAAAAAAATTTCTTCATGGACTTTTTTCTAATTTTATATTAATGATTAACTATATAAATCATTTATTTTATAATACTTTCAAGGTCTCAAAAAAATGTTTGAAAAAAAATGACAAGGAAATTTTAAATTAATAATACATATATGGAATTTGAGTAGTTTAAAATCATTTATATTCAATGCATTGTTTAATATTCCTAGTAACTAAAGGTCATTGTTCCTTAAAAAACTATTCATATAGAAAAAATTAAATACATCATGTGCATCATTAATTTATTTAATGAATATTTCTAGAAGATGAGAGGATTTATTACTAATTTAATGATATAACTATGAATACCTATAAATCGATCATTAATACAAATTAATTAAGATGATTATTTATATTTCCACCTAAAAGAAAAAAAAATTAATCCAACACTATCAGTATTGAATTGAATTCTTTCATCAATGCTTTGACACTATCCTTTACCAGAAATTCCTATAATGATCAATTTTCATGATATTTTTGTTAATTCACAATAAAATGTAGTATCAATAATGATATCTGAACTCTAAAAAAAATTAATCTTCAATTCGGACAACCATCATTATTTATCTTTTACTTGGTCCATAATATCAACTTACAATCGACCATAAAATCCAATATTTTTTCCGCTAAAAAAATCATAATTGGTAAAATTTATATTAGAATGAAATGATAAATATATGGTGATAATTTTAATAACATTAATAAATATAAATATAATATAGGGAAATAAATTTTTGGAAATGATTCAATCTAAAAATGTTTTGAAATTTCTTATTTAAAATTGATAGTAGATTGAGTATAGTAGCATCATATAAAACATCCAGAGACTATTTTGGTGATTATTAATTTATTTAAAAGAGGTAATATATATACATGTCCCTAATTTTTTGAAATTAATAAATATCACTTGGCTCAAAAACATTTATCTAAATATATCATTAACGTAGAGTAGTAAACCAATTTTAACGACTATATTTTTTATTAAACAATATTTAGTATTTAGGAAGTTTTATTAATATCAAAATGATCTATTAATTCATTATTTCATTTGACTAAAATATTGGAAAACATATTAGATTTGAAAATAAATAAAAATAATTAAATTAATATTTTAATATTCTATGATTTTTCCAAAAGAAAATAGGGCTTGAATTACTGAAATCATGAAAAGAGGCTATGTGAGACTGAACACCACCATATATTTTTATCATAAGATTTCAAACCTATAATGGAATACTCAATAATTATGAATCCATAAATTATCATAGGTGTTATTTTATTCATTTTAAATAGTTCTAAATGAATTTAAATAATTATTTATGTTTAAAAAAAGAATATATAAGAATTTTAAATTTTATAGAGAGATATACATTATGTTATAAGAAATATATTTCCGAATTTACAACAAAAACTAAAAAATTAAACAATGTTTATAATTAGTATGAATAAATATTTAAATAAAATATATAGTAATTTTTTATCCATAAAAACATGAAGGGTTTTTTAGTTTTTAAAAATAATCAACCAAATTTGAAAGGATTCACTCAACCTCATATACCTATAATTCAAAAAGACATTATTTGATTAATATAAAAAATGAATAAGGTGGAATCACTATGTAGTATCATAAAATCAATAAGGTATTTAGAGAAATATTAATTTCAATTTACATTATTCTGATTATACTAATACTTCCCCACCATTGTGAAAATGCCTGTTGGTTTTAGAGAACTAGGTGTGTTTTTACACTCTCTAAAACCATTAATCATTTTCATCATTCATATTTAATTTTTAAAAATAATATTTTGTCGCATCATATTAGATCGTGATCGAGAGCTTGTAATTTCCTACTCAATAACCCCAAACATATTATGGAGATAAGATAAATAATTTATAAATTCATTCATGTTACAATTATAAAATAATATATAGGATATATTTGAAAACAACTGAAATATTAAGTATATATATGATGATATAGATTTATGATTCTACCCTATCATTAAAAACCATTTACTTAATAATATTATGTATATGAGTCAATGTTAAAGTTTCTCGTGTCATCATTAACATAATAAAATTATCTTTGAAACATCATATGTGTCATCTAATATTTTGTTTTGATGGAGACACTTTAAAATCTATTTTATTGGAACATCACATTCCCATGTTTACTTTTAAGAAATAGTTTTAGGGATACAATATTGATTGTATAAATATCATGGTATTGAATATTATATTGACGATAAATTTATATTTCTTCTTAATTGTCTTAATAAGACTGTTCTTGTTTAGGAATAAATTTCTATAGTATATAAAATATTTATCTTTTCATGATATTGAATCTCATGTATTTATACAAGTCTGGAAAAATAGCACCATTATTTGTTTTATT
The DNA here is from genome assembly GCA_963277665.1 of Viscum album. Taxonomy (NCBI): domain Eukaryota; kingdom Viridiplantae; phylum Streptophyta; class Magnoliopsida; order Santalales; family Viscaceae; genus Viscum; species Viscum album. Next base: position 1,190,433,817 of record OY728161.1, read on the forward strand.
ATTCAGAAATAGATATTATATTTAGATTTTAGATTTTATTTGAACATTTTTAATCTAAAAAGTATATATTTATATATTTATTATTATCTTGTACTATAAGCATTCAATAATTAATTTTATTGCATAAACTCTGAACAAAATTTAATCACTTACAAAAAATTTATCAATGATAAAGGATCTATGTTTCAAAAATATTTGTATCTATAAAGGAAATTATGTTGTATATTATCAATATAGATAGAAAAAATACCAATTATGTCATATATAACTCTTTTATTGTTGAGTGGAAATCATATTTCCCTAGTTAGTTTTATGAATATTATTAACACCATTTATCTAATAATATTATCTTATTTGGGTCAATGAGAAAATTATACTTAAATCCATGGAATTAGATATTTTATTTTACTTTAATTCCACTTTGTAATTCCTCTGAAAAGACAACCTACTCAGCAAATAAGGTTCATATATTATAATCTATAGAAACCTAAATTTGTCACATTTCACCATTGCTAATTAATCATTTCTTTAAAAAAAATTACATTTGATGGAATAAAAAATTATATTTTTAGGGATTTTATATTATATCACCATAGAAAATTATATATCTCTCAATTATTACTTATCTCATTCTTTCCCTATAACACATTAAGGTTTTAGAATATAGTAATTTAAATAAATATATTCTTTAATATATTTTATTATACAAAACCCCAAACTAAAATGAGAAACAATAAATCAAAATTAAATATATATAGAAAAACATCCAATAAATAAAAAATCTATAAATTAATTATAAATTATTCCATATTTATTATAAATAACAAATATCAATTAATTTTAATAAAGGGATCTTTCACAAATAACATATTGAAAAGTGTTGTGTTTTTAACCAAACTAGTCCCTTTTATAAGATGATTATGACATTAATTAATATTTAAATTTGTTAACTGTTATATTTATATTTATTTAAATAATAATTGAAATTAAATATGATTAAGAACAGTTAAATATTAAACTATCATTATTCTATAAATTTTTTTTATTATCTATTATATTTCAAAATTTATGTTAAATTTATAAATTTGGGAATTTAAATTTAGTGAATTTAAATTTATTATATAATTTTACATGTAAAAATTATATTATAGTGATTTTTTCTGTTTTTTACACATAATATTTAATTTTTAGAGACTAATAAAAACATATATATTTTGAAAATTATATCTCTTATATAGAAATTTCAGTATTTTTGAATTACAATAATGGATGTAATTTATTTTATAAAAAAATATTTTGTTAATATTATAAATAAAACATTTAAAAATACTATTTTAAAATTAAAAACCAATTTTGTTCATTTTAAATACTAAGTGATTTTTATTCTAATAATGGAATTATTTTTAAAATTATTCTGATATTATGTTTTACCAATGATAAATTAGATTTTGAATTAGTTTATAAGTCACATATCTTTTATTTTTTATTTATAAACTAAATATTTTAGGGGGATTAATATTATGCATGATGTTTGGGTAAATTCATTTGCATTCTTAAAAATTCGTTTTCCTACAAATAAGTTTTTTGGAATTTTGATTATTTATATTAAAAGTGATTTTTACCACTATTGGAAGGTTAATGTTGAAAATTTATTTTCATATTTAGTTTTATAAGGTTCAAAATATTTTTTAATGTAGATATTGTTAGTCATAATGAATAATTACCATATTAAATTTTGACACAATAGTATGTGATAAAACGGAAAACGAGGGTGTTAAAATAACTATTACGGCTTCTATGATCCCTAAATTTTTTATAATTATAACTAGTTTAGTGAGTTTATAAAATCCACCACCTTATCTTATAAATTAGAAAAAATTGATAGTTTAATTTGAATTTTAATTTACATAATTTTAATGTTAAGAGAGTTTATAGGGGCTCTACTACCCTCATTTATAAAAGGGAATATACTATTCATACAACTTCAACCATATAGATAATAATATATTAAAATATATTTAACAAAATAATGTCCCAACAATCTATTCCTTGTTATAAAAATTATTTTATTCCCAAAATACAAATCCTTCATGTTTTAAGGTGTAATCTAAATTAAGATATCCATGGGGAATATATAAGTATTAACATAATTATTACAAATTCATTTCTTCTTATAAATCCATAAAATATATGATAACCATAGTAATATATTTTTATTTGTTTATTTAATATATTTAAATTATATTATGTTGAAAGGAAAACACATTTCTAATACTTTTTAACTCAATGAATAATGACAATGGAACTCGTTTGTACGTGCAGACTACAACCTCTATAAGGCGATGTATTTCATTTTTCATCACCTCCACCCATGTATGGTTATAAATATCTATTTAATGAGTATATGTTATTTTTATGAAATAATTATGACACTTTAAGGATAAGTGTTAATCTACCATCCTTCCCCCATATTCATTGGAAAATGGTAAGGTATTTCTTATGAATATGAAAACTACTTCCATTATGAAATGACATATTTTATTTTTGATTTTTCATCTTATTGATGGAATTAATAATGGTATTAATAAATTAATATGAAATTTATAAAATTATTATTTTCTTTGGGAGATAATTTTGTCATTTTGTTAACAATATTAAAAATAAATTATCATGGTAATGTTTGTCTACCTCAAACAAAGTTACCCAGATAATTTCAAAAAATAACCTATTAACTATATTATTATTTTATATTATTCATTTAAATATTCATTAATTTTATTTATCAAATTAATTAAATGTTTTTTAAACTTTATTTATATTTTAAATAGATAAAATCCCAATGAAATAACATATTTATTAAAATTTGGTTATCATGACATGTTCTAGTTTTAGATGGTTTTAAAACCTACATGAATGATGATGTAATGTATATGTCAGGAATGATTAAATAAATGTAGGTAATGGTAATTATATTTAATAATTAATAATTTAATATGTTTTTATAATTATTTAATAGTTAATCTTTTATCATACAAATAAATTACTAGTATACATCAATATCTATTTCAAACCATAAAAAATGACTATCATCGAAAATTTATGAAAAATTAACTCTATCATAATCTATTAATTTGTTTTTATTCTAGAATGATATAGACCATATAATATGATATACTAAGATCTTATGATTTTTTTTGGAAAATTCTCATTATCAATTACTAATAAACTAATGTTATTTTTTAGATTATAATCCAAATAACTTCATAATAACAAATGTGAAATAAATTGATTCAGTATAAAAATGATAATGATTTAATTAAATGAAATAATAATATAATAATATAATGTTCTGAATCATATAATTAATTAATATGATTTTATTCTTCAATATTTAGAGAATTTATGAAATGATTTGAGACTCAAGATAATGCATTTCACATATCAATTTACTTTCAATGAGACTCCTTCCATTTTCACAAAATGTTTTCTTTTACATGGTGTATAAACATACATATGGATGTAGTTTTAATTAATTTCAAAAAAAATCTAGTGGTTTTCAAATCCATTTAATTTCATCACCTTCAATGTTATTTTTTTCAAATGATTTGAAATTCATAATGTATTTTCCTTCAAAACATTATTTTAAATAAAATAAAGTTTATCTATAAAATATTTCTCTTCCATATGCATGTTATAATAATTTACTCTTTAGTGTTATTTTTCATAATATAATGAATTTTCAATGTCATTTTCAACTATTTTTTAATTTCCTTACATGGTTATTAAGACTGAATATTTTTAATATATCTTATACATGTGAATTATAAATATAAACGTCCCTATATGAGTTATTTTATTATTATTGGACATGTTTTCATTATATTATATTTCCTTTTGGAATTTCTAAGTGTATTATGGATGTTGGGTGAATGATGTGGTGTTTAGAATTTTTTCACTTAACAAAACCATTGGACCAACCATTGTGAAGGTTATGTTCCTAATTGTATTTTCCCTCAAGGATTGTAAGTTTCCCAGGTAGAAGGGATATCACCAATCTTTATAAAGTACCGTTTTTATGGGATTTGTGGATAGTAATCTCATATATAAGAAATAATGTTTAAAAAAAATTAGTGAATGGGTGTGGAGGATATATGTGGACAGCATTATAAAAGCATTGTACAAAATGGATTTATAGAATGTGCAACACCGTATTCCAAGGAGTGGTGCTTTCAGTTATTGTTCAAAAGTAAGCCACCCAAAATATATTGGGTGAATGAACTACACAATGGTCTAGGGAATAGTGTCGATCTTTATGGGTTTTCAAATGACTGATTTTACCATCGATCATTGGTGGGGAAACTTCAATTAGGATATGTGGGGAGAGATTTGTATGAGTATTAAATTCAATTTCTAGTGCCTTCAAATTCTGAATAACTATCATTTTCCCTATAATAAATTTATAAATTGATCCAGTGATATCTAGAGGAATTTATAGGTGATCTCTATCCTGATGATTTTTTCCTCTTATTTTTCTACTATGGAATAGTATTCAAGGTAGGTGGATTCTTCATCACTCTACATTTATACTAATTAAAAATTATTTAGTCTTGGAATAAATTTAATTATTATTATTAATGAAAATTCATTAATTACACTCTCGTATCTCTTATAATGTGTCCCTTATTTCTGAAGGAAATTTTAGTTTACTAAAAATGCATAGTGAGTATGATATTTAATAATAAATGGTTTTAAATATAGGAGAAGACATGGGAATGGGATAGTGTCAGTTCACGGTGTATATATAAAGAACCTCATTAGTTTTGACTTAGTTATGGTTCCAATTCATGGAAAAGGGGACTTTACTTCCATCTGATGACACAGGTCTGGATGGATGGGAACCAATTATGAGTATGGGATTCTTAGTGGACATGTTATGTTAGAAGGCACATTTGTTCTTTGAGTTTCATTCATTTTTATTTGTGACATGGGATACAATTAGAGTATTTGTTTCTATTACTTTCACTATATCTATACAAAGAGTATCCAATTTTTTATTTACTGTATATATATATATATATTATGCGATGAATTTTTCTTATAATAGTGGAATGTGTTGGAAGCCTTTTAGATTAATTATTAGGGTTTTATACTCACCCTTGGCATATGAAAATTTTTGTGTGTATTAATTTGTTTACTATGATGCAGGTAAATAGATTATCTGATACTATTTGAGAAAATGATATTGATACTGAGATCATGTCTTTTGTGATTTGGACCACAATGATGATCTTGTAGTGTAGTCATTATGGTGCCAAATATATCCCTTCTATTATTTTATGTATTGGGATGTTGTAGAAATTCTTGTATAGTTTTCTTCTATGTATTTGATTCTATGAATATTTTATCATTAATACATTTTTCCATTGTTATATCATGCATCATTTTTACAAATTCATATTGTTTTCGTATGTTGTATGGTAGGTAATGATTATTAGGTAAAATTGTTCCCCAAGATTTGATAATTCCCTAAGAATTTATTTTCATTATTTTCTGTTGAGGTTATATAACTTATGGTCATCTGAATCTTAGTCTAGCCTATAAAAATGAATTTGGGTTGCAATTTTTAAAAAAAGCATAAATTTGTTAAAATCCATCTATGGAGATGTTATACAAGGAGATATGATAAGTATGATCTCAAATTGTATGTATAAAAAATGTTTATATAACCTATATATATATTAGTTCATTAGGGTTTTAAATTTATAAAAGTTTTATTAAACACTTACAGGCCTAAAATTATCACATAATAGTGGTTTTTTCCAATGAGTCATATTTATCATGAAATAGTAAAGATCCATCCAACAATGAATATAACATTTATATGATATTTGATAAATCTCCTTGTTTAGTTTGTGAATATGAAAAAATAATTATTTCCAAAATATTCAGTTGTGATAGGATAATAGATTTTTTATGATAATAGGAAAATTCCACTATTCAAGATGCTTAGAAACTATAAAGATACTGCTACAAATAATACCATATATAACCCATATGTGTGTCATCACAATTTCTAGATAATACAGGAATATTTCAAACGTGTTGAAAAAGTAAATTGACTGGAGGAACCATGATACTTGTAATAAAAATTACAATAAAAAATACAGAACCCACCAATCATCCTAGGTTACTTAGTACACATTAAAGTAGATTCGTGATTAGTAATAATGAATAAAATCATTATCTTATTGTAAAACCCAATCTAAATTAAATTAAATATATCATTATATATGCTCGAGAACCAAGAAAATAAAATAACATGTTCTAGATATTCAAGCTATGTCCGAACAAGGTTTTAATTATGATATGTTAGAGGAGTTATTTAATAATAAACCCATCATGCATGCCATATATGTTATTGTAATAACATAATTCATCCTACTAAAGTATGATAAAATCTAGATAATGTAAAATAGAGTTTTATTTACATACCGTTCTCATTATTAACTATAAGTTGTATATAGTAGATCAGTATGGGAATATATGTTAAAATTGGGTATATGATTTGACATTAATTCTTGGGGGATGATGTTGGGTATAAAAAATTAGATAGACATAGTGAACATGGAAATTTTGGAAGAGATGATCATTGATGGTAACACGAGTGGAGGTAATATCTTGTTCTTCCTATACATAGGTGTGATCTATAGTATTGTGAATAAGAATATATGGGAGAGCTGCTCCATGGTACTAGAGCATTAAAGAGGTGGTCCATTGGGTTCATATTTTTTCACCCATATCATAGTAACATACTTAAAAATTTCTATTGTTTCTCATTATAGAACATAATAAGGGAAACCGTGAAATCACATTTGCACTATCATAACCATTGAATGAAATGAAATATCAATTAGTATTGTAAAAATATCTTGAAGTCAAATGTTGTTAATGGTTTTACCATATCATTGGATTCTAATTCTTTAATATTAATTTATCTTAAAACAAGTTACCTCTATTATAATATTTGTACTAAGGGTGATTCCAAAAACACCCCATTATATAATCTTTCACTGCATAAGAATGGGAGTATGAACATGTTAGGGGGAGTTAATAACCAAATTTTCCGAGTTGTAAAGATTGTATCAAAAAATCAAATTGGTTCTGAAACTATGGAAGGTACTAGTCTTTTTGAATATTCATTAATTCATATTTTATTTGAAACTGGTGCTTCTTATATATTTTTTAATTCTTCTCATGTGGTAAAAAACAAGGTGAATATGTGGAAATGATGTATCAAATTGTAAGATTTAAGTCACCTATAAGAATATAGAAGTGTAGGGGTTTTAGGTTTTGACCATTTTCAACTACTATTTCATAAATCTAGATTTTATGGGAGTTCAATTTCAAATTTTTTTTATCTTTAATCTCTTATTGGGAATGCGTTTGATAGTATCATTCAAGGAATATATTGAATTCTATGAGTAATAAATACATTTTATATATTTAAAAGGGAATTATATGTTTTTTAAAAGGTAATTAGATATTAATTTGGGAAGAGGATGTTCATTATATAAAATGGTTAAGACAATGTTGTATGAAATGGAACATGTCACTTTGGGGACTATTGGTGCAACAAAAAATATGTATTTTTATAGAATTACAGAACAATACCCCAATGTATTTATAGATAAGTTCAATAGTATACCACCTGAATGGTAAGTTGATGTTTTTTTCAACCTAATCCTAGAAATGAATCCAATTTCACTTAAATAATATATAATGATGCCAAAAAAATTACAAACAATTAAGGTTCAATTGGAATAATTGGAAATCAAGGCTTTTATCTAACAAAGATTGTTTCCATGGGACACTCCAATTTGATTTCATAAGAAACATGATAATACACTTTAAATTTTTATCAATTATCATATGTTATATCATTTTATAATAAGGAATCTATATCATCCTCCAGGAATTGATGATCAGTTTGATCATTTTAATAGAGAATATGGTTATAAAAAATTTATCTCCAATCGAGGTATACCGAATCCATGTTAAGAAAGAGGATATTCCAAAATTATATTTTAGAATTAATTATATACACTATAAATTGTTAGTTATTCCATTATATATTATTAATGAACAATAATTATTTATGGCATAGATAAATTATATAATTTAAAGAAACTTGGGTTACATTTCTGTGGTGGTATTTATTAATTCCATCATAGTATAATATCCCACAAAGGATGGCCATGAAGAGAACTTCGTGACCATTTTGGATACATTATGAAACTGTTATATTTATTCTAAATAGTCTACGTGTTTCATATAGATATTATAAGTTATATTTATTAGACATGATATCTCAAAAAAATTATTATCAATTTATCTTGATAATAATAAGGCTATAATTTCATGGTAACCATCGAATAATGTATTTGAGATATAGAGTTTTCTGTAATTAACAAGATATTTTCATCACATTTTAAGTGATTTCTAATTCCATTCATATCTTGTGATAGTTGTGGAAAGGAAGGAAATTAAATATTTATTAGATAGATGATTATTAGAAATATTTTTAGGAACTCAAGGTTTGGATCAATTAAACACGTATCCATATCATTCTATAACCAGTTGAGATATATGTTGTTCTTTGTGATGTATCAAGATATATTTTTGGATGTGTTACAATGTTAGAAGATTGATTAGTATATTATGGTTCTTTATAGATGAAGATGCATGAAAATAACTGTTAAACCCATACTATATAACAAGATATTCAGATCTATGCCTTAAAAACAAGGAACCACTACTAGATTTTATGAATTGTTCACTATGTTCATGGGTCAAAAAAATAAAAAACCACATATTCTCTAAATGAGACTTGAATACGAGACAACAAATATGTATGAAATATCTTCTTAGGTTCAACTTTGACATTATGTATACACTAAAGATTTTAAATTTATTAGATTATTATTTAATTCATAAGTTTTATAAATAGGTGATCAAATATACCCATTACCAATAAAAATAAAGGGCTGTAATTGATAATATGAAAAATGTAATGTGATAAGCTAGATGATGATGAGGTTTTATCTTTAGTCACTATGATTCCTGATGTGGTTGAATTAGTGAAGGACACTCAACAGTTAAACCATGATTCTTTTATAGTGATTTCAATCCTTAATGTTAGGGACTCTATAGATGGATGGAAAAAGGATGATTTTTTTTGTTTCACTATCATGATCAGGTCCTAGTCCCTCCATATTTTAATGAACAAATAGTTTATGCATATTATCATTCTATGTGGTCTATCCAGCTATGTATTCATAAAATTTTTTGGTAAATGAATGTCCATTTCTGTTGGTCAAGTAAGGAGTGGATAACAAAATATTTCATTATAAAATGTCTCACCTTTAAATAGACCAATGACAAAATTTAGCATCCAACTTACATTTTAATTTCATTTTATATACCTGTATAGTATTGGGATACGATTTACATGAACTTTGGATGTGAACTATAAAGAATATTTTGGAAGCATGAGACCATTTGGGTGATTGCAGGCTCAATAAAAAAGTCTATGAAATTCATTCCAATTTGGGAGAGGAATACAACTAAAGATTTGGTAAAGATATATCTTTTGGATGAGGTGAAATTTCATGAGTTTCTGGTTTTTATGGTCTCTGAATAAGATGGACCTGGTGCAAGCTATCCATGATTTCTTTAAAGGGGTCCATCTCCCCTGGGCAGCATGTGCCACTAAAATGTTGATGCTACCCAAGATCAAGAAACCTCACTCTCTTCAACACTATAGGCCAATTTGCATGTGAAACTTCCTGTATAAGGTTTTGTCTTGCATCCTCATTATAAGATTAGTCGTTTACCTGCCCAGCTAGATTTCGTAACAGCAACATGGGTTTATCAAGGGCAGTCTATCCAGGGTGCTATCAGGCCGGCTCAAGAGATTATTGGGGATATTAACCTGAAATACATTGGCTCCAATATTAATATCAAGCTTGAAATGAACAAATCTTATGACAGGTTGGAGTGGAATTTTATCATTAGGGTCCTCTCCAAAATGGGCTTTTCTACTTGGGTTATTGATCTCCTATTCCAATGCTTCAGCTCCACCTGGATTTCGATATCTTTCATGGGAATGCAATATGGTTTTTTCAATACGGTTCGAGGATTAAGGTAGGGTGATCCACTATCTCCTACTCTTTTTATCATGGCACATGATTCTCTTTGCGTGTATATCAATAGAGGTATTACGGCAGGCTGCATTCTCCCTTATCGATCCAGATTTCAGTCTAGTAGGATCTCTCACTTAATGTTCGCTGATGATACAATTATGTTCAAAAACGGAAGTAACCCTTCCATCAATGACATTAACACTATCCTTGTGTAGTACTGCAAATGGAGTGGGCAAGTGGTGAGGAAGGAGAAAGGAAATCTTTTTATTTATAGAAAATACACTGAATGAAGGGTGGGATTATAGAAAGAAAGTTGGGTATAAGGAGAGGATCACTCCCTATGTATTATTTGGGTGCACCGATTTCCCATAGGAATCCACGAGTCCAGCATTTTGACAAAGTGATTGAGAAAATTAAAGTCCAAATTTTTAACTGGAAAAATCGCTTTCTATCATTCATAGGTCAAATTACCCTAATCAATAGTGTGATGTACTCTATTCCCATGCATGTTCTCTCCGCGCTCATGGTCCCTAAGGGTGTTATGTCACAAATGGAAAAGTTTCTAGCCTCTTTTTTGTGGGATGCACAAATGGATGGAAGACACCATTGGGAAGCATGGGGAAAGCTTGTAAGACCATTTGTGGAGGGTGGGATTAATGTCAAAAGTGTTGCAAGGTCTATGGTGGATCTTCATGACAAGCTCTCATGGGTGGTGGTTGAAGGGAAGATAGTTTGGGGGAATCTATGCAGATTAGATACGGGGGTGGGTGGCGGAATCAAAGTTGGAAATCATCGGTAACCTGGAACATGATTCAACCGCATCTACTGAAGCTTCAAATACACTCACGCTGGATTGTGGGGAGATGCGACATCAACCCGTGGAAGTGCAATTGGGTAGGTTCAGAGCTGGGGTTTCCTGGATGCCCAGTTCCAAACATCATATTCAGACAGGGGATGACCCACCGCAGCTTCATGTATTCCATCCTGGATAGAGAGCAGCGATCTGTGTTCAATGTTATCATCATGAGCCCTGAGCTGGATCGATGTTTCTTCACAGGATCACCATCAGGTCTCTTCTCGACCAAAGCATATCAGGATCTACAGATGACAAAACATAACTGGGTGGATTGGAGTGATGTGCTCAGGATTAAAGAACTTCCTTCAAAAATCAACTTCCAGGTTAGGAGAGTGCGACATAATGCGCTGGCAACTGAAGCGAACATTATGTGTCTGGGTGTGAACCTTGCATATAAGTGCATCTGTTGCAGGGTGCCGTAAATTGAAGACACTGAGCACCTTTTTTTTAACAACGACTTGGCTAAAATGGTGTGGCAGGGTTTTGGTAGTTTTACGGGATGGTCTCTACAGGGGGATTCGGCTACTGATTTATTCAGCCGATGGTTCCTGGGTGAAAAAACTAATGGTCTGGAGAGAACGACACGTGCCATTAAATTTGCAGCTGGATGTTGGTGTATTTGGAGAGAGCAGAATGGGGCTCATCACCAAGGCTATGCAGGTACTGGAAAGGGCCTTTTGATCAAGACCAAAAGAACCCTCATTGATCTAACTCGACTATACAAGAAATGTGTGACAAGACCATCTATATGTAACCTTATCCCAAGAACTTATACACCTGGTGTCTCCAACAGACGGTCGGGCAGGTGGGTGTGGTGGCTCCCCCATTCCGAGTGACTTAAAATGAACACTGGCAGCTCCTACATTTCAGGTCAGATGAATGGTGGAGGGGTGATATGGGATGTAAGAGGATTTGTGGTTATGGCCTTCTTCGATCACTTTGGCTCTGGAAATTCCATTCTGGCGGAGGCGCATGCCCTTCTTTCTGGGCTTAAATTGTGTAATCAGAAGAATATCCAACTTGCGACGGTGGAAACCAATTCGATGGACATCTTTAACACGCTTAGCGTTCACCAGTCTACACCATGGTCTATTGAGTATACCAATCGAAGATGCAATGAATTGATGAACAACCACATGGATATCTCTCATACATGGCGTGAAGGCAACACTGTGGTAGACTTCCTGGCCTCCTATGCAACTCTAGATGAACAAATTTCATGCTTCTTGAGCACTGGGTCTCTTCCCACAGATATAGTGAATCTGGTGCGTGTGGATTCTCTAGGCCTTCACCATTTTAGGCACCCATAATTCCTGGCCTTTTATTGCTTTCTTTCTCCCTTGTACGTTGAGAAAATCAATAAAAATTATTCTTCAGTCATTTAATGGTAACCTTGATCTATGCTGACCTAGATCAAGGAATCCCATCTCAAAATATATTGCCTCTAAAATCAAAAGATTCATATATTGGAAGACAATATCATAGAGTGTTTCCTTTATTATGGTGTTACGTGGGAATATCATTTGTATTTGGTGGAGTTTTCCAATAATAATAGTTATGAAAACATTATACACATGGCCCTGTAAGAGGCATTGAATGATACTCTTGTGGATCCATAAATTTTTGGTTAGTGTTAATACCAAAATTTATAGAACCCTTAAATTGTGATTTTTATAGGCTAAAGACTATTTATAAGGAGATCAAAGCATCTACCACCAACAAAAATTATGTTTCTCCGTGTAGTCACTCAATAGAACATGTTGTTGGTTGGTTGTTCTTACAGGGGATTTTCTTGTTATTATATATGACCAGTTCCTTCATGTAGTATTTTGGGATGGTTGTGAGGTCCTTTATCACTTTTTCTTGTTGATCTATTTTTCATTCAATAAGTTCCTTCATGTTGTCACTTGTCACTTTTTTGATCGATCAATTTTTTTAAAATTGATCAGATTATAAATACTATTTCTTGGGATATACATGTGTTATACATCGCCTTCTCGTTGTCAATTAATCTATTCATGTGGTAAATCCCCATGTAAGTCTAGTCCCAGTGCTCATAGTATTTTAGTAAATATTAATATTTCAGTTTTGAAATAGAAGTAAATTTATTACTAAAATATGGAATTAAATAATTATAAAATTGTTCATAAACATTTTTAGAGTGGATTTTATATCATTTTTATTTCTATAGTATTTGGGTTTTTAATTGTGTACTTTCTTTGTGGTTTAATGAAAAATAAATTAAAGATGTTTGAAAATAATATTTGATGGTGTTATCTTTATTAATATCTTAGTGGATCCATATCTATAACCCTAAATTACAATTCTACTCTTTATTACTTTCGTCAAGTCAAGATGATCCAAAAAAATTTCCTTGACCCTTGGAAGTCATATTCGAATGAAAGGAACCTTTGTTCATTGTGATTTTTGGGGATTTAATCAACCCTTTTATTCCTTTTTTTTGTTAAGAAACACTTATCATCTAATACCATTGAAACAACATCTTTTCTCTATTTTTACTTGGTGTATTTTGAATATTTTTCTACATAGTGCATCCCTTTTCACCCTTTTTATGTATCTATAAAATTAATATTCTTCTTTTTTTAATTGGGGTCATTGTAATAATTATCTAATAGATAAAATAAAATGAATTGAATTGAATTGAAATGAATGGGTAGTTTTTGTCATCACTCCTATGAGTTGAGAACATGTGTTATATTTTTTACTGTAATTCAATTTTCATTAATGTTTACACATGTATATCCTGGTATGAATAGGTTGTGTGTAAGATTAGAATCTATTTGATAATACTGATTAATGATAAGAAAAATTAATTTGAAAAACCTATGTAAATTAATTATGAGATTTATGTCCACCAAAATACTAGTGTTATGTGATTATAGTGTTTTTTTGTTGGCCACGTAGTTATTTGGCCTTTATGGTAACTGAACAATTATTGGGGTGGTCAAATTTGATGTGAGATATGAGAGAGAATTCCTATATTGGTTGGGTTGTGTTGATGTTCCATGGAAACTATTAGGATATTTTTGTGAGGTGGTTGTGTTATGGGGATTTTTTAATAAGGAAATGTGATTATTATTATTATTATGGGGAGAATGGGTTGTAGTATGGTAATTTTTTGTAGTGTCCTAGTAGTGTTGGGACATGAAACCATTAATGGTGAATTAAAAGTGCCTATAAATTAAAATTATAGTCAGAAATTAATTCTTGGTAATTTATAACTAATTGAATGTCATGAAATTGAAATAAATTGGAATAAGTATCATTGTTGGATAGAGAGTTTTATCACTTAATATGGGACAATATTTCTTAATAAATTATTAGTGTGGGGAAATGTTTTAATATAAATAATGTATTAATCTATTAGTGGAAGAATAAAGTAATTTGTTATTTATGTGTGGATATATTTTTTTGGTGATTTATATTTAGTTGTGGAAGTGGTTGGTGGTAATATGTGGCAAGGGTTTAATGGTTTTAATTATATATGGAGATGATTAAGTATTTATGTGAATCTTTTTGAATATTTTTGTTGAAGATGTGTGTATATATATATTATATTTTTTTTGATTTCAATATAACCCTAACCACATTGAGTACTATGTTCTGGAACACAAACCTCTTGGAGGATGTTTTCCCTGATAAGCATCATAACAAGGGAACAAATATACAATTTCCCCTATTCCCTACTCTTCCTTTGGTAGTAGTGCTTAGTGGGGGTACTCAGCTAGTTGTGATGACTATTCAAGGATGGTTTGGTTGGTGGATATGATAGGTAATTGGGGTCATGAATGGTGGGAGGAGGGAATGATGTTGATTTCCTATACATTCTTGATACCTTAGTGTAATGATTATGAAGTTATGGTTGGTTGTGTGATGTTTTGAATTATGATGTGGCAAGAGTAGTGATATGTGGATATTGACTGATGCCATTATTGGATGTTGGGGCCTATGAAAGGCTATGGTAGTTAGGTTTTTATCCAACCAACATTATATTATTCATGATATGTTCTGGTAAGATGGAATATAATATATGAAAGAATATGACTTATATCATTTGGGCACGAGAGAAAAAAATAAATAGGGAATTTGAAACAGGGTTCCATTATCTGTGATCGTTTATATTAATTCACAATGTAGGATGAGTAATTCCTAGATTGAGCATTGGGGAGGCTATGTTGGATAGTTGAGTAGTTTAGTGATTTTTGGTTATGTTTTTTGTTCATTGGTGCATTATATTTCTATTTTAAAATTTGTATGATAGGCCCTTGGTATGATCCTTCTAATTATGCATTTCATTCTCACTCTACATATATAAACTATTTTAACTTTTTCAAAAATTATTTTTGGAATCGAGATGAGTTCTACAACATTCGATATTAGAGATTATATGTTTTGTCATCTACATGTTTCCCTTTTGATTTTATTTTAGATGATTTTATTTAAATGATTATCGTGTTTTGTGAGATTGAATGGATTTTTTATATTAAATTATGTACTCGGTATTTGGTTGTTTATCTTAACTATCAATGATTTTTATCGTTATATAGGATAATTTTTTTTTATTTTTGTATTTTACAACCTCATTACTATTACTCATCCTGAGGACTATAGGAAGCATGAAACATTGCTAATTCTTTATCTTCAATACCGGCTTAGGAGGGTTACCAGTATAGTGGGTGGGTGAAGGGTGTTGTGACATTATGGTATAAAAGGATTTTAGTTGGTGATAATATGATGTTTGGTGTTAGGAACTAGTGAGGATTTCATGGGAATGGTATGGAAACAATGATAGTTAATATTAGTGTGTTAGGTAACAAGGAATATGAGCTAGGAAGTATGAATTTAATGATCCATTTTATATGACATAGGGAACATCATCCTTCAAAACAACTTGTATGAAATAATGCTAATAATGTGGTAGAGACTAAGGATATGTAAATTTATCATGAAGTCTTGTGTGTGTGTGAAAAGGTTATTTGTATAAATTTAAATGAATTTAACTAAATTAATAATGATATGTCCCATGATATCATATATAGTTTTTTCCATTATTTGTTTCAAATATGTGTCTTGGAAAGTTTATGTGCGTGTTTCAGTATGTATAGGTCTATCAGGCCAATCCTGTTGATTGTTCAATGATTGATCTCATAGAAGATGATGAGATATGAATGCGGGGATTTTATTGTCTCTAGTGTGTGATTATAAATAATTTTTATCAGATAATATTTGATCTATAGAAAAATAACTAGATGGAGGAAATTGAGATCATCTTTAGTCCATATTTGGATTGATTTATGTACTAGGCTCTATTTGAAATCATTCAGATTCATGGGGAAGAAAGTTACTAGTCAAAATTATCACTTGGAGAGAGAAAAGATTATAATTATTTGTCGTATAAATATCATAAATAATTTTTTTAGAGTACATATATTTTGAAAATACAGTTGGAAAATATGAGGTGGATTATCCTCCTTCCATAAGTGCTCTTAAGCTAATAAAATATTGGGATTTGGTTTAATGAACTCTTATGATTAACTGTCGATAACAATTCAGATGATGTCTATAGAGTGAAGAAACTAGTGGTGGTGTTGTGTCATGTGATCAGTTATAGAATCACTCCATTTATTTTTCTAATGTATTTGGTGATGGAGAAGAAGGAATTTTTGATCAAGTGGATGCAATCATAGAGTGGAGTTCCTCAATAAGTAGGTTATTAGGGCTTCTCAAAGAGTATGGATTCAAGAGGAGAGTCACACATGATAAGGATATAATGTTTCTATTTAGTAGGGAGTCAATCATAGTAGTCATATTAACACTTTTCTATATTTTAAAGATCCCTATAATCTAATGGGGAATTTCCATTTTCATTCCATGTAGGTTCTAATGCTGGAGGTAGTAGTGATGTTTGATGGTATGATAAAAAGGTTATCTAGCACGATTTCAAAATTATTTTGTTCTAGAGTCTTGTAATCCTTTATTGAACATAACATGGTATATGCATTAATACTATAAAAGGATAGGATTCTATTTACCATTGTCTTATCCACACAAGTTGGAGGTCATGATTTCTTGTTTTTTGTGAGTCCGGAATATAGATGGATGATTCAAAAACATTAGTTGGTAGAGAGTTTCTTCTTATAGTAGATACAATTTGATTATGTCATCCTTATTAGTAATTGTATGTATTCTATGCATTTAGTCATTGGATGTTTAAGGAGAAGTGTCTCATTTTCTAATATAATGGGCTATTAATTGGTGATAATTGGTGAATGGAGATATTACATGAGTTGTAGGTGTGTAGAGGTAATTCAATCTCAGTTATAAGAGTCATCAGTGTATTATTATGTGGTAGATGTTCATTGAGTTGTGTAGGAGTTTTCATGTATATTTCGTGATAGGTTTGGACTCTTCCCTCTTAACGAGACCACAAGTTTTGTGTATAGTTAAAACTATGTGTCTTTTTAATTTCAAAATTTCATTATCTTTTTAAACCCATGTAGATATTTTAGTTGAGACTTTATATCAATGATTTGGAATAGAATGTATTTATATAGCCCAATGTATCCTTGTTTGGTGTTCTAGTGTTGTTTGTTGAGAAGCTAGAAAATAGCATGAGGTTGTGTGTATACTATTATAAGTTTAATAAGATGATATTCTAGAATAGTTACTCCCTTCTATGTATATAACATATATTTGACTATATGAAGAGACATAGTTTGTTTTCAATGATCTATATGTTCTTTGGATATCACTATATAAGAATAATGGTGAGAGATATCCCTAATACCACCTCCTGGTGTAAGAATGGGAAATATGAGTTTGTATTCATGCCATTTAGTGACACCAATACAACATATTTTTTCAAGGGGATCATGAACTCTATACAGCTTAACTTCAGGGACCTATTTTTAGTCATTTTCTTCAACCACGTCCTTATACATTAAAATCCATATGAGGAGCATGTTGAGCAGCATAGAGTTATCCTGAAGGATACTGTACACCATCAAATATATTAGATGAAATCAAAGTGTTTGTTTTGTATATGGGAGTTGTCACGACCTGTCCCCCAGGGCCCGTGTCGTGACTACCACAAGCATGCCTTCCATAATCTAGGGGCTGGCGACTAGCACCAAAGGTGTATTCCATAAAAGTAGGAATACATTGCCTTTATAACCTGTAATCTCACGCAACCAAACACACAGCAAGATACAGAAGCAAGTCAACTGTATAGTAAACAAGTGAGTACAGTAAGCTAAAATGGGTCAGAATACAAGCCCCAAATGGAATGTACAAGTACAACTGGAATGCAATACACCTGAAGAAAAAATAAGACAACTACTGGATCATCCTTCGAGATTACTTCCTAAAGGGTTCGTACAGGTTGCCTCCTCAACACTTCATGTCCGTCCATATCCTCCGTGTAATAACTCTCCATATGGTCCACATCCTGGTATCGTCCAACCCTGCTACTCTTAGCCTCAGTCAGCGTTGTTCATCATCTGCATCAATCACAATAAGGTGCGGGCATAGCCCGTGCATTGGTGAGTATAACAATACTCAGTAGGGACACCGAGACCCTCAAGGTCTCACAAAAATACACCAAGGATAAACCACAAATTATGAAATCAACAGATACCCTTACTTAGGTATATTCCCATACATATACCTAAGTTATCAAGTGATCCATCTCAATCATGAGGAAAGCACATGAAAAACTGACACAACTCAACCAGGATTTTATTCACATTATTGAAACCACGGATGCTGGAGAACTATAGCTCAATCGCGTACAGTGGGCATGCCGAGTCACATAGAGGTTCTTCCCACTATCCATGTACTTCTGAGGTACACTTCCTATCGAGTACTGTGGGTCTGCTGCGTCACACAGAGGTTCTCCCCGCTGTGGGTTTGCAGCCACACCAATGCGCTACCCCTCATTGCCTACAGAGGTACTCCTCTTATCGAGTATCATGGGTTTTCCACATCACAAAGTGTGGTACCCCACTATTGTTCTTCCACCACAACCAGGCTCTCCCCACTGGTCCAGTCGATCCACTCAGAGTCAAACAATTAGCAGTCATCATGTCTCAGCCAGGTACTAGGTTCCCGCACAAAAGCTCGCTTGTCTCCAGAAGATACGCTCCACAAGCTACTGGTCGATGCTCAAACTGTCCCAATACCCCATGAGGATGTATATCAAAGGTCCGCCATGTCATAGGGGCCTCAACGCAACAGAAGGTGTGTCAATCAGACGCCTGGTCTATAAGTTTTTAGCCTTTTAGTCCCGGGGTCCCTGTTGGATTCGTGCACGATCCGACCTGACGGTTTCTCATCTATACGCCAAACTCTAGTGGATTATACTCAAAGGGACCATCGTGCTCTAAGAAAACCAACGCCACTGATGGTACATCAAATGGACGTCGGGGTTAGGCCCGACCCTTTGGGCGGGCTAACACTTTAGGTTCGGCCCGGGTTGCCGAGCCCAGCCCAGCAGGCCGCGAGGGGCTGTAGAAGGTCGTGATGGCACAGACCAGTCATGAGGGCACGGACCAATCGTGTGTCGGTGCGAGGGAAGCTCAGACCGGAGGGCACCGCATGGGAGACTCAGCCCGCAGGGCGCTGTGAGGGTGAGGGCCGGTTTGGCAGGAGCGCCGCAAGGGGCGCGAGAGGACGGTTCAGTCGTGGTACTCTGGAGATCGGTGGGCTGGCATGGTCTGGCCAGGGTGCTCGGAAGGAAGGTGGCAGGCGCATCCAGGTCAGCTCGAGAGGGTGTCGTGGGGTCGGTTCAACCCAAAGGGTGGCGTGGCCGGCGGGCGTAGCATCCGGGGTGGCTCGGATGGCAGAGCACAGATGGCGGGCTCAGGGACGGTTTGGCCGGAAGGGCATGTTGAGGCCGTGGTGGCCAGGGCCGGTTCGGCCGGCGGGTGGTGTAGGTTGTAGAGTCCGTAGGTAGAAAGGTCATTGCCTCCATCATCTCATCAACTCGTCGCCTCATTTCCATGCCGAAGAACATCACAAAGAAGAATGGCGTACGGGGGGGTCATGCAATTTTAGTCTAGGTCACACCCACCGCGTTTAGGGTGGTAGCAATCAATTCATCAAGAACATAAACCAAGAACGAGATTGGAAGATATCTTACAAACATCAATTCCCATAATCCCTTATTAAGAATATATTCTCAACCCGCAATGAAAAACTTCCATAGATCAACTTGATAATAAGTTGGTCCACGTTCTGTGTTTTAGAAGGAATGAAATCAAGGGAATAATATCATACTTAAAAAAATTCCTACCTTGTTCGTTGCTCGTCGACGGAGTTCAGGGAAAGAAGACAGATCTTTGGGAAAATATGGATGTCGGTGTCATCGGCGTTTTCCTCGATCTTCAGTTTTTGCACCATCTTATCGTAGTCGAAGATGACCTACGTCGGAGGATGTTCTAAGAAAGGAAGTCTAAGTCGAGTTCATTATTCATAGTCGAAGGTGTTCCTCATCGACGTTCTTCGTCGATGGAGCGTTCTTCATTGGGGGAATTCTTCCAGTATTTCTCCTCTCCCATGTTCCACCAAAATGAAATAATATCTTATAAATAATAGATTAACATGTTGGAGTAATATTCAAAAATTGTTGAATTGATTAAGGGAGAGTTGGCACAATCAATTGGTGCATTGACAAAATTAATGTGGAGGAATCTCAAGAGGCTCCTCCACATTAATGAAGGAGTTGAGAGGTTTTCCTCTCAATTAAAGGGGGGGTTTGTCTCGGGTGGTCCCCACCACCATAACATCTCGTGGGAGGTTAGGTTCAGGTGGGCCCCACCACCATAACCTCTCATGAGAGGTTAAGGTGTGGTGGTACCCACTTCAAACTTCCACATTGGTGGTTATAAAAGATAAAATAAAATAAAACATCTGTTTATTTTATTTTATTATTTCCACGAAAAGCCCAAAGACTATCTTTCACCCTCGACAAACTGTCATCGAGGTGAGAGTGTCTTTAAGAAAAACCCGGTGTTGCGTGTTCAACGGTGTCCTCATATTTCAATTCCGAGCACCTGTTCAAAAGTTAGAAAACCCGCTCGTATGTTTACTGAATGTACCCGGAACAAAGTTCAAAAAATTATTATCAGTCACCCTCAACCCATGCCGGTTGAGGTTAGGATCTTCATAGGTGAAACACACCCCAAAATACTCAATGGTACTCTTAGATTTCAATTCGAGTTAACATTTAGATGTTATTAATTTTACAATAAAATAATTTCCACTTAATTATTTTATTTGCGGCCAAAAACTAACATTCTCTTGTGGCCCATGCCGACCAATGTTAGTATCTTCATAAAGAAATCATACCCTCACAAGTTTAGCAGTGGTCTCGGATTTTTATTCTGAGTTACCGTTTGTGAGTTATAAGAATTTGAAAAATAAAATAATTTATTTAATTATTTTATTTACGATTATGCCATTTTTTGGGTTTTCTACCAGGAGGCCCGCACCGACTAATCTTAAGTCGCGCCGAGGGTAAAACCTCCATTTTGAGTGCAATGATGCCCTCAGATTTCTGATCCGAGTTTCCATTTAATAGTTATTCTACTTTTTCAGGAAAATCGTTTACGTGCATTAACATAAGCTTAATAAAAATTTGATGGATCATTCCGGGCACTCTGTGCCTCAGAATCGTGCACCGTCAGATTTTGCAGACCATTAAAATTCCAATTTATTTAAAAAAAATTCATAGACATTCCAGGTCTTTACATTCTCCCAACCTCAGGGCTCTACGTCCCCATAATCCACAGCTCAAATAAGGGAGAAAGTGGGGGTACTGAGCACGTATATGAGCCTCCCGCTCCCATGTTCTCTCCTAGAGGTTTTCATGCTACCAACAAATGCACACTAGAGGTATCGACCGTCCATGAATGAACTGCTCTTTTCAATCCTCAATCTCTACTGGGTCTTCTGTAAAAGTCTCCCCATTGTCGATGTCCAGCTCTCCGTGGCCGATGATGTGAGAAGGGTCGTTCACGTATCTCCTCAACTGAGATATGTGGAAGACGTCATGCACCCAGTAAAACTGAGGTGGAAGATCTAAGTGGTATTTCACCTTGCCAACTCTAATGAGGACCTGAAAAGGTCCGATGAATCTAAGAGATAACTTTCCACCTCGACTAAATCTCTGTAGACCTCATCGAGGTGGGACCCGTAGAAAACTCAACCAAAGGTAAGTCCAACACAAAGGTGATCTCTGCGCAGTCTTCATCCTCTCGTGGATGATCTGCACCTTCTCTGTGGTAGCCCGTACCATCTCTGGTCCCACTAGTGCTGACTCCCCCGGGTCAGTCCAACACAAAGGTGATCTGCATGGTCGCCTGTATAATGCCTCAAAAGGTTCCATACATATTATGAAGTGATGGCTATTGTTGTATGAAAACTCAACCAAAGGTAAGTGATTCTCCCAGCTGTGACCAAAGTCAAGGACAAAAGTATGCAGCATGTCCTCGAGTGTCTGAATGGTCTGCTCAGTCTGACCATCCATCTGAGGATAAAAGGCGGTGCTGAAACGAAGTTGTGTCCCGAAAGCCTCCAGCCACCCCTTCCATAGTCGGGAAGTAAAATGTGCATCAAGATCGGAAACGATCATCGAGGGTACTCCATGTAACTGTACAAACTCCTACACATAGAGTCATCCCATGCTATCTACTGAACCCTGTTCTTTGATCGGTAGAAAGTGGGACGACTTGGAGAGTCGGTCTACGATCACCCAAACCGAGTCATGACCCCTATATATAAGTGGAAGTCCTGTCATAAAGTCCATGGATATCCCATACCACTTCCACTCTCAAGACTATAATGTCTGAACCAATCCTTCCGGTACCTGATGTTCCGGCTTCACTTGCTGACAAGTGAGGCACCGAGAGACAAACTCTGCAACTGCTTTCTTCATTCACAGCCACTAGTGCTGCCGTCAGAGGTCCTGTGACATCTTCGCCACTTCTGAATATACTGCTAGAGGGGATGTGTGGAAATCCCTCAACACTTCCTCCTGAAGTGACACTGGTACCATGGTACGTCCCCTAAAGAGAATGATGTTCTCCCCACCATCAGAAAATTCATCAGTTGCATGTCCTGTGGATATCAGAGCAGGTCGTGTCCCACAGTCAGTGTCTCTGTGTTGCGCCTCCCGAAATCACTGAATGAGTGGGGGAGTGACTATAAGAGACCGAAGAAATGCTTCTCCTTCTCAATCCACAAAGGTTTTCAGAAAAATGACTAGCTGCTATGTCGCCTCACTCAGTCGATGCAGGCCAGACCTCCTGCTGAGTGTGTCTGCTACCATATTCCCCTTCCCGAGAGTATAGACTATCTCAAAGTCATCTTATTCTTCCATGAGGGTGAGTTTGGATGACTCAAAAGTTATTGGATGCATCCTCAAACATATGAGTTTATGTTATGCTTCCTGGGTTTCCTTTTTCTCCTACCGAGGAAAACCCCATCCCAACGTTGTAGATAAACCACAACCTCTTTGCATAATATAGTCAATCTGAGTGTGAACTGTGGATGTCAAGTCCAAACCCAGACTAGCGTCATAAGGCCTCGATGCTTTCACCAAGAGGTTTTAACCGAAACTCTCACCTCAAGCATCAGATCACACCATCAGCGTAAGTGTGATTATCGAGTCTCTTTTTAAATGAATATCCAGAAGTGAGGGTCAAGTCAACGATTTAACTGGAAACTCTCGGTCCAGGACATGATTCATGGAAGAAAGAATGATTGGTACCTATGTCTATTGATATAGAAGATAGTAGTAGACATAGACCGTACCTTGAATCATTTTTAGATCCATTGGGTCGCATTCCTTGACCGCATGCAACTACTCTCTTCCCCTATCCTCCAACTCCATGAGCCTAGCGGGGTCTACAAAAAAAGGATGGGGGTTGTAACACGTCAAAAAGTACACAACCTCATGCTGATCTCCTAGCTCCAATTCCACGTCTGATTCCCAGAAGACTCATCTGTCTCCATCACTTCTTCTTCACGAGACATTTTACATGCCCAAGTATCTGAGACTGGCACCAGTTTCCTTCTTTCCTACTGCTAACATTCACTGGTTGTATCCACTCATCCAAAGAACATTCAACCAAAAATGTTCTCTCTAGCACCCTAACATAATTAGGAATACATAGAGGAATAGTGCTTGCTCATATTTCCTTTAAACACGCCTTTCTCAGATTTTCGAGAACTGAAGCACTGATCGTATCACATTCACCGAGTACTAGGAATGATCGGTACACCTCGATGAATACTCATCTACCAACATGTTGTCCTGCCGAAGTTGTTGAAGTTCTAGAGAACTCTCTTCCACCTCCTCAAGCCAGTCCTCAGCTTCCTGTGAGTTGGGATCACCTCAGAACCTGAGGGGTATCTGATGCTGAAACATGTGTAAGGCACTAAGCCTACATGTGTCTTCTATCGGTACCACAGGTTGTTATTTCTGACCAAAGAGTAGGGATATAGATGGCACACTGCGTGAAGGTACTATATCAGGCAACGATCTACATACCAAATCCACATCACTAAGAAGACCATCCTCATGGTCACTCACTAAAAAGACTAGTACCTAAGATCACTGTCTGCTATACTGGTGTCTCAACATGATGGGAAACTCTAGAGATCGCCTCCAGCCAGCCCTCTACTACGTGGGAATAAGTCTCGCCTCGAATCCTCAGAGGCCTCTTCTCTTAGAACTCATGAAACACGCTCAATCAGAATGAACTGTCTGCCAGTGTGGCTGGTGGTGTTATCTTCCCAACAGGTGGTGGTGCTGCTGGTACACCACCTGAAGGTGCCAACATAGTAAGAGGGCCCTTCTCCGAATCCTCATCGCTCGGTGGGTTGTTAGTGCGTAAAACTCTTGGAACTCTAACCGGATGTCTGTATGGAGGCATCCCGAAAGAAACAGATGCGACACGGTCAAAAGTTATACCTGTTTATCTGACTTGGTTGAGCTGACTTAAAGACAAATTTTGAAAACAAACACACAATACGTGTTTTCGTGCACTATGTCGGAAATCAGAAGTCAGGGTCCGGGGGTATGGATATGTCAGCCACGGCAACAACACTGGACTCCCTGAACTGAAAAACACACTCACTACACTTAACACTATTACTTCACAAAAAAATATCAGAGTCCTATGTTCTGCAGTAGAACCGACTCCTATGATACCTATTTGTCACGAACTGTCCCCCAAGGCCCGTTCCATGACTACCCCAAGTCTACCTTCCATAGGCTAGGGGTTGGCGACTAGCACCAAAGGAGTATTACCAAAAACTGGGAAGGCATTCCCTTTATAACCTGTAATCTCATGCAACCAAACACACAACAAGATACAGAAGCAAGTCAACTGTATAGTAAACAAGTGAGTACATTATGTAAAAAGGTGCTCAAATACAAGACCAACTAGAAAGTACAAGTACAAATGGAATGAAATACAACTTAATAAAAAGGAAGACAACTATTGGATCATCCTCCGAGGTTCCTACCTGAAGGGTAGGTACAGATTTCCTCCTCAGCACTCCATGTCTGTCCGTATCCTCTATGTACCGACTCGCAGTATGGTCCACCTCCTGGTACCGTCCAGTACTGGTACTCTCAGCCTCAGTCAACGTTGTCCGTCATCTACATCCAACATCACATAGTGCGGGCATTTCTCGTGCAAGGGTGTGTATAACGATACTCAGTAGGGACCCCGAGAACCTTAAGGTCTCAAAAAAATCCACCAAGGATAAACCAAAAAGTATAAAATCAATATATAATGTTACTTAGGTATATAACCATACATATACCTAAGTTATCATGTGATTCCTCTCAATAGTGAAGAAAACACAGAAAAACTGACTCAGCTCAACAAGGATTTTATTCACATCATCGAAACCTCGGATGCTGAAGAACTCCTTCTCAATCGAGTAGAGTGGGCCTGCGGAGTCACACAAAGGTGCTTCCCACTAACCTTGGACTCTTGAGGTACACCTCTTGTCGAGTACAATGGGTCTGCTATATCACACAGAGGCGCTCCCCACCGTGGGTCTACTGCCACACCCAGGTGCTCTCCCTCATAGCCTGTAGATGTACTTCTCCTGTCAAGTACCGTGGGTCTTCCGTGTCACCAAGTACACTCCTCCACCGTGGGTCTACCCCCACAACCAGGTGCTCCCCACTGGGCCAGTCGAGTCACTCTGAGGAAAACGGTCAGCATTCGTCAAGTCTCGGCCAGCTACCAGGATCCCACAAAAAAGCTCGCTCATCTACGGAAGATCCCCTCCAAAAGATACTAGTCGTTCTATAACTGTCCCAAAGTCCCACGAAGTGGTATCTCAAAGGTCTTCCACAACACAGGGGTTTTAACGCAATAGACGGTGCGTCAATCAGACGCTCGGTCTGTGAGTTATTAGCCTTTTAGTCTCGGGGGCCCAGTTGGATTCGTGCATGATTTGACCAAACCATTTCTCATCTATACCCCAAACTCCAGTAGAGTATACTCAAAGGGACCATCATTTTCCAAGAAAATGAGCGCCGCTGATGGTTCGTTAAATGGACGTCCGATGCAAAGATATGGCCAAAGGAAAAGTAAAGGGCCATACTTGGCCTGGGTCCGGTCCGACCCGGCCTAACCCTTTGGGAGATCCGGCCCGTTAGTTTCAGCCTGGCTCACTGGCCCCATCCCAGTAGGTTACGAGGGACCGTGGGGCTCCGTGAGGGCGCGGATCGATCGCGAGGTCGTGGAATGGCCACGGGTCGGTGTGAGGGCGGCTCGTCCCGGAGGGCGCCGCGTGGGCGACGTGGCCCAGAGGGCGCCGACCAATTCATCCGGGGTGCCGCGAGGGGTGCGGGTGGCCAGCTCGGTTAGGGCACTGTGAGGGGCGTGGGAGGCCGGTTCGGCCGAGGTTCTCGGGAGGCCAGCGAGCTGGCGAGGTTCAGTCGGGGCACTCGGGAGGTCGGCGGTCGGCGCGACTGGGGCAGCTCAAGAGGGCGTCGTGGGGATGGTTCAATTCGGAGGGCAGCGAGGCTGGCGGGCGGCACGACCGGGGTGGCTCGGCCTGCCGGGCGTGGCCAGCAGGCGCAAGGTCGGTTTAGGTGGGAGGGAGCTGTGAGGCTGGGGTGGTCGGGGCCGGTTCGGCCTGCGGGCATCAGGGGTTGCCGGTAGCGCGGTCGTTTCCTTTGTCATCTCGTCACCTCTTCACCTCGTCACCATGCCGAAGAACATTACAAAGATAAACGATGGAGGGGGCGGGCCATGCTAGTTTATCCCGCACTCTCTGCGTTTAGGGTGGTAGCAATCATTTCATCAAGAATATAAACAAATAATTATCATGGAAGATATCTTAAAAACATCAATTCCCATAATACCTCGTTAACAATATATTCCCAACCAGTGAGGAAAAACTTTTGTGGATCAGCTTGATAATAAGTTGGTCTGCATTCTTTGTTTTAGAAGGAAAGAAATCAAGGAAATAATATCATAGTTAAAAAAATTCCTACCTTGTTCGTTGCTCGTCGACGAAGACGCAGGGAAGAAGACAGACTGTTGGGAAAAGATGGATGTCAGTGTCATCAGCATTTTTCTCGATCATTGGTTTGTGCACCGGCTTGTCGTATTTGAAGACGTCCTATGACAGAGGAATTTCCAAGAAAAAATGTCAAAGTCGAGGTCGTTCTTGGTAGTCGAAGGCGTTCCTCATCAGCGTTCTTCGTGAGTGGAGCGTTCTTCGTTGGGAGCCTTCTCCCAATATTTCCCCCAATATTTCTCCTATCCCAAGTTCCACCAAAATAAAATAATAGCCTCCAAATAATAGATTAGGTTGTTGAAATAATATTCAAAATGGTTGAATTGATTAAGGGAGAGTTGTCACAATTAATTGGTTCGTTGGCAGAATTAATGTGGAGGAAGCTTAGGAGGCTCCTCCACATTAATGAGGGAGTTGAGAGGTTTTCCTCTCAATTAAATGGGAGGTTAGTCCCGGGTGGTCCCCACCACTATAACCTCTCGTGAGAGGATAGGTTTGGGTGGGCCCCACCACCATAATCTCCCATGGGAGGTTAAGGTGTGGCTGGTCCCCACTTATAACTTCCACATGGGTGGTTATAAAAGAAAAGATAAAATAAAACATGTGTTTATTTTATATTTTTATTTCCAGGAAAACCCCAAAAACTAACTTTCACCCTCGAACAACTCTTGTCTAGGTGAAAGTCTCCATAAGAAAAAACTAGAGCTGCGAGTTAAATGATGTCATCAGATTTCAATTCTGAGAACAAATTCAAAAATTAGAAAAACCCGCTCATAGGTTTACTGAATGTACCTGAAAAAAAGTTATAAAATTATTATCAGTCACCCTTAACCTGTGCCGGTCGAGGTTAGGCTCTTCCAAGGTGAAACTCACCTCAACAAACACAAATATACTCTCATATTTTCAATCCGAGTTACCGTTTAGATGTTATGAATATTACAATAATATATATGTCAATAAATTATTTTATTTGCAGTAAAAAACTAACTTTCTTTGGTTGCATGCACCTGACAAAGTTTGTACCTTCTTAAAGAAAGAATACCCAAACAAGTTCAGCAGTGGTCTCAGATTTGTAATCAGAGACACCATGTGTGAGTTATATGAATTTTAAAAATAGTATAATTTATTTAATTAATTTATTTATGATTATTTCATTTTTGGGTTTTGTCACAGGTGGTCGACGGTGACTAATCTTAAGTCACGCCTAGGGTAAACCTGCCATCCTGAGCGCAACAGTGCCCTCAGATTTTTGATCCGAGTTACCTTTTATGGTTTATTCTTCTTTTTTAGGAAAACTACTTACATTCATTAACATAAGCTTAAAAAAACTTGGACGGATCATTTCGGGCACTCCGGGCCTCAGAATCACGCGCCGCCAGATTTTACGGACCCAAAAAAATCTCATTTATTAAAAAACAATTCATTGACATTCTGGGTCTTTACATGAGCTTTATTTCCTTATAAAATTAGTGTTTTATCCTAGTGTGTATGTGTACTCGTAAATGATTGAGAATTTTTTTTCCTAACAAACACCTAGGAACACATCATAGGTTTGCAACATCCATTGGTTTGTGATATTTTATCCATGGTTTGAGTCTGATTTAGATTATAATGTGGCCCTATTTAAAGATCTAATTTCATATGAATAAAAAATCCTTTAGAATGATCACTGTGAGAAAACATTCAACTACCTAACTGAGAGACTGATCAATGCTCTAGTTGTATTATTACTAGGATAAAGGGTATTATTTGAAATCTTTTTGTATGGTTCACAACTAGGTTTGTGGTGAAAATTAATAGGCCATGGGGTGGTAACATGTTATGGGTAGAGGTATTTTATTCCCCCTAAAGTGTATCGATTACAATCACAACATATAGTTTACATCCACTATATATTCCTAGAATATTTGGTGATGCAACCTCATTTGTGAGTATTATGTGGCCTTTATATACTACAAGAGTATGATGTAGGTTTTCTCTTAGTGGGAAATAATGCTACAAAAACAATGGTGTATAGAGTTTCTATAATATTTTAATTTTTAGGTATTTTATTCAACTTGAAAAGGGAATGCATTTATTGTTGTGTAGATCTAGAAGTTGGGGTTTTTGTTTATGATTCTAAGGATATATGAAAATAGAAGATAGATATTCTGGAGTTGCATCTCGATGTGGAGGAAGTTAGTGGAAGAGGTTGTATATATCAGATGATAGTGGAATCATCACTAATGGGGAAGGTGGAGGAGTCATTTTTGGGAGACATAGAGTAGGAGGTGATGTGAGACTATGTCATTCATGATGATTCTCAAAAAGTGTGGTTTGGGGATAGATAAATCAAAGGATATTTTGTGGAGGGGTATTTATTCAATTGACCACGCATATAGAATTTCTCTATGTATTTCATATTGAACATTTAGTTTTATATATAGGTTATTACAAAATATATCAAGGTTTTTGGAGTCATATTTTGTGGTATGGGATAAATATACCAATTGAGAGGTTTATGATTTGGTGTTTCTTTCTGTGGAGAAGAGAGAGAACCATATTCTCAGTGGGTTGTTTCTTCCCTTAGATGTTCCCAAGTATAGGTGGGTAGAAATATAAAGGTATTTAATAACTAGGTTACCATAGTTACCAGGGCTTTGAGAATCTATTTCGTTTATTATGGATAGACTGATTATTTCATCTGATTTTATAAATATTCAGGAGGTGAGTGATGTGGCTTCTCTATTGAGTTCAAAAGTGCGTGGTGTAGTGAAGCATCATAAAGTTCCAAATTCTATTGTATCAATCCTGGATGATCATTTTACCCTAGTATTCTCATTTATATTACAACAAAATTTTGGATCTTAGTTACATCTTATCATTTCTTTTCATCCATAAAAATAATGACAGATAGGGAAGCCCATCCAGATGATGATATACTTCATTCTTGAACACTTAACATTCTTGGATAATGGTTGAAGAACATACCTAGGTTTGATTTTTCACTTAATAATAATTATCAATTATTCATCATTTAATATCCCTTTGAGTCACTGTATGGGTGGTCATGTCATTCTCTATTAAGTTGGACTAAGGATATGTGTTAGTGGTACGTGGTGTGGATGTGCTGCATCGTAAAACTAGAAATATCTATATTGTCCAATAGTTGAGTAATATAGTATATGATTGTAATAAGTATTATGAATACCATATGTGGAGGCCTTTTGGGATCTATGTTGGTGATGATGTGTTCATGAAAATTTCCCCTCATTCAGGGAAAAATTGTTTTGTTCATGGGCGAATTAATTCTCCCATTTTTATAGTGTGATACAAGGGGTTTGAGTGTATTAGTGAGGTGGGTTTTTAGTTTCCTCTCCAACGATAGATGGAAGGGGTTCATTATTTCTTCCACATATCTCATCTTCATCGATATCTTTATTATGATTCACATGTAATTGATTGGTGAGGATTTGAAATAAAATATGAATCTATATTCATCGAGTGGAATGTCGAGATACAATATCATTGATAAAAGGTTCAACATGGGTTACTTATCCCCTTATTTTTAGTGATGAGGAGGTATTGTTGTTTGGAGGAGAGAACATGGCAGTGGGATTCTGAAATACTTGCTCAATACACTATGTTTTTTATACTTTTTTTTATTTTTTATTGAGAATATGAATTTGGTCATGAATTAATATATGAGTTTGAATCTCTTTAATGTTAATGAATTAAATAATAAGTATTTCTAATTTATATATTTTTATGGTTGGTTTTTTTAGCCTTTAAAGATAACCATGAGAGGTATATCTTGAGGAGTTTCTTCAAACACCTTTCCCTTTGTTTTGGGTTGCCTATTGAATCTCAAGGAAAAGAATTTTTTATAATATATATTTTTTAATTCGTCGTATTTTACTAACCCTTAAATTGTGACTTTATGAGGATTATGAGTGTTCATGGAGAGATTAGAGCCATCCCCCATTGAATTTGGTATTTATTCATTCAGTTACTTGATGATAGTACGCTTTTTTTGTTTTTCTTATGGTCTCTTGTTGCTTCTTATTGTTGATAAATTTGTTCTTATGGTAGATTGGTTCCATTTACAGTCTCTTAGGTTGGTTATATGATCTATTATCATATCACGTGATTGATTTTCTTGTTTTTTCTATCAATTGGATCCATCTTGTGTTTTACTACACATTTATTCAGTTGATCTATTTTTTTATTTTGATAAATATTTTATTTCAAGAATGAGTTTGTTTTGTTTGGGTTATTGTGTTTTACTTATTGATAATTATTCATTAATCAATGTGATCGTTTATTATGGTAGGTCAACACTTGTGTGCATAAAATTCCACTAAATTTTGGGTTTCCCAGTTTGATGTATGGACATCATTTAATGTAAATATGGAATAAATGGGTTAATTAAATTGGTCATAAATTTTTTGATTGGGGTTTTATAGGCAACATTAATTCCTGTATTGTTTGTTATTTTTAATGAGTTATTTATTAGGGAAATAATAAAATTAAATTAAAATTTTAGGAAAATAAATGTTGGTTATATTATTATTCTGCAGATCTTGAAAGATCTATATAAAGAGATTTAAAGTAGTGGATTTACTCTAATAGATTCATTATTGATTCTATTTAAAATAAATGATATATAAAATTGTTATTAAGCCTTGGTATTCATATTATATTATTGAAAGACCTTTTTTATAATGATTCAATTTTTTAAATAATCTCTTTTGATCACTATTTTATATAACATTTTTCATGTTTTGCGGCCAGGACATCATTCCATTTTCTTTTTTTTAATGTAGTGATATTTGAACCATCCTTTTTTGTAGGGGATCCTTATTCTCATATTATTTTTTTCATCATGAGAAATTATAATGCCTCTTTTTTCCAATGGGTAGATGGTACATATTAACAAACGAAGATAATGGTCGAGATTAAACTGAATTTAAATGGAATGGTTGAGATCTCGTGTGTTTACTTCTTTTTTTAATTGATATTTCTATTCTATGATATGAACATTATTTATGCTATTATAAACTTGTTAATACTATAATGAATTCATAACCCTTTATAAATTTGTTTTTTATAATTCTATTATCATAAAATGATAAATATGTATTTTCATATATGAATTAGTTGTTTGAAATATTTGAATCTATGTGATAATAATGAATAAAGAGTTGATGAATTAATATATCTCCCCTCTGTAAAAGAATTATGGTTATTCTGTGAGAATTAATCCTATTTCTTTGTGTTACTTGTATATTTTTTGTTATCATAGGGTTGAGGGGCCATTGTAGGTACTTAATGGTGATGATGGAAACCAATTTAGATGTGGGATATGTTTGGTGATGTCTATAGCGGTTGAGTTATTTTGATGTGATTTGGTTGAGATTTTGTTGTTGTGGTGAGATAGTTTTGTTATGGTGATGTTTCTAGAAGGAGTTTTGAGTATTTATATTTAATGAAGAATGGGTTATAGTGTCGTTATTTATTATATTTCCTTATTATGATTGAATATGAAACTCTTAAATGTTAATTTAAAGTGGATTTTTTTATTAATGTAGTTTAGAAATTTAAACATTGTAATTGATAATGAATTTGATGTTAACATAAATATTGATCTTAATGGGAGTGAATACATATGTTGGGTAGAGTATTTTTTCACTATATATATCACAATTAATGAACAATTAAGCATAATGTGTAAATATTGAAAATGGTATAATCTGTCAATTAAAGAATTACAAAAAAATTTGGTTGTGTGTCGATTATTTTATTGGTGTGAAATATTTAATTGGGTAAGAGGTTGGTTCTAGTACATGTTAATGATGGTATATAATAGATTATACTTGGACATGATGTATTGACATGAAACTTTCAGGCTACGGTATTTTGTGTTTGTTTATATATACGCTATATTTTATTTGTGATTTCCAAATGCACCACACATGAATCGAGTACTACATACTAAAACTCATCATTTTAATGGAGTGTTTTTTACAAAATCAAAGATAAGGTGGTAATTAACATCTAATTACACTTTATTTACTACCCTTCATCCAAACAAAATTTATATTATTGGTACCTAGTTAGTGGGAAGTACTGACTGGAGGTTACACAATCGGTGGAAATTCTTGAAGGCAAGATTATGTGACATGTGGTAGGGGACATGTGTGGAATAAGTAATTCATGAAGAGGATGTTCCTCGAATTTCCAATTCCCTATATCCTATTTTATGAGGGTTTCGATTGATGTTTTACAATTATGATTTGGAAATAGTTTTGAGATATGGATATTGGATGATGCTAGTAAATGATTCTAGGTCCCTCGAGATTCTAGGGTGGGAAAGGTGGAATCTCGACCCACTTCACATATTAAAAAACATGGTGATGAGATACAATATTAGGGATGAAAACACTTGACATACAAAGTTGGGGTATGAGAATGAAGGAACAATGGGATGTAGATCTCGGGTGCCTCTATCTAGTATTATTGATATTATTTTACAAATTTGATTGTGTTATTTTGTGAGAGTGTTGTGGTGAGCCTAGAATGATTAGTTGGCCTAGTTAGGTGTTGGTGCTTCTTCTTTTTATTCACTGGTGCATAAGTATTGTATATTAAAATTTACATGGGATAAATTGGTTATAATACTACAAGGTATAAATGTTATGATCTCCATACATATGTATAATTTTTATCTCAGTTTTCAAGAATGTTTTTTTTTTGTTTTGAGATGAGAATTACTAGCTAAGAAGTAGGAGATACTATATTGTTTCTTCTCTACATTTCCCTTTTTGTTTCATTTTGGATAGTTATGTTGTACTACCTATCATGCATTTTTGGTTGGTTGGTTAATTTTATATTATGTGAATGTATTTTTTGGTGGTTTTTTTATCTTATCTCTTGTTCCATTTTCTATATATAGAGGTTAATTATAGCACCTTGGTATTTTAGAATATATATATATATATATATATATATATTGTTTAAATAAATTGTCTTTTTTCCAAAGATTCCATGACATGGAACACCAATATAAAAAACATGATAAATTATAACCCAGACATTAAATTAGTAGCTATGAATAGTAACAACCATTTTATGAAATATTTTTATAATGGATTGAAATAATGAAAATCATTTTATTAATGAATAACAAGTATATAATAATTTTTTTTATTAAATCTATTATTTCCTTCAAAATATTATCTTCATAAAAATTTAGTTTTATTAAATTTTGAATTTAGAAATTATTACTAATTTTATCCATTTTTATAAATCTTATTTATGAAAATCAAAATTAAATTTTAAACAACTATTTCAATATTTTCTTATAATGGATTTTTCCAATTTGTATAAAAAGATTTATTTTTAATGTATAGTTAATAATACCATTATCTACCAAAGATGTTAGTTATATGAAAGTAAAAGTAACTTTATAAATTTCTTTAAATTATAAATAATACAATTTAATAAATGGAAATTAATAGTATACTTGATTTTCATATCAGTTAATTTTTTAGCTTAATTATTTTTTTGCTAAAAAATGTTTCCATAGGCACAATGTGATTCTGTCTTAGTGTAAAAAATTAATCACGGTTGATTAATTTATTTATTTAAACATATATATAATACTCAAATAAATTATTTAAATATTAATTTTATGGTACTTATAAGGAATGGAATCGATGTAAATTCAGTTTTATGCTTAAAAATACATTATTCAAAAATTGGATTTCATTAATATTTGTGTGTTTATTTAAAACTAATATCTAAAAAAGTAGAAAAATAATAAATTAAAATTGATTCCATAGTTATAATAAAAAAATTAATATTATTTATTAGGGAAAATATAATTTTCGGTCAGAATAAATAGTAGAGGTAATAATATTTTGACACCAGGGTTAACATTAAAACAGTTTTATGGGGGTGTGGGTAAGCTAATATATTGGGATAAGAGTGAAACATAAATATTTTTAATTATTTTAATTTTAATTTATTTAGATATTATATTATCTTAACATTGAAACCATTACCATTTGGATCCACTATCACTTGAAATAGACCTTATATATTTTAAATCATTTATGAAATTCCACATGTGTCCCTCACCTCACTTATAAAATGGAAACTCTTCCCCTCAATTATTCACACACTTATATAGTTAAATACAAGAAAATATATAATCAATACACCTCTCATATTCCTTTCCTAAATCTAATATATTGTGTTCTTCTCCTAATAAAATTATTTCAATGGTAATGGTGTACAAAAATGGAGATCTATGAAAAAAGTGAAATAGATTTCAACCAAGATCCTTCAATTTAATTCTTATTATAGATTTTATAAAATTAATTTTTATATATAAAAATATAATACATTAAAAAAAATATAATAATATGTTTTTATGATGATGTAAAATGTATTTCCAACCTCTTCTCATAAAATGAGAAATTAAAGTATCACTCGTGTGTATATTTGGACTACTGCCTCCACAAAAATATAGGATTAATTTTCAATAGAAATATTTTATGGAAGATTATTATGATATATTTATTGTTTATATAGTATATTTATTTCATAAAAATACTTCTATAATCATAATATATTGTCTAAATTTTCAACGTCCCCTTAGATGAAAAGTTATAATATCGCTTGTGCATATGTGTGGAGTATAACCTCTATGAAGGGATGAAATTTGTTTTTGATTTCCACTTTTCATGGATGATTGGATGTATAAATTTAATTAATATCAATTATTTAAGAAATATTTCTTAGTTTTGAATTATCATTTACCTTTATTTCATTATATCCTTTAAAAAGTGGAAACTATAGTTGTCTGTATATACATATTATAATCTCCAGGATGTGAAGTTATTTATTTTTCATCACCAAATTATATAAATGGTTATAAAAATGAATATAATTATTAAATATGAAAAAAGTAAAATTATTATGAATCTTTAGATGGTATAAATATGATAAAATAATAAGTACTACAAAGGGATAAGGGGATGCAAGTCTTAGGATCTCCTTACTGCGACAACGATGATGACTTGGGATTCATTAACATATTGGAATTACCACGCAACATCATGATTAAAATTATTTTGGGGGGGATAATTATGGTTACAATTTTCATGTCTATTCCACTTTTAATGATAATTAAAATTATTCTTTGATGTGGGTGACATGATCATGTTTAATTTTTTTGGGTTCTCAACGATGGATTTTCTGTAACTCAAGTGACAGTGTTTGAAATTGAGTGTTTATTCATTGAAGAACTGTCCAAATTACTATGAACTAGTATTAAATTATGTAGATAGTTACGATTTTTGGGTATTCGGTCATTTCCAAGTTGTTTCTTCCATCTAGAGGTATGTTTTGGAAAATATTTTATTTTCCCAATTATTTATCAAAATTTTTGTTTTATAAAAATTTCAAATTTATTCTTATTGGGTGTGGGTATTGTCATTTAATATTTCAATTTGAAAATATAATGAAAATGGATTGGAGCTTTGTTTCTATTTCATTAAAACATATAATGGTGTTCTAACTTGAGTGGGATCACTTATTCAACCCTTTAGAGGTCAATAATTATCGGATCAATTTTGCGTAGACATATTTTGTATGAGTTGGATGATATGGAATAAAAAATTTATATGAAATATATACTTCATCAGGAGATCCAATTAAAATGCCCTAGAAACTGAAGAAGCTAAAATTTTGTTTCAATTATTTATTTTCTACTCAAGTGGATATATGATCTATAACTTTTGAGATGTTTATTCCGTATGCATTGGATGATGATATTTTTGAATAGTTGAATATTAGAAACCACCATCTTTTTGTTTGGTATGTCAATCTATTGGGATTGTTAAAGAAAAAATTTGCAAGTACTTTTTAAGATTAAAATATTATAACAATTGGAATGACATGAGTTATTGTCATAAAAAGAATAATAAAATTTAGGGATCCCCGATAAAATCATCATAGGCTGCTGCAAATCAGACCCAAAAAAGGCATAGATTCACTCTACAGTAGGATAGTGCATTAGTATCTTGGGAAGCTCATGTTTGTTCATTATTGGGGTAAGAGATTGGTCAGGACATGGATAATAGTGAAGCTCTAATAGATTGTAACCATGTGAATACTATATTGGTTGATTAGAATACAAGTATTATGAAATCTCAAGATGGAAATGTTATTATTCCAGGAGAAGATACATTTATACTGGAAGGGAAATAAAACTAGTCCAGATAAACTTGTAAGGGTATGCAGTCCAATGTGTAATATGTTTCACGTGGTAAGTATGATATTATCTATTATGAGCAAGGTATGAATTCTAAGGGACAAGAAAAAGTTAATGGTTTGAATCTATAGGTATCGTGTACTCCTTCTAGTTCATGGAAATTATAGGTTATTAATCCAATAGAACTCAGTCATTCTAATGGTTTAGTAGCCTGCCCAGAATTGGGTAATTTTTATGATGGTTTTTAGGATCATGAAGGGATTATAAGGGAGAGAACCTTAGTTCTAAATTATTTTTAGTAAATTAATTATCTTTTTTAGAACTAAGAAAATTAAAGCTGGGAGTACCTTGAGGATGACTCCCCTTGAAATCGAATATTTAAATATTCCTTGAAAAAAGTGTAGAAAGTTGTGGTTAATTGGTATGGGATTAAATTGAATCCTTATAATAAATATAAGAAAAATAATGAGTACTCATATTTAAATCCCTCAATGATCACGAGGTCCCATAGTCTCTTATGTTATGATTCTTATTGGGATGAATATTTGGCTCTTTTTCTTAGTTTCACTATGATTGTTAATTATTTTTTTCATGAATGAGGGAAGTTTCATTTTTTGAACCAATTAAAATTCCCTTTGGTCCCTATTTTATTCTATAATAAAATGGGTCTTATAGCCCCAAATTTTTGTGAAATAATGATTCGAAATTCCAAAACAAAACATACATGAGAAAAAATATAGTTGACACCTATAAATGATGATTTTAATAGAGAATTAATCATAAAAAGGTATTGAAATGTTATAATTAGATAATATATTATGTTATAAGTATTAATATGGTTATTTGTTATAATTATAATAGTTATAATTTCATTTATAGGAGTTTATTGCTCATATAAATTTCTTTGGACTTAAGGTAATATTTCCTTATCTCAATTTTTTTCATTGAGCCATATTTGATGTTATAAACCTATTTGTGTTTATATGGTTTGTACACTGATCCTTTGAAGTGTTATATCATATATCCTTCTTTATTATTATTATTTATAATTATAATTATAATTATTTCATCTAATGAGGTTTCATTTGAATGTTATGAATGTGGAAAAGATTTATCATCTAAAATATTCTTCACCGAGACATATGTCATGTTATATGCATATACTATTTTATAATTTTTTTATTTAACCCCTTTGATTTATTTTATAATTAATATACTTTTTTATTTTTATTTAATTTTTAATTTAAATTTAAATCTTTCATGGGGTTTTTGAATTAAAATTTATGAAGGTGGTATGGGTTTTACATTATAACCTTCTTTTTTTACTAGGATTGCTTATGATTAAATTTATTATAGTGAAATTATGAGATCTATCCAGCCCAAATATCATATAAATTATTATTATACATTAATTTTTGGATATTAAATTTTTTCCTTTCATTTTTTTCTCTTCACATATTGAAGATATCGAAAGAATGTTTTTAAGGAAAACGTAATTTATTTCACTCTTTGGATCATTATTTTTTTCATAAATATTTAATTTTTATGTAATTTTTTTTCATGAATGTTTTCACCATTATGTTATTATTTTGTAAATTAATTTTTTCCAATATTTTAAATTATATAAAAAAATTTAAATGAAACCTTATTCTCATTTTCTAAATAAGGTTATTTATTATGTTTTCTAAAAAGGGTATAGATTTTTTTAGTATAACATAAAGCAAATGAAAAACATCACTGATTATCTTGAATTCCTTTTATATTGAAGATTATTTTATATTATTCAATGATAATTTTACAATTAATTAATATCCTTAATATTTTTGAAATTTTTAATTTTTAAGTATGTGATTTAAAAATAAAAAGGATAATTTCCTGAACAAATGATCATTTGAAATATTAATGATAATTTTTTTATGATTTATGGTGGGTTTGATACAATGTTACCATATTTATTCTCTCACTAGACTCTTAATGACTATTATGATGAAATATTGATGAAACTAATTTTATTTTCCATGGATTAAGATTTTTTAAATTAGGAATTTTTTTAACTTCTTATGTAG
Organism: Viscum album; assembly: GCA_963277665.1. Taxonomy (NCBI): domain Eukaryota; kingdom Viridiplantae; phylum Streptophyta; class Magnoliopsida; order Santalales; family Viscaceae; genus Viscum; species Viscum album. The sequence continues at coordinate 1,190,473,777 of OY728161.1, forward strand.
TATATATAAATGAATTATGATTATATGATGGGTGAGTCTATTATATCTATCAAATGCATTGGGTTCTGATAAGGAATATATGTAAATTCTAAAATATATTTGAGTCAATAATGTCTTAATATGTGATAGATTTAGTTATATGGTAATTTCTTATAAAAGAATATCATAAAAAACTATGTAGGGATTTCTATTATGGGACATTTCCCGCATTGAAATTATTTTGAGTGAAACTTCATAGAAGAAATGATTTTCTAATCTTATGTGTATTCCACAAACTTATGTATTATTTATGTGATCTTTTATAAGTTACCATGATAGATTTTTTATGAATAAAAACAATTTTATTTTATGAATTTTTATAGAGAAAATATTATTCTTTGTTTCATGATTATGACCTATGAGTTTTCAGGTATGATATTATAATGCTAAACCCATCTTCCCAGACATTTCTCTTATCTTATGGAAATGTAATATTATTGTATGATATATCATCTTCATACCATTACTAAGAATTTAAGATCTCCCTTTAATATGTTTCCACTCCCCAGGTTATAAAAATGAGTTTTAGTAGGTTATGTCTAAGAATTTTACTATGTGAGAAAATCTCTCTAGGACTTATTGAGGATCATTTTTGTTCTAATAGTTTATGTATCAATGTTTTCAATGACCTTAACACATTATTTTAATGGTGTGGATTTTATTTATATGTAATTTATATTCATATAATTATATTATATATATATATGTAATGGTTTGTTCTCTATTGTTTGTATCGGATAACAATTTAGTTATTTAAGGAAACATGGATGAGAAAACATTAATTTGAACCCTTAGGATAATCCAAAATATAATATAAAATTCTACATTATGATAAATAACATAGCATGGTTTTACAAAAAAATACATCCATTTCTAGATACAAGAAATAGTCATGCTTTTGGAATAGATGCATCTATGGGGAATAATCCCCGAAAGAGTTGATCAACTATATCTCAGACATCATTATAGTGTACGGTGAATAGCTTCTTATAGAATACCTAGTTTAACACTACTTGTAGATATTATTATGTTACGTAAAATTTTATTATTCATCCATTATAAAGAATTTTATTATATAATAATAATGTATAACCTTGGTTAAACTTACTGTGCCATAGATTGAATGGAAGGTGTCTTGACATAGATATCTTACAAATGATTTTTCAAGACTGTATAATTATTAAATTTGATTTTTTTTCTTCAAAATATGATTTTTGTTTTTAGTTAATGAATTGAACCCTAATAACTCATGTCAACACATTATCTTTTAGATGATGAAGTCATTTGAAAATTATCAAAAAATTAAATGGTATATTTAATATAAAATTTTGTGATTATTCCTAACCTTATATCTCCAAATATGATTAACAACCTTCACATAAGTTATTTTATATATTAACCCAAAAAGAAAAAACTTGTGTTTTATGAAGACTATGATGGATATAGGACTCATGTTCCGAATTTTTTTAAAAGTGTGATAAAGAACTCTAGTAAATGTCTCAAATCATTAAGAATAAGTTTTATCTAGGGAAAATAATATATATAATAATTAAATAAAGTAGAAAAATGCAAATTTATGTTATAAAACTAGATGGGAATAAATTATCTCAAAAGGTATCACTTATAATTGAATATCTTAAATTTTGATGCTTTGGGAATTACAAAAATCTATATCATAAATGGAATTATTTAGAAGAGGATGAAAAAGGTTATATGAGTAACAATTTTACTATCAATGATGTAAATAATATGAACAATATATGAATGGAATGTATTATTATTATAATATTTCTTAATAAACATGATTAAATTTAGGTAGATGAATATTAATACATGATTCATATTTCATAATATCATTATGGAGTATTAAGAATTTATTCTATGAATCCTGGTTAATAGTTTAAGATGGAAGTTAAATCATTGCAGTGTTTAAGAAATGGGATTAAAGAAAAATGTTGTTGAAGTGTTTTATCAATGAAATTATAGTTATAATAATTAGGAATGATCAAATAAATTTTCTATATTAGTTTTTTATAACGGATTCTCAATCATATATTGAATGGTTTCCATAACCTAGAATGGTCACTTATTAGTAGGGTTATATTTTTTAGAAATAAAATATTGAGGGATAGAAAACCCTCAATATCTATCTGATGTTGAGATAAAAATGATTATCTGGGATAACATGATGATTGATATTGATAAACATAATTGGTTTGTATAATTGACCATGAAATTATTTTTGGATTTGATGAAGAGGTGATTTATGTTATTATTGATGAATTTTCTTTCATTTATTCATATATGGAATATATTGGATAGTCTGTGATTTAATTTAAAGAATAAAGATAGAGTTTTTTCTTGGTACCTCACATGTTTTAATTTAGGTATTACAATTATTTGGGTTGTTAGAATATTTGAGGAGAATTTTCTATCAAGGGATTCACATGTTTGGTATATGATGTTAAGAGATACTATATTATATTCTCTGACTAAGGTGATTCTAATATTTTAATGTCAGTTACAGTTGTTTTAAATTATTAGGTTCTCAATTTGGCCAAACATAATTTAATGGATACATAAGGTTAACTATTTATTCATTGGTTTTAGTTGAAAATTGAGTGTTATTATTGATGTTTTAGAGATTAATGTATTTATTTATCATTTGAGGACATATCCATATTAGAAAATAGTTGATAAATATTTAGAATTTTTATATTAATAAATATATAAAAAATTAATTTTCATTTATTCAATGATATGATTATTTGTTATAAGTTAATTTTACTACATAAGACTTTAAAAACTAATCATGCATATTAATTGCATAGAGTATGATATGATATAGTTCAAAACATTGATCGAGGCATAACCAAAAGTTGAAATTATACATAAGATAATCAAATAAATAAAGTTATTATATTTTTTAATATTACAAAAGCATTATTCCTCACCACCAGGAAATATGATATTAAAAAAAATTACTCCTTTAGTTATTTCTAAGAAACTAAATTTCATTTTTTATCCAATAATATATTATTTTGTAGTTATAAACATTCACATGACTGTCTTGTTAATCAATCACTGTAATTCCTTAGATATTATATTTTTTAATTTCCGTATTATCACATACTTCTAATGTTATCATAATATGTAAAACCTAGTATGTGTTATTTTATATGACCTTTATTTTTCCCAATTCCCCTTTTAAAATAAATTTTCACTATTTATATGTACAATTTTGTTTTTCCAATAATTTGTTTTCAAATAAAGATATTTTTACAGTGATAAAAATTTTGTGGATGAAATTTATTTTGGGGAGAGGGATCACGTAATACACCCTTTTTAGAATATATATATATATATATATATATATATATTAATTAAATAAATTATAAGTGTTTTATAGTTTTCTTGATACACAAAACTAACCACGAAACGTAACATGATATTTTATAAGATAGACTTTAAATTGGATCATATAAATAGAAGTACCTATATTATAATAAATATACAATACATTTTTAAATAAAAAAATATCAATTGAATAAAAAAATAAAAAATCAATAATTAGTAAAGTCACTTTATGCTTTAAAACCAAGTTTAAAAAAATGAAATATTATTTCATTTTTCACATGGAAATTATAATTATTTTTTAAAATATTTAGAAATTTTTTATAGAATTATTAACATTTTTTGAAATTATTAGGTCAATATTATAATAGTGTGAATTTTTAGGATTTATCTAAAAATATTTACATTACAGTGAATGTTCAGAATAACTATATTTTAAAAATTTTAATTTATTTTCCAATAAAAGTCATATTATATTATGATTTTTTTGATAAGGTAACATATTAATAATTTTATTATTAATATGATAAATAACTAAAAATTTGTCATCACTATGTTTTGTTTTTGTATAAGATCATTTTTTGGCTTACTAACATATTTTTTCTGAAGGTTGCTTGTATACCCACAAAGTGTTTTTATCTTATTAAACAAAAATAATCTTGATTTCAAAATTTTAAGAATGAAATTTTAATACTATATAATTAACTATAATATTTTAACATAAATTTTATGTTTATAATATGGAAATGTATTGATGTAAATTTAGTTTTATGCTTAAAATACATTTATCTAAAATGAGTTTCTTTATAGTTTTCATACTTATGTAATATTAAATTCATAAACTTATAGAAATAAAATATGGTAAAATTTATTAAATATTTGGAATTATAATAATTAATATAATGTAATTTGGTGAACATATTTTTGGTAACAATGAATTTTAATAATTAGAATCTTTTACAACAGTTAAGGATAAAATGGGTCTACTCAGGTGGGTGTTAAGCTAAGAGATATGGGTCATAATTCAACATAAACTTGTCTTATAATTATTATTTTATAGCATTCTTGTCCTATATTATCTTATCTTTCATTCCTTGTCCATTTGGAGGCACATGAACATGAAAGTGGACTTATATCATTGAAATCTTGAGAGAACATCCATCTATGTCCCTCCCCTCACATATAAAGGAGGACATCATATCCTTGATTATTCTCACTATAAAATCCATGTACCTTCTTTCATAAATTCGATGATCCTTTTTTCATTACCCATTATGTAATGAATTTTTTTGGGTCATTTCAGCAGTATTTGGAATATTTTGATAGCTTTAAGGGCTAAGCATGGTTGGTGCATGGTTAAGGAAAACTGTGTGGTTTGGCACAACAATAGTTTTTCATATTTAGAGACACATTAAGGGGTTTATGGTTTTCCCAAACTGTACATCCACCCATCAAAATTATGTACTCCATGGAATATTGAAAACACATGGCTGGTACCTGATTAATTTAGTTGTGATTCCAAACCATGCACCCCAAACAATATACAAGTAGAGGTGCATACTTAGGGTGCATGGTTAGCCTAACCGTGAAACCCACCATATGAGATTGTATGTGTGGTTCTTTTATTCATCCAAAAATTTAATTATAATTTATGAACCACCATTTTATGTTTCTAAATACCCCTATTTAGACCTAAAATGATTAGTTAATCCTTGGAGGGCCTTAAGAGGCAATTTTGGCCCATCAATGCCTTTTTTTTTAAGATCAAAGTCGTGTTGATCTCATTTGATCTCTTTTGGGTAATTGGATATCATATCGTGTAGTTTATTATAATAACCCAATATATCCTCAATATAATTTTATAAATCATCATGTAATGGATTGATCTAAACTCTTTTTATTGTATATTGTTTCTAGGTTTTGTTCCTAGATACCCTTTTCCTTAAATCTTCATTGGAAAATACCATAGTGGTTGTTCATTTATAGAACCATTATTTAATGGTAGGTGGTTTAAAAATTAATTTCCCTACAATTACAAAAAATAATATCATTATTAAATTGAAACGAGTTTTTAAAATAATTCAAAACAGGGATTTTTGGTCACATTATCATTGATTTTAAATGGGATGGGATTTGTGAAAAACCCAAATTTCCATGGAATTAATATTTTGGGGTGAGTATATGATAATATATGGCTTGAAATTAAATTATTATTTTTTGATTAAATGATTTCAAGTTGATCTTGATAAAATCAATTAAATTAAAAGATTATTTGAAATGGAATGTAAATATTATAATCTATGATTTGTTTATGAAATGAAAAGTCATGTTAAAAATTGAAATTGGGAAAATACTATTTGAAAGATTTAACATTATTAATTTCCAATTTGATTTAATTATTTATTGATTAATTGAATCCAAATATCACCTTGTTAGTTAGTGGTAACTAGGATAAGAACCCTAGTTGGCTCCCTCTTGAGAAATGGATTGATAATGAATAATGTTACTAAGACAACTATGAAATGACTTCCAATGATGGGTTCCTCTATTAGGTTGTATTTTTGCGTATATACAAGACTAGATTCAAGATCATTGTGTGATATGTGAGGATCCTATTTACTGAAAAACTAAAATATCATGGGTATTTCATACATTGTAATTCACTATTGTTTCGTAGTTCCTTGAAATGCGTAATCTTCTATTAAGAATCATTACTTCCAAGTGGTTTCCATTGGATTTATTTTTCAAACTGGAAACATCCAACATTTCTTTATCCAAAGGGAAACTACATTCCAATGGTCTGCGTTCATTAATTTTGAAATTCACGATACTTAAGAACGTGCATTGGTCGATAAGATGGGTGGTTGGACTCATCACACCCTATTGAGGGGAATTATTGTCTACTACAGGACTCTCTTTCTAAATTTAAGATATTTTCATGAATCCTTATTAAATCACCAAGTATATCATAAGTAACCCTTAGAATTTTAAATCATTTATTTTTCATGTGAAATGTTTAAAAATCATCTGTATGTATTATAGGTTCTCTGTCAATTGTATCCTTTCATATACTACATATATATTCGTTCAATCATTGTTATGATGATACTAGTTTTTAAGCCACTCAGCGGGGCACTCTGAAATGTATTGTCATCTTGGGAGATGAAAGATTGTTTTGATCTTGCGAGTGTTCCCATAAAATGGGCTACCTATGTATCCTTATGAAATGAATCATAACCCTTTTTGTTTGGTGACACTTAATTGGGCACATCATTCCTTTTAAGGTCATGTGATAAGGACCTCTATGCGGAAGGTGCTTAGTCAAAACATATTGTGGGACATCTGCTGAAACATGCCAAGAAACATGGAATGGATATGGATTTCGAAGTAATATTAGACCATGTTGGGAATATGGACAAAGGAGAAAAGGGTTGATTTGAAGTGTTGGGTTTGAACCTCAAATAGGCTTCCTATGTATCCCATACGGATGAGAATCAAAGACCATTTAGTTCGATAAATCTCATAGAAGAGTATGGTCCATTGAGAGGGATAGATTTGAGATTACTTCCTGAAAAGTGTGGCTTGATGATCTGGGGTTTAATTTGGGGCTTATTCCTAAAGAGGATTCCTGAATTAAGGAAATTAGGGTTGGATTCTAGAGGAGGACTTCCAGTGAGCTTGGGCCCTAAAAATACTTCCTATGTATCCTAGTTTGAACAGGAACCAAAGTTCTTGTAGTTCATTGGATTATGCCAATGTTGTGATCATAAAAAATATCTAATCCCATGTGAGTAAAGCTCAGTGTAAAAAAACAAGAGTATGTCAAAGATTCAACAAAATCATCCACACTTTTCCTCTTCTATTGATGGAAGGGGGCACACCTATGGTGGCAAGAGTGGATGAGGCATGAGTTGACCCAAGAAGAGGGTGAGGTGACGATCCTTCCCTCTATTCACTTTACATTAGACAAGGGACCAATGAAAGGATGAAGGGTTAAAGGTTAGGGGATTACACCAGGATGGTTACCCATGGTGACAAAGCGCATCGGGAGAGGGAAAGGGGTACAAGATTCCATGTGCCTGTCTCCCCTATGGTCTTTGGCACCGAAGAAGAAAGGAGGAGTGTTGATGATACCTCTTGTAAGAAAATCTAGTGGCTTATGCCAGGATGGTTTCCCTAAAATTGATCCTAGTAGGAGATGGATACTTTTTCTTTATTTTTAAAAGAAAAATTAGGTATGAACCATATCTTCATCTACTAGATATCTGAGGTTCTGGGTTATCTCTTCGAGAAGGGAGAGGCTAGGACCCAACCCTCCTCAAAACTAGGAAATTCCAAACACTATTTCTGGGAGAATGGTCCATGTGACTGTGGATATATAACCCCATAGATACTCCATGAATCCAAACCCCATTGTGAAACAAATGTGGGAAACCTATAACTATGGAAATACAAACCCATATAGGAGACGCAATAATGTGTCTTTCCCAAAGGTTCGATATGTCTGGAGGTTTTGGTGGATGTCTCAAAAGAATTCCTTTAAGATAAGGGAGAGAAGGATGAATAAGGATTTAGATGAATGGATTTGATAAAGGATTTATGGCTTCTAAACTGAAGATAATAAGTGAGTAAAATAGGGGAACCCAATTAGGTAAGGTCATGCATGTATGGACATGAAAGTACACTTGGGTGACCTAATGTTCACTTATGCGACAAATCACCTATATCTTAATACTTGGGAGAGACCTCGTTCAAGCCTTGAAGTGTATTCACAAGAGAACCCAGAAGTGGGGTGCTCAAGTTCCTATGGGAGGAATGGGAGGCATGCAAGTACTTATGATTTTTGGAGGTTGGTAGCTTTAGGCACCCAAGTGTTATGGTTTTCAAACAAAAAAAGGACTTATGTCCAATGATCCTCCCTTAAATCCTTTACTCAAGGTGTTGAAGAACTACCTCGAATGTTTGGGAAGACTGGGGTGAAGTTCTAGGGTGACTAGAGCAGCAAATAGGCTTCAAAGAAATTTGTTCGTACAAATGAGGTCCCCAAGGGTCAATTTATAGGAAAATATTGGACACTGGGCGAAAATGGAAGTGAGCACGAAAATAAGCTGAGTGACATATGGTGGCGCGCAAGTGGGTTGTGCGACATATTGGAGGTGCACAAGTAGGCTACTTGCTGACAGAGTATTGGCTAGACCAAGGCAGCCAAAAACTCATGCCTTTGAAAATCTTGACTTTTTAATGTAGTTTCTTCCTTTTATTTTCTAATGGATCCCCTTTGTCATATCTTTAGACTCTTTGATGGAATGGGGTGTCAGAAAAATCTCCCCTCAGTATTGGATTTAAAATGGAGAGGGGATCCTATACTATGGTATGGTAATGAAGGAGAAAGGAAACGAGCACTTGGTCACGCAAGTTTTGTCACTCAAGTAGACTTGGGTGCGCAAGTTTGCTATGGGTAAGACATTTGGCATGCATGGTCACATGTGTCGCTTATATATAATGACCCCACATTTGAAAAAAGTCTCACAACTTCCAAATTTTCATCTCTTAGTGTGAAATTTATCATCTATTCAGGCAGTTCTGTTTCGATGTGCTTTTTTGGTACGTTTTTTAACTACGCTCTATAAGTGGGGTGACATACTTACGCGCCTACTTATACTTGAGCGCTATGTTTTAAACTTTCATGCCTTAATTCCTTGGCCAATTTTTTTTGTAAAACACAAAAAATTAACTTACTTTTAAAAGATGGTCTCTATCTTTTTGCAGGTTCAATGACTTCTAAATGAATTGGAACTGCTGATGAGCTCACCAACAAGAGGATTGATGACATGATGAATTTCTTTGGTCATGATTACTTTGATGTTTACGAAAACACCCTTCCAGGATTAGAAAAATATTTTAATAAGTATCATTTCCACTTTCCTCAAATATGTTATCTTCCTTTATATAGCTATGGCCATTTTCAAGATGCTAACATTCTAGATCCAAAGAACTACGTCCCACATTCTCGGTTTTCAGATTATACCAACATCTCATCAGCCAATGTTTCTATTGGGGGCTCATTTTCTAATGTTGGGATAGTAGAGATCGATAATATTATGCATCATAGCCCGTGTGCTCCATATGTGAAGGCACACACACCCAAGATACAGCCAAAATTCTATTCATCCATCTTTCACTATTCTTAGAAAGATCAGTCCAAGGGTTAGAAGAAAAGTTGGGACTTCTTCCCACGAGGAGTTGTAAAACTCTCATGGATGTGGGAATACTAGCTGTGAAAGATATGTGTAGAATTTGAATATGATTTTAAAGTTGTTGGGATTTATGATGTTGTTTGGGTTGGGCAAACCTATGTGAATAGTAATGATGATTTCGTTCCAGAATTATTGTGTATATGGATCCTAGAGAATAATTCCTTACATTTAACACAAGGAGAGTTAGGTATTATCTTGTGGGATGTTTACAAGATTTCTAGAGCTCCAATCCTTGGAGAAATGTATGATTAGTTTATTCCTCCCAATGTGACATGAAATGACTCAGAGAGGACACCATATTTGGTTTGGGAGTTGATGAAAATATTTAACAAATACAAGAATTCAACCACCAAAAAACTCACACCAGGAGGGATATTCATCCAGAGGAATGCATATAAATAATTTTAATAAAGAAGAAGGAAAAGGGCCCCACTTACACCTATTCGACTAGCTATCTAAGGGCAGAGAAGAGAGGAAATCATGACACCTTTAGGCCAACACTGGATAAAGGAGAATTTGATAAATGGGGATATGAAATCAACCCAAAAATTCTTACAAAGACACCTCTGGAAGTTTTATTAGCCATGTGGCTCAACGTGTATTTATTACCAATATGAGACTCCAAAGGAGTAGTAAGGCTGTGAGCCTTTCTTAGTGCAGATAAGATGGCAGAGAAAAGGATGGTAGGGATGGATACTCTTGTTTTGGAAATGATTCATTAGATTTTGCTGCATATTTACAAAGGGAAGTCTCCCTTTAGAATAGTTGGACCATTCCAAGTGTTGTAGGGATGGATTGGTTCCCACTTTAGAACTTCTGTGGTACAAAGTAGAGTTCATGTTTTTGGATGTTCTTTCTGGTCGTATGTTCATGTCTTTTATAGTATTTCACCCTTATCTTTGAATTCTTATGACATAAAGGCTAGATTGATCATGAATAAGGAGTTCCATTTATTTCGTTATGGGAATCCACCTACATGTCGATTTTTTGATGATGGTACTACTAGTTTGGAATTAAGGTCCTATATTCTAGATTGGATAGATGGCGTATTGGACACAAGAATCGACAGTGAAATCATATGTGAGGCCTATGCTCCATATAGATTTCTGTGTCAATACAAATTTCTATAATAGAATATTGTATCCCCTCCCATGAATTTAATATTAGAGAAACACCCAATGGTTTTCCGACAACTATGGTTGTTGACATCTGCAGAGAAGACTGGGGAAATATTTAATTTACCCATCGTTATCGTAGTAAGAAGATTGACCATCTGGTATGCTGAAAACATGGATGCATCTTACCCTGAAGGGGTGTTAAGTAATGTTTTCCCTCGAGTGGTGATAAATAAAGGGATGTCATAGGAAGGAACCCCATCATTTGGAAGATAATTCTTCATCATTTGGGGCCGACTTGCATGAATTAGATGGTGCAGGTGGCGATGATCCATGTTCAACAAAGAGACCTTGAAATACATATAAAATTCCTACTATAATTAAAATATCCAATCCATAAATCCCTAATAATGTCGAATCAATGAGATCTGGTCACCATCATTTTGAAGAGTAGCGAGTTCCATTTTTTAATCATTCATCTGTGACTATGGGTGCTGGGAAGAAACTCAAGTCCAAGGTTGTAAGATCATCCTCACAACCATCATATGTACATTCTGAATATATATAATTGAAGGCTATTTAAACATGATAGAATATATACTGTGATGGTGAAACCTTGTTGATGGATCATTGTGAAGGATTTCATATTCTTGGAGTAGGGGATTTACGGGCTTTATCTGACATTATTTTAAAGGATAATCCCAATGATGAAAGGACCTATATTCGAGAGCTAGAAATGCTCATATATACCACTGATGAATCAATTCCTACCACAAAGAAGGTAAAAGAAATAATAGATCGTGGTTCCATCGAAGAGATCAATCATTCATTAGATCAAGAGTGGTGTGACTTTGTAGATCCTGAGGATGTAAGTTTACTTTCTCTCACATTCTATTCCATTTTTTAACATGAAATTTAGTGATAACATTATTAATTTGGAGAAATATTATCCTAACATATAGTTGAGTAACGGAAAAATAACTGTAGTTCATTCACCGTAGTATATACCTGGAGGCACTGCTCTTGGAGCTATTGGGTCACCCCTTGAATGGAGAGAAATATCTTCGGGCCAACAAGCCATGGAAGAGGAAATAGAGAGCGTACTAGAATCTCCAATATCAATCTTTATAGATGATGATACAAGCCCTCCCAAAAAGGTGAAGATGCAAAATAATTGAAGAAAGATGGCCATGGTTAAGCACTATCTTAGTAGTGGTAAGCCTCCCTAATAATCATTGTAAGAACCCGGATCTTATTTTCATGTACGTTTTTCCTTTTTCTGGAGTTTTTGAGAAAAATGAAGTTTCTGGAAATTTTTGAAGTACACGCCGTGTACTTTCTGAGTACACATTGTGTACTCTTTTTTTTCTCGAAGCCGTGTGTGGACCGTGTTTGGGCCACACACACGGTGTGTAAGGGTGAGGTGGAGGCCGGTTAATTCGGAGTACGAAAAACTGAAGTACACACCGTGTACTCAAGAAGTACATGCCGTGTACTTTTTTTTCATTAAATGGACCGGGGCCTCACCTAAAACCCGAATTCATCTTCTTCTCCAGATTTCTTCCGCTCGGGAGCGACCGTACGGTCGGATCTTCGATGATCTCCCCTCTCGCCATCCATTCTCCTATTCGAGCACGGTCGATTGCGTTGGAATCGCAGCGGTGATTTATTCCTTCTTCTATATCCTTGTTTCTTGATTCCTCCTCATTTCCAAGTTATCATGGGATGAACATTTTGTTTGTTTTCTCAGATCTTCATCGTTCTAAGAGGAATCTGTCATCGAGGTTCATGTATATTGATCTCCTATAATCGAGGTGGGTGGTTTGTGCTTTTCCATAGAAATTTGATGAATATTATGTGCAAATTCCACAAATTCTTTTAAACGGGGTATTGCGTGTTTCCTGTTTTTCCCTTGCTGTTTACTTGCTTGCTTGATTGCTTTAGTAGAGGTTATTGATTGTGAGTAGAGTAATTTATTTTGTGCTCAGGTTTCTTTTCCATTCTTGTTTTTCCTGTTTGGCGTTTTACCAGTTGCCAAGCCTAGTCGTAGGATAGTGGAACTGATACTTTTTATGGTGTTGAGCCTTAGTTGATAGCCAATTAGTTCTTGAGTTTTACTTGGATGATTCACATGCGCTGAGCATGCGTTACTTTTTCACACAGGACTGTGAGAGCCTAGTGTAGTAGACCATTGGGAGAATTGACGTAAGGGCTTCTCCAGAGTGTCTTTTAATTACGATGCGAGACCACAAGGGGGATTGAAGTTGAGTGATTCTTCAGAGATTCTATAGTTCCTCGACGTGGGGAATAGGGGGAATAGATGTTGAGTGCTTCCCTAGATATCCTTTATCACAATACGAGACTATAGGGGGAATCGATGGTGAGTGCTTCCCCAAAGAGTCTATTAATTTCATAGCTGAACCAGAGGGGTGAGCCTGTGTGTACCTCCCAAAGGGTTGCTAGTACTTGTGGGTTGAACCATAGAGGATAGGTTGTGAGAGCTACCTAGAGGGTTACCTGTTTATTCTTTTGTTGTTGGCTACTTACTTGTGTACTTTACTTGTTAGAACTGTAGATTATAGCTACTTGTGCTTTCCTGTTTACTACTTCTTGTTTATTTACTACCATGTATTCATTGACTGTTAGGCACAAATCTTTGGGTGATTTCCCACTGGGATTGTATATCACACCCGGTTTGGGCCATGCTTTTGGACCCAAGAAGACAATGTGGTTGCAGGTATAGATAAGGGCAAGCTCCCTTCTACACCAGGTTCTTGATTGCACTAGAGCTGGAGATAATGGGACCGAGCCGTGGCTCGCGATGCTGAGGAGTATACTTTGTTTTTGTTTTTCACTTGGTTTCAGTTGTATTTTAGCACGTTGTTGTGTTTCATTCTTTCCTTAGATACTTGTACCTACTGCATCATTGTCATCATTGTTATATATCTATATTTCTTCCGCTGTTTGGTTTCAGTTATTATGTATGTTGTTATTGCTTCCGCTCTTGATTGTTGTCTTCCTTACCTCTTATACCTTACCGAATGAGGGCATAGTTTCCCCACCGACTCACCAAGGCACTTGCTGCTAGTCGGCATCCTATGGCATTTGGGGAAACGCACTTGAGGTCATGTGGCGAACCGGGTACGGGACACCAGTGGAGGGGCTCCAGACTCAAGTCGTTGCAAAGTGGTATCAGAGGAGGTTCTTTTCTCTTGCTTTACTTTTTGGAGACCTTATCCAGGGATAAGATGGATTTGGTACTTGGAATTAAGTTGTGCTCGGGAGTAGCTAACCCATGTACAGGGAAAATCCATACTACCTCGTTATTTTCCGTTGCTGGTTTTGAGATTTTATAGTTGACCCGATTTCACCTAGAGTGATTCACATGGCTTATGCTATTACTATTTTGATATTATAGTTCTATTTATGTCGCAACCCGATGAGATGAGGGTATTCCATCTCATGCATCATATAGACACTTGTAGGAATCTCATGCCATGCATTCTTTTCATGCCATCTAGGATGCATTAGAGATTGCATGCTGTTGTGATAGATTTTGTGTAGATTATGAATGCTGTTGTGATAGAAACTTGATAGATTCTCTACTATCATGTAGGAAAATTGTTTGTTTTGTTCTTTTCTTAAATTGAATGCTAAATTTTTGTTCTTGAGGTGTTATGGTCCCTCATTGATCGGAATTTGGTGCCTCTTTGTATTGTTTTTAGTGTTTATGGGGTTCTGTGCAGTTTCTGAGCTACTGCCCAGAAAAACCCAGAATACATGGCATGTACTTTTTTGATACACGCTGTGTAGTTTTTAGGCCATGTCACTTACCATGTGAGCATAACATAGTTTTGTGGAAGTAACTTCGGGAATACGCCGTGTATGATAGGTGCACACTGTGTAAGTTCGAAGCAGTTTACCTGGCCGTGTCACCAACAACACGGGTCGGGGAAGCTCGGGTAGAACACGCCGTGTCCATGGGGATCATGCCGTGTAGTCCTGTCCCAGAACCTGGCCATTTCACAAACAACACGGGCCGATGTTACCTTCCTTTCCACATGTCGTGTTTGTTCAGAACACGCCGTGTAGTATTGTCCAGGTACCCGACCGTGTCATGAACAACACGGGACGATGTCGCCTTCTCCTATACACGGCGTGTTTGTTCGGAGCACACCGTGTAAGGTCCAGCCGTGTAGACGGCCATGTACTCAAAAACACGAGCCGCTGAAGCCTTGTCTAGTACACGTCGTGTTTGTTTAGAACACGCCATATAGTCTCGGGTTAAGTCGGACCATGTGGGTTATCCATGTAATGAAACTCGGGTAGGGGGATAGTTTTCTTGTACACACCGTGAGTTGTGTTCAACACGCCGTGTAGTTGAGGTGTTACATGACTTGTAGGGTTGGAGTACACTCCCATGTCAGTGGCTTAAGAAGACACACCGTGTAGTTTTTATACACGCCGTGTAGTTGTGTTTTGCAATCTTTTGTGTTTTTCTTCCCCAGTTCCCGTTTTGTACTCTTGTGTTCTCTGTCCTTGTTTTTCTGATCCAAGGTGTAGTATTGATCTTTTGGAGCTATGTTTACAAGATGTACTCTAGTCATACTTCCGTCATCAGGAAGTGATCAGACGCTAGATATGGCTGATCAGGGACTTCCTGCCGATCCCCCAGCCGAGCCAGCCTTGGCAGCGGTTGTTGAACCAGTTGCGGGCACAGATGCACAGTTTAGGGAAGGTTTCATGAGGATGATGCAGGTCTTCTAGGGAGCTCCGCCTCCTGCCACGTCTATGGAAGACTTGACGTGGTTCTTTCAGCAGCATCATCCTCCCACGTTCTCGGGGGAGGTAGGACCTCAGGCTGCAGAGTCATGGATGGAAGACATGCTGACTATATTCGAGCATTTGGAGACGCCTCTAGAGAGGCAGGTCAATATCACCACCTAGATGCTCTGAGACTCCACCAAGAGGTGGTGGGGAATGATCTCACAGGCAGGTCAACACCAGGCTATGACTTGAGAGGAGTTTCAGCGCGTGTTCTACGACTACTTCTACCCGGAGACCCTGAGGGCCGATCGAGCCCAGGAGTTCATGAGCATAGAGCAGGGTACTCTATCTGTCATGGAGTATTCCTCTAATTTCACTGAGCTATATCATTTCATACACCTCTGGGATGGAAGTGGGGTGTTCTTGGTGAGGAAGTTTGAGGATGGACTCAGGCGGGAGATCTGCTCATAGGTGAACATCTTCTAGTTGACTTCCATCACTTCCATCGTCCACCAGGCATTGATTTCAGAGTGCAACCTGAGAGGCTCTGGAGCTGCGAGCCAGGGTCGTTCTGCTTCCAGAGTTATCTTTCCTCAAGATGACAGCAATAAGCACTGTAGGGAGTCTACGCATGGGGATTCGAGGAAGCGAGACACATCATCAGGAAGCCAGGTGACATGCTACCAGTGTGGCCGGACAGGGAACATGAGGTCGTAGTGCCGGAGGGACCCCGTGGAGTGTCGGTCTTGCGGCAAGATGGGTCACCTTCAGCGTTTCTGTCAGGTTTTCTCACCAGCAGCTGGTGACTAGGGTTCTTCCATGACTCCTCATTCAGAAGCAGCCCCACCAGTTTCTCACTAGTCAGGAAGATGGAGTTCTTTCGGCCGTTCGGGCCGAGGTGGTGGTTGAGGCCGTGGTGGTCAGCCACCAGTTCCTTAGCACCAGCAGGGAGGTTCATCTCAGAGTGGTCAACTAGGGGCGCATGGCCGCGGTACAGGCTAGTCTTTCACCGTGGAGTAGACTTATTAGGAGTAGGATCCCGACCCTTCTATTGTTCGAGGTATGATTTTAGTAGCCTCAGTTTTATCTTCATCCCTTTTTGATATTGGTGCTACACATCGATTTATCTCTGTTGCTATTGTGGAGAGAATTTGATGCTGCATCTTTTCTTCTGCTGACTCATTGACACTAGACACACATTTGGGAACGAGGACATCTAGTGCACACCAGTGTAGAGAGTTCCCTCTCGAGGTTGCAGGGTATCGTTTCTTATGGGACTTCTATGTCCTATAGATGACAGGCTATGATGTCATCCATAGCATGGACTGGTTGATTCCCTTCCAGGCAGTCATTGACTGTTATCACCATAGAGTCATTTTTATTTCACCAGAGGGTGAATCTTTCCTTCATAGAGGCGAATGGGACGTTCTGTAAAGTCAAGCAGGACTCTAGCATCTTGGGCTAGGAGGAGTGACGAACCAGATTGCTAGTCTTTATCTGGATGATCAGGGGACTCCACACTTGGACTTTCCTCCAGTGGTGGATCACTTCAGGGATGTCTTTCTATAGGACTTTTCTGGTTTACCTCTAGAGCATGAGGTAGACTTCCTTATTGATCTCTTTCCAAGAGCGGCACTAGTGTCCATTCCTCCCTATAGGATGGCCACACCAGAGTTGCAGGAGCTCAAGAAGGAGTTGGAGGAGCTACAGGATAAGGGTTTCATCCAACCCAATACTTCTCCTTGGGGTTCTCCTATTATGTTCGCAAAGAAGGAAGACGGTACCCTTCGGCTTTGTGTGGATTATCGAAAGCTGAAACAGTTGATGTTCAAGAACCGATATCCCTTACCGCAGATTGATGAACTTTTCGATCAGCTTCGAGGAGCCCGTGTGTTCTCGAAGATCGAATTGAGGTCCGGTTATCATCAGTTGCACGTTAGACCATCAGATATACCTCTAACAGCCTTGAGGAGCAGATATGGTGAATACGAGTATACAGTCATGTTGTTCGGTCTCACGAACTCACCTACAGTTTTCATGGCACTGATGAACTGAGAGTTCCATCCTTACTTGGATTCCTTCACCAGGGTCCTCGTGGATGATATCTTGGTGTACTCTCACACTCCACACAACCATGCTACCCATCTTGAGATCGTTCTGAGTACACTGAGAGAGCATCGGCTTTATGCTAAACTCTCGAAGTGCCACTTCTGGATGGAACAGATTCACTTCTTGGGTCACGTCATATTAGAGGTAGGAGTATCTATGGACCCAAGGAAAGTTAGAGCTATAGTTTCATGCGATCAGCCGAAGAACGTCTTTGATGTATGGTGCTTCCTAGGGCTGGCTAGATACTACAGACGCTTCATTCAGGACTTTTCTCACCTAGCAACACCTTTGACAGGTCTGACCAAGATGGGGGTGAAGTTCTTATGGTCAGCTTCTTGTGAGTCAGCCATTAAGGAGCTTAAAGGGAGGTTGACGTCCTCAACGATACTAGTCTTTACAGAACCAGGCAAGAGATACACTATTTATTGTGATGCTTCAGGTGATGGGCTAGGAGCTGTGCTTATGCAGGGAGATGGATTTGTTGCGTACGGGTCTCAGCAGTTGAGGCCACATGAGAGGAACTACCCTACACACAATCTGGAGTTGGCAGCTGTTGTTCATGCCTTGCGCTGTTGGAGACTCTATCTTCTGGGAGAGCACTTTGTGGTCTTCACTGACCACAATAGTCTGAAGTATATCTTCACTCAGCGTTATCTGAATCTGTCAGCATAGGTGGGTCAAGTATCTTCAGTCTTTTGATTTCGAGCTCTCCTATACGCAGGGAAAGGGAAACACCATGGCAGATGCGTTGACCAGGAGAACTCAGGTTCAGGCAGTTCAGGAGGCCAGTAGTGAGTGGCAGCTGATGGCTCTGTTTTCTGAGATGCATCTGGAGGGGCACGACAGACAGGGACAAACTTTTCTATCTTTTGTAGCTGTTACCTCCATGCTACTTGATCGGGTACTGATGAGGTAGCTATCAGACTCGGAAGGCATAGTCCTGCGGGAGAGTGTGCCAGGAGAGGACGCTCTTCCTAGATGGACAGTGGGTGAGGATGAGATCTTGCATTTCTAGGGATGCGTATAGGTGCCAGAAGACATACATGAGGAGCTGATGTCGGATTTCCATTCCTCTGTTTGGGCAGTTCATCCTGGCATCACCAAGATGTATCGGGATCTTCATCTCCAGTAATGGTGGCCAGGTATGAAGAAAGATGTTGCCGGATTTGTCATGATATGTTCTACATGTCATCAGGTAAAAGTAGAGCATCAGCGACCAGTGGGGCTTTTACAGTAGTTACCCATTCCGGAGTGGAAGTGGAACGATTTTGCGATGGAAATCGTGACTGGGTTGCCGAGATCGCCTCGGGGAAACGATGGTGTTTGTGTTGTCGTCGAAGGGCTCACGAAGGTTGCCCACTTCTTTCTGATCAAGGAGACCTTCAGTTTTGATGATCTGGGTCGACTTTACATCAGATAAATATTTCTTCTGCATGGATTTCCACGCTCTATTGTTTCAGATAGAGATGCACGCATTACCTCTCAGTTCTGGCAGGGACCTCAGAAGGCCTTGGGTACACAGGTACTTTTGAGTACAACATATCATCCCCAGACTGATGGCCAGTCTGAGCGCACGATCTAGGTGCTTGAGGATATGCTCAGAGCTTGCATTCTAGACATTGGCAGTTCTTGGGAGAAGCATATTCCTCTGGTGGAGTTTTCCTACAACAATAGTTTTCAGGAGACCATTCAGATGGAACCATATGAGGCTTTGTACGGTTGGCCATACCGATCATCCTTATTCTTGCTAGAGACAGGAGAGGCAGCTTTGCTGGGACCTCATCTTGTACAGGAGACTTCAGAGAAGATAGAGATGATTCAGAAGAGGATGGTTAATGCACAATCTTGGTAGAAGTCTTATGCTGATCAGCGAAGATGACCTCTGGAGTTTGAGGCTGGAGATCAGGTTTTCCTACATGTCACATCGAGGTTGGGACACAAAAGGATTCGGGGATAGGGTAAGATTTCACCATGGTACGTCGGGCCATTTGAGGTCTTGGAGAGAGCTGGGCTGGTCTCCCGTCGGTTGCAGCTACCTCAGCGGTATCGGGTCATGCACTACGTCTTCCACGTCTCTCAGATTCGACATTTCTTTTCAGACCCATCTCATGTATTTCAGCCTATGGAAGTTGATCTTGAAGTGGATGCGTCGTTCAAAGAGAATCATATCTGAATTTTCGATCATAGTACGAAGGTCCTCCATGGGTGTTCTGTTCCTCAGGTATGAGTGCTATGCCAGCACAGGCGAGTACAGCATGAGACCTGGGAGAGGGAGACCGATGTACGATCGCAGTGGCCGGAGCTATTCAGGGTATCTCCTTCTCCGCCTCGTTAGGGAAATTCGGGGATGAATCTCATTATGGGGGGAAGTTTGTATGAACCTGGATCTTATTTTCAGGTATATTTTTCCTTTTTCTGGAGTTTTTGAGAAAAATGAAGTTTCTGGAAATTTTTGAAGTACATGTCGTGTACTTTCTGAGTACACTCAGTGTACTCTTTTTTCGCTCGAAGCTGTGTGCTGGTTGTGTCCGGGACACACACACGGTGTGTAAGGGTGAGGTGGAGGCCGATTATTTCGGAGTACATAAAACTGAAGTACACTCTGTGTACTCAAGAAGTACACGCCGTGTACTTTTTTTCATTAAACGGATAGGGGCCGCACCTAACCCCCAAATTCATCTTCTTCTATAGATTTCGTACACCTGGGAGGGACCGTATGACTGGATCTTAGACGATCTCCTGCCTCTCCATCCGTTCTCCGATTCGAGCACGGTCTATTTCTTAGGAATCATAGCAGTGATTTCTTCTTTCTACTTTAGCCTTGTTTCTGGATTCCTCCTCATTTCCAAGTTATAATGGCATGCACGTTTTGTGTGTTTTCTTAGATCTTCGTTATTCTAAGAGGAATCTGTTGTCACGGTTCACGTATATCGATCTCCTAGGATGGAGGTGGGTGGTTTGTGCCTTTCTGTAGAATGTTGATGAATATATGTGAAAATTCCACGAATACCCTTGAATGGGGTATTGCTTGTTTCCTGTTTTTCCCTTTTTGTTTGCCTTCTTGCTTGATTTCTTTTGTAGAGGTTATTCCTTGTGAGTATAGTAATTTATTTTGTGCTCAGGTTGCTTTTCCATGCTTGTTTTTCCTGTATGGCGTTTTACCAGTTGCCATGCCTAGTCGTAAGATAATGAAACTGCTACTTTTTATGTTATTGAGCCTTAGTTGATAGCCAAGTAGTTCTTAAGGTTTCCATGGATGATGGACATGCACTGAGCATGCTTTACTTTTTCACACAGGACTGTGAGAGCCTAGTGTAGTAGACCATAGGGAGAATTGACGTAAGGGATTCTTCAGAGTGTCTTTTAATTATAATGCGAGACCACAGTGGGAAGTGATGTTAAGTGCTTACTCAGAGAGTCTGTAGTTCCTCGACGTAGGCCATTGAGGGAATAGACATTGATTGCTTCCCCAGAGATCCTTTAGCATGATATGAGAATATAGGGGGAATTGATGGTGAGTGCTTCCCCAGAGAGTCTATTAATTTCATAGCTGAACCAGAGGGGTGAGACTGTGTGTGCCTCCTAGAGGGTTGCTAGTACTTGTGGGTTGAACCATAGGGGTTAGGCTGTGAGAGCTACCTAAAGGGTTACCTTTTTCTTCTTTTGTTGCTGGCTACATACTTTTGTACTTTACTTGTTAGAACTGTTGATTGTAGCTACTTTTGCTTTCCTGTTTACTGCTTCTTGTTATATACTGCCATTTATTCATTGACTATTAGGCACAAATCATTGGGTGATTTCCCACTGGGATTGTATCTCACACCATGTTTGGGCCATTCTTTTGGTCCCAAGTAGACTATGTGGTTGTAGGTATAGATAAGGGCAAGAGCCCTTCTACATCAGGTTCTTAATTGCACTGGAGCTGGAGAGCATGTGACCGAGCCATGGATCGCACTGCTGAGGTGTCTAGTTTTTTTGTCTTTTACACTTTGTTTTAGTTGTATTTCAGCACGTTGTTATGTTTTCTTCTTTCCTTAGATACTTGTACCTGCTGCATCATTTTCATCATTGTTATATATCTACATTGCTTCCGCCGTTTGGTTTCAGTTGTTATGTATGTTGTTATTGCTTCCGCTCTTGATTGTTGTCTTCCTTACATTGTATACCTTACCGAATGAGGGCATAGTTTCCCCACCGACTCACCAAGGCCCTCGCTACTAGTCGGCAGCCTCTGGTGTTTGGGGAAACGCACTTGAGGTCATGTGGAGAACCGGGTATGGGGCACCAGTGGAGGGGCTCTAGACTCAGGTCATTACAATCATGAATTTTAGTCTTTATTCATGAATAAATGTTTAAACATGGTAAGATTACATCGTATTATTTTTTTTCTTCCCTAAAAGAAACTACTAATAAGGTTCAAGGAGCTACAGAAGTTGCTGCTATGCAGATAAAAATTCCTACAAATCAAGTGGTTCTGTAAGAGGCATTGAATCCAAAGGAACCAGCATCTATTCCCAACACTGCTCTGATTACTACAATCAGAGGAGAGGAAGCTTATCTTAAATAAATAATACTTCATAATTCATCAAATTAAGAAGCAGATAACTTTTATAATGTGGAAATTTTAGGTTCATCACATGCACTTGAACATCTGGAAACAACTGACGTTGACCCCACAATTGTTGCTAAATAAGCTACTCAGGGTCAAAGGTTGATGAAGGAATGTTGTGAAGAAAATACGCCATGTTCTCCCAGGGGTGAGACTAACCTAGGATCTAAGATATCGTTTGATTAAATGATGAACCTTGGAATTTATTTTAAATAACTATTACAACATGTTAATATAAAAAATGCTTTACAAGATTGTTGAGTTCCTTGTATAGAAGCCACTGTACGTGAGTTCTCATTATTCGTCCTGTTAATCTTATTATGATTAACCTACTAACCATGGTTGATTGAAATATGCAGTTCCATCTAAAGAAACTGCTGCCACAATGCTACTTGAAGTAAGTGTTGATATTAACATGAACCCTACCATCGAAGAGACATTAGCTCAATTGGATCTTGATATAGCAAGTCTTCCTGATATTTACTCTAATAATCCTGAGCATATTAATGATAGAACTCCTCATCCAGAGATATAAAACAAAATTTATGAAAAGAAGAACATTGGGGAGGATTCTTCTCAAGCTGCTGACCTACTATTAGGTAAGAGATTCTCATATTGTGATTGCATTCACTTTTGTTATCTATTGAATCTAATCATAACCATAATTATTGATTTACTATATATGGCAATCAACATCAATGGCTAGGTCTAGATGTGAAGCCTCTACATCAACCCATACAATATTTGAAGGTGAAGCGACCATTGTTCAAGAAGGAACAAAACATGGCTCTTCTTTAAGTGCATTAGTCCCAGAATATACCCCTCCTTATGATAGTGATTCTAAATCGAACCTATAACTACAGAAGGACCATCTTCCTTCTCATCCAAAAGCATATCAAAACATCTAGAATATAGTATTTGAGATTCCCCTGAACGAACTGCCTTCATGAATTCCATGACTTTCATATCTGTTTATCACACTAGGATTTGGAAGATCTAAATTCCATGAAATTCATACTGCAATGATTCAGATTATCTATAGGGGGGAGAAAGAGAAAAAGATTCAACAATGCTTGATTAAAGCCAAACATTCAATCAATATTGAAGAGTTCCAAGCAGCACTCACCCTGGCTGAGTCTAATCATAATAAAATGTTGAATGGAATGAAGTAGAAAATTAATGAAAATATTGTTTAGAAATTGTGCCTTCAACAGAAGTTATATATCATTACATGGGAGCTTGACCAGCATCATAGATCATTTGGAGTAGTCTGGAAGGATGGTTCCAAATCCATTGCATATGCTAGATAAGCACATCATCATGCTAGAAGAGATCGAGGCTAGTTAAATAGAAAAACATCAACAAGTATTTGATGTTTCTCAAGAGGATATCAAACCGATGAGTAATTAAACAGAATGACTTTTTTAGTTTCTGAGAGAGAGACTCCAATTTGTGGATGCTCCTCTATGAAAATTTTTCATAAATGAAAATTGTTTTTTCTTTAATCATTTGTGTTTTCACTTTTGCTAACTGATTTTGTTTTACCTAGGCCATTGGGCCCAGTAAGCATAGATGGATCTTTTTTTCTGGGGTTATATGAATAACCCCACAAACTTTATATCTCTTTAATTTTTGTTACTCAATATCACCTAGACCATACAAAATGCACGTTTAGTGAGTTGGGACTTGACTTTTGTTTAGAGTTCCCTTTGTGGGTTCTCAATGAAATGAGTACCAAGTCTTTTGTTGTTTGGCAGTTTAGAGTTAGGCATGTTGGAATATAATGGGAAAATATTTAGGTTCGAGTAGCTTTGACCATAAAATTGGAATTAGATCCCAAAAAAAACCCTGTGGCTAATAATTTCTTTAATATTCTTAAATAATTCCAAGGGGAATTTTGAGCCATTGTTTTTTTGGTCACCAAATTTTAAAACCTGTATCAACATATGGGGTGTCTTTTCTATGAATGAAGTTAAATTTATTTGGAAAACCCATTATGGGGGATGTTTTATGTACGGCCAACTAGGCCATATACTGCACATCCAAATAGTGGCATCTTTTGGTTGACAAGGCTTTTACGTAGGCTACTGATGTAAGGCCACCTAAGGGAATGTACTGCATAATAAAGAAAAAGATATCTTTAGGGTGTTTAACACTTTTCTATTGACAGAGTGGGGAAAATAAGGTTTTGGTTACTCATGAAAACAATGGGCGGTTTTTCCACGGAAAGAAATTTTAAGAATGAAGGGACTATTTTACACAGACATATGTCATGAATAGGAAAACTATTTGCACACAAATTTGGTGTATGAGTAATGGTTAAAATTTAATATAAAGGATGAATTTTTGATATCATACTCTGTAGTTTTAAATCATGTATTGAGGAAATTGTACTTTTTAGTTTTACATCATTCAGTGAGGACATTGGTACTGTGTAGTTTTAAGTCATGCAGTGAGGACATTGGTACTGTGGAGTTTTAAGTCTTGCAGCGAGGACATTGGGTGACTTTAATTTAAGGTCTTTAGCTCTGACCAATGGTACGAAACTCTTCCAATTTTTTGATAATTTTTTTGGACACATACTATCATATTCATCTATGAAATAAAAAATAGTAAACTTTGATTTGGGTTTTTTTGAATCCAAATGATTATATGGAAAAAGGGATAAAGTCATTAGAGGAATTATTTTCTATGAATGAAGTTACCATTATTTGAAAAACCAGTTATGGGGGATGTCTTATACTGGGGAAACTAGGAAATATGTTGCATATCCAAATAGTGGAATCTTTTGACTAACATGCCTATTATGTAGGCAACTTACGCAAGGCCACCTAAGGGTACATGATGCATAGTCAGACATACGAGCTCTCTGGAGTTTGACGTTCTATTGCAAAAATCTGAAGAAAGTTTATGGAGATTCAGATTTTTTGAATCATAAAGGTTGGTTTTTTTAGAGAAGTACAAGAATAGGGAAAGGGTATTTTGAACCAAAATTTCCAATTAATTGGAGGAATAGTAATTTTATAAAGGTCTGAACCAAACATAAAAGTTATGATGTCTGTAGTTTTAGGTCATACAACTGGGACCAGAAATGGAAACAGTATATGATATGTGGCCAAGTGATTCCAAGGTTATTTCATATTTCATTGAACACATAGTGAGGGAAATGTGTAAACCATGGTCTTAAGAATTTCAGATCAAGTGAAATAAAATGGGACAAGTATACCTAAATGGCTGTTTTAAAATATAGATTCCTTCATATTGTCATCAAAGATGGAAAGGGACAAAGATACTATAACCACGAAAGAAGTTACCATTATTTGAAAAATTCCATTATGGGTGTTTTATTATGTAGAGCCAACTAGGGACTATACTGCATAGTCAAATAATGGCATATTTTGGCTGATAGACCTCTTATGTAGGTAACTTATGAAAGGCCGCCTTAGGGTACGTGCTGCATAGTCTAGCAAAAGAGTTCTTAAATATTAGAAACTCGGTCACCAGAAATCAAAAGAATGATTATGAGGATCTATAAATATTCAAGATTAAGAGTGTGAAATATGGAAGGGGATTTTTCTCAATGCACATGAGAAATATTTTAATCAATATTGGATGTGAGTTTGACATCCTTTACATAGATTTGACTCATATGTAAAATGGAGAAATTTTTTGTTTCCTCTAAATAAATATTGTGATATGTAGTTTTAGGTCATGCAATGAGGACATTATACTATGCAGTTTTATGTCTTGTAGTGAGGAAATTATACTATTTGGTTTTATGTCATGCAGTGAGGACATTATACTATTCCATTTTAAGTCATGTAGTGAGGATATTATACTATGCAGTTTTAAGTCATACAGTGAAAACATTATACTATGTAGTTTTAAGTCATGCAGTGAGGACATTGATAACCCCATAAGAAATTGAAACACCTTATTTATATAATGAACCCATTTACCCAATTTTTATTCACACATGTGCTATGCTCGGTGTGAGAAACAAGGATCATTAAGGGTTTCTTTTACAGTGCAAAGGTGGCACATGTGAAGAATAAGGGTGCTATATTTCCATGCAGTTTAACATCATGCGTTAAGGATAACAATGAACCGATGTGAAAGAAAAGACATATTGTAACTGGATTAATGGATAAAACACAGGTTTCACTATGTGTCTTGGTGGGGAAATAATCAAGCCATACATCGTTTTTAAAATATTCCCTATGCAGATTTCATTCTTAAACAAGAAATAAAGGTTTTTTTATCGCAATTGGGCCCAATATTGGAGATGTAGGTGTCTTTACATAACTAAAATAGATGAGCATCAAGCCTTACGTGGTTATTTAAACAATCATTCTTCACTCTAATCGAGTTTGACATGAAGACTGTGGGATTTTGACGCATTCTGATAGAATGGTAAATCTTATGGCATAAAATGGTATAAGGACCATATCATATATCTTAAGGAAACACTTTTTATAGATTTGATTCATATACAAGTAGAGAAATGAAAATAAGAATATTTTGTGACTGTGGCTAGGCCCAAAATTGGAGATTTAGGCCTATCTTTGTGTCTCATTGGAAAATGAGAATCCTTCCATACGTAGTTACTGAAATAAGGTCTTTATAGAGATCTGAATCTGACATAGGAAATAGAGGGACTCATGTGCCACTAAAAAGTAGTGATGATGTCAATGATGTTTTCTTATTTAATCTTCTAAAATAAAATACAGAAAATGTTGGTTGTACAAATGATGTCTTGCAGTTTAGCATCTTGCGACAAATAAGAAGATGCTACACATTTTAACTTCATGCAACATGGATGCTTATGGTTGTTATGAAATTTAATGTCTTTCAACTAGGACATAGCGGTTGTGAATTTTTAAGTCTTGCATCAAGGACATGATACTGTGTAGTTTTATGTCTTGCAGTGAGGATATTTTACTATGTACTTTAATGTCTTGTAGTGAGTATGAATGTGCAAAACTACACAAATTATTTCTTTAATAATCTCGCATTGGATATAGTTGTAATAAGCTCACCATCCATTCAGATTAAGAAATAATCTCTATTTTAATAGACCTTATGTATGGAATAAGGTCCTTCCCACTTTGGCTCATGTTTTGGATGTTTCTTTCCTGGTATCATTGGTGTTCTAAATACAAATGCCAAGTCTCCATGATGGAATGAATCGAGGTGAACTTTCTTGTTAGAAGATCGCGTTATTCTGTTCTGATAGACTTATAAATGATGAAAAGTATGAGATCCTTTCTTGTATAATCATTCCATTTCATTGAACCATTTCCGAGACCTCTCATTTGTAGAAAACGGATCACAGATTGAAACTCTAAGTGAAGGAAATTCCATTTTAATTGAAAAAACTGCTTCAATTCCATATACCAATGAATAAATTGTTGATTGGGTAGCAGTACAGGTAGTTATCTGATAATCACATAAAGCATTCAAATGTTTATCAGGCCATGATTTCTTATCTTTATCCACCATCTTACGGAGTATATATGATAGGGTATTATTGAAAGCCTCTATCTGTCCATTGGTCTCTACATGATAGCAAGACAAATGGTTAGATTTGATATTATGCTCCTGATATAACATTATTACCTCAATCAAAAAAAAATTTGTTTCATTTTCCATCAAAATAGCATGAGGGACACCAAATCTGGTGATGATATTATTTTTGACAAAACAAACAATGATTTTGTCTCCGAATTCTTTAAGAGGTATTGCTTCATCCCATTTAGAAAAGAATTCAGTAGTAGTAAGGATATAATTGAACTACATAGCTGTAACTGGAAGATAAGGCCCTACTACATCCATTTCCCTTGTGGAAAATGGCCAGAAGTATTTAGCTGTATGTAGTAACTCTAGCGGTTGATTAATGACTTTGGAATGCACTTGGTAGGGATGAAATTTTTTAGTCAAATCTATACAATCATGTGTCATTGAAGGCCATCATATCCAAGCCTTCAGATATGATCAGAGAGTGTGTGCCCTGATTAGTGGGCACCACAAGATACTGAATGTACTTATTTCATGATAGATGTAGTCTCTTGTCCATCAATACATCTAAAGATAATTCCATTTAAGCATTGTTTATAAAGGATCCATCGATAGTATGGACTATCAGAAAGAGTAAAATTGGCCACTTGTCACCAGATATGTTCTTTTTCAGCCTAATTTGGTGGATGTACTCCATTTTGATGATATTCCTTGATGGATAGTATCCATCCCATAGTATGACCATATGGCTCAGAAATAGGGATAGTTTCATTAATTTACTCCATTCTGGTTTGAACAAATGGGGAGACCACACGACGATGGGCTATGTTAATGATTACCTCATCCGGATTTGGATCTTCCAAGGTTGTAGCTACATTATCTAGTGCATCTGCCTGGGCTTTTTTTGACCGCGGTACATTATACAATGTCAGATATAATTGAAACTCATCCATTAACACTCTTACATAATAACATAAAGGAATTAACTCTTATTTTCTGATAGAATATTCCCCATTAATTTGTCTGATTACCAATTTTGATTCACTTTTCACCTTTAAATGAGCTATTTTAACCTGAAGGACCAATTCCAAACCTGCGATGAGAGCTTGATATTATGCCTCATTGTTGGTACCAACTTCTGACAACAGGAAGGAATAATACAATACTACCATTTCTAGAGAAATAAGGAAAATTCCTAACCAATCATTGTTGGATTTTGGGTTTTCCATTCTTTTCCTAGTTAGACTTCTGGAAGCACCATCAAAATACATTTCCCAGTTTTGGAAATTATCCTAAATAGAGAAGACCTATTCATCATAAAGTTCAGTTTTAAAGGATGTATCTTCCAATGATGGATGTTCAGAAAGAAAGTCAGCCAGAGCTTGGCTTTTTATTTCCTTTTGAGGCAGAAACTGGATATCAAACCATTGAAAAATAACCGCCCACTCTTCTAGATGCCATTTAAGAATATGATGACTAATGATAAATTTGAGCGGATTATTGCGAGACACCAATTGGACTTCATGATATTTCAGGTAGTGCCTCAATTTATGAACTGTAAAAATAAATTTTATGTATCACTTTTCAATACTTGAATATCGAGTTTCCACATCAATCATAGTTCGAATGAGATAGTAAAGGCTATTTTCATTCCCAGCATAATTCTTTTGGTTGAGGAAGGCACCTAGCGATCACTCTAATGTTGTCATGTAAAAAATAATTGGTCTTCATTCAATATGTGGAATTAATATTGTTGGACTCATGAGATATTTCATTAGGGTATCAAATGCTTCTTAGCAGTCTTCAGTCCATTGGTAGGTGATTCCCTTTTTCATTAATCTAGTGAAGGGTAAACACTTGCTTGCTAAATTGGTGATAAAGCACCGAATATAGGCCAAATTTCATTGGAATCCTTTAAATTATTTCAAATTTCGAGGAGGTGACATACCAAGGATTGATTTTGTTTTATCATGATCAAATTTGATACCACGATGGCATAAAACAAAGCCAAGAATCTTTTCTGAGGATACCCTGAATGCACATTTCAAGGGGTTCATCTTCAAACTGTGTTGCCGAAGTTTATTGAATATAGTCTCAAAATCATCCAAGTGAATAGAAATATGTCTTAATTTGACCACAAAATCATCCACATAACATTCAACAAATTTCTGTATGAAGGGTTTGAAGATATGGTACATGGCCCATTGGTTTGTTGAACCTGCATTCTTTAAGCCGAAGGGAATTACGCAACAGAAAAATACACCTTGAGGGGATCTGAAGGCTATGGATTCTTCATCTTCTAGGGCCATAGAGATTTTATTATACCCAAATTATCCATTCATGAAGGAAAAAGATTCATAGCCATTCGTTGCATCAATTAGAAATTCTGTAATCGGAACTGGAAAATCATCTTTAGGACAATGTCAGTTAAGATATCTTAAATCAATGAAAAATCTAATTTTTACATTCTTCTTTTTTACTTAGACAATGATGGACATCAATTTGTGATACTAAACATCATTGAAAAAGTTATCATTTATAATATTATCAACTTCAACTTCAATTTTAGAGGCATGAGTTGGGTGTGTTATTCTTGCTGCCTGCTTGAATCCACATTGTTCTTATGGAAAACCCAAATGATGGGGGCTACATCAAAATTAAGACCTGGAATTTCTATATATTTCTAAGAAAATATATCCCGATGTTGATTTATAAATTAATTATACACTTCTTGACCATTAGAGTCCATGGACGCACTAATTACAGTAGGGAATGGATCTTCTTCTGTACCCAAATTTATTTCTCTAAGATCATCCACAGTGGTAGAGACACCTTCCTCAAATGTCGGAGGATCATCCTTGAGATCTTCCTCTTCTTCTTCATTACACATAACCTATTCTATTTCCACTTACATAGTATATGAAAAGGAAAAACATCTAGAGTTAGGGGAGGAGTCAGTATTTGAACATCCTGAAGAAGAGGCCACCATATCTGACCCTACTGATGACGAAGGGTTTTGCTGTGGTAATAAATAGAAAATGATGGATTGAGAATCAAAATAATTGTATTCTTATAGAATTTCTATAATTTCTTCTACTCTGATTAACGAAGTAAATCCTTGTTGTAATTCAGTGGTTGAAATGAAGACATCTCAATTTAAGCTTCCATCAGTACTTAGTGAATTAGCAATTTCACCCATGTTGTCAGGATCTATTACCATAATTTACATTATGGAAGTCAATGAATAAGTTCATGGATTTGGTTTTACCCTTTCAATTTGATAGATGGGTTGCACATAATATATACTCAAATGCATAAATAGATTTTCTAGGATCTTTTCTAGTCTATTTGAAGCATTAAATCTAGTTATTTTCTTTGTCATGGACATTATTCATTTTTGTGATAAAAATCTTCCTCAAAGTATTAATATTCAAATGTTTTGAACGAAGCCTCATCACAATACAATGTCTTTATTTGTGTATTGAAATAGTACATATAACATTGGAGGTATGTCTATTGTATGGATTCATGATGATGCTGCCAAGGCCTTCCAAGCAGAATATTGAAGGTTGTGTCCTGATAAACAACCATGAAATCTGAATTATAAACATGATATCCAAATTGAGTTATGAGTGTAATCTTTCCCCGAGATTATTTCTCATTCTTCTCATAATCTCTCAAAATTAAAGTGGAAGGAGATAAATCAGATTCAGTCAATCCCAATCGAGGAAGTGTACGAATAGGATAGAGTTTGACCCTAGATCCATTATCAATAAAGTCTCGTCAGATGTCTACGTCATTGACCTTTCTATAAAAATAGAAAGGTCTGATATTTCCATGTACAACATCATCCTAATATTCATTTGTAAATGACATTACTACATGAAATTCTGTAGGATCATTCATTATACGGTAAACCTCAACAACATAAAATTCAATTTCAAACTCTAGAAGACTTGTCAAATCCTCAATGAGTGCCTCTCGAAGATCTTTTGATTGATTCAAAGCATCTAGAATTGATAACATGGCTAGTACATGGGCTAGTTGTTTCAAGACATCGTACTTTTTGTCCAAAGGTCTAAATTTTCTAGCATCGAGATGCGGTTTTGTAGGTGCTTTAGAAGTTGATGCTTCTGATGTAGCTGTATTCTGTGTTGGAGCAGAAGATGAATATACTCCTAGCTTTGGTAGATTTGACCGAAAAGGTCTATTCACTTCATGTGAAGAAGACAATGTATCTTCTAATCGCTCTTCGAAATTAATTGTGTCAGAACCGAACTTGTCTTGCCTGTATGGAGCTCCTTGTTCTTGTTGGGCCCACCAAAGGGCTCTTCCACGAGTTTCTACTGAATATATGGTTCGAGAATGGGTAGAGTTAAAATTGTGAATTTTAGAATTCCCAGGTCTTCCCATGTATCCTCTACCTTGGCCTCTTCCTCAAGTTCTCCAATTAGGTATAAGTAATTCTAGATCATTTTAAACAGAATCACCATTGGCATAAGGATCCATTAAATGGATAACATTAACAGAACTGAAGATCAATTCTATATCTGACGAAGATTCTTCTTGATAGGCTAATTCTGGTCATGCCATTTGGTGGGGTGGTTAATGTTCTTTTGAAAAAGATGGAATGAAATCTTCAAGGGTCAAGGAAAACTTTGGACATAAAGTGAGCTCATCTTCATATAATTTATGTTTGTATTTATAGTAACTTCTCTTCTTTGAGTAATGTCCTTCTGATGAAGGTGGATTTACTGTGGAGGGAGTGGTAGAAGACCCAATTAGTTTTTTCAAATATGTTCCTAAAATATCATGAGTTTGGTTGATCATTTTCCTGACCTTCAAATCATCATATTTATATATATTCTTACTTTTGACCTCTTTCCACTTGAATTTTTCCTCTAGATCAGTAGCAGTAACACATGATACTTGAGATGATGAACTTTTTAGTTTTACTTGCCTAGAGATTACCATCTTTTTCAATAGGTCCTTTAAAACAAAACATTCTTAGATGGGATGTCCAAACATCTGGTGAAAGGGATGGTAATTTGGAAGATCTTCATCTCTTTATTTATTTGGTTTCTTTGGCCTTGTCAACTAAACCAACTTATTTTCCAGAGGCGAGGTGAAGTAACCAGGAATATGTTCATTCCATAAAGAATAAGCTTTGTTTTTTAATATTCCAAATTGTTTCCACCTTTGATCTCTTTGATCATCTTGATTAATTGGTCGTTGATGATGATGCTCTGGAGGCGGATCCCTTTGGTTTGATGAAGGTCTTAAAGTATAAGCAGGTACATGTTCCTACTTGAGTGTGACTGTAGAATATTTTTCCTTTCCTATCCTCATCCCTAGAGCTGATGGATTTACATGAGTTTTAACCTTAGTTTCTATAATAGAGTCTTCTCTCTATTGAGCGATTGAAGTACGTCCTCTAAACCCTTCTGTGTATTTCACAGGGATAAATGGTGTGAATATATCATCATGGTGATTTTCCACACAGATTAGAAGGAACTCTTCTTGAGGGAGTTATATACTTAATGAATATGTTTATTTGTTCCATCACGCAATGAAATATGAAACACTTTCATTCTAACTTTGTATACAATTATTAAGATAAAAAATTGTCGTATTTGGTAGCATTGAGATAAATTACAGAAAGAACTTATGACGGTGATATTTCCATCTAGTAATTTATCGAGATTGTAAAATTGTATACCAGACAAAATCCGGTCCCTATAATGACTACACAAAGAACCTAAGCGTAACTACTTCTTGTGGTTGAGATGTTCCCATCATGGGATCATAACATGAAAATAAATGTGTTAAGTGTTGTTCCAGATCTCCCAAACTATTAAATGTTGGGAATGTGGTATTCAAAAATTTTGGTGGGGGAGGAATCTCATCCACCCATTTAGGGTCAGCTCCCTTTTCCGGATGAACTGGTGCACGTTGTTCCTCCATAGCTTTCAATCGAGTCATTATTCCCTCAATTGTGTTCATAATAATTTGGGGAACATCCAAATGAGCTGGATTCTGTGCAGGTATAGCAATTAGAGCTTGAGATGGTGCAACAACCATCAAATCCACTGATGGTTGTGTTGATATTTTCTTTGGATAACCCACAGGAACTGGCCTATCAGGATTTGTTTGATCCTTCCTTGATTGTGTACCCAGTGGAGGAAATTCATTGTCATCATCTGTAGTTACTAAAAATTCTCTTTGTTGAGAATCTCATATAGGATTTCCAAGTTGAGGACCTACCTGGGGAATACGTCTACCAGAAATGATGTTTCAAATTTTCTCTATATTTCGTGTTTTCAACTCCTTCATTTCTTATTCTTGTTGTTAAAATATCTCTTCAAGCGAAATATATTGACCTTCTCTAGTGGAAAAGTGAGATGTGATCTGGTGTTTTTCTTTTCCCCTTGTTAGATTCCTTTCGAAGTGGGGGAGTTGGTTATTTGAAGGCATACATAGGTTCTAGGTAAGCCTCTAATTCCAGGTGCGCACACCTTCTTAATTTTCCTCAATGTGTACCTTATTATGGAAAATAACTACATCATCTGATTCCCTGAAAATGGACTCATTTTCTAAAGGATCCTCTACTGTGGTGTTAATGAAATTTACTGACACATCATGCATCAATGGTATTTTTTCAGTGTTTTTGTGAGATCGTCTTCCTTTGTGTCTTCTATTAGAATTTTTTCTCATATATGATGAATTCCGTGGAACTATTTGGCAGATAGTAACCCAAAGTAAATCATTGGATAGTTTAGTTGTACGCTCTCACTGTGGCTTTTTTTCTAATTGGAAGAAAATTGAATTTGGTAGAGGAGAGGATTGCAGATGTGGAAAATCCCTTATCCCTATAGTCTAGGGATCATTATGTTATTGTTATTAAAATCATTGAAATTTTCTGAATGAATCTAAAGGTTGAATTAAATTAGCCCACAGCCTTAAAATATGGGTGATTCTTGAAATTATATGGTTTAAATTAATGCTGCAGCTCTTCTGATTTTCTGGATTTTGGTTCAGACATTAGTTGGGTGCATCATCCGACAACTACTTAAATCACATGTTTCAGAAGATCGCTATTCTATTTCAAACATTTACATTCACTGATGCCTGAAATCCTCTATGTGGGACACCTGGTCAAGATTCTCAGATTCTTGATTTAAAAGTAACTCAACAACTTTTTTTCTTTTGTCCTGACTTTTATGAGAGATGGTTGAGGCCTATTCTGGAGCATAAATTTTATTACATACAAAACAAATTGATTGGGGTCGACCGTGGGCAATAAGATTGCATGAGACCACTTTTGATAGAATTTGCATATTTTGGAGTGAAGTGAAATGAAATTCTCAATATGCACCCCATCATCTGATAAGAACACTAGATGGGGAATAAAAAATTAACTTGCATAGCCTCTTTCGAGCATTGAGACATGCACGCTGAAGGGTTCTCTGATTTTTTTCAACCTTTAGATATATGGAAACTAAGAGTGATTCCATGTAAATTTGGCATTGAAACCCTTATATTACCCTTACTTGATTTTGATATTCATCATATGGTAATAGTTTGTTTTTTAAATGATAAAGAGTTTTCCATATGTTGAGGAAGATGTCATTAATGCAATCTTCTGTCTTCAATTATGGAATGTTATACTTAGAATTTTCCAAGGGCCCAGCCATGACTTGTCTTTCTCCTTTGTCCAATTGTTTTCTCATGTTTAACATATCTTCATCGTCTTTCACTAGAGGTTTCTCCACTTGGTCTGAAAAAAGTGGATTCTCTATATTAGAAGAAATATGACCATTGGCTGGTTCAGAGAATGACCATTACCTGAAGATGTGTTCTTGTTGAGAATGTGTTTCACCCATAAATGAAAAGAAATCATACATGACTGGCCTTGTGTTTGCAAGTGCCTCGATATAGGAGGGCTTTCACATCGCTACATTATCGATTATGAAATTGTCTTGACAATGTGAGATACTACTGTGGAGAGGACCTTTGTAGTGAATGCCATCATGGGGAGGGTCACCATGATAAATAACAACTAGGGATAAATATTATTGCTCTGTGGTCTTCTTGCCACACATAGGGTTCCCATGGATTTTATCCGGAGATAAGTACTCTGGATTGACATAATTTTCATGAAGTAGGCCTTCATGATGAAGTGTAGGATGAGGAACTTCATAATTACAACTACCACTCCCAAAATTTGGTAATGAGAGGGTAGAATCTTGAGTTGCAACAGATAAATGCTTGAGGGATTCAAGAACTCCATCATTAAGGGGATCCAAATCATAACTTTACTCCATATTTTCCAACAGTGCTTGGAAAGACTTCTTCTTGGATGTTCGCTTGTACTTATTTGGGGCCAATTATTGGGAAAAGTGGTTATCATGGGAAAGTGTATGAGTCTGCCTTGGAGTGGTTACCGGAACGGACCGATTAACTTCAATTGGAAAGGGTGTATTTCCCCGATCTGGTTGTCCATATGATATGCAGGAATATGCCCCATGACCCTCATAGATTAGAATAGAGTTATGTATCTTCATTGGGATGGCATGCCGATGTGTCATCCCATGTGTGGGGACAGATTTATGTGTATGTTCCCCTGATACTGAGGATGTAGTTGTTATAATATCATGGAAAGCATCCAGAATATGGATAAGGATTTTCATCTTCCCATTCACCATTGATTAGATGTGTTTGTTGACTTCAGTGGCCCGAACGGGAATATACATCCATTCTGTATCTAGAGTAGGTTTATGTTCCTGATATCGTCCTCCTATTACTATTAATGGATACAGACAGTACTCATGAATGGGGTCAAAGAGTTGGGTTTGCCCAAAATTTTCCATCGGATCTTTCCAACTAACTTCTCTGGGTGCTACCAAACGAGACTATTGGCAGGCTTGATGAACATGGGTAGGTGTATGTTTCTGATGGCTGTTTCTCACCATGTATGGTTGACAGACATCATTCAATACTGGAAGATGAGACTACTGAAAGAATTGGTGATTGTAAACAAGTGTGTGTTCATGTTTACCAGTTTCCACCAAATTTGATTGGCGAGCTTGCTTAAACGCAGTTAGAGGAGCCTTCCAATTGGCTAATAACTTGTAAGAAGGTTTATGTTCTTGTTTATAGTACAACACTGGGTTTACCTGGTGGGATTGGTGGGTTACTGACAAATGAGCCTACTGATTAACAAAATTAGGAATAACGGGTGTATGTGTCTGCTCGTTGTTTTCCATCATGTTAAGTTGATGGAATTCTCTAGAGGAAGAATATGTGAGAACATGATCCCTGTAGACTGAACATTGTCCCTAGTAGTTTGTTTTGCATGCCTGGGTCTAAGATACCTGGGCCTAACATCCAAATGGAACACCCCCATCAGTTTGGGGGTACACTACCGCACGATTCTAGCAGTTATTTATAGTGGGATTCCTCAAGAAGGACCCCTCCATTCTTGAATTTATGCCTTGAGTGGCCTCTTGATCTCCATCCCTATAGATGAGAGGGATTGATTGTTTCATTCAAGGGATATTGACCCAAAATGGTTAAATATAGTGGTGGGAACCATCTGCTTCATGATAATTGGTCATTGTTGGCTAGATGATTAAGGATTGTTATTGACCAGGAAGGCATGATGGGCAACCTCCAAAGTTGTGATTGTATCGTGCCAGCAATACTTCTCTACCATCACATTAAATACCCAACATTTAAGACTCTGTGTTTGTGATGACGTCTTTCCCATGAATAGAGATATATATTTAGCATCGGTCGGGAAGTTTACAAAGGTTGTCTTGGAGAAATCCATTTTTGGAATGAAGTGAATTGTGAGAAGAAAAACATGAAGACAACAGAAAACTCTATTAAAGCAACACCTTTTTAGATGGATACATGTGTGATTGATTCCTTTGTCTGGCCTTCCTTTATCAATTGATAGGGGCCTAACAGGTGGGTAACACTATTAACATGGTTAAGGTTTCCTATTAGGTTCACCATTTTTGCTTCGTAGTTCCTTGAAATGTGTATTCTAGTTTTAAGAATCACTACTTTTTGGTGGTTTCCATTGGATTTATTTATGGAACCCGAAACATCCAATAGTTCTTTATCCAAATTAGACCACATTTCCAAAGGTAGGAATTCATTATGTTTGAACTTCATGATACTTAAGAACGTGCATTGGTCGAGAGGATGGGAGGTCGGACTCATCACACCCTTTTGGGGGGAATTATTTTCTACTCTGGGACTCTCTTTGAAAATTTAAGATATTTTAATAAATCCTTATTAATTCAAAAAATATATCAGAAGTATCCCTTGAAATTTTAATAATTTATTTAGCATGTGAAATCTTTAAAAAACATCCATATGTATTTGAGTTTCTCCATCAATGCTATCATCTCATATACTGCTTCTATATTCTTTTAATCATCATTATGATGACACTTGTATTTAAGACACTAATAGGGGTACTCTAGAATTTATTATCATTTAGGGAGATGAATTCTTGTTATTTGATTGGGATTGTTTGCGTAAAATGGGATACCTATGTATCCTTGTGAAAGGAATCATAACCCCCGTAGTTCGGTGATGCTTAATGAGACACATCATACCTTTTAAGGTCATGTGATAAGGGCCTCCAGAGGAAGGAGCTTAGTCAAAACATAGTGTGGGACTTATGCTGAATCATCCCAAGGAACATGGAAAGGATATGGATTTCCATTTAAGATTAGACCCTATTGGGAATATGGCCCAACGAGAACAGGGGTTATTTGAAGTGTTGGGTTTGAACCTCAAGGAGGCTTCCTATGTATCCCATATGGATGGGAATAAAATCCCACGTAGATCGATATGACTTATAAGATAGTATGGTCCTTTGTGAGAGATGAGTTTGGGATTAATTTTTGAAAATGATGCTTCGATGGCCTGGGGGTTAATTTGGGGCTTATTCCTAAGTAGGATGCCCATATTAAGTGAATTTGGGTTGGATTCTTGAGGAGGATATTTAGTGATATCAAGCCCTGAAAAGGCATTTTATGTGTCCTGGTTTGAACAAGAATCTAATTTCTTATAGTTTATTCGATTGTGAAAATTTCGTGATCATGAAAAATCTCTAAGACCACTTGAGTCATTCTCAGTGTTAGAAATAGGATAATGTCAAAGATTCAAAAAAATCATCCACACTTTTCCTCTTCCACTGATTTAAGGGGGAACACCTATGGCGGCAACAGTGGATGAGGCCTGAGTGGACCCAATAAGAGGGGGAGGCGATGAACCTTCCCTCTATTCAATTTACATTAGACAATGGACCAATGAAATGAAGAATAGATGATGGTTAGGGGATTACACTAGGATGGATGCACATGGAGACAAAGTGAAATAATAGAGGTAAATGGTAACAAGGTTCCATGTGACCATCTCCCCTCTAGTCATTGGCACCAAAAAAGAAAGGAGGAGCATTGATGTTACCTCCTGAAACAAAATCATGGGACTTATACAAGGATGGTTGCCCTAAAATTGATCATGGTAGGGGAGGGAGACTTCTCCTTTATTTTTAAAAGGAAAAGTATCTATGATCCATGTCTTCCCCTAACAGAGACATGAGGTTCTGGGTCATCTCTTCGAGAAGCGAGAGGCCATGACCCAACCCCCCCCCCAAATAGTGAACTTCCCAATAATATTTTTGGGATAATGGTCCCTGTGACTGTGGATATATAAACCCATAGACACTCCATGAATCATAACCCCCATTTTGAAATAAATGTGGGAAACCTATGACTGTATAAATACAACCCCAAATATAAGACATGCTGATGTGACTTTCCCTAAGGTTTGATAAGTCAGGAGGTTTTGGTGGAGGTCTCAACAGAATCCCTTTTAGATAAGGGAGAAAAAAAAGAAGAAGCCTTTTTAGGAATGGATTTGATGAAGGCTTTATGGATTGTAAACTAAAGAGAATAAGTGAATCAAAGAGGGGTTCCCAAGTAGGGAATGGCATGCAAGTATGGGTACAAAACTACACTTGGGAGACCTGATGTTCACTTAAGCGATGAACAACATGTATGTTAATACATGGGTTAGATTTTCTCAAACATTCAAGATTTTTTACATGTGATCCCAGAAGTGGGGTACTCATGTTCCTATGGGAGGAATGGGCGGCACACAAGTACTTCGGATTTGGGGAGGTTGGGTGCTTTAGGTTCGCAAATGTAATGCTTTTAAAACACTAAAATGACTTATGTCCAATTATCCTCCATTAAATTCTCCGTTAAAGGTGTTTAAAAACTACCTTGAAAGTTTCAAAAGACTAGGGCGAAGTACTAGGGCAACTAGAGCAACAATTGGGATTCAAGGAAATTTGTCTATACAAATAAGGGCCCAAGGGTCTATTTATATGAAAATATTAGACCTTGCGTGGATGTGGGAATGCAAGTAGGCTGCATTACATATGGGGATGCGCAAGTGGGTTGCGCGACATATTTTAGGAGCACATGTAAGCTGTGCGCCGATAGAGTTTTGGCTAGACTTAGGTAGCCACAAACTCATGCCATTGAAAATATTGACTTTTCATTATGTATTATCCCCCTTTTTCTTTCTAATGGATTCCCTTGGTCATATTTTTAGGCTCTTTGATGGAATGGGGTGTCATAAACTATACATACTGACTTAATTATATAAATATTTTATTATTGAAAA
This sequence comes from Viscum album, assembly GCA_963277665.1. Taxonomy (NCBI): domain Eukaryota; kingdom Viridiplantae; phylum Streptophyta; class Magnoliopsida; order Santalales; family Viscaceae; genus Viscum; species Viscum album. Next base: position 1,190,514,258 of record OY728161.1, read on the forward strand.
ATTTTATTCATTAAAAATAATTTATATAAAAAAATTTATATAAATTTTTAATTTAGTACTTATTGAATATTAATTTTATATGTGTTCAATCCCTTGATTTTAAAAGAAAGTTTTAGTTGAAAATGTGAAAAATGTAATTACATGCCCTATTATTATATTAATTGGTAGAATTAATTGTTAAATAGTTATTGTATTTCTTATAGAACACTTGTTGATACCCTATTGGTTTTTATAGATCACACCCTACATCCTCTTTATGAAATTCTTAGAATTTACTTTTCATAGTGCGAGGAAAGGGAATGATCCACCTAGAGGTGGTGGATAGACTTAATGGATTGGATAGTGGAGTGGTGATGGTGACCAGTTAAGATGTAGTCCACATGTTACATGGGATGTTTGAGTTTTTATCTTGTTATATGTTGAGTATTTTGATGATGTATAATTTTGGTTTTTTATTATTTTTTACATTATCCTTTTGGACTGTTGGGAATACTTATAGTAATGATGTTTCATTCATTTTTTTGGAAAAATAATTCCTTCTTGATGATGTATGATACTAGGTGTTAGTCACCAACCCATGTGTATTGGGAAGACCCTTTGATAAATTTTATAGTTAGTTCTGGTGTCTAGTCACCAAGGTATCCAAGATAGTTTTTGATAATTTGGAATTAGTGGTGTAGGGTTAGCATGTTTACTTGATGTCTATATATAGCTGGGTTTTCCTAGAATATAGAAGGCATGATTTTCAAGATTTAGAAGGTATGTATGAGCGAGTTCCATTCCATCTCTCGTCATAATAAGACTTAAGTCACCATGGTTTCTTAGGGAATATAATCTCGATGAATAATTTTATGTGATTCCAGTATTTACCCTAATTTTATTATAGTTATGTTGAAATATACATATTGAAATTCTATCTTATAGGGTATAAATTCATATTTCTATTGTCTAAGTTATTGATATGAGTAATGTTCTTATGTATTAAATATTTTTTGTTGATGTTTTGAAGAATCATTCCTCTGAGAATATGTGTGAATAGGCCAAATGATGAATCCAATGCGTAACTATAGTGAGAAGATCCTCCCATGTAACAACATATTGTTGATCATATTATGCATGTTGTCTATGTTTTTGTACAGGAACCTGCTCGCATTCTAATTCATCTTCAAATTTTGGAACCAGAATGGGATAAATTTTTAAATCATTATCTTGAGTTTCGTCACAATAATCCACTATCTCTATATGAAACCAATAATCATCATGGGGTTGAGGAATGGTTAATAAATATACAGATACTTTTTGACATATATGAAATTCTTGATGTTATTTTTCTAAAATGTTCCACATTAAATATGGAATGTCATAGTTGGATATATGGGTATTTGATTGTAACAGTGTAAAAGCATTAGTGTTTGGAGTGGAGGAACTTCAGAGTTATTTTCAGTAATCAATTCTATCAAATATCGATGGCATTGGCTAAGGTCATGTAGTTTTTCAACCTCTAACAGGCCAACATGATGATAACTCAATATGAGAACTGGTTTCCCATGCTTCCTTAGTTTAACATAAGATTCTACTGAATGAGAATTTGGATGCCCAAATGTCTTTGATGGGCCGTCTACTAGGTAACATTCCAGATGTTTTCTTACTAAAACACCCTTCTCATAATATTAAACTAGATAGGGTGTTGATGGTAGACCATGAACTAGATATTATGATAGGGTTAACAGTAGTCCCTTGTTCTCTCTATAATAGTTCAATGAGTTCCATTAAAATAAAGGGTATGTGTGATGAGTATCATAGTGAGTATTACTATAAAGATTCCTCTAGAACACTTTCTATTTCTAAAAGATTCCCTTTGAATTTATTTTAGATTGACAACATGGTGTATTCGATATGTATTTACACTAAGGCACTAAAGATCTGTGGTTCTTAGGTTCTCTCAAGTAACATAAAATAATTCTTACTTTTCTTTTCTACTTTCAACTGTGTCATGAAATCATTAGCACCTAAAAATATTCTAGTGAAATTAGATGGTTTGTGAAAAATGGATTCCTTCTACAAGCATCCTGAACGAAACTTCTTTACATAGTGGAAGAGTATCTAGAGGATTCTAATACATGTACAATTACTATGAGAGGTACTATCACCATAACATCATCTTTTGTGATTTCTTTATTTGATACTTTTATGTCTCACTGGTTTGTATCAATAGGTATTTTGATCATACTAAATATTCTTATAGATCTTTTATCTTATGTGATGGATATTACTACACCCCTAAAAATGATAATTGAGAAGAGTCTATGTTGTTATACTTGTAACTCCTATTTATCAAATATTGAACATTCCAGTAGTTTTTTTGGTTCTTGACAAGAAACCTATTGAAATAATTTTATGGATGGATTTGATCATTTTTAATATGGCTCAAATTGACTTCTATCTTTAGTAGGTCTCCCTTACTACACCCGATGGTGTGTTCCTTGTTTTTTTAGGCTGAATGGGACCCAGGGTCAATGAGATCTAGAACATCTTATCCAATGTTTGGGAATGTAATATTTTTGATTGATTTTCACATAGAGTGAGAATGTTTGAGTCATGATATCCCTCCATTCATCATTGAGTTTTCCAACATGTTTCCTTCGGATTTCTAAATTTTTACAATGGTAATAGAGGTATAATTTCGTACTGATTAAATTACTAGTACTCAACTAGTGTATATTCCTTTATACTACATGGAACTATCTGAATATAAAGAGTTTAAGATTTAATTAGATGATTTTATATAGAAAGGATTTATAAACCCAAGTATATAACCATACGTGGAACTTATTCTCATTTCAAAGGAAACTAATAGAAACAATTCTATTCTATGTTCACTATTGAAAATTTCATCAAGTTACAATAAAGAAAAAGATTCTATTACTATTTATTGATGATATGTTTGTCTAGTGTAATGGGGAAATTCATTCACAATGATTGATCTTCAGAATTGAAGAATTTTACAATCATAACATTGTTGTCCAGATAAGTTATGGCCATTATAAATAATTTTTCATCCAATTTGTTCAATCCAATGATCATAAAGTATTATTAGAGTTGAGGAACTGAAACGTACATGGGTATCTTTATATGGTTTCATGTCCTTTTTGAAAGAAATCTAGGTTTACAGTTAATCCCTGTAGGATCATGTGAATCACATGAGAGAAGTTTTAAAGTGTTGATAAATCAAAAAATATATTTCATGTTATCAAAATATGATTTATAGATTGGAGTAGCAATGTTCTTGGGATACATGGTCTTTGTACATGGAATTTTAGTTTGATCATGAGAAGGTTAAAGTTATAATGGCATGGGAGAAACTAAAGAATGTTATCGAGATTCAATGATTCATGGGTTTAATGGGGTTTTATTACCAGGTTAAAAAGGATTTCTAAATATTTGATTCCATGAATGTTGATCTCAATTGAAAGGAAGTGATTTTCTTATATAATGATAAATTTAATATTTTCCTTTTAGATGAAACATATATTTTAATTCTACACTAGTGTTGAGTCTTCCAATGTCCGGGCAATGCTATGTGATCTATTGTGACATATCTAGTTTGGTTTTATGTTTCATTCTAATTTAGGGTAATCATGTGGTGTCCTATGGTTCTTGATAGATTAGAAAACATGAGAAGAATTATCTGACTGATGACATCTATCTTGAAGATGTGATACATTTCTTTAAGGTTTGGCATAAATTCATTTTCATATAAAGTTTGATCGTATTTTTCAACCCCAAGATCTTGAGTTATATCTCCCCTAAAAAAATATTGGAACCTCAAATAGAGGCATTGGTTTGAGTACCATATGTGTTTGGACATCAACATTCTCTATACTATATGGTAGTGAAATTACCTTGAGAATGAAAAATTCTACCATGGATGTGAAATAATCAATAGAATAGTGGTATTGGATGGATCTTTTGAAGAGTTTAATTTAAGAGTCTAAGATGAATAGAATGATGTTTCCTTAATGAGTGATCATTTAACCTCTACACATAGAAAAATTATTCTTCAGTAATAGTATATTTATTAAAAATATCATATAATTCAAGAGACTGATTATCATGGAGAGCTCTTCAGTGGGTCGAAACTCTCTTATGGGGACATCTTGTGTTTTAGGATTTTTTATTTTTTCCCATCTTTTAAGGAAGGCTTTAATGGGTTATTTCAGTAATTACTAGTTTTAAGTTCATAGTTGAACCAAAAAAATGTTTTTTTAAATGCGATGATAATTCTAGTGGCTGAGTATGAGACAAGACATTGCTGATATTTATTCACATTGTAATATATTCCAATAGGTCGAGGATGAACATGAGAGACATTTGAGTTTACTTCATCCACTTATAGTACAAACATGGAAGTGCGATGAAATTTCTATGTACATTTTTGTTGGGTCTCTACATACCAATATAGAAAATAATGTGATTTCAGTTTTTATCGATAGGCTATCCAAATAAACTCACCTTTTAACCATTTGATATATAAACCAAGTTGAGGAGTTTGGAAATATCTATGTGGATTAAATTATCTATTTTCAAGGACTTCCATCCACTAAAGTCTCTAATAGAGATCCCCATATTACCTCATTTTATTAGAGAGGCCTTTAAAAGGTGATGGGCTCTCACGTTCAATTGACTACAACATACCATCCATAAATGGATATCCATATAGATATTTCAATTTATATTCTTGATGACATGGTTCATCCCTAAATCCTCGAATTTGGTTGATCTTGTTACATCTATTTGGTACTATTTGAGTTTTATTATAATAAATGTTCCCAATATTTAATTCATTTTTATGCGTTTTATTGATGAACCTGTAAATCTCTATTGTGTTGGACAGAGAATGGTGAATCATCTTTGTTTGGGGTGAGTTTGGTGCAAGAAGAGTTAGAAAGGATTCAATTGATTCATATGAAAATATTAATGGAACATTGTTGGTTCAAATATTTTTCTGACCATATTTAAATCACATTGTTTTTTTAGTTGGAGGCCATGTGTTTTTGAGAGTTTAGACACCTTTGGGTCATTTATGTCATGTGAAACAAGGGAATATTGCACCTCGGTTTTTGGGACCTTCTGATGGTGTCAAGATGTTGGTAAGAGTGGAATACCATTTAGAAATTCTACTATAGTTTGTGTCGATACATAACTAGTTCCTTTTATTATAGCATTATGAGCGTCTTTTTGACCCATCTCGTGTATTGAGTTTGGATTATCTTGATGTGGAAACTAATTTTTCATTGATTGAGAATTTAGTGAAGATAGATGATTATATGAAAAAGCTACTTTATGGGAGGATACACCTTTATCCCATGTGGTATTGATGTATAGTTCAACTTCTTATGATACATAGTATTGTGATAAGCTGATGAGAGATGAGTGGCCTCATCTCTTTGATATAGAAAATTATTGACAGTCATTTTTGGCATAGAATGTTTTTAGGATCAGAAGGTTGTAATATATTTTGACATTAAATTATATATTCCTTTACAGTTTTTTTGAAGTCATTTATATTGAGTCTTTTTTTGGGCCATTTAATGATAATTTTGAATATTTTGGAATCCATTTGGTCTATTCATAGTTGGAACAATGTTAGGGAAAACCATGCGGTTTGGCCCACAAAAGCGTGTTCCAAATTGAGAGGCACTGTGAGGGGGATGATTTTTCAAAACAATGTGACCACCCATCCAAACTATTTATATCATGGATAGTGGAAAATTCATGAATGGTTTATGGTCAATTTATATGTATAGTAAAACCATTCACCCCAAACAAATGTCCAGTTTGGGATCATAGTTAGGGTGCACAGTTTTTCTAACAGTGAATCCCTCCCAATAAAATCAATCATTTGCCACTTAATCCAGTTAAAAATTGGCTTAAAATTACCAAACCCACTATTTAATTTTATAATCACTCCCATTGGGTCCTAACATGATTTTTCCATCCATGGAGGTTTCATGTGGTGATTGTTTCTCCTATGAACCCTTTTTCTTCAAGGATCAAAGCGGAATTGATATCGTTCGATCTCCTCCATTAAGTGGATCTCATCTTGTGTGGTCCCTTCTGATCCCTCTTTATATACTCATTATAGTTTGATAAATCATCACATTATGTATGGATCTAAACTCTATTTTTGGGAACTTTTTACTATATTGTGTTTCGATATCCCCATAACCTTTATTCAAGGATTGCAAATCCCATTGCGAGTGTTTATTTCTATATATTTGATTCAATGGTAGGTGGATCCTTAAATCATTGACATACAAATTAAACAATGAATTTAAATATTGAATTGAAATTTGTTTTTAAATGACTAAAAAACATGCATTTGTGGTGATTTGTTATTGGATTTTAAATGGGCATGTAATTTGAAGAAAAACCAAAATTTCAATGGAATAAAAGTTGTGGGAAGAGTTTTAAAAAAAATGGCTTTATTTTGGAATTATTTTGATGAAACGATTTGTTATTTATCATAATAAAATGGATTAAATTAAATGACGATTGGAAATGGGATAAATAAATGGTAACCTATGATTTGGTTTAGAAATGAGAACGTATGTTGGAAACTGATATTTGGAAACTGTATTTTGAAATTATTTGAAATGATTGTTTGCTAATTTGAATTATTGATTCATTGATTAATTGAAGTACATGTTATCCTAGGTAGTTAGTGGTAATTTTGGCATGTAATCTTGGAAATTGACTCCCTAGAAATGGATTGAGGAACAAAACTTTTACAAAACAAATTTGGTATCATTTCTTATGATGTGAGCCCCTATTAGGGTATAGACTTCCCCTGATGGATTCCCCCATTGGTGTGTTTTTATGTATGCACACCTGAAAATAGCTGTAATGATAATGATATGTTTGGGTATCCTATTACCTGAGTTAATAACATTCCATTAGAATTTTATACCTAGTTATTTTCTATGATTTGTAACTTGATTATACATTCCACTAATTTTTGAACTATTTTATTAATTCAAACAGATATATATAAACTTTTTTATATAAATTTTTTCAGAAATCCTCAATGAGTGTTGTTTTGATATGTATTCTAATATTTAATTATGAAATAATATTTTTTGGTTTAAAATATAAGAAATTTAAATATGTGTCCTATTTTTTTAATTGGTTGGATGAGTGGTTATATTTTTATGGTATTGATTATAGAACACTTGGTTATACCCTACCTGGTTTTATAACTCACATCGTAGATCTGACATTAGGAATTTATAGATTTTCATTTTACACATTTATGAAAAGGGAAAGAACTACTTGGAGGTGGTGAATTTTCCTAATTAATTATATCATGGAGTAGTGATGGTGACAAATGGTGATATAGTCCACTCATTGCATGGGATTTTTGATTTTATATCTTATTAGAAGCTATGTTCATTAATTATGTATTGTTTCGTTGTTTTATTATACATGTTGTTTCTGATACTTTCTCTTTTTGGGGAGTCGATATTATAAAATTCTTATATTTAATATTATTAAATCTTCTATAAAATTCATTACCTCTTTATATTTTATGATTCAAGGTGTTATTCCCCAACCCTTGGGGACCAGGAAATCCCATCAGGACATGTGAGAGCCGACTCGGGTATCAAGCTGTCAGGGTATCTGGGATAGTTCAAGATACACCCAATTTTATCCTTATATATTAGAAAATACCTTCTCAAAAACCTTATTATATTCCTTCCCTTCATCATATATATTATGATTCTCTTATAATACCAATCATTTTAAGCATAATGTGTAAGCTAAAGGAGGTATCTAAAAGAAGAGGTATAAATGGTAAAAAAGACATTTCAATTTTATATATTATTTCACCTTCTCTAAACCTATTATATATATATAATCATGACTAAAATTGTATAAAAAATATCCTGATATTTTATTATGCTGATGACATACCCATGTCCCACATATTATCTATAAAATGGAAAATAAAATTATCCCAAGTTCTTAAATATGGAATGTTTCTTCTACGTAGCGATATTATTAATTTTCCATCACTATCTTCCATGATTGGTTATTATGAAAGATTTAATTATTATGAATATAATCTATTATATATTTATTCTTATATAATTATAATATCCTATCTACCTTTTTACTCACTCATCCCTCAAAAATAGATAACATCTCTAGTGCATACATGTAGACTACCACCTCCAAGAAGAGATGTGGCTCATTTTTCATTTACACATTAGTTATATGGTATTAAGGATATATATTTAGTGAATGTTTATGATATTTTTGAAATATTAAATATTAAATAATGTGTAATTATCATTTACCTTTTTTTCTTTCAATTCTTCAAAAGTGGAAACATCACTCATGCATACGTATAGATTACCCTCCCTATAAAGTATTGTAATTAAATTTTAATAAAAAAATTACCTGAATGGATATAAAAGGGTAATAAGGATTAAATATTACAATTTTTAAGTTACATATATTCTATATATAGAGGGGTCATGAACAATATTCAAGTACATGAACTTCGAAAACAAACCATATATGTGAAACAAAACAGTTAACACTTTCAAACAATGATTTTAATTTTTTTTAACAAATGGGTTTGTAAATGTTATAAGTGGATCATATATAATATTATATATTTTTATATGTTATTTTAATATAATATATTAATTCTAAAATTATCAAACATGAGGGTAGATATCTTACGAATCATGTTAGACATCAGTCAAGGGTTCTTCATCTCAATTATGTTTCACTGAACCATATTTGTTCTTATGATTCTATTTATGTTTTCAAGGTGTATATACTGATAATTTTAAAATTTATAGAATTTATAATTCTAAATTCATGTTATTTAAATTTTTAATTTAAATTATTACATCATAGGTGTTGTTATTTGAAATTTAGCAATGTGGTATGAGATTATCATCTCAAATTATTTTATTTGGGCCATATGTTTTGTTATACAAATATTTTTTTATGAAGTGTATGCACTTCAATTTTTACATGGTTTATCATAAATATTAGTATTTATATATTATTTAATGATTGATTATAGGTTACTTGTTTAAGGGGGGTCATGAATCAAATATGTCCAAAGTGGTAAGGGTTTTACATTACAATGCCATTTCTAACTGGAATTTCGTATACATAAATTTTTGTTACTGAAATTATATGATCCATCCCTCTGAAATATTATTAATTTAATAATAGTATGATCATTAAGGATATGAAATTTTTCCACTCATTTAACTCTATTTATACACTCAACATACCTAAATAATGTATTTAATGTATGGTAAATTTATTTCTTCATCAGTTGGGAATTTTTATATTAAATTTCAAAGTTTCAAAGATTTTTTAACATTAACCATTTTTTTATTCTTATTTAAAATTTATTTCATTACTATAATTCTTATAAGTATAATTTTCTTATTATTTTCTGAATTATGTGCTTTTTGAATTTTTACCTAAAATAAGGAATGCATTTTTTTGTTAACGTACACCACATGAATGAATTTTCGCACCGATATAGATTCTATTTGAAGTGGTCCTTAATTTTAAATTTTACCTATTTATTTTCAAATTTTTATCATATTGGTTTTTTATATGTTAAATAACAGATTTCAAAAATGAAAAGGTTATTTTCCTGAGGAAATGTTCTGGTCATATTTTAACGGTATTTTCTCTATGATTTACTATGGCCTTGATCCAATGTTGCAATATTTATAATTTCTCTAGTTGGTTTGTGATTATAATGTTGAACTATTAAGTAACCCTATTATTTTCAATTTTTTAATCTATAATGTAATGAAAATTTGTTTCATGACATTGTGTCATGCATATGAGTGGATTATGATAATGTCATAGGTCAGCCATTATAAACATATAATGCAATGGGTAATGATTATAGAGGTGAGAAAATCTCAATATATATCTATTGTAGAGACCTGAATCTTGAAGTACATGGAAATTACATTTCTTTTGCGGAATACTTAATACATAACAAAAACAGACACACAAGGACCATAATAGTTTAGTGTCTTTGGAAACTCAGAAAAATAATATTCTAATCGTGGTGAAAGATCTTCAACATATCCTATAAAGATATTCCCCTTTTTGTTTCCTTACCTAAAATCTTTCTTTTAATCCTGGGGGAAAGGAAAACCTAAAAAGGGTGAGCTCAAATTCTCAGTAAGGTTAAGAATGGAGAAAATAAAACAAACCATATACATTTGAACTTAAAAACATGAACATAATGTTTAAACATAAAAATCATGAACAATGAAATAAAACATGGCAGTAAATAAGGCATAGATCATAAAGAAACATTAATCATGATAAAATAGAATGGGAATAAAACATTTAATTGTGGAAAACATTAATCACATGATATGATTTCCATAGTAGCCAAGGCATTGCAACCAAGACCATCTTAGTGGACAAAGTCCCTTACTGAACCGGGTTTACTTGCCGTTCCAGCCCTGTATTACTAAACCGGATATAGTTTTCATTCCCACCATGTCTATCTCATGAGATATAAATCCTTTCCCAATGAATTGGAGGGAGATATAGGTCCCACCAATCTCGTAATGAAACCATTATTACTTGTGCCACAACATAAACATAAATCATTAATCATAACCCAAAGAATAAAATGGGTTTCATGAACATCATCCCATCATAACATAATCCATATAAAATAAATGGATATCATTTCATCATAAGATAAGTGAAACCATTTAAATCATAGAGAAATTATACTTAAAACAAAAACATATGAAATAATTCCATCTTATAAAGAAAATGGTTTTGATAAAACACTTGAAATGAATTCTTGTGGAAAATATCCTTTCTTCTTCAAAATCATTTTCTTTTCACAATATGCCATGAAATTTTAAAATAAAATGATTTTGTCAAAAATAGTCATTAAATATTGTATAGTAAGCTTCATAATAATAAGGTGTTATGAAATCGTAAAAATCCGTTCATAACCTATAAGTTAAAAAAACATTCTTATTGTACTTTTACTGGAAAAGTCAAAAAGTACCTCGTATGGTAAAAAAAAGAAAGATTCTTTACAAACCATGTAGTAAAAGTAAAAATGGGTAAAAAGGACTTTAAACATTCATGAAACCAATTTTAGAAAACATGGTCATGGATGATAACAATAACCCCAGTAAATATTTACGAATAACAATCCCGGATAAGAACGAGATTGGAATAGTTATCCCTTACCTTAGGTCCGATATGATTTGTACGTATCCCAACCTATAGTATAATTATTAAAATAATTTCATTGACTTTTCAAAGAACAATATTCATTGTTATGATATCATATATGGTTTACTTATGACTTTATATTACATGTTCTTTTGTAAATCCATGTTAAAGCAACGTTTTGGGTAAAATAATCTTATTTATCGTACATGTTTGGACTTGTTGTTCTTGATTTTATTATTACTTATATCATGATATAATTACTTCCAGAATGTAAATAATGATTTATATATCATATATATTCTTTATATATCCAGCATATACATGTATTTATAATAGTACATAACATATGAAGGTAAGAAATGAAATGCACCGTTCATGGAGACGGTATGCCGTACGTACACATGAACGCTACTTTCATTTATATTTATTATTTTAATAAAATAGGTATATTATAATTACAGTATAATATCTTATATAATATCATTAACTCCATCCTTTATACATCCCAGATAAGTCATTAACGAATCACATCACTTTGAGGGGGCGGTAGTCCGCACTTTCTCAAATGAGATCATCATATTTACCCACTATGGACACCATAAAGGATTGATATAATTTGGAAGTAAAGAAGCATAATGAAATCATTAACATAATATATATCATATATAAATACAATTCCATCATAATGGCCACCATGAGAGGCAGCAGGAGAAAATCGAACAATCAACGTTTCGTGAGGTGTTAGTTTTCCATCATAGAAACCTTATGTTCTTCATCCCTTAGATTGAGGTGTGTGTAAGTGTAGTTAAAATCCTTCTCATAACAAAATCCTAGTATATTTAGGATACTGGTGTTGTTACAAAATAAAGTATTAAAAAGATTTTAGGGGTTGGAGATGTAGAATAAAAGAAAACAACTTAAGATAAACTGTTACTTTTAATTTGGGCAACTTCTTTGGATTGAACCAAAAGGACTTCTTGGTGTGCCTTATGCCTAATTTAAGGCTTAAAGGGGGAGTAGAGGTATGTAGAGAGATTTATTGGGTAGATTTTTGATGATCCAAATGGATTTATAGGTGTGTGTAATTTCATAGAAGTGGTCTCCTTTTATAATGGAGAGGAGGGGCTCTTTAGGAAAGTGTGAAAACATTATTTTATTATAAACTTATCTTCAGTTTCAAGAGGTCCAAAATTAATTTATGTATAAGATAGGATGACTCATATTAGAAACAGAATAATCCAATAAGAATTGGACAGGTTTTGGATAATATTCTAATCATTATAATCTTATTTATTTAAATCATTTATTAATGAGGTAAATACTGCATCATTATTGTGTCATAAATAATTTAATTAATTTTATGTCTAAAAATTATAAAAAAAATAAAAAACATGTAGGAAATCGTTTTATCTTTCCAATTAATATTTATAGTTGAAAGGATAATTTATATATCCCCTTATATAAATTAATTACTAAAGTATTTTTGTTAATGCCAATTTTGTCTTTACATTAAATTAATTATTCTAATGTGTCATTGTCTTTCATAAGTGGCTCCATGGGGTCCCATAATCTACCCAAGGATGGCCATGGTCGGCAATTACTCATCCAATAAGGTTTTTACAAGTGTTAAGGTAATTTTAAATTATTATAATTTTCTTTTAACATTAAATTACCCTATTTACTTTTAACCGTGGTAAATAAAAGTTAAAAGTTACTATTCACCATACATGATTTTTAACTTATTAAACCACATTTTACTCCTTGATATTAAACGTGTCTCTCAGATTTTTTAAATTGAACTCACAGAAGCGGTAAAATTAAGTTTTATGAACAATTGTGAAAGCTCATAGGAGGTGGGTAAAAGACGGTGAAAAGTTCAATACAATTTTTATAAATCTAAAATTATTATAAAATGATTGAAATGAATTTCATTGAACTTATATAAGTATTATGTATCTATTTTGACCTAAAATAAATTTAAATCAAATAAATGTTTATTTAAAAAAAAATTAACCAAAAACTCTGTGTTTTCGCTATTCCTAAAAAATTGAAGTTTTTCAGAAAAATACTAAATATTCAGCCTAAGCTATTTTTGATATTCTGAATTCAAAAATGATTTCTATTTTTCCAAATTCAAAACATAGAAGAGGCATTAATTAATTTTAAAATTAATTTCCGTTATCAAAACAAATAGCGTGTTTTTAAGAAACAATAATTATCAAAAGATCTTCACTTGTTTATGTACAATTTCAAAGTGAAATTAATTTCAATGACCAATATTAGATTAAATGGTAAAAATATATTCTAATTACACTTTAAAAAAAATTAAAAAGATAATCTAGCCATATTAATTATTGCGATGAAAAAAGTTGTTTTTAATTAAAATATATCGTATTTTTTACTATTCATCAAAATATGAAAGTTATCAGAATAATATGAAAAATTTATCCAAATTAAATTTTTATATCCTGATTCCAATGAATAATTTATTTTTGTCAAATTGAACTTATAAACATGTCAAAAACTAGATTTAAAGTGGGTGCGCCATCAAAAGGCAGCAAAACTGCATTTTTTGAAAAATACTTATTTTACCCGAAAAATTTATTTTGTTCTCATACCATGTTCTAGAAAATATGTAAGATGAATAATAATGTTATAAAATTTAAAATTTAGTTAATACTATTCATAGCGGCTTGTCCATAATAATATTATAACTATATATCGTTGTTTAGGGAAACCCATTATTGCGTACTGCACACGCTATCGAGGAAGGTCGCGATTGCGTGTAATGCAAGACAAGTCAGGGTTGCGTGTTGTGCAATACTCCTTCATTGTTTAGTATAATAGAATCCAACCATATTTCATTTATACATTGAATATATATATATATATACTCAATTTTGCGTAGAATAACTACTATCAAAATTTTGTGTAACATGATCCAAGAATAGTGTTGCGTATACTGCAAGCTAATACATTATTGCGTATAACGCAAGGTAATCTTGGTGTGGTGTACAACACAAGACATAAATGAAATTAAAAATAATATTTTTCATAAAATCTTGGGGTGTTACTTTCTACCCCCCTTAAAATGAATTTCGCCCTCGAAATTCGTCGGGGTTATAAATGGTTTACTATTTGAATGTTTCTTTCATAGAAACCCACATCGTAAAAAAGAATAACAAAACATAACTTTAAAAAACTATAGCATGAAACGTAAAGGATACCCAAATTAACTAATCATTGGGTTTACACATAGAATAAAATAGGGGACAATATTGATATGGAAGAGAAATCTAACCATCAAATTCTGATGGAGAGTGGTGGAGAACATGGAAATTAAAAAGGCATCAATCAAAAAGCTATAAATTTGTGATGATTTAAGGTACCATCTAAATCATCAGATCTGAGGACATTAGGACAACATTTTTGGTTTTCAAGATCATTCCCCTAAAGTTTAAAAATAATTAAATGAAATACTTACGTGATTTTGGTACAATCTCACAATTGTTTGTGCCTTGAACAATTTCCACATCATCTCTTAAAGAAATGAAGTTGAATTTGTCTTCCGTGAAGTTTTAGCATATCACGCGATAGAATGATGGGTCATTCAATTTGTCTCAAACAAAAGGTTAATAAAAGTTATCAAATACACATACGTCCATCTATGGTGAGTTTAATCGTATATGATTCCAAAAATGGACTGATACTTCATCTATCATACCGCTTAATATAATAAAACTAGTTTCTAATAATCAGGGACTTCTTGTTGGCCAGTGGTAGGTGATAAAGGCGTGTTGCACTTTGGTTATGGGTTTGATTCCCACAACCTTGTCCGATGTGATGGGTTGTCGCCTGTCCTGCAGGTTTTCCTTTTTCTAAAAATACATTATTATAAAATCCCATCAATAATATCGAAAAAAGTTTTATCCTTAAACAATACTAACTTATGTCCAACATAATCCATTCCAATCTTTAGGTTTATCTAAAATACTTCTGTCCATGCTCATAGTATAATGAAAACAATTACTAGAAATTTAATCTACCGAGCATGTAAATAACATCATTTATCCCCCATATATCATATGATATATCTTGTTGGTCGCATTCCAAACATGTGAATACCTTAATCATGTATTCTATTACAAGATAAATTACCATAGAACCTTAGTTGAAAACATGAATGCTGTCAAAAGTTATCTCTTTCCACATTCCAAAATCCAAAAATTTTATATATAATCAAACCATGATATCACTTTGTCTTTATATTAGTCATGAGCTCATGAATATAATAAAACATATTAATTTCTCTTTATCCCTTCATTATGCGCATATCAACTGCTTTCAAAAAATATTTCAATCAATTTTCTTGGTTACCGATGCAATATTCTTATGGAAAACCACAATGGACCAATATAGGTATTCCAATATACCATAAAAGTCCCTCAACAACATTATTCTTTAATACCAATACATAAACACTTCAAACCATCCTCTTCAATGATTGTCATGGAATAAGTCCGTCCTTGATTTAGAAGCAACCTCTTAGATCAGGGCATTGAGTTGGGTAATGCCCATGTTCTCCACAGATAAGACATTGAACTCCATAATAGTCTGTCACTCTATGACCCTTCTCTCCACACAGATAACATTTTCCCATCCATTTTATGTATTCATCAAGGTTCTTCATCCATTCTTTATAAATCTCAATATTTCTTTCTCTACACTCCCATGCATAAAAGTCCATCTTCCTCTTATTTGATGAATTGGGAATACCACTAAATTTCACCTTGTTAATCATATATCACGATGTCTGATTCGGCATAATCATAATATCTTCCTCTCTAGGCATTACTCAATTTCGCTGCTCATAGTCACTAATTTTTCCATCATACTCAATGTCAACCCAATTTTTTCTGGTTCCCTTCATTAACTAAAACCAGAAACCATTGTATAAGAAACAGTTAAAATAATGAGGAACCGCATAATCATAAAAAGTCACTTATAGAATGTATAACTTATGACACCTTCTTTAACCTATGATAGCTTAGGTTCACCCTAGGTCATTCATGATCATCAAAAAAATTCTAGGACTACAACCTATAGTTATACTAACCCTATGGGACATTACTAAACCTTAGGGACATCCCTAAACATACCTTAAAAATATCTCTAGGGATCTCACTAATGTTTTCACGTCCTAGTTTCCAAAGGTTAACTAAACCTTTTCTCTGATACCAACTATACAGACCCGAATCTTGACGTACATGTACATTACATTAATTTTGTAGAATACTTAATACATAACAAAAACAGACACATAAGGACTATAATAGTTTAGTGTCTTTGGAAACTCGGAAAAATAATCTTCTAATCATGGTGAAAGATCTTCAACATCTCCCATAAAGATCTTCCCCTTTTTGTTTCCTTACCTAAAATCATTATTTTAATCTTGGGGGAAAAGAAAACATAAAAAGGGTGAGCTCAAATTCTCAATAAGGGTAAAGCATGGAGAAAATAAAACAAACCATATACATTTGAACTTAAAAACATGAACATAATATTTAAACATCAAAATCTTGAGCAATGACATAAAACATGGTAGTACATAAAGAATACATCATAAAGAAACATTAATAATGATAAAATATAATGGGAATAAAAAATGTAATTGTGGAAACACATTAATCACATGATATGATTTCCATAGTAGCCAAGGCATTGCTGCCAAGACCATCTTAGTGTACAAAGTCCCTTGCTAAACTAGGTTTACTTGTCGTTCCAGCCCTGTATTACTGAACCGGATATACTTGCCATTCCAGCCATGTATATCTCATGAGATATAAATCCTTACCCAATGCATTGGAGGGTGATATAGATCCCACCTATCTCATAATGAAATCATTGTTACTTTTTCCACAACATAAACATAAATCATTCATCATAACCAAAAGAATAAAATGGGTTTCATACACATCATCCCATCATAACATAATCCATATAAAATAAATGGATATCATTTCATCATAAGAGAAGTGAAACCATGTAAATCATAGAGACATTATACATGAAACATAAACATATGAAATAATTCCATCTTATATGGAAAATGGTTTTGATAAAACACTTGAAATTAATTCTTGAGGAAAATATCCTTTCTTCTTCAAAATCATTTTCATTTCACAATATGACATGAAATTTTAAAATAAAAGGATTTTGTTGAAAATATTCATTAAATATTTTAGAGTATGATTCATGAAAATAAGGTGTTATGAAATCGTAAAAATATGTTCATGCTGTATAAGATAAAAAAACATTCTTCTTGTACTTTTGCCGGAAAAGTAAAAAAGTACCTCATATGGGAAAAAAAGAAATATTCTTTACAAACTATGTAGTAAAAGTAAAAAATGGGTAAAAAGTACTTTAAACATACATGAAACTATTTTTATAAAACATGAGCATGGATGATAACAATAACCCCAGTAAATACTTACGAATAACAATCTCAGATAAGAACGAGATTGGAATAGTTATCCCTTACCTTAGGTCTGATATGCTTCGTACGTATTCAAAACATATGTATAATGATTTAAATGATGTAATTGACTTATTAAAGAATCATATTCATTTTTTTGATATCATATATGGTTTACTTATGACTTTATATTACCCGTTCTTTTGTAAATCCCATGCTAAATCAATGTTTTGGGTTAAATCATCTTATTTATCATACGTTTTTGGACATGTTGTTCTTGATGTTATTATTACATATATCATGATTTACATACTTCCATAATGTAAATCATGATTTATATATCATATATATTCATTATATATCCAGCATATACCTATATTTATAATAGTACATAACATATGGAGGTAAGAAATGAAATGCACCGTTCATAGAGACGGTAAGCCATACGTACGCATGGACGCTACATTAATTTCTATTTATTATTTTAATGGAATAGGGATATTATAATTCCAGTATAATATCTTATATAATAACATTAACTTCATCCTTTATACATCCCACATATAGCATTAACGAATCACATCACTTTGAGGGTGCGGTAGTCCGCACTTCCTCAAATGAGATCATCATATTTACCCACTATGAAAACCATAAAGTATTGATATAATTGGGAAGTAAAGAAGTATAATGAAATCATAAAAATAATATATATCATATATAAATACAGTTCCATCATAATGGCCACCATGAGAGACGGTAGGAGAAAATCGAACAATCATTGTTTCGTGAGGCGTTAGTTTTCCATCACAGAAACATTATGTTATTCATCCATTAGATGGAGGTGTGTGTAAGTGTAGTTCGAATCCATCTCATAAAAACATCCTAGTATATTTAGGATATTGTTTCTGTTACAAAAGAAATGATTAAGAAGAGTTTAGGGGTTGGAGAAGTAGAATAAAAGAAAACAACTTAAGAGAAACCGTTACCATTAATTTGGATAACTTCATTTGGATTGAACCAAAAGGACTTCTTGGAGTGCCTTCTTCCTAATGTAATGCTTCAAGGGGGAGGATAGGGATGTATAGAGATTAATTGGGAATATTTTGGACGAGGAAAATGGCTTGATAGGTGTTTTTAATTGCATAGAAGTGGTCTCCTTTTATAATGGAGAGGAGGGGATCTTTAGGAAAGTGTGAAAGCATTATTTTATTATAAACATATTTTCTATTTCAAGAGGTCCAAAACACATTAATGTCTAAGATAAGATGACTCATAATCCAAATAAAATCATCCAATAGCAATTGGATAGGTTTTGGATAATATTTTAATCATTATAATCTTATTTATTTAAATCCTTTATTAATGAGGTAAATACTGCATCATTATTGTGTCATAAATAATTTAATTTATTTGATGTATGAAAATTATAAGAAAATACAAACATGTAGGAAATATTTTTAGATTTCTAATGAATATTTATAGTAGAAAATATAGTTTATATAGCCCCTTATATAAAATAATTACTAAAGGATTTTTGTTAATGCCAATTTTTCTTTTACATTAAATTAATTAATCTAATGTGTCGTTGTATTTCATAAGTGGCTCCATGAGGTCCCAAAATCGACCCATGTATACCCATAGTCGGCCATTACTCATCCAATAAGGTATGGATAAGTGTTAATGTTATTTTGAATTATTATAATATTTATTTATCCTTGAATTACCCTATTTACTTTTAACCGTGGAAAATAAAAGTAAAAAGTTACTATTCATCAAAAATTATTTTTACATAATTGAATCGAATTTTACTCCTTCATATTAACCATGTCTCTCAGATTTTTGAAATTCAACTCATAGGAGTAGTAAAATTAAGTTTTATGAACAATTGCAAAAGCTCCTAGGAGGTGGGTAAAAGACGGTGAAAAGTTCAATACAATTTTTATAAATCGAAAATTATTATAAAATGATTCTAATGTATTTCATTGAACTTATATAAGTATTATGTATATATTTTGACCTAAAATAAATTTAAATCAAATAAATTATTATTTAAATAAAAAGGCGGTTTTAACCAAAAACTCAGTGTTTTCACTATTCATCAACAATTGATGTTTTTCAGAAAAATACCAAAAATTCAGCCTAAGCTATATTTGATATTCCGAATTCAAAAATGATGTCTATTTTTTCAAATTAAAAACATATAAGTGGCATTAAATAATTTTAAAATTAATTCCCGTTATCAAAACAAATAGCGTGTTTTTAAAAAACAGTAACTATCAAAAGATCTTCACTTGTTTAGGTCCAATTTCAAAGTAAAATTAATTCCAATGACCATGATTGTATTAAATGATAAATATATATTCAAATTACAATTTAAAACCAATTAAGAAGAGAATCTAGCCATATAAATTATTATGATGATAAAAGTTTTTTTTAATTAAAATATAACGTGTTTTTACTATTCATCAAAATATGAAAGTTATCAAAATAATATGAAAAATTTATCCAAATTAAATTTTTATATCCTGATTCCAAGGAAGAATTTTATTTTGTCAAATTGAACTTATAAACATGTCAAAAATTAGATTTAAAGTGGGTGCACCATCAAAAGGCGACAAAACTGCATTTTTTAAAAAATAATTAGTTTACATGAAAAATTTATTTTGTTCTCATACCATGTTCTAGAAAATATGTAATATTAATAATAAGGTTATAAAATTCAAAATTTTGTAAATACAACTCATATCGGCTAGTCCATAATAATATTATAACAATATATCGTTGTTTAGTGAAACCCGGTATTGCGTACTGCACACGCTATCGAGGAAGGTCGCGATTGCCTGTAATGATAGCCAAGTCAGGGTTTCATGTTGTGCAAGACTCCTTCGTTGTTTCTTATAATAGAATCCAACCATATTTCATTTATACATTGAATATATATATATATATATATATATATATCTACACTCAATGATGTGTAGAATAACTACTATCAAAATTGTGTGTAACATGATCCAAGAATAGTGTTGCGTATACTGCAAGCTAATGCGGTGTTGCGTATATCGCAAGGTAATCATGGTGTAGTTTATAACACAAGACATAATTGAAATTAAAAATAATATTTTTCATAAAATCTAGGGGTGTTACATCTATATTAACAAATTCTAAATAGATTATAGTGTTATGGATATGTAAATTACTAATAAGAGAATTTTGGAAATAATAGGGTTATAATTTACACTATGGTAAATTGCCCACAACGATAATCGTGGGAGTGAACCCCAACAAAAGAAGTTATTTTATACACATCTGTGTATACCTTAATCTTATATATTATTTATCAGGCCCCAGCCTTAAACCTTACTTAATATTGAATTAATTAATAATTCACATTGAGGATCTTTTCAGGTTTAGAGTTTTAGAGAATTAGGACATAACTATTACATCTCAAAAGATTACAAAGTAGAAACTTTTACTAAGTTTCCATAAAATAAAAACTCTTAAAAAGAAACATGTCCAGATCCATGTTTTAGGTTGCATGACTTTTCCTTGATCCCATCCTTGACCCTATTCCACATTTAGTCCTGTGAAAAACATTTCAAAAACATGGGATGAGCATAAAAAGCTAAGTAAGGGATACACAAAGAATGAAAACTGTTAGTTTTTCAAACAACAAGTAAACCATGTATACTTTATCAAAGCAATACTTTTCACCTTTTCGAAGTAGTAAAACTCTTCACTGATTAAAAGTTCATTAATTACCCTTCTGTAACCAAAATATTACCATAAAACCCATATAAAGATCACATAACATATAAAGGTAACTTGGGACATAAACATACTTAAGTGGAATAACCATAAGGTCGACTTCCTCACATATTACTTAATGGAATAGCCATTCGGCCAACTTCTACACATACTTAATGGAATAGCCATACGGCCGACTTCCATACCCAATTCATTAGAGGTTATAACGTAACCACCCGTCCTGGTATTCACAGAACCACCCGTCATATGGTTTATCATGTAACCACCCATAAAATTTCCAAGTACCATTATAAAATTATAACACATAAAACCAATATAAAGGAATGATAAAATTTCCACATTTCAATCACAATATATCATTTAAATATATTGACAAAATAGAATCCTTTATCAAAACCATTTTCAATACCAAAATTCATAAAAGAGTATATGGTATTTATTTTATTTTAAAAACATTACGGCTTGTTGAGGAAGCCAAAGATCAAATAATACTCACAGCAGCATAAAAGGTCTTTGTCATCGCGTACGTTAAAAGAAACATTCCTTTTTGTCATTTAATAAAAGTTTTCTTAGAAAAAGGTTCTTTTTGTATAAAAGTAAAAGTCAAAGGGGTTTATACACCGTATAAAATAATGTTGTGTATAAAACGAAATATGACTCAATGAAAGGAGATTGAGACAAAGCCCCTTACAAAGGCGATATCCTTGGTTTAAGGATAAATCAATTACATAATTATGTGTGACAAACAAATAAACCAAATATAAGTGGATATTAAGTGTAAAATAATCAGTGGTTATTCACACATATTCATAGAATGACATATTCAAGTAGTATAAGTTTATCCCAAAGAATCAAAGTTGGGTTAAGAAGTTCCCTTGCAAAAATTTGACAGCCTAATGGTGTCACTACAAAATTCAGAAAATGAGTTGATGAGAGACAAAAAGGGTATATCATCACATGGAAATAAAATTTAAATCAATAAGGATATAGAAGAACATATCCCAACATAATAGTATGTGAATTAAAAGACATAACAAAAGAATTATTTTAAAAAGAGGAGGGTGAAAGGTTCCCTTACTGACATGGGTATCTTTTGAAACATACACCCCGTGAAAGAATAACAATACAACATTGATTTAAATACTCATAAATGAAATTACATTACACAATGAGTAAAATAATGGGCAGTACATACACCACTCAAAGGAAATTGTGGCAAATGTAGCATAAATCTCACGGGAAAAAAATTGAGATGAAAAATCCCTTACGAAAACTCGGCAGCCTAACGGCGCCACATAAAACTTACAAAAATGGATTGATGAGATAAAATAGGGTATCTTGTCATATTAACATAAATTTTATAGAAAGATGAATATAAAAGAACATACCCCAACATAACAAAGAGGATCTTAAAAGAAGTGACATAATGGAGAGTACTTAAAAAGAAATAGAGAGGTTAGATCTCTTACGAAAATTCGGCAGCCTAACGGCGCCACTCAAAACATCCAAAATGGATTGATGAGAGAGAATAGGGTCTCTCATCATATGAAAATAAAAAATTACAGTAAGAATAATATAAAATAACATCCGAATAACAAGAAAGATGATCTTTAAAAGGTATGACATAAAAGAGCGTACTTAAAAAGAAAGAGAGGAGTAGGATCCCTTACCTCGGGTCCGACATGACTCGATCGTTATTTAATCTCATGAATAATAACCTTGAGTTAATTTCTACATGATTAAGACCCTTTTTCAAGTTAACTATTCCTTTTATATCAATTATTGACATGTTATAAACATTATGTGATCATTTAAGTTAATAATGTTTGTTTTGTCGATATTTGGTTCTTAAGTCAAAAGTGGACTTCTTGCTATTACATGTTGTTCGTGTGGTCAATGGTTCTTTATATCTAGAATGAAATTCCTAATTTCGATATCATATATATCATATATATCATATATATCCAGCATATACATGTATTTATAATATTACATAATCATTTAGAGGTAAGAAATGAAATGCACCGTTCATGGAGACGGTAAGCTGTACGTACGCATGAACGCTACTTTCATTTCTTTGTCATCTTAATGGAATTAAAACTAAATGAGAGGTATGTATATTTTAATTCCAGAATTATATTAATCATTTATATGTATCATTAATCATATATACATGTACTTATAATAGTACATTAAATTTGGGGATAAGAAATGAAATGCACCGTTCATGGAGACGGTAAGCCGTACGTACGCATGAATGCTACTTTCATTTCTATCTCATACATTGATGGAAATAAATAATAATGATATAGATTTATATTATAATTCCAGTATAACATCATATATAATAACTTTAAATCCATTCTTTATACATCCCACATATGGCATTAACGAATCAAATCACTTTGAGGGGGTGGTAGTCCGTACTTCCTAAAATGAAATTATCGTGTTTACCCACAATGGAAACCATAAAGGTATACCACAAATGAAAAATACAGAAGAATAAGGAAAACATAAACAAAATATATTTCATATATAAATAGAATGACATCTTAATGTGCACCTTTAAAGGTGTTATATGAGTGTTGAACAATCGTCGTTTCGTGAGGCAGAAATTCTCCATCCACAGAAACAGTATGTACTTTAACCATTAGATGAAGGTGTGTGTAAGTTTAGCTCGAATACTTATTATAAAAACATCCTAGTATATTTAAGATACTATAGTTGTTACAAAAGAAATGAATAAAAAGAGTTTAGGGGGTTGGAGAAGAAAAATAAAACAAAAGAGCACAAGTGAAGACGTTACCCTAAAATAGGGTAACTCCCTTTGGTTTGAACCAAAAGGGTCTCTTGAAGAGCTTTATGCCTAAGTTAAGGCTTCTAGGATGAGGAGAGGGATGTGGAGAGACAAAATGATCAGATCTTGTCCGATCCAAAGGTTTTAGAGGTGTGGGTAAGGTGGTAGAGGTGGGGGCCTTTTATAAGAGGAGAGGAGGGGCACTCTTGGAAAAGTATAAAATGTTACTTTATTTTCAAATGGTTTTCGGATTTTAATGGTCCCACATTGATGTGTTTAGAGGATAAGGTTACAAGGGTTCTAAATCCACCCATCCAATAGGTTTTTGACATGTGTAGGTCCTAGATTTTTCATTATCTTTCCATTTTATTTAAATTGTTAAATAATGAGGTCATCGCTGCATCATCATGATGTCATAAAGAATTTAATTTATTTAATGTCTAAAAATTATAAAAAAATACTATGATGTAGGAAATATTTGTATCTTTCCAATTACTATTTATAGTTAAAATTCTGACTTGTATAACCACATGTAAAAATTGTTTTAGTAAAACAAATCATGTTTGTGACATTTTTATTTTAACTTTAAATAAAAGGCATAAATGACATTATCAAACCCAAGTGGCTCCATGGGGTACCCAAAATCGTCCCATGGTTTTTCTTGGTCGGCCTTAACTCATCCAATAGGGTTAGGACAAGTGTCAATATATTTTCATTTTATTATAATATCATTTTTACCTTAAATCACACTAATTACCTTTAATCGCGATTAATAAAACATAAAAGTTACTTTTCATCAAAAATTATTTTCATCCCATTGAATCACATTTTACTTAACAATTAGTATAATTTAAATTGGATTTTTGAAATTCAAATCACAGAAGTGGTAAAGTCCCATTTAAACGAAAAATCAAATTTTGTAACCACCACTTTGTGGTTTCACTATTCATCAAAAATTGATGTTTTTCAGAAAAATACCAAAAATTCACCCTAAGCTATATTTGATATTCTGAATTCAAAAATGATTTCTATTTTACCAAATTCATAACATAGAAGTTGCATTAAATAATTTTATAATTAAATCCCGCTGTTAAAACAAATAGCGTGTTTTTATGAAACAATATCTTTCAAAAGATTGACACTCGTTTATGTCCAATCTTAAAGTGATATTAATTACAATGACCACCGTTGGATTAAATGGTAAAAATATATTCTATTTACACTTTAAAACCAATTAAAAAGATAATCTAATCATATAAATAAATTAGATTAAAAAGAGGTTTTGAATTAAAATACAACATTTTTCACTATTCATTAAAAATTGAACTTTTTCAGAAAAATACCAAAAATTTACACAAAGTAAATTTTGATGTCCTGATTATAAAGAAGAATATTATTTTGACAAATATAACACATAAAATTTTCAAAAAGTGGATTTAAAAGAGGTTCGTCATCAAAAGGCAGTTAATCGACCTTTTAAAGAATATTAGACTCTCTACGCTTAAAATTGGATTCATTTTCATTTTTAATCCTTTATCATTTATTGTAAAGAGTAAAAATATTTGACAAACATATATAATCATTTTGTAGTTAGTTCTGTTCATTCCCGCCATTACAACGGCTAGGCATTAACTACCATTTAAAATTATATTATTTTATTAATAGAGTGCAACTTAAGATTCCCATGAAACACGTTGTTGCGTATTGGGTACGCCATCGAGCATAGAATCCCCTTTAAAGTAATATTAATATTTTATTCACAAATATGGATAAATACAAAAAATTTCATATTCTTTATTTACCTGGGGTGTTACATCCTTCCCCCCTTTTGGGAATTGCGTCCTTGCAATTTTAAAATTAAGCTTGGAAACATCCTTGAAGGTCCCAATCAGAACAAGAGTCGGTAAAACAATCACTTTAAAATAAAGAAAGATAAGTACAGAGGTCACCCGAGTTAACCCATACTAGGATTCCAAGTATGAAAATATGGACATGGAGGAAAAAAAACAAAGGTTCATGTTCTGATGGAGAGTGATAGTAAACATGTCTAGGAGAAAGTTAACCATAAGAAAATCACAAACTTGTGATGGGTTAAACGGTATTCGATTCCCCAGTAGGAAAAGTTAACAGACAACATTTTTGTTTTAAGTTACTTTTCATTGAGGAATTTATTTTTGAGCTTAACTAAATCATAATGAAACATGATTACTTGTCATGTAGACTTTAAACTTTTATTAGATTCCTTAATCAAACTCATATTTTATCCAAAAGACAAGTATTTAGGAAGACTTGTTTGCATTAAGAGTACTATAATCAACTTATAGAGAACCACCTAATCCACAAAAGATAACTATATATTTCCCATGTCTTTAGACTTTAACTAAAACCAAAACTAAAATGGTTAGTACAAGATCAGATAATCCAGAAAAGGATAACCCTTTATAAAAAGAAAATATATTCTTAATCTCCAAAATTTTTCCAGCAAAACCCAAAGTTCAACGAGGACCATTCGATAAACAATTTGTCTTTAAAAGTATTCAAAGTAAACCAAACTAAGATTGAAACACAAATATTTGAAGGATTTAGTCACATAGTATTCCAAGTTAAATCATAACATTTATCTCCAAACAACATCAGTTGCTCCTAAAGTCTCGTATTGAAAAGTAATTAACCTAATCACATATCCTCCATGATAAGTTAATCATTTTCATAAAAACCAAAAATCATCTTAATCTTAATTCATAAAGTCACCTAACTAACAAGAATAAGTCATACTAACCAGGGACTTCATGTAATACAGTGGTAGGCGATAAATACCCATTTCACTTTGGTTGTGGGTTCGATTCCCGTAGCTTTGTCTGACGCGACGGGTTGTCACACAGTCTGCATGTTGTCCTTTTTCCAAAACTACATATTTCTTAAAACATTCCCCAATAACGAGATAAAATATTCAAAAATAACCATAATGTAATTTAACCTCAATTTTATCTCATGACTTTCACTTTCCATTATTACATATAGTAACCCATAATTACCTCAAAAGTAAGGATCATATAAACCCAAATGGTTCTTTATAACTATGTCCACAAAAGAACAGATTACTATTCTTTGAATAATATTTTCATATATCAAACATCAGTGTTACACATACTATAAAAAGTCTTCTAATGTACCCCATCATCAAAAGAGACTTAATACTCTTAAGAATTTCACCATAACTCTTGATGCCCTTATATGTTGACTTCTTACTCATTCAACATTCTTCATGATCTATTAACCATTCCTTTCCAACTTATTCTGAAATACTTATTTCCTATAAACAAAATCATGAATCATATCCTAAGATTCCAAAATAGGAAAACAAAAGTTAAGAAATAATCCATACCTTTAATTGGTCATTTTCAGTTTCTTCATCCTCAATCGGAATGGCATTAGGTATTGGTAAACGAATATTTGTACGATCTTGGTGATCCCATTACTGAAACTTCTTCATAGGACATGTGTTTGCATAATGACCATGCACACCACATTTAAAACATTCAATTGATCCCTCATAAAGAACTTCTTTCCCTTTCCTCGAGTCGACTGGATGCTTCCTTTTTCCATGGCAAGTTCTTGCTTTATGACCTTCATTTCCACATCTATAGCATATTTACGTCCCTTTGAAACATTTTCCTAGGTGATTCTTTCCACATCTATGAAACATAGGTTTTTGAACACACTTACCTTTATGATTGTTACCTATAGTTCCATAGGGATTTTTTTCTCGCATATATGATGCCTTATAGAAATCACCAAGGTTTAGGTGGTCAATCATGACTCCAGATAGTTGGTTGAGGATAAACACAAGAGTTCTCATTGCAGCTCCCATATCATTCAGTTGGTCGCTCAGAAAACTGTCATAGTTTCCTTCAAATCCACCGTTACTTTGGTGCCTGCTAGATCCAGCCATTTACTAAAACCAAAAAGGTCAGTGTGAGTATATCAATAAATTCATCATGTACTAAAGAGGAAGATAAAAACTAAGATATACTTACTCATTCACTTTATCTAAAACTGGGACTGTTTATGAAATCCAAACCATCATGGTCATGTCACTTATTCATAAAGAATACCCTAACCTCTAATGTTATCTAAACTGACCTTTGATACCAACTATAAGGCCCCGACCTTAAACCATAATTAATATTGAATTAAATTAATAATTCACATTGAAGATATTTTCAGGTTTAGAGTTTTAGAGAATTAGGACATAACTATTACATCTCAAAAGATTACAAAGTAGAAACTTTTACTAAGTTTCCATAAAATAAATACTCTTAAAAAGAAACATGTCCAGTTCAATGTTTTAGGTTGCATGACTTTCCCTTGATCCCATCCTTGACCCTATTCCACGTTAAGTCCTGTGAAAAACATTTCAAAACCTTGGGATGAGCATAAAAAGCTCAGTAAGGGATACACAAAGAATGAAAACTATTAGTTTTTCAAACAATAAGTAAACCATGTATACTTTATCAAAGCAATACTTTTCACCTTTTCGAAGTAGTAAAACTCTTCACTGAATAAAAGTTCATTACTTACCCTTATGTAACCAAAATATTACCATAAAACCCATATAAAGATCACATAACATATAAAGGTTACTTGGGACATAAACATACTTAAGTGGAATAACCATAAGGTCGACTTCCACACATATCACTTAATGGAATAGCCATTCGGCCAACTTTCATACATACTTAATGGAATATCCATACGGCCGACTTCCATACCCAATGCATTGGAGGTTATAATGTAACCATCCGTCCTGGTATTCACGACACCACATGTCATATGGTTTATCACGTAACCACCCGTAAAATGTCCAAGTACCATTATAAAATTATAACACATAAAACCAATATAAAGGAATGATAACATTTCCACATTTCAATCACAATATATCATTTAAATATATTGAAAAAATATAATCCTTTATCAAAACCATTTTCAATACCAAAATACATAAAAGAGTATATGGTATTTATTTTATTTTAAAAACATTAAGGCTTGTTGAGGAAGCCAAAGATCAAATAATACTCGCGGCGGCAGAAAAGGTCGTTGTCACCACGTATGTTAAAAGAAACATTCCTTTTTTTCGTTTAATAAAAAGCTTCGTAGAAAAAGATTCCTTTTGTATAAAAGTAAAAGTCAAATGGGTTTATACACCGTATAAAATAATGTTGTGTATAAAACGAAATATGACTCAATGAAAGGAGATTGAGACGAAGCCCCTTACAAAGACGGTATCCTTGGTTTAAGGATAAATCAATTACATAATTATGTGTGACAAACTAATACACCAAATATAAGTGGATATTAAGTGTAAAACAATCATAGGTTATTCACACATATTCATATAACGACATATTCATGGAGTATAAGCTTATCCCAAAGAATCAAATTTGGGTTAAGAAGTTCCCTTGCCAAAATTTGACAGCCTAATGGTGTCACTACAAAATTCAGAAAATGAGTTGATGAGAGATAAAAAGGGTATCTCATCTCATGGAAATAAAATTTAAATCAATAAGGATATAGAAGAACATATCCCAACATAATATTATGTGAAATAAAAGACATAACAAAAGAAGTATTTTAAAAAGAGGAGGGTGAAAGGTTCCCTAACCGACATGAGTATCTTTCGAAACATACACCCTGTGAAAGAAGGAAAATACAACATTGATGTAAATACTCATAAATGAAAGTATATTACACAATGAGTAAAATAATGGGTAGTACACACACCACTCAAAGGAAATTGTGGCAAATGTAGCATAAATCTCATGGGAATAAAAGTGAGATGAAAAATCCCTTACGAAAACTCGGCAGCCTAACAGCGCCACATAAAACTTAAAAAAATGGATTGATGTGATCAAATAGGGTATCTAGTCATATTAACATAAAGTTTATAGAAAGTGGAATATAAAATAACATCCCCCAACATAAAAAAGAGGATATTAAAAAAAGTTACATAATGGAGAGTACTTAAAAAGAAAGAGAGAGGTTAGATCTCTTACGAAAATTCGGAAGCCTAACGGCGCCACTCAAAACATCCAAAATGGATTGATGAGAGAGAATAGGGTCTCTCATCATATGAACATAAAAAATTACAGTAATATTAATATAAAATAACATCCCAATAACAAGAAATATGATCTTTAAAAGGAATGACATAAAAGAGCGTACTTAAAAAGAAAGAGAGGAGTAGGATCCCTTACCTCGGGTTCGACTTGACTCGATCGTTCTTTAATCTCCTGAATAATAAACTTGAGTTAATTTATACTTGCTTAAGACCCTCTTTCAAGTTAATTATTCCTTTTATATCAATTATTTACATGTTAGAAACATTATTTAATCATTTATGTTAATAATGTTTGTTTTGTCGATATTTGGTTCTTAAGTCAAAAGTGGACTTCTTGCAATTACGTGTTGTTCATGTGGTCAAAGGTTCTTTATATCCAGAATGACATTCCTGATTTGGATATCATATAAATCATATATATCCAGCATATAAATGTATTTATAATATTACATTATCATTTAGAGGCAAGAAATTAAATGCACCGTTTATGGAGATAGTAAGTCGTACGTACGCATGAACGCTACTTTCATTTCTTTGTCATATTAATGGAATTAAAACTAAATGAGAGGTATGTATATTTTAATTACAGAATTATATTCATCATTTATATGTATCATTTATCATATATATCCATTATATACATGTACTTATAATAGTACATTGCATTTGGGGATAAGAAATGAAATGCACCGTTCATGGAGACGGTAAACCGTACGTACGCATGAACGCTACTTTCATTTCTATCTCATAATTTAATGGAAAGAAATAAAAATTATATAGAGGTATATTATAATTCCAGTATAAAATCATATATAATAACTTTAAATCCATCCTTTATACATCCCACATATGGCATTAACGAATCAAATTACTTTGAGGGGGCGCTAGTCCGCACATCCTAAAATGAAATTATCGTGTTTACCTACAATGGAAACCATAAAGGTATACCACAAATGAAAAATACAGAAGAATAAGGAAAACATAAACATAATTTATTTCATATATAAATAGAGCGATATCTTAATGGACACCTTTGAAGATGTTATATGAGTGTTGAACAATCATCGTTTCGTGAGGCAGAAATTCGCCATCCACAGAAACAGTATGTTCTGTAACCATTAGATGAAGGTGTGTGTAAGTTTAGCTCGAATAATTATTATAAAAACATCCTAGTATATTTAATATACTGTAGTTGTTACAAAATAAATGAATAAAAAGAGTTTAGGGGGTTGGAGAAGCAAAATAAAACAAAAGAGCACAAGTGAAGACGTTACCTTAAAATAGGGTAACTCCCTTTGGTTTGAACCAAAAGGGTTTTCATGAAGATATTACTGCCTAAGTTAAGCCTTCTAGGATGAGTAGAGGGATGTGGAGAGACACAATGATCAGATATTGGCCACCCCAAAGGTTTGAGAGGTGTGGGTAAGGTGGTAGCGGTGGGAGCCTTTTATAAGAGGAGAGGAGGGTCACTCTTGGAAAAGTATAAAATGTTACTTTATTTTCAAATGGTTTTCAGATTTTAATGGTCCCACATTGATTTGTTTCGAGGATAAGGTGATAAGGGTTAGAAATCCACCAATCCAATAGGTTTTTGACATGTGTAGGTCCTAGATTTTTCATTATCTTTCCATTTTATTTAAATCATTAAATAATGAGGTCATCGCTGCATCATCATGATGTCATAAAGAATTTAATTTATTTAATGTCTAAATATATAATAAAAATACTATGATGTAGGAAATATTTTTAGCTTTCCAATAACTCTTTATAGTCAAAATTATGACTTCTATAACCACATGTAAAAATTGTTTAAGTAAAACAAATCATGTTTGTGACATTTTTATTTTAACTTTAAATAAAAGGCATAAATGTCATTATCAATCCCAAGTGGATCCATGGGGTACCAAAAATCGTCCCATGGGTTGTCTTGGTCGGCCATAACTCATCCAATAAGGTTAGGACAAGTGTCAATATATTTTCATTTTATTATAATATCATTTTTATCTTAAATCACACTAATTACCTTTAATCGCGATTAATAAAACATAAAAGTTACTTTTCATAAAAAATTATTTTCATCCCATTGAACCACATTTTACTTAGCAGTTAAAATATTTTAAAATGGATTTTTGAAATTCAAATCACAGGAGTGTTAAAGTCCCACTTAAACCAAAAATCAAATTTTGTAACCACCACTTTGTGGTTTCACTATTAATCAAAAATTGATGTTTTTCAGAAAAATACCAAAAATTCATCCTAAGCTATATTTGATATTCCGAATTCAAAAATGATGTGTATTTTACCAAATTCATAACATATATGTTGCATTGATTAATTTTATAATTAAATCCCACTGTTAAAATAAATAGCGTGTTTTTATGAAACAATATCTTTCAAAAGATTGACACTCGTTTATGTCCAATCTTAATGTGATATTAATTACAATGACCACCATTGGATTAAATGGTAAAAATATATTCTATTTACAATTTAAAACCAATTAAAAAGATAATCTAATCATATAAATAAATTAGATTAAAAAGTGGTTTTGAATTAAAATACAACATTTTTCACTATTCATTAAAATTTGAACTTTTTTGGAAAAATACCAAAAATTTACACAAAGTAAATTTTGAAGTCTAGATTATAATGAAGAATTTTATTTTGTCCAATATAACACATAAAATTGTAAAAAAGTGGATTTAAAAGAGGTTCGCCATCAAAATGTGGTTAATCGACCTTTTAAAGAATATTAGACTATCTATGCTTAAAATTGGATTCATTTGCATTTTTAATCCTTTATCATTTATTGTAAAGAGTAAAAATATTTGACAAACATATATAATTATTTTGTAGTTAGTTCTGTTCATTCCCACCATTAAAACGACTAGGCATTAACTACCATTTACAATAATATTATTTTATTATTAGAGTGCAACGTAAGATTTCCAAGAAACTCGTTGTTGCGTATTGGGTACGCCATCGAGCATAGCATCCCCTTTAAAGTAATATTAATATTTTATTCAAAAATATGGATAAATACAAAAAATGTCATATTCTTTATTTACCTGGGGTGTTACATTATTCTTATGAAATGTTCTCATAGGTCATGAGTGGTTATTTTTGAATCATCTATATATTATATTATGTAATTTTATTGAGAAAAATTTAATTCAATGGTTCATGATTATGATATATTAATTTTTGGGTATGATTTTATAATGTTAAGATCATATTATTGTATACTTATTATTATATTCTTCTCACAAATTATCATTTATTAATATATTCAATTTTTAAAATTAATAATCATCAAATCATATAATTTCTTATTTTTTCATACCCCATGTTATGAGAAAGAGTTTTATGTTGGGTTTTTCTAAGAAGTGTAATATATAAGAATATATTTATTGGAGTTGTAAAATATCATTTATGTTTAGGTTTTTTATGTATCCAATAATCCAATGAAAATAATACATTATGATTCATGAATGGATCATAAAGTCATTGAATGGATATTTATATAATATGATAAAATATTTATGTGTGGTGAGTTTTGGTCTCTATATTAATGTATCCCATTTATTTGTTTTACACTATTAGTGAAAGTAACCAACCCATGGACTACTATAAAATGAACTCATCGGGGCCAATCATTCTCTTCCCTACCAGACTATGAGGGGTACATGTGGGGGGTGGGGGTCAGGATATGCACGTATTGGGGAAATTTGACTTAATAGACAGTGCCTTATGCACAAGACAAAAGAGAATATATAAATGATGTGATATAGGATAACTATACTGTAATGTTTTTAGAAATATTTTGAATATCAACATAAATATTCTTTTTCATTAATAGTGTGTGATAATGTATTCTTATGAGTTTTTAAAAGATGTGAAATCTCTATTAGAGTAAGATAATGAAGATGGACCCTCAATAAATTATAACTTTCAAAAAAATTAAA
Source organism: Viscum album (assembly GCA_963277665.1). Classification (NCBI taxonomy): domain Eukaryota; kingdom Viridiplantae; phylum Streptophyta; class Magnoliopsida; order Santalales; family Viscaceae; genus Viscum; species Viscum album. The sequence goes on from OY728161.1 coordinate 1,190,548,652, forward strand.
TATATTAGTGAGGTTTTATATCATTTAGATTTTATAGTGTGATTCAAATATATTCATAGTTTTTTCTATATCCCATAATGGATAAAGAGTAAACCTAACCATACCCATGTAATTAGTTGTGATAATGTCACTTTAGAGCCTGATGAGACATTTTTTCACTCCAATATTAATATTCTAGATTTGAAATACAAGGTCATGCATGTAATCTATATATCACTAGTGTCAGTACTATAGAAACACTGTTGGACATTGTAAAAAACATCAAAACATAAGATGAAAATTTTATACAAAAGGAGACAAATTATCCAAAATAATGATAATATCCCGCTTTTGAGGACTCAAATCCTAATTGTGGGGTTAATTTAACACACCTCATTCAATGTGAATAGTAATTATCTTAGATTTTCATGTAATAAGTTGGTTAAATTTGGGTTTGGAAATCATTTAAGGGATAGTGGATGAAGGATGTGATGTTTATGATTTCTTGTATTCACCATACTGTAGGAAAATAAATGTTATAGGTTATATCCTAAAGTGTTTTAGTGTCATGGGAATGAAATTAGTCTAGGATATAAAGACATAACATGAGCATAGTGAATTTCATTTTGGTCACTATGGTGTTATGAGGATTACCTGTGAGAAATAGCCAGACTTGAACACCCAATGAAGGGGAATGGTGGTTATGTGTGGTGGGGATCATGTATGCACTTTCCAAAAAAAGATAGCTAGAATGGAACAGATAGTGTTCCAATAAATATTGTTGATAGATGACAAAAATATGAAATACTCCCAAATTATATAAGGTGAACATAAAATGCAATGATCTAGGGTGTGGTGTCAAGGGTTTAGGATTTTGAAATGGTGGATTTATCTTCCAAACACGGGGGGAGGGATGCAATAAATAGGTTAATCCAGGGATATATTTTTAATGGAATTAAATTACATTTTCATCATATTTCCCCAATTAATAAAAATCATTATCCGTATCCACATTTTACCTATTGATATAGGAAAATTAAAAGGCATTTATGGATGATCTCCTTACATGAAAAGTTATTCATCTTGAATTTATTCTTTGTAATCATATTTGAGGTCTATGGGTTAAAATTCAGTAGATATTTATACACAATTAGATTCCTTTAGTTTTTAAAACTTTATATTTCTATTTATAATTAAATTTATTCAATTAAACATACAATATCTCTTATTAATCAAAATATGTTATGAAAGAATAGATGGTTTTCTAAATATTCCATAAGAGTACATAATTTCAAGAAAAGTGGGTTTAAATATTAATAAAGACCTAAGAATTATATAGTGTGATTTCATATTCTATATCGAAAGGTCCTCAATAAGTTATACATTTTTTGTGATAATTCTAGGCACAATGGTATTTTACTAATAAGGGAATGGTTTAGTCTTGATAAATGTGTACGACTCACAAGTATAGTCTATATAGTGGTCCTGCATTATTAATAGTTTCATTGGGTGTTTGAGTTTTGAGGGTGTGAATTTATAACATGGGGGATCATATTGGTTATTATTATCATTAAATACTACAATATATTCATCATTACTATAATTTATATATATTATTTATTTATATATATAATAGTTATGAGAGAATATAAAATTGTCTTAGTTGGATGTGTGGGAACCCAGAGGAGTTGGATATAAGAGCATATTTATGCTTAAATCATAAATTTATAGAAGAGCATCTTGATGTTGAAATCATATACATCAAGATTTGGATATTGGAGATAGTCTTATATTGGAGTCATAGTGGTGCCACATCAGTTCTATAGAGTTGTTAATCTCTTTTGATGTTATGGAATCTCTTGTATGGTTAACTTCCATGTAATTGACTCTTTTAATTTTATATCTTTTAAATTTTGTGTAGTTTTTATATTAAGTGTCATGTTTAGTTATTCCTATTATTTTTGTGTATTGAAAACAATTTTCTATTTTTAAGGGATCATCACCCCCATGATTAATAAATTCCATTAAAGTTTATTTACATCCATTAGTTTTTGAGGGATTTCACCAAAGGTTAGTGTAATCTAAATATTACCCAATCTAATGAGTTAGGTTTAGGATGTTACTCTGGAAATTTTATTAAAATTGATTTTTTTTGTTTTAAACATTTAACAATTAATTATTGTTTCCTAAAAATATGAGCCTTATTAATTATCAAGACTTATTTTAATGTTTTCATGATTTTAAAATGAATATCCTATTAAAATTATATTATTAAATGTTCATTTTTTTATTTTTCAAATGAAAAAGATATTTCTTCTTTTTTGTTTTGAGAAAATGGAAAGTCTATTAATTTTGGTTTCAACAGAGTTTTAATGGTTTTATAACATAAAAATTCATCATGAAAAAATTTCTTTTTCCATGATATGGTAATTGATAAATACAAATGATTATGTTAAGTTAATGATATACCTATGTATTATATTTAATAAGGATTTAGGCTTTGAAGAAAATATCTTCAACATAATGGGTCAAATTAATTTTTTTAGGTGCTCTAGTCAGAAGTAGAGCTTCAAACCATTTATTAAAACAGTGAAAGAAAGTACATAGAAAGGGATAACGGGGACAAAAAACAATAATTTACATCATTCATAAAAACTAGAAATCATAATATGACATTTCATTATTTAATTGTTTTTAGTATAATGTGGGGTTTAAAGGATTTATTTGAGAACATATATATTTTCAAATGATTTCATTATTTATTTAATACTCAAAATATTTATTATGATAATGATAAAAACAATTTATGGGTTTCCATGTAATCAAAAGAGTTATAGGTTTTCCTTGTTTTTTACCCCATGCAGGGATTTGTTTTTCCCATTACACAATTTAAATTTTTTTCACTATATTAAAGGTTGAGTATAAATATTAATGAAGCATATATCTGATTAGGATATTTTAATCATAAATGAATCTAGTGTTTCATTTGGATAATTTAATTTATCAATGATGTTGGAGACATATTATTTAATAATAATTAGTTAGTGCATTTGTAAAAAATTCAATTTGATGAGAAATACAATGTTTTTGTTTTGTAATTAATTTTCTTAGTTCTCTAAAAATATGGACTGAATAGATTTTGGGAATGTTTGAAAGTGAAATAATTTATATTGAACTCAAAATTATAGGACAGATATGATTAGGTTTTTATAGTAAATATCAAAGCTACTATGTGAGGAATGTGATTTTTCACTAGATCTTGGTCTTTGGGTATAAGGATTTATATTGGTCATTGAAAAAATGGTTTAGATATATTTACATTTTGGGAAACTATTAGAGGACCATAATTTAAAAAAATATTTAAAAATTTAGGGGTTAATGTGTTAGTTTGGGGTCATAAGTTAGAAGTAATTTATAACAATAAATGTCATATTTTAAAAGATAATTACGATTATTTTTGGGGAATAGATTAAGAAGAATATCTACTTAAATTATCCTTTGATGAACTAATGGTATTATTTAAAATTAATAAATTTATGGAGAATGTTATATCAAATATCATTATGAATTTTGATAATTGATATGAAAGATATGAATTTATTTTTTTATAATGTTTTTTTATTAAATTAAATATCATTTTTCATGATATAAGGAAAAATATCTCACAAAACATTTTTATCCCTTCCAGATGATTTAATCATCACTAATATTGAAAAACCCATTTGAAATTATTTTGAAATATTTTTTAATATCTATATGACCTATATGAAATTTTTTGATCTTTCTGACACTTATTCATCTCTCTAAAAATTTCTACGTAACATTTTATATTTTAAATTTTATTTCAAGATCTAAAAAAATTCAACTCAATAGAAAATAAGAATTCCACTAAGGATCTAATTATTTATTTGGATGAGTTGTGAACATAATTATAAAGGATGCATGGAATTCCAAAAATATATATGAAGTCCCTTATATAAATTTTTAATGTATGAATAATCCCAAAAAATTTACATGTATTATATGTAGAAAACATGATTATATTTATATATATATAATGAAATGATTAGTATTTTTTATTTTAAGAGGGGTAATTTTGTGAATGTGATAACAAAGATTGGTCAATGATTTACCAAGGATGTTGAATTATTGATGTGTCTATCTAAAATATTTTTAGATATATGATGTTGTGTTATTTTATTTAAGTATTGATATATTTAAGGATGATAATAATTTAAAAGGTATAAATACCCTCGATAAAAATTTATGTTATTTTTTTTCTAGAAACTAGTTTTTGTGGGTAACTATTTTTTGGATTTTTAAATATAATTTAGTTATACGTGACCCTTAAGTCTAACATGTGATTTAGTGTAAAGGATATTTAGGGAATAATGTTATTCTAATTGTTGGAAATAGAAAAATGTTGTCTAAATCCTTTATAATAATTAATTTTTTATATTGATGTGATTTTGATTCATTGGTATAGAGGGTTATCATAATTGTTTATAATTTTATAATTATTTGGAATGGAAATTATGATGATACACATTTTATTTCATGATTTTAACCAAGATTCATTAACATAATAGAAAATAAATAACTCTGAAAAACTATAATAGGTTTTTTGACATGGAAAATTGTTGCATATTAAAAGAAAAACATGGTATATAAATTAAAATATAATAATATTTTCAACTATCTTGAGAAGATATTTTACTATTGAATCCTACATCATCTCACAATATAGGATTTTTTGGGACATTTATCAAATCGAAGGTGTGTGAATATAACCCAGTAAAGGATTGAAAATGTAATAGAAAATTCTGTGTGAAAAATGAATCATAAATTAAGAAAAATATATATTAACATGAGGCATAATTTAGATACATGAACATAATGACAAGAGGGATTATATGTAAATGTGCATTCAACATAAATATAAGACATCATAAACACATAACCCAAGGTCATTAGTATGGTGCTGTAAAACCTATTACCATGTATTTTGAAATGGTTATCCTAAAACATTATAAAGTGATACCACCAAGGTATATTGAACATATCATCAATATATATTAATAATTTATATAATAAAATAGAGTGAAATTAGGGAGAATCCTTTATATTTCTAACATTATGTGTTCCATATAAATGAGAAAAAATAATTACATTTCATTTTTTACCCATTTGTATGTAATATGGGATTCTTACATGGACGTAATCAGCTAATAATATAGTGATACATGAAAATTAATAAAATTGAATTAAATTTGGTTTGTGAGTTCATGAAATTTAAATATATCATATAATATAAACGGTTTAATTCAACTGCATAACAGGAAAACAAAGGGGTTATTAGAATGGGTTTAATGAGATAAAAAGAATGTATCTCATTTCATTTAATCATTAACACAATGATTAAGGTGTTTATAAGAATTAAAAAACATAATGAATTGATTATTAAAATACTTATAAAAATTTATCTATTTATAGAGGGGTTAGAGAGGAAAATTCTAATCATTTGGTTTTTAGTAGGGAAAATTTGATACTAGTTGACAATTTATACATGTGGTGGGATGGTTTTAAATACTAAAATATTAGATATTTTATTTCATAAGAAAAAAAATTGTGGGTGAAATAAATTATAAATAATTTTATGGCTTATTAACTAGTGATTGAGAGTTGGTTGAAACAAAAGTCATTCCAAATAATTGATTCACCTTCCAACCGTCCAATTTATTAGACTGAATCAAAAAATATTTTTTTCCCTCCAAAGTATACTTATTTTGGTTACAAAATATAATTTAAAAATTAATAATTCAATATAATAGTTGTAAATTATTTTAATACTTATGACATTAAGTATTTATTAAATAAATTTTTTCAACTTTATTTAATCATTTCTGTCTTATTATGATTTCATAAAATACTGGTACTCATAATTGTATAATTTTAATTTATTTGAAAAAATATATATTTAAGGGAATGTACTAAAAAATTAATCCAATTTTAATTCTAATATACTATAGAAAATATATATTTATTTTATGAAAACAATTCTTAAAAGATTATAATTTTTTCAAAATCATTATTCATTTGAAATTTTCACTTTTTATGACATAGTAAACTGTCTAACCACTATAAAAATTACATATGACTTTTTTAATTTATATTATAACATAAAAAGTGTTTTATAAAATTATTTAATGAAAATTAAATTTACTAAAAACTTTTAAATTTATCATAAAAAATTCTAAATTAATTTAAATATACTTATTTTTTTCTAATTACATAACTTATGTATCTTCCTTCATAATCCAAATAGTTTCATTACATAATCATCATAAAAATTAATAAAAATGAAAAAAAATCATTTTGATTAATGTTCACAATATTCAATAGCTATATTGTTCAATGTTGATAATTCTGATTAGCCTTATTTCCCCTATAAATTCCCCGTGATTCTCACTTCATCATTCACTACTTATAAAGCAAAATAAATATCATTTATGTAATTCATTTTGTTTTCAAAACACTTATCTTTATTATTATAATTATTATAGTAAGAGTGGTCTTTGTGGGTTAATTCAAACCTATGGAGTTTCATTTAGGGATTATATTTATCTTATATATATATATACATGTATTATTCTGAGTTTTAGTGGTCCATGTCAACACATGATTTGTATTGATTATTTGAAAAGAAATTATCTTTAAATGTTATCAAAATAAAACCATCATCATTATATAATAGATCTTCTATTAATAACAAAAATTAATTTATAAGTCATTAAATTATACCCCATGTAAGAATTTTCTCCATATAACTTTTATTATTTTTTCAAAATAATTGAGGATGTTATTATTTCATCACATATTTATATTCCTATGTAGCTTCATAAAATGATTGATATGTCTACATGACATTCAAAGGACTAGTTTTTTTATATCTCAAGACCTTTTTCCTTTTCTCAAGAATATGGATCAGTTTCTCCTGACATGAAAAGATAGAATTTAATTAATCATATTTAATTTCATGTATATATTGTTTGTTGGATATATAATTTCTAAATTAAGACACAATTAAGTCATCATAGATTTTGGAATGATATAGATGTAGTGATAATCAATAAGTGACTTCTCTTACAACATCTAAAATGTCAAATGGTCTGATGTACCTTGGACTCTACTCCCCTTCATTTAGAATCACATAGGTCCTTTCCAGGGTGATATTTTTATAAATAATAAACCCCAAATAATATATTAATTCTTATTTATTATATTATATATATTGATATTATATTGACTTATTAGCCCTAATGTGTTTTTGAATCAATTTTATATATCCTGAATTATTCATAATCATGTCTAGTAATATAAATTTTTCTTCAACAATATCTTCCCAACATTATAGAGTTCAACACTTTTTTCTATACAATGATTCAGAAGGTACCATTTGAATACACAAGAAGAAAATGATGTTATAGGAGTGTTAAATAAGTGAAATTTTTCATTCCTAGATTTATTGATAATCATGTGAGCTTGTAAATAACATGTATTCAAATTTTTGAGATATCAACTTAGATTTACCTTCAATTTTATAATGATAGGTTATTCTCTTGATTACATCTATATTCATAGAATTCTAGAGGAATAATATAGAAGTAAATCATTGATCTCAATAAAAAACAGTTGATATTTGTACTCTATGGAATCTCACAACCTCTTTATTATAGAGTCAAGCTAGGTGATCAATGTGGAAATCCCCTCTTAGGAAAAATTAATGGGAATAATTTTGAATGTTATCAATGATTACCCATGTAGCACTGTTTCCTTTAAATATTTTATGTTGTCCTTTGTCAGAGATCATAGGGATGTTTTCCGACCTATATACAAGTATGAGTAGTGTTTTTAATACCCATTTGGGATGTCTTCACTCCACCATCTATTTTTTATTGAACAAGAATCATACAGTGTAATTTGAAGTCTCACTTTTTATATTATATCACCAAGAAAGAAAATGAAGGTCCAAATAAATTTTAGTGATTGTGGGATTTATAGAGAATATAGACCTATTTTATTCATCCATCAACGACTTTATCTCTTGAATAAATGGTATTCATAGAATTTTACAACAACTCAGTACTTTTTTTGACCGATATTGAATTCATGAAACATTTCTTTTTTTATATCCTCTATCTTATTTTTCATCAATAGATCATCTTATCAAGGTTTCTTGATCTTCCCTTGTAATAAAGGATACTCAATCCTTTGGGATAGGATTGATAATGTCTCTTCCCTTATTATTATCAGGTACAACCATATCTGTTCCCTTATTAGTGGATATCCATCAATTCACATCATTTTAAGAATAGAAGGAAAATTTATACTCAATTCATACGTGACTCTAATTTAACTTGTGGGGTTATAATGAAGAGATAAATCATAAAAATTAAGTAGTTCCAACCATATATTTTGTCTCATGTTGAGTTCCAATTATGTGAATATATAATTTATACTTTTTTATGTATAAATCACCTTTTTTATATAATGATAGTGCCTCCAAATCTTTAAAGAGAAAAAAAATGTAGATAACTCGATGTCATGAGTAGTATAATTCATATTTTCAGACAATAACTATTGAAAGTCATAGGCTATTACCTTTTAATTATATAAGAGGAATCCTCCCTAACCCTTCATAGATTCATCCATATTGATAACAAAACATCCTCTAATAGAGTTTAAACCGAGAATGGTTTCACTAACCAATTACATTATTAGATATTGTACGAATTCATCACATTTTTTTATCCAAATAACCATGAACCCATTTCATGTAAACATTGTTAGTGGATTAAATATCCATGAAATTTCATTCAAAAACATCTCATAGTATCAATATAAATCAACTCCTCTACTACCATAGTCATTGTATGATCCAAAAATATTTCATCACACAAAAATATGATTCCCGTGAATTCCAATTATTTAATCCATTACACACATTTACAAGAGTTATACAAAATTCTATATTTCTATACTGTTTCTAAAATGATCATTTGGTGTTCCTCATGTTCTTTATTAATTTTCATATATAAAGATATCATCAATAAAGGATGCTAGAAATTTATCAAGGTATTCTATAAATATTCTATTCATTTAATCCTTAAATTTTATGGGGGAATTAGTAATTCTGTATAAAATTAAAATGAAATATTGTTATTCTAATGAAGTTAAAAAAATTCTATTGGGATATCTTCCTTCCTCACCATAATTTGGTGATACCTTGCTAAAAGATAAATCATAGAAATGTATTAACCTCTATAAAGCTAATCGAATATGTCATAAATTACTGTAAGAGTATATTTTTTTATCTATTATTGTCTTATGATGTTTTCTATAGTAAATTATTAATTTAATTTCTTCATCATTTTTTTTAAATAAACATGTGATCACTAAGGATACTCACTTGTACAATTAAAATACATCTCCAATAGATATTTCATCTATTTCATCAATTATTATAGCCCTATGAATTCCATTATATATAGTGTATTAGATATATTATTAGATAAAAGTTTGAGTTCAATGTAGAATTCAATCACCCATTATGAGTAGGTCCATATTATTATCTAGGAAATAAATAAATGAATTCCTAAAAATTTGGTACATATAATATCATTTATGTTTTCCATTTCTCCAATTATCAATTACTATTTTCCATAAATATATCTATAAAAATTATTCTTGATAAAAACAGTGTTGGGATATCTTTCACATAAAAATAAAATTAGTTTCTCCCTCCATGAAAATATAAACTTTCTTTCTTTAAAATTTAATTTTGTAATTATAATTTTATATCCAATCTATCCCTAGTATTATGTTGAATTCCAATATCACAATGAATACTAGATTTGTGATCTATTTGTTCTATCATGTGTTAATAGGTGTTTCCCATACACAATTAGGGATTTCTAATAACCTCAATGATTTTTTATAAATACCATATTTTTAGTGGATCTAGGTATGATTCAATGTTTTTTGAAAATATAAATGATATAAAGTAATTCATTAAAACATAATTAAATAGTGTGTTATAAATCATTGTGTGAAAAATTATGGTAATTTCTACCACATCATTTCGACCCTAAAATTCAAATTACATGATATCAAAGGCGTGTAAATAATCTCTTTTCTTATGATAGGAGTGATTTTGGTTTCCCTCCACCATTCTCAGATTTGGGAAATTGTTGGTGAAGTAACCAAGATTCCCAAACATGAATCATTTCACTATAGGATGCACTTGCACCATCTTCCCCATGCCATTATCATATAGATTATGTGGTTTTACATATCCCTAAAAAATTCATGCAATGTGTCTAGAGATCCCAGATTTTCAGAATTTTCCCACTTCCTTGATCATAATTCCCTAAGTTCATTTTCAATTTATTTTTAAATAAGGGATGTTTTAGTTTCTACCACTGATTTTCATGGTTAGGATTACATCCAATTTTTTCATCAATCATTTTTTTTATCATTATGTTAGTGAGGAAACTATGTATCTACAAATTTTAAGTTTACAATGAAAGTATATCATATTATTTATGAATTTATTCTAATTTCATGTATTTCAAAATCATTCAATATACGAGGTCTCAAATAGAAAATATTTTATTGATATTACTGTCGAAATTGATCACTAATATTGAAGAAAAACACAAAACCCTTGTGAAGTATATATATTAAATTTTTATATATTTACCAATTTTTTTATTTATCTCAAAAATTGATATTTATTTTAATTTTCATAAGTTGTTTGGAAAATATTTTTTGAAAAATATATTTTTGAAATCTTCCAACTTTATAGCATAAATTTTTAATTTGGGTGTTTTGTTCTTGATCAATGTCCACCATTGATGGGATTCTCCATTCAAATGATACAAAACTAATGTGACCTTATTTTAATTAAAATATTGCAGTAAAAATTTCTTTTTGATAATACTTTTCCACTATTTTATAATCAAAGGATTACGGTGTCCACAATGGCTTGTGGTTGTTAATTCATGAATTATTTTATAGCTAGTTTTTTTATCTTATTGTAGTGTTTATGCTCTATATGGTTCATGTTATTATTAATATCATGTGATAACATGATTATAGAATTTTATACTCCAAATTACTTTATATTAGTAAGGATATAATTTCATTTCCCATTAACATCATTTTTACATGGGCCCTTCTAATTTATTCCATTTTTTGAGAAACAAAGACATAAATTACATAATTGACAGTTTTAGGAATTATTAAAATAATTAATTCCATGAGGGATTTTAGTCCAATTTTTTTTCTAACATATGGATTATAGTATCAAATTTTTAATAATTTTTTCATTAAAATAATTTATTTAAAATTCTACACATCCTTTCCAATTAGATCATAAAACAAATAATATTACCAAAAACACCTAATAGATTGTAAATATTTTATGAAGTAAGGTTCCATTCACCATGGACCAAAACTAAGACAAATGTATACCTGGATAAATCATTTCTCCATGATAACCCCTAGATGCATATTTAATAAAATAACATCTACTTGTAGCATTTCATTGCATTGGTACCACTTAATTTATATATCACCATAATTTATGTAAGTTTAAAATTTTTTAAAAATATACATAGGTTTCTGACTAATTATTTCTAATCCTTATTTAAAAAATTCTCTAAATAATTATTTTGGTAATGAATAGGGCCTCCAACATTTTTCATGATTTGAACAAAAATTCCCTCATAAAATATAACAGAAATAACACTGAATGGACATATCAGGTTTATTTTCTCGGAAATTAGTTACATATTTCATGACATAGTTTGTAAAATAAATGAAACAAAAATAAATTTTCAATTCTCTTGAATGTATTTTTTACTATCCTATCTTATATCTTATCATAACATAATATTTACTAAGGATATATATCAAATGAAAGGGGTGAGAATAAACACCAGTAAGGGACAAAAAATACAATATAACATCATTGGTGAAACATAAAGAATAAAATTATAACATATACACATGAAATGTAGGTATAACATATGTACATGAACATAATAACATGAGTCATAACATGGAAATGTTTTAACAATATAAATAAGATACATTCAAATAAATCACCAAAATAACATCATTAAGGTGTTATAAAAAATATAACCAAGGTTCTTGACCAAGGTATCATAAAAGATTTATAAATAATTACACTATGGTATCATGAAAATATATTCTATGGAGATAAATTTTCCATGCAATGAATTATATCTCTATTTGGGTGAACTCTTCCAAATTGTAACTTTTTTTTGGAAAAAAGATTACAAATAAAAAACAATTATAAATAATGAGTATGGAATTTGGGTTTCATACATGTTTTCACAAATAAATCATTTTGTAATACATCTTTGTGAATACCAAGGAATGTAAAAAGTTTTGGGGATTCGTCAAAAGAAAATATTAAATTGAAAATAAAGGGTTGAATTCAAAATCCTAACATTTATTCAAAATAGATCTTGTAATTGGATTAATTATAAATAATTTCAAAAATAATAAATAAAACATATTTATAGTAGTTATTTATTTAAAAATACTTTAAAACATAAATAATTATCAATAAAAAGGCTTATACAAAAGAATTAATTAAGTTGAAATAATGAAGGACGTCAACCCTTATATTGAGAGGTTGATGGTTATAACTTGAGAGAGGCACCGTAGAGGCGTATGAATACCTAGGGAGGTATTTATAGATGGAGAGGGAGATGAAATTCATTATCTATGGGTTACTAGTATATAAGAATGAGATAATATGTGGATATTTATACTTGGGTAGTGGTGGTTTTAAGGGTTAAAATATTAGTTATTCTAATGCATAATAAAAACACTTTTAAGAGAAAAAAATTATAACTAATTTTATTTGTTATTAATGATTTAGTTATATTTTTTGATGTTAAAATGTATCCAAATTTTAAATTCACCATTCAAATAATCCATTTAATAAACAAAATATAAAAACATTTTTACCTAAAAATTCAATTTTTTGGTTCCAAAAATTAATGTATAATTTTCTTAATTAAAAATTATTTTTAAAAAATTATTTTAATACTTAATATATATATTTTTATGATATAAAATTATTCCAAAATTTTTGAATAATGATCACATAATAATGCTATAAAATTTTGAATATACTCATAAAATGAAAAATTTTACTTTTTCAGCAAAAAAACATCATTATAAAATTAATAAAAACTCACTATAAGATAATTGTAGTGTATTTAGAATAATATATATATATATATAAATTTTTTCAAAATCATTCCCTAATTATGTTAATTTTACCATTAGTGAAAAATAATTATTTATCAAAAATTAACAATTTTTATGACATTTTATGCTATCTGACCATTATAAAAATTACATATTGCATTGTTAATGTTTATAATCATTAAAAAAAATATTTATAATATTAATTGATAAAAACAATATTTCGAAACTTCTAAATTTTTCAAAAAATAACAAACAACTAATATAACTAGTACCAAACTCATTTATTTGCGCAACATAATCATTTAATTAAAAATTCAAATACACGCACTTATAATTTGGTGTTACTAAAAAAATTAAGAAATTACAATATAACATGATCTGATCTATTGAACTATCAACTGAATGGGTGCATTATAAAACATTGATATTGATAATCAAAAGGAAAAAGAATAATTATTTAACATAATAGATATGAAGATGCCAATATAGAAAATCACATGTATCAATTTGAATCAAAATAATTATTATTTTAAATAAATTGAAAATTAAAGAATGAAAACATTTGAATGATCTCATTAATGGTGTAAATAATAAGACTATATTTGGAAAAAACATGACATTGTATGTCATGTGTGTTTTCTAAATAAGTATGAATACCTCTTGATAATAATTCACTAAATATACACACATGAACAATTTTTAAATGTGATAAAGTTTGCGGATTCCCTCAATTAAACGTGCACCAGTCTTGTTCATTTTTTAAAGTTTCTAAATATATAGAGGGAACTATAATTAAATTTATATTTATAAACTTCTATTAGGACACCAATCATATTCTCAGAAGATTTCATCCCCAAAATCATAGAAAAATTCACTCCTCGAGAAATCTTAAATTAAATAAAGATAGAATATAGTGACAATAATGAATGTAATATTGATATATAAATATAAATAATTCTTTTTAAATATCAATGTTTCTCATGTAGTAGCATAATTTTACGTTCATTTTTTTGTTAATTTGATAACACATCTTAAACCCCAAAGAGATAGTAATAAATTCATCAAATCTTATAGAATTTACTGAAAAAAAATCACCCCATGAAAAAGTTTGAGTTGTCAAGGACCCTCTACCATAGAATCATTTTTTAGCTTTCATTGAAACTTGTTAGACAGAGCTGGATGTCTTCTACAAAAAATTAAATTTATATCTCTTAATGTTTCTCAAATACATTTAGTTCAGAAACATGGCAGTGTTCCCAGATGGAAAAAGCCAAAAAATGTAAAACCATTGAAATCACTTATAAGTTGTTTGGAATTTTTACCAAAAGTAATCTGACAAACATCATCCATTTACTATGGATAAATCACAAACTAAGGAGAAAGAAAAAACAGATTGCTGAGGAGAGTGTAAGTCATGATTAACTAAATGTGTGGATTAATGTGAGTGGGTTCTAAGGTAAAGAAAATAGAGTTTGGGTGAGACTACACATTATGAATTATATATAAGCACTAAATATCTTTAGAGTATACCGACTCCAGTTTACAGTAACAAACAAATAACACTTTGTAGAGAAAGCATAAATTCACCACATAGTAAATCATACATAATTCATTACAGTAGTAATATACTTTTATAATAAAATAAATAAAAGTTATATTTTTTAAATTAGATCTAAATACATCATAGTCCAATAGATCTTCATCCTAATGGAACATTCAAAAATAATCATGTCAATTATTGAAAGTAAGTGCACAAATGATAAATAACCTTTAGTTTGAGGTAATGTCTTAATTATTTTATGTACATAAAATTACCTTTAATAAATAATCAATTGTCAAATGAATTTGAATTTTTATGACATAAAAATTACTAGATATTTTTCAAACATTAAAATATTATTACAAACCTAGTTCCATGGTATTATAACCATTAGTGTGAGATAATATCCTAATTATATTTTATACAAAAAATTAGCATTATAAGAATATAAATTAAACATAGTTCAAAGAAAGGAAACATTAGTATATTTATGCTTCTATTAATAAAGAGGAATAATTGATACATAATATCACAATTGTTCATAAAATCACTAAGTTTCATATGAATAACACATATTAAATGTAGAAAATTGTAAAAAAATTGATAATTGGATAAACATGTAGCTAAAAAAGAGAATATAGAATAAAGAGAAGGAATATAAA
Organism: Viscum album; assembly: GCA_963277665.1. Classification (NCBI taxonomy): domain Eukaryota; kingdom Viridiplantae; phylum Streptophyta; class Magnoliopsida; order Santalales; family Viscaceae; genus Viscum; species Viscum album. Next base: position 1,190,564,144 of record OY728161.1, read on the forward strand.
TATATAAAATGTAGGTTCTTATGAAACTGTTATATTAAAACACTAACCTATAACATGGTGAAATCCATAGGGCCCCACATGAAGAGAATAAAGATGAAAAATTTTGTGTCCATAATATCAATAAAATTTTATAGTAGGATGATTTGTATGCTTTCACATATGGGTGGATAAGATTGTTACCAAGGGGAACAATGTGTGTGGGTATCAATATTTTTTTATTTCACAAATAAAATTTAAATAATCCCATAGAAATAACATTTTAATCCTTCAAATTTAGGTTGCTAATTGTTGTTATTTTTTATTTATAAATATCAAAATTTTATTAAAAACATAAGCAAATAGCTTCAAATTAACAAATTAGAAAGTAAAAAAGGGGGTTTAATAAAATAATAGCATGAAGGAATCAGATAGTATCCAAGGTAATAATCCAATGTTAAAACTGAAGAAATTTTTTTTATAATGTTTCATTAAAACATTGAATTTGATGAATTCAGAAAATTTGTTCTAAAATATGGGAATTCAGTCAACCATGGTTCTTTATAGTCTTTTCAAAAATCATATTGAAAACATTGAAATCTAATGGATAGAAAATATGAAGTATCAACCTTCCATACCATCATTTTAATCATATTGGGATAATGGGAGAGCCAAATGTGGGTAATGCTAATGTAATCTTAATCTAGAATATAGATTCTAAAGAATTATATAGTTTATATTAATTCCAACATCCACATGATCAAATCAACAATTTCATTAGAAATTTTTGTTGATATTATGTTATATATTTTATATCGTAGTCTTAAAAATAAATAGTATAAATCATGTATGTGTATAGTGTTTTAATTTCCCATTATATATGTTATATCACAATTTAAGAAACTAATACCATCCCATCTACAATTATAAGATATTTAAATAATGAATATTTGAAAAAATAATAATAAAATATGAACAAAAAGATAAGTTACTGTATAGAATGTACCAAAAAATATTTGAATATAATAAAAAAATTCATATTCTGGGATCTAAATCAGAAGCCACATACATTATGGTAGTGACAATGTTATCATTTTTAATGGTGTTTTCAAGAAATTTCCTTGAATTTGATAGGGAGAAAATATAATTTCTTATGGCCGGAATATTTATAAAATTAAATTTTAGAGAGATTATATATTTTTGTAGAAATGGGGTGTATATTTTTTTTCATGATCTTAGTGATATCAGGAACTTCTCTTGGTGACTGGTTTTATAAAAAATCAATATTATTTTTCTTGTAATAAGTTATAAACATTGGGTTATGTGAGAATTATGGTATCGATTACAATGTATGATCCATGTTTTTTCCACAAATCGAAGCATTTATGTTATGAAAAAAACAACACATGCATCATATACTCTATTGAAATTCAAAAATATTGATAGTTATCATGATTGATAAAAAAATGTGCATATATAGGAGTCAAAAGTTCTTGAATTTAATTTAGGCATAAAAATGATGATAGTAATCAAGAATAGTAAAAACATGGTCTCTTAGTGTCAAATTATAATAAAAATCATTTTAATGGGTATGATTTATATTGACATATACCTGGATAAAAAAGTTGAAGGTTCTATCATTCCATTCCGAAAAACCACAAACTAATAATCAATATTTCGGAGTCAAAGTACAGGGAATCCAATTTTCTCAGATCTTTTAAGTTATCATATTTATGATCTAATATGAATGATCTAATTTTTATGAAAGTTTCAAGTTTCAAAAAATAATTAATAAAACTGAATCATTGAACATGTATTTGAAAAATACTATATGAAGCTGGAGAATCAACATTTTATTTTCTAAAATTTTTGTTTTGATGTCATGAAAACATAAAACAATAAAATGAAATAGATACTTAAAAAGAAAATAGAGATTTTTATATCAAAATTTCAATGAATAAATAAAGATATACATGTTATTAATAATTTTTAAAACTCAAACTCTCTTTTCTAAAGCAGTACCAGGTGCTTCTATATCACTAATCATATCTGAAATAGTGGTTATTTTAATCAGAATAGGTTTTTATTAATGAAAACTGATAAGAAAATTGAACAAAATCTATTAGATCAGATGATCACATTTTTGTAGAATGTAATTGATACAATTCGAAGAGAAAAATACTCATTAAATCATTATAATGTCATATATTCAATATTTATGAAAAATTATAATTAAAATATTTCAATGATATGTAAAAAATTATTGTATAAACCAACTATTAGTGTATTCAAGGTATAATTTTGAAACACTATAAAATTATAAAAAGTTACATTGATAATATATATTTTTAAAAAACAATATATTTAAAAGGGTGCAATAAATAAAAAAATTATAATGATTAAATAAAAATTTGAAACATATTTCGATGTATTTGAAACAAATAAATAACATAAAAATAATTTCAAATAATCTAAAAAATAAATTTAGAATTCCTAAAATCATTAATGTCTCTACGACAAGATTTCATAACTATACAGTGGTCTTTGGGATACTTTAGATGGAATAAATGTTTTCAGAAAATTTATGTTGACTAACTGAACCAAAAATAACATTCATAAGAATAAATAAACCACCATTCCATTTTAAATATGTAATAAAATATGTGAAATGAATCACCTATATAACACATGAGATTACATTTTTCTTACCTTCCCAAACCACATGTTAATTCCAAAAAATACAGATTCATATGTCCAATGTTAATAAATAATTAATAAAAAACTAATTATGTAGAATTAAATGATAAGTGAACAAAAAATAATAGGAAAGAGAATAACTTCATCATCATCTAACTCCAAATATACAATTGATGTAATGAATGGAATCACATGTATGCCTAATGAAATTTTATGTGTATTTTAATTTCTAATCACTTGTGAATTGAAAGAAACACAAAAATATAATTCAAAACAAAAAAAATGAATTTAAAAGGAATGGTTTTCTGAAAAAAAAATTATTATAACCGAATAAGTGAGAAATAAATAATATGCTTGAGAATAATTATACCATTAATCTTTGAAAATCTAATATCATACCTACAAAGACTAACCAACATAAAACATGAAATGTAATGTTATTTCCCTTCCATAAACACCTGTGAATTCCAATAAAAAAGCATGTGAAATACAAACCTATAACATATAATTGGAGAATGATGACCTGTTTTAGAAAAAATATTTCTCATTGACTAATTTATAATAGTTTATTATACTCACCATTTCACCCATTTATAGTTAACATATAATGGTGGTATTTATTTGTTTAATATATCATCCCTTTCTTCTTTAGAGATCTTGTGGATTAATTATTATATAAAATAATTTATAAATTCCCAACATATCTTATCTACTTGTAAAAAATATGATATTTTCAACATATGAGTGGTAGAGAGAGACATAGCCATATCACATGGATTTTTATTTTATTTCATGATCCTAAATTTTTATAAAAGTAACAAAAAGTTTTAAAAAATAAAATGGTATAAATAAATATATGATAAAAAATTCCTACAAAATGTAAAAAATTTATTGCGTTTGATACTTATAGAGAAATGTAATGCATAGGAAAATAAAATTAGGTTTGATGACATGTATAATATAAAATAAATAAATATATATATATATGATGAGATAATTTATTGAAAAAATAATTAAAACTATTATTAATAAATATATTTTTAATGTATATATTATTTTTAATTAGAAAAAGAATGATCAACTTAAAATGTGAAACACATTTAAGAGTAGTTAAAAAGAATAAATAAATAATAAAAATTTCAAAAATATAAAAGAATTCAAATAGAATACTGGAAATAAGGATGAATACTTATATATTATTTTCTAAATATAAATTATTGAGATTTTGTAAATAAGAATACATGTATGATTGAAAGACACTATTGTAGATTTTTTATTGTATAACGAATAAACAATTTTTTTTGTTTCAATCATAAAAATCATTCTCATTTAGAAGTATATATTTATTTATATAATAAAGAACATATTTTATAATTAAATTACAAATCCAACTTGTTTTTGTATTTTGAAACATCATCTGTTAGATGAATAGTTGGTCTGGCTTCACTATAATAATAATTTTTTTTTTCAAAAAATACAAGAAAATTTAAAATCGTACATTTAATTTTTAATATTGGTGAAATCAATTTTTTCAAAATATGAAATATGCACAGATTTTATTATATCACCTTTAGGATTGAATACCTCTAGGACAAATGCATTTTGGGTTTACACATCAACATTTTACTAGAATAAAAAACAAATAATTTATGTAAGACATTATAAATCTGAGTAGTATTTTTTCATATAATGATATAATGTAAATGTGTCAATATATGCAAAAAATTTCTATATGGACATAGTGGATTCATATCACACATTACATGAATTTATAGAGGTAATTTAATGTTTAGCACATAAATAATGAAATTCCACATTTGTATGCATGATGAAATGATATGAATAGAAACAATTCCCATTTTCATTATGAATAGTATTTTTTTCAAGTTCATATACGATTTGATATTTTTTAAAATGATGATAGGGTACCACAAAAATAATTTAGAATGGAAATTTAGGAAAAAAATATAATATTATGTAATTTATAGTAGAGAAAATAGTATTTATAAAATTGCACAACATAATGTAGAAACTGAAATAAAAGTCTATTTTTTCCAATAAAAAAAAAATAGATGAAATTATTATTTTTTAAATTGTATCTTTAACCCCACAAATAATAATACATAATTAATAGTTCATATCAAATTTTTAAGTGGAAACTAAGGTATTAATGATGATATAACTTTTAAATATACAATAAATATTTAAATTCATGAATGAAAAATCTTCGAATGCAAGGATTATATATATTTTAATCATACCCATCAATATAGGGGTCATAGAAGACATGAAAATGCATTTCTAGATTCAAAATTATAAAATAAGAGAGATTTATTATCTACTTGATCTGATTAGAGTAATCGGAGAAATGTGATTCATTATTGTAAATTAACAATGATGAAAATATAATTACTAATCATGAAAATCAATTTACCTAATCATGTAGGTTATATATTGAAATTTTTTAATGATATATAAAATGGAGAAACTACTTCATCCACCCACATTGAGGAATTATTAGAGATAAATATGGTCTACAAAAAAATGTTGTGCAATGTGTGAGATTAATCATTTTGAGATATGTGATTAACAACTATAATACTATATAGATGAGATATAGAGATGGAAGGGTAGGTGGAAGAGTAGTTTGAGGTGATAGGTGGAGGAAAAGGCATAGGTGAATGTTGAGAAAGAGGCGAGATGTAGAGGGGATAGGTGGTCTTCCAACGATACCTTGAGATATTTATAGTGTTTCTTGATTTTGATGGGAGGTGATATTTGATATATGACAGGACTTCTATGATTCACAGTTGGGAATTTTTAGGTACCCTAATCACATTTGACATGGTTCCATTGAAATAGAAGAGGAATCTATAGAAACAAATGGGTGGATGGGATACTAGAGGAAAATAGACCTTGCATTGGAAATATGATTGTGAAGTTGGTATTTATAGAGGCAATAATTGGAATGGAATCAGTCTCAGAGATGAAGACACATAGGTGGATAAATTATACAGACGTGACAAATGTTATGGGAGGCATTATGAATAATATAATGGACTAATAGCTACTAAACAATAACTATAAAATTGAAATGGAATAATAAAATGAATGTTTGTGGGAATAAAATAAAATATAATTTAAGTTAATATGTTCATAAGAACTAGATAAATTAAAATAAATAAAACATTATAGATGTGTGAAATATATATTAAAGTTTTATGAACATGTTTTTATATCCTTGGGTAAAAATACACGATGCTTTATAAATTAATCCTCTTATCTAGAATTTTTTTTTAAAATAGAAACATGTAGGAATAAATTTATTCATATATAAATTTATAATGATTGTAAACATTCCAAGAATGCTTTAGTGGAATTAAAGATAAATTGGAATGACAATGGGAAAAATGAAACATCGCCTATTCGAATAAATAACTACTTATTAATGAGATTTAATAAAATGAATTTCTATAACATGAATGAAACCACACATGTTTCATGAAAGAGAGAACCTAACTATATCTTGTAAAAAAAATTTAGACATCATTTCTTAATAGTAACCTACTCCTGATTATAATTATTAATTTTGATGAACATATTTTTCTACCATTATCAAAAAAAACTAACAAACTATTTTTATAATATTAAAATCCATAATCCATAATTATAATTGAATGAATAATCTTTAAAAATATATGTTAATCACAAATATTTAATGTATTACCTTTTAATTAAACTTAGTTGTGTTACATTTCTATAATAACCTGCACTGCCATGATATCCCAAGTAATAAGCTTGTACCTTCAATAAGATCAATATATGCGATCATACAACTAAAAATTTGAATCAATTACAGGCCAAGATTTAACCAAAACCAATTCATATAAGAATTAATTTTATGAATAAGAATTGTGAAAAAGGTGAAGATAGAAATTTTCACACCACATGAATTTCAACTAATTTATGCAAACCGATGAAACATATTAAATTTTTAAAACATAAAATACTAAACCGAAAGGATTAATGGATTGAGAACATACTAAAATCTGAAATAAGTGATCAAAACAGTTTCAAGACCTAAAAACAATCAACTTCTAAAAAATTAATTAAAGGATATGGTCTAGGGAGGAGAATAAGCCATGGATTCCAAGAAACCACACATTTCTTGAAATAAGGGTCATATAGTGAACAATAATTCATGGGAATCCAAGTTCACCGAAAAAAATAAAAAAAATCAAGATAGTAAATTCTACACAATAAACTATTAGAGTACCTCCAATGTAAATGAAAAAGTAGGAATATGGAATTAATTAAATCACCCTATTACAACAGAAACCATCAATGTGAAAATCCATAACCTAAATATTTACTCCATGTATTAAATAATAATTAATTTGAATTAAATCATCCATAACCTACTTCTTCACAGCCTGAATTCAATCATCCATGCACACCTCCACAACCTGCATGAAAAACCATCATAATTCCCAAAGAGTCAAGAGTTTAAAAGAAATAAATCAATTAATATAAAATAAAAAAATAAATGAAAATAGTATTGATTATAGACCAATAATATATAACTGTAACAAATCGTTTAATTAAAAATAAACAAAAGTTAAATATACATAATTTCAATCAATATCACTAAAAGATTTGAATGAACACTATAAATATGTTCAATTGAAATCAAGAAGCACTAAACATTAACTATACATTAGTTATGTTAAAAAATATTTCTATCATGAGGATAAATAATGAACTCCCACTTATTCTTATTCTTCTATGTTTCCCTCACGATATTCATAATAAATAAAAGAAATAAAACTTGAAAATCGTAAAAAAATTGTATCATGGAAGAGATTAAAATAGTAACATATTCATTGATTTTATAAGTACATATGAAAAAAACTGAACATAAATCCAATATATAACATTCGTTATGGGATTGTGATATGAAACTGGCCTACGACAAACAGTCCATTATTAACAGCACAATGATAGAATCCTCCTGAACGGTATTTCATCTTCAAATTATTGAGTAAGAAAAAAATATATATATTATAAGCAAGAAGAACTAACCTGATGGATGTTGGGAAAAGATTATTTCTATGGTTTCGTGGGTATGATTTGAAGAAGAATGAATTTGTAGAGTTTTTCAAGAGAATCTCTTATTGGTATGTGTACCTAGGGATTGACGGAAATGAAAATAAAAATTTACAAATAACAAGTTTGTAATGTAAGAGATGACATGAAATCATAGCTCTTGGAAACATTAAATATACAAAATAGTTCTCATATGTATGAGAATAATGATCTTAAAATAACTTTGATGAAGAGATTTAGCTAGGGTTTCATGGGTATGATTCAAATGAATATAGAAATGTAGAGATTCATAAGATATTCCATGATCAATGTTGGGATAGAGAGATTGATTTAAATCAAAATAGAATCTGAACTAGTTGGCATTTAAGGGGAGTTGATATGAGTAATGGAGATGAAAATTGACCTAAATAATACAATAGAAGTTGTGGGCGTGGAGGCAGAGATCAAGGAGAAGGAGGAGGTGGATATGAAGGTATTCAGAGACACATGATGATGTTTTATAGGAGAATTTGGTGAGAAGGAATCCATATCATGGATGATGGATATGAATATGTAAGTGATGGAGTTGAAGTAGTGGAAAGAAGTGAACATAAGGGAATGAGAAAGGGAGATGACATATGAAAGGAAATGGAAAATTAATCTATATATATAATATGTTTATATATATTTATACATTCTAAAAATACAATGTTGGTTTCTTTATTCATAATAATAATTTTAATATTATTGAATCTTGATAACCAAATATAATAATAACCAATTGTGTTAATGATTAATGGTCCAAATTTCTATATTCCATATCATCCAATATTGACAATGAAAAAATTCTATATAACCCTATAAGTATACCTTTATTATCACATCAGCATTAACTCATTAAAAAGGTTCATATAATCAATTCACGAGGTCTATTTTTCTCCTAACAATTTTCTTTATTTTTATTCCCCATTCTACTACTGACTTGTAGGGGAATTCAATCATGTAGAGCATATTTTACTTAATGAATTATTATTGTATGTGTATATCCCTTTAGTGTTCCAATATATTATAGTCCATATCAACTTATTATTTGTAATTATGTTTTGAAAAGTAATTGTATTTCTAATCAATCATAATAATAAAATCATTATAAAATAAGAGTTCTTTTTTATAAAAAAAATAAAAAAAATTGTAGTCGATGATTTTTTTAGAAAACATGGCATATTATGTTAATGTGGTTGATATTATTTGAATAATAAAATTTTAATTTTTCATTCGAAGAATATTTGTTTTAGGTTGTTTTAATTCGGGTTTATTCTTCTTATTTTGGGAAAGGATTAATATATTTTAGAGAATATATGCCAACGTAAGATTCATATTTGGTATTTAAAACTATGAGTTATTAATGTTGTATTTAGATAATTATTATTTTGATTATCAATGATTGGGTGATAAAATATTTTTGAATTTTGAGTTTCAAATTTTATTAGTAATATATCGAATAGTTTTAGTGTTTAATAATTTGTGGAATGATTTAGGTGGAACATTGGGTTCTATAGAAGATGTTTTAATGATTAACGTATTAAATATTTAAAAAATGGTTTATTCAAAATTATTTATGTATTATATTTTCATAGGATAACCATTTTTTATTTTATTAAGCATATTAATATAGGAAAAATAACTTGTAAACCTTTATATATATATATTATTTTCCATTAAATGTAAATTTTATTACATCAAGAATGAAAAAATAATCATGTTTATTTATATTATATGAATTACAGGGGGAAAACATATGAAAACACAACTGCAGGATGAAATTGTGCTTATTGATTGGGAATAAATAAAATCGCGATATTTTTATAGAACATACACCTTGATTGTAATATAACTCGAGAAATCATGAAAGTGGATGAATATTCTATAAATTTTAATTCGGAAAATAACACTATGCTATCAAGGTATATTTTTGGAATCACAATGAATAGTATGAGCCCTATACTGACACATGCATTGTTTTAGGAACATTTATTTATTAAATACTAAATTTTATAGTAGTAACATATAAATTACTTATCTTGATAAAATATATATATATGAAATTACCCCTTTGATACAATATAGTAATTTTGGTAATAAAAAATTAATAATTTTTGAGGATACATGTTATTTGATGGGGGTGGGGTGGGGGAGAATGAAACACGCCAAGATTTTTGTATATGTTATATTAAATAATATTATTATTGAATATATTATATCAAATGAAATAATGAAGTAAAAGGTGAAAAAAATATCTTAATTATTAGAATAATAACAACTCTAGTAAGTAAAATATATAATAATCAATTAAAAATACATAAATTTTGAGGATAAATAATCAAAATAATTTTATGAAAAAAATGATTTTATTTCAAAGACTAGGTTTGATAGTGTTGTAGTTTTTTTTATCAAAATTGATTTATATTAAAATATAATTCTCAGAGTATGTAATATTTGTATACATGAACTCATATAGTAAAATTCATTTAACTAGTAATCTATAAAAAATATGTTTAATAACACTCCATGCTCGAAAGGTCCTTTTTTATATTTTTTAATTTATATTTATTATTTTTATCTAAAATTAAAAAAATTGAATTTCAAAATTATAATTGGAGAAAATTAAATTCATTACTTAAATAATCATATAAAAACTACATTTTGGTGATTTTTATTTATGTATTATTATGTATATAATTATATTTATATTAATAATGAAAAATGATGATTTTGAAACTAATTTCCATTTTTTGATATTTTCAGTATATAAGAAGTAATTGAATGTTTACTAATACCTTTTTATGTAAAATTTAAAGTTTAAATTAGTAAAATTAATAATTTTAAAAAATTATGTTTAATTAAGAAACTGTTGTTTGAAATTTTGAAATCGAAGTATTGTTTTATTCTAATAAATGAAATATTTTATAATCTTTTCTCAAATAAATTAATTTAAATATAAAATTTAGGTATGGGTTTATTTTGAAATAAAATATATTTTATTTATTATTAACATAAAATAAATTTTACGTGGATCAGTGGAATATGTGATTATTGGATAAATGCATTTTTATTTTTTAAAAGGGCATTTTGTGAAACAATTTTTCACTGGGTTTTTCATAATTATATTAGTTGTAATTTATAACAATTTAGTAAATTTAACCACAAAACAATTATATTAAAATATTGAATAAAATGGTTCAAATTTGGTAATTATATTCATTTTATTTATTATTAATAAATAATTTTTACTGTGGTGAGTGTTTGTCAACATGAAAAGGGTTAAAAGGGTAAACAAGGTGGTTAAACTAGAGGAAAAGGATTCAAAGTATCATTAAAACATGGTTAATTATTTTTATGAATATTAGAAAATTCCTCATGTTATATTATTAATTATTAATATTTTTTCCCACTATCACTTGAAATTTATCTTATATTATATTAATGTTTATAGTATTTATAAGTGTTCCACTCCACTCACTTATAAAAAAGAACATCCCCTATTTAATTTTTTCACAAACTCTTCACATTTTAGATAAACATGATCTTAATAAATTACTTAAATATATCCGCAATACATCATAGCAGTATTATATTTCCCATAACACCAATAATAGAATGATTATGGTGTAATCCAAACGATGTTATCCAATAAGAGGTATAAGATTTAACAATTTTTTAAAATTTATTTAATCCTTTACATACATAACATATATTATAACAATAATAATATAATTAAATAATAATATTTAATATACTAAAATGTTATTATGTGTAGGTAAAACTATTTTCTACTTCTTTTACATTAAATGAAAAATGAAAATGTCTCCCATGTTTATATGGAAACTAACACCTCCACATAACAATGTGTTTTTTTCATTCATTACTGCACTACATGGCTAGTTATAATGATAGAATTGATTAAGATATATGATATATATAACATAATTTTGATGATTTAAAGGTAAAATATATTCTATTATCCTTCCCTCTATTCATTTTAAAGATGTATCTTCACTTATGTGAACATGAAGACTACAACATCCATGAAATGATGTATATAATTTTTCATTAATAACTTATATGAATGGTTTTATGAATGATATGAATTAATAAAATATTACACTTATAACAATAGTAAGGTCATGGAGTGATAAATTGGTCATTTGGTTAATAGTAATAGTAATAAATGATCATCTTAATGCTTAAATAATAAAATCAGATTAAGAAAATTTACCAGTGTCAGAGTGGATTTTCCATTCATAATTTTTAATAGTTATGAAGTTTATATTCCAAATCATTCTCTTCCATGACCATGTATTTAAATTGTATTAGGATTTTTCTTATTCACACAAAAATTAATTTTCAAATTCATTTTGAAATATTTTATACTTTATTTTAAATGGTTCTAAAAAGAATCATTATAACGTTTTCCATATAGATCAGTATTGAGATTCCAATTAAATTGGGGAAAATGTTTTTTAACCATTACTTGTTGGTATATTTTCCACAAAACAATAATGTATTTTCATTAGTAAACATCCTATAATAGTTTTCATAATTTTTCATATAATATTCATCTCTCATTATTCTCAGAATTAATGTTTCTGAGTTTTCAAATGTGAAGGAAATTTCTTTTCATTTTTACATGATAATGGAATTATATTTTTCTTATTGATTAAAATTATTTTCAAGGGTTTTATGATTTAAAAGTGTAATATTACAATTTTTTCATGATTTAGTTTTTTGGAATTTATAAATAATTATTGGTCAGCCCATAACATAGTTCTCTAATGGACTGCATAATGAATTAGTATGGCGTGAAAGAGATTAAAATTTTGGATACTGATATTGAAAGGAATATATGAGATAGTTAACATGAGCAATGAATATGATGCCAAAAAAATGATTCATATGGTTTCTTTGATTTATATTAATTTTACAGGTTTTATTTGTGATAATTTTAATTTCCACATGGCGTTATAATATATTTTTTACGGTCAATTTTTATTTTGAAATTTTTTTTTTTGGTTCACATGTTTTTTAATGAAGTACCATGTTTCATTTTTTTATATCCCTTATCGAGCATTATTTTCCTCATCACTTAATATCTTAAATTTTATATTTATGATTGTGGTTGATTTGAAAAAATTATGAATCCTATCTTAGGTTATTGGTTTTTAGGATTGAATGAATCAAGGTAACTTTTAGAGATATTAATTTTTGGGTGATGTTGAAGATTTATGGTGGAATAAAAGTTAATTGGTATATTTTTAAGAATGTGAATTTTAGGATAAATAATTGGGTTTTATTATGTAATGGGGTAACATAATTATCTGAAACACATGTCCAAAAATATCGTGAGAATATAGTAAAGTGAAATTATTTCTTTTAGATTCCAAATTATTGGTTGGTTAAATTCCAAATATGATAGTTAGTAACAAAGATATCATGTAAAAAATATGGTTTTAGCATAATAATTAGGTGTTATATTCCAAGGTTTAATATTCTCAATATATATTCATTATTTAAATTTATTTAATTTATATGTCCAACATTAATTAACCACATTATAATATTCTGAATTTTTTTAACAATTAAGTATATACAATCAAGATTTTTCAATTATCATACATAGAATTTTTTTAATAAGATTATGTATGTATCCATACACATCACATGGAAGTGGTGTATGAAATTTTATCATATAAATAATTGAAATTATGTTGAAAAAAATTCATAGTATATATAATTGATGTTAATATTGGTATCCAATCCCCACAATTCATGACTAGGCCTCGACATCGAAGATAATGAGAAGTCTAACATAATGTACCAGTATCCAGAAATAACAAGTGATGAGTGATTCAATGTTATAGTATAATTTCAACACAACTTATTTATGGTTAATAATTACATTTTTTAACTCCAAAATAATAAAAAATAATAAATTAAGCCTAGTTAAATATTATTATACCTTTTTTATACCTAAAACAAAACTCCTTAAATAAATGGAATTAAATTAACATAATCAATATACACAATTGTAGTATATCAATAAATTATTCACATATTAATGTTATGTATATTAAAAATAATTAATAACATGAAATAAGTAAATAAAAAAACAATTCATAAATTTAAATATAAAAAATTATAAATATTTCATAATTTTTTATGAAATATATATGTAGAGAATTTATTTCACTATATAAAAATTATAAGGAATAAAATATATATAAATTTCATAAAATATAAATATGAACATCTGACATTTATATAATAAACATAAACAACCTATATTTAATGACTAACTCTAAACGTCACATAGAATTGGTATATGAAATTATTTCTTACAAAGGATTAAAATTACATTAAAATACAATACTATGTATAACTAATGTTATAATAGGAATCAAATCCCAAGTATTCATTATTGGGGTCTAAATTCTAAGATAAAGAGAAGTATAACATAATGTACCTGTATCTATAAATATGCAGTCTAAATTCGCACTTGATAATAAATTCTGAAATTTTATTTAATTTTTTAATTTTTTGTATTAAATAAGAAACACTCCAAGTACTAATCACGGATAATAATTTCCTAAAAATTTAAAAATAAATTATAACACATTTTAAATTTAGTAATCTTTATAATAAAATATATCTAAACTCATAATTAAAACTAATTTATTTGACCAGTCACTAAAAATAATGAATGAATTTTAGAGAATACACAAAACCTCAAGATAGGGAAATGATGGTAGTTTATATACCAAATATTAATGAACCATTTCTGGTAGATTTTAGGATGTATCAATGAGATAATAATAATATTTTATTAGTTCATATAGGATGTAATTCCATAAGCTCTGGCGAATGTTGGAATGTATAATGAGGATTTCAGTCCATATAAGGACTCCCACTCAACACATTTCAAAAATATGTATTTCCATTAAAAAAATAAAAAATTGATCTGTAGAAAATAATTTTATACTCCACATATAATCCATCACATGATGAATTGTGTTAATCATTGTGAATAACTTTTTATGGATATGAGATAGAAGTCTTACGAAATATCATATATCACTAGATTCACTAACCAATAACACTTTCAAATATTATATATACCATGATAAATGATATAGCCCATATTTCTTACTCTAACATGATATTTAATGCAAATTTATCATTCAAATTATTCATTAGAGATCTAGTAAAACTACTCTTTATGGGATGCAACTGACCAATGTACATGTATTCATATTAAAACGTCAAAAATGGGTGTCCTTATGTATATCATATTGAAGTACATCCAAACTAGATGCACCACATAAAGTGTTTTGTTATAAATGACTTTGAAAGAAGATAACAGAAGATAACCATGGTTAATAGCCTATAAAGGGAAAAATACAAATGAAAATATATAGGACTCAATAATCACCAGAAGCACACCACATAAGAAGATAATGAGAGACACATGAAATAATTTCACTATGAAAGTGTGTTCATGGTTGATTAGATCCAAAAATGGAATATACAAAGTAGGATATCCATAATTTATATAATCAATGAAAGTACTCTTTAGTAATGAAACTTCTAAAATTTCTAATCTTCATTTCTGAGAATATTATAAAAATATATCATAGGAAAGTGATCCCAAAAGAAGATCTATTTAATTATTCTTCAATGCCAAATATTCCATCTATGTGAAAACCATGTTAATTTTTCTTAATTGAAAATTAGGGAAAATTTAGTGAATGATCAAATGGTTTTTGTGTTTAATTTAAATGGGATCTACTATGGTATAATTAGTGAATATTTCCATTATTTGAATTATTTTAAAAAAATTATTCATAATAAGATAAATGGGATCCCTAGCTGACATGATGTAATTGAATCGAGTCAAAGTTTAATTATTTTTACGTTTTACTACAAACTATAGTTTAGTTTCAAGTAGGGTCTAACCATCAGAGAAGGTAGAGTCACTAATTTTCTTCTAAAAACAACCCACTGGTGTCAATAACGGGTGGTATTTTCCAATTTTTTAATACTTAATTTAATTTTTTATATTTTTTATAATTCAGTAATGAGACACATTGAGTGAACTAAGAGTCTAGTTATTAGACTAGAGAGGTGATGAAACTATTGGAATAATAGTAAACTGCGAACAAGAACAAAGATTGAGAAAATTATAATCAAGAGACAAGTACAGGGACTCTAACTCTATAGGTTTAAAAGAAAACATATTCACTTAATTACTATTGAATTAAAAACCTCTAAAAATGATCAACTAATATCCCTAACCAAGTGATTAATTACACAGTTTGATTCTAGAAGTTCACCACATCTGTAGGCACCAAACTGCAAATGAAAAAGAGTAAAAGAAACTGAAATAAATCTCCCCAATTTAATCCAGTTCAATTAATTTTTAAATATAAAGATAATCATTCATGATTAATCCCACAAAAAGGTCAAGGAGAAATGCAATAATGTTCTTGAGGAGTAAAAATTTTTAATATTTAACAACCAGATTAACTTCTCCAGTTAAATCTAATTATTGGTTGAAGAATAATATAAAGAATTAATAGAATTTAACCAGCATAAAATTATGTTCCTCATGTTCAAAGTAATTACCCTATAATAATATTTATTATCAAAATTAAAAACATTCAATTACAATGTTCAAAATTGAAAAAAAGACGAAGAATGTACCCCCCCCCCTCCGTTGCTCCTTTCCAAGATCTATGAGATTTCATCTCCAAGAAATTCCCTAGGTCGAGCATTTACTCTCCTATGTGTCGAATGATTGTTTGATGATTGATAAGTGTCAAATCAATAAGCCTCCACCACTAGTGCTAATTTGTTTTTTATGTCCTCCACCCTCACCTGCAAGTCACCATTGATTTACACTAACATAGTTAATATCATCCCTTTCACACTGCACACGTGTGATTTCTTGGGATACACCCATCACATTATCATAATCCCCATAACTAACTATCCCAATAGTTTTTGGGATGGACTTTTATGGGATTTCAGGTTTGGGATGTATCTGCAAATAGAAAATAGCTAAAACACTTAAAAACTCAATAAAAACAGTTAATATCTATTTACCTATATTCTTAATCCGGATAATATATAGTATTATTATTTTATAATTATTTATTATTAATTTATCAATAAACAATTTATTTAATTATTTTATTATACTTAAGACTATTATTTAATTATTAAATATTTTATTGTTTAATTAATGTTATTAATGTTAATATTTTAATAACATTATAAAATATTATTATTATCGTTATTCATTTATGATATAAAATTTATAATTTTACTCAGTTAATTATATATTTTATATTAGTTAATTAAATTTATAATTTTAATATTAGAGATTATAATAATTGTTTTTAAAATAAATTTATTTAAAAATTGTAATTATAATTACTCTCTTAAAAAAATAATAAGTTCATTAAGATTATTATATTATATTGTTTATTACAATATTATATTTTAATAATTAGTTTTAAATATTTTAATAATTTAATTAAATATAGTTATCAAATAATATCATTTTTATTAATAATTTTATTTCAATTTTAATTTTTTTATCTTTGCATTTCCCTGCTTCATCTTCTTCTCTATGCAAGAGTTCTTCCCCAAGCTTCCATCGGCTTTTCTACCACAGCGCGATGTCGACGGATCATGGTACACCATTACTACTCCAATACGGCCTGGGAAATCCTCCTCGACGGCGGTTTCATTGCGTTGATGGCTCTTCATGCAATAACATGTGGCAATAGTGGCACCAAGCTCGTGTTCAGCAGCATTAGTGGCATCTTCATCGCACAACCATGGAGGCGTCAACTTCTAATAGGCTTGTGTTCTAAAGCATCAGTGGTATCCTTTTTTCACACACATTACAGAATTATCACATTAATTCTAATCCAATTCATGAATAAAATAGATTAATGTTAAACTAATTTATAATACCAATGAAAAATATTAAAATTAAAATTAAAAATTCAATTAATTATATAAATAAATTAAATTCTAATAAACATAAAATAAAAATGAGAAGTTACATACAAACTGAACAAGTATATAGAAAATAAATCAAAACAACCACAATGAATATAAATAATTTTAAAATAAAAAATAATAAATTAGTTAAAACTTTTCTATTAATTAATAAAGTAAAATATAAAATAGAAAAACTAAATTAATCAGAAAAATGAAAAATTAATTAATTAAATCATTAAAAATAAAACAGAAATATGTGTCAAATAATTTAAATTTAAGGCCAAATAAAATCCCCCCACACATAAACATTGATTGTATTCAATCAATTCCATGTGTTTATTAACGTTGAAAAATAGAAGCGTGTTTTTATTAATCAACTGTAAAATGTAACAGGTCAATTTATTTAAAAATAGTGAAAAATAAACTATAAGTGAGGATTTTTAAATAGAATGTCTCCAAATAAATATTGTCTAAATAAAATACATATAAGGTGATCAAGGGGAAAAGGAATTGTTCATTTTTGACGATGTATTGCCCCATATATGAGATTGCCTAATGAATTGTAACAATTAAAATTCAAGAACTAAGTTCAAGAGTGATAAAATGTTATATGTTAGTTGAATTCTGAACCTAAAAAAAGGAACTTTGTACTTTGACTTTCACCTAGGATCCCATAAGAAATAATTTATCGATTTTTTAATCACCTTATTAATAAAAATTAAACAATTGCATAAAAATCTAATGACCCATTATTCATCTAGAATTCATTATTCCCCTCACCATAATGAACTCATTTTTGACCCTAGGCACTTAATTTTATTTTTCTCAAACCATGTATCTTGTGTTGAGAAATGTGCATATTCACTTATTGAATATTGTACAGAGGGATTTTATTACAAAAAATGCACCTAGTATCAAGTGTCTCACAGTTCACCATGGGTTACCAAATGGCCATTTTACTCTAGTTTCAAAAGATCTATATGAATACCATTTAATTTTCCTCAATAAGGTGATTAATTTTTTAATAAATAAAAAGTGACCCCCTATGAAAAAGATATAACTTCCAGTTTTATAAGGTTTTGATATAAATTCCATGAAAAAGTATCCTATTTCACAATAAAATATAGTTCATGAATATAAAATTCATAAAATAAATAATCAATTTCATTCAACAGTTACTTATCTTAAAAAGTTTCAGATTCTGAGAGACACTTAACTATCAGTAAGGTATCATCCTTAAGAAATAATAATTTAAATTACAGTGTGAAGGATAATGGGACTAAAACTGTGAAAGAAATTTGATTTTTTAGCTATTTTTAATGATTAAGGAGTTGTGGGATTTAATAGGCTTTAAATAAAATATAGCTTAGATCAAGATATGTTATCCCACTCCCCCACAGTTAAAACACAACTTTATCCCCAAAGTGAAATTTAAATATGGAGAAGAACAATTAGACTATTAAGGATCAAAGCATATTTTTTATTGAAGCGGATTGATATCATGTTTCTATGACTCAATGAAACTGAAAATAATATTATCCACAAAATTTACTTTACAGCAAGATAACATGCATTATCATTTGATCCAGTGATATATATTTTCATTTAAACTCAAAATGTAGCATGTAAACTTTTTCAACACACATTGAACTGGATGTAGCAAGTTCAAATTTTGATTCAATCTGATTTTTATCTATTTATAAAAATACATTTTAAACAACCAAAAAATTAAAGAAGATTCAATAAAATCAACACCCAAACTACATTAACCCACTCCCCCACACTCTTAGTTTCTCGAAGAGAATATATTTTAATATCAATAAGATTCAGTTTTGAGAAATAAAAGACAAGAAACTTAATTTTTTATCAATGAAAAACTAAACAGTGACATTTCTAGTAAATATTGAACATAAATCATAATTTCCAATAAACGATCACAAGCAGTAATAATTTCTAAAAAAGAGACACGTGAAAAAAAAATTAATGACTCATCGCTTACAACTTATAAGTGAGACAACATTGATATGAATCATCAACAATAGTGTAATGGTGAATCACATGCAACAATGAGTCAATGAATTAACTTTGTATAAAGAAATAATGACATAATAATGAATTTTTATGAAAATTTTGGGGAAAAAATGAAAGAAGAAAATAAAATGTAAATAAATTCCCTGATTTAATGAATCATTCGAAAGTATCTTGTTTTGATTTGATAATTTGAGGGAATTCTACTCCTTCAATGACATAGTAGAATCCTTCTTACAAAACAAGAAGAAAAAGAACTAAGCGGTAGTAAGAAATGAAAAAAATAGATCAAGGCATATTTTATTCAAAAAAAGGAATAAAATAAATACGGGAAAAGATAAGGAAAGAACCATGGGTTGACCCCCATGAAGCACTGAGTTTTATGTCTTCTATTAGAATTTATTCAGATTCTATTTTCTAGCACAGAAAATGTAGCCATGCCCTTTGGTTTTCCTTAAATATATTATTTAAATCTCTGACCACTAACATGTATAGGTTTATTTTCATTCCAACAATCTCAATAACAACATTCATAAGCACTCTTAGAACAATAAATGTCCCAGACCACAATGATTTTTAATTATGAGAAATGATATTAGTTCTTTATTTAAAGATAATAACTCTCTATCTAGGTTTAAACTCTCTATTTTGAATGAAACTATAATAAAAGACTTTAAAACACAGTTATTATATCCTAAAATATTCATAATACACATTCTTAATCTCATCAAGATCACTCAACTTAACAAATACCCTCTCTCCATCGCTTTTAATATAAAAAATTAAGTCATCAACTACTAAATACGTCTTGTGTTGCAACACCATAAGAAAATTAAAACATTTCTCGAATAACAGTCTAAAAGGAGACAAACCTATTGGGGTTTAGAAGATATTCAATATGACCATAAAGCTTTATCTATCTTAAGAGACCAATCCTTTTTATAATGATAGGTAGTTTCCAATAAGATATGTTTAATCTGCATGTTAGAAATTTCTTCCTATCCACTGGACAGTGGATCATTGGTAGTACCAGTTTTATGGTTACAACCATATTTATCTAATAAATCGTTGAACATGATTATTTTTAATTCCATTTCATTATTAGTTATAAAGGATTCTGGTACTCTAAATATTGAGAATATATTCTTTTTGAGAAAAATTATTACACGATTTTCCTAATTGTTCGGCAGTGCTATTGACTCAACCCACAAAGAAACATAATCTACAGCCACAAATAAGTACTCATTCCCATGATATGATGGAAATGAACCCATGAGATGTAAACCCTAGAAATAAAAAATCATAACATCTAAAATAACCTTTTGAGGCATTTCATTCTTCCCCCAACATTGCCCAACCTTTGGCATCTATCACACCCAATGATAAAACTCCAAGAATACATGAATAAGGTGGTCTAATAAAATCGATTTGGAAGGAACTTTTGATATGTCCTTTCACTACTATGATGTCCCCTAAGGTGATAAGTAAAAACATTGCAGAATTGGTAGAATGTCTTCCTCTTGCACAAACATTATATGAATTACTTCAGCACACCTCATAAACATCAAAGGATCATACCAAAGTTATTATTTAAGTTATAAAATGAATTTTATTCATTTATTATTTAAAAAATACTTGGAAATGATAATAGTTTCCTAGAAATTGGAATATTATGCAAACCATGAAGACTACCTTGTTGAAATAGTGATATGTTTCTCATCCGAAATAGAAGAGTTTATCTCCCTTGGATCATCCCAAAGTGTTTGAGGAAGCCTAGAGTAGTGATCTGTAAATAGGATTTCTGCACCCTACTTATTCCAATTTCTATGTCAAACTCAGGTAGAAAAATTATCTACATAATGAGTACAGGTTTGGCCTCCTTAGATAATATATATTTCAAGGTATAATTTTCAGTGAATGTGATGACCATAGATCCTAGAAGAGTCATCTTAAATTTTTCTAAGGAAAAGACCACATATAATAGCTCATTTTCAGTAGTGGTGTAATTAATTTGAGCATCATCTTGTTTCCCATAAGCATAGTATACCACATGAAGCTTCTTATCTCTCCTCTTTCTTAAGACATCACAAAGATCCATATAACTAGTATCACACATTAGTTTAAAAGAAAGTTGAAAATTAGGTGTAGTGATGTCATGTGATGTAGTAAGTTTTTATTTATTTAAATTAAATGAATCAAGATAGTATTCATCAAATAGTAATGGGGAATCCTTAACAAGAAGGTAACACAAGGTCTTAGTGATTTTAGAGATGTATTTTATAATCCTCTGATAAAAATCAGCATTCCCTATAAAGCTTCTAACACCTTTTACATTTTCATCTCGTGGGAGTAGTTTTTGAATGACTCTAATTTTGGTAGTATCTGCTTCCAAACCCCTCTTAGACACATTATGGCCCAGTAAAATCCCCCCAATGACCATGAACTGAAATTTTTCCCCAATTAAGAACAATGATGGTGTCTAAAAATATCTCTAACATGAATTCCATATTTCATAAATAAGAATATAATGTTCTACCCACAATTCAGATGTAATCCATGAAAACCGCTACAATCCTCTCTATCATATTTGAAAATATTTCCATCATGAATATTTTAATGGTATAAGGGGATCCAAATTACCCAAAAGGCATATAGTGGTAGAAAAATGTCCCAATGGGGAATGTAAATGAATTTTTCACCTGATCCTCTGAAACTACTGGAATCTTGTTGCAGCTAAAATACCCATCTAGAAAATAAAATAACTCATTCCCAAAAAACCTCTCAAGAATTTTATCATGGAAGGGTGTTGGAAAATGGTCCTTTCTAGTAGATGAATTAAGATTCCTATAGTCTATACAAACACCATTTGGTGGCCTTCCTATGTTGATTTTCTTCATATTTTTTCATTACCTTAAGACCATTAGATCTTCACTTCTATTTGATATCCACTAATTTGTAGGGAGATTCTATTGAGGTCATGTGTTGACCTATCCGACTACTTGTTCCATAGTCAGTCGATCCAATATGTTACAATGTGTAATGAAAGGACCATTTTTTCCATTGTATTACTATTTTGTGTTGGTTTAGTGGAGAGTAAGAGTGTGTCCGATCATGGAAAATAGCATGCCGATTAGTGATAATCTAACTTATAGGGAAAAGTAAATGTGGATATGGATGGGATTATTCTTCATTCTAGTCATTGTAATAGTTGATTATGATTTCTACATGAGTGGTCATAGTAATTACTTTTGTTTAACGATCTATAAGATTAATATAACTTTACCTTCTACTAGTACAAAAAGGATATAACATTACATGAATCATTATATAAATATAGTGATTCACATTTTATTTATATTACATGCCTATGAATTAAATTTTAATGATATTTGAAATTATTTGTATGCCTGGTGTGTTATTTTCCTTCATGTTTTCAACCATGTTATGATTTTTTTTAAACTTTTTTAGTTTTTTACATTCTTAGGTATTTTTTAGGATTCATTTCCATTAGACATAAAGTGTGATTTATTTAGTGCATTTTTAGGTATATAATGACTTATGATTTATTTTGTAGGCCTATCATATTAACATGTTTGGGTGATTAGTTAGTATGGTTTTCATGAATTTTAACCCTTATATGTTTTTTCAGTATGAGTTCACTATATTGACTTGTTTTTATAGCATTACTAGATTTAAATTTAAAATAAAAAAGGTCAGCTAAAAAATTCTACAATCAATCTAATTCATGTTTTCTTGGATAGTTTGATGGGGACATTATATATTAGAATCCAATCATGTCATTTTTGAAAAATGGGCCATTGGTTTCATGGGATGATACATACCAGTTGCTGTTAAATGAAACCAATTTGTAATTTAACAAGTGTATGGGAGGTTTATAAATTGGGAAGTGGTAAACCATATAATCAACCATTGATTAAGAATATTATATATAACTATGTATTTATACTTATATAATATGTTAAATTTTGATTGAAAATAGTTTATATTTCTTATTAAAACTTTTACCTACTTGTTTTGGTCTTGAAAACCCATATAACAAGACCACCTAATTAAAAATTTTACCTAAGTAGGATAGATGGGGAATAAATCTATGAGATAGATTTTACTTGACCTAGTAGGTTATTCTAGATGATTTGTGGTTGATAAAAAAACCCATTAAGGGTGTATTGAAAATAATGATATTTCCAATAAGAAAATGGGGATTAATCTTGATTAATTGTGAATAAATTGAATATCATCCTTGTAGGTCACCTTTCATTTTTATGTTACTAATACTAAACCCATGGGGGTATAATAATTCCATGTAGTGGTGGAAATTTAATTTGTCTAAAAACATTTATATGGGTTTAGAAGTAAGAATATGATGGTATCTTACTCTACAGATATCCCTTAAATTAATAAATGATCATTGAGTCTTGTTGATAATTATTTATGTCTATTTGTGGTTAATTAAAATTCCAATTACATCCTAATGAGTTTTTTTATCTATAGATTGAAATTTTCATTTTAATTAACTAATCTATTTGTGAAAGTATAAATAAATGTTTTATTTTTAAAAATCCGAGATTACTTGTAATGTCATAATTATTTATAAATAAAATTAACCTTATGATATCATTAAATAAATTATTATATATCCTTTATATAGAAAAAAAGATATTGATTATTTTTATTATATAATATATGATTTAATATATCATTAAGCAACATTATCATTGAAAATGTAGTCGTTGAATAGTGATCATACAATTATTATAAATATATGTTTTTAACAAATATAATTAGACAAAAAATATGTTATGGCCTCAACTAGTAGGATCACACCCTTCGAAGACCATTTATTAATGTTTATAAGGGAGATTAAATCACATGGATTTTCTATTGAACAATATAAATATGATATCCACCAAATTAATCATGAGTGAAACCATTTATGGGAGTAGTTTAAGATCATCAAGATCATGACCCAAACCATGTACGTCGGACCACGCCATTAAGGTCTCACCATCATGTGTAATGACCTAAAATTTTAATCAATGTAAATTCTCTTCATATAATTATTTAATATAGTATAAACCAAAAAAATAACTTTCAGATAACAATATATATATTATAAATTAATAATTAATTGAATAAGATGTGTTTCTGTTAGTTAAGGAACCTTTATCAATGGAATAGTAAACTAACATTTGGAATAGTAATGTAACCATTAAAAATAGTAAATCAGCCAATATAATATTTATATATTCTACTAATTTATAAATAAAATTTATTAACCTTATAAATGATAATATGATATAATTATATCCTATTATAAGTAAATAGTTTTTTTGAAATTATTAAATAACTGTTGGTATTTTTATAAACCATAAATGTTTATTTAAAATTTTATTATTTATATAATCATTTAAAAGAAAATATATTTTTCATAAAATATATTGAAAAACTAATATTTTTTTCTTATTACTATATGATAATTTAATGAGACTACATTATGTTTTTATCATGTTATAAAATCAGTTTTAATTTTAAAATTCATATTTTTAAGTAAATGATGATTTTATTTAAAAAATAAATTTATCATGTTTTCAAAATTATTTATATAAAATTGAGTTAATTTTTTTGAATTCAAAACAAAAATAAATAGTTTTGGTTAATTTTTTGGATATTTCTAAAATACTTGAATTTTAGGTTAATAGTAAAATATGAAAATTTATGGTATATAAACAATATAAGTTAAATACACTATTTTATGAGTAAACACAAATATAAGAACCATAATATAAAAAAAAATATTTATTTTACTATAATTTATGATAATTCTCAAACTATTACTATTCTTGAGCCAAACTAATAATTAAATGAATAAAAACTTGAGAAAACACACCTATTCTTCCCTCTAAATACCACCCCACACCACCTCTTCTCCACACACCATCTAGTATTTTATACATATAAAAATTCCTCCAAATAATCTTTCCAACACATTCCCCCACATATATGAATCCTTGGACTCATCATAAGACCAAATCCTTTTCTCCAATGAGGTTCCCAAAGTGGAAATATTCAACTAGAAAAATACTCTTTCTTTTTCATTTATTTTCCATTCAATTTCATTGTTTTATTTTTTACGCTCACCTAAATCAAAACACTAGTCATTATAACTAGTTTATTTTTTATAAAATATAAATTTATTATTATAGTGTAATAATTCACAATCAAGTTTCTCTCATATCCGTTTTTAAACATGAAAATATCATCTCTGGTGTATTGATTTACCACAACTGTTGATGATGCATTTTTTATTTTTCACTACTGCCTTCAATCCTAGTAATAAAAACATAATTACTATGAAATAATATTTATTGTACAAATTATATGAAATTTAATATTTTGGAATAAATATATAAACCTAATTTTAAATGAAATTATATAATCTCATAATGGTCACAAAATCTCAAAAATTAATTAAATCATTTTCATTAATGTACAGTCTAATAAATCATCATCATTTCATATATAAAAATTTATATAATACCATTTAAAATTTTTATGTTCATTAATAAAAATTATGGATATTCATTCACATTTTACATTTACATCCATACACATATATAAGAGAACTGATCCGGAAAACCAGAAAACAAACATGCCTAAACATTGAATTAAAACACTATAACTCATAAAAAATCGTATAAATGTACTCAATAGAACTACAATGATTCCAAATATTTTATCAAAAGTTATGGATTTGTTAATTAATTAATTTAAATTGATTATATATAATATTAAAGTTTATAAAGCATTCATACACAAGGTGAAGGGATTCTCGAACCCAACACTCTTTCTTTGGGGTTTCCCTTTCTCACTCAATTTTCAGTATAGATGTCATTTAATATTCCTTAAATATGATTTATTATTCTTCCCTTTTTATCTTTTCTATAAATTTTTTCAATCTGGTTTAATGAAAAAATCAATCATTTTTCCAAAATACTGATTCTCTATAAAAAACACATCAATAACTTCTCTTTATATTTTTTATTCTTCACTAAAGATTGAAGATTATCATACCATGTATGCTATTCCATTTTTATTTTGGGATGCACAAGGTTAATTCGTGAATGTAAGATTTATGAAAATCTCTTGAAACCCATTTCAATTCAATGGGTTATTTTATGTCTATGATTGATATATTTTATATGTGTTATTCATGATAATATAAATATTATGATATGGAAGGTGCACCTAAAATTATATAATGCATTTAAATTTTAAGATGTGATGAGTGTTCCCAAAATTATTTTTCCACCCAATTCATTGAGTAATGTGATTTATCTTTGCATATAAATTTAAATATTCATGAACATTATGATAGATTTGTTCATAACTATGTGTGGTTGTTAACCATTAAGACATGATGTTTCATTTTTTAAAATTTCTATATTCCAATTCTTTATCTAATAGTTCCACAAATGATGATGATAAAGATTCTATAATTATGATTATGTTCAGTCATGATTCATGTCTCTTATACATCCTCTCATAAGGATTTTAGATCAGCCCTTGTTTTTATGTATATCCTCCAGTGAACGCATGTACTAAAGATAACATGATGGAAAAAAAGAAGGTAGATAAGATAAAAATAAATAAATTTTTATTATTTATCATGTAATATTTATGTATAGTACAAATTATACCAAGGAATTAATCCATTATATCCTTGTTTTGTTGTAATATTGTGTTTTTTTCTTTTAAATGATGTAATAGTAATGAAAGAAAAAAAGCAATGTCATTATAGTTTTTATCAGATCATGGTATGGTTAATAGGGTAATTATGATTTGACAACCATTACAAAAATCCTCATTAAGAGACTATGTACATGTAATCACCCATGAAGAATTATTTTTTGGATAATTAAAAAGAATGAGATCCCACGAGATATGGATTTAGTGTTAATTTTGTAGTAGAATAAGTTCTTTATTCATGAATTATTGACATATGTTTTGTTATAACATTTACAATTTTAGAAAATGTTGGGAACCATGGGAAATTAGGATAAAATTCCATGTGATGGACAATGGATCTATAACGTGAACAGAGTCCACAATTCTTTGGGAGTTGGAGTTAACAATTTCATGGTGATTATTACATAGTTTTTTAGGCCATGAATAATAACCTGATTAATGTGGAACTTCCCATTACACCTAATAGGATAGAAATTGGCTCTCTAGTCTATTTTGTTGAAATGAACACAAACAATTACATGATCTTTCAATCCAATAGTCTCAGAATAATGTGTAAACCCTTTAGGGAAGATCATTTCTTTGATCCAATGTTTTTAGAAGTAGAAGGTGAATCTACCCATTAATTATCTAGATGGAGAGTCTGGTCAATGGTGGAAATTGATTAAAAACTCCATGATGAAGGAAATGAGGAGAAGGAGTGAAAATACATTAAGATAATGTTTTTTGAAAATTATTTCCCACGAAATTTTCATACAATTATGGATAGAGAATCCATAGAGCCGAAGAAAAAGGAAGGTGAATATATCATGACCTATAAATAAAATCTCAACAGGCATGTAAGGAACACATAGGGTTTTGTAATAAATAATAATTTAATATTTACATAATATTTACTTGTTTAAAACAACGCCATCTAAAGGCTAAAACTATTTGAGACTTTGGGAGTTATGAAGAATTTCTTCAATGTTATCTCAAAGAAAAGGTTGAGTTTAGTGAATAGTCCCATGTCTATGGATATAATAAATGAATGAAAAAGTTTTAAAATAGGGGATCTACTGAGAATGGTGTAAAGAAAGATCAACCACTAAAAAGTTAAATATGTTTGAAGAAGAATCGTGGGACATGCCTCAACATATTGGAGAAATTATATATGTGTTGGAGAGAAGGACGCCAAGATCGTTATTGTTGAAGAGGTATAAAAAAATAAAGTGATATAATGGATGAAAGGATTGAAATAACCATGATTCAATACTTCAATTATAGGGAGAAAAGGAACTATATAATCCATTTCATTAATCATTGAGTCTTCAAGGGTAAACAACGCCATCAAACACAAAATCCAAAGAATAAAGGGAAAGATTATTGTGTCATTACTACTGAGGTGGATCTAGAAATTTATGTGGTTATTGATATTCTATTTATTCATTCAGGAATATAAAACATAATACTTGATTCTGGATCTACGAATTATTTTATTTCATGTATGTTTAGTAGAACTATTCAAACACCACATCAAAATATAGAGGTTGGGTTTTCTATGAGAATGGAAAATGGGAAAATTATTGCTTCTAAAGTACATAACTATTTCCTAGTTAATGGTTTTGGAATTCACCTCCTATTAAACCTTGTCTTATATAATTTTTTATAGTTATATGCTAAATCAGACTTGGATTGGCTGTCTTTATACAAATCCAACATCAACATTCTAGAAATGGAGATCACTCTTCACATCCAAAAGCATCCTACGGTTCTATACATGTATAAAGAGGATGATGAATCTTCTTTGAAGAAATTGTCTTAATTTTTTATATCATTTAATTATAAGAATGAATATATAGCTCAAATAAATGAGATAATGTAGAGAATTATGCTTGAATACAGCCCAATTTGAGGGAGTACACTGGTTTGTTCCTCAAAGAATTATATTGTCTTCCCCATGACTTAGAGGTTGAGTTCTCAATTGAACTTGTTTATTCTTATCTAATAGTATCAATGAAACAACATATAATGGCCACCATTGAGTTGGAGGAATTTAAGAATCAATTACAGGATAATCTGGACAACTTTTTTATACGCCCAAGTGCTTCACCATAGTGTACACCAGTACTAGTCATTAAGAATAAGGATAGATCAATAAAAATCTACATTGATTATTGGGATCTCAGAAAAATCATGATAATGAACAGTTATCCCCTTCTATGAATATATTCCATGTTTTATATACTGTGTGGCTCCATGTATTTCTCTACGGTGGACCTTCAGTCGGGATATCAAAAATTAAAGATGAGGAAGGAGGATATATGTAATACTACCTTTTGAACAATTTATAAAAATTATTAGTTCATAGTTATGCCTTTTTGGATCACTAATTTTCAAATATGTACATGTATTTAATGGATAACTTCATCATAGATTACCTCGACATATTTCTTTGGTCTTTATCAATGATATTATAATATACTCCATGATAATGTTGGCACATGAGGGAATTTAAATATTGTGATAAAAGATTTTTTAAGGAAGAAATTTTTTAAAAATTATAGTAAATGTGATTTATTTATGGAGGATGTATCATTCATAGGGTATTTTATCCTTATAAAAGTTATATGTGTGGACCCTTCAAAGGAAAAGGATTTCGAAGAGTTGTGCATAAAACATTTGTAAGGGAGATCCTTAGATTCCATGGTCTAGCTGGGTATTAATGGTGAATTATGAAGAACATATCATGAAATTAAAACCCACTATACATGCTTAATTGGAAGGGATTAATTTCTGACTGGACTAGTAAATGTAGTGACTACATCAAAGAGTTAGAAAAG
Organism: Viscum album; assembly: GCA_963277665.1. Classification (NCBI taxonomy): domain Eukaryota; kingdom Viridiplantae; phylum Streptophyta; class Magnoliopsida; order Santalales; family Viscaceae; genus Viscum; species Viscum album. The sequence continues at coordinate 1,190,594,584 of OY728161.1, forward strand.
AGGCTTATCACCACACCTGTTCTTACACATCTGATAGGTGTTTAACTCATTGTCATATATAACGATTCTTCAAGAAGGTATTAGGATGTGTTATAATAAAAAATGATAAATATATATACTATTAATCAAGGTAGTTGAATAATTGTTATCAAAACTGTCTTATGCATGATCTAGAGTTAGCAGCTGTGATCTTCGCATTTAAAATCCGGGGGAATTATCTCTATGAGGAGAAGTGTGAAATATATTTTCATCATAAGAGCTTAAAATATATATTCAAAAATAATGATATTAGTATGTGACAATTAATATTGTTATATCTAATAATATATTATGACTTCTCAATACTCTACTATACTAGAAAAGATAATAATGTAAAATATTCTTTAAGTAGAAAAGATCATAAACCATTATGAATAATATGAATTGCGAAGGATAAAATATTCTTAGATTGTCAAGTGATGAACATGTGAATCATTATGGATGGAAAATAACTAATACACTCTCAAATGATTGATCAACCATACCTCATGGATAAAATAAAGGATTCTCAAACAAATGATGTTGAAACTCAGAATAAGGTGGATGCTATCAGAAAGGGGAAACCCTTAGAGTTTAAAAAATGATGAGGAAGTAATTGTAAGATTTTGTTCATAAATATGTGTTCAATATTGTCAAAGATAAATAATGATATCCCCAATTACACACATACATGAACCTTATATATTCATCTAGGGAACATAATATTATATAAAGATCTTAGAGAGAATTATTGATTGGACAATATAAAGAAGGAGGTCACTGAGTATTCATCATGGTTCCTAATATGTATACAACTGAATGATGAAATTAAAAATTTTAAGGGGATGATATGACCATAACCCATACCATCATGGAAATTAGAATATATCACCATGGAAATTTTCAGTAGACATCCAAATACATCTAGAGGAAACATTGTTATGTGGGTTATTATGGATTCTCATACAATGAAAGTCCACTTTATCGCTCTTCGAGAAGACTTCCCTATTGATCAAGATGCACTAATATACATCCATGAAGTGGTAAGGATGCACAGAGTACCATAATCGATTATATCTGATCGAGATATAAGATTCACACCCTTTACCTGGAAGAGTCTCCAATATGATCTTAATATTAAGTAGAACATTAGTATAACATATTATAATCAAATTGATGGATAATCTGAACGTAATGTTTAGAAACTAGAATACATGTTTTGATCATGCTCTATGGACTTCAAATGATGATGGTACTATCATTTGACTCTAGCCGAGTTCCCTAAAAATAATAGTTTCTACTATAGAATCCAAATGGTTCCATATGAAGTCCTTTATGGGAAATGATATAGAACATTGTCCTGATGGGATGATGTTAGTGAACATAATATTTTAGAACCTAAAATAGTAGAAGATATGATTTATAAGTTGAAAAACATTCAGCAGCACATCAAGGAAGCATGAAGTCAACAGAAGATCTATTTCTAAAATCATTTATGGTAACTAAATTTTAATGTTGGAGGCATGGTATTCATATTTCTATGTCCATGGAAGAGGGTCAAGAGTTTTGGGAAGAAAGGAAAGTTGGGTCCCGGGTTCCTCAACCCGTTCTAGATACTTTACCATATCAGAACTATGGCTTATCAACTATCAATACCACCTACAATGTCTCAATTACAAAATTTATTCCATGTATCCCTCTGGAAAAAGTACATATAAGATCCCTCACATGTACTAAATCTAGAGGTGGTACATCATGAAAATGATTTCTAATACAAGGATCATCCAATGAATATCATAAAATGTAGAGATAATATTCAATGCAATAATACTACTCACTTAGTCAATGTACTTTTGTAGAACCGTATGTATGAAGAGACAACATGGGAATCAGATAAAGCGATGAAGGATAAGTACCCTAAATTTCTTTCACCATAGTATGTAAAATGAAATTTCATATGGAAAACATTATATTGGCGGAAGAATTTAATGGGCCAAAAATTTTATTAATAGAAATTCCCTTCTTATAGTTATGTCATATAGTATAGAACATATAAAATTACTTTGAGAACACAATATAAACATAATAAATGAAGAATGAAGGGAATAAGACTTATGTCTAGTTATTATGAAACCATTTCCAATAAAATAGTAATCTAGCCTTTGGAATAGTAATGTGATAATTGTAAATAGTAAATCAACCAATAGAATACAAACCCCATCTATGAATGTGTAGATATATTTTTTGCATCTTATAAATTTTAATAAGAAAACCTTATATCATCATATAAGTAAATACATATTTTCTAAATTAATAATTAAGTGTTTGTATTTTTAGAAAAAAAAATGTTTATATAATATATTAATATTAATATAAGAATTTAAAAGAAAATTAATTTTCAAAAAATAGATTCAGATACAATTATTTTATTTTCTAATGGCTATAAAATAATATAATGCGACCGTAATTAATTGTTCAGTATTCTACAAAATTAGTTAAAATTTTAAAATAGATATTTTCCATGTAAACGATAATATTTATTAAAAATTATATTTTTCATGTTTATAAAATTATTTTAAAAAAATAATTTCATTTTTGGAATTGTACAAAAAAAATGGTTAGGAGTAATTTTTTGTATTTTTTTTAAAATACTTGTGTTGGATAATTTCTAAAATACTGTAATTTACGGCATATATACATTATATGGTAAATACATTATTCATTGAGTAATATCTGATGTGGTCACTATAATCTCAAAATAAAATTTATTTTTTAAAAATAACATGTGATTATTAACAATCTATTCATAGTCTTGAGCCAAAATAATAAACTAATGAATAAAATATTGAGAAAAAACCTCTCCCCCAATAAATACAACCCATCACCTCCTCTTCACATAACACCATCCATGATTTGATACATGGATACATTTTACCCAATCCTCTTCTCCAGGCCATCACCCACTTCTCAGAGCCCTTAGTCTCATCAAAACACCATTCCCTTGCCATAAATAAGATCTAAATATGGAGAAATTCAAGTCGTAAAATCCTATATCTCTTTCATTTATTTTATTTTTAATTGCAGAGTATTTTTTATCTTACTCTAACCTAAAACTATCAAAGTGGAATGATATATTTAATATATTCTATATACTAGAATGTTATTATGATAATGGAACAAATCATCTTCAAGTATCTTCCATTTTCCCTTTATCTAGACATAAAAATATCATACATGTATGTTGATTTACCACCAACGTGGATGTTGAATTTCCATTTTTTACTACCACCTTAAAGGATAGTCCTAAAACCATAATTATGGATAAATAACATTTTATTATACATACTATTGGTTATATAATGTTCTAGAAGTAATATATAAACAAGATGTTAAATTTATATGTTATAAGCTTATAATGGTCGTAAAACCACCAAAATTAATTAAATCATATTCATTAATGTTAAATCTAATATATCATCATTATTCCATATAACCAAATTAAATATAATACCAATTACACTTATCTATATTTATTAATAACAATTTTTGGAAAATCATTATCATTTTACATGAACATTCATACTCATATACAATCGAATCGATCATGAAAGCCAATAAAACAAGCACTATCAAAAAATGAAATTTAAATATATAAGTCATAAAAAAGCTCATAAATTAAATTAATAGAACAATAATGAATAAAATTCATGGATAAAAGTTTATGTATTTTTTAATTAATGAATTTAATTTTTATATATAAGATATTAATGTGAATAAATCACTTAGACATAATGTAAGTTGATTCTCAAACCCAACTCTCTCCCTTTGGGTTTTCCCACTCCCACAATATTTTCAGTATGGTTGTTATTTTAATATTCATTAAATATATTTTTTAATCTATCCCTTTTATTGTTTTGTGATATTAATGTTTCTAATTTTTTAAAAGAAAAATGTAAATATTTTCTTCAAATACCCCATCTTTCAAAAAAACACATCTTATACGTATCTTGAGATTGTTTATTATTCAATGAAGATTAATGATTCTTATACCAAGTGTGTTATTCAATTTTTATTTTGGAACCCCAAGGATTATTTATGAAAGACTGTTTATAAAAATCTTTTGAAATCTATTTCATTTAACTGGGTTATTTTATCTCTAAGATTCATATACATTATTTGTGGAATTCATGATAATATATATGTTATGATCTTACAGGTGCATCGAGAATTATATTGAGTGTGTAAATGTTATGATGTGATTGTGTGGCTAGAATTTTAAAGCACGTCAATGCATTCGGTAATGTGATGCATCTCATGAGAAAAAGTGAAATATGTGGGAACATTATTCATTCATTGTTTACAAATATGTGTGGTGGTTATGATCTAAGACATGATGTTTCATTTTTATGCATTTCCACATTCCATACCTTTATCTAATTCATTAAATCATGATTATAATGATTATTATTTTGATATGGATTCTGCTGACCAATGTTTCATGTATCTTATTCATCCAATTATTATGATTTTCTCTCACCCCTTCTTTTGATGTATATCCTTTGGTGAATACTTGTACTAAGGACTACATGGGGGATAATAGGAATCTAATGAATTAACAATTGAATAAGTATTTATTTTTTATCATCTAAAAGTTATATATGGTCATAATTTTCTCAAGACACTAAACCTTTGGATCCTAGTTATGTAACACTGTATTTTTGTTTTTCTTTTACAAGATCAAATAGTTATGTAATAAAAAGGTGGTTCTATGTATCATAAACATTACTCTTAGGGAGTATACTGGTGTAATAAAGGGATTTATATCAAAAACCAATCAATATGAGTTTTTATATTAGTTTTTGTAGATATATTTTAATCTTATTAGTGTTATATTATAATTGATGTTGATTATGATACAATAGACCAAAAATTGTATTTCAAGATAATATTAAAATTCAATTATGTATTTTTTTTGAATTAATGGATTTTTGAAATAAATAATATTTTATTAAAATATTATTTATTTCAAAAATCCTTTAATTGAGAAAAAAATTCCTTAATTGAATATTAATATTATATATAAATTACATAATTTATTTTTTTTAATTAATGGGTTTATGAAATATATAATATTTTATTAAAATATTATTAATAAATATTTTTTTACTATAAATGATCATAGTTTTTTAAAATAAAATAAAATTACTATAGTGGTTTTGAAAACATTTGTTGTCAATAAAACTGACATTTATCATTAAATGTTGATCCTTTTTAAAATTAAAAATTCACATATATAGAAAATTAGTGGGATTAAATTAATATTATTTTTGGAATCGGATCATTTAATTCACCAAATGATGAATTTTTCATAATTTTCTGAGATAGTAAAATTTTTGGGTAAAAAATAAATACGGTATACATATGAAGTTTCTATTATTGAATAATAATACCCAAAATTGATGTAAAATATAATATAAATGGTAATAGTGACCAAATATATGTTTCCCATTAATTCAATGTTAATTTACTTTTATTTGATTAATTTTATAAAGCCTATATGAATCCTCCAAAACCTATATTATATTTTATGGTTTTAAAATAATTTCATTAAATACATGACTAACATTCATATCAAAAAAGGAATTGTTTTAAATATTTATGATCTTATCCTTATAAAATAATCAAAATCAACCCTCTTTGGACAAAACCCTTTGCAAAACCATGGGATGTATTTTCGTTTTGATTACATTTTTATATAGAGTCCAAACCCTAATTTTGATAAATCATAACGAATGCCACAATCGTTTCCTATATAAAACCACACAAGATACCAGTTTTATTCCCTAAAAAATAGTAGATCATATCATCATTCTACCAGACCATACATTTTTAATCTCCCTCTCAAGGTAAGGGATCTTATACTTCTCATCATTATTCAAGTATCTACATTATCTTATGTATTTTACCTTAATATCCAATTGTTGGAATATGTTCTTCCATATCCATCATACTATCTATTTTATGTCAACATGATTATATAGCCCTTTCACTATCATTAATCACTTCCATGAACATTTATACACCCTCATTATGATTCTGAAACTTAACTGTGATTTTCCATGCCAAATAACTATATAGTGAATACCCATGACCATTTCCAATCAATGGTTTACACCTATATGAAAATATAATTATTTTATTGGGGAATTACATGTATGTATTCTAAAATCCTTAATCATCTAATAAAATATGATGATAAATTATTCCATGTTATCTAATCTATGTTCCAAACATAAGCATGAAAGAGAAATGAAAGTGACATGTGCACCCTGAATTATATGGTGCTCCAATTAGTTGTGTAATGTTTTAGTCTCACGAGACATCATTAAATGGATTAGGGAGTGAAAATAATCCATAATGGGACACTTTTGGACATGATTTATTATCATTTTTCCTCGAAATATTTTTATTAATCATTTTTAATGTTTATTCCACATTTCCCATGTAGCCTTTAGGTTATAATGCAATATCATGCATCATTATTCATGTTAATGGTTCTCACTACTTTTTGGCCCCATTAAATATCTTATTTTCTATGTTGTATTAATATAATCATGTTATTACATGTTTATTAAATTACTAGGATTTATAACTCACCATATTCATTTTCATGTCCTCATGTTATCCTATGAAATTTGATGCACGAAGGAATATTATGATCATGTTATGGGAGTTTTCAATAATGGGGATGTATCCCTTATTTTAATCTGTTATGTAATGTACCTAATTTGCATATACCCTATAATTCATGATCATATGTGTTTTATTTTTTGTATTTTTATGTAATAAATCATGAATTAATGTGTACAAAATAACATGTCTTTCATAGTTTTCATCATAGAAAAAGATTAGTTATTATTTGGTTTAGGATTAGAAAACTTTAGAGATATCATTCAGGACAAAAATAAGTATAAGAAATCATCCAAAATTTTTGGAAAAGTATATATTATGTGGTTTACATGAAAATGAAATTTTTTTTGAATACTACATTTGGATGGGGATCTGGCATAGAATTAAAAAATAGTAAAAACATAAAACTATACGTTAAGATAGACTTGACTGTGAACCAGTGCACTACAATGGGTAATGTTGCACCCCAAGTTTGAAACACCTTGGGTATTTCATTATTAAATTAATCTTTTTTTTATGAACCATTATTATTGGAACAAGAATTTCTATAGGAATATTAATTAGGAAACAAGTCATTGATAACATATATTGATTCCTAAGAAGTAATATGTTTAGAATTAATTGTCATTTTTATGTTATCCCATTAATTTAATGAATTCATATTTATGGTTTTAATAGTTTAAAAATAATCAACGCTAATTTTACCTTTATTATATCCAATAGATATAAACAGGAGGCATCGGGAAACAACTAATGTAATGGGAAATGTGTTGACTCTCAAAACAAGATGCCTAGCCCAATGTGAGTGGGAATTGTGAAATTTATGAGGATAATCAATCCAAAGAATCAATTTATGAATAGAAACCTAGATTAGAATGGGATCCCAAATCACCCTAATAAAGAACCATCTACCATTGAGAACATTATGCAATAATGACCTCTGATATTCAATGGATCATCTGATCCCTTAATTGTGGAACAACTGATCCACGCCATTGATAAGATCTTCACAATCATTCAATGTTACAAGAATGAGAAGGTTATATTGGATGTTTGTCATATATAGGGAGAATCTGATCAATGGTGGAAATTTATCATGAATAAGACACCTGATAAAGGGATCAATGTGATGTGGTTGAATGAATTTTGGAAAATGATGTTCGATAAATATTTTCCTCACTCTATGACATAAATTGGAAAGGGATTTCCTTAACATGAAGAATAAATAAGGTGAATATATCAGGGTATACTAGTTATATATTGAAAGACATTCATTATACACCTCTTTCTTTGTCATTACCGCACAATTCTAGGTCGAAATATTCTTTGGTCGGATAAACCTAGTCTTTGAAAATCCGTGGACATCAGAGACAATGATAGATATATATAAATTTTCTGATGTGCCTTCAATATCAAAATGTATATTAAAGGATCTCAATGGATTCATGGGAATTTGAAGTGAAATTTGGAATTAAAATCTATAATTATGATGGAGAAATCACATGGTCCATATAAATTTAAATATCATACTTATCAATGTTGTGGAAAGAAGAATCATAGAAATTGCCAAAGGGGGCCAAGGAAATGTTCTATGTGTGGGAAGTAAGGACACATAGCTAGAAATTGCAGATGAGAGAACCCCACTAATGCAAGAGGAATTGAATTCTCTAGTCAACCCTTAGTTCATTGTATTTCTTCAATAGTAAGGAACCATGTATCTTTACGTACTAATGAACTATGATATGGGTTTTATCATATAACCAACATCCTCCAAGGTATCTAGGGTGGTTAGTTTCCATCCTGACCAATTTGGAGGATACAAAAAATGATTTGGTGGCAGGTAGACTAAATATTCATTCATGAAATGGTATCGTAATTTTTGATTCTGGTTCTATGCATTACATTGTATCACACAATTATAAAACAACTATTCCATCACCAGAATTATTCATAGAAGTAGAGATATTGATGATAATCAAAAAATGGTAATTTATTTCATCATGAGTTTATAACTCCTCCCATATGAAAAACATTTGATTAATTTTTCAGGAAACTGAATGATTCGCCATTTTTTTTATCTTGTTTCCATTCTATTTACATATTGGTAGTATAGAGACAACATAAATTTTTGTGAGAACATAATCTCTCTTTGAATTTGGAATTGACCCCTTATTATATAAAACTGAATGGGAGATAATGAATCTTATTTTTCACCAAAATCTCTATAGTGTATATTATCTCCTTAAAATCAAGAATATCATTCTCAAATTCTTGAGTCTAAGGAAAATATAATCCTTGAAGACATTATCACTATGACGTAATACACTAATGTGTTTCCCAACAAGTTTATGGGTCCCCCTCCTAGCAGAGAGGTTGAATTTTTATTAGATCTTATACTAGGGATGTAACCATTATCTAAGTCTAGGAATAGAATTTCTAGATTAAAAATTGAGAATATAAAGAAAAAACTATAGGATAATCTAGATAAAGGTTTCATATACCCATGGGCTTCACCTTGGGGTGCACCAGTCTACTTCATCAAGAAATAGGATGAGTCAATACACGTTTTTATTGATTATATTAAGCTAAACAACATAATGACAACGAAGAAGTATCCCTTTCCATGGATTGATGAATTATCTGATTAGCTATATATAGAAAAATACTACTCCAAGGTCGATCTATTGCCGAGATATTATATTTTAATGGTGAGGAAGGAGGATATCCCGAAATATCCATTTAAAACATGTTAGGGGAAATATAATTTCATAGTAATGGAATTCATAATCACTAATGATCTTGAAATATTCAAGGACATGACACATAGTTTCTTCAGATATCACCTAAAAAATGATGTGGTATTCTTTATAGGTGATGTTTTGATATACTCCAAAACAAATGAGGGGGATGAATTGTATCTAAGAAATATTATAAAGACTATATAAAATGATAATCACACTGAATAGTATATAAAATGAGAGTTCTAATTGAATGAGGTCTCATTAGTAAGTAATATTATCAAAAGAAATGGGATATCTATAGACCCATCAATGATATATGAAATTGAACGATGACTAATGGTAATATATGTGATATATATCAATAGTTTCCTTGGATTATCTAAGTACTATCATTAATTTTTGATAAACATATCACTATTTTCAAACCTCCTAAATAATATAACTCTGAAGAGAGTGAATTTATTAGTATAATGAATGAAAATGGGGGTTCAAGGAGTTTAAAATAAGGCTTATCACTACACTTTTACTTACACTAACAAAAAGAGGATATGTGTTTGTTTTATTTAGTAATGATTCAAAGAAGTGATTGGGTTGTGTGATAATGGAAAATGAAAATATCTTAGTCTATGTTTCATGGAAATTGAAATATCATAAATAATACTACCCAACATATGATTTGGAATTATCTATAGTGAACATTTCATTGAAATTCTATAAACAATATCTCTTTGGGGAGAAATGTGAAGTATATATTGATCATATGAGACTCGTGTATATATTCACATAAAGAGATCAAAATATGGCCAAAAAAGATGTTTAGATATGATTAAAAACTATTACTACTTAATCTAATACTATCATAGGAAAGAAAATAAAGTAGAAGATTCTATATACATAAATGATTTAGCAATTTTATAAATAATGAGAATTGACGTAGATATGATCTTATTAGACATAGAATGGATGGAAATGGGAATCATAAAGGAAAGAACCTCATAAATCCTTTCACAAATTAATGTTTGACCATCCCTTCTGAGGAATATAAATGATTTAAAAATGTGATGTTGTAATTCAAAGGAAATTGAAAGCTATAGGAATAGGGAAATACTCATAGATAGATGTTACTAAGGAGTTTTATGATTTCAGTCATGAATATGTGTTACATTAAATCATGAATTAAAGAAGGAGTTATAGAATGATTCAAATTGATCAGCCTTCTCCATCGATCTAGGAAGAAAAATATGTATCAAGATCTTCGGGAGGACTATTCATGAGAAAATATTACGAATGATATCATGGACTATAGATCATGAATCATTATATTTCAGCAATAAAATGAAGAAAGGAAAACATTTTAAGGAAAATGCAACAATTATCCATATATACATGGAAATTGGATTACACCACAAAGGATATTGTCACTAGTATTTCAATGAAATCAAGAGATATAACGCTATATGTGTAATGGTATATTTTCTTATAGAGACAACTCACTTAATAGTAATTCGAGAGTATTTACCTATAAAGATATACATTAGAGAAGTATTGAGGCTTTATGGAACACCACTGTTGATTATTTGTTATTAAGACCCAAGATTTACCTATATATTTTAGAAGAGTCTCCAAGAAAATTTAATAATGAGTTGGAATTCATCACTATTATCACCCTCAAACTGATCACAAATCTGAGAAGACAATCCGGGAACTCAATGATTTTTTTATAGAATACTCAATTGACTTAAAAGGAGGATAAGATCATCATTTATCTTTGTTTAAATTATCATATAAAAATAGTTTCAAATCAAGAATCCAAATGGATCCTTATGAATCCATTTATGGGATGAGGTAAATAACAACTATGTGTTGGGACGAAATTAGGGAATGAAAACTACTAGGTCCTAAATTTGATAAAGAGATTGTGGAAAAGGTCAAGACCATTCAGAATAACAACACGGATACTTAGATTCTAAAAAATATATATGTCGACAATCATTGATGAGACATATAGTTTATGGTTGGAGACATGGAAATTCTCCACATATCGCTATAGAAGAATGTGATGATATCTAGGAATGAGGGAATCTTAGTCCAAGACACATTAGTCCCTTTGAGATCCCTAGTCGCATCCGAGTTATGGCCTTTAAACTAACACTCCCACATAACCTACATCAGTTACATGATGTATTCCTTGTACTCCGACTTAGAATGTATATACTAGACACCTCTCAAGTACCACATCCCAATGTGGGACCATTGGAGAATGATTTTTCATATGAAGAGAAGCCGATGAAAATATTCTATCATAGAAAAAAATTACATCAAAATAAGGAAATGAAACTGGTCAAAGGTATTTGGAGAAACCAAAATTTTAAAGAAGAAACATGGGAACTGGAGGAGGTATATAAATAGAGTCACCAAAATCTACATTAATGTGAGAAACAAAAATTTTGCGGGTGAAAATTTTGAAGTGGGGAAGATTGTAATGTCCTAAACTTTTATAAATAATACCCCCCATTTTATTTCATTAAATTAATTATTATATACTATGGATATAAAAACACATGACCTTATTATCTTTTATGATACCGTATTTGATATAAATGATAGTTAAGAATCACTATCTATGATATTATATCCATTGAAAAGTGATCATATGAATATTATAACTATAGGGCTTTAACAAATCGTATTAACACATACAAAGGAATGGATAGATAAAATAGTAAGATTACACATAATGAATCCCATTTATTAATACATTAGAGAGAGATGTATTCATTTTTATTTTCCCTCGACTAAAACCATGTTTAGATAAAAAAACTTCAGAATGAGCGAATCCATTTATAGGATAAGTTCTAGCTCATTGACATTGCATCTGAATACGTGTTTGTCGAACCACCAAATGAAGTCTCTGTATCACATGTGTTTCTCTTTGGTCATATATTAGTGTGTTAATAGTATATGTACCATGTCTATATAAATATTATTGTGTACATTATTTTGTACAGATATATTTTCATCATATTATTATTACATTATAAATGATTTTTATTTTCACACAATAAAAAATTATATTTTATTGAAGTATTCAAATTCAGTTAAAGAATTAATTTATCTAAATTGATGGATTTATTAAATAAATAATATTTTATTAAAATATTATTAAAAATTAATTTTTATTAATTATGAATGATCCTAATTATTTTAAATCAAATGTAATTTTTATAAGGGTTTAAAAAATGTTATAGTCATATAACCCAACATTTCAAAATATATTTTAATTCTTATTTTAACAAAAAAAATAAACATATTTAGATAATTATTTGTTTTAAATAATTATAATGTTTGGAATAATAAATTTTAAATTATGTAGTGGTGAAGTTTCATAATTTTCTGATATTGTCGAATTTTTTGGAAAAAAATGTTTACGGTATAAATATATGGTGTGTATTATGAAATCATAATACCACAAAGTGAGATAATAAATACTATAAATTGTATAAAAGATACAATATATGATTCCACTTGAAAATAATGTGATTTTTAGTTTATTTTATTAATGATATAAAGCCTATATGAATCCTGCACAACCTATAATATATTATAAGGATTTTAATTCATTTCATTAAGGACATGACTCACATACACATAAGAAATGTTATTATTTTAATAATTTAGGCCCTTTTCATTATAAAATAATTTATATATCCCCTATATTTCTAAAATATTTGGTAATACTGTGGGAAGGATTCTGGTTTTTATTAATTTTTTATATAGAGTCCAAAATCTTTTTTTGAGAAATGATAATGAATTCCCCACTCAATTCCTATATAAACCAATGCATTTTACATGTTCACTTCCATAAAAAAAACCATGGATAACACCATTAAATTTCCCTCCACTCTCTATGTCCTCCCAAGTTGACCAAATTCTATCAAGTAGCTCCTCCCAAGTATCTGGTAACACCCTCTCCTAGTAATGGATCATCTCCTTCTCCTCTTTATTCAAGTATATTCATTAACATATGTCTTTTATATCCATTTACTCTTGTTTGGATATGTTATTAAATATCCCCATTATTTTATAAATTATGTCTAAATGATGAGATACCCATTTCTATTTCATTAATCCCATCCGTAAACAATCATATTCCATGTTATGACATCGAATTTCAATACAATTTTTCATTCCAAACTATTGGGTAGTGAATACCCATACCTATTTCCAATCAAGGTTTTTCACCTTTATTCATATATAATTATTTTGATTGGGATCCTATGTATATTTATTTCACACTCCAGAATCATGGAATAAAATTTTATGATAAATTATTCCTTGTTTTATTATCTAAGTGGAATGCTTAAGCCTGAGAATGAAATTAAAGTGATGAGTGCACCCAAAATTATATAGCACTCCAATGCATGGGATAATGTTTTTGTGTCATGAGATGTCATGGAGTGGATTAAGGAGTTAACCTAATCAATCATGGGAATTTTTAAATCATTATTTCTTATAATTTATCCTTTCACAATGTTTATGATGTAATTATTTAAGTTGTTCCCACATTTCCCATGTTTTTTTATCAAGCTATATCATGCCTCATTGTTCATGTTTAGGATGACCTATAAGGACACAATATTAAACATTTCAAAATCTATCTAATTAATCTAGACGACACTTATTTACATTCCAAAAGACATTTTTGGTTTTTAGTTTTAGATATTTATGAAATAACTTAGACATATCAACACACATTTATACAAAGTGGGTACCACAAAATCAATATACATTTCTTCCAAACAAACTTTTTTTTAACACAAAACAACAGTATGATTTATTTGAAAAATCATCATAACATTTAACAATAATTCATTCTTTCTCTTACACATCCTGATAACAAGAGAAAAACATTTAGAAACATGGTATAAGAATAAAAAGAGAAGTAATGGATAAAAAATGAAAGAAACCATTAATCCATGAGTACTTATAAACATATGAAATCATATTCACAAATACATAATTCACATCCATATATATACTTAGGTTGTGAAACATGAGATTTATATAAAACATTATAGAACATATATGAAACCATAATGGTATATTGGGGAATTAATTACTTATATTTTAACCCATTTGGCTACCTTATGATTTATAACCCTCATAGATACCTATCAATGAATGCCTCTTGACTACCTTATGGTGTAACCATCACAGTTACACTTAGATTAAACATACAACAGACCTCCATTATACACATACCAAATGAATTGGAGGGAGATATATGTCCCACCATTAATCAAAAAAGATCACAAAGAACCGTAACATAATCATAAAATGATAATAATTTCATAAAAACATTTCTTTTGAATTTTGTATAATAGAATTTTTCAAATATGATTTTTAAAGGGAAGACCTTTATAAAAATCATATAATTGATGTGAAAAATAATATAATGAATAAAATATGTGTATACACTATAAATCCACATAATAAAATATAATATAATAAAATCATCATTACACAAATATTTTTATTACTATATAATCAATGAAGTATAAGGTTAACCCATGCAATAGAAATTGAGATAAAAATTCATGTACCTCCCATTCTTATATATTTAGACTTGTTTAATCTTCTTGTATAATGGTAAAAAGGGAATTATTAATATTTTACAAAAATATAAAAAATTTTATAACACCTTATATTATTATTTTATACAATCATTAGACCCATTTATTAATAATATATTGTTATTTAAATTATTTCAGGTGTGTGCTTTACATGATTTCAATGGTCGGTTTGTAAATGTGTTTTTGTCGAATGGAAGAGAAATTCCAGATAAGAAATGAAATGGTACTAATATGATTCCATGATATCAAATTATACTATAAATAATTATTTTTATCCCATATGATGATGAATCATTAGATAAAACAATAGTGATATTCATTTAGATCATTTTGGTGGTTCTTCAAGAATCACAAACTAGTTTTATTATATAACTTATTATTATGTATATATGTTAACTCCAGAATATACAAGTGGTTGTATCATAAAAATTAAAATCTATTTCGACCATTAAAATATTTTTATGACTATCTATGAAAAAATTAATTGAAATTAAAACCCCATCATTAATGATGTTGGTAAATCGATAAACCACAAACAACATTTTTATTTTTAGAATAAGAGTGGGAGGGGAAGATGTAAGTTGAATAATTTTTCCATAAACATGAAAAAAATATAAAATATATAATACTCTTGAGAATTTATGAATCTTTTATAAAGTTAGGGGAAAATAATATAATAAATGAGATGGAGTTCAAAAGAAAATTCATGAAAATGAAAGAGGATTTTTTCCCTTTTGATCTTTTCTCCTTGAGATTCTCCTTAAGGCCTTGGTTTTTTGTACTTCTGGTGAGACCAGAAGGTCTTGGACGTGGGGTAGAGCCCTAAAAAGTGGGTTGGGAAGAATATGGACAGTTATCAATGCTTTATAGGTTTAAGAGGAAGAGGGGGGGTGAGATTTGTATATATAGTAAAGGAGAGGGGGGTTTTATATTATTTTAATCATTAGTTTAATATTTTTGTTCAACAATATGAACAATATTTATTCATGTGACCCAGAGATAGTAAAGAGAGCATGTGATTTTGAAATAAGGTTTATTAAATCAGCCATGAATCTAGGAATATTGTATTTAACATACAATGTTTATATACGTTAAATTATAGTATTTTACTATTCTTCAAAAATTCAATTATTTCAGTAAAATACCAAAAATTCACCCTATCAATTTTCCTAGATGTAGAATTAAAAAATGAAATCAATTTTATCAAAAATAATTTCTTAATATTTTTAATTTAATTTTTAAATTAAATCATTATTTATTTGAAAAATAACATTTTTAAAACTATAACTCATTTTATAACACCTTGAATAACTAATCAATGTCTCATTAAATTTTCATACAACCATAAGTCAATAAAATAATAATTTATGAAAATAAATATTAATTTTAATTATTTAATTAATCATTAAAATGTAATTAAATATTTATGACTTTCAGAAATACTAACACTTATATAATGATCATATTGTCACTTATAATATACAATTTTATTATACATTCATTGGTGTGTTTACTATTCTATTGGCCATTTCATTGTTCATAATGGTCATATTACTATTCATAGAGGTAAAATTACTATTCTTATGGGTAGGTTACTATTCACTAATAATTATCTTAGTTCTACTAGTTTCTAAATAACTTACTGATCACAACTATGTACATATGTTTTTTCAAAATTCAAAACACAAAAGCAGAAATATTATGTGTAAAGGATAGATTATAACTATATCGCCAAAAAACTGTTCTATCATAGAGATTTAGTGTTTCATGAATTTCATTAATTTTATTTGTAAAACCATAGGGTGTTACATTCTCCCCATCTTCCAAAAATTGTGTCCTTTCACTTTTTAAATTTACTTATTAAACATGTGAGGGTACCATTCCATCATATAATTTTAAAATTCCCATGATTTTTCTACAACCATGTGTTTACTCCAAAAAACCATTACCTAGAAGATTATCTTATTCCTCAATACTTTACCACTCCGATCATGAATTTGAAGAGGTTTTTGTTCATTAGAAATGTTATCTTTCAACCGAACTATATCAAGGATCATAACCGGAGATGAATATGGTATATATTTTATCATTATGTCAACGTGAAAAAACTTGTAGACGAAGATAAATTCAGAGGAAAAGATACCCTCTAGTCAACTATCCCAACATTCTCTAGAATTACATAAGGTCTAATAAACGGCGGGCTTAGCTTTTTTTTCTTAACAAAACTCATAACACATTTACATGGTGAGATTCTAAGAAAATCTTGATCACCTATCTTGAATGAAATACATTTCCTCCTAATATCTATATAACTTTTATACATTTTATAAGCTAACCTCATGTGATATCCGATCATCATCACTTTCTCATCCACTTCAACTTCTAATTCTGGTTTCATTGTCTTCATTTCTCCGATATCATCCCAAAAAGAGGGAGTTTAACACCACTTCCCACATAATTCTATAAACGGTTCCATTAATATACCTAAATGATAACTATTAATATAATAAAACAAAACTAAAGAACGATACTGATCCCAACATCCATTAAAGTCTCTTTAAAAATATAAAAGAATAGCCTCCAATATCTGAATTTCTCTCTCGTTCTATTCATCAAATTGAGGAAGAATGGCAGTGTGAAAATTTAATTCCATTCCCAACAACTTCTAAAAGCATTTACAAAATTTATAAGTAAACCTAGGATCATGGTTAGATACCAAGGAGAGAGTACCTCCATGTAACCTGAAAATATCGTGGAGTTACAGTTATGAAATATGACCCAAAAACATAATATCTCAAATAGAAATGAAATGTGAATCATTTGTCAATCAATCAAAAATAACCAAAGAGCATTGTTACCTCGAGAAGAATTTGGTATTCCCACCCCAAAGTCCATGGATATATTTTCCAATTTCTTCTCTAGCACTAGAAAGGGATGAAAAATCCCCATTGGTAGTTTTCTCACTTCGTAAACCTATTGACATGTCAATCATTCCATGTTAAAATAATTAAAATATATTTTTATTCCATCCCACAAATAATATTCTCGAAGGTTTCTCTACATCTTTTTACTGACAGGATGAACTTAAAGTGAAGAACTATGAGATTCACACAATAATACTCACTTCAGCTGGGAATCCCATGACATGCATATTCATTTCCCAAATCTCAAAACAAAATATTTATCAAGGATAAATTATGGGAACTTACCCATTTAACCAATTAAAACGTTTTCAATAACTCCCTATCTTCCTTATGCACTTGCTTAATTTTGTACAATAATGTTGACTGCACTGAAACCTGATACAAATCAATGTAATTTCCCAAAAAAACATCTAATCTAAAATTCCTCAAATCATTAATCAATGGGTTATGTTCGAATCATAACACGGATAATTATTCATGCTGTTTTCATATCAAATCATCCAACACTGTGTTTTCTTTTATAGGATTGCGATTTCTTGTGAAATCATAATCCTTTATCAATTCAATCCATATTCTCTACCTCATGTTTAATTTATTTTGATTGAATATATACTTTATAATTTTATGGTTAGTATATATTTCACATTTAGAACCATATGAATGATGACTCCAAATTTTCCATGAAAAAATAAAAATATTCGAATTCGAAATCATGCGTGGGATTATTTAACTCATGGGGATTTAGCTGTCCCAAAGAGTAAGAAATTACCTTACCATTATTCATCATAACACAACCATGTCCCTTCAAAAAAGCAACATTGTAGATGAAAAACTCACCATTTCTAGAAGGTGGTGACGAAACTAGAGAATTCATAAATCTGTTCATCAATTACTTGAAAAAAACATCACATTCTTATGTCCATATAAATTTTACCCCTTTTATAGTTTACCTAGATATATTTCAAGATAAAAGTGCAATGTTTTCAGTAAACCATTGGTAATGTCTTGCTAATCCAAGAAAACTACGAATCTATACATCATTTTTAGGTCACGACCATTCATTATCCACTATTTTTTAGATAGCTCAATTGTTTTTCCATCATTATTTACAATGTTCCCATGAAAAGAAATATATTACAACAAAAAATCCCATTTTCTAGATTTTCTGTATAACTTATTTCAATTAAGAGTTTGAAAGATAATCGTAATTATTTTTCAAATTCCTCAAAACATTTTGAAAATACCAAAATATAATCAATATAAATAAAAAAAATATCCAACTATTCAAGGAATATTCTATTCATAATTTCCTTGAATATAGTATGGGAATATTTCAAATAAATGGGAATAAAATGAAACTCATAATGCCCATATCTACTATGAAAAAAGTTTTCAGGTTGTCATCCTCCTTCACCTTCAGTAGATAGTATTTTTATCTCAAACCAATATTGAAAAAATAATGGACTCCATATATCTTATTAAACAAGTCATTGATATGAGGAAAATGATTATTTTTCTTTAGAGCAATGTCATTCAATGATGGATAATCATGGAAAAGTCTCACGGAACCATCTTTATTTTTTATAAAAATAGAACACCACATGCTGATGTTCTAGGAAAAATAATTCCTTTATCAAGTAACTTTTTCAACTAATATTAAAATTCAAGAAGTTCCATTTTATCCATTCAATATAGGGGTTTTGAAATTGACATAGAATCAGGTACCAAGCCAATAGTAAATTCAAATTTCAGATCATGTAAAACAATGAGTAACTAATCATAAAAAACATCATGATATTAATTCACTACTAAAACATCATTAATATGAACAGTTCCCTTATTTTCAATAAAAAGATAAAGATAACTTTCATTCCCATATTTCAACAATTTCTTAGCTTCCTGATATGTTATCATTTTTATGTGTTCATTATTATATAAAAACTGAAAGTATTTCGGAAAAACAATTTCTTTACCTCTACAATAAATCATAGCATGAAAAACAGAAAGCTAATCCATACCCTGAATGGCATAAAACTCTACTGAGAAAACAGCAAGGTTTGCAGTTTATAGTTAATGTCATTCCACATATTATAATAGGAAGATTCTTAAATTCATTTTTTCTATAACATTTCCCCTATTATCTTAACAATAATTTCTGGTATTATTTTTCAAGGTGAAAATCCCAATTTTCCATAAAATTTATCATAAAAAATGAATGTGTAGACCTTGTATCGAATAAGACTTCAGAAAAATATGAGTAAAAACAAAATTACATAATAACTCTTCATTGGATCACCTGACATCACCTGATTTAGTCGCAAAGGATCTCACTAGACATTTCTTCTTATAGTCTTCCTTCTTTGCATCATTCATATATTTATTTGGGTAAGTATTTTCATTATTACCCATATCACCAAATTTAAATCACTTTATTATTTTCTTTTCATGATTAGTCATAGGATATTATTCATAACAATCTATGGCTATATTTCCAAACATAACACATTAAAAATACTTCCCTATTTTTGTAAGGCATTCCTCAGGGTGATTTTTACCACATTCTTCACAAAATGGAATGTAATCATTCTTACCATTAGATTGTTTTGACAGATTCTTACATATATCTTTCCTTCTAGACCTCTTCTTCGACTTTTCATCAATGTACATGTTCTCATCATCAAACTCCATTAATAACATCTTAGAAAATCAGAAAAAAAATTCATTTCATGTGAAGTCATGGGAATACATTTCCCTTCAATATATTGGCTTTAATCCTGAGTAAATTAAGTTGATTTGTTTATCAATATCCATAAATAGATTTGGAGCATTCATATCCAATCATGTGATGTTTTCATCATACGTAGCCACATAATATTCTTCTTTTCTCTTAAATTAAATGACTTATTTCTACATTTTATGTTGAATCTTTGTAAGATAATATTTTTCAATTAAAATACTTTTAATTTAATCCCACTGTACGGCTTAAAAATCCTCTCTATCCCTGGAATTTCGGACCATTGAGGACCACTAACCAGCTTCACCATTAAAATGATAAATGGAAAAACTACCCTTTTGATTATATGAACATCCCATAACATCAAATGTCATTTACAGGGATTTAATCCATCCTTCAGCTACTATTGGTTCAAAAGATCCACTTAAAGCAGGAGGGTGTTACCTCATAAATTGTTCCACTATCATCATGTTCCTTTGTGGTAGCCTTGGTTGTTCTCTTTCTTTGATTCCCCCACCATTTATTGCCTTCATAAGCTGAGGAATTACATTAAAAAACATTTCAGTTCCAATTCCAACCATTACTAGTTATGGATTTGGAATGATATAAGCTTCTCGGTTTCTTCCAACTCAATCTTCACTGTTTATTCTATAGAAATCCATCCTAAACAGAAATATCTTAGACGAATCATCATTTTAATCTATAAATTCTATACCATAAAAAAGAAGGTAAAAATCATTTAATTAATTTTATTAACATTATAGTAACTCTAAATATAATCTAAATCATAAGTCTGAAAACATCTATAAGGACCCAACCTTAACCATTATATAATATATCAAAATCAACTAGACTTCACTTCTTTACATTCCCAAAGACCTTTTCAGTTTAAATTTTTTCAAAGTTAGTACATAACTTATATATTTTAACTCACAAACATACAAAGTGGGTACCACCAAAATAATAT
Organism: Viscum album; assembly: GCA_963277665.1. NCBI lineage: Eukaryota > Viridiplantae > Streptophyta > Magnoliopsida > Santalales > Viscaceae > Viscum > Viscum album. The sequence continues at coordinate 1,190,616,291 of OY728161.1, forward strand.
CTATTTCTTCCAAAATATAAAATTTTAACATAAAATAATAGCTTGATATATTAAACAAACCTTCATAAATTTTAACATAACTCCATTATTTCTCGTACACATCCTTATAAACTATGAAAAACATTAATAAATATGATATGAGCATTAAAATATCAGTAAGGTATTAAAAGAATAAATGAAACCATTAGTCCATGTATACTAATGAACATATGAAATCATTATCACAAAGAAAAACATAACACCTATATATATAATTACATTGTGAAACATGAGATTTCTATAAACTATTAGAGATCATATATAAAATGAGAAAGGTATATTGGGGAAATAATTACTTATATTTTTCCCTCGTGGCTACCTTATGATTTGTAACCCTCATGGATAAAATACAATGTAACCCCCATAACTATCTTATGGTGCAATCATAAAAGTTACACTTAGAGTAACCATATGTTTGAACTCTAAATTACATATAAAAAATACATCAGAGGGAGATATAGGTCCCACAAATCATCATACAAAATTTCCATGACCCATAACATAATCATAAATGAATAATTTCATTAAAATAATGCTTTCTAATTTCATAAAATTGAATTTTAAAAAACTATTTTTAATGAAAAATCATTTTAAAATATCATATAATTGATTTTAGAATTAATAGAATAAAATGAATGTGTGTATAAACTATAAATACACAGAATAAAACATAATAAAAAAAATAATTACTCCAAAATTCATAGTACAATATAATCAATGAAGTTTAAGGTTGTCCCAAATAATGAAAATTGTGTAAGAATTCTCTTACCTATAGTTATTGTTAATTAAAACATGATTAAACATGCTGAATAATTTTTAAAAGGGTTTTGTTGGTATTTTTTATAAACATAATCATGTTTATAACATCATATATGATCATTTTATAACATCATTCGACTCATTTTTTAATAATTTTTTTTTAATTTCCATTGTTTTGAGTGCATGCTTTAAATGATTTATATGGTCGGTTTGTAAAGGATTTTCATGTCGAATGGAAGTGAAACAAAAAAAGTGGAATGAAATGGTATCAATTTGTTCCCAAAATATCTTATTAAACCATAAATAATTTTTTATCACATATAATGATAAATCATTAGATAAAACATTAATGATATTTTTTTAGTTCATTTTGGAATTTTTTTGATTGACATTGACTACATTCATTATTTAACTTATTATTATGTACATATGTTAACTAATAAATATAAAAGTTGCAATATAATAAAATTTTCAATCTGTTTCAATAATTAAAATTGTTTTATGACCATATTTGAAGGATATAATATAAATTAAAAACACATCATCCATGATGTTGGTAAATTGAAACTTCATGGATGACATTTTTATTTTTCGAATAACATGGGGAGGAGAAGAATTATTTTGATGAATTTCTCCATATACACGATTACATCCAAAATTTATAATATTATTGATCTTTAATTCCTCTTGGATACTATTAGGGGTGGATAGTATAGGAAATGTCAAGGAAATGAAATGATAATATAAGAAAATAAAGGTGGATTTTTACCTCTTGATATCTTCTCCATGAGATCCTCATTAAATAATTTGGTTTTGTTCATTTAATGGGACCATCATAGCCTAGATGTAGAGAAGAGACTTGGGAAGGGTTTTTTTGGAATAATTTATACAATTCTCAAAGTTTGAGAGGTGTGAGAGGAAGAGGGGGGTGAGGGTGGTATTTATAGTGGAAGAGAGGAGGGGTTTCCATTATTTTAATCATCATATTAATATTTTTCCTCAATACTATGTATAGTCGTGATTTATGTGATTCAAATTAGTAACTAGAGAAAGTGATTTCGAACCAAGGGTTCATAAATCATTCATGATTTTAGGAATAGTTTATTTAGCATATAATGTTTATATACGGTAAATTACCATATTTCACTATTCATAAAAATGTCATGTATTTCAAAATAATCCCAAAAATTTCCCCCTAATCATTTTTTTAGATGTTGAATCAAAAAATTAACTGAATTTTATCAAAGTAATTTTCTTAATTAGTTTAATTTAAATTTTAAATAAAATCATAATTTATTCTAAAACATAAAATTTTAAAAATGTAACTCATTTTATAGCACCTTGAAAAATTAATCAAAGTATAATAAAATTAGCTTGTTACCATAATAAAATTAAATAATAATTTATGATTAAATTTTATGAAAACTGATTTTCATTTAATTTTTTTAATTGATCATAAAATTATAATTAAATCTTTATTACTTTCAAAAATATAAACACTTATATAATGATCATATTTTCACTTATAATATGATTTTTTATGATACATTCATTAGTGAGTTTACTATTATTTTCCCATTTTACTATTCATAAGGGTAGGTTACTATCACCAAAAAATAATTGGATCTATAAAACTCCAAATAACATACTGATCACAATCATGTATGTCCCTTTTTTCATAATTTAAAAAATAAAAGTAGATAAATTATGTTTAATGGATACATTATAACTATCTCCACAAAAAAAATTTGTTTCATAGATACTTATTTTTTTATTAATTTCATTAAATTTATTTTTAAAATCATGGGGTGTAAAATTATCACTTCTTTTATTCCCTATTGATATTCTTATTTTCTGACATTTATTACTTTCATCTTGTTATTCCATGTTTATTCCCCTATTAGGTGTTATTTCTCACCCCTTTTATATGTATGTCCCTATGTTATCCCTTATAGTTTTATGTACAAAACAATATCACGATCATGTTAATGAAGTTTTCAATAAAAGTGATGTATTCTCTATGTTAACTTATTATGTATTGTACCTAATTTCCATTTACACGAAACTTCTCGATCTTCTATGAAGTATTATATGTATTCATATGTAGTAATTCATGAATTAATGTGTAATAAAGAGAAGGGTTTTTATATTACACAATAAATGTCCTAATTATGAAAATATTCCATTTAAATATTTATGTTTAAAAGGAATTATAATATCACTCTCTATTTTTTATTATGGAAATTTCTATATAAAGTACAAGACTCATTTTCATTTTGATGGGTATTAGAATATATTTAAATATAGTTCTTTATATTTTTAAAGAATTAAATGAATTTTTGGATTAATTACCTAAATTTAAACTGTAAGTGGTGTCCTTACATTGTAGTTTTAATTTTTATTGACTATCACATAAAAATAGGAACATGAGAATTACCTGTAGGCCCCATTATTTATATCTAGGACCAAAATAATTGGACCTTAATCCAAGTGAATTTATTTTTGTTGTGGTCCTATTATTTGGGTTGACAATTTTTCCTTCAAAAAGGGGATGTAGCATTTTATGTTTCACCCTTAGATATTTAATTCCCTTACTAGTTGTTCAAGAGAAGTTCATGTTGTGAGGTTTCATTGGTACATTATAGAACCATATGATTTTAAATATGTAGAATTGTCTTGATGAGTGGTAAATTGGTGTTTCAACCCTCATTACGGCTATGAGAATCATTTCATGTCTAATTTTATCAAGAAAGACATGCCTAGGGAATTGTCTGTCGCTTAGTAGGCCTGAAACACTTCTTCTTCTTCAACTTGAACTTTGGATGACTTGGGGTGTTATTTGTTAGATTAGTAGTCATATTGATAATATTATATGGTGATAATTCTTTCTACATACCATCATATATTAGATGTATATGTAAATTAAGCATGTGGATGATAGTAAGGATATTCTGTTTTTCTAGTGAAACATCGGGATAATACACATTGGTATATGCAATACCATCATGTTTCTAAATAGTGAAGTGAACTGGTTAAGTTCAATGATATTATTATAAATCTAGATATGTTATTATTAAGTCATATTTCAAATATAAAGTAGATATAACCAGGTGTTATTGAAAAATAAAACACTTTCTAATTCTCAAGATGATGTTGTAATAAGGATAATGTTTTTTGATATACCGATCAGTTTGTTTTTTCATTAACACCTGATGTTATGGTGCATGTGGATGTTACTAAAAAGAAGTGTAAAAAAATCTATAGAAAATTTATCATGATTGGTTTTATGTGGAAAATATATCCTATATTTTTGTTTAAATATTTCTAATGCATCATGGACACTTCCAAGCCTCTATTTAGAGGTCAAGAAAGGACGTGTCATGGGAGGATTTTCCTTTTCAGCAAATCTGATGGTAAAGAGACTCATAAAGGGGGGAGAATCACTATGAATTATGGTAAAATGTTTCCTTCCTTGTAGAATGAACACAACCAAGAAGGAAAATTTTAAAATGGTAACTTCTTATTTTGAATTACCATGAGGCTAGTAAGATTTTTATTATATAGGTTCTTGAGAGAGCATAATGATTATGTTCTTAGATGTATAGAAAATCATTTAAGACACTATTAGTTAGGTATGAACCATGGTAGTTGTTCTTGGGTGATCCTGGGATGCCTCAGGTGTCAAGGAATTATTCTTCATTGAATGGTGATGTGTTTTCAAGTGCATCCAAGATGATTTCCAAAACAAAAGTTGACCAATAATTGTTCAATTACTCTTATTTCCCATAGAGGTCACGTTTAGTTCTAAAATGAATCGTGTAATTTTGATTGAGATAGTAAAGTTGTCTCAATTACTTTTTAAATATCACCTAAATTCACATAGTGTATTATTTATATAGAGATGATCATGTCCCCTATCCTGAAATCATCCTGAAAGAATGAGAGAGTGTCAGTTATACACCACACTAAATTTATAAAACTGTTTTGATTGATAGGAAGTCTCCTTCAGATTTGTGAATTTTAGGAGTGATTTTTATCAATTCATGGTTAGTATTGAGTTATAATTGGGTTCTTGAGCAAGAGTCGCATTCAAGGACTCAGTGATAGTTGTTTTTTCTTTTTCTGATTATTGTGGGCATTAGTCTTTGTTCTTGTTATTTAGGTGTTTGAATATGTACAAACATATAACATGAAAAATTTAGAGTTTATACTGCCATGTGTGACTTCAATGGCACCTATTTTATGATCCAAAGGTTACTAAGAACTTTAGTCTGGCTCAGGTCAGGATGTATTAAATGTGCCAATAAATGTGGGGTGCAACCTATTTTCACCCATGTTCGTGCTAAGGCACAACAATAAAAAGAGAAATGTTGGATTGGGATGTCAAGGAAGATGGATAGAAGCATTGTTGAACATGTTCGATGCATATTTGAGGTGTCTCAATGGAATTCATCATGTCTGGGTTGTTCAACAATGACCGTATAAGCAGAGAGTTTTCAAAAATTTCAACTATTGGTGGATCGACTTGTTATTCTCTAGTTGTATTCAATCCATACCATAAAGAGATTTTACATGAATTCCTTCAGGTTAAGATAGGTGTGATGTAAATGTTGTATGGGGATTTTCATGGATATGTCAACTGAACTATGATAATTGATGTCAATTGAGAGTCGAACATTCATCAAATCTGTATATCTTCTTGGAGAAATGTTAAAGTACTAGTGGAATGTTTAAATAAGATATTCCAATGGTGAAAAACTTCTTGACTCTGAAATGCATCCATTAAATGAATAATGTATGGTGGGAATTATATATGGTCCAATTTTGGAATGATATGGTGTCATGATCATGCAATAGATGGATAAGATTCGGTATAAACTATCATAGTGTTTCAGATTAGAGTATGAGAATGGGTCATGTTTAAATGGATTATGTAATGTTGGCATATGTGTTTCTTAAAGGCATGTAAAGATAATGGAAACACAGTAAATCCTCTTGGACATTAATTCATTAGCCGAGTAGGTCATGTGTTGTTTTAGTTGTTTTTCCAAGGATTCTTTGGTATGAGAAGTTTTAATATGGAGAGATTGAAGCATGTTGTGTTTTTGGACTAGATGAAATATCAATGGAAAATTGATTTTTTTATTTGGTGGAAGGGTAGTTATTCAAACTGAGATTCAGAATTTATATACGTATTTTGTACCAGATAAAAGTGTTGTTTTTAAAATTGGTTAAGGGATAGAGAGGTTCATGTAGCATTTTTTTATGTTTTGTGATTCTTAGACCCAAAATATAAAAATTTGAGAAGGTTAAAAGGGATGATATGTTTTCTTGAAGCCATGTGACCCTTCATCTTAAAACTATGTGGATTTATCAAAGAGGATCGGGGTGGCCCATTATTTTTTCTAGCCATGGGAAAAAGGGCACACGACCATGAAACATTATTCTTGTCTTGAGATAATGGAAAACACAAGGTTAAAGCATGGTTTCACAAATCATGCACATGAATTTTTCAACCCCTCTTATTAAGAAGTGGCATGAGCATATTGGGTGCATGGATAATTCAGATATATGGCCAAAACAAGTACCTCATTAATGGTAGTTAAAATTACCCTCCCCCAATTTCATTTAAACATCCTTCTTATATATTCTTTCTTAGCCATGTGTAGTGCCTTCCCTCTGCCATGTAGCTCATCCTCTCCTCCATAAGGAATGAAGGGATCTCCCTCATTTATTATCATTGTCGACCATCATCAGTCTCATTGCATGAGTACTAGTCTGATCATTATTCCTCTAGATCATTTCAATGTTTCTCATCTTCACATTTTTTCTATCATTATACGAGATAATATATATTATTTTTAGGGTAATAAACCATATCATTTATTTCTATAGAACCAAACAAAATGAATCCTTGATATTGGATGAGTAAATAATCTTTGGAAGAAGGTAGGTTGTATATATATTTTACCTTAATTACTTAGTGTTTTATAATTTTCAATACTGTTCCTTTTAACGGTATTCCCATCTGATTCCACTAAAATGAGATTTTTAAATTTCAGAACCTATTGAACTATTTCTAGTATATTTTTGAATTGATTTTGAACTATTGGAGATAATGGAACTCAAAGAGTTTCCAAACCTCATGGGTGCATAACTTGAATTTCCATTCATTAATGAAATGATTTCTAAAAAAACTAAGGTGTGATATCTTAAAAAAATAACTAGGGAATAAATTAAAATGTGGATAGATGTGAGTAATCTCAATGTTATCAATTATCAAGAAGACCTTTTTATATGTTCTTATGGAAACATTCTAATAAAACTTATTTGGAAAATTTTAATGTTATTCTTTTTATCTTGGGAAATTTATTTCCTATTTTCATATATGGTGTTACATTCCATGGAAAGTTCACCTAGCCCCCTTTAATTGTTTCTGATTCTCAACATTATTTGATACAGAACAAACATTTTTATCAATGAAATGACTTTTTCTTGGGAAATTCCCTCTTTTAGTGACTTCACACTAGGTTATTGACTGTTTATAAAAGATTCCATCCATTACTATTATAACTGGATGTGTAACGGTGGCATGATTAAGGGAAAGGCCACTTATAATTTTTAGTGTAATGTTTATTGGGTTAGAAATCCATATTGATAAAAGTGAAATATATAAATTATTAAATAAATTTTTTACACCATGGGAGTTAATTGGGTTCCATTTTAAGAAATTCAAAGCATGGTTTCATATATTGTTGAAAAATTATACACTGGGAGTGATACATGGTATATATTAAATGGGATCACTATGTTTCTTACATACCACTTTATGAGGAATACTTTATCTAAGAGGAGAACCCATGGATGAGAACTGTTGAAATATTGTTACACGATTCCACAAGTGATACTAAAAACCCTTTCTGAGATACTCTGGACCGGATTCGAGGGGATATATTTACTTTACGATTAGTGTGATTCTTGGGATTCCACTTTTGGATCAGAATGGATAGAGTCCATCAGATTGGATAATTATTTTCTCCCGATGTGATATTTTGTTTCCTCGTATACATCACCATGGATGGACACACGAATCCATTTAATTTAATGCAGGTGATATCTATTTTAATTAAATATAACTAATAATTAATCAAATTAAAGAATGAACCCACCTGGAAAAATCAAATACCGAGGCTCGGTTATGCCATGATTTATTAATTATGATGGACCATTTTTAAAACACATTATATTTTTTAATATGTGACCCTATTTCATAGAAACTAACGATTTAGAAAAAGCATGTATGATCAGCTAGCTATCCTAGAGGAACCTGACCTGAATTTTTATGTCTATTTATTCGTATAGTTCCATATTTAACCATACCTACATATTTTAATGATTTATAAACACAGATTATATTATTGATTTAGAAAATTTTTGTGGTGGATTACGATGTATATATCACTCCATGATCATGACACCATTCCACTAGGGTACCCAAGTAGATCTCAATGTCTATAGGTCTATGATTTATTGATTTTGTTATGCATTGTGTATTGAATCTTAGGAGCACCAGACTGAGTAGTACTTTGGATTCAATTAGATATCACCCAAAATGATTTTTATTCTTTTCCTTATCCATGAATAGAATTGTATTGTATTTATTGTTTTAATTTTAATATTTAGATATGTAACAGCATCTAACAAGAATTTATTGTTGTACCCTATTGGATAAGGACATATATATTCTATTGTTATATTTATCATCCAGTACATTTTCATTTATTATTACTAAATATTAGTTTTTTTCCATTATTTTTATACCATTGAGCTAATCTAACCCTAAGTGTATATTTTACCGTCTTTAACATTACTAGACCCTTGCTACTAGTCAGGAGTCTCGGGAGAATTGGGAGGAACACTTGGAGAAATGTGGTGATCGGTCCAGCTACTTGTTCCATAGCTTGTCAAGCTGGGACATTATTGTTTTAATATATTTATAATTTTACATGGGGTTCATACTAAATTTTTAAATTCTTAATTTCAAAAAAGAAGAAAACCGTGTGCTAATACAAATTATAGAATCCCACCTTTTTATTATAGAAACTATTCATTACCTAAATCAAAATACATGATCGTTTAATGTCTAGTTTTTTCTGATATTAGAAACATAATACATAAACACATTAACATTCTATTAAATACAATTGAAATATGCCTTCAAGGGTTTACCCTAGTTAACTTTTATATAATCGGATATACTTGGTACTTGCATTATATGAAAGGGGTGACCATGAGACCTTGTAAGAGGATAATCCAGGGAGACATAAAATGTGATCATGTGGCATACCTATAAGAACATGAGAAATAATAGTATGGAATGGAAAAGATAAAATGTGTATTATAATAATAAAAATAACATAAATTATAACCTGAAATGTTCCAACAACATTTAAATGAGTCATTCAAAAGTATATCCACTTGGTTTTTCGGAAAGGTGTCTTAAATATAAATTACCATGGTTATTCACTAAGGTTTCATAAAACATATCGTCTCTAGAAAATAAATCATTACCCAATGAATTGAAATTAATTCAGATTAAAATATTAATATTTATTAATTAACGTGATCCACATAGAACAAAAATAATATTTTCATTAATAAGTCGTAGAGAATAAATAATATTGTTCTCATCAAAATCACTGCCTACAAAAGTGATTAATGAAATGATCATTAAAAATTTATTAACCTATGAAACAAGAATATGGATTTCATATATTGAAACCGAAGAATAAATAAATAATATATATAGGTGAATACAAATGGGAAAGTATGAGGCTAGGTAATAATAAAATGAAAATAATTGTTAATTTTTCAATTAAAAGAGGGAAATTTGAGAAGTAAATACAGGGGAATGATAGGTATAAAATTTGGTTTCAGAAAATGATAAATTGAGAGAGGAATAAGGTATCAAATTTATATATCATTATTTTATCTCTATTATTATGATCAAAATAATATGAAATAAATTGATATACCCTTTTTAAGATGAAAAAAATTCATTTATTCAATGGAAAAGGATAGGTCAAGAGTTTCCTTACCTTGATGTGTTGCTCCTAAATGATGATGTTTGGAATCCAAGGGGCTTAGGGACACCATTGGGGGGGGGGATATTTTGATACTAAAATGACCTTAAAATCATGTAGGATGGATTGGGAATGATGGGGAATGGTGAAATGGGTGGGTATATATATATAAATGTGGAATAGTTTTTTAATAATTTTCAAATATGGTTATTCAAAATATAGGTGGTGGAAAATGATAACCCCATTTTTTACGTGTGGTTATTTCCAATTGTTTTGGAAACATGAGTCTCATTTTATGATATCTAAATCTAACAAAAGGTAACTCCATTTTTTACGGAATGTAAAAGTAAATATTTAACAAAGTAATATTTTAAAAATCGAATATTCAAATTGTGCCTTTTGGGAAGTTACATAGAGGTTCGGTAATTGGTTTAAATTTATTAAAATAAATACAATTTATAAAATAAATTATTATTTTTATTTATTATGGCTGACTAGTTATTAAAAAATTATTAAAAAAATTGATTTTATAATACATAATGGAAACCGAAAATTTTATATTTACTATTCATAAAAAATAATGTATTTTATAAAATTATAATATACTCACCCTAACTGAATTATGACAAGATTATTTAAAATATAATATTTATGTTATCATAATAATTATACAAATATAATTATTTTATCATTTAAATATAGAAACCAATTTTTTTTTTAAAATAGTACTTTTTAAGGCATAATTAATTTTTTGACACTTACTCTACTAGATCATTATGAAATTATTTTTTCCTTTATATTTAAATAATATTTTTTTTTAAAAAAATATTCTATACAAAATATATATAATTTACTGTAGTACAATATTAAAATTATAAAATTTTCTAAAAAATTAAAATTATGTTTAATTTTTGTCCGAAAATAAATTTATCAAATTTGACTCAATTAAAAAAATGTTTTATTAAGAAAAACTATTCATAAAATAGAATTTATGGAATAAAAAATCATCATATAAAGGAAATACTGTAATGACCCGAAATTTTTAATAAATCTTGACTCCTAATTTTGTGTGTTATTTTATTTTTATACTCAACAAAACTGTTTCATTTGATAACATGAGTATAATGAAAATGAGACCATTGGGTTTTGACTGTTATATGACCATTGGTCAATATGACTGCTAGAAACTAAACGTTTTGATTATTCTCTCTAAATACAAGTGATCTTGGTAAATTAATATAGAAAGAAGATTTGATGGCCTCATCCAGTAGTCTCGGGCCAATCAAATCCCTTCTAATGGAACTTGGGAAGGAGGTAGCACCACTGGGCTTTGCTCTGGACCAAACCCAAGACGAACTTCATCGTGTGAAGCTAGAACAGAATCGCATTCGCGAGAAGTTCAAACTGATAGAAATTACTACTCGTGCAATATGGGCTGAGCCGCCCTCAGATTCTCTCACCTTAGCACACGTTACACTTAGGTCCTATGATGGGGTTATAAGGGGATATGTAAGGAGACCATAACTTCCTTTTGTAATCCTTTTTTTAAATAAAAATTTTGATTTCTTCTTATGATGATGTTTATGAATTTTCAAATGTCCGGATAAATATAGTATGCATATTTTTGATGAATTTTAGAGAAAGGTTATTTTAATAATGTTTATGTAAACCTTAAATAATTGAAAATGTGAAATGATTTTCAAAAAATGGTCTTCTATAATTATGTTCAGTACGAAATTTAGAGTCTGATAAGTTCAACTTAATTTTTGATGAATAGTAAATTATGAATAGTGATTTTATGCTTAGGATTAGTAATGTGACCAAATGGATTAGTAATCTCACTTAAAGAAATTATTAATATAATCTAGGCACCTTGATAAAGTAATGTGATTCAATAAAATAGTTAAATAACGGTTTCATAAATTATTAGTCAAGTATTAGTTTTATCGGGTGAATAGTTTTTTTAATTAAAAATTAAATTAAAAATATTTATACAATTATATTTATAAAAAGGGTTTTATTTTTGAATTCAGAACATCGATATTATGATAACATAATTTTTGGGAAATTTTCTGAAAAAAATGAATTTTCAGTAAATAGTGTATTTATTTAAAAATTATATTAAAAATATTTAGAAAATTAATTTTATAAAATGGAGTTCATTTTTTGAAATCAGAGCATCGATATTTAGTTAAGGTGAAATTTAGGGATTTTTCTGAGAAAGTTGAATTTTCAATGAATAGTGACAATATAGTTTTTAAGTTACGGGAGTTTAATGACATCATTAAATGATGTGTTAAGTATGTAATAAATATTGTCGAATTATGAATTTTAATATAAGGTATGAGGTTTCCCAAATGTCCAATACCATGGGCATATACCATGGGAAAGCCCATGGTTTTTCCATAACCACCAATGAGGTGTCCCTTGGCCATTAATGCCTTGTCCCCTCACTTTCCCGATAAATACCCACCATTACCTCCTTTAGGATTCACTCCAGACTCTCCCCCAACGAATATCTGGTCTCATAACCTCCCAAATAATCCTCCCAAGGTTCCCCCAAGGCCTCAAGGTCCCAACCTTCGACTTTTAAGAGTTACGTTTAAGGTAAGGGATCCTACCTCTCTCTTTCTTTTCAAGTAATCTCTTTTATGTCATTTCTTTTATGCTCCATGCTCTTATGTTGGAGGATGTTCTTTTATATTCCTCTTACTTCCCTTTTCATTTTTATATGATTATAGACCCCCTCTTTCTCTAATCAATTAATTTTAGGAATGTTTAAATGACGCCGTTAGGCTGCCGAATTTTTAAGGGATTCGTTCACCATTCTCATTTTTCAAAGTTCTACTTTCATGTCAAGTCTTTGAAGTTCATTTTTATTATGTTGGGGTATGATATTTATATCTATAATACTGATCTTTAATGTTATTATTATTAGATACCCTATTTTATCTCTTCAATTCATTTTTGTTGAAGTTTATGTGACACCGTTAGGCTGCCGAATTTTTAAGGGATTCGTTCACCTTTCTCAATTTTCAAAGTTCTAATTTCATGTCAAGTCTTTAAAGTTCATTTTTATTATGATGGGGTATGATATCTATATCTATAATACTTATCTTTTATGTTAATATGATGATAGACCCTATTCAATCTCGTTAATTCATTTTCGTTGAATTTTAGGTTACACCGTTACGCTGCCGAATTTTTAAGGGATTCGTTCACATTTCTCATTTTTCAAAGTTATACTTTCATGGAAAGTCTTTCAAGTTCCTTTTTATTATGTTGGGGTACTATATATATATCTATCATACTGATATTTTATTTTCATATTATGAGAGACCCTATTTGATCTCATCAATTATTTTTTCTTTGAAGTTTAAGTGATGTCGTTAGGCTGCCGAATTTTCATAAGAGAAATCTTATTTTTGTCTTCCTTTTATGTTCTTCATTTCAAATGGTATATCTTTCAAATTTTATTACCATGTTCTGAAATCTGTGATATTCAGTTCCCCTACTTTTTTATGGATCATTTATTAGTGGGTGACCCATCTCCCCTCTCTTTTCAATGTTTTCTAAAACCTCGTAACATAGCAATTGTGCTGCAGAATTTCTGTCTCAAAATGTCTCTCTCTTATTCTCAAATTCATTTATTTTATTAAGTGAATACTAAAAGATATTTCTTCTAAAGGGTTATTCACATATATACCAAAATGTTCTATTTTGAATTCTGGGATTTACATACATGAGACCCGCTTTCCCTTTCTGTGGGTTTAAAGTGACATAAAGATCATGTCTTTAAAGCAGTTTTTAAAACGTTATGATTATGAAATGAAACCCTTTTTTATGATATATGGGTTTTTTATGAAATGATTGATGATGATATATTTGGCTCACATGATAATAAATACAAATTAGGGGTGCGCCCTGATAATTCTCCAATGCATTGGATAAAGACTTAATCTCTAGAGATGACCATTTTTTACGATACCTTGGTGAATAACCTTGGTAATTTTTAATGACACCTTGGGGATGGACCTTGGTGAAATGGAAGTGATTGTCAATATAAAATGTTGTAGCCACATTTTCATGTTATGAAATACGTTATTTTTATTATGATATGCCTCATGATTTCTTTCTCATGCCTTAAAGTTCATTTTCATGACATTGTTAATGTATCTCAAGTTCACATGTTAAATGTGTCCCCTTCTTTCCCTTTCAGGTCCTTCTTCTCACCCTTTCTATTGATGTATGTCCCCAGGTTATGAGATGCATTAATGAACCTAGGATGAACATAATGATAAGCCTTTCAAGTGTTTAAATAGAATGTTTTATGTTTTCATGTTTTAAGTTCATCGTTTCCAAGACAATAAACCTTAAAGATCCTCGTTTTTGTAAAATGTAATGAAAAATTATGTTATAAAACGGCGGCATTCCATAATTGGTATCAAAGGATGGTTTAGTTATTTGTGGAAATTAAATATGAAAACTCTAGGAAGAACCCTATAGGCAATTTTAAATATAGGAAATCTTCCTGGTATTTTGGTGAGTATTGAGTAAGGGGTTTCCAAGAAAATACATCCATGTCAGGATACGAGCAGGTAGAGGTTGCTCTGGCACAGATGTACATCGAGGTAAAACCCGAAAACACTGCTTTGAGCGAGACTCGAACATGAATTGGTACACGAACACGGGCCTTGATGCAATCTTGGTTACGACACTCCCGGGCGATATACTTTGGTAAATTCATAATCTTAGTATGAACCATTATTAAAGGAACAAAGATAAAATAAAATAAAGATTCACATAAGAGCATATGATCATGGATAACCTGATTGGAACCTAGGGGATCACAAGTTAGTATTTACTTTTCTTCTACAAGTTTATCCTTCTATTCTTAATGTTTTCTTTTTCATGATTATTGGCTATGTATTTAAGCCCTATAATTATACGTTCTTTTCATAGTTAATGGTGGGAAATGGAAGAGCATTTCCCAACAACCAATGTGATAGGAAATGTGACGATTGCCCTATTAATGTGATAGAGATGACGAATGATCAAGTTGAACATATTGTGATTATGCCAAACCAGCTATCAAAAATCAAAATTAATAATTGGTACCTACTTGAATGCCCAAATTCATCAAGGAAGAATAAGACAAAGTCTCCAGGATGTTCGTCTGATAAAGATGATAAGGGAAAGAAGACCCAATTTCTTTTTTGCAAAAAGTGTGGGAAGAGGCACCAAGGATAATGCCACAAAGGAACTGGGAGATGTGTTATGTGTGGGAAGATAGGGCATAAAGTAGCCTATTGCTTTTAAAAAATGGATAATGTGATGAATGGAGATAAGGTTCGATCTAATGTTAATTATACATTTCGATGTCATAAATCTGGAGAAGTTATACACTATCCAAGGCAGTTCTCTCTTGGAAGGGGTGAGAAGCATGATGAGCATCAACAATCTTTAAGGACATGGGAACAATGCAAGTCCTATGCTGAGATGGATCATGATGACTGAAGTACATGTAACTTCTTCACAATAATTGTCTTTGTCATGTTGTATTTTAGTTAGTGCTCTACGAGTATATCTTTTATGTTTCTAAGATCATTGAGTCACTACCTAAGTTGATTTTATATCATTAAGGAAAACATCTATTGTTATGTACCACATGCTGATGTAGTAAAGTTGTTCTTCTTAAAAAAAACGTGATTATAGGATTAAAAGATTATTATTATTTTGGAAGACGTTCACTATTTTGGGAACCCTATTTGATCGAGGTAAATATATTACTACGATATTTTCTTTGAGGAGTAAAGGTTGACTTATATTTTGAAGAATCGATGAATTTAAGGCGATCTTATAGTAATTTAGGTTACATATGGAAATGATTAACCTATATTGGGGAAAATGTGATTAAGTTAGTTACTTTTGTTATAAGATGATAAGGGTGGTTGATGTTGTTTCGAGATGAACGATAAAGTCTATCTTGGAAGACTATGTTATGAGATTGTTCATATAATTGGGTTTCAATATTAGATTGGTTTATTTTGAGGAATTTTAAGGACAGTTATTTATGGAATGGTCTATGATGAACTTTAGGTAATACCATGGAACTTTGAAGATTTAAAAGTAGTTTCCCTTCCTATGGGATTCTTTCTTTTTGAAGAGTTGTTTTATCTTACCCTTTATATTTTGGGGATAATGATTAAAGATAGAATAAATTGATGGTTAATCTTTTGTGGATTACGTGAATCTCAAGAAGATGATTCATGTGTTTTGATGAGACCAAGTGTTTTTGATTGCTCATCGTTTGGATAAAATATTAGTTTTGGTAGAAACTTATTAAAGGATGAAACTCTACTTGAAGGTAAATATATTCCCCTGTGTTTTTATTCTATATAGTAAATGAATTCCGCGAAATTATGAGAAGGAAGGTAAAACAAAAACGTTGTTGGTTTACGTTTCCTACTAGGTAATCAAAGACCGTTTACACACATCATAAGTTTGTGATTTTTCTGTGGTTAACTTTCTATTAATCATGTTTTCTATCACTCTCCCTCAGAACTTGACCCTTTGTTTTCTCCTCCATGTCCATGTTTTCCTACATGGAATCCTAGTGTGGGTTAACTCGGGTGACATTTTTTACTTCCCTTTCTTTCTTTTAAAGTAATAGTTTTACTGACTCCTTTTCCGATGTGGTAATTTCAATGAAATTTCAAAACCCAATTTTAAAAATTGCGAGGACGCAATTTATTAAGGGGGGAAGATTGTAACGACCCGAAATTTTGAATAAATCTATTTTCCTAATTTTGTGTGTAATTTTATTTTTAAACTCAACAAAACTCTTTCATTTGATAACATGAGTATTATTAAAATGAGACAATTGGGTTTTGACTGTTATATGACCATTGGTCAATATGAACGCTAAAAACTAAACGTTTCGATTATTGTCTCTAAATATATGTGATCTTGGTTAATTAATATAGAAAGAAGATTTGATGGCCTCATCCAGTAGTCTCGGGCCAATCAAAGCCCATCTAACGGAACATGGGAAGGAGGTAGAACCACTGGGCTTTGCTCTGGATCAAACCCAAGATGAACTTCATCGTGTGAATCTAGAACGTAATCTCCTTCGCGAGAAGTTCAAACTGATAGAAATTACTAATCGTGCAATGTTGGCTGAGCCTCCCTCAGATTCTCTCACCTTAACACACCTTACACTTGGTCCTATGCTGGGTTTATAAGGGGCTTTGTAAGGAGACCGTAACTGCATTGTGTAATCCTTTGTTTTAAATTAAAATTTTGATTTCTTCTTATAATGAAGTTTATGAATTTTAAAATGTCCGGATAAATATAGTATGCATATTTTTGATGAATTTTAGAAAAAGGATATTTTAAAAATGTTTATGTAAACCTTAAATAATTAAAAACGTGTACTGATTTTAAAAAAATGGTATTCTACAATTATGTTCAATAAGAAATTTAGAGTCTAATAAGATCAACTTAATTTTTATGAATAGTAAATTATGATTAGTGACTTTATGCTTAGGATTTGTAAAGTGACCAAATGGATTAGTAATTTCACTAAAAGAAATTATTAACATAATCTAGGCATCTTGATTAAGTAGTGTGACTCAATAAAATGGTTAAATAACGGTTTCATAAATTATTAGTCAAGTATTAGTTTGTTCGGTTGAATAATTTTTTTAATTAACAATTATTTTAAAAATATTTAAAAAAAATTATTTTTATAAAATAGAATTTATTTTTGAATTCAGAACATCGATATTATGCTAGGGTAATTTTTGGGGAATTTTCTTAAAAGAATGAATTTTTGGTGAATAGTGTATTTATTTAAAAATTAAATTAAAAATATTTAGAAAAGTATTTTTATAAAATGGGGTTCATTTTTGAAATCAGATCTTTGATATTTTTTTAAGGTGAAATTTTCGGATTTTTCTAAGAAAGTTGAATTTTTGATGAATAGTGAAAATACAGTTTTTAAGTTACGAGTGTTTAGTGACATCATTAAATGATGTGTTAAGTATTTAATCATTATGTTAGACTTATGAATATTACAATAAGGTATGAGGTGTCCCAATTGGCCAATACCATGGGAAAATACCATGGAAAAGCCCATGGTTTTTTCAAAACCACCAATGAGGTGTCCCTTGGCCATTAATGCCTTGTCCCCCTCACTTTCCCTATAAATACTCACCATTATTTCCTTTAGTTTTCACTCCAAACTCTCCCCCAATTAAGCTCAGGTCTCATTACCTCCCAAGGTTCCCCCAAGCCCTCATTCTCCCAACCTTCGAGTTTTAAGAGTTACGTTTAAGGTAAGGGATCCTACCTCTCTCTTTCTTTTCTAGTAATCTCTTTTTATGTCATTTCTTTTATGCTCCATGACCTAATGTTGGAGGATGTTATTTTATATTCCTCTTACTGAACTTTTAATTTTCATATGATGAGAGACCCCCTCTTTCTCTCATCAATTCATTTAAAAAAAATTAAATGACGTCGTTAGGATGCCGAATTTGTAAGGGATTCGTTCACCTTTCTCATTTTTCAAAGTTCTACATTCATGTCAAGTCTTTCAAGTTCCTTTTTATTATGTTGGATTATGATCAATATATATATCATACTGATATATTATGTTCATATGATGAGAGACCCTATTTTATCTCGTCAATTCATTTTTGTTGAAGTTTAGGTTATGTCGTTAGGCTGCCGAATTTTTAAGGGATTCATTCACCTTTCTCATTTTTCCAAGTTCTACTTTCATGTCAAGTCTTTCAAGTTACTTTTTATTATGTTGGGGTATGATCTCTATATATATCATACTGATCTTTTATGTTCATATGATGAGAGACCCTATTTGATCTCGTCAATTCATTTTTGTTGAAGTTTAGGTGACACCGTTAGGCTGCCAAATTTTTAAGGGATTCGTTCACCTTTCTCATTTTTCAAAGTACTACTTTCATGTGAAGTCTTTCCAGTTTCTTTTTATTATGTTGGGGTATTATCTATATATCTATAATGCTTATCTTTTATTTTCATATTATGAGAGACCCTATTTTATCTAGTCAATTCTTTTTTTTTTGAAGTTCAAGTGACGACGTCAGGCTGCAGAATTTTCATAAGAGAAGTCTTATTTTTCTCTTCCTTTAATGTTCTTCATTTCATATGGTATATCTTTAAAATTTCATTACCATATTATTAAATCCTTTATATTCTGTGCCCGTACTTTTTTATGGATCATTTATTACGGGGTGACCCATGTCCCCTCTCTTTTCAATGTTTTCTAAAACCTCGTGACATAGCCGTTATACTGCAGAATTTCCGTCTCAAAATGTCTCTCTCTTATTCTCAAATTCATTTATTTTATTAAGTGAATACTCAAAGATATTTATTATAAAGGTGTATTCACGTATATACTAAAATTTTCTATTTTAAATTCTATGATTTACATACATGAGACCCCCTTTCCCTTTCTATGGGTTTAAAGTGACATAAAGATCATGTGTTTAAAGCAGTTTTTAAAACGTTATGATTATGGAATGAAACCCATTTATTTTATTCTATATGGGTTGTTTATGAAATGATTTATTATTATATATGTGGATAACATGATAATAAAGTGAAATTAAGGGTGTGCCCTGATAGCGCACCAATTCATTGGGTAAAGACTTATTCTCTAGAGATGACAGTTTTTTTACGACGCCTTGGTGAATAACCTTGTTAATTTTTAATGACACCTTGGGGATGGACCTTGGTAAAACAGAAATGATTTTCAATATTAAATGTTGTATCCAAATCTTTGTGTTATTAAATACGTTATTTTTATTATTATATGCCTCATGATTTCTTTATGATGGCCTAAATTTCTTTTTCATGACATTGTTGATGTATCTCAAGTTCACATGTTAAATGTTTCCCCTTGTTTCCCTTACTAGGCCTTCTGCTCACCCTTTCTTTTGATGTATGTCCCCATGTTATGAGATGCAGTAATGAACCTAGGATGAACATAAGAAGAAGCCTTTCAAGTGTTTAAGAATAATGTTTTATGTTTTCAAGTTTTAAGTATTTGGTTTCCAAGACACTAAACCTTAAAGATCCTCGGTTTTGTAAAATGTAATGAAATTTTATGTTCTAAAAAGGCGGGATGCCATAAATAAAATGTAATTATCTACGTGTTCGACATGTGACCCCTTTTAACACTTTCATATTTCATTAGGTTAAGGAGTGTGATGGTGTTAGTTTTATAGGGTGGATAGGCTAAAATTTATCATATGGAAAGCTCCACTAACACGAACTTCTCCCATATGAGATTTCATTCACGACTCAATTGTCAATGCTCAACATGGGTTTTCTCAATGAAAATCCCTTGTGATACTACCTCCATCCCATGTTATTCCAAATGGTATTTAAATGACATGATTTTACTTGTTGAGGGAATCATTTATCATTTATAAATTAATTTATTTTTTTCATTACTACTTATAGACAAGATTAAAAATGGAAAAATTATCATCCATTACAAAAAATAAACCACACTATTCCACATGATACAAAACCAACCAACCAAACAATCCCCTATGAAAAACTACATGATGAATGTCAAAAACACAACCAACTCATACATTACAAAAAATAAACCACACTATTCCATAATACAACCCAAAAACCAATAGAACCAAAAAACAATATCAGAGTACTATGCGTAAGACTAAACTAGAGACCCGAAAAAACAAAGACACACTCCAAATCTCCACACTATGATCCATTATCCAAGAACCACCACATCTCTCAAGAATCAAGATGAACCACTATCAATGAGATGCTTTACCTTTACCAATTTCCCATAATACGACTTCTTCAAAAGCACCAAAGTTCCAATGTAGGGGGTGAGTACTAATACTCATTATATTTTCCCCAAATGACTTCTCTACACATGCCGCTAGGATAAATCTGTTATCAAATTTATATAATGATTTTTATATGAAATATTCACAAGTAAAACCATTAATAAAAGTCAAAAATACCCTTAACAAGAGACCTTAACCAAACCAATAAACCAAAGGGAAAGCAAAACAATCATTCTATAAGCCATATCACCATTTAACATTAGCACAAAAATTTACATCTTGCAGAGCAGTGCACAAGAAGACAACCAAAATGGTGGGACTTCCCCCCATTCTATTCACCCCATTCTCAACTAGCTGTACTTTCTGACCACTACCCAAAATAGTGGTTCTTCTGACCACTATTCATAACTTTTTATAGTGAGAATCCCCACCCAATTTCACATCTCATGAAAAAAAATCCACAACCAAACATATAACCCATCAAGGCCACAACAACATGAAAATAACCATTTCCATAACATGCCATACCATATCAATAAATCACCGATTTTTTGAAATCACCCTTCAAACACTTTTCATGCAAAACCCCAGACTCAATAAAAAAACCTCTTTATTTAAAACATTTTTCAGGAACCATTTCCTTTACCCATTCCAAGAAACAAAGTATAAAATCTAAATTTTAAAATATAACAACAAGAACATTCAACTGTAAAACACCCTTTTCCCCAAAAATCCACTAATATGGAAAATGAGATTTCTAACCAATTTCGCACGTCAAAATAAAAATTAATTTCAAGCCAAAAAATAATATTTGTAACCAAAACCACTAGGTCAATCCAAAGGGAGATGAGAGAGAAGCCACCTACCTTTACGGTTCCGGTGAATTCGACCCACAAGAAACCACAGCCAATATAACACCCCGAGATTTTATGATAAGTATTTTTTTTAATTTATTTGATTTCATGTGTTTTATGCTACACCAGGATTATCTTGTTCTACACGCAACGCCGTATTAGCTTGCAGTATACACAACACTATTCTTGGATTGTGTTATACACAATTTCAAGTTTGTTTGATATTAGTCATTCTACGAAACATAGAGTGTATATATATATATTCAATGTATAAATGAAATATGGTTGGATTATGTTATATGAAACAACAACGAAGTCTTGTGCAACACGCAACCCTGACTTGGCTTGAATTACACGCAATCACGACCTTCCTCGATAGCGTGTGTAGTATGCAATACTAGGTTTCACTAAACAATGATATATTGTTATAATATTATTATGGACTAGATGTTATGAATATTATTAACTACATTTTGAATTTTATAACATTATTATTCATCTTACATATTTTATATAACATGGTATGAGAACAAAATAAATATTTTGGGTAAAATAATTATTTTTCTAAAAAATGTAGTTTTGCCGCCTTTTGATGGAACACCCACATTAAATCTAGTTTTTGAAATTTTTATAAGTTAAATTTGACAAAATAAAATTCATCCTTGAAATTAGGATATAAAAATTTAATTTGGATAAAATTTTCATATTATTATGATAACTTTCATATTTTGATGAGTAGTAAAACACGCTATATTTTAATTAAAAACAAATTTTTTCATCACAATAATTTTTATGGTCAGATTATTTTTATAATTGGTTTTAAAGTGTAATTGGATTATATTTTTACCATTTAATCTAATATTGGTCATTGGAAATAATTTCACTTTGAAATTGGACATAAACAAGTGTCGATCTTTTGATAGTTATTGTTTCTTAAAAACACGCTATTAGTTTTGATAATGGGAATTAATTTTAAAATTAATTAATGCCACTTCTATGTTTTGAATTTGAAAAAATGGAAATCATTTTTTAATTTGGAATATCAAATATAGATTAGGCTATTTTTTGGTATTTTTCTGAAAAACATCAATTTTTGATGAATAGTGAAAACACTGAGTTTTTGGTTAAAACCAAATTTTTATTTAAATAACCATTTATCTGATTTAAATTTATTTTAGGTAAAAATAGATAAATAATACTTATATAAGTTCAATGAAATTCATTGAAGTCATTTTATAATAATTTTATATTTATAAAAAATTTTATTTCACTTTTCACCATCTTTTACCCACCTCCTTGTAGCTTTTGCAATTGTTCATAAAACTTAATTTTACCACTTATGTGAGTTGAATTTATAAAATCCGAGAGACACGGTTAATATCAAGAAGTAAATTGTGGTTCATTTGGATAAAAATAATTTTTGGTGAATAATAACTTTTTACTTTTATTTACCACGGTTATATGTAAATAGGGTAATTCAAGGTAAAAAGAATATTATAATTATTCAAAATTACCTAAACACATGTCAAAATATTATTGGATGAGTAATGGAAGACCATGGGAATCCTTGGGTAGATTTTGGGACCCCATGGAGCCACTTATGAAAGACAATGACTCATTAGATTAATTAATTTAATGTAAAGACAAAATGGGCATTAACAAAAATCTTTTAGTAATTCATTTTTATAAGGGGATATATAAATTATCTTTTCAACTATAAATATTAATTGGAAATATAAAACAATTTCCTACATGTTGGTATTTTTTCTATAATTTTTAGACATCAAATAAATTAAATTATTTATGACACAATAATGATGCAATATTAACTCATTAATAAATGATTTAAATAAATAAGAATATAATGATTAAAATATTATCCAAAACCTATCCAGTTCATCTTGGATGATTTTATTTATAATATGAGTCATATTATATTCTACATTAATGTGTTTTGGACCTCTTTAAACCGAATATATGTTTATAATAAAATAATGTTTTCACACTTTCCTAAAGATCCCCTCCTCTCCATTATAAAAGGAGACCACTTCTATGCAATTCCACACACCTCTCAAGCCATTTTTCTTGTCCAAACTCTGCCCAATTAATCTATCTACATAAATCTACTCCAATTAGAAGCCTTACATTAGGCATAATTCACTTCAAGAATTCCTTTTGGTTCAAACCAAAGGAAGTTACCCAAATTAAAGGTAACAGTTTCTCTTAAGTTGTTTTCTTTTATTCTACTTCTCCAACCCCTAAACTCCTTTTAGTATTTTCTTTTGTAACAAAACCAGTATCCGAAATATACTAGGATGTTTTTATTATAGGTATTATAACTACACTTACACGCACCTCCATCTAATGGATGATGAACATAATGTTTCTGTGGATCGAAAACTAACGCCTCACGAAACGATGATTGTTCGATTTTCTCCTACCGCCTCTCATGGTGGCCATTATGATGGAACTATATTTATATATGATAAATATTATGTATTGTGATTTAATTATTCTTATTTACTTCCCAATTATATCAAGCCTTTATGGTTTCTATAGTGGTTAAATATGATGATCTCATTTGAGGAAGTGCGGACTACCACCCCCTCAAAGTGATGTGATTCATTAATGCCTTATGTGGGATGTATAAAGGATGTAGTTAATGATATTATATATGATATTGTACTGTAATTATAATATACATATTTATCATTATGTTTTAATTCCATTAAAATAAAAATAGAAATGAAAGTAGTGTTCATGTGTATGTACGGCTTACCATCTCCATGAACGGTGCATTTCATTTCTTACCTCCATATGTTATGTAATATTATAAATACATGTATATGCTGGATATATCTGATATATATGATATATAAATCATTAATATAATTCTGTATATAATGAACTTTTGACCACATGAACAACATGTAATTATAAGAAGTCCATTTTTGACTCAAGTACCAAATATCGACAAAACGAACATTATTAACTTAAATGGTTACATAATGTTTATAAAATTGTAATAAGTGATATAAAAGGAATAATAAATTTGAAAAAGGTTCTTAAGAAAGTCAAAATTAAATTTGGTTTATAATTCAGGAGATTAAAGAACGATCGAGTCATGTCGGACACGAGGTAAGGGAACATCTTAACCCAATTTCCGTTCTTTGGGTTGATCTTCTCTTTCTTGTTTATGTCGTTCTTTGATTATGTGAGAAATGAATTTTTATATCATATCATGAATTTATAATTTCTTTATTTGACCATATAGTGAATACACATAAGTGATCTATTCTATTTACAAAAAGATCTTTGTAAGGGATAATTTTGCAATCTCAACTGTTTTCTATCCGAGATTGCTTCTACGTAAGTATTTACGGGGGTTATATTTATAATCCATGTCCATGTTTTATAAAAAAAATCATGTATGTTTAAAGTCATTTTTAACAATTTTTGTCTTTTAATACATGGTATGTAAAGAATCTTTTTTTTACCATATGAGGTACTTTTTGACTTTTCCGACAAAAGTACGAGGAGAATGTTATTTTTAACTTATACGGCGTGAACAGATTTTTACGGTTTCATAACACCTCATTTTCCTGAATCTTACTAAGCAAGATTGCATGATTATTTTCAACAAAACCCTTTTCTTTTAAAATTTCATGAAATTTTGTGAAAAGAAAATGATTTTGAAGAAGAAAGGATATTTTCCTCAAGAACTAATTTCAAATGTTTTATCAAAACCATTTTCCATCTAAGATGACATTATTTCACATGTGTATATTTCAAGTTTAAGGTATCAACAATTTACATGGTTTCAATTTTCTTATGATGGAATTTCCATTTGTTTTATATAGATTATGAGATGATGGGATGATGTTTATGAAACCCAGTTTATTCTTTGGGTTATGATGAATGTTGTAAGTTTATTTTGTGGCACAAGTAATAATGATTTCATTATAAGATGGGTGGGACCTATATCTCCCTCCAATGAGTTGGGTAAAGATTTATATCTCATTAGATAGAAATGGATGGAATGGTAAGTTAATCTGGTTCAGTGTTACAGGACTGAAACGAGGAGTGAACTCGATTTAGAAAGGGAATTTGTCCACTAAGATGGTCTTGGCAGCAATGCCTTAGATACTATGGAAATAATAACATGTGCTGAATGGTTTCCACAATTACATGTTTTAATCCTATTATATTTTATCAAGGTTGATGTTCCATTATGATATATTCCTTACATACTTCCACGATTTATTTCTTTGCTCAGGATTTTGATGTTTAAATTTCATTTTCACGTTTATGATTTCAAATGTTTATGGAGTGTTTTATGTTCTCTATGTCTTCCATTACTGAGCATTTGAGCTCACCCTTTTTATGTTTTATTTTCCCCATTAATTAAATAAATGTTTTAGGTAAGGAAACAAAAAGGGGAAGATCGTTATGGGATATTTTGAAGATCTTTCAACATGATTAGAAGTTTATATTCCAAGTTTCCAAAGATACAAAACTATTTTGGTCTTTGGTGTCTATTTTTGTTATGTATTATGTATTCCACAAAAGTATTGTAATTTCCATGTACGTCAAGATTTGGGCCTCTATAGTTGGTATTAGAGGAAAGGTTTAGTTAACCTTTATAAACTAGGATGCGAAAACTTTAGTGAGATCCCAAGAGATATTTCTAAGGTATGTCTAGGGATGTCCCTAAGGTTAAGTATAAGTATAGGTTATAATCCTATAATTACGGTAACGATCTTAGAATTAAACCTAAGATGTTAGATATTGAAGGTACTCCCCATTTATTATGTTGTTTTCCCTAGCATGATTTTTGCCTCTTACGCTATTCTTTTTGGGTTTCAGATGATGGTTGGAACCTGAAGGAACCGTGTTGATCAGTGTAATGGACAATGCAATGATTGTCCTCCTGAACAACCAAATGTGATGGGAGATGGAGTAAAAAATCTTATTTCTATACTTACAAAAGCTATGAATCATTCTGGACTTCCAAATGAGCAGAGAAGGGAACCATATTCTATTGGGCCCTTCATGAGCCAATGTCCACCTTCTTTCATTGGGTCTTCTGGTCCACTTGCTGCTGAACAATGGATCAGTACCATTGAAAAGATATTTTCCATACTTCATTGTTCAGAGCATGAAGAAGTCATTTTGGTTGTTTACCGTTTAGAAGGTGAATAAGACCTGTGGTGGACTCTAATTAGTAATACATTGCCCCGAGATGAAATTGAATCCATGGAATGGGATGAGTTCAAGAACTTATTTTTCAATAAGTACTTCCCTCGTATTCTTCGAACAAATATGGAAGAGGATTTCCTTGAGCTTAAGTAAAAAAGATGATGAATCTGTTGGTATATACGAGGAGAATTTTACAAGGATTTCAAGGTATGAATCTGGATTTATCATCCAACCTGATAGTAAAGTTGATCATTTCTTTAGTGCCTTAAAACCAAGTCTTCGAAGGGAAATAACTATAAGAGACTTCAGTAGCTATGAAGAAATTGTGAGTTGTGCTATCAAGTTTAAACTAGAAGTTGGTGTTACATATCCATCTCATGTTTTTGACAAGAAACGAAAGATGGAGTTCAAGGAGAAATCTCAGAACAATGGTGAAAAGAAGATGAATGTTTCTTTATGCTCAATGTGTAGAAATAAGCATGGTGGAGATTGCCTAAAAGGTAATATAAAATGTTTTAAGTGTGGAAAAGAAGGTCATCGAGCTGTTGATTGTCAAATTAATGGGAAAAAGGTTTATAATGATGTGAATAGAGAAAAGACTACAGAGAACTCTCCACCAACACTTCAATTCTTCAAGTGCAAGGAAATGGGTCATTATGCTAATAAATGCCCTAATCCAAGGGTTAGTGATGATCGACATGAGAAAACACTTAAGGCAAAGGACAAATGAAATTCACATGCAATCACTACTGGTGATGTTGAATATGACAACGATGTGGTGGAATTATTAAGTGTCTATGTAATGGGATTCCAAAATAATGTTGTATATAGTATCGTGGAATATTGGAATATTTATGTATTTGTCTATTATGATTTTCAATAATTTTATGGTACCGGTAACTATGGAAAGTGATTGAAATATTGTTGGAAATAAGATGATATGCTCATAATGATGGGATAAAGAGAAAATTAAATGAGCTCATATTAGGAAAAAGTTATATCATGGTTTGAATATATATAAATTTTGGGATTTTTCTATATGGAATGAGTTACCTTTGGACAGTATTCATGTTTTCACTAAGGTTCTATGGTAATT
Source organism: Viscum album (assembly GCA_963277665.1). Classification (NCBI taxonomy): domain Eukaryota; kingdom Viridiplantae; phylum Streptophyta; class Magnoliopsida; order Santalales; family Viscaceae; genus Viscum; species Viscum album. The sequence continues at coordinate 1,190,644,189 of OY728161.1, forward strand.
TCTGTTTCAAGAGAACACATGATTAAGGAATTCACATGTTTGGAATGTGACCAACAAGATATATCATATGATAAATGATGTTATTCACGATCTTGTTATGTGACCTTTCCAGTAATAATTTTCTGTATACTATGAGATTGGACAGATGTATTTTGGATAATTCTAAAGATTGTATAGGGTTATATCGGACATCAGATAGTATTGTTTAAGGCTAGAACATTTTTTGAAATTATTTCTCCAATTTTATAATAGTGTAGTTTTAGAAAAAGGACAACCTGTAAGACGGGCGACAACCCGTCACATCGGACAAGGCTGTGGGAATCGAACCCACAACCAATGTGAAACAGGACATTATCGCCTACGACTGGCCTACTGGAAGTCCCTGGTTAATAGAAACTAATTTTATTTTATTAAACAGTATGATAGAAGAAGTATAAGTCCATTTTTTGAACCATATATGAATAATATCACCATATATGGACTTATGTATATAACTTTTGCTAACCTTATGTTTGAGACAGATGGAATGACCTATCATTCTATCGCATGACCCTCTAACACTTCATGGAAAACAAATTCAACTTCATTTTTTAAGATATGAAGTGGAAATTGTTCAAGACAAGAACAACAATGAGATTGTACCAAAATCAATTATGAATTTCTTTTAATTCAAAAATTATTCAATATTAGGGAAATTATATTGAAATCCAAAAATGTTATCCTAGTACTCTTATATCTGATCAATCAGATGGTACCTTAGATCATCACAAAACTATGGCTTTGTGATTGTTGGTTTTTTCATAGCCCTGTTCTCTACCACTCTCCATCAGAACATGATGGTTAGAATTTTCTTCCATATCCATATTTTCCCCTAGGTTCTCCTATGTGGAAACCTAGTGATTAGTTAATTTGGGTAATCGTTACATTTCATACTTTATTTTTTAAAGATAGGTTTTGGTATTCCCTTTTTAAGATGTGGGTTTCTATTAAAGAAACATTCAAGTATTACACTATTTATAACCCTGACAAATTTTGAGAGAGAAATTAATTTTAAGAGGGGTAGAATGTAACACCCTGGGATTTTATGATAAGTATTTTTTTATTTTATTTGATGTCATGTGTTTTATGCTACACCAATATTATCTTGTGTAATACACAACACCGCATTAGCTTGCAGTATACGCAACACTATTCTTGGATTGTGTTATACACAATTTCAAGTTTGATTGATAGTAGTCATTATATGAAACATTGAGTGTATATATATGTATTCAATGTATAAATGAAATATGGTTGGATTCTATTATACGAATCAAAAAAGGAGTATTTCAAAACACGCAACCCTTACTTGGCTTGCATTACACGCAAACGCGACCTTCCTCGACGGCGTACGTAGTACGCAATACCAGGTTTCACTAAACAACGATATAATGTTATAATATTATTATGGACTGGACTTTATGAATGTTATTAACTCAATTTTGAATTTTATAACATTATTATTCCTCTTAAATATTTTATAGAACATGGTATGAGAACAAAATAAATTTTTCGGGTAAAATAAGTATTTTTCAAAAAAAAATACAGTTTTGCCGCCTTTTGATGGTGCACCCACTTTAAATCTAGTATTTTACATGTTTATAAGTTAAATTTTACAAAATAAAATTATTCCCTGGAATCAGGATATAAAAATATAATTTGGATAAATTTTTCATATTATTCTGATAACTTTCATATTTTGATGAGTAGTAAAAACATGGTATATTTTAATTAAAAACAACTTCTTTCATCACATTAATTTATATGGTTACATTATCATTTTAATTGGTTTTAAAGTGTAATTATAATATATTTTTACCATTTAATCTAATTTTTGACATTGTAATTCATTTCACTTTGAAATTGGACATAAACAAGTGATGATCTTTTGATAGTTATTGCTTCTTAAAAACACGCTATTTGTTTTGATAACAGAAATTAATTTTTAAATTAATTAATTCCACTTATATGTTTTGAATTTAGAAAAATTGACATCATTTTTGAATTGGGAATATCAAATATAGCTTAGGCTGAATTTTTGTATTTTTCTGAAAAACATCAATTTTTGATGAATAGTGAAAACACTTAGTTTTTGGTTAAAACTGACTTTTTCTTTAAATAATAGTTTATCTGATTTAAATTTATATTAGGTAAAAATAGATACATAATGCTTATATAAGTTCAATGAAATTAATTGGAGTCATTTTATAATAATTTTAGATTTATAAAAAATTATATTGAACTTTCCACCATCTTTTACCCACCTTTGAGGAGCTTTTGCAATGGTTCATAAAACATAATTTTACCACTTCTATGAGTTGAATTTAGAAAATCTGAGAGACAAGGTTAATATCAAGGAGTAAAATGTGGTTCAATTAGATAAAAATAATTTCTGGTGAATAGTAACTTTTTACTTTTATTTACCATGGTTATAGGTAAATAGGGTAATTCATGGTAAAAAGAATATTATAATAATTCAAAATTACCTTAACACTTGTCCAAACCTTATTGGATGAGTAATGGCCAACCATGGGAATCCTTGGGTCGATTTTGGGACCCCATGGAGCCACTTATAAAAGAAAATGACACATTAGATTATTTAATTTAATGTAAAGACAAAATTGGCATTAACAAAAATCTTTTAGTAATTAATTTTTAAAAGGGGCCATATAAATTATCCTTTCGACTATAAATATTAATTTTAAAGATAATAATATTTCCTACATGGTGGTATTTTTTTTTAATTTGTAGACATCAAATAAATTAAATTATTTATGACACAATAATGATGCAGTATTTACCTCATTAATAAACGATTTTAATAATTAAGATTATAATGATTAAAATATTATCCAAAACCTATCCAATTCCTATTGGGTGATTTTTTTTCAAATATGAGTCATCTTATATTTGACATTAATATGTTTTGGACCTCTTTAAAAAGAATATAAGTTTATAATAAAATAATGTTTTCACACTTTCCTAAAGAGCCCCTCCTCTCCATTATAAAAAGAGACCACTTCTATGAAATTCCACACACCTATAAGGCCATTTTTCACGTCCAAACTCTTCCCAATTAAGCTTTATACATCCCTCTCCTCCCCTTAGAATCCATACATTAGGAATAAGGCACTTCAATAATTCCTTTTAGTTCAATCCAAAGGAAGTTACCCAAATTAAAGGCAACCGTTTCTCTTAAGTTGTTTTCTATTATTCTACTTATCCAACCCCTTAAATCTTTTCAATACTTTATTTTGTAAAAACAACAGTATCCTAAATATACTAGGATGTTGTTATTATAATTATTAGAACTACACTTACAGACACCTCCATCTAATGGATGAAAAACATAATGTTTCTGTGGATGGAAAACTAACGCCTCACGAAACAATGATTGTTCGATTTTCTCCTACCACCTCTCATGGAGGCCATTATGATGGAAATTTATTTATATATGATATATATTATATTTATTATTTCATTATGCTTCTTTACTTCCCAATTATGTCAACCCTTTAGGGTTTCTATAGCGGGTAAATATGATGATCTCATTTGAGGAAGTGCGGACTACTGCCCCCTCAAAGTGATGAGATTCGTTAATGCCTTATGTTGGATGTATAAAGGATGTAGTTAATGATATTATATATGTTATTATACTGGAATTATAATATACCTATTTATCATTATGTTTTAATTCCATTAAAATAAAAAATTAGAAATTAAAGTTGCGTTCATGTGTACGTACGGCTTACCGTCTCCATGAACAGTGCATTTCATTTCTTACCTCCATATGTTATGTAATATTATAAATACATGTATATGATGGATATATATGATATATATGATATATAAATCCTTAATATCATTCTGGATATAATGAGCCTTTGACCACATGAACAACATGTAATTATAAGAAGTCCATTTTTGACTCAAGTACCAAATATCGACAAAACGAACATTATTATCTTAAATGGTTACATAATGTTTATAAGATGGTAATAAGTGATATAAAAGGAATAATAAATTTGAAAAGGGTTCTTAAGAAAGTACAAATTAACTTTGGTTTATTATTTAGCTGATTAAAGAACGATCGATTCATGTCGGACACGAGGTAAGGGAACATCTTAACCCAATTTCCGTTCTTTGGGTTGATCTTTTCTTTCTTGTTTATGTCGTTTTTTCATTATTAAAAAAATGAATTTTTATATCTTATCATGTATTTATACTTTCTTTATGTGACCTTATTGTGAATATAAATAAGTGATCTATTTTATTTACAAAAAGATCTTTGTATGTGATAATGTTGCAATCTCAATTGTTTTCTATCTGAGATTGCTTATACGTAAGTATTTAATGGGGTTATATTTATCATCCATGTCCATGTTTTATAAAAATGTTTCCATGTATGTTTAAATTCCTTTTTAACCATTTTTTGACATTTACTACATGGTATGTAAGGAATCTTTTTTTACCATACAAGTTTCTTTTTGACTTTTCCAACAAAAGTACGAGGAGAATGTTATTTTTAACTTATACGGTGTGAACAGATTTTTACGGTTTCATAACACCTCATTTTCATGAAGATTACTATACAAGATTGCATGATTATTTTCAACAAAACCATTTTATTTTAAAATTGCATGAAATTTTGTGAAAAGAAAATGATTTTGAAGAAGAAATGATATTTTCCTCAAGAATTCAATTCAAATGTTTTATGAAACCCATATTACATCTAAGATGACATTATTTCATATGTGTATGTTTCAAGTTTAATGAATCTACGATTTACATGGTTTCACTTTTCTTATGATGAAATTTCCATTGGTTTTATATGAATTATGAGATAATGGGATGATGTTTATGAAACCAATTTTATTCTTTGGGTTATGATGAATGTTTGAAGTTTATTTTGTGGAACAAGTAAGAATGATTTAATTATGAGATGGGTGGGACCTATATCTCCCTCCAATGCATTGGGAAAAGATTTATATCTCTTGAGATAGACATGGCTGGAATGGTAAGTTAATCTGGTTCAGTGTTAGAGGACTGAAACGAGGAGTGAACTCGATTCAAAAAGGGACTTTTTCCACTAAGATGGTCTTGGCAGCAATGCTTTGGCTACTATGAAAATCATAACATGTGCTTAATAGTTGCCCCAATTACATGTTTTATTCCCATTATATTTTATCATGGTTGATGTTCCATTATGATATATTCCTTACGTACTTCCACGATTTATGTCTTCTCTCATGATTTTGATGTTTAAATTTCATGTTCATGTTTTTTCGTTCAAATTTTTATGGATTGTTTTATGTTCTCTATGTTTTCCCTTACTGAGCAATTGAGATCACCCTTTTTATGTTTTATTTTCCCAAGGAAATAAAGAATGTTTTTAGGTAAGGAAACAAAAAAGGGAAGATCGTTATGGGAGATGTTGAAGATCTTTCAACATGATTAGAAGTTTATATTCCAAGATTCCAAAGATACTAAACTATTACAGTACTTTGGTGTCAATTTTTGTTATTTATTAAGTATTCTGAAAAAGTAATGTAATGTCCATGTACCTTAATATTTGGGCCTCTACATCCAAAATATAGAGAACGCACCACCGAAATCACTCTAGATCTCCTTACCTAACATCCAAAAGCATTAAAATTAACATATAATGCCACAACAACCCATTATCTACACACAACAGGTGTAGATCATTAAAACTGAGATAGAGGGATATGTAGATCTAGAGAGAACCCAAAGAATCCAAGAGGAGAGACTTACCCAATAGAAACCACGTTGAATCCACCATGAAATCCCTTTGAATTGCTTCCAAAACATGTGAAGGATCCCCTACAACCCTTTAGAACCGAAAATCTTGAGTGATGCTCGAGTGGGAGGATATTTGGAATGAAATGAGGCAACCCCGAGGGAGCCCTTTTTAAAAATTATACTTTTAAGTGGCCCCATGGTTTGGAAAACTATATGATAACCGTGTGCATGACATTGCCTGAAGTGAAGGGATCTACATGGTTTCCTCGCACAGTTTTCTCAATCATGCATAGGCCATGTGAAGCCTATTATCTCCCCATTCACGGTTTCATAGATAACTCACACAGTTTTCTCTAACCGTGCATTGAACGTACACCCTTAGAAAATCCTCCTAACATTTTCAAAACCATTCCAAACACTCCCAGCCTCTTCCCAACTCATCCCATGCACTTTAAACACATAAAATGGCACAAAATGGCTATATATCACTAACCAGGGGTGCTATATTCTCCCCACCATTGGACATTCCACCCTCGGAAAGTATAAAACCATTTATTTGTTGAAAGATCTCAGGACATTTCTTGGACATCTCTTTCTCACGCTCTGAAGTCTCCACTTTAATATTACCATGCAGATACAAATCATGAAGTAAACCAATGATTTTACCATGAATGACTTTATCTTGCATATCCACAATCTTCACTAGCACGTGCACTATGGAAGAATCCAGTTATATCAAAACCCGATCCCAATGAATCACATGGTCAAGGTCCAACAGATAATTTTTCAACATTGTCACATGAAACACATTGTGCACCACACTAAACCATGGTGGAAAATACAAACGATATTCCACCTCTCCAATCCACCCACGTATTTCAAAATGCCAAATATACCTTGTAGATAACTTACCCTTCTTCCCAAACTGACGATGTCCCAACCTAAGGGTGATTCTCAAAAACACCGGATCACCCACCCCAAATGATAACGGTCGTCGATGATGGTCTACAAATGATTTATGAGAAATTTTATCCTTCTCCTTCCTCTCCCTAATCAATCTAATTTTCTCTAATGTCTCTTGGAAAAGGCTTGGTTCAATCATTGAAGTCTCACCCGTTTCCACCCAACATAGTGGAGAACGATTAGAATGCCTATACAAAGCCTCAAAATGGAGGCATCTACATCAAAACCGGATAACTGTTATTATGGGAGAACTCCACCAATGGTAAGTGAATCTCCTAGTAACCATAAAAATCCATCACACAAGCCCTTAAAAAATCCTCCAAGGTTTGTATCATCTTCTCAGATTGGCCATCCGTCTACGGAAGATATGTTGTGATCATAATCAACTGTGTTCCAAGGGCTTGCTGTATGGATTTCCGAAAACAAGATCCGAACCATGGATCTCTATCTGTTACAATCGAAACTAGAACACCATGCCTATTTACCACCTCCCCGATATAGATTTTGGATAGATCATACACCGTATGAGATTCACGAATTGGGACAAAATGGGCTGACTTTCCGAGCCGAACCACAATCACACATATGTCATCGTTTTTCTTGATCGTTCTTTGGAGACACTTCAAAAAATTCATTTTCATTTTCTCTCATTTCCACACTGGGATAGGTAATGATTGAAAGAAGCCTACTAGCCAGTGATGCACAGCCTTGACTTGCTGTCAAGTCAAGAATCTCGAAACAAACTTGGCCACATCCCTTTTCATACCTAACCACCAAAACAATACTATTAATTCCTTAAAATATTCTAAATTCTAGGATGGATATCCCACTTAGAATGATTATAAGACCTAAGAAGTTCCTTCCGAAAAAACCACTTGTACCACCATCCGATTATGAAAACACAAGACTAAATTCCCTTTCAGTTCCAAGATCTCAATAGTCTCCCAACCATTAAGTTTCTACCTCATCGCCATACACTCGGAATCAGATATCTGTGTCTCTTTAACCAAACCAACCAATTCAGGAACCATCAAAACTAGAGAGAAGACCACTTTTTCCCCCTGGTCCTCACATTCCAACTACATGTCAGCTATGACCAACAACAACTACTGCTGATTCATTGCCTATTTTACCACTTCATCATATTATTTTCTACTTAATGCATCCACCACTAAATTTCCATTACCCTATGTGTAAATTTTGTAGAAATAAAAAATATGAAGATATTCTATCCATATCCTTTGCCTCAGGTTCAAATCTCTTTGTGAAAGTATATTCATTAAGCTCTTGTGATCATTAAACACAATAAATTTCTCACCAAATATATAATAACACCACATCATGAAAGAATGATCCACTACCACCAACTCCAAATAATGTGTTGGGTAGTTCTTCTCGTGGAACCTCAACTGTCGTGAGCTATAGTCAACTACATGATCCCCCCTGCATGAGAACACACCCCAACCCTGATCCCCTTGCGTCACAGTACACCACATACAAATTTCCCTGGACTTGGAGAAACCATATTTGGTGTTGATTTAAGGCGACCATTTTACTCTGCAATGCATTTTCGGCATAGCTCATTCCATTGAAACTAGATAATATTCCTTTTCAAATCTATCATTGGTGATGCCAATCGTGAATATTCATGAACAAAATGTCGATGATACCCAGTTTGACCAAAGAGGCTATGTGTCTCGATAAAATTCTTTGTCCGTTTCCAGGAGATAACAACCTCTGTCTTTTCTGGATCAACTAAAAAACCCCACTCAGTAATAACATAGAAAAGGAAACGAACCTCTTGTATCCAAAAGTCACACTTTGACAATTTGGAATACAACTGATGGTCCCTCAGGATTCCCAACAATATATTCAAGTGCTTCTCATGCTCCTCCTTTTTTCTCCAATAAACCAATATATCATCAACAAATTCCACCAAAAAAAATCCAGATGTCTTAGATATATATGATTCATTAATTCCTTGAACACTGCTGGTGCATTCGTTAGACCAAAGGGCATAACCACATACTTGTATTAGCCATATATACTTATAAAAGTTCTTTTCTGTATATCCTCCTTCCAAACCCACAGCTGATAACACCCTGATTGTAAGTCAATATTGGAGAACCACTAAGCTCCCCTCAAAATTTTCAAACAAATCTTCAATGTGTTGATGTGGATATTGATTCTTTACCATAACTTGATTTAGTATATGATAGTCGATGCATAACCACATCGTTTCATCCAAATTCTTAACAAAAAAAACTGGCGCCGCCCATGGATATGTACAAGTCTAGGTTATCCCTTTGTTCTCTAACTCTCCAAACTACACTTTTAGTTCCCGTAATTCAGTTGCTTCCGTCCAATAAGATAGAAATGAGATCGGAATGGTCCCCATAAAGATATCAATCGTAAACTCCACTTCTCTTATGGGTAGTGACCCTAATAATTAATTAGAAAAAACATCCATAAATTGATCCAAAACTACTAGAAGAACACTTAACTCAATACCCTCCATTGTTGCCAATGAAAAAGGTTCTAACTGGTTTGATATCATGAAAATCACTGGTTCCAATGAGCTTGTTGCACACTATATCTCTTTCTTGACCCCTATAAAGATATTTCTAACACTATCCTCCATCAAAAAACTAATATTTCATGTATAACAATCAATGTGGGACTTTAACATAGTCCAAAAATCCATTCCTAGGATTATATTCTACACATCCATATCAAGCATTGTGATGTCCCACGTTAACTCAACCTCATCTAGCACTATATGAAATGATCTACCTAAGAAATCTCAACAAGTTTTTCACCCAGAGGAGTTTGAATTTTGAGAACCATAAGAATAATTTCTACCATTAATCCCAACAAATAAACAATGAAAGAAACAATAAAATAATGGGAATCTTCCGTATAAAACAACACTTGCATTGACATGGAATTTAAAAGAATTGTACCCCGCACTGTGGCTGGTTCAGACTAATCATCTGTCACAACCTACATAGCTCCAAACATATGTTTACCTACCACACTCTTCTCCTTATTACTCTGTTGAGGTGTCGTGGTATTCTGAGAATTACCATGACCAACATTACTCTTATACTGAGGGGTATGTTGTTACCCCCGTCTCATCGATGCATAAGACCCCTACGACCATTGAGGAGTTCCACAGACACCTGACCTTGGATAATTATAACAATAATGTTTCATATTCTCCATCTTCTTACAATTATGACATTATCAAGGTTGTTACATTTAATCTAGATTGATGTGGCTCGTAGAACCACACTGAAAACATCACAGCTTACTAATACGCTTCAGAAGAAGATTAATTGATCTTGTTGTTAGATTCTGAGTCGTACTACCACCCAAGAAATAAGTGTCCCTATTCCTCTTGAAGCCAACGTTTGTGATCCCACTATTTCCAATAGACACCAACAAACATCCTCTCCTTTTTCCCCCACAAGATCCCGCTCATTCCACCCTAACACGATTCACCATTTTCGTATACTCATCTATACACTACATCGATATCTTAGAACAAATTCAATGGTTCAACCCAGCTTCAAAACATCGTGACTTTGATGATGTGGTACCCACCACCTCAGCTGTAAACCACAATAATTTCATAAACATAGCTTCATATTCTGTTATTAAAAGTTTCACCTACTTTAACTTGAAGAAATCCGTGCTATGATTAATTTTAAATGTATTAGGGTAGAATTGTTTATTATCCAATTCCTCAAACCCCTACCATGTCACACTATGGTTCGTCCCTACATAGATTTCCAAATCCACCATTGAACGGAATGATATTAAATCATATACATATATAACTTCATTTTCATCACTGCCGGTGTTCCCAAGAATTCAAAAATCCAATTCATTCTGTTCAACAATGCTTCTTCCCACTCTGGCTAAGAATCGCCCCTAAAGATGGGTGGATTATGACTTTGAAACTAAATCAATTGATCCAAATTCCTTTTTTTATTCACATTTTTATCACTTCCAACTTATTGGAAAGCTTTTACTATACTTTTCACTAGCTACTGGTTCACCTGAGGCTCAGGCACAACCATATTTTCAGCAACATCTTCTGGTAGGTCTCTACGATGCCTACCTGGTGCCATTTCTATCACTACAAAAACAACCATAATTCCTTGTATTTTTTCAACCCATGATTCAAAAATTCTAGTTCAATTGCACTAAAAATATCACAACTAGGCTTTCCACAAATAATAATTTCCCATGTTTCGCTATTTTGAAAAATTCACCATGTTTTGAAAATCAACCCATTTCCAAAATACCACAAATTACCATGTTTCAAATCCTTTCATTTTGAAACCCAATTCATATTTTCCAAATCCACAAATTCATATCACCTATAAGTCATTATGGCCTAATAAAATATGAATCCTAGTGGGAAGTCATTTCGTGCGTGCATTCCATTCTCTTCTCATTGGCGATACCCACGAAAATGACATATTCAATGCCTATAAGTGTCTCCCAACACATATGTACCCAACACCCTGATAACTTGAAATTCAGCATAAATGGGTTAGTAATATCCTTTTATGCAATACATTTCATGTTCTGACAATATTATGCCTTGAAACCTTCCTGAGTCAAGGAATAGATCGAGAACAAATGTTAACATCAAGATCAACAGTCAACATCAAAAGATTGAACAACTACTCTCACTTGAAAGCCAAGGACCAAAAAAATTGACACCACTTGTAACATCCTGCACTATCTCATTATCTTGAGAGGGAGGAGGAATTCTACTTGGCCTTAAGAGACATTCCCAAGGCTCCAAAGGCTGACAATAAATGGTGGGGGCTTTGAGAATAAGTTGGGGAGTAATTTTCCCTTGAGACAAAACCTACCAACCAAACAATCTACTATAAACAAACTACCTGATGAATGTCAACATCACAACCAACTCATAAATTACCAAAAATGAACCACATTGTTCCACAATACAACATTAAAACCAATAAAACCAAACACAATATCAAAGTGCTAATGTGAAGACTAATCTAAAGACCCAAAATAAACCAAGATACACTCCATCGCTCCAAACCATGCTCCTTGCTCCAAGAACTACTGCATATCCCAAGAATCACCATAAACCACTAGCAATGAGATACTTTAACCTTACCTCTATATTGGAATACGACATCTCCAAAAGAACCAAAGGTCTAAAGTAGGGGTTGAGTACTAATTCCCAGTAGTTTTTCCCCAAATGAATTCCCCACACATGCCACTAGGATAAAACCGTTAGAAAATTTATATAAACCAATATATATAAAATAATAAAAAGTTCAACCATTACCATAAGACAAACATACACTAACTAATTCACCATACCCAAACCAAGATCCCAAAGAGAAATCAAAACTATCATGACATAATACATCTCAACATTTAAAATTAGAACAATAATTTCCTTCTTTCAAAGCAATGCATAACCAGGAAACCAAAAAATTGGGACTTTCACCCATCTTGTTCACCCCAATCTCAACTGGCGGTACTTCCCAACAACAACCCAAAATGGAGGTTCTTCATACCACAGTCCATCACTTTTTATAGTGAGACTCCCCACCCACATTCACAACTCATTGCAACAAGCCACAACCAAACATGTAACCCATCAAGGCCACAGCAACATGAAAATAACCACTTCCATAACATGCCAAACCACATCAATAAATCACCCATTTATTGGTACCACCCTTAAACCACTTTCAATGTTGAATCCTTAACTCAATAAAATAACAACTTTATTAGAATACATTTTTATAAACCATTTCCTTTACCCAAGAAAAGCAACGAATTTTAAAATCTACATTTTTAAATTTATCAACAATAACATTCAACCGTAAAAACCCTTTTTCCCCAAATATCCACAAACATGGACAAAGGTATTTCTAACCAATTTCACATGTCAAAATCACAAATATTTTCCATCAAAAAAAAAATTAATTGTAACAAAAACCAATAGTTCTAACCAAGTTGAGTTGAGTGAAAATCCAACAACCTTTAGGGTTCTGGTGAATTCAACCCCCAAGCAACCAAAACAAAAATCTGGTAAACACCCCACCAAAACCACTCTATATCTTCTTCCCTAACACCCACAACCCTTAAAATTGACATCCACGAAATAAACAACCCTAGATATATAAAAAATGGGTGTAGATATAGAAAAACTGAGAGAGAGAGAGAGAGAGATGTAGATCTAGAGAGAACCCAAAGAATCCAAAGGAGAGACTTACCCAGTAGAAACTGCCTTGGAACCACCGTGAAACCCCTTTGAATTGCTTCAAAAACATGTGGGAGAGCCCCTCCAACCCTTAATAACTGAAAATTCAGAGTGAGTCACGAGTTGGAGGAAATTTAGAATGGAATGGGGAAACCCTGAGGGACTTGTATTTAAAAACCCAACATTTATTTGGTTGCATGGTTAGAACGCACAGTTTGGAAAACTGTGCGCTAGCTGCGTGCACTCCACTGCCTCAAGTGAAGGGATCTGCACAGTTTCCTCACATGGATTGTCAAATAGTACGTAGGTTGTGCAAAGACTACAGTCCCCCCCTGCACAGTTTCCTAAAGAACTTTTATTGTTTCCTCTAACAGTCCTCAAACCATGTGCCATTAAAAATACCTCCAAACTTATTTAAAATCATTCCAATCTCTCCCAACCTTTTCCCAACTCATTCCATGCACTTTAAAAACACAAAACAGCATAAAAAGGATACATACCTCAAACTGGGGGTCTTACCCTATTCACCCATTGTTCTAAGATGGTTGGTTTCTACTAAGTGGTAACATGTTTGAAAAATAATGAACCAACCATGAGAAACTTCACTGCCTCATTTTGCATAGTTGGAACAAGTATGTTATACAAATTGGGAAAACCGAGAGCCAACCATGGAAAACCAAAAATCTTTTAATATTTACAAATATTTCCCTCAAAGAACCCTTAAATAAAACCCAATGAAGTAATAATTAGTATATGGGTTTAGGAATATCTGAAATAGTAACTAGATATTACAGATATTCACATTCCTTCTATCATTGGATATTAAATTCCCCCTAAATATCCATATGATTTAACATGGATATGTTTTTTTATTAAATATTATATCATATCTACATATAATGAAAAATATTGAGTGTTATTTGATAATCTATGGTGATATTGGAAAATAAATATTCTCTACTCAATATAGATATTTTATGGTAAGGAACATTGATCATAATATAAATATATTATTCGTTATTTGAGGAATCCTTATGAAATGTTATGATGCATGTGGATCAGAATTATATAGCTCCTCGATGACTGGGTTTTTTAGGAGGTGAATCAATAATCTATCATTATATGGGTTTCTATATATTGTTTAAACAATCTTGTTAATGGTATTTTCAGTAAAGGGATCATGGTGTATGAGATCATGGAATCTAATAAATAAGAATTTCCGTAATTAAGAATTTATTTATTATTATACATCATATTTTCATAATGATATTATATATCGATTATTTTCATTCACTTTTTATGATTAAATGGAATGTTTTTTCAGTTATTTCCTTTAAAAATTGATCATTCCATATTTTATCCTGACAGTCATGTTGTTCAAATTTTATTTTGTTCAGTTATTAAAAATTTATTTTCGATTATTCTTATTTATTCTTGATTGATTTAATTATACATTACCCTTAATGAGTATTTTTGGGGACTCTTGTTTTTTTCGTCCTTAAAATTCTAGGGATGTACTATAATTGATGTTTATGGATATTCTAGTGGGAATAATTTAATTCTCCAAAAAAATATGTTTTAATTTTTTTTTCAAATTTAATATTCGACTAAAGTATGTTTCTAGTTTTCCTAGAATACTAAACTATTCAGTCCATTAGGATATGATTTATTGCATTTTATGATAGAATAATAAATCATCCACCAACTCGAGGCTATACGTAATGGAGTAACTATATTTGGTATCAGAGGAAGTTTGTTAGAGTCCATTAGAAATAGATTTAGGAAATCATATTTTATGGAAAATGACCTTATGATAATGTTCAATGATATGTATAGAATAAAATTTAAATGTTTTTAAAGTATGATTTTATGTCTTCTATCCTTTAGAATAAATACCTCTATAGATACCACAAGTGGATATGTTTCTGAAATAGATGTATCTAGGGGTAATAACAATGAAAAGGGTCCATTGGGATTGACTTGATCATTACCTGGTGCATGCCAACATTCCCTACTACACATCTTGTTTGACTCTCTATATGGATAATCCTAGGATAATTCACATTTTTTAAACCATTATGATGTATTAGAATATATGATGATAACGGATGACCATGTTTAAAACAAAACTGCATTACATTGAAAAAAGGTGTCTCGAATGAAAAAAATGTTATTTTTTAGAAATAGAATGGCATAAATTTATGAATTTCTATTAAAAAATATGTTTCTGAATGAAAGAAATAACTATCATCCTAGGGATCCATTTATAGTTCATTATCTTAAAAGTTGGAAATCTGGGAATTATATGATTCAATTCCTTCATCAAAAGGTTATCCCCTCAAATAGTGATAGACCTTTGTTGAAATAATATGGTCAATGTATTTATGAATCCAGAATCAATAATTAAATTGGAGAAGCATTTTTCCTATGGTATTTTAGTGATAAAAATTATGTAAGAGAAAAGGCTAGTATTACATTTTAGATGCATATATATCATTATTAACTTAAGAGTTATGAATACCATCATTTTTTATGGGTTTAATGATGATTAAGAGTTCTATATATAAAACTTCCCATTTGAAAATGTTTTTTGTATGAATATTACATGATTAAAGATATTTGTTGAAAAAATTTAGTATAATACAACACATTGGTCTAGAATATGAAATGTTATTTAGGGATGAATTACATTTCATTATTGAGGATAAAATATTAATGGTATTGTTATATTTTACGGTTTATCTTATATTTTATGTTTTTCTATTCATAGGTACTCAAAATTTGAAAACATTATAGTAATTAATTTTTTTGAAAAATGAAACCCACATGGAGGGTTTGAACCTTCCAAATTAGGTAAGGCTATAGGGATTGAACCCTTGAAAAATGATGATAAGGGTATAGTTCCTACCACTGGCATATGTTATTTCCTAGTTAATACATAATTTTTTTCTTTCAATGATTTGACGAATAAATATTATTGATGAAACAATGTTGTTATAATTAAGGTTTATAGATTAATGTAATATATTGGATAACTTGTTAAAACCATATTGGTTTTGGTAAATAGTTTTAGAAAAACTGAAGGAAATATCTATATTTTGTGGATATTAAAATCAATTAAAAGTTTATTTTAGTACTCGGGGATACAA
The DNA here is from genome assembly GCA_963277665.1 of Viscum album. NCBI lineage: Eukaryota > Viridiplantae > Streptophyta > Magnoliopsida > Santalales > Viscaceae > Viscum > Viscum album. The sequence continues at coordinate 1,190,660,371 of OY728161.1, forward strand.
AAATAATTTTTGGATATTTATTTATTATTTTATATGATGAATTAGAAATTATTCAATTCTTATCCAATGGAAGATATGTTTCTTATGAAATATAAATGTACCATCTAGGTATTTTTCATTTTATCCATATGAATAAACATACTCCCTCAATATTATGAAATCTATCTTGTAATAAAAATGAAATACAATTACTTTTATATATAATTAATCAAAAAGACAATTAAATCAAAAAAATATATGGTTTTGGGGTTCTTAACTTTCCATTAATCATTCAATTTATTGTGATAAATGAACTCTATCAATATCTATAATTATTAATTATTTTAATTCATGTTAATACCATCATTTTACAATAATTTCCTACAACATAGAGACCTAGTTATTTTTTCCATATTACCTTTTTTACTTTATGATCTCTCTACTTAAGAAGATATTTTATTATCACTTTTAATATGTGTTTTTTTCAACAACAGAATTCCAAAATATCTATCCCTTGATTTCCTAGATGAATTATAAATTTCAAATATTAAATTTATTTTAAGTTTAAGAGAATATAAAACCCCAAACTTATAAAATGAGAACCTTGTATTAGATATCATATGTGAAACACAACACCGATCTTAAACATCCCATGAAATTTATTTTTTAATTGAATCTACATGATAACTTAGGGGCTACACAACCCATGAGTCTAAATGGACCATAATGTAGTATACCATTTTAAATTAGCCATTAAATTAGATTTTATTAATCATAATAACTAAATTATAAAAAAATTGGTTATATATTGATTATAAATAGAATAAAAATCATTAAAAATAAATAAATGTTTTCTACAGAACTTTATTTTTTTAAATTAAGGTTTAGTTCTGCTTTGAACACATAATTTAAAATTATTTTATACCAAATTTAAAAAAAATTATTTCAAAAATGAAATTTTATTTTTGAAATCATAATATCAAAAAAATAATTTTAATTTTTTGTAATTTTTTGAAGAAGAATCATTTTTTATGAATCATGAAAATATTAAAAGTTTATTAAAAAATGCAATTTTTTAAATAAATATATAATAATAAATTATATTTTTAATTGTTTATGAAGTAAAATTATTTCTATTATATATATATTAATGTTTTTGGGTCATTAAAATTATTTTCATATTGAATTTTGATATATAAACATTGTAAACATGTTACCATTTTCTCTTTTTAAACTCGCTTTCTCATCGCGTATGCTAGAAAAATTTAAATTTTATTTCCGACTTCTAGGAATAAAAATATTAAAAATGGATTAATTTTTTTAGAATAAAAATAGTATATATTATTTAATAAATTTAACATAATTTTTTTAACAAATGAATAATGATTACCATAAAAATTATTTAACATTGTTAAGGTAAAAATCGGTTTATAAAAGGGTTAAACTAAGATTACAAGGATAACGGTAACATCAGAAAAATTATAAAATATATTATTTAACCATATATTGAACATATCATGTTTCTGTATCTAGAATAATCCATATTTCACCTTTTTCCATGTTAAAATCTTGGTCCTACATTTTTTTATTTTCAAAAATTACAAGTGTGCCACTCATCGTACTTATAAAATGCCACCCCCTCTTCTCACCTCTTCAAAAACATAAAACCCTTTTGGTTTGAAAATACCTAAATAAATAAAATAACAACATCAAAACACTTATCTAAGAATAATGTTTTGGTCATAAATCCATTTTAGGTTTACCTTAGGTATAATCTTAAATTTAGAGGCTGAGAGTAGGTAAAATTCATATCTATTCATTTTTCTTTTATTTATTGATCCACAAAATTAAATTTTTATTAAACAATTATGATTCTATAAAATCATAATATTTCATATTATAATATGTTGGAATTATACCTTTATAACCTAAAACTATAACCACTTCCATATAATGGGTTACACAATAATCATTTATGTGTATAGAGGACTAACGCCTTGTGAACTGATGTCATTATTTCCCATTACCACCTCACATATTTGTTTTTGATACTAGATAATATATATATATATATATATATGAAATTTTATCATAATTATACCTATAGATTCAATATATCATATAAACCTTTTTTAATTTTCTTTTTATTTGGGATACAAGAAGGTCATTTTTGTGTACAATGATCTACCGCCTCACAAAGTGAAGTCATTTGTTTTTCACTAACACATTACATGGAAGGCAGTAAAGATAATTTTCATTAATATGGATGAAATAAATGAAATAATTATATTTTTAACGAAATATATATCGTTAATAAAATATAATATATCATTTTTCTCTTTTATTATTCTACTCATTGAATGATTATTATAGCATTCTTGTACATGTAGACTATTACCTTCAAAGAGCGATCTGACTGCAATATTTTTTCACACAACCATATAGACTATATGTAAAAGCATATTTATGGAAATAATATGATATTATTTTGTTTATATAAGGATATAATGTTATTTACATCCTTTTTATAATGATCATTGAAAAATTGAAATAGTACTCATATGCATGTACACCCTACTATTTCCAAAATTGTTACGTACATCATTTCTCAGAACCATTGTGAATGATTTTTATGAAAAGAATAATTAATTTATTAATATTATAATTATCTCATTGTTATTATTCTAGATATATTGGAGATATATAATATGCACCATATTTGGAATTTTCATGACAAGAAATGAATGAGAAAACAAGGCAATTAACACCCCAAAATATGAAAATAATGAATGATATTAAAATAATGTGTGATAAAATGTTATAAAAGGAAAATATATGATTTTTTAAATATTTATATTGTTCTCAAATAAGTTAATAACATGATTAATCCACTAAAAAGGAGGTTATATCACATTCACCCACAAAAGATGTGTGATGAATGTGACTTCATATAAAATTGTCTTCCTTTAGTTATATTGTAATGTTATACAACTAGTTTCTTTAATATTGTCTATATATTACCCATTTGACATTTAAAATCATGAATAATTAATAATTCATAGTATATTGTTTTCAATTTGAATTATTTCATCCAACGTTATCGTGATATAAATCTTACTAATTGTCAAATTAATTTCATAGCTCAATTACTTTTCATTTGGTTATATTACATATTTATTTTCTTTGATGTTAAAATAGTATGTGTGTTAAGACCACTGAAAATAAAATTCTATATTTTTAATTTTTTATGTTGATTTACATTTTATACATATAATATATTCAATGATCTTTCCCCATTTTATCATTATGATCATTGTAAAGGATTATTTCACAATCTCATTTTAATCGATATTACTTATAATTGAATTTTAATTGAAGGATTTTTTTAAATTATTTTCTAATAATAAATATTTACTTTATGCAATGTTCATTCAGGAAAAAATTTAATTAATAGTACAATTTTTTCTAATTTTTCTTACACGGAAAAATTGATAAAATATTTTAAGAAGTTCTTACATTAATTCTCTCTTCTGTCAGAAATCTATTTTCTTCTAAAATAATACTTTCAAAAAATATATTAAAATATGATATATAATTTGTTTCCAAATGATTCATTAAATTATTTTTTACAAATTTTTACTTTCTATTTCTTTTGAAAGGTGACTTATTATCATTTTAAAAATAATGACCATTAGAATCTTAACCAAAAAGTTAATTGAAGTTTGGATGAAAAGTCTATTCCATTAATCTAATTTCTTTTCCTCATAAATGATCAATATTTTGAATATTAATTAATAATTTTATAATTATATTTATAAAAAATCATTTTCAAAATTTATTGTGGTAGTTTAGTTTTTTAATATATATTTTCAAAGTGAAAATCATATGTTCTGCATGATTATTATTTTAGATATTATTATGGTATTTATATTCATCAATGATATGATTCCATTATTTTACATATACTAATTTGAAGATATTTTGTATTTAAAATATAATAAATCTTTTTTATGTATGGTTTCAGATAATTTTGATATATGAAACTATTGAAATTCAAATTCATTATTCATTTTTGGAGATATTATATTTCCCCTGAAATATTCACATTCCTTTAATCATTGGATATTATATTTCCCTAAATATCTTTATTGTTTAAAAGGGATGTGTTTGTTTATTAATGCTTAAAGATTTATAAATATTTATTCTTACGTTGAAAGTTATCAGTTTATATAGGGAAACACTGATAAATCCATTTTCACTAATTAATATTAATATTCGATGATAAAGAATGTTATTCATGAATTTAATATATTATTTTATTTATGAAGAATGTCCTAGACATTTACTGATGGTTGGGGCACATGATTATATAGTCTTTATATGTATTGGTAGTCTCAAAAGGAAAATCATTATGCTATAATCTCATGGGTTTATACCCATAGTTTTAGACATTCTTATAAATGGTCTTGATGGTAGAGGATTCATGATGCCTGAGATCATGAACTCAAAAAATGAATTAACTTCATTGGGAATTCAGTAATTATGATCCATGAGACTTTCATAATGATATTATCTCTAAATTTAATTAATTATCAGTATATTAACTAAATCGAATGAGTTTTCAATTATTTACCATCCCATATTAGTTATTCATTATCATATTATGATTGAAATGATGTTTAACGGAATTTGTGATCTGTTATTTATGTTTCTATGTTTATTATGATAATTAATTAATGTTATATTCTACTATACGTAACCCATACTAGGCATTTTATGTCACCCTTATTATTTTTACTTACCCACACATTCAATGAAGTGTACTATTATTGATGTGAAAGGATATTATTGTAAGAAAAAAAATTATTCTCTAAAAAATTATATTGTAATTTTTGTTTTCAATGATAATATTGGACTATTTAATTTATCTAGTTTAAAAAGACTAGAAAAAAATTTGATCCATCAAAATAAAATATCAAGAAATTTTATGCCAATTTAATAATGTAGAAAATTGATATTGGTTACTGGAGGCATGGTCACTATAGAAAAAATTATTTTCTCAAGAAAAACATTAATGCCAATTGAAATTAAAGAAAAATCCTCATAACAAAAATAGCATTATATTCATAACCCATGTCTCAAATAGGTGAATCCAATTTAAATACATTGGATAATCATCCTCAAATATATTCCTTCCTTGTACCTTTTATGAAAAATAATGTTGCCCAACTCATTGGAGATCTGTATCGGGATGACCTATCAGACAAGTTATATCAGGTGCACCAGTCGTTTAAGTGGTATTTAGATCACCCATCATAAAAGGTATACTGGGATCACATGTTGATAAATATAATTATGTATTATAATATATCATGAATAAAATATTTAATTCATTCATTTTTTCATCATTAAACTCTTTGAAAAATGTTTCCTAATTTTTACAAAATGTTTTTGAGATACAAAAATAACATTTACTTTTAAAACTCCAATTTTGTAAGTAAAATACATAAAACATAGTTAATAAGGACTATTCATTGAATAAATCATTTAATAATTAAATGAAAAAAATAAAATAATGTTTTTAGTGGAATCAGAAAGCATTGACATTATATACCTTCAAATAGAGTATTACATTTTTCCATTTTTATTGAAATGAAAAAAATTATGTATAAATTATGTAAAAAGAGATATTTTTATTTCATAAATAAATTTAAAAAGGGAATAAAAATTATTTTTTAATTTATTTATTTCCTTAAATATTCTTGCATAAAATAATTTTAACAATATGTATAAGAAAGTAATATATTTTTTAAATAAATCATTAATAAAAATAAAAAAATGTTTTATGTCAATACATCCCATACCTTGAGTTGGAATTCTTACCTATAACCTTTATCATAATGAATAAAAAACATATGTTAATTAACGTAATTCTGAGTACCCATTTATTTTTATCATTTCTTATAATTTATTTATTTTTATGTACTTTTTTATTAATTAATCAATAATTTCCACATCGTATGTTTTCACAATGTTCATCTAATAGTTCAACATGGATTGGGTAAGTTGAATATAGTAAAAGAGAAAATTATTCCATCATATCCAAAATAAAAATAAAGAAAAAATTATATTTTTATATAAATTATTCTTTTAATAAAAATAATGATTGATGTTTTTGAAAGATGAATTGTGTTACAGTCACAGAGATGGTAGGTCATATGTATGCGTGGGTAAAATCTAATTTTTTTTAAAAATCATTACAGAATTATGGTAAGTATTATTTTAAAATTTAAAAAAATTATAATATCATATATATAATATTATTTCTTAAAATAAATTTATTTATAAAATCCTTGAGTTGTGGTGATGAAAATTGAATCACATCTCTTCGTAGAGGTGATAATCCACTTGTATGCATGAACACCAATACCATTTTTCAATGGATTTAATGGTTAAAAAGAATATAATATCATATAATTAAAAAACTAATAATATTTCAGGAATAACCAATATATAAATTAAATTCACCATTATAATCACTCATGAGAGGCGGTAACTGAAAAAAACACATTGGTTAATGGAATTTGTAGTCCATATATTGTAACACATGATGTCTTCATTCACCATAGAATGGAATAGTATATGAAAATGGGTCACACAATAGTAATGATAATATTATATTACATAGTGGATATTGATTATATCATATCATTATGGTTTATTTAGATTTTTCTAGGGTAGCATAAGAAATTAATTTGATGTGGTTAGTTTTGAGGATTGCATCTTCTTTAGTAGAACTCATTTAGATACCTCTATAAAGACACTTATAATGATATTTTATGAGGTTTGGAACCCTTAATTCCTATATTATAAGTATGATAAGTGATTTTTCTAGGGTTTGGTAAATCTATATTGACCAACCTAGGGTAAATAAGAGAAATAATGTGAGTCATTTTACAAGGGATGAGAGGAGAAATTTTTGAAATTTATGAACTATTATAATATATTATCTGACCGACTCATTATAAATCATTCTATAATTACATATATTAAAATATATTAGGTTTGTTATATTATTATAATATTATAACAAAAATTATACATGTTTATATATTATTTTAAAACCCTTCCTCTGGTTAAACCACATGGATAAAAAATTATAACCTTAACTATGATAACAAATTTTTTAATAACAAAGGGTTATAATTTTAGATATAAATTTGAAATAGTCTCATAAATGTACAAGGGATAAAATTATAGACCATTTACCATCTCAATTTAACACAATTAATATTTTTATAATTTTTAAATAAATTACTAAATTATTATTTAACATTAAATATCATTAATGTAATCTTTGACACTATTAATTCATCTTGATTTAAATGTCATGAATATAGTATTATATTAAAAATATAAACCCTTCAAAAAACCCGTAATTTGTTATATTTATCTATAAATATAATGGGATTCAATAATTAGCCTAAAAACTATTATTTATAGCATTTTTAAATCAACAAACATTATTTTTTAAACTATTATCACAAGCAAGATGATAGCGTTTCATAAAAATTTATGGTATGCATTTTATTTCTAAAATTAAATTTAAATGAAAATTATAAAAAAATTCAAATAATCATTTATAATGTAATATATATTTTTTTAATTTTAAATAATATTAAAACATTTAAGATAAGAGAGAGACATTTATGACTCCATCATTCACCTAAAATATTATAATTTTCAAAATCAATGTTGAATTGCACAAAAATTTATACTTTTCATGTTTGGATGATTAGGTAAAAATACTATAGAAATGAAATATTTTTTTAATGAATTGTATGCTTTATCACTGTAGTTTTAAAACATAATTGACAAATTTTACCTTTACCATTGTAAAAAACATTTACAATAGTTGTTAAAAATATTGGAAAATCATAATATTGTCCATATTAATTATTTACTTTATACTGATTCCAAATATGGAGTAAAATATATCAAATTTAGTTCAATTAATTTTATGAATTTAATTTAAAATTTACCATGGAAAATGATACTGCATTTTTATGTGTAGAAATGCTCCTATACAAAATCATGTATAATGATGATTCCAATAACATTTATTGGAATATGTATAATAAAAATAAATTAATTATATTTTAAAACTAATATTAAATATAACATGATATAATAATTACCTCAAAATAAAATACATCTTTCAATAAGAATTATTATTTTTCACGTTTTGTTTTAAAATCAGACTTTTGAAAAAATTGTAAAAAAATAGTTATTATAAAAATTTTGAAATTATGAATTCAAAAGTGATATTATTTTTATCCATTTAAAATTTTAAAATTTATAGATATTATTTTATATATTCATTCATATTAATAATTAATAACCACTTTTTGAAAAAAAATGGAAGCATAAAATGACATTTCAAAAAATTGACTTTTTATTTTCCAAGGAATTAATAAAAAACATTACTCTTATTTTTAACATTATATATATTTCATAATTAGTTTAATTCTATTTATACGAGCCAATTTAACTATTTTTATATGAAAATATGATTTACATATTTATATATTGTGATTTTTTTAATATCATTGTTGGGTGTTCTATACACAATAAAGTTATTTTAAAATCTAGTGGTGTTACATTCCCCATTAAATTCATTTAATATATAAGATAAAAAAGTTTAAAAATAAAATAGAATTATTCAAACAATGTTATAGTGAAAAAATTGGATGAACCATTTTTTATCCAACTCACACCATTCATATTTTATCTAATTTCTAACAGCACTGACATTCAATACACCTGTCAATACCACCTCTATACTAGTAGCCACCCTGGGTTTGTAATGAAGATATGGAGTACCCCCCCCCCCAAGTTTTTTCTCCAGTAAGTGATTTCATAGAGAATATAATTGAGGGTATAGAAAGGTTAATGGAAATTATTACCCTCATCATATAAAAAGGATTGATAAAAATTTTAAAAACAATCAAATCACACAATCATATAATAGAAAATAAACCAAACACACATGAACATGATAACAACAAAATATTAATGATTTCAAGATAATACAAACAGATATCCTAGAGAAAATACTACACAATATCTTTATAATCTTATATAGAAATTCCATTCTATGTCTATAAAAACATCCTACAAATTTTAAAAAAAATATATCCATATGATTACAATAACAAGTATACCCTGTATGATTATAAGAATCTTATCCCATTAAAATTTTTAATGATATTTGTATTTAACTAATGAGAAAATAAATCCAATAAGTACTTTTATAGTTCATTTATTCATACCAACATCAAAATTACTCACTAACCAAACAACACAATAATGTATTAAGATAATATAATGAAATCATTGATAAAGGTGACTTGTGTACTCTTTCCTAATTGAGATTCCACAATCAGTCCCTAACATTGAACTTAATATTCTCCCATCCCTCCCAGTAATCTCATCAACATGTTCTGATCCATCTATGATATGGGTAGAATTGTGATGCAACATGCAATAGATTCTAATTGATAAATGTTGATTAGATGATATGATAATGATTTAATGTGATCAAAATACATTTGATGTTGGAAAATAAGATTGAATACACGTTAGGAGGAGTCGAGAAGGGGAATAATTATTGATTCTTTCAAGAAAATGTACTAAAATATTCTTGTAAAATTAGGTATGTAAGACAGGGTGAGGTTGGTATGGATATATCAAGTTTCTACCTAAATGTTTGATCCATTTTTTGTTCACTAGTGAATTTTTATACTCTTTTTACATTTTAACATGTGACGATATGAATGATCCTACTAATTATACACGGTATAAGCATAAGATACATATATAATGATTATTCATTTTTATAGGGAGGTTTTAGATATATATATATATATGTATATATATACATTAATTTCTTGAATGTTGGTTTTTTTGGATTTGATATTATTGTATTCCCTTTAGTTTTACAATTGTGGATTTTATATCTAATTTCTTGACATGGAAATGGGTTTTTTGTTTCTATTATGTTATGCAGTTTAATTTTTTAATTATTTTTATCTTTTATATTAGTCATTATTTTATATTTAGTTTAATTCCTCCTATTAGGTGTTTTACACACTCGGTACTTGTCTACAATATGACAACCCTACTTTTATTACAAATATAAACATGATTTATTACATAAAAAAATCACTTGATACAACAAAGAAGATAGAGAGGTTTAGTGTCTTTCGGGAATAGGATCATTACATAAAAACTTAAACATGAAATTCAACATCTTTATTGAAAACATCATTTACATGACCACTACATTTCCTCGTACTTAGCATTGCATGGGATAACCTGAGGACATGCATAAGAATATGGTGAGCTATAAAGCCCAGTAAGGGAGTACACATGGAATAACATGAGGAGTACAATAAATGTTAGACAATAGGCATATCAACAGAGAATATAAGAAATATGAACATAAAGGCATGATAAGTCATGGAAATGTGGCAACAACACTTAACATGGAATTAGCATGAGCCAAGGCTCATTGCACATGGAGCATGAGTAAATCCTCATTGCACATAAAGCACGAGTAACCCTCGTTTCACATGAATTAGCATGAGTCAACACTCATGGCACAAGACGTATCATGATACTATACTTTACCCAATGCATTGGAGCACTATAAGGGAGCACCCTTCTTAAACATTTCATTTCATGCATAAGTGTGCCACATTGGATCATAAAACATGGATTCATAAAACATAATCATTTATTCTATGATAAAGGAATGTGGAATTAATACATTAAGCTTTACAATCAATATGTAAATGTGCATAAATTTGAATACCCTTGATGGAGAAATGGGCATGGTATTCACTACACAATGACATTGGCTTAGAAAATCGATGTGATTTTGGCAACGTAACGGCGTGACATAAGAATTCATAAAAAATGGTTGATGAGAGAGAAAGGGGTTCCTAATCATATTTAATTGTAATGGACAGTAAGGAGGTCATATAGATACATGTCCCAACAATTGTAATGGAATTTAGATTCATGATACAAAATTATTTCTTGAATGTAAGAGAAGAGAGAGAAGTTCCTTTTGGAATTTCGGCATAGTAACGGGTGTATATGGGAGGCATTTAATGAGAGATAAAGGGGTCTCACATCATTCAAACAATAATAGGGCAGTATGGGGGAGGTGCGAGACCATACCCCAACATTCAAAATTGAAATTAAAAGGGAAATACAACTTAAAGAAAATTGACAAAAATGAGAAAGGAAGAAAAAACCCTTACTTGGAAGTGTGCTTCCAAAGGCTAGTGAGAGGCTTGTGAGAGGCTTCTTGGGAGCTTGGGGAACCCTTTGAGGACTCTAGAGAGAGTAGGGTAGAGGTTGGACGAACTCCAAAGGCTTTGAGTGAGGAGGAAGTGGGAGCTTAGGTGGGTTTATATAGGAAAGGTGAGGGAATTCTTTATTATTTAGGTTTGGGACCCCTTATATTAAATTAATCCAAACCACAAACCATCCTATGGTTCTTGCGAATGGTTTTTGGAAAAGGGAAGAGGAAGAAAATATTTTATTATTCCAAAGTCCGAACTTCTTAAAATATTAGGGTTGCTTATGTGGAGGTGAGTCACACTCCCATGGAAATTAATTTAAAAAGGCAAGGTGTTGAATAATTCTCAAGGGGACCATTAAGGCTTTGAAAAGTAAGTTAAACAAACACAAAATCACATTATTTTAATGTTAAAACATATATTGGAAGAACATAAAGATTATAGTATTATATTGCATCACTATTGGGTCCTTATGATGTCATGAAACACATTATATTTTTAAACGGTATTTAATTTTTACTCAAAAATATGACTGTCTCAGAAAATTATGAAAAACTCACCGTTGGATAATTTCAACATCCTGATTCCAAAAATTACATTTATTTTATCTAAATAATTTCCTAAATATGATAATTTTCACTTTTAAAATAAAAACCGACCTTTATCGAAAATTCATAGGTTTGGACAGAAATGGATTTCAAACCTTAATAAAAATTATAATTGCATTCATAAAATTATAAGATCATTTATATTTAATAAAAAATAATTTAATAATAATAATAATATTTTATTAAAATAATATTTAATTCAAAAATTCCTTAATTTAATAAAATAGAAATCTTATTTAAATAACTATAAACACTATTTGTACATTAAAAACAATTTACAATGTATCAAAAATGACATGAAATTATCTTCATTATTATATACAAAAAAAATAATATACATGAACATAATACTACTTATTTGTTACATAACCCCTTAAAATAGCTGCATAAGACCTAAGGGTCGGGTGTCCGATGGTGACAGACTCTTGGGGTGGCTCGGATAGCATCGCTCGAGTGGTAATTTCAATCAACCTCCACTTTTCCCATAGACGGTCACATTCAAGCTTGACAAGATGAAGCTCAGCTTGGGCTTGGTCAAGGGTGAAGCCCAAAGATGCCACCTCTTTTCCGATCTCTAACAAATGGGCTTCTTACGGAGCAATTATTCTGGATGAGGCCATCACTTCTTTTGTCTAAGTAAAATTGGATGTGTTAAAGCCCTATATTTATACTAATCATGTGATCACTGTTCAACAGCTATATTAGCAACGGTCAAAATTCCTAATATAAAACAAATGAAGTTGACATTTTTATAAACATAAAGAGACATTTAATTAGATCAAGAGGGATTTCCATTGATGAAACTTTGGGTCGTTACAATATTCCCTCCTTAAGAAATTTCTCCCTTGAAATTTTCATTTTCCCACACTAAAATAAATGTGGGTAACTCAGCTTCATCATATCCTCTGATTCCCAAGTTGCTTCTTCAAACTTGTGGTTTCTCCACAACACCTTGACGAGGGGCATTGTCTTATTTCGTATAACTTTTTCTCTACGATCTAAGATCTTCACTGGTTACTCCTCATAAGAAAGATCATCTTCCAATTGTACCACCTCGGAAGAGAGTACATGTGAAGGGTCCGGTATGTACTTCCTTAAGAGGGATACATGAAAGACATCATGTACTTTGGCCATAGTTTGTGGAAGTGCTATTCGATAGGCCACAACCTCGACACGATCAAGAATATTGATGGGCCGATGTACCTTGGAATTAACTTCCCTTTCTTTCCAAACCTCATGACCTTCTTCCATGGAGATATGCGTAGAAAAACCATGTCTCCAACTTTAAACTCAAGGTCTCATCGACGGTTATCTGCATAACTCTTATGTCGACTCTGAGCTTCCTTGATATGATGCTGAATGGTTTTCACCTTCTCTACCATTTCCTAGACCATTTCTTGTCCAAGCAGCTTATGTTCACCGAACTCATTCCAACATGCCGGTGTTCTTCACCTTTTCCCATGCAGGGATTCATATGGTGCCATTTGGATTCTCAAGTGGAAGCTTTTATTATAAGAGAACTCAACAAGAGGAAGATATTGATCCCATCCTCCTTTAAAGTCAATTGAGTAGGCTCTCAAAATATCCTCAAGTGTGGGGATAGTCCGCTCAGATTGGCCATCAGTTTGAGGATGATAGGCCGTACTAAAGTTCAGTTCAGTATTCAGTGCATGTTGAAGACTCTTCCAAAACATAGAGGTGAATCTTGGATCTCGGTCAGACACAATAGATAGTGGTACTCCATGCACACTTACCACTTCCCTGATATATATCGGTTCCAGTTGATCCAATGAGAAATCCCCCCGAATAGAAATGAAGTGTGCAGTCTCTGTAAGACGATCCACAACAACCCAGATTGCATTGTTGCCTTTGGATGTCCTTGGAATTCCGGTGACAAAGTCCATGGTGATGTTCTCCCATTTCCATTCTGGTATGGGCAATGGTAGCATCATCCCCTTAGACTTCTGCCTCTCTACCTTCACTTGCTGACACACCAGGAACTTTGATGTATATTCAGCGATCTCCTTCTTCATATTATCCCACCAAAAGTTTTCTTGGAGATCTTGATACATCTTTGTTCTCCCTGGGTGAGTAGAGAAATTTGAACTATGTGCATCATCCAAAAGATCCTTCTTCAGCTCCGGACTTGATGGAACACATAGACTTTTCCCAAACCACACAATTCCTTCTTCATTAACATTAAACTATAAGGATTTCCCCTTTTTGATAGCTTCCACTTTTTCCTGAATTCCCAGATCATCCCTTTGAGCATCCTTTAACCTTTCCAAAAGAGATGGTTCAGAAATCATTTGTGATGGGCTTGATGATGTTACCTACTCTATGATTCCCATGTCCATCTTCATTAAGTCTAAGAAGATTGGATCTGTCTCAATTCTCATCAATGATAGAATCACTAAATGCTTTCTACTTAGGGCATCTGCCACCTTGTTCGCTTTCCCAGGGTGGTAATGTGTTGAATATTTATAATCCTTGATGAGCTCTATCCATCTTCTCTAGCGCATATGAAGCTCTTTCTACGTGAATATATATTTAAGACTCTTGTGGTTAGTATATATCTCACATTTCTCTCCATAGAGATAATGCAGCCAGATTTTCAAGGAAAAGATCACAACCGCCAACTCTAGATCATATGTTGGATAGTTTCACTCATGGATTTTCATCTTCCTTGAGGCATAGAATATCACTTTATCATTCTGCATCAGCACACAGCCTAATCAATTCTTTTAAGCATCACTGAATACCACAATAATTTCTCCACTTGTGGGTAAAGTGAGCACGGGCGCAGTGATAAGCTTCCATTTCAACTCCCTGAAGTATTCTTTGCATTCATCACTCCAATCAAACATTACTCCCTTTCGAGTAAGCTTGGTAAGAGGGTTGGACAGTCATGATAAATTTCTCACAAATCGTCGATAATATCCAGCTAACCCCAAGAAGCTACGGATATTCGTTACCGATGTTGGCCTCGGCCATCCCTCAATTGCATCTATTTTGGAGGGATCCACAGATATCCCATTTCTTATGATCATATGACCCATGAATGAGACTTCCTTCAACTAGAACTCAAACTTGTTTTAGCTTTCATAGAGCTTCTCCTTGCACAAAGTCTCTAGTACAGTTCTTAAATGCTCCTCTTGATCCACCTTGGTTTTGGAGTATATTAGAATATCATCTATAAAGACTACCACAAATTTGTCTAGGTAATCTATAAAGACTCTATTCATTAAGTCCATGAAGATTGATGGAGAATTGGTGAGTCCAAAAGGAATTACTATGAATTCATAGTACCCGTATCTTGTACGAAAAGTAGTTTTGGGGACATCTTCCTTCTTCACCCTTACTTGATAATATCTCGACCACAAGTCCACCTTGGAGAAGTATTGTGCTCCATGCAGCTGATCAAACAAGTCATCGATTCTTGGTAGAGGATACTTGTTCTTTATCGTGATTTTTTTAAGTTCACGATAATTGATGCCGAGCCGCATTGACCCATCCTTCTTCTTGATGAAGAGGACTGGTGCACCCCATGGTGAATCACTTGGGCGTATAAACCCTTTATCCAGATTCTCCTGTAGTTGTTTCTTCAGCTCTTCAAGCTCAACAACAGCCATTCTATATGGATTCTTGGATATTAGTAGTGCCCCAGGTATAAGTTCAATTGAGAACTCAACATCTCTTCTAGGAGGAAGACCAGGCAGTTCCTCGGGAAACACTTCAGCGAATTCCCTCACAATAAGCATTTATTCAAGGTTGGTTTCTTCCTTGGACTCAATCATCTGAGCCAGATACTTGTGCCCATAAGTCAATAATATCCATGCTTGAGATGATGGAGATAAAAGATAATCATCTTCCTCTGGGCACTTGTAAAGAATCGGGGGTCGATTCTCCATATGGAGTGTGATTTCCTTCTCCCGACAATTTATATTGGCTCTATATAAGGAAAGCCAATCCATGCCAAGAATTGCATAAAATTCCACCAGAGGGAGTATGACGAAGTTCTATGGGAAATTAAATCCACAGATTATAACAGGGGAGGACTTATATTCATGGGATGCAATGATTTCCCCATTTGCCTTACTCACTAACATCTTTACTTCCATGATTTGTGGTGGTGCGGGGATTGTTCTACTAAACTTTCTAGATATAAAAGAATGTGTAGAACCTGAATCAAAAAGTACATTCGCTATTCTTGAATGACTAACTAGTGTACCTGTCACCACTTCGTTGTCGGAGTTCACTTCGACAGAAGTGGTGGAAAAATATCTTCCTTGCTACCTTGGAGGTTGTTGGTCGCCTCTGAAAACCCTTGGATTAGAGCACTGATTTGCAAAATGACCTGGTTCAATGCATTTGTAGCATTGAACAACGTTTTGAGGTTCGAACGGAGTGTTCCTCTCCTCTTTCGCAACCGTGGGTCTTTCATGCCGACAGTTAACATCTAGGTGCCCTTCTCTTCCACACCTGAAGCAGTTTCTCATCCCCTTAAGGCAATTTCCAGGGTGCTTCTTTCCGCACTTTTGGCATGTGGGGTGTTGGATCTTCTTAGCACCATTGGATTTATCCATCGGACCACCAGCATTGAAGTCCACCTTAAGCTTCTTGTCCCCATGATACCCCTGGGATTCCCGGATCTCCATTTTGACCTGAAGGGCACATCGGACAATTTCCTCATACCTGTCGAAGTCACAGATCGCTAATGCTTTCCACAAGCTAGGCTTCAGCCCACCAAAGAAGCAGTCAACCTTGTATTCAGGGGTAACGACAAAGCCGAAAGCGTATTGTGCAAGCATTGTGAAGTTTTCCTTATACGCTCCAACAGATTCTTCATATTTTTGCTTGATGGAAAGGAAGTCCCTTTCAATCTTAAGCCAGAGGGTGCGCGGAAAATATTTATCGAAAAACATCTTCCGGAAATCCTTCCATTCCAACGCCTGAATCTCCTCCTCGGGCTTCGTATTTTTTATCAACGTCCACCATTGATCAGCTTCACCCTCCATACGATAGGAAGCAAGGAGAACCTTCTCTTGTTCAGAACATTGAAGGATGGAGAAGATCTTTTCAATGGAGTTGATCCATTGTTCAGCGATTGTGGGATCGGATGATCCACAAAAATTAGAAGGCCTTTGTCTCATGAAGCTCTCGATAGCGACTTGTTCTTTCTTAGGGGGGTTGAATGTTCCTCTTGACCTGTGTTTCTATTCAATTCTTGAGTTAGCTGAGAGAGAAGCGTGATAAAGTTCGCGATTCCCACTCCCATTGGATTGGGCATCTCAATAGTACAGTCATCACACTTATCTTCACATCGATTGTTAGACCGAGTCCTCATATTACCGGCCATTGGCTGGAATAAAAGGAATGTTAGGTGTAACGCATAAAGAGTAATCCAAATACAAAAGTTGATAAATTTTTATAAATAAACTTTCATTTCCTTAACTCATGAGTCTATAGGCTTCAATCTTGGATTTTCATGATCTACTTTCTAAAATATATTCTTATGGGCATTTTTCCCTTAATAAGGGTTCATACTAAGATTGTCAATTTATCCAAACATATCCCTTGGGAGTGTCGTAACCAAGAGTGCAGCAAGGCCCGTTTTCGTGCACCAGTTCCCGTTCGAGTCTAGCTCAAAGTGGTGTTTTCGGGTTTTACCCCTAGGATACATATGTTCTAGAGCCGTCTCTACCTGCTCGTATCCAGATAGGGATGTATTTGTCTGATAAACCACTAACTCAGTAATTACCAAAATTCAGGGATTTTTTTATTATACTTAGTCTTGTCTCTAAGTCTTTACAAGGGTTTCCTAATCCCAAAAATAACTAAACCTATCCTCTGATACAAACTATGACAACCCTGCTTTTATTACAAACGTAAACATGATTTATTACATAAAAAATCACCTGATACAACAATGAAGATCGAGAGGTTTAGTGTCTTTGGGGATTAGGATAATTACATAAAAACTTAAAACATGAAATACAACATCTTTATTTAAAACTTCTTTACATGACCACTACATTCCCTCGTACATAGCATTGCATGGGATAACCTGAGGACATGCAAAAGAAAAGGGTGAGCTATAAAGCCCAGTAAGGGAGTACACATTAAATAACATGAGGAGTACAATACATGTTAGACAATAGGCATATCAACATAGAATATAAGAAACATGAACATAAAGGCATGATAAATCATGGAAATGTGGCAACAACACTTAACATGGAATTAGCATGAGCCAAG
The DNA here is from genome assembly GCA_963277665.1 of Viscum album. Taxonomy (NCBI): domain Eukaryota; kingdom Viridiplantae; phylum Streptophyta; class Magnoliopsida; order Santalales; family Viscaceae; genus Viscum; species Viscum album. The sequence goes on from OY728161.1 coordinate 1,190,678,588, forward strand.
GCTCATTGCACATGAAGCATGAGTAAATCCTCATTGCACATAAAGAACGAGTAACCCTCGTCGCACTTGAATTAGCATGAGTCAACACTCATTGCACATGACGTATCATGATACTATACTTTACCCAATGCATTGGAGCTCTATAAGGGCACACCCTTCTTAAACATTTCATTTCATGCATAAGTGTGCCACGTGGATCATAAAACATGGATTCATAAAACATAATAATTTATTCCACGATAAAGGAATGTGGAATTCATACATGAAAATTTATAATCAATAACTAAATGTGCATAAAGGTGAATACCCTTTATGGGGAAATGGGCATGGTATTCACTACACAATGACATTGGTTTAGAAAATCGGTGTGATTTCTGCAGCGTAATGGCGTGACATAAGAATTCATAAAAATTGGTTGATGAGAGAGAAAGGGGTTCCTCACCATATTTACTTGTAATGGATAGTAATGAGGTCATATATATACATGTCCCAACAATTCTAATGGAATTAAATTCACAATACAAAATTATTTCTTGAATGTAAGAGAAGAGATATAAGTTCCTTTCGGAATTTCGGCATATTAATGGGTGTATATGGGAGGCATTTAATGAGAGATAAAGGGGTGTCCCATCATTCAATCAATAATAGGGAAGTATAGGGGAGGTGCCAGACCATACCCCAACATTCATAATTGAAATCAAAAGGGAAATACAACTTAAAGAAAATTGACAAAAATGAGAAAGGAAGAAAAAAACATCACATGGAAGTATACTTCCAAAGGCTAGAGAGAGGCTTGTGAGAGGCTTCTTGGGAGCTTGGGGAACCGTGGGAGAATTAAATGGAGAGTTTGGAAGAGGTTGGACGAACTCCAAAGGCTTTGAGTGAGGAGGAAGTGGGAGCTTGGGTGGATTTATATAGGAAAGGTGAGGGAATTATTTATTATTTAGGTTTGGGACCCCTTATATTAAATTAATCCAAACCACAAACCATCCAATGGTTTTTGCCCATGGTTATTGGAAAAGGGAAGAGGGAAAAAATATTTTATAAGGCCAAAGTCTGAAATTATTAAAATATTAGGGTTGCTTATGTGGAGGTGAGTCACTCTCCCATGGAAATTAATTTAAAAAGGCAAGGTGTTGAATAAGTCTTGAGGGGTCCATTAATGCTTTGAAAAGTAAGTTAAACAAACCCAAAATCACATTATTTTAATTTTAAAACATATATTGGCCGAAAATAATGATTATAGTATTTTATTACATCACTATGGGGTCATTTTGAAGTCATAAAACACATTATATATTTAAATGGTATTCAATTTTTACTAAAAAATTTGACTATCTCAGAAAATTATGAAAAATTCACCGTTGGATAATTTCGACATCCTGATTCCAAAAATAAAATTTATTTTATCTAAATAATTTCCTAAATATGTTAATTTTCACTTTTAAAATAAAAACTGACCTTTATCGAAAATTCACAGGTTTGGACAGAAATGGCTTTCAAACCTTAAAAAAATTATAATTGCATTCATAAAATTATAAGATCTTCTATATTTGATAAAAAATAATTTAATAATAATAATATTATTTTATTAAAATATTCTTTAATTCGAAAATTCCTTAATTTAATAAAATATAATTCTTAGTTAAATAACTAAAATTACTATTTGTACTTTAAAAACTATTTACGATGTATCAAAAATGACTAGAAATTATATTCATTATTATATACAAAAAAAATAATGTACATGAACATTGTACTACTTATTTGTTACATAACCCCTTAAAACAGCTCAATAAGACCTAAGGTTAAGGTGTGCGATAGTGACAGACTCTTGGGGTGACTCGGATAGCATCGCTCGAGTGGTAATTTCAATCAACTTCCACTTCTCCCGTAGATGGTTATGTTCGAGCTTGGAAAGATGAAGCTCAGCTTGGGCTTGGTCAAGGGCGAATCCCAAAGACACCACCTCTTTTCCGAGCTCCGATAAATGGGCTTCGTACGGAGCAGTTCTACTGGACGAGGCCATCGCTTCTTTTGTCTAAGTAAAATTGGATGTGTTAAAGCCCTATATTTATACTAATCATGTGATAACTGTTCAACGGCTATATTAGCAATGGTCAAAATTCTTAACATAAAACCAATGAAGTTGACATTTTATATAAACATAAAGAAACATTTAATTAGATCAAGAGGGATTTCCATTAATGAAACTTTCGGTCATTACATACAACATAGGAATACTAGAGGCTGGCCTTGAGGGGTCACTCCTTCTATTCACTTCAGGGCTTGGAGATGCACTAGTGGAGTGCAGGTCATGGGATGTAAATCCTTTTTCACGTCAAAAAGTAGTATGAATGAAGGAAAATATAATGAGTTCAATTTTTTGGTTTGTATAATATATACCCCCAACATTATTCATTGGATTTAAGTTGCAATATCCCTTCTATGGTATCTAAACCCCATACGAAAACAAGACAGATAAACAAAGTTTTTTACTATACCATTGAGAATGATTTGTTTTTATTTTAAATTTCATTAAATTACATTGGTGTTCTACTAAATATTTTTGATTTTTAGTAGGAATCAACTATGACCATAACAAATTTATTCCTTTTTTTCATTTATCTAGAATACATTCATCATTTCCTATTTCTTAATAAATTCTATTATTTTTTATCAATTATTAAATATTGGATAATTGTGATTGATAAGTGTGTGGTAGAAAGATTCCCTTTATTTAGTCATGAATTATTATAATCCTCACAATTTTCTCATTTTATTTTTATTGGGTTTATAGTTATGAAAACATTTCTTCGATTTATATTCTTCATTGTGAAAATTTACAACATTGTTTTGAATATTTATTTAATTCTAAAAGATCCAAATTTATTTGATTTATGAGTTTTTTTTATATTGATTTCATGGAATTTTGTTTGTGACTTGAATGATTTATGTGAAAAATATATAATTAAATTGAATTTAAATGATATCATGAGAAAATTGGCCTTTTGTACTCTAACTTGTAAACAATTCACACTATGAAGAAAAGAACAACTCATGGATACCAATAAAATAAAATTAATATAATTCCATTAAAATTATCATGGAATAAAAAATCAGGATCCCTCGTGATGTTCTAATATATTATTAATTTAAAAAACAAAATAAAAAATACAAAAATAATACAAAATTGTCAAAAAGAAAATAATTTAAGGGGGTAATATTGAAAACAATATTATAGAGGTGGAAATTTACTAATATGAATTTTAATTGAGTTCTATCAAGTAAATTGAAAATAGTTATATGGTTTCAGAAGCTTGGGAAACTGGAATTTATAATAGTTTCAATTTTTGAAATATCAATTCCATAGAATTTCATTCTATTCATATACATGGAACATAAACATTACTTAAATTAAAGTGGGACTATGGAAATGAAATATTTAGGGGAATTTTGTTTTTTATAGTGGATAAATACGTTTTTATATTTTTTTATATAGGGGTATTTATTTATATGATTGTTAATTCTCATTATTAGGAAAACTCATTTGATTTCCGAGGAGTTTAATGTTTATGTGTGTGGGAATTAAGAATTCCTATATTTTTTATTTTTTATTTTTTATATTGATGTTTTAAATACCAATAAATTTTAAATCTAATGTATGTTATTATATTTTTATATTTAAATAATTGTTTTACATGAATATTTAAAATTCCATAAAACTTTTATTTCAACATAATTATTCTTCCCATTGATATTAATATATATACACATATCCATATTTATTTATTTTAATTTTTTTAAATTTTTAAAATACAATTTCCATGTTTTTTTGGAAAAAATAGGTTTTATTCAGATTACATAACAATAGGAGATCAATGCCATCAATTGAAACATAGACGGTCAATTGTCCCAAAGTCAACTAGAATGTGCGATCTTATAGGTGGCCACTATGGGTAGACCCTTATCTAAGAGTTCATGAATTAGGGGTTGGAACTATATGATGAGATATCAGCATGGGACAAAAATTGAGTATTTCATCAAGCGGTTGATGCTTTAATAAGTATGATAAACAATAATCCAACCACATGTAACATCAATAGGTGACTTATACACCAAGAAAGGGTTCATCGATAAATTTTGGACACTCTACAACATAAAAAATGGAATTTTTGGGGTATTATTTCGCATGTTTTGGTTCATCATCCTCACTATGCCCACCAAGATCATGGAAAGACTACATATTTAAAAGAATTATTGTGAATAATATAATATATAACTCTCTATGACACAATAACAACCATAAATTTCATTATATGATTCGAAAATATCAATATTGGAATGAATTTTTTTATGAAAAATTGAAAGACTTATATCACTATATGATCACCATGAAATCCATGAATGGGGAATATGTTGACTACACAAACTCAATTAAGGCCCTATGATGCTCTATGGGTCCAATAACTCCCATGAATTATGAGGATATTGTAATGAAAAGAAAAGGATTGTTATGAAGATGATTATCTCACACCATAATATGTGTCGCTTGAAAATTATTTATTGAATGAATTTGAATTTTAGGAGCATAGTAGCTCATGTGATAACATTCCACAATATAGGTTAAAAAAGGAATGGTTTCCCTACACGTTAAAAAATATAATTCATTATCTTGGGAGGAAGAATGTGATATTAGCATAACCATGAGTTTGTATTCTTTTTTGACAATATTTCTTCATGAATTGTATACATGTAATTAACTAGGGATTCAATCAATAATCTTGAAAACTGTTGTTCAAATAGTTTTTATATTATATAGTAATTTTTTATATTATCATTTTGAATTTAATTTTCCTTAAATTGAATTATAATTATATATGAGTTTTAAAAATTGTCTACTCTCTCTAATTTCCTATAGCCCCTTCGTCCCTCACTACTCCCTCTCTCTAATTTTACATTATCCACTATATTATTTTATTCTTATGATAGATTTTATCACTCTATATGAATCTATAGGGGGATGATTATAGTGTTGGTGTCAAACTCAAGTCACCACACATTTATGTTTTGTTTTTTTAAATTTACATTAAGTTACACCAATGGTGATCAGTAGTAGGAGAAGTGATTTTGGTCCATTTAAATGAATGTATAAGGTTTAAATTATTTTTATTCACTCTTATTACTCTCTTTCATAATTATAAATGAATAAGATGGATCTATGATGATTTCCTGCTACATTGAAATAATTTAATACCTAAAAAGGGAGTTATAGGGTTCTCTCAATTTATAAGACTTTTTACTTATATACCATTGACGAGGTGAATTTATATTATACCTGGGGATTTTTATGTTGGATTTATATTAAAAACTATACTATAATAGAATTATCAAATAAATTATGGAGTGATTTAATTATGTAATTATAAAACTAATAATAAGGTAATAAATGTTTTATTTGGGTGATTTTATTTGTAATTTTTCATTTTTTCAGTATTTATTAAATAGAAATTTTATTTTTTATGTTTAATGTTATATAATTAATAAATATTATCACCAAAATTATTTTGAATTTCTTTTCTATAAAAAAATAAAAAATTTGAATTATGGGTACTTAGTGATTGACTATAAAATATCATCAACAGACTACCCCTTATTCATCCACTAGAATATATTATGGGGAATAAGAAATATACTTTATTGGACCATAATATGTGTGTCAATGTATTATTTATTCACACTCCCTATTCCCATTATCCTAATCCAATGTCATAAGAAATCAAGGGTTCCCATTCTATCCTTCATTTTTCAATATTGATTATTTTGTTAAAATATCCATTACTTTTCTAGGTAATATTATTAAAAACATAAATTAACATAAATTAGCATCCCTTTAATGTTTTTTCTGATGATTTTATTTATTCACTATACTTATTTTAGTATATTGCATCATTACTATGCTGATGTAAGGAATTACTAGTACAATTCATTCCATTCCAAATGATTTTATTAAAACCTTATTAACGACTTTTTAACATCATTCAATGAATATTATTCTATTTAATTATCATTATTCTTATATTTTATTTTTGATAGATAATTCATATCCTCTCCCTATACCATTCTAGAATGATACAAGATGTCTAAGTAAAATATTTCCATTCCATTATCTTTAATTTCATATTTTGGATTCCTTTGTTATTATAATTTTTTAAAACTATATTTACCATGATTAAATTCTAGTAAGTGCATTATATTATCATCTGTTAGATAAAACATCAAAACAATATAATATAATCCCCCTTATTTTATTGTTTTTATAAGTTATTATTAATCCAAAATGAGCCTATGAAAAAAGATTCATTACATATGTTTAATATATATATGTGGGGCCATATAAATAAAATATACTTAGTGGTATTTATCTGTCACATCTTATATATTACATTAGTATAAATAATTATTCAATATAAATATTTATAGAAATAAAATTCATTGTACTTAGATATTAAGTTAAATCCATTTCATTATGATCATCATGTGTTTCTATTAATGGATATTAAATGAAGTATGTTTGAAAGGGTTATTCAAGGTATGTGACGGGATACTTAGCCTCTTTGTCTTCAAACATCAAGATCACATGTCATGTGTATTAGTTACATAGACCATAATCTAATATTGTACATTTTTATCCATTTATTGGAGTATATCTCAAATATATATTAAAAATATTTTTCATCAAACCACTGATTTTGTTAGTTTTTTGCTTTAAAAATTTTCCCAAATCTTCAATATCATATTATTATATTTTATTATTCACTATAATTCTCCTAGAAATAATGATCATATTCTGACTGAGAAAAACTATCATTTTGACCATATATTTATTTCTTTGATGTGATGTAAGTATGATAAACATCATTTTATTGATTGGAATATATTTATATATACCATCTCCATTTTATTTACTAGATATTTTCACGATTGAGACCAAAATTTATTTTTCTTGGTTTTGGATTAGTCCTTTAATATGTTTTAATGATTCAAATTTCTAATATCATTTATGTATTTGATTATGTATATTCATAGTACACATTTTATTAGTACGGTGGGCCCCATTAAATATATCTATCTAATGAATTGGGAAAATTCAATCTCCTATGATACTATATAAATTGTAGATTGACGTGAATAAAATTTTACAGTGTATCATTATTATTGGTGCCATCCAAATACTACATAAATGAAAAAAAAATTACCATGGAATTGATTATAATCCTTTTCATAAGTATCATCGTTATAACAGATATATGTAATGATGAAGATTACATTACTTTGAGAGTATCTATTTCTTAGGGGACATTATGTATTCATTAAACTAGGAGGTCAAACATTCATATTATATTATATAACCACATGTTTATAGTGTTAGGATTCATATATGATATATATGGTTCCTGATTTCAATATGTATGATAATATTTATAATTTATTATTACAAGTCCATGATTTTTTGGGGTATTTTACTCAATATGATACCAAGATTATTGATACAATAACAAATCATTTTAGGTCTCCCAAATTTTATGTTTCATAATTCTCTAATAATGAAGTATATTTTAGACGATAGATAGTCAATTGATTTAGGGATATATCCAGGATATGTTTAATAAAACATTTTATGTTTAATTTTCTTGTATTATGTTTTAGTACAAAGACAAATTCAATATAATAATTTTGGGAGGTGTTCTCATGTAATTAATTTATTGTAATGTTATGAATTTTGGTTTTCAAAACACTAGATCTCAGAGGTTTGTGATGGGGATATTAAATTGGTGTTATTGTGATGTTTCGTTTTGTTGGAAATTTAGATATTATTTTTTGAATTTAGGAAGGAAACCATAGTATAGAAAAATATAACTTTTATAGAACCAGATCATGTATGATTATTTTAAACTAATTTTTCTTTTCAACTTTATTTATCAGAATATATTAATAAATTTATTGTAATTTATTGATGTATTTATACTTATATTTGTATTAATAGATATAAAAACTTATATATGAACATTTGAAAAATTCAAATTTATATTGGTTTTATAAGTTTCATGTTATGATTATTAATATTAAATTTTTATAAGAATGATTTTTTATTAATGAATTAGCTAAATTATCACCAAGAATCTCTATCACATCTAATTTATCTTATTTTAAATATAATTTCCTGGTATTTTTTATGTTATTTTAGTAATTCTTCTAATATGTATATTACATGTAAAATTATATTTAACATATCCAATAATAATTAAAAAATTCAAAAAAAAATATAACATACCAAAATATTTATTACAATTTTTTTCTTAATATTTATATCTTTAAAGTATGGGATGAAATCATCAATGATTTAACTATTTTTTTATTCTGGATTAGAACTTGTTTACTCGGATTTGGTGCATTTTTTTAAAAAATATCAATGATCATGGTGATTTTAAATTAGGAAGATATGAATTGAAATATACTTGATTCCTTATCATATATTAAAATGATAAGGATTTAACAAAAATATGGTGGTGAAATAATAAGGTCCAAAATTTTACAAGTGCGTAATTTTTTCCCCTATATTTACTTTTTCATTTTTATGGGTGATTGTTAAATTAAATTTAATATACTTTTTAATTAATGAATATTATTTTTTAAAAATATTAAACATATTTAAATGAATATCATAAGATAAATATTGCATAATTATTTTGTTAATCTAAAATACAGATAAAAAATACAACAAAATAGATTATTTTAATTTTATAAAAGGTTAATAAATTTTAAAACAATTAAGTTCCATAAAAATGAGTATAGTTGTCATACACAGAAAAGAAGTGTCTTTATATGCTTCTAGTCATGAAATAATCATTTTTATATTAATAATTGATCTAAAAGATTATACATAATATATTAATATCATATTATTGAACATAAAATGCACCTATAAAAAACAAAGTGGATAAGAAAAATTGAACTATATATGCAAAATATTTATTTAATAGAAAACAATTCATTTAAAACAATAAAATCATTCTATTAGGAATCTTTGTTTAATACATGAAAAATCAATAGATATTCATTGGTAATATATTATAATAAATTGAAACCATTGTGTATATAAATTGAATCATTATTTTAAATAATATATTAATTATACATAAACTAATGATAATTGTAAATTTCTTTAATTTCATTGAAAATTAATTCATCCAAAAATAATAATCAAATAAATAATTAGTTATCATATTTAAATATAAAAATACTATTTATATTATATTGATATTTTTATAATGAAAAATTAAATATAATGTTGTCATATATCTAGTTTATTAATCTATTCCTCATCATAATAATTTATTCATATTATTTAAAATTTCATAAAATGATTTTAATTTTTTTATTGAACTAATTAATCCTTTATGACTATATTTCTTATATTAACAATTTCATATCCATATAGTAAATATAATTTTAATATATTAATTATAATCTAATTGTATATGTAACACCAATAACTTATAAATTAAGAACATTATATATGATAGAGTTCATTACACGAATCACTAAGTGTATTAGGGATAGAATAACTCAAGGAATTACAATATATTTACTATTTTAAATAAATTTAATCTATGATATTTTTTGGAATGAAAGTGATACTGAGTTAACATATGTCGCATTCAACAATGAGTTTCATCAAATGGATTTCATTACATGAAAGAACTAGTTTTACAAAATAATGATATATATTATTAATATATGATTTAATGTAACCTAGTTATTAAATTATTAGATATCAAAAGGATTAACTATCTTATTAAAATCTATGGTTTACAAAATATAAAATAAATTCATTGGTAACAAGTAAATAAAAATGAAAAATAAATTTTAATTGAATATAAAGGAAAATATAGTTATTATTATCCTCAAAAAGTTGTTTTACCAATAATAATTACAATTAGTGATTGAAATTAATAATAATATATATATATATATATATTATATCCTATCAAATATTTTTTATATTCTCTTAGTAGATTTTATAGGTCTACGATAAGATTAAACGAAATGTTACACAAAAAATACTATTTTTTTATAAAGGTTGTTTTGCCTCCTTTTAATGAAGAACCTATTTTAAATCCAATTTTAACCACTTAATAAATTAAATATTTTTAAATAATCATATTATTTGGAAGATAAACATATAAATTATGTCAGGGTAATTTGTTTCCTGTATTATTTCATTTTTTAATGAGTAGTGAAAAATACAGAATTATATTTCAAATCTTCATTTTCATTAAATTTATTTATAAGCCTAAATTATATTAAGAAATTTATTTAAACCCGAAATAGATATTTTTTTAACAATTAATTAAATTTATGTCATTTTATTCAATTTCACTTTGAAATTGACTTTAAGAATTTAGATAACTTTTGGATGTTTTTAGCTTTAAAATCCACATTATTGTCTCGTCTATGGGTATAAATTTAAATCAATTTCTTCCACTTATGTGATTTGAGTTTGAAAAAATGGATTCCATATGTGTAAAAATAATGATTTATAATTTATTATAAGTTTATTTTAATTTTTGAGAAAAAATATTATTGAATGTAATAGAAATTAATTACAATGATTATGGTGAAATTAAGAATAATAAGGGACTAAACCTTAATCATATGGCCCAAAAAGACATATAAACTTTTAAAAAATCTATTTTATGGACATTTATAGACCCTATCATCTATTTTATCATATTAGTTCCATCATTGTATCCATATGAAACATCGAAAACATGTTAGTAATTCCTTTGTCAAAATATTACAATGGTGTCACTCCTCATCAACTATAAAAAGCCACAACTTCTCTTCTTTACTCAAACCTATCAAACCGGATATGATCTGAAAATATCATTTAAATTGTCTTCCAAACATACCTAACCTCATCAAATAATACTTACCATTAATTGAAAACTATCCAATGAATCCCTTGGGTGAATACTAAATGGAGTTACCCAATTAAGAGGTACTAATATTTCATAATCATTTAGTTTTATTTCCATTATCAAAACCCTTAAATATCTTAATTCTATGATTATATAGAAACCCATGTATACTCAATATACTAGGTTGTTTTTATTTGAAGGGTTCTTTCTACACATACACACACTTCTATCTAATGGATAATGAAAAGACTATTTATGTGTACGGTAAACTACTGCCTCACGAAACGATGATGGTTTATTTTTCCTTTACCACCTCCAATGGTGACCATTATGATAGAAAATATGTTTATATATATAATATTTATTATATTTATAATTTATTTATACCAATTTATTTACATTATAAAACATAGTTATATACATTTTATGTTGTGTAAATACGATAACATTGTTTATGGAAGTGTGGGCTGTCACCTTCTCAAAGTGATGTGATTCATTCACTCTATACAAAAGATGTATTAAGGATGATTTTAATAAGACTATGTAATGTATAAATATTAACCTTTTGATATTAAAATTTTAATATAAATATTAACCTTTTACTTTTCATTCTTTTAATATTGAATAAATTAAAGTCGCATTCATGTGTACGTATGACCTGTCGTCTCCATGAACGGTGAATTTGATTTCTTATCCTCAAAATTTATATGTTATTATAAATTAATTTGTAATGAAGAAATATGATAAATATGTCATATTAACATTATGGGTATTATGAAATCATCATATATGTAATAGGAGAATCATGTAACAAGTGAAAACATAATTGACAAAATTAGGAAATTAATATCCTAAATAGTTAAAATAATAAAATTGTGTTAACAAGCAGGTAATAAAATATTATAAAGAGTTGATATATGATATTATAAACATGAATATTGGTTTTTATCTGTTTATATAATATTTTAAATCACAATACTTGATGAAAAATACGACACACAATAAAAAGGAAGGTTAAGGTAAGGGAATTTCATCTCATTTTACATCAAATTGAAACTAATTTATTATAATGCACCAACTCACATTAATTTACTATATATAATATCTTTTGACATGTTATATCGTGATTCTCCTTACACTCAGGACATTATATATTTCATTTAATATTATTCCTTCTTGGGTATTATTATTTAAATGTTTCAAATTGGTATATGACACTTTCGGATGTTTAAAGATTATTCTCCTTAAGAATGTTACTAATGATTATCTTTGAAATCTCAATTCCATTTTTTGATTTTTTAATTTCTTTTGAAACAATAATTTTATTTAAATAATTTAATTGTAAGGATACTTTCTTATCAATATTTTAATATTATGGGTATTATTTTTCCTGAATCATATATCATTTTACATATGGTGACTACTTAAAATATTATATGATTAACTAGCGAATTATTGATATATCAATATCTTTTATACAATACTTATATTTATAAATTCATGTTTTATATTGATTAAAATGATTATTAAATAATAGGAATTCATATTACATGAAATTATGGGTGGATCAAAGACATTAAATTTCTCCTTGATGAATATATAGGTTCAATGAGATGAATAAGTTTGGTAAATTAAAAAGGATTATACCTGTAGTTTTAAACAATATGGAGGATGGATATTGACAATATCGTTACTCACATTCCTTTTAAATGAATTCATATAATTAAGAATTTATTTCATATATATTTCAGTTATTATCGATCTATGAGATTTTTTTTGAAAAATATGTGGATACATTTAATTTTAACCCATTAATTAAATGGAATGTGTTTCAGTTTCTTCCATGTTATGATTAGTTTTACTTATCTAGTTATTTTAATGGAATGAGTGATCATTTATTTTCCATTAAAACTTAGTTTAATTCAATTTATTCGTTATTGCTTCCATTTCACATACCCATATTGAGAATTTGAGCTCTCCCTTATTATGAAACCTTTGACCAGGTTATGAAGAAAAAATCATTGAATAAACATTCAAGGATGTAATTTATTTATTTTATATGTATCATGTTTTAATTTTCTATTTCCCAATGTGTTATGGGTATCATGTATTTAATTTGTCTTTTCAATACTGCTAAACTAATCTTTCCTTTGGGATTTTATTCCTTGTAATCATGCTAGTTTAATACAATAATGCATCGGCTCTAGGATTCTAGGGTCGAGGTGTTACAATTGGTATCAAAGGATGTTAGGAAACATCATTGGAAACTAGAATTAGAAAACCTAGATTAAGAAGTATAACCATAATATAGACTGTGAGGATGAGTATATAATAACATAATATAATTTTGGTAAGGATGATATTATGTAGTTATTATTAGAATTAGATCATTTCCTACATACTAAAACTAGATGTGGATTTGGTAAAAATATACCTAGGAATAATAACTCCAAAAAAATGTTTTGTGCCTGAATCTGGGTATCCCGGTACCTGAAAATGTGCCTTACTGTGCAACTGTTTTGACATGATTTGGGGATATGTATGACATAGGTGAAATTTTAATTGCATACCATTATAAAGGATTTAGAATTATAGATATCCCCAAAGAATCCATGTATTGGATTATGATATTAACTATACAAAAATTTAATAATTTTTGTTAATCTAACATTAGAGTTATACAATGTTCATAATTTTATGAGATAATCTAGAATATTAAATTTTTCAGAAATTGGTCCCAGAATAAATAATGGTTTCATCACTCATGGAAAATATAGAGATTTCCATATCAATAATACCAATATAACTGGTATTGGAACTGAGAATGTTATAGAAATATTAGGGCATATTAATCAAAGTATGACTTGTAATAATGCCTAGATAGAGAAAACTATTCTAGAACAATATTCTATAATGTTGTACCACTTCATGTAAAAACATCCTAGAGTATTTAGTGGGACTGCTAATCAAATGGATGTTGATAAATGGATTGTGTCTTTGGAGAAGATATTCATAGGATTGGGATGTAATGAATTTGAAAATTTTACACTTGAAATATATTTTAGGAATTCTAATGTGGATTATTAGTTGTCTCTGGTTAATAATACTAGGGAGGAAGAAGAAATAAAACTCATGTAATGATGTAGTTTTATGGTGTAATTATTTGATAAGTACTTCCCTTGTGATAAAAACATTGAGATGAATAGAAAGTTCATTAGTTTCACAAAACTGTAAGATTATAGAGTTGATGATTATGAACCTACCATTACAATGTTAGCCAGGTATGCCACACATTATATATGAAACACAAATGGAATTATTTACCACTTCTCTGTAGGCCTTAAGCCAAATCTCAAAAGGGAGATAGTTTCTCAGTCTTTCTCTTCTTATGAAGAGATAATTTAATGATCCTTAAAAACATAGAAGGAATTATCAATATCATACATATTCAAGGGAAACTAATACATTAAGATGCCATCTTAGCACCGTGAAAAATTAAATATTTCATAAAAGACAAAGGAAAATAAGGATTTTAACCTTTTGATAACTGTGGAAGGAATTACACTTATAAAAACGGGAAAGGATTGAGAGTTTGTTATAAATTTGGAGATTAAGATCAAAAAAGAAAACAATGAAATAGAAATAGTGAAAACACAACTATTCAGTTTTATAATTGTAAAGAGATGTGTCAATATCCATATGAAGTCCCTAATCCTCAAGGGAATAAACTTTTAAAGAAGCTAATGTATCAAGGTTACGAATATTTTACTGACTCAAACAAAGTTAAATGACTAATTTACTATTGTATTTGAATATTATAAATATACTTTAAAACTATTTCATTGATTATGATCACATAATAATAGTTATAAAGTATATAAGTATTGTTTTATATGAATATTTCAATAAATATTTGGAATATATTTTGAATGGTACCAGAAATCTTATTCAGTAGAAATTTGAGCTTTTTATAAAACACATGTTTTACAAAAAATAAACACTTAATATGTTCATGATATTGAGATAGTGATGATGAAATGAATGATTTGGATAAGTTTGGAGTACTATGGAACTGATTAATGACTTGTTTAAAAGTTCTCAATGATATTATTGATGGATTTTAAAACACTTTTGGATTTATGGAATATATCAATACCATGTGTCTTGAATATGGAATAAAGAAAAAAATCATGTTTCCAATACATTTTATAGTGATTCAATTTATTACCATATTTCATTAAGAGACATGATAAATTTATTCACATGTTTAGAATGTAAATATTTATAGATTCTTCCTATTGATTAAAGGATAATGATTATATCAATTTGGAAGTTTAATGAACTTATTTCTAAATATTGAATCATAATATTTTGTAAAGGTTAACCATTTATGAAATGGTTTATATTGAACATTGGATATGTTTTTAGATATTAAAATATTACATCACTATATGGTGATTCTTCTTCTATGAGATGAGGTAGAAATTGTTCAAGGAATGACTGAATGATAATAATGTTATTATAGAAATATACTAAGTATGTATATTTAATTTTATTCTTAAAGAGTGAAAGAATTCCTCATCTTAAGGAAAAATGATATTGAGACAATAAATGTAGTCCATGTACAATGATTTATGATGAATTAAATGTCCCCTTAGATCATCATCGATTTATGGATTTTAAATGGTTAACATTATCCTAACCATTTTCTCTAGCAATCCCCATCATAACTTGATTTTAATATTCTTCCTCAATATCTAATTTTCCATTTCAAAGATATGTTTTCCAAATAGTGAACCTAGTTATGTGACCATTGTACATTAAATTCATTCTTATTATGAATATGTGCTATTAACCCTATACATGATTTGGGGTTTTTGAAAAAAAAAATTAATCTCAAATATAAATCCCTTGATTAACAAGATCATATTTAAATTGTGAGGATGAAATTTAATTAGGTTAGGAATAATGTAACACCACAAAATCCTAATATAAGATCAAGGAAGTTGATAGTGTGTATCAAAAGCATCAACAAGAGCATAAGGGGATATGAAACCCAAAGGTATTAAAATTTACTTACCATATTAAATAAAATGAATATATGATATATTTTTCAATGTTTATGATACTAAGTTAGAGTACGTCTCAGGCAATAATGAGTTTCTTAAAATCGATTGCATTACATGCATGACCGTGTTTTACCAAATAACTATATATATATTATTAAAATATTACTTCATATATAATATCCATTTAATTTTTATATATAAAAATTACTAACTATCTTATGAAATTCTATGGTTTACTCATATATAAAATTAATTCTTTGGATAAAAATAAATTAAAATTTAAAATTTAACCATAGTGAATATAAAGAAAAATATTATTATTATTATCCACAAAAAGTTGTTTTACCTTAATAAATTAACATTAATGACTGATATTAATATTATATATATTATATATACCCTATAAAATATTTTTTATATTCTTCAAATATATTTTATAGACATGAGATAAGATCAAACCCAATATTACACATAAAATATTATATTTTTATAAAGGTAGTTTTCCGAATTTGGATAGAGAAACCATTTTAAATCCAATTTGTAATAATTTTATAAATTGAATTAGTAAAAAAAATTATTATGAACATAATAATTAGATTATGTTATTTTTCTGTGATGATTCATTTTTAATGAATACTGAAAAATACTAAATTATAGTTCAAAACCTTTTTTCACACAATATATTGTGTAAGGTTTAATTATATTTAAAACATGATTTAATGTTTAATTAGATATTATTTTTATCAACTAATCCAATTTATTTTATTTTATAAAATTGAATTTGAAATTGACAATAAAAACATTGGGGTATTTTTGACGTTCTAACCATAAAAATCCACATTATCATCCTATTTGTGGGATTAAATTTAAATAAATTTCATCCACTTATTTGATTTTAATCTTGAAAAATTTAATCCAAATATTCAATCTTAATTATTTTAAATTTCAAATAGGGTCATCATAGTTTTTCACCCAAAATATTTTTGAAAGTAATTAAAATTAATTACAGTGATTAAGCTAAAATCACGTTTTACAAGGGACTAATATTTTACCTTAGGACTGAAAAATTCCTATAAACTTGTCCAAATGAAATTTTATAGAATTATATTGAGCCTGTAATCCATTTTACCTAATTTTTTACCTCATTTAATCCACCATACAAAAATGATGATGTAATTCCTTTTTCAAAATATTACAAGAGTGGCACTCCTCCTCCACTATAAATTTCCACTACTTCGTCCCATTATTGAAACATCTAAAACCACTTATTTTTGTCCATGATCATCCCAATTAACATCCCAATATCCCTCCAATCATCCATAAAAACTCCCCTTGGTCTGAGAGAATCCTAGTTATCTATTTGGTGCAAACCAAAGGGTACTACATGGTTAAAAGGTAACAAACATTCTTCATATTTTTGGTTTTATTTTCATTATACAATCCATTAAATATCCATTTTATTTTATTATATAACAATAAAGAATGATAAATATACTAGGTTGTTTTTATTTTATTTTTTCAACCTAAATTACACACGCATCCATCTAATGGATATTGAACATACTGTTTATGTTTACGGCAAACTACCACCTCACGAAACAATGATTGTTCATTTTTCCTTTACCACATCTCATGGTGGATATTGTGATGAAAACTCTATTAATATATTATATATATTATATTTATAATTTTCATATTGTTATATAATTATTTTATTAATATACCTATATACATTCCATTTTGTGTAAATATGATAACATCTTTTGTGGAAGTGCGGACTATAGCCTCCTCCAAGGGATGTGATTAGTCCACACTATACATGGAATATATTTATTATTATTTTAATAATCCTATAAAGCATATATAGCATAGATATTATACTATAATTATAATATATACATATTTATCAATCAATTTACATTATTTTAATAAAATAATGAAATTTAAGAAATATTAATGCATACGTACGACTTACCGTCTCTGTGAACGTTCATATCATTTCATATCTCCAAAAATTAAATTTTTTTATAAATATGTATGTACTGAATATATAAGATAATTAGATAATGGTTTAATTTATAGAGAATATTAAATCATGATCTATGTAATAAAAAATAAAATCACAATTCAACACATACTTGAGAGAACTAAGTAATTAATACCCGTAACAGCTAAAATAATGAAAGAGTGCTAAAAAAGGTAAAAAAATTATTATAAAGAGTTAATATATGATTTTATATACCTTATTAGGAATCTAGTATAAGTTAGTAACATATTTTAAATCATTGTCATAGAGGAAAAATATGGAACACACCAAAAAGGATGGTTAAGGTAAGGGGATTTTGTTTCATTTTACATTCTATTGAGACTTATATTCTTTTATGCACCAATTCGATTTTATTTGTTTTATATACTATTTTTGATATGTTATATCATGAATGTAATTATTCTCATGATATTTTATGTTTTATTTAATATAATTTTTCATTGGACTATGATTTAAATGTTTTGATGTGGTATGGTACACATTGTAATGTTTAAAGAATATTCTCCTCAAGAATGTGTATAATGATTATCTTGAAAATTTCACTTCCTTTTCTAACTGTTAATATTCTATGGACGAAATATTTTAATTGTATTCATTTTTCAATGGAATTTTCTTTGAATATAAATATTTTCATATGATAGATATTATTATTTCATAATCCTTATATCAATTTTTATATGGTGTTTACATTGACAACTATATAATTTACTGGGGAATTATTGATAGTTGTTGATTAATTATTTAATATGGTTATTTGATAAGTAATAGTTTCTATTGATAAAATTGAATATTATATATAAGTATTTCATTGGTCATGAAATTACGGTTGCATCCTAGAATTTATATAGCACTTCAATGCATCGATAGGTTCTCATGATATGAATAAATTGGCCAAATTAAATATATTTCTACCTATAGTTATAAACTCTATAGAGGATGGATCATTAAAGTATATATCCCGACTGACTAAAAATTAATTTTTTATTTTTCAAAAACTTTTGAGGGAAAAGTGAAAACCCATACATGACTTGACGACATAAGACAATCAAATCACCCTCGAACAAAAGATTGAGGACAAAACACCAAGCCTACACTGAAGATCCACTACCGAGCAACATGCAGCCTCCTTCTACTCCTTAATGTTGGCTAACTGTTCCTTATATATGAAATCCAACAATTAAGAATGTACATCATTAATATCTTAGTTATTATTAGACCATGATATTTTTCATCAACATATCTATGGATAAATTTAATTATTATTTTATTAATTAAATGGCATGTGTTTCAGTTACTTACCTTTCTATGTTGATTTTTCCTGAACAAGTTGTTTTAATGGAATGTGTTATCATTTATTTACCTTACCATGTCAGTTTAATTCCATTTATTAATTATTTATTCTATTATATGTACCCTTAAAGAGAGTTTGAGTTCACACTTATCATCTTCCCTTTCCTTGGGTTATGAAGAAGAAATCATTGAATAAGCTTTCAAGGATGAAATTTATTTCTTTTCTTATGTATCCTATTTGTATTTATTATTTTCCAATGTATTATGGGTGTCAGGTTTTTAATATAGCATTCAAGAACTGCTAGATTAATTGGTCCTTTGGTATTTGATACATTGTAATCAGGACAACATGACAAAAAATACATCGGCTTCGATATTCTTGGTTTACGGTGTTATAGTGTTAATTATATTTAAAATATTTTAATATTAATAATAATGTAATATATAACTTTAAAAAATAATTTAATACATAATTATATAAATTATAAATGTTAACTAACATTTCAAATGTATAATAGGATAAATAAATTGTGAATTATAATTATTTATTTAGAAACTATTTTTGGAAGAATTAATAATTTTAAACAGTATCTAATTTATTTTTTAAATTTTTTATCATCTTTTTAATCTATTAAAATATTATATATCTGTATTTTGATAGATTAAACAATTTTATTTAAATATTAAGCATCATTTTTTCCTCAGATATAATTTTAATTAAATTTTATAATTTATATACTAATTTAATATATTTTTTGTCTTATCATTATAAAATGGATATACTTTTTTACGATATTCATTATTATAATATTATGTTAATTGGAATTGTAATTCCACTATTTTAAATAACACCCATTATTCTAGAACATTCTTACTTATTTTTTAATGCTAAATCTCATATTTTTAGAATTATAATTTTATAAAATGGATTATAGATTTTGAAAAAATCCATCAATTTTTTAGGGGAGAATATTTTTATTTTCAGATAAAATTCAGAAAATATTGAAAAATATTTGGAAATATGATAAAATTAAATAAATTTGACAACATATATATATATATATAATCATTTAAAATTAGAACAATTTAGTGGGGTAAAACAAATATAGGAACTAAAAATTATGGTGAATTATTAAAGGGTGTTATGGGGAACTCTGGGTGTAGAGGAGAACCTAAGATAGCGAAATAATAAAATATTTAATAATTAATTCCATGGTGGTCGACTCACTACACCAATAAGCCACCACAATTTCATTTCATTATATAAAAATATTTATTTCTATGTTCATTGTTATATCATTGATTCTCACCCATTTCATTCCATTAATCCATAAAGTGCTTTTCTTGTGGAAGGGTTGTTTCTATAGAAATTGTTTCATGTAATGTAAGGGTTACCACTACATTTACATTCCCATTCATTACCAACTATAATTTTCGTGTAGTAATATATTCTATAACACTATATCATGTGATAATTATCAGAATTTCCCACTATATTATCATCCATTTTCCCACTATACATATCATATTATGCATTAACTCTAATTACACCACTTTTCTTAAGTTGTTATTATGTTTAATTAAGGGTTAAAAATTCACACAAATTCATTTTTAATAGAAACTCCTATGGTAAAGTATCTTTTAAATTCAAATATAATTATAATAATAATAAAATATTGTAAATTATCATCCCTTTTATGTAATATGAAATTTATATTATTCATTCCCTCCCATTATTCCCTTTTCCTAGGGTGTTACCATGTCAAAGTAAATAATAAATCATCCATTTGTTTTTCATGGAATATAAACTATATTTATTGATTTGTTTCTTGATTAATTCATAACATAGTATAATAATTATTATTAAATTTTAGTATCACACCATTGTTTATTTTATATATCATTTATCTTATAATTCCTCTCCATATAATCATTGAAAATGTTTCAATACGTCTGTATAAAATTTTTATATTCACTTATCGTTCATTTTATATTGGGATTATAATGTTATATGAAATTTTAAAAATTTATTTCTAGTATTAAAATTCTCTAAGAAACCATAAATTAAAATCACATTTATCTATAATCAATATGGCTTTATCCAATAATTCACAATCTATCCCATCTAAATTTTTTTACTTTGTAAAATGATCCAATGAAGAAAGATTCATTACAAAATCTCTTAAAGATAATTATTTCTATAGTAATTTAATCTATTTGAAGGTACTGATCAATAAATACCTTTATATTTTATTATTATCAACCTTCCAATAATATTTAGTTTTTTTCCAAAATATTCCCATTGATTGAATTCGTAAATAAAATTCATCCAATTAAAATATTTATGTGTTCCAATAGAGAGATGTTAGGGGTATGCAATTTGAACATGTAATTATAGGTTTGTTTGGGGATACTCAACCACTATAGCTAGAAATAATAAAATTACATGTCCCATTTATTATACATGCAATCATTAATAGAATCAGAACATTGTGTTATAATTCTTTGTTGATACAACTCATTGATATATTAAAAATCCATTCATAAAATATTTTTAAATAGTTATTGTCGAACATAACATTGTTATATATCATACACCATAATTATCATGTACATTTATTTTATTATCGATGGAAAATCACCTTGAAAAAATTATCATTATTTTACGTCAAAAAACTATTGGAAAGTCTATATTTCCATTCACTATATATGATATCAACGTAATTTACCTTATTATCCTAATTAAAGTCCATTAAACATTATATCTTTTCTTTTATGTTGAATAGGAATTTACTAAATAGAAACTTATATCTTTTACTTATGGGTAAGACATGAATCTTATTACTTATCAAATATTCAGTTTTATTCTATTATATATGAATTTCAATTTATTTTTTGATATTTTTCATTTTATTAAATGGTTGTGTCATATTATAAAGCCTCTTAATATAATGTTTAATGTTTTATATTTTGAGATAATTTATAATTTTGATGAATATATTACTATGGCATTGGTTGGTAGAATTTTCATAGGGTTTATCAAGATGCTATATTATTTGAATTATTACAAAATTGTGGAATTGGATGTATCCTTATCATAATGTAAAACTTTATACTATTAACATCAAATTATTATTATACCATGACATGGTAGGTAGCCATGTTAACGGGGCCACTCTAGCATCGTGACAGAGGTTCGTAGCTTTTCTATAAGGGGTGTTTTTTAATATGTTTATAATTTTAGGTTCTCATTTATTACTTTTGTAACACAACATCAATATATATTATAATATTTATAATTTATTATAATTATTCAATTATTTATAGATTATTTTCATCATACAGTACCATTTATCTTGTTACCCTTATTTTTCATCTGACATTTCCCTTTTCTTATGATTTCAAAATCCATTGGAAAAAATATATATTTTATTAAAAATATTGAAAAAATATTATATGATATGTGTATATTATTTTTAATATATATTTTTTGTTTTATTTTCAATTTACTATCTCCTAGTCAGTAATGATAACAAACTAAAATTTTACAGTGAGTATTTATATGTAATCAATTTCTTATCAAGTAATAAATTTTAATGTTTATCACATGTAAAATGGGATTTTTATTCTGAGGTTATTTAGTTCTAGTAATAAAATATGAACATTATCATGAATTTTTTAAAAATAGTTCACTTCCTTTGATGGATCATATGAACATTTTTCCCCTTACACTTATTGAAAAGTAAATCATACAATATAGTAAGAGATGGGTGGTCCAGGATTTATTGTCATGTAATGTCTCTTACTTATAATAATATATGATTTTTTGGGGGATTAAATGGATTTTCAATTATAAAGGTGTGTCTTGAAACAATTTATTGGTTATTCTAAAAATAATAATCCTAATCATTTACTTGATATCTGAATCCAATAGTTTTTATGAAGAATCGTGAATATTTCTAGTTTCCTACATGTCCCTAGAATCAAAAGATAGTGTCTCTAAGAAACAATATTAATAAAAAGTGTATAATTTTTCAACGAAATAGAGTTTTTACATTTTCTCCCCATCTAATGGAAATAATAAATATAACCTGTAAATTCATAAAAGGTTCAATGAATGAAAATTAGTAGAAAAAACATACCACTATTCATTTATGTTATAAATTATAGAATCTAAAAATTTCTCAAAAAAGGAATATTACTATCATATAGTTGTACACAAGAGTATTTTTATTTATTTTATGATATATAAGTATATTATAAAAAACTACATAAATAAATTAATAAATAACATAACTTAATAGACCACCTTCCCACAACAATTAGTTGTTACTATACATAATGTTGAAAAATTACAAAAAAATATAAGAACTCAAAAAGCATGCATGATATAGAAATAAAAAATTGATCATGATTGTGTAGAACATCGATGACATATTTCTCCTCCTCATTATATATTTACTACCATCCAAAGTCATATAAGTAAAATAAACAATAAAATTAAAAAGATTAATCTAACTCAAATGAAATTAATTTAAAAGTGGATTTTTCAATAAAAACACTATATTTGATTTTCCATAGTAATATTGGTTTATAATATATTCCTAATTAAATTGGATATATGTATTTCATAATTTTTACATATATATTCTCACAACTCTATCACTCTAGATTTCCTAGTCCTTGTTTTTAATTTCTCCATTATTAATGTATTTATTGTCCACCCCTTTTTAATGAGATGAATGATATTTCACAAAAGTGTCAGTATATAGGGATCTTCATATTTATAAATTTCATTTGGATTTATTATTATATATATCAAGTCTTTAATTCAAATATCATGTAGTATTTTTTATTTTGTTGATGAGTGATTAGTTCTTCATTACTCTTTTTATCTTTTCTGTCTTCCTTATGTGGTTCATGGATTACCACTATATGATATTCAATATGATATCTACTGTTTTGAAACTATTTATCATATTGAGTAATAATTATGGAGTCTGATTCTACAATTTATAATACTAAAGAATCAATAAACACATATATTTCATTAAAATTTAAATAAAATGTATTAAATTGAAAATTTCATCCCACAGGAATACCTGCATACAAATGCTTATAATCATGAAATCCCCCAAAAATTTAATATATATATATATATATATCCCTCAAAATATGAATCAAAATATTCATCACAAAAAATAACCAAAAAAATTCTGGTTATTACATCCTATTAATCACTTTGAAGAGAAATATAATGTCTTGTTGAGTATGCAATGTAATCACATGAGGTGTTAGTTTCCAGATTAATTTTTCTATTATTTGACCAAAATGATTTAAATATTAATCTACTACACTTTATTATGTCAATTTTTATATCTTTTATAATTCCATGTAAAGGGTTATGAGAACTGCGATAAAGAACTACATATCCTTAAGAACATCTTCCTATATGCCAGTTGATTTTTGCAAGCAGCAATGACAATGTTCAAACAAATAGGATACTATGACATTCATATCCTGAAAAATTATTATATATGAGGACATCACTTTTAACATAGGATACAACCTACTAGGTAATCATATCATTTTGGAATCTAAAAAAGTAACATCATTTTGAACTAACAAAATGATAACCCATAAAAGTCTTTTTGTCAACATTCAAATGAATGATAAAAACATGTGGTCAATAAGATACTTGGTAACAATAAATAATAATATAGTATTATTTAATAAAATATGTTATAAGGATATTTTTCAACACCACATATTTCTCTATGTTATTCTATCCTATCTGGATCTCCAATAATGGGTACTTTCCAATTATGGGTACTTTCCAACTATCTATATCCTAAAAAGTGAATTATAAATATTCACTATGGTGAACCAGTAGGGTTTGATAATGAAAATAAATAAGAAAAAAAAAGGAAATTTAACATAAATAAAATAGTATAGTTGAGTGCATATACTGAATAATAAGATAAAATTTCTGAAAAACATACCCCCAATGTTGGCCTTAATATTATATTTAGGCCACCATGAACCCTGGCCTCACCTATTTTTTTCAAGGTTTGTTGAATTATCTACAATGTATAAGAGGCATAAATAAAGTACACCATAATGATAATATTATATATATATATATATATATTCATCATAATCAAAGGTATTTCAACTGAAATAGTGATAAAGGCAAACCATAGAAAATCTATTTGGAAAGAATAGTCCACAACAAGGGAAATGACCTTTAGACCACTCGTATAATTCAAATAAACTATTATGTGTTAAATAATTGGGTGGGTGGACTAACATTGATAACCTATTGATAATGTTGATAGGTTATTAAATGGTGGGGGATGATTTCTCCTTAGAATATAAAACAAAAACAAAAAAACAAGCAATTACAAATCCAACCACTTGACACATGTCAAAAATGTATAAAAAAAACCAATCCCAAACAATAACTATAAAAAGTGTAAAAATAAAAATCAATGTACTAATCAAAAGACCAAAACAATACAACTCAATAAACAAATACATAACATCAAATCTACAATCCAAGATCCATGCTCTAACTCCACAACCTCCCAAGAATCATGAGGTAACACTTCTTAAATGATAATATTTCCTTTTACATGTGTCCTGAAATACATCATCTACTAATGTACCCATGTTCCAAAGAAAGGGGTGAGTAATAATACATAGTTGTATATCCCAAAATTAATTTCCTTATAATTCTACTAGGGTTGAACTAGTTATGACATTTACAAAAATATATATAAAAATTCATTTAACAAGGAAATTAATTCCATCAAGGAAAAAAATCCTTATAAAAAAAGTTTAACCAATTGGACACATTTTTATGGAATGAAACCAAACATTTCATCAACCATCTTCAGTTCCATAATGGCATTACCCATTCTATTTTGTTTGTTTGCATAAATTATTTAATCATATTCACAGTTCCACCACATGAGGTTAATGTTACCTTTGATGATGGAAATTCATGTCTAACCCCATCCCCTTTTTATTATGTTACATCACACCAAATTCCAATCCTTTTTCAAGGTACTTCATGCCCACTATCCATTCCATCCAACTCATGCTAAAAAATTAATCAAAACAACAATGAAAAATTGAATATACCAATGTCATTTCAAACAATACTTAACAAACCAAATCATTCTTTCAATCCATACAAAATTTCAATTTAAATTTCATTTTAAAATAAAACCACTATTTCAATCCATTTCCCAACAATCAATCCAAGAAACCAATTTTTATATCAAAATTTTAAAATCCAACAATGAGGAATACTGCACAATAATATCCTAAACCACCAAAAGCACATAAATTTATAGTGAATGGTTTACACAAAAGATTCACACATCTATTTCACAAAAAATTTCAATAAAAAATTTTTAAAATAAATATTTTCATGTTCTAGAAATTCGAGAAAAGATTTAATCAACCTAACATAGGGTTTTGTCAAAATCGAACAATGCACAACCACAGTAAAAAACTAAGTAAAATATATCCAAAATACCCTATATATTTAATCCTAACACCAAAAAGCCGAAATATCATAATTTCATAGAAGAACATCCCTATATCTAATTGTTATAGATGTAGATCTGGAAAACTATGAAAGAGAGAGAACAAGATCTAAGGAAAACCAAAAAAACCCAATAGATTAGACATATCAGGAATGAAATTCCTTCAAAGTACCTTGAAACCCCCTCAATTAACTTCTAAAATGAGTGGAAGATCCTATTTAACCCCTGATATGAAGAAATCCCAAACTGGGTTCATGTGGTAGATGTAATGTGGTGATTAAAGAAAATCCCAAGTTACAATTTCTTTTAAAACACTCTATTTAATGTCGAACACGGTTATCATGCACAGTTTGAAAAACTGTCTTCTAAAAGTGCGAAAAATACTAACTCAAAGGGGTTCCCCATATGGTTAGATTACATGGTTAGACAAATTATTCCCTAACCATTTGAAATCACACTATCTCATGTTTTAAGATTTCTTGGAGATTCTACAGGGTTACCCCAAACCATGTTCAAACCATGTGCCCTTAGAAAACCTTGTAAACATTTCCAAAACCATTAAAAATCTCCCATGTTTTATGAAACCACATTATATATATAGAAAAAATAAGGACCACAGACCTTAAAATAGTAGTGTTACATTCTCTCCAACATTTGTCTTTCCTTCCTCAGAAGTAGAAAAATATGATTTTTTGAAAGGAGATTGAGTCATTACTCGGTGATCTCATTTACTGTTCCCAAGTCTCCTCTTGAATTGGACCATGTTACCAATCTACCCGAACTAAACTGATTATCTTACCTACATGACATTCTCATTCCTTTCCAGAATCCCAACTGGTACCTATAGTAATGAAACATCTGGCTCAATCTCAACATGATCCCAATTATTAACATGGTTATGATCCTGCTGATTCATTTTCAACTATTTCACATTAAAAACATTATGCATTACACTAAAAAATGTGGAAAATATAATTGATAATACACCTCTCCAACCCTCTCATATATCACAAAATGGAAAATATATCTTAGAAAAAACATTTCATGTTTTTCAAAGAGATGATGTCCATGCCTTAGAGAAATTCTCAATAATTTTTGATTACCCCCCTCAAATGACAAGGACCGTTTATGGTGGTACACATATTATTTCTAATGACTCTAACCCATCTCTATTCTCTTCCTGATAAACGTAATATTCTTTGTAGGATTTTGTACAAGGATCACCCCATCCATCAAAGTCATACCTGTTTCCACCCAACAAAGTGGAGAATGAGATGGATGACCATACAGTGATTCAAATAGATCTATATTAATCAGGCCTTGAAAAATATTATTATATGATAATTACACTAATATTATTTGATCATCCCATGAGAAACCAAAATCCATCCCACAATCCCTTCACATTTCTTCCATTTTTTGTAACATCCTCTCATGTTTCCCATCTGTATATAGATGATATGTTGTTCTAATAGTCAACTGATTTCCAAGGTATTATTGGAAGGATTTCCAAAAATGAGACATGAACATTGGATCCCTATCTGATATAGTCAAAACTAGAATACCATGCCTCTTTACTACTTCTTGGAGAGAGATTTTAGATAAGATCATCTGATGTGTGTGATTTATGAATATGGATGAAATGGGATGACCTTGTGGGATGATCCAATATCACCAATATGAAATATTTATTTCAAACCTTTTTTGAAAGTCCTATTAAAAAATCAATGGATATCTATACCAATTTCCAAAAAATTACAGGTAATGACTACAACATACCTTACTAGTCACTAATGCTCTGTCTTAACTTGCGGACAAGCCAAGCATCACGATACGAACTCACCCACATTCCTTTTCATACCCATCTACCAAAGATTCTCATTCAAGTATATCTACATTTTTTGAAGTCTGATATAGATATCCCATTTTTAATGGTTATTTTCACTAATAAGTTGTTCTTGACCAACCACTTGTACAAACGTCTGATTCTGAAACCAAAATACTGAATCATCATCTAGTTTCTAGTCCTCAATGGTCTCCCAAACATTGATTTTTGATTTCATAGTCACACAGTCTAAATCAGATATCTTCCCCACTTTAACTAAATTGACCATGTTAGGAAGAAATGAAATTAGAATGAAAATAATATATCATGTATGTCATCAAATCCCAAATTCATGCCAGCTATAACCGACACCCAGTGCCACTGACCTGAGGCTTCTTTTTCTGCAAGAGAATATGACTTTCTGCTTAATCAATCCACCATCAAATATATTTTACCCTATGTGTACATCAAATTTATTTCAAAAATCTATAGACACACCTTATATCTCTTTTACCTCATGTTGAATTATATTTTTAAGAATATTTTATTTAAACCCATATGATTGGTAAATTTGTAAATTTCTTACATTATAGATAACAACATCATGTCTTCAAATAATTTACCATAAATGCTAACACCAAATCATGCATTGGGTATTTATTCTAATGAAACATAAACTATCGTGACCTATATGAGTCCACATGATTTCCTTGTATTAAAATTCACCCTAACCCCCATCACGATGCATTATAGTCCACCACGTACCCTTTCCATAGTTTTGGAAAAACAAAGATTGGCACCAATGTAAGGCGGCCTTTAAGCTCTTTAAAAAACTTATATCATTCTACCTTCCACTAAAATGGAAAATTCGTCCTTGTTAAGGCTATAAATAGTGAAACTAATTGTGAGAATTCACAAAATAAAAATTTTTAAAAACCAACTATCCCAAGGAAAATTCATATCTCAAAATTTTTATTTAGTAATTTCCAAGAAATAACAACCTCTACCTTTTCTGAATCCACATAAACACCATTCTTTGAAATAAAGTGGGATAAAAATGTACATATTGTATCCAAAAGTCACACTTTGACAAGTTGGAATATAATTGATGGTCTCTCAATATTCCCCACACTACTTCCATGTATTTCTCATGCTTTACCCATGTCATTGAATACACAAGTATATCATCCGTGAATACCACCAAAAATGAATCCAGATATCACTAAAATATATGATTATTAATTTTCATGAACACTACGGGTTTATTCATCAAACCAATGTAAATAAACAAATATTTGTAATGCTCATATCTACCCCTAAAGGATATTTTCAAAATTTCCTCCTTCCACACCCACAGTTGATCATATCGCGCTCACAAATCAGTTTTTGAAAACCATTGTGCTCCTCACAATATATCAAACAAATCATCAATATGTGGGTGTGGATATATATTCTTTTTCATAACTTGGTTAAGCTTATGATAGTGAACACAAAATTAAGAGTTCCATTCACCTTTTTGATGAAAAAAACTAGAATTGCCTATAGAGATGTGATAGGCTAGATGAACCCTTTAGTTTCTAGGTCTTGCAAATACACCTTCAATTCCATCAATGATAATAGTACCATCTAGTAAGATGGATGTCATATATGATTATTCCCCAGAAGGAGATCGATCATAAAATCCACCTCCCTTGTGGGTGGAAATAGAAAAAATTAATTGGTAAAGTCATCCAAAAATTGATTAACAACTAGTAGAAAACTACTTATATCTATCTCTTCCATAGATTCCAAATACAGAGCTGCTAACTAATACAATATCATCCCAAAATGTTTTTCTAACGGGCATATTTCTTCAATATTTACCATATTATCTATAATAAATAGATACATTACACCATCTTGAGTAGTAAAACTAACCAGTTATGCATAATAGTATATACGTTCCTTAAACATTTCAAACAAATCCATTATAAATATTACAACATACACATCCATCTCAAGCACTGAGATGTATCATATCAACTCATCCCCATTGGTAGTTATATGACATTCTCCAGAGAGAAAGTAACAACATTCACTTTGACCCATAGAAGTTTGAAGTTTTAGAATAAATGGAATAATTTTCTCATTTAAAAAAATAGCTCAAAAATACAAGAATCAATGAAAAAATAAAACACATCCATACAAAACAATACATTCATAATTATAGAATTCAAAAGAATCATACCTATCACCATGGATGGTCCCAACTTATCATCCACTACAACTTGCTTAGTTCCGAAAAGTTGTTCACTGTCCATAAATTTATATTTATTATCCTACAGAAACCACCCCTATCGAGGAGTCACAATGTCCCTAAAATCACAATTTATAACATTTCTCAACTGATGAGGGGTATGCTACCGCCCTTCTCCCATGGAAGCATAAGACCACTAGGACCCCTGAGAAGTGTCACAAATAGCTTACATCGAAGTGTTTCGATAGAAACATTGAAGATGTCCAATTTAATTGTAGTTATGGAATGATTGGGGTTTTGTTGTAGAGTCTCACTTCATGTGGATTATAGATCCACATTGAATACATCCAATCTTACTCTTCATCTTCATATGAAGATCCAAAAATCCTACCAATTGATTCTGATCCATACTCCCACTTTATAAATAAGTGTTCCTCGTCAACATTCTCCCCGTGTTATATTTTCCCCCATTTACCAGGGGTATCAACATGACTTCTCCATCCATCACTCCTAATATTTCCCTTTTAGAAATATTAGATATATTAACCATTTCTTTATACTCTGTTATATAGATCACTGCAATCTTTGAATGTGTTTCCCACATCAATCTTTCAAAAAAAATGTGCACATTCAAGGGTGAACTAGATGAAACCTCTAGTAAAAAGATGACTATGTTCATTAACGTATATACATATTCAATCAAGTAAATTTTTTATTATTTCAATTGGATGAAATATTTTGTTCTATGAATTTTGAATGTGTGGGGTAGATTTTTTTTTTAACAATTCCTCAAAATCCTCCCATAAAATTCCTTGGTCCCCCTTATCCTGGACCACTAACTCTCACCCCTAATGTGAAGGATCATCAAAAATATATGTTTCTAATTTGAAATTAAAAACCACTAATGTGCCTAAGAAATAGACGATTTGATTTATACTATTGAGCCACACCTCCACCCTTTCTTATACTGAATCACCCTGAAAAGTGGGTGGGTTCTACTTTAAAACTAAACCAAATGATCCACATGATTCTGCTAATGTTTTGGGTTCCTCTTATCTAATAATAGAAAATATTTTACAATGCTCTGAACAAACTACTGGTCACCTGGGGATTATGTAAAACCACATGTTTTAAAACATCCTCTGGTAGGTCTCTAGGACGCATACTCGGTTCCATTTCTATTAACACATAACAACCACCATATGTTTAAATATTGAGAAACATAAAGATTATAATTTCAAATTATACAAATTTTCAACTATAACAACCATTAATTCCAAATTTCATGATTTCCCATGTTCAATAATATTTGAAAAAACCACTATGTTTAAAAAATTAACTAGTTTTCAATATAGTACAACCATTTTCTTTTCAAAATATCATGTTTGAAGAACATTTCAATATTTTTAAAAAATAAAAACCTCCATACCATATATAAATAATTATACCAAATGAAATATGAAATAATAGTGGGAAATCATTTCTACCTGGCATTCCATGCTCTTCTCGGGGATACACCCAAGATGATAACAACACTATCCTATAACTGTTTCCAAAACACTCATGTACCTGACTCCCTAATAACATTAAGCTCATCACAAAATTGTTTGGTATGTCCTTTAATGCTATAAATTTCATGTTCCTACATTCACACTCCTTGCTACCATCCCAACTCAAGGAATAAAATGAGAATGAATATCAACTCTAAGACTGATGATCAATGCCAAAATGACCAAAAAAAAGGATACCACATTTAACATCCTACCCATCCAAATTGGATTGAGTTATGGAGGAAGTGCTAAATGGACTTAAGAAACATCCCTATGGTGCTAAACACTAGAAAACAGGATGAGGGATTCATGTAGGGTGTGGTATTATTTTTCCCTGGAAAATAAAACACCAAACCAAATGATCTATTACCAACCCAACTACGTGATACATGTCAAGAATGTAAAAAAATAAAAAACTAACCAATATAAACCATACAAAGCATAAAAATAAGAAATCAGAGTACTATGTGAAAGACTGATTCAATAAAACTCTATAAACCAATGCCAGACACCAAAGCGCCAAGCTAAGCTTCATTATACAACTCAAAAACCACCCAATCATCATGAAGTACCACAAACTAAATGAGAATTATTTCTTTTAATGGTGTCTTCTAATAGAACATCTGAAAAAGAACCAAAGTACCAATGAAGTGGGGGAGTAATAATACATAATTGGAATTCCCAAAATGACTTCCCAACTCATGCCCCTATGTTATAATAAGTTATAACTTTTATGAAAAAAAAATTTATATAAAACCATTTAACAATGTAACTAATTCAATCAAGAAAAACACATTCCAACCAAAATATTTTACCCAATTAGAAACATTTTTAGGAAGTATACAAAACAATTAATCACCCATTTTCCATTCCACAAAAAGCATTACCCATACTATTTTGTGTTGCTTCATGAATCATATAATCATAAAAACAATTCCAGCACATGAGCTCAGTGTAACCAATTATTGTTGAACATCGTGTCTAACCCTATCCCTTTTTTGGAGTATCTCATGCCACATTCATGTTATCTTTGGTGGTACTTCCCGCCCACTATACATTTTGTCCCACTCATTCTTAACAATTAATCCAAAAAACCATGACAAATAACCTATACCAACCCCATTTCAAATAACTCTTACCAAACCAAATCAATCCATCAAGCCAAAAAAAATTCAATTAAAACAACATTTATATTAAAAAAATTGAAATCCTTTTGAAAACTATCATACCAAGAATCCGATTTTAAAATCAACATTTTAAAATCCAATTCTAAGGACTATTTCACAACAATATCATAAACCACAAAAAACCCATAAGTCGACACTGAAGGGTTTCCAAAAAAAATTCTAATAAATTTCAAAAAAAAAATTAATTTAAAACCAAATAATTCAACATAAAGTAAGAGGAGTTAAGAGTGAGGCAATCTACCTTAGGGTTTTGCTGAAATAGGCCAATGCCCAACCACACCACAAATTCGGGTGAAATATCCACAAAAACCACCTCAGATATTTTTGTCTAAAATAAAAAGACCAAATCTCATCATTTTAAGGAAAACAAACTTATATCTACATGAAATAAATGTAGATCTAGAAAATCAGGAGGTATATAGAGAGAACTAGATCTATGGAAAACCAAGAAAAACCAGGAGGGGATACTTACAGGGGAAGAATTGCCGTCAACATACCATGAATTACTTTTTATTCACATCCAAAATGAGTGGGAGAGCCTCTATAACCCTCAGATTGATGAAATACAGAGTTGGGTTTATGTGGGAGATGAAATGAGATGATTAAGGAAAATCTTGGGCAACCCTATTTTTAAAAACCCTTTTTTTAATGTCAAACACAGTTGAAAAAAAAGGTCTAACTGTGTGACTGATACTATTCGAAAGGTGTACCATCCATAGTTGGGAGAAATTTTTAGACAAACCTTGTTCCAACCGTGTAAAATCCCATTGTCTCATGTTACACGGTTTTTTGGAGTTTATGTATAGTTTCCCCAAACTGTGCTCAAACGGTGCACCCTTTGAAAATTACCAAAACCATGAAAAAACCCTTTTACACTTTTCCAAGGTTTTCCAAGACACTTTTTACATATAAAAAGGAATAAATATAGGTTACCTACCTCAAAATAAGGGTGATACAAAACCACAATGAGGTAAACATGAATCATATATTCACTGATTGATATCCATCAAAATAGGAAAATCATCTGAATAATGATGGATGTTTAATGTATCCATCCTATTGGGAATAAAAATTCATGCAAGATAATAATAACATAACTAACTCATCAATATGATGTACTAAATTCCCATTTATACCTAATCTAGAATACTTATCCATTATGAGAACTGATAATCTTATTCTCAAACTAAATTAATATATTTTCATTCTACACATGGAATGAAACATAGTACCATAACACGTCTTAGCTAAAAATACATTCTCATTGGCTAAATATTATGTTTGACCAAATATAATATCAATAAAAGATCATTATCAATAGTTATTTCCATCCAATATTTTGAATATGGTAATAAACCCTACCTATGTTCCATGGAAATAATATATAATAACCACTTACCTAACTAAACACATTATATGATTCATAATATACCATTGTGTATAATCCAAAAAATAGCCCTATTATCTATAGAAACTGTTGTTCTAAAATTGATGTATCACACTCAAAAATATTTATAATTTAATTTCAAACATCACAAAGCATTCCAAAAAACTTTTTTAAAGTAAAAAAGTGTTAAATTTCAACGTTTTCAACCCATCATACATAGTAGTTCATGTTATCCCATATAAAAAATGAAGATTTTTATGATCATCACACCATTAAACTTTAGAAGAATGATCTCAAAATGTAATAGTTTAGTTCATGATCAATGAAACAAATTCATGAAACTAATATAAATCCTGTAAATATAGTACTTTTTATAGAATATGAAAACGTGGTGAGAGAAAAATACTATCAAATTCAGACAGGGAATAGTCTCATTATGATATACTGAAAGGCTTTATGGAACATTAATATTTCATAATTGTAAAATATATGATTAAAAAGTACTAATTGAGATTCAATGGTGGTGTTAGGTTCAACTAAAAGTGGTAAAAGGAAGGGGGATTACCTAAATAATATTTTTTAGGGAGAAACACTCACTTATGGAACTCCAATTTAAAGACCACCAATTTCTAGAAAACATATAATAGGAACCTGATGGATCATCAGAAAAATTGATTATGTCACAATGGATTATATTTATCCTCTGAGGGATTATGTATATCTTAAATTTATTATCATGTACATGGTGGTCCTCCACTAGGTACTCAATAACACTCATTTCAATAATTTGGCAGATGTTTCCCCATGACTAACATATGGTCCAATATAGACTTCAAATTGAACCCAAACCTAAAAAAACCTAGACCACCTTAGACAAAATGGATAGAGATAAGATAACATTGACACCCCATGCCCCCCAATAATAGTCCAGGGTTTTGTGTCAAGTTATATGTGGGTATAACACACACACATAAGAGGCCTTAGTAGAAACTACCTTTCCATGACCAAACACAGATATTCACTTGTATAAAGTATAATGATAATAAATTCATAATTTAAATTACTAAATAAAATCTCTCAATCATCATAGTATAAAAATAGTACATAAAAAACAATTTCCTAATATAAGCCCACCAAAACTATAAAGGAACTTAACTTCCTGACAATAAGGAGAAGCTAGCTCCAAGAAACTCATATATTTATATAATTCAGCCTAGTAAAAAAAAATTTCACCTACTATAGTTCCCTAAATGACTCGAATGAAAGACCTATTATATTAATAATACATGAAATTTGTTGGAATATCCCATGTAGGTGTGAGTACAAACATACCCAGAAGGACACAATGAACTCAAAAAAATAATTCCTCAAAGAGAGAGTGATTATCTCATTACCATGAAGGAATGAAGATGCAACTATCAGATAATAACCACAATAAAAAATATATATTCTAAAAGTTAGACATTATTCCTCAATATAAGTTCATGTACTCAATACTATCCTAGGGTAAACTAGATGCAAAAAAACAACACTCATATGAAAGAACATATTTGACGAGTATTTCTATGATTGATGGAACTAATCAATGACAACAATCATTTAGGGTCTTTATATAAATAAGTACCAAGGGTGGTGTGAGGGATTATTCATGATACTCACCAGATCAGACTACATCTTAAATAAATTTAATTGATTTAAAAAATATAGGGGTTATCACCTAGGTCCAATGGTAAAAATCGGACCCTAACTGGAATAAATATTTTTGTTGGTGATAAAATTACCTTGAATAATGGTTATGAGATTCTTGATACTACTTCAGGATAAAAAATGGTAAGGAAGATGCAACCCCCAAGCCTTATGCATGGATCCCTGGTAAATTCCATGAAGTGGATATTTTTTAATGTTGTCAACAAGATGTTGGAATAAACCCTCATGGGGAAAAATAGAGGAAACTAAATCTAAAACAATATAAGGAGGAAACACACCAGTATTGATTCTATTTGATGGAACATACCCAACGTCATTCTATAACTGTTCTGAGAGGCTCGTGTTCTCCAAATATCTTTTTAAGGAGCATATGTAAGGTCCCAGAGAATATAAGGGGTGTCCGGATAAGTCTGGCATAGACTGTGTTTCAGCATCTCAACCCACATATCAATCCAAATACATGACGTGTCCCATAGTGTACAGAAAATATAGAGGTTGTCCATAACATGGTGTTTACTTCTGGTCAACACCATGTATTATGGACACTACATTGTAAACTAGCCCTAGCCATGTATGTTTTCCATCTGTATGTACATTTTGATGTATAAAAGATTTTCCCAGACAGACATTGTTTGTGGGGTTGCATGGAATCACATGAATGATCTCTCATTACATATCATGTAATAACCCATAGTTCAAATTTTGTGAGATTACACAACATATTATTTTTGCACAACATGGTAACCTAAGAATGTATTCTCTATAGACACTGAGATGTTTGTCTAAGTTTCACATTATGTGTATGAAAATAAAAATATGTATGATATAGAACTAAATTAATAACCCTTGATACCATTTATAGGGGACTAAATAGTTTTATTTCCTCTTAATTACATGTTTTGTACATCATAATATTTCAAGAATCCTAGGAAATTTATTTTTATTCACCCATGCACCATTAAAACCTTCTATATCATCATGAATCATAGAACAAAACCTGAATCTATGTTTTCCAAACCTCCATGTCCAGCCAAAAGTCAGATTCAATAATCTATTAAATAGAAAAATCATCAATGTCCACTAGTAAAAAAATACCCTAAACCAACGGTTTGGAGAATGGTGGCCAATTAAGCTGCGGGGATAGGTCTATATTAATGATTTTCCTAAAACCATTGGAATAAGTAATATGAAAAATCTATACCAATGGTTCCATAAAATCGTTGGTATATGTAATTCAAAAAAAACAAGCATTTAGTGGGTTTTGATCTGAGTACTTGCAGTTTATGATTAAAGGACCTAACCAATAACCTAACTTGACTTTTGTGAACATAATTTCATAAATATATATATTTATTATCATAAATATTTTAAATTTTGATTTATTTAATGTTCTATGTAAAAATATTCCATAAAAAATACATGTAACTATACCAACGGTTCTAAAACCCATTGGTGTACACCTATACCAACACTTTTGAGAACTGTTGGTATAGATTATTTTATTTTTGGACCTATACCAATGATTTTGGACAAACTGTTGGTATAGGGGTACCTACACCAGCGGTTTGGGAAAAACTGTTGGTATAGGGTCTCTATTATGGACCTATACCAACGGTTTGGCCAAAACCAATGGAATATGCCCATATAAGTGACCTACACCAATGGTTTTCACCAAACCGTTGGTATAGGTCCCTCCTATACCAATGTTTTTTGGACAAACCATTGGTATAGGTCCAAATTAGTGACCTATACCAACGGTTTTGGCCAAACCATTGTTATAGGTCCATATAAGTGAATTATACCGACGGTTTTCCCAAAACCGTTGGTAACGATCTTATTTTTAGTAGTGCTCATAGTCTTCATGTTCCATACATCCCAACACATGGGAAACCCACTAATCACACCATCATTGGGACTCCATAATCATTGGTGGATGTATTCTTTCCACTTCTTTTCTCATAATCTCCCATCAAGTTTCTTCTAGAGAGTTATACTCATTTTATATCACTGTTCCACCATTACCTACACAATTATTTGATGCCAATAATTTCTACCATGCCTTTATCATGTCTCCCAAAACCCAAATCTATTCCCATGACCCTAATATATTGTACCAAATAATGAGTACACAATGATCATTCCTACAAGGTATCATCAAATCTCCAACCAACTAATTAACGATGATGAATGCCAAGAATGGAGGGAGAATGGAACCTAAAAAAATGTGAGCATAAACCGATTAACAAGATAATTTTTCCAATATATATGGGGTCTAGAGATTAGATCTCCATCAAATCAGAATGAATATTTAGAATAATAGTCTAAAAATCATGGATATAGGGAGAGAATGAAGACGTTGGACAAACCAATAGTCTGATAGTTATCGATCAATGAATTATTTTTGAAAAATGATAATTCAAATTTGATTCAATCTATAAATTGGGATAAAAAAATCAATTTCCCTTCTATATGTATTGATTTGATCACTAATGAGTTTTGTACATCATTTTTGATAGTTATATTTAAGATCTCATTTATAGATGATGACCCTTACTTCACCAAACCCTCAAACCTATGATCATCCACCAATGTACTCTTAAACTGATCTCTCTATCCAATAATTTCTTATTGGGATATGAATCTAGACCTAGTTAATTATCTATAATAGTGTTTTAATATATGTTTATTAGCTTTAGGCTATGTAATAAATGTCAAATTAATAAATAAATTTAATTAATTAAATATCCTCACATGAACACTCTTAAACCAAGCATCCATTGAAAATAGATATTATGTTGTGAATTGTGTAAAAAAAACTTTTTGGGTATAATGGATGTCTCATATTTTCTTTTTGAGACACTGTTGAAGATATATTTCATTATCTCTAGAAACAAAATACATTTTTGATATATTATATGTCATATTTTTCATACATATGAACCGATTCTCTCCAAGGTCTGAAATTCCACAATAACTCTATGCCCAACTCCATATATAATCACTAAAATAATCAAATATGCTGGGTAAAAATTATAGAGCCACTAAAATTTCCCAACCATCAGTTATTTTCATCCCAAAAAAGATAAAAACTATTTAAAAGTGAAGATGATGAGTGCACATCTGAAACTCTCACTCCAACGAGATCTCCTGGAGGATCCCATGAAACAAAAAACCAGAAACCATAGTAAAATATTTCCTCAAAAATGTTTTTATCATACATGTTTTCAAACACCCATGGTCTCTGAGATATGGTAACTTAATCCTCAAGGTCTAGGTCACCCATGTCGAATTTTTTTAATATATCATGTACAAATCTATTCAGTTACAACACATGGATTAGCACACAATCTTGGTCTTACTATATTGGTTGGGCTAAGAGGTTTGCCTCCTCACTAACCCTAAATAATATTTTAAATATTTTAAATAATAATAGTGATAACATACCACCCTAAATAAGTATTTATAATTCTCATGGATTTGAGACATCTCAGAAGACATAATCTCGCTTATAGAACTACAATAGACTCCATTGTTAGTGCTCACAGGTCTCTTGATGTAACTTCACTATACTCACAGAACTAAGGATGAAATGTTACTTCACTACCATCACTCGTACCAAATTTTGTCACATTATAGTCTTTCCTATGGATTAAACTAATACAATAATGAGTTTAATGGTATCTCATGAATAACCTTGAATATTGTTGTACTAATTATGGAGTGGTAACTGTTAGTATACAAAAACTCTACAAATGGTCCTTGAAACTCTTAGATACCACCCACACTAACATGGAAACCCTGGAAATGTTATAGAGAATATAAACATTATGATTTTCCAAGCTTTCTTTATAGGGGTAGAAACATTGTTCTTTAATGGAACGAAGTCCCAAATTCCTCATGCATCCTACATCAGGAATGAAATAATATCCCAAAATCCTCACTCTGATATACATTTTATTATTTAGGAATTATAAAAACATAGGAAGATGTTAAATGAACACTTAGATATCATTGTGACAACTTTATAATATTGGTATCCCCATCACAAAAACCACAATGATACCATACAATTTCTACTTCCATCTTGGATCATTGGACTTTAACTACTGTTAAGTTTGGAATTAATACATAACTTATCATTACACCAAAACATCTTTGGTTACCAATTTTTTATGAATCATGGTATGTCATCACCTCACATGGATGTAATTTTATGGGAATTAATGAAACCAATTAAATATTTCATTTCACATTAATACAGGGGTAATCATCATTCCCTAAAAAAGGATGACGTGCTTCCCACATTCAAAAACAACATCATGAACATTTCTAGTAGATATCTAGTAATTCACACAATATGTGTAGACATGTAGTGACTCTTGAACATTTTTATTTGGTATAGGGGTGACAACCATTTATTTGGGGTATGATGCCCCATCATTTTCCTTAAGGATTAACAATAAACTGATCAACTCCTCCATTACCTAACTCAACGAAATCTAACAAAAAAATTCCATGGGAATATAATATTATTTTCACTCCCATTGGTGGATCTTAAGATATATTGGTGTCATCCATTTCTAGGTATAGTGTAACCTCCACATGTGAGAATAAATTTCTCAAGAAATGGACCTCTAAAATCTATAACATATAATTTTAGATATTCTCATAATATGGTGATCTTATAGAATGTCCCAATCACACTCAAGTGTCTCAAATGCTCCACCTCTACTATTAATTATATAAGGATGTCTAAGATAAAAACTACTATGAATTGGTCTATTTAGGGTCTATTGACCTAGTTTATAAGTCTCAGAAAAAACACTGGGGAGTCCCACTTTTATAATTATCTAACTAAGAACTCAGTGAAACAATATAGGCTTTATAAAGTCACATTTAGTAGATCCTCCTCTTAAACTCAAGGATATAGATAATATATCCTTTGGTGAAACCCTATGAAGAGATTCACTCTTTACAACTAGTTAGAGAATTTAATTATTCTTAGGAGTAGATAATCCTTCATGGAAGTCACATAGTTTTGGAAATGTTAGTCCACGCCTAACCTCATTCTCTAATCCACCTTATGTGTGGACAACCCTAGGCTACCTATGGGAACACACTGGGACTACAAAGCCACTTCCCTAGGTATTCCTCTAACCATACTATTATCTCTAACTAAAAAAACTAGTAATATATTATTCATTCAAATGTACTTGGTCATCCTTATTGAATGTCTATACCAAAGAAAAACATTCATGTGGGTGGTAAGCCTATCACATCCTTAGAGAAGATATTTTCAGACACCTATAATACCTAGTAAATGTATAGTTTATAGAATTTATTACTCCAAATAAAATAAATGATAAATATTATGACATCAATGATATCCTTCTACACACAAGGTAATTGAGTTCTCATCAAGGCTACAACACACCAACGAAGGAAAATTAAATCCCAAAAAATCAAAGACACTACAACCCTCACTAGAAATAGTAAACTGAGAATGGATGGTAGATATATTATACATAATTATGATAATATTATAGG
This sequence comes from Viscum album, assembly GCA_963277665.1. Classification (NCBI taxonomy): domain Eukaryota; kingdom Viridiplantae; phylum Streptophyta; class Magnoliopsida; order Santalales; family Viscaceae; genus Viscum; species Viscum album. Next base: position 1,190,720,974 of record OY728161.1, read on the forward strand.
CTCTAAATACTTCTATAGAAGGATTCCATGTGATTATTTTAGTCTTCATAGAGTCAGGACATACTATTGGTAGATGTGCGTGATCACCAAACCCACTCTTTTTGAGTGTCAGACGCAACTGTCAATCTTAAATGATCCACTAGAATCACAAGACATTTAATAAGGGATACATTCTGAGATGTTTTTCATGATACAATCTACCACTATATCTACAGAATGGAAGATAAATGTTGTATCTCCAACCACACTCAATGCCTCTGAGTGATAATATCATATAGAAATTTTTCCTTTCACTTACATCATTCCTAAAAATAACAAATGATTGTTCTAAACCTAAGAACATAAAAAATAACACAATAAGAAAAGTAGAAGGATATCAAATACCACACCTCAATAGTATCAAATTTTGGTTGGACTAATTCACTAACATGGTTTTTAAATCACAATATAATAATGTGTATTTGTGGGGGAATTTTCCCTTTCATTTCATTCATGAATGAATGTTAAACATCACCAACACAAGATTCTACTAAGACCTGGTGTTTCCTTGGAGAATAATATTCCCTAGGATAACCATCAAAATAAGTCTTAATAAATTCAAACAATAAAACTACATAATAAATAAAATCCTTGACCACATGAGGATGTGGTCAAGATTACCAAGAGACCTAGGAGGTATATATCTCTAAAACTCATGAAGAGAACTCAACATAGGTGAGTCTTCTTATATTAAAAATACAACCTAATTATTATAAAACTAATCAATATAAACCAACTGAACCATTGTATATCAATCATTGTTCATCCTATGGTGTGGAGACATCACTCGGTATCCACCCGGAGGAAATCCCTTTGACATAAGTCCACATACAAGATCCTAATTTCCAAGAAGATCATAACTGAAATCATACTATATCATCTTATATGGGTTTTATCAGTGAAGCATCCAATAATAGTTGATACACACCATGGTCAAAATAGAATATATGTGGAGATGAATCAATAAGGACACCGAAGCTTCAACTCATTACTATATGACACCTCTATACGTTTTTTAATAGTTACCAATGCCAACATATACCATGTTAACAGGAAGATTATTAGTGTTCTGGTCAATATATAAATCTGTGGATGAACCCACAATGGGTTTCCTAGCCTGATATTCAAACTAGAGACACATGAACATAATTTATCATGTTCTATATCCAATCCTCAAATCCATCGAATCTTCATAATTTGGTGATAATATGACTTCTATGATACAAGTTAGTCAAGAACTAACCCATTGGGGACCACTTAGTTGGTGGAATGTTGAGAATGTTAGCTCATATCATCCACCCATAGGTCATGGGCTATAATATAATTCCATGTTGTCATAATACAAAAATGAGAGACATTATAATAATATAACTACACATATGCACACAACTACATAGACCTGGATAATGTAGAATGAAAAAAACACTCAAACTATAAATGAATGCATAAGATTTAGCCCTCAGAAAAGTAAAAAGTAGATCAAAAAATGAAACCAGGCCCAATAAAATCCCACGAAAAAAAAATTAGAACCCAAATGGTAAAAAATAATAGAGGGACTACCCTTAATAAACTCATGGAATCATCACAATTCCATCGAGAACAATGAGGATACACCTACACATTATCCGTGAAGGACTCCAGAAAAGTAATCACAACTTCATTAGATATGGAATTTGTAGGTTAATCTCATATAGGGGTGAGTGTAAACATACCCCGTAGTTTACCTTGAAATCACATATCAAAAAGAACGAAAAAGAGAGTAATCTCTTCACCACATTGAAGGAATGTTAATTAGAATATTAAATAATATCCACAATATCCTAGATATTCTAAATTATATACTTTGAGTATCAATGTGAGGTTATGTACTCAAGACAATAGAAAATTTATACTAGAGGCTAAAAAAGAACACTCAACTAGGGGAACTTGTTCTAGGAGTCTCTCAATCATTTAGGGTACTCATCCAATATGATATACTCATCAAGTCCTTACATGGATATACATAAAGGGAACTGATAGGGGTCATATGAGATGCTTACTCAATATGACTATATATTACTAGATGGAAAGAGATGTTGAAACACATATAGTGGATATAGACCAATGAAAATTGGGGACTTTAGACCCCAACTAGAATAACCCACTAGGAAGGGGTTTGAATGTCCTTGTCTTTTCCCTTGTGATTCATGAATCTACATAGAAAAGAAAAATGGGAATTATTATATAACCCCAACCCTCATGTAGGGTTTATATCTTTAGTATTAGAATATGAACATCACCATTGCCTAGAATATGATTTCACACTAAATCCTCATGGAGGCGAACTAAGAAACTCACATAGAATCAACAGAATAAAGGAACACATAAAATTGATATTTTCAAGGGAATATTCCCATTCTCATAATAGAGTCAGTCTTAGAATATAATGGGCCCTAAATTTCCCTTTATGGAGAATAAAGAGTTTCATTTGGGTTACACTGTGTTCCCTTTAGGGTACACAATGTGTCCCTTTCTATTCGAAATTTGTTGTGTATCACATTCTCAGACAATAATTCCTTACAAATACATAACAATTGTACTAGTGTATACGGTATTTAGTGGTTATTCAACACTTTGTGTGTATAGTCTAGTGATGACTAGGAACAATGGTTATACACATGTAGACTAGTCATGACCATGTAATGTGGACATGTTTGAGTACTTTCTAAAGTACATGTCATGTGCCCTGATGGGAAAGATATTTGGGGTTAAATGGAATCATGGGAGTGTAATATTTATACACTACATTCCATTACCATAGTTTAAAATGGATTTTCCATACACCATATGACAAATTTTCACTATATGAATTATTGTTCATGTATTCATTGTACATGTTATGATGGCTGGTAAGGTTCACATGATGTGTAATTAAATCTCATGAATTGTGGTATTTAACTCAACCCATAACCCTATCAACAACACATTAGAGACTGAATTACATGAATTCTTCTGAACTATGTGCAGTGTACATCAGAATTTATCAAAGATTGAAAAATGTTCATGCATTTTTTCATGTGTTTTCTACTTCATTTGGGACTTCATGAATCATGTTTAAATTCAAGGATCATTGGAGAACACCCTCCATGGTTAGCCATGGGTCATGTAATTCCCACCCTTAATAGAAAATAATCATCTCCATCAGCAATCAAATATGTTTCTTGTTTCAATTCACAAATAAGTTCCTTGACATCACCATTACTAGGTTGTCGTCATCACCAATGCTCAAATTCTTACAACCCTTTTGTTTGGAATAGAACATCACTAATCCCCTAGATTGATTTTTTAAATATATTTCACTGATCATTCATTATCTGCAACATTTTCAGACTCTATTCCTCAACGACAAACATATTCTGCGTATTAGAACCCAGATCTTTCTTTCAGGTATGGTTTCCTTTTCTGGTTGTTTTTTTAGAAAAAGTTGAATTTCTGGAAATTTTTGATGTACACGGCATGAAATTTATTAGTACATGTCGTTTACATGGTTGCTTCATGAAGCTATGTGATGGTCGTGTAATGGCCGCACACACGACCGTGTGGGGGTAACCTTGTGGCCACCTAATGCGGGGTACAAAAACAGATAGTACATGTCGTTTACTTCCAAAGTGCATGCCGTGTATCTTCTTTTTCTTCATTAAACATACCAGGGTCGCATCTAATGGACAGAATTCCCTACTTCTCGACCTAGTTCGTCTGAGAGAGAATTGTACGGCCACGAATATTCTCCAAGCCCGTGAGCCATCGTTTGTTCTTTAAATCAACCGTCGTCGATTGCATTGGGACCGCCTCGGTAAGATCTTCCTTATTCTAGAGCTTCATTTCATGATTCCACCGCTTTCTCAAGTTGTCCTCGGTTGAAAGTTTTGAGAGTTTTTGTAGATCTACTGTGTTCTTGGGTTGTTCAAGGGTTTAGATTTGCGTATAGAGATCTCTCAACACCGAGGTAGCTGGTCTGTGCCTTTCCGTTTAATGTTTTTGAGATATATGTGAAAAATTGTCTAATACCCATGAATGGGGTATTTCGTGTTTACCGTTTTAGCCCTGATAATTATTTGATATGCTTCTATGATTGAATAGATGTTAATTGAATGTGAATAGGCTTCCTTTTTTTTCCCATGCCTAGTATTATAGGATGGTGTGACTATTGATGTGACACGCTATTATGTTGTGTACTGTTTAACCAAGTAGTTCTTGAGATTTACATTGGCCGATATGCGTTTCTATTCTTGCATGACTTACATAGGGCCGTGAGAACTTGGTGTTGTAGACCATATGGAGAATGGACATAGGGACTTCTCCAGAGTGTCTGTTTACTTTTACGATGTGATACCACAAGGGAAATTGACATAAGTTCTTCCTCAGAGTGTTTGTAGTTCCACAACGCAGGCCACAGGGGGAATGAGATGTAAGTGCTTCTTTAGAGGACCTTTAGTTACCGATATGAGACAATAGGAGGAATTGGTGGTGAGTTCTTCCTCAGAGAGTCTATGCTTAAGATGAACCAGAGGGGTAGACTGAGTGTGCTTCCCAGAGGGTTTCTTGTACTTGTTTGGTTGAACCAGAGGGGTTAGGATATGAGTACTTCCTAGATGGTTACCTTTTGTGTTTAACTATTTTCTTGTGTAGCATGGTAGGACCAGAGAGTATTGGCTGTGAGTACTTCCCAGAGGTTTACATGTTTTTGTTTACCTACTTTTATTAGTTGTTGCTTGATATATGAACTGAATGCATTGAAACTGTGGAATGGTTACTACTGATTACTTCCTTGTTTATTGTTTCCTTCACTCATTACCTGCTACATATTCACTGACTGTTAGGCACAAATATTGATGTGGTTGCCTTCTAGGATTTAGTATCTCACCCTTTTTGGGTCATTGTTTTGTACCCAAACAGATTATATTGTTGCACGTATAGATAAGGCCAAGATCCCTTCTACTTCAAGTACTTGACTATCGTAGAGCTGGAGGGAATGGGACTAAGCTGAGGCTTGCGATGCTGAGGAGTTGTTCATCTGTTTTCTTTTGTACTTGGTTTTAGTACTATTTTGTATTCCATAATTGTGATTTTTTGGCTACATTTTTAGACATATGTATCAGGAAAAATTTATATATGTTCTCTAGTTGTTCTTACTTTTAGTCATCCATTGTTTACTGTTGTATGGTGTTATTACTACTTCCACTATAGTATATTTGTTTTATATCCACTGTGTTACTTTGCCAATGAGGGCAGATTTTCCCAACTATCACACCCAATGTCCTCACTGCTAGTTGAAAGCCTCTAGCGTTCGTTGAAATTTTCTTAAGGCCATGTGACCAACTGGGTATGGGGCACCTATGGGCGGCTTTCGGAACCGGGATGTTACAATGTTGTATTAGAGGAATTTCTTTCTCTTGAGTTACTATTTGGAGCCTATAGTATGAGATAAGATGAAATAGGTACTTGGTAATAAGATGTTTCTGGGAGTAGCTAACCCGTGTATAGGGAAAATCCAATCTACCTCGTTATTGGAAATTTTATGGTTTTGGAAATTTAAAGTTTATTATATTTCAATGTTGGATGATTCACATGTTTTTTGCTGTTATTGTTGATTTTATTGAGGTTCTTTTGTTACTACAACCCAATGAGATGAGGTTAGGCCATCTCATGCATCATATAAGAACATTCGAGAAATCACATATCATGCATTCTATCCATGCCATTTAGGTTACATTAGCAATTTCAAATTGTTGTGACAGATGTTGTGCAAGATATGAAAGATGTTGTGATAGATGACTAGATAGAATACCAACTATTTGATAGGGTATTATTTTGTGTACGTCTTAACTTGAATGGATTCCAAACTTTGGTTCTTGAGGTGTTATGGGACCTCATGGATCGGAATTTTGTGGATCATTAATCTATTATGTTTTTTTATGAAATGTACAAGATTCCAATATTTAATTAGTGAGGATTATGGGCCCTCACTGGTCATAATTTGGAACATTAGTGTTCATTCCAGTGTTTTTTTGTGTTTCAGAGAAGTTTCTGAGGCTTACTGTTCGGAAAAACCTAGAATACATGGCGTGTAATGATGATTACATGCCATGTGTTCTTCTATTCGGGAAGAAACTATTTTTCATAAGTACATGTCATGTACCGAATGTACATGCCATGTAGTCTCTAACCCAATCATAGGATGTGTGGGCAGAGACACGTGATAGGGATATCCTTGGGGGAACATACTGTGTACTGGTTGTACATGTCTTTTTGAGTAGACCATGTGCCCAACCATGTGACTAACAACACAGATGGATAGAAAATTAAGCAATACTTGTTGTGTCTATCTTGAACACGTCGTGTAGTGTAATCCATGAAATCTGGTCGTGTAACTGACCACACGGTTTAGTGGAAATACTTTGGTACATGTCGTGTACATTTAGAACACGCCATGTAGCGTGAGTCATGTATCTAGTAATGTCACTAAGAACATGGGTCGGTGAAGCTCGTCTAGTACACAGCGTGTCTTGTGAGAACACGCTGTGTAGTCTTGTTTTAGGAATAACAGTGTGGCTTAGCCGTGTAGAAGTAATTGGGAAGGGGGAGTGGTTTCGAGTACACGTCGTGTGTGTGGACAACACATCATGTGTTTGCGGTGTTACACGACCGGTTTTGAAAGAAGTACACACCCATGTGAATGGTTTAAGTGTACACACCGTGTAGGCAGTATACACACCGTGTATCCATTTTTTTCAAAACATGAATTCTTTCTTTCTCCTATTTCCTCCATACTCATCTAGTTTTCGGTCCTCGATTATTCAATCTACGTTGTGTGTTTGACTTTGCAGATTCATGACATCGATATGTCTTTAGGATGTCTGCTTGTTACAGGGAAACGATCAAACATCGGACATGGCTAATCAGGGACTACATGCAGATCCTCTAGTTATGCCAGTCTTGGCACCAGACGTCATTCCGGACATAGGTGCTGACACACAATTCTGAGAGGGCTTCATGAGGTTCATGTAGACCTTCCGCAGAGTAACGCATTCTTCCCCTTCTACGGCAGAGCTTAAGTGGGTCTTTCAGCAGCAGTATCCTCCCACCTTCATAGGGGAAGGAATACCTTAGGCTACAGAGTCATGGTTAGAAGCCATGATTTCTATCTTCGGGCATCTGGAGACGCCTCCATAGAGAAAGGTGAAGCTCACTATGTATATGATTCGGCATTCCTCCAAGAGATGGTGGGATGTGATCTCACAGGCGGTATGCCAACAAGTTATGGTTTGGGATGAGTTCCAACTTGAATTTTATGAATACTTTTATTCAGAGACCTTGAGGTCCCATCGAGCCTGAGAGTTCACCAGTCTGGAGAAGGGTACTCTTTCAGTTATGGAGTATTCTTCTCGCTTCACAGAGCAGCAGCACTTCACGCCTATTCCAGGAGGTGATGATTTATTCTGGGCAAGAATTTTTGAGGATGTTGTGAGGAATGAAATCCAATGTCAGGGGAAAATATTCATGTTGACTTAGATCACTTCTATTGTCAACAAGGAACTGATCACGGAGCACAATCTGAGGGATTCTGGAGTTTCTAGCTTGGGTGTTTTGACATCTGGAGTTATTATTCCTTCTACTAATTTCAGGAACTGCCACAAAGGGTTCTTCGCACATTGATCCAAGGAGGTGAGACACTTCTTATGGTAGCCAAGTGGAGTGCTACCAGTGTGTAAAGAGAGATAATACGAGGCCACATTTCCTAAGAGACCTACTGGAGTGCTAATCTTGCGGCAAGATGGGTCATATTTACTGTTTTTGTCAGATATTCTCACCAGTTGTTGGTGGAAGGGGTTCTTCTATGACTCTGTGTTCAGGATAAATGCCTCCAGTTTTTCATCAGTATGATAACTGGATTCGTTCAGTCCGTTCAAGATGAGGTGGAGGTCGCAGTTGTTGTAGACTGTCGCTAGGCATTCAGTGACAGCAAGGTGGACCATCTTGGAGTAGTCAGGTAGGGTCACAGGGCCGCGGTGTAGGTTAGACTTTTCGGTGGAGTAAGAATAACAGGAGAATGATCTCGGACCTTCTACAGTTCGAGGTATGATCTTAGTTTCCTTAGTTTTATCTTCTACTTTTTTCAATACATGGGATTCCCATATCTTTATATTTGTTGCTGTTATGGAGAGCCTTGGGCTTTGAATCTTTTCTTCTATTAATATCATGATGCTAGAAACTCTATTGGGGACCAAAATGGCTATTGTATGTCAGTGTAATGAGTTCCCTCTAGAGGGTAGTGGGTGTCACTTCTTATGGGACCTCTATGTCTGAGAGATGACAGACTGTGATGTCATTCTCAGAATGGACTGGTTAGTTCCCTTCCAGGCAGTTGTCGATTGATATCGTAATTGGGTGACTTTCACATCACCAGAGGGATGATCATTTCATCATAAGGGAGAATGGGATGTCTAGGTGAGTAGAGCAGGACCCGAGTATCATGGGTTGAGAGGATTTATAGCCCAGATAGCTAGTATTTATCTGAATGACCAAGGGACTTCACAGGTGGACTTTCCTCCAGTGGTGGATTGTTTTAGGGATTCCTTTCTAGAGGATATTTTATGTTTTCCTCCGGTGTGAGAGGTATAATTTTCTATTGAACTCATTCTAGGAGTGGCACTAGTGTCCATTCCTCTTTAAAGGATGACTATACTAGAGTTACATGAGCTCAAGAAACAGTTGGAGGAGTTGCAGGCAAAGGGTTTCATCTGACCCAGTACTTCTCCTTGCGGTTCGCCTGTCCTATTTGCAGAGAAGGCAGACTGTACCCTATGGCTTTGTGTGGATTATTGGAGGTTGAATCAATTGACAGTCAAGAACTGATATCCCTTTCCAAGGATTGATGATCTCTTTGGTCAGCTATGAGGAGCCCGGGTGGTCTCGAAGATTGAATTGAGATCTGGTTACCATCATTTGTGTGTTTGATATTCTAATATAACTCTTACATCCTTTTTAATTAAGTATGGTCTATATGAGTATGTAGTTGTGTCATTCAATCTCACGAATGTGCCTGCAGTTTTTATGGCACTGATGAACCAAGTGTTCCATCCATACTTTGAATCCTTCGTGTTGGTCTTTGTGGACAATATCTTGGTGTACTCTCACACTCAACACGACCATGCTACCCATCTTGAGATTTTTTTGAGTACACTGAGAGAGAATCAGTTATATGTTAAGCTATAAAAATTCCACTTTTGGATGGACCAGATTGACTTCTTGGGTCAGGTTATCTCAGAGATAGGAGTATCAGTAGACCCAGATAAAGTGAGAGCAATAGATTCCTAGGAGCATCCTAAGAACTTATTTGAGGTAAGATGATTTCTAGGGCTGACTGGATACTAGAGACGTTTCATACAAGACTTTTCATGCTTAGAAGTTCCATTGACAGGTCTGACTAAGTAGGGTGAAAAGTTTTTATGGTCTGATTCTTCTGAGTCATCCATTCAGGAGCTGGAAGGGAGGTTGTCTTCAGCACCGATACTAGTATTTATAGAGCTGGGAAAGAGCTATATTGTTTACTATGATGCTTCATGTATCGGTATGGGAGCTGTACTTATGCAGGGGGAAGGAGTCGTTGCGTACGGGTCTCGGTAGTTGAGGCCACATGAGAAGAATTACCTGACGCACGATCATGATTTGGTTGCAGTTGTTCATGTCTTATGTTGTTGGATACATTATCTTCTGGGAGAGAATTTAGTGGTTTTCATCAACCAATGTTTTTTGAAGTATATCTTCACTTAGCGTGACTTGAATTTGAGATGGTGAAGGTGGGTTGAGTACCTTCAGTCTATTGAATTTTCGCTTTCCAACGCCCCTGGAAAAGGAAAAACAGTGGCTATTGTACTGAGCAAGAGGACTCAGATACATACAGTTTAGGAGGTTAGTAGTGAGCGACATATTATGGCTCAGTTCTCTGAGATGCATTTGGAGGTGCATGACAAACAGGGGAAAACATTTCATTCTTCTGTACCTATTACCTCTACTCTACTTGATCGAGTGAGAATGAGGCAGCTATCAGATTTTGAAGTCCTCGTACTATAGAAAATCATGTTAGGAGAGGACCCTATTCCTGGACGGACCATAGGCGAGGATGAGGTCTTGATTTTCTAGGGGTGCATATGGGTGCTAGAAGACATACGTGAGGTGCTGATGCGAGACTTTCATTCCTCATTTTGGGAAGTTCATCCCGGTGTAACCAAGATGTATCATGATTTATGCCATGAGTATTATTGGCCAGATATAAAGAGAGTTGTTGCTGGGTTTGTTATGAGATGTTCAACCTGTCAGCAGGTGAAGGCGGAGCATCAGTGACCCGCTAGGATTTTGTAGCAGTTACCCATTCCCAAGTGGAAATGGAACGATGTCACGATGGATTTCGTAATGTTTTTTATAAGGTCACCTCAAGGGAAAGATGCAGCATGGGTTGTCGTTGACAGACTAATGAAGGTTGATCAATTTCTTCTGATCAAGGATACATTCAGTGTTGATGATCTGGGACAGTTGTACATCCGTGATATAGTAAGTTTGCATGGAGTTCCACACTCCATTGTTTTACACAGGGATGCATGTTTTACTTATTGGGTCTGGCAGGGGCTTTATAAGGCTTTGGGTACACAAGTGATCCTGAGTACAACTTACCATCCCAAGACAGATAACATGTCTGAGCGTATGATTCAGGTTCTTGAGGACATGCTTCGAGCATGCATTCTGTATTTTGGAGGTTGTTAGGAGAAACACATACCTCTTGTGGAGTTTTCCAAAAATAATAGTTTTCAAGAAACTATTCAGATGGCACCTAATGAGGCTTTGTAATGTAGGCCATGTGGAATGAGAAGTAGCTATGATGGGACCTCATCTTGTCTAGGATACTATAGAGCAGATAGAGTTGATTTGTAAAAGGATGGCTACTGCATAGTCTCGATAGAAGTATTATTCTGATCAGCGGAGATGACCTCTGGAGTTCGAGGTCAGGGATCAGGTTTTCCTACGTGTCAAATAGAGGATGGGACACAATAGGATTAAGATATAGGATAAATTTTTTCTGAGGTACGTCAGGCCATTTATGGTGTTGGAGAGAGTTAGGCTGGTCGCCTATCGGTTGCAGTTACCTTAGAGGTACCAGGCTATGCATGATATCTTCCATGTTTCTCAACTTAGACGTTACTTCTTAGACCTGTCTCATGTCTTCCAACTAGAGGAGGCTGAGTTGGGAGTGGATGCATCATCGAAGGATATCATATCTGGATTTTTGATCGAATTATGAATGTTCATCATGGTCGGTTTGTTCCTTCGGTACGAGTGCTACGGCAGCATGGGCGAGTACAGGATGAGACTTGGGAGAGGGAGGCAGACGTACGATCATAGTGGCCAGAGCTGTTCAGGGTTTCATCTTCTATGCCGACTTTATAGGGAAATTCGAGGATGGGTTTCTTTAGGGGGGGAAGTTTGTAAGAACCCGGATCTTCCTTTCAGGTAAGTTTTCTTTTTCTGGTCATTTTTTAGAAAAAGAGGAATTTCTATAAAATTTTGATGTACATGCTGTGTACTTTATGAGTACACGTCGTGTACTCGGTTGCCACATGAAACCGTGAGTTGGCCATGTAATGGCCACACACACGGCCGTGTGGGGGAGACCTAGAGGCTTCCTAATGTGGGGTAATGATACAAAAAGTACACGCAATGTACTTGTAAAGTACATGTCGTGTATTTCTTTTTTTTCATTAAATGTTTTGAGGTCATGTCTGACAAACATAATGCCATAATTCTTGACCTAGTTCATCTGAGAGAGAACAATATGGCCATGAATCTATTCTGATCCCTCAAGCTACCAACCATTCTCTGAATCAAACGTCTTCTATTTCATTGGTAATGCCTTGATAATATTTTCCTTTTTCTGGAGCTTCATTTCATGATTCCTCCTCATTCTCATGTTATCCTATGTTGAATGTTTTGATAATTTTTTGTAGATCTACCATGTTCGTGGGAGGTTCAAGGCATGAGGTTCACATATAGTGATCTCCCAACACTAAGGTAGGTGGTTTGTGCCTTTCCGTTTAATGTCTTTGAGATATGTGTGAAAAAGGGCCCAATACCCATGAACGGGGTATTGTGTGTTTATGGTTTTATCCCTGAGAGTTGCATGCTATGCTTGTATACTTGAATAGAGGTTAATTGAATGTGAATAGTTTTATTTGATATTATTTGGAGGTTTTTTCCCATGCATGTTTTAGTTATGACCTTTTGGTAATGCTTTGCCTGTTAGGATGCCTTGTTTTTTTTCCCTTGCCTAGTATTGTAGGATAGTGTGACTGTTGCTTTCACCTGTTGTTATGTTATATACTGTTTAGCCTAGTATTTCTTGAGGTTTACTTTGGCCGATACATGTTTCTAGGATTTCTTGACTTACACCGGGTCGTGAGAACATAGTGTAGTAGACCATAGGGAGAAGGGACGTAAGGGCTTCTCCAGAGTGTCTGTTTACTTTTACGATGTGAGACCACATGGGGAATTGATGTAAGTGCTTCCTCAGAGTGTCTATATTTCCTCAACGCGAGCCACAGGGGGAACGTGATATAAGTGCTTCCCCATAGCGCCTTTAGTTACCGATACGAGACTATAGGAGGAATTGATGGGGAGTTCTTCCTCAAAGATTCTATGATTAAGCTAAACCAGAGGGGTAGACTGAGTGTGCTTCCCAAAGAGCTGCTAGTACTTGTTTGGTTGAACTAGAGGGGTTAGGTTGTGAGTACTTCCCAGAGGGTAACCCTTTGTTTCTAGTTGTTTACTAGTGTTTCTAGGTAGGACAGGAGGGGATAGGCTGTGAGTACTTACCAGAGGGTTACCTGTTTGGGTTTACCTTCTCTGATTAGCTTCTGCAAGATATATGAACTAAATGAATTGAAACTATGGAATGGTTTCTGTTGAGTGCTTCAATGTTTACTGTTTCCTTTACTCATTACCTAACATATATTCACTTACTATTAGGCACAAATCTTGTGGTGTCTTTCTACTGGGATTTAGTCTCACAATCTTTCTGGGCCATGCTTTTGGGCCCAAACAGGTTATATTTCTGCAGGTATAGATAAGGGGAAGCTTCCTTATACTTCAGGTACTTGACTGCTGTGGAGCTGGAGGGCATGGGACCAAGCTATGGCTTGTGATGCTGAGGAGTTGTTTATCTATTTTTTTTTGTACTTTGGTTTAGTACTGTTTTTTATTCCAGCATTGCGATTTTTTTGGCTAATTTCTTAGACCTATGTATCATGCATCATTTTTATATGTTCTCAAGTTGTTTTTACTTTTAGTCTTCCATTATTTACTATTGTATAGTATTATTAATGTTTCATCTATTTTATATCTATTTTACTTCCATTTTGTTACTCTGTAATTGAGGGAATAGTTTCCCCACTATCACACCCAAGGCCCTTGCTGCTAGTTGAAAGCCTCTGGCATTCGGGGAAATGCACTTGAGGCAATTTGACCAACCTGGTAGGGGCAGCCTCTAGGTGGATTCTAAAACTGGGACGTTACACCGCGTCTCCCAAAAACCGAATCCAAACCCATTACCAAGAACAATTTTGAAAAATAATAAACACAAAATTACCATTCCTCCTAAGTATCACTAAATCTCCAACAAACTAATTATTGATGAATAACAACAAGAACAAAGGAATAAAGTCTCCAAACATTACGTGATCTTTGATTGATGGTTCTGTTTATTTTTCCATCATCGATTGGATCCCAATAAATTTGGGTTGCAAAGTAGAAATGATAGTCAGAAAAAATCTCAAATTCTATGATCTTGGAAGAGAATGAAGACTATAGAAAAACCGACAAAAATTGTTCCATAATATAATATTTAAAGGATTAATTCAAATATTTCCAAAATCATATAGATTTAAAAATTGAATAATCAAACAATATGAACATAGTATTTCCATACATATATATTAAAAAAATTTAGTTGAATATTGATTACATTAAAAAAAACATGCCTCTGGGTAATAATGGTATAATGACTTTGGAAAATAGGTTACAATATTAAATAGTTCCTAATAGTTCTTCATCATCATCGTATTTTTTCCCCATTAATATTACCATTATTAAACATATCACACATATTACCTATAATCACAGCCTTTGTAAAAGAAACATAAAAATGTTTGATCTTAGATTCTCAGTAAGGTTGACATAGGGAAATATGTAAACATTTCTTATGAATACATGTATGATAAAATGAACATAACATATGAAATAAATAAATAAATAATCCAAGATGAAAATTACACATCACGGTATTCATATTAGCATTTTATAAGACATAAATCAAAAAGAATTTAAAGAACCTGGTCAATGTGAAAACTGTATTGGAATAATACATAGATTTGTGGAATACCCATATGAATAAGTTATAATTTCCATAATAGAAAAGGTTTATTTCCATGTCTATGATAGTTGAATGGGTTCACTGCTAAACCATAATATTAGTCATGGATTACATAAAACAATATCATATTGGAAAAATTCTCTCAATAAAATGGATTAACTACAAATTAAATTAATTTTTATCTCATAAGATATCAACATTTATCAAATTAAATGGATTGGGGATAAATTTTAACCTTATTACATATGGAAAATAATTCATACACGTTCCAAAATATCAAATAACATTTATTATATCATATCATAAGAAAAAAATGCTCTTCCAAAATAATTCCTCATTTCATAAAATATGGAATGGGAATAAGATTAATAATCTTTTCATCATTTCATCATAGCATAAAATGTGTAAATATAATCATGTTTCTTATGAATCGTTTATTCATTAACTAAAACCTTCCATATAAATTGTAATTATGATATCATTGGAACATATACCTTGAAATGGTTATATATCGTCAAAGGATATCATCTTTGATGGAATATGATTTGGAAATATCATTTAGAGTATTTCATGAGGAAAATTTAATTTTAACATAAAAAGTTACTTTTTGAAAATAGAAAGCATTTGAAAAATTATTTTCATTGAAAATAACCTTTGAAACATACAATGGAGTCCTTAATAATCATTTTAAATATTTCAAATTGAAAATATCATTTCAATATTTAAAATTACTTTTTTGAAAACTAAAAATTAACAAAATATTGTGAAAGTAATTATTCTTTTAAAATATTCTTCAAGACATATATCTGATGTTGTAAATAATTTTATATTCATGATAGCAAAAAATTCTATTCATTCTGTACATCTTAAAATAATTATTTGTATCAGATGTTTATTCAAAGATATGTAGTATGGGTTTGGAAAATGATATGAATATTATATTCAAAAAAATTTGTAAAATTAAATAATGGAAAAATATTTATTCAGTCAATAATTATGATAATTATTAAAAAAATTAATTTTTTTTTGAAATCAAGGATATTTATGTTAAATTTTATTCGGCCAATGAAATAATTAATGTTAGTTTTCTTTAAAAACTAGCTTTTTAATGTTTAATACATAATGGGAGGAAAATGAATGGAAAAATTATTATAATGAAATAACTGGTTTATAATAAATTCACTGAGATTCATTTGAAATAGATCATACTATTTTATCATCATAATCATAAAAAAATGATAGTGATCAAGGATTATATTGTATCATAAAATCATTACAACTTTAGTGGAATTAAATCATAAGTTCAATTAAATAATAACGTTAAAAGAAACAAAAAATATCATTAATGTAAATAAAGTAATGATAGTTAATTTCAAAGGTGTTGTATTCATACCTCACAAAAGATTAGAGGTTTATTGTATAATATATATCCCAAATAAGACAAATTTTGAAAAAAGACACTCTTACCACACTCAAAGCTTTCAAATCATAAAACTCATTAAATAATATATTTAAATTATAATTTAAATATATTGATAATTAGTCTTTTAGTGATGTGACATGTTATAGGGATTGTATATACACCTCATAAAAGAATATAGCAGAATAACATAACATATATCTCAGTGATATAAAATAGAGGTAAAAATCTCTTGCCACATTGATAATGTTTTGAATAATAATCCCAATTATATAATAAAATCAAATGAAACATTAATCATAATGAGAATAAGAAGATTCATTTTATTAAATCTAAAAAGGGATGTATATGCACCTCACAAAATAAAGTAGGTTCATAATGTAAATATAAATCCGAAAGGAATAAATTTTGAAAGTAAATTCCTTACCTTATATCTCAATATTCATTTTACATATTTGGATATCATGTATAAAAAATATATTATTTTGTATAAATATCCAAGAACCATAATTATATATTTCATATTATATATACATTATATATAGTCTTTTATAATTGGTTTTGTAGTGACCCCAACCTTAATAGTCTGGAACTGGTTTCTTCTTTATTATATTGGATTACGATTTATGGAATCTCATTTAGAATAACTAATTAATTTAGTATTCCTAATAAACTATAAACATACATGACAATTTTTTTACATTTAAAACAGACATTGCAACATAATTTTTTTGGTGAATACCATTATTCGCTCTATTATATCCTTTATATCAATAACAATATACAGTATGGATTCCCGTGAAAGGAATAAAATAATTGTGATCTTATATTCTTGGTAAGTGTTAAATACAACATATGATTTTATAAACTAATAATGAATAATAAATATAATAAAGTAAATAATTGAACAAATAACCCATTTAAAAAATAACCAGAGTATGAAATTCTTCTAGAGATAATATCATTATGAAAATCTAATAGATTACAATAATAATTGAAATGAATAAAATTAGTAGTTATATAATTTTATGTCTTAGTTATACCAGAAATTTACTATCAAGACCTTTTACAATATAGTTTGAAACTATAGGTTAAAACCTATTTAATTTTAACCTAACCAGATTGAATAAAAAGACATACTAGTGTATCAATGGGCTATATAATGTCATTCCGTACTCATTACTTTAGGTCCAAAGTATTCATATTATAAAAAATAAATTATTTAAATCATGAATCAATATTCTTTATCATGAAATATCAATATTCATTATGTAAAAATATTTATCAATATTTTCCCAGATAATTTAATAACTTTAAATGTATAAATTTTCATGTAAAAATGAAATACAGTTTAATTAATTTACATATACATGATTAATAATATGTATATTTAGGGAAAATTTAATATCTAGTGATTATTGGAAAGTTAATATTTCATGGTAATGTTTCTAACCATACAAATGAATCCAAAAAGAGAATGTCAATACTTTCCATTGTAAAAATGACCATTAACCATACATAGAAAGAATAAGAATAGAATTATTGCATCATACACAAATATGAGTACAAATAATGGGTTTTTTTTACATTGATGAATAATATGAAATGATATTTTCAAAAAAAATGAGGAAAACATCATTTTCATTAGAAACGTCAATTTTTAAAAAAAATTGAAAAACATTTCATTGACAATTTATTTTATAAAATATTAATGTCTAGAAAATTTGGAAAAAATTTCTTTATAAATAATATTTAAACCTATAAATTTAAGGTTCAAATTAATGATGTTCATGTCGGTGATTAATTATATGCATGGAATACAAGTTAAAAATAATATTCTTTTTTCACTGTAAAAAGCCTTCAAAAGTTCCTTGATTGAAAATATAATATTCCTTTGAAAAAAAGGAAAAAAGGAAAAATAGGTATGAATTTAATTATTAAATCATTTTTAAATCATTGAAAATATTTTGTAAAACATATTTAGATACCAAAGTTTTGGAATAAAAAATAATTCTAACGAAAGAGTGAAATGATGTCATATTTTCATAAAAACATTTATAAAAAAATTTATGTAAAAATGGGTAGAAATATTTTACTATTCAGTAAAATATTATGAAAAAAATAATACAAGAAAACATAATTATTTTTTTATATTATGATAAAACATTTACCTCAACTGAAATTCAAAAAAAAATCTCGGTTAGAATTAAATTTTGAAATAAACCATTAAAGTGAAAATAA
Source organism: Viscum album (assembly GCA_963277665.1). Classification (NCBI taxonomy): domain Eukaryota; kingdom Viridiplantae; phylum Streptophyta; class Magnoliopsida; order Santalales; family Viscaceae; genus Viscum; species Viscum album. The sequence continues at coordinate 1,190,739,132 of OY728161.1, forward strand.
ATATAGAGTGAGAATAAATCAACTAATAGATTTATTTTACCAACTATAAATCCTAAAAAAACAATTTCAAATAAAACATAAGATTATAAGAACTCATTATACCTATAATCTCATAATATCCTAGAAAACTACGAATTAATATAACCCAAAGAAAAGATATTTAGTTATGAAATTAATTACCTACTAGAAACTTTTAACTATAATCCCCTTAGATGGAAAAAAATAAATTTCAAATGTATGATACCATTAATTATGTATTAAATGTTATATTACATGTCACAATTGATGTATGAATACCATATAAAACATATTAGGTAAATAAAATTACAAAATTCTTCAATAAAGGTAAATTGAGGCAAATTCCTTTATTCCACACTTACTTTTGGTTGAAATTGATTTAACATATATTATAGTGGTTTTCAAAATTCTACTAACTTATTATAAAATCATATTAATATTTATAATATATTATATTATTCATTATTTACATATTTTCCACCATTTATAAATAATATTTCATTATTTTCATAATTTATGTTGTTAAAGGCTTTATTTTTCATTGCATGTTTCATTATAGATGTTCTAGTTCATGGGAATATTATATATTTATATCATTAATATATTAATAATAATTAAATTTTTATAATATTCATCCAGAAATTATAATTTTCTATCTAATCATGAAATATGCTTTGGATAAATGATGTAAATTACGATCCTAGAGATAGTAGATTATATGTACTCTTGAGGAATGATTCCATTTTCAATGATCATTATTTTAGTGGAGCTAAGTCATATTTAATCATCAAATTATTTTCATAATATTATATGTATATATAACAATTTATTTCATTAAATATACTTATATATATAATCCATAAGGTGTGGTTATGATATGAGAGTCACATCATTTCATGAAGGGGGTAGTCTACACGCACACGAATGATGTTATCATCATGAAGAGAATGATATGGTAAAGAATAAACTGATATATTATCTATAAATACTGAAAAAAATGTAACTAATATAATAATTATTTCATGAATATCATATATAATTATTACATTTTCGATATCACATTCCTCGTAAAGCATTAGTGAAAGATGATTCACATCTACTTACGAGGTGGTAGCCTGCCATACCCATGAGTGAAATTGCCATATCCCATAGAGAATTGAAAGTATAAATATATATGTGGTATAATAACTTAAAATCAAAAATATTTTATTAATATAAAATATATTCATGTATCCATCATCATATCCAACTATAAGATTTGGTAATGGAAAAAACCAACGACATTCATTCGGGAGGCGATTGTCCTCTTTACACACGAACAATGATTTTGTAACACATTTGATAGAAGTGGAGATATTTTTCACTCGTAACATTCTTATTTAAAAATAAAATTTGAGGTTATTATATAATAATGTATTAATAAAAATTGATGGAGGTGGGGGAAGAGATAAAAAAATTCTCATTGAAGAACATTATCTTTTCATCATGTTTCCTCTTTATTTTTGATCCAAAATACATTCTAGGTGGATTATGTCCAAAAAGGATTCGAGAATGACATGATGAAATTTGGGTTTTATTTTAGAAGGGTTTTTTCAACCCAATGGTCTTTCTAGGTTTATATAAGTTAGAGGAGTGAGTATCCTTTTATAACTGAGTAAGAGTGAAATTCATATAAATACCAAAATGTATTAAGTAATTGGTGGTCACTCATAACCCATGACTCCAAATGTTTGATATATAATGGAATGCATGAATTATTTGGTCAAAAAAATACATCAACCATATAAATGGAACACATTTTTACTATGTTTTTTGAGAGTCTTTATGTTTAATCAATTTTACACGTTTAGTTTTCTACTATGGTAACTTGTATCTTATTATCTACTAATGTAATTTATCTATGAAAAATACATTTTAATTTTTTATTATTATTTAATATATACATAATTATTCTAAATATGAAAATATTTTTTTAAACTATGTGTGTTCAAAATTAATTTTAATATAAACACATTTAATATATAGACATCTGTTTTCACATAAACTATAGTAATTTATTTTAACTTTTTTCACTAATTTTTATGGTCTAAATCAATGTTTAACTTATCACATAATATAAATTTCTCTAATTCTGAACATGGATTAAATTGTTTCAATTTTATTTCACATAAGTTTATCATTTTAATTAAACATTAATCCCACAGACGGGATGAGAGTGGGGGTTTATGGGATAAATTTTAAAAAGATTACAAAGTATTTTTTATCAAAAGTACATATAAAAATTATTAAAATTACCTGAATAGATAATTTATATTATAATTAAACAATTTTACTTAAAAAATTACAAATATAATTGATCCTTATAAATAATTTTAACGGAAATGGATTTTTCAAAAAAAAATTAGTTTTTACAATATTAATCAAAGAATGAAACATGTTAGAAAAAAAACCAAAAAATATCCCTAGTATAATATTGATATTATAATTTCAAAAAATATCATATAATATAATTTATCTTCTATTTTTCAAAATTAATTTTTTTTAAAAAAGCAAAGAGCCACTAAATCGTCTTTTAGAATAATAATGTTTTTCGGAAAATAATAATTCTCCAATTAAATGATTCTTATTTTATTAAAAATAAATAGATAAATAAAAAATTTATGTGAAATATATATTATCATATGTTAGTTAATCCTATTCATACCTACCATTTGAATGGCCAAGAGATATATTAAATAAAAATGGTAACAATACATTTTTTATCAGAAAAACCCGATTTTGTGTATAAGAAAAGCTATTAAAGAAACTCATTGTTTAATGGAAATACATATAACATAAGGTTTTGGGTAATATAAGGTAAAAAAATATTTTATTCATTTATAATTTTTGGTTGTTACTCATTTATTAACTATTTGTTAAAAACATGTTTCTGTTAATAAGAATTTAGTTTTTCATGTTTGTTTTGATTTAGTATTTTTAATCATTTTTCTTTTCATGGTTCCCTCATAACGATAATTTCATCAATAATATTAATATCTTAAATATCCATTATATATTTAATTATAGAGGTCTATAAATTTTAGGCATATAAAATGAAATACACTATTTATGGCAACGGTTGGTCATAGTTACACATGAGCTTTGTTTCAATTTATTAACAGATGGATGAAAAATGATAAATAGTAACTAAAAATATAGAATAATTTTTATCCTATATATATATATGAAAAATAAAAATTAATTTTTTCATTATTACCATTTGGGAAGATAGATAGTGAAAACAATCACTTTACTTCACGAGGTTGTAGTCACAAAAGCGGCATTATTGTACCCCCCTCAAAATTGAATGTAATATGATATATGTGATAATGAAGTAATATATGTATACTTCTGTACCAAGTTTCATATATATTCATTTTACATATCACTATTACGATCTATATATAAGATAAGTGAATAAAAAACACATTAGTTTGTGAGGCATTAGTCTTCTATAGATATGAGTGATGTTATATTTTTCAAATGGGTTGGAAGGTAAGAAGGGAGGTGTGATGTTATATTTAAATAATTATAAAAATATAATTAATAATATATATAGATTAATAACATCAATATATTTATCTGTGATGGGTGGGGATGAAAAAGAAATCTCATTGGTTCATGAGGCGTGAGTCCACTGTAAAGATGATCAACTCTTTCATTTCGCATTTTATGGCGGTGGATATAGATGTATGTTATTCAATTACCAATAATAACATCTAAATATATGGGTGATATTGTTTTTATTATATCATAACATTTTAATAGTATCTTAATTTGGTTGAATAATAAATAAAAAGATCCATATTTATGAATTTAACATCATCTTCTTATAGAATACTTAGGGTTATCCTTAAAGAATTATTTGGAGGAATTAAAAACAAAAAATACCTCTAGGATGTGGGAAGGGAATTAGGTATGTTATTTTGTCTGGTTCTAAATTAACCAAATAGTTTTATAATTTTTAAGAGGGTAGGGAAGGTTGTGGCATTTTATAAGTAGGGTAAAGGGTACTCAAGCAATTTTTAAAATAATAAATTATACCAGAATTCTTAAAATAAAAAAATTTCCTAAAGTGGGTAATTCATTAATATTTTTTGGGATAATTTCAATATTACTTCAATAAAATGAGGTTTTTACAATTTTATAGGTTATTTAACCCTTTAAATTTATTGATTAACTCCCAATACACTAATTATATCCTTGACCATTGTAAATAATTTTTATGATTTTAAAAATTAATTATGATGAAAATTTAATCTGAACATATCAGGTTTAATTAGATATTATAATTCAAAATATATGATCTATTTTTTCTAATTCAATTAATCTAAATGGAATTATATTATTTAAAAATAAACCAGTAGTGTTTATAAAAAGTGTTTTATCATAGTGAAAAATTACCAAATATTAAAAAGTTTTTATATTTAATTTCAATGTGTAATTTCATCAAATTATCCAAACTCTATTAAGAAAATTGTAATTTTTACTATTTTAAATTTTAAAACTATATTAATATAATATTTATCTTTTAAATTTTATGAATAAAAAAATTAATAAAAATCAGTGTTGCTCATTATTCACTAAATATTTTAACCTTTCAGAAAACTATAAAAAATTTATAAGAACTCGTATCTTTTTTAGGTATGTTTTCCTTTTTCTAATGTTTTTGAGGAAAATAAAAGTTTTATAGAAATTTCTTAAGTACACGTTGCGTACTTTATACGTACACATCGTGTACTCGGTTACCGTGGGTTGTGTACTGGTCATGTAACAACCATGCACACAGCCGTGCGTGGTGACTTGGAGACCGCCTAATGTGGGGGACAGTTAAATAAAGTACATTTCATGTACTTATAATGTACAAGTTGTGTACTTATGAAGTACACACCATGTACTTTGTTTTTTTTCATTAAATGGACCGGGGTTGCGTCTAATTGGTAGAAGTATCTTCTTCGTCTCCTTCTTCGACCAAGAGCATCTGTACGTCGCCGATCTTTTCCCGTGCCCATGATCGAGCATCTGTTCTCCTATTTGACCGTCGTCAAGTGATTTGGGACTGCCATGGTATGCTCTTCCTTCTTATAGTGCTTCGTTTCCTTATTCCTCCTCTTTCAAGAGTTATCTCCGGTTAAACGTTTTAGACGTTTTTGTAGATCTACAACGTTCTAATAAAAATCAAGGATCTATATTCAAGTATATCAATCATACAATGCCGAGGTAGGTGGTTTGTGCCATTCCGTAGATTTTCTTTGAGTTATATGTGCAAAAACTCCCAATACCCTTTTTGGGGTATTGCGGGTTTAACGTTTTTCCTTGTTAATTCCCTGTTATGCCAGTATGCTTGAGTAAAGGTCAATTGAATGTGAATAGGGTTAATTCTTATTCTTTGGAAGTGTTTTACCTTGCATGTTTTGTTTATGACTGTTTGGGCTCGTTTAGCCTTATTGGGCACTGTTCTTTATATTCTTAGTGCTGATAGGATGGAGTGATCTATTTATCTGACATGATGTTATGTTATAGACTGTTTAGCCATGTAGTTCTTGAGGTATATTTTGGATGTTAATTATCATTTGCACTTGATTTCTTTACACGGGGTTGTGGGAACCTATTGTAGTGAGAGCATAGGGGAAATTGACGTTGATGGATTTATTAGAGTGTCTATTATAATTATCATGTTGTGAGACCATTGAGAGGATTGACGTTGTGTGCTCCCTCAGAGAGTCTATAGTTACGTTTCAATGCCACAAGAGGAATTGATATTGAGTGCTTCTTTAGAGACCATGTAGTTTACCGTCAAGAGACTATAGGGGGAATTGACAGTGAGTTCTTCCTCATTGAGCCTTTGTTATATATTCTCTTGTATGGTGAACCAGAGGGGTTAGTATGTGAGAACTACCCAGAAGGCTTCTTTTATTTGTTTTTGGTTGATTAAATAATTTAAAGTAAATGTTTTTAAATGAAACTATATGGATATTACTTTTGAGTACTTCCTTGTTTACTACCTCTTTTGCTTATTGCATACCATATATATTCACTGACTGTTAGAAACATATCATTGGGTGGTTGCCTACAAGGACTAGTCTCACACCCAATTTGGGTCATGTTTTTGGGCCCAAATAGATTATATTTTAGCAGGTATAGATAAAATAAAACACCCTTATACTATAGGTACTGGATTGTTGCAGAGCTGGGGAGCATGGGACTAAGCTGAGGCTTGCGATGATGTGGGGAATGTTATCTGTTTTCTGTTGCACTTTGGTTTAGTATTGTATTCCACCATTGTGAATTCTTTGGATTCTTTCCTAGACATATGTATCATGCATCATATATATGTGTGTTCTCCAGTTTTTTATTTCTTCCACGGTTTACCTATTGTATGTTTTAATGCTTTTTCTGTTGCTATATGTTTAATTCTGATGTGTTAATCTGCCAATGAAGGCATGTTTTCCCCACTATCACACCCAAGGCCCTCCCTGCTAGTTGGCAGCCTCTGTCATTTGGGGAAATGCACTTGAGACCATGTCACCAACCAGGCATGGGGAACCACTATGCGTATTCTGGAACTGAGATGTTATATAGTGTTATCAGAGGAATTTTTTTCTTTTGGACTTAATGTTTGGATCCTATAGACAGGGATATTAAAGAATAGGTATTTGGTAATAATATGTGTCTTGTAGTACCTAACCCGTGTACAGGTAAAATCCAATTTTCCTTGTTATTGCAATTTTTCTATGTTTTCAATTATTACAATTGATTTGATTTCACCATTGGGTGATTCACATGTTTTGTGTTGTTATCATTGATATTATTAAGGTTCTATTTTTTTAAACCCGATGAGATGAGGGTATTCCATATCATGCATCATATAGGCACTTGTTAGAAATCACATATCATGCATTCCTTTCATGTCGTTTAGGGTGCATTAGTGAATTCATGTTTTTGTGATAGGTGTTTTGCTAGATATGTATGATATTGTGATAGATGCTTTGATAAGAATATATGTTTTTTGATAGGTTATTAAATTGTGAAAGGGTTTTTTTGAATGAATGCTAAAAATTGGTTTTTGAGGTGTTAGGGGCCCTCATGGATTTGAATTTGGGGGATCATTGCCTTGTTTACCTTGTATATGACATGTATATGATGCCATTCTTTGATTCGAAGGGATTATGGGCCTTCACGGATCAGAATTTGGATCTTTAATGCTCATTTCAGTGTTTTATGGGTTTCGGAGTAATTTCTATGGTTTACTGTCCTGAAAAACCCAGAATACAAGGTGTGTAGTGTTGGATACCCACACCATGTGTTCTTCAGTTCAGGAAGAAACTATTTTTCATAAGTACATGCCATGTATTATATGTACACTCAGTGTAGACTCTTACCGTGTTACTGACTGTGTGGATAGAAACATGGGGTTAAAAAATCTTAGTACAACACGATGTGTGATGAATGTACACGCCGTGTCATGTAGACCATGTGTCCACCCCTGTTACTAACAACATGGATGGATAAATATTAACTTATACACACCACGTCATGTTTGAACAAGCCGTATTAACTTATACACACCACGTCATGTTTGAACAAGCCGTGTAGTGTAACCCAAGAATCCGATCGTGTATCGAACAACACGGGTCAGTGAAATCCTTAAAGTACATTCCATGTCCATATGGAACACTCTGTGTAGAGTGAGCTGTGTAACCGGTCGTGCGACTGACAACACAGGCTGGTGATGTTCTCCTAGTACACGTCGTTTCTAGCACTAACATTCCATGTAGTCTAGTTCTAGGAGAACTGTGTGTCTTAGTCTTGTAGAAGAACTCGGTCAAGGGAATAGGATTCAAGTACACGCCGTGTGTTAGGAAAACACATCGTGTGTATGGGGTGTTACATGACCTGGTTTGGCAAAAGTACAGGCCCATGTGAAGGGTTAAGGGAACATGATGTGTAGACATTATACACACCGTGTATCCTTGTTTTGAAAAACAAGACTGCTTTATTTATCTTGTTCCCTTGTTACACTTCTAAGACATACTCCTTGATAATCTTTATCTAAGGTGTGCACTTGACCTTGTAGAGTCAGGCCACTGAGACACCCTCTGGTTGTATCCTAGTTACAAGGCAGTGATCAGATGCCAGACATGACTGATCAGGGACTACTAGCGAATCCTCCAGTTGTCCCAGTCTTGGCACCAACTGTCATTCCAGACATAGGCATTGACACACAATTCTGAGAGGGATTTTTGAGGTTCATGCAGACCATCCAGGGAGTACCACCTCCTGCCTTGTCGATGGAATAATTGATATGGGTTTTTCAGCAGCAGCATCCTACAACCTTCATAGGGGAAAGAGGACCTCAGGCTGTAGAGTCATGGTTAGAATATAGGATAACGGTCTTCGAGCATGTAGAGACTCCTCTAGAGAGAAGGGTGGATCTTGCTACGTACATTCATCCTAATTCCACCAAGAGATAGGGGATGTTATCTCATTGGAGGGACACCAGCAAGACATGGCTTGGGATGAGTTCCAACGTTCCTTATACGACTTTTTTTACCCAGAGACTTTGAGGGCCAATCGAGCCTGTGAGTTTATGAGTTTGGAGCAGGGTACTCTTTCAATCATGGAGTATTCTTGTCGCTTCATAGAATTACAACTCTTTACACCCTTTTGAGGAGGCAATGAGTTGTTCCTTTCATGGAAGTTTGAGGATGGTCTCCAGTAAGATATTTAGTCTCAGGTAAACATCTTTAGGTTGACTTTCATATCCTCTATAGTCAAATAGGCACTGATCACAGAGCATATCCTGAGGGATACTGGAGTTGTGAACCATGACAGTTCCGCATCTAGAGTTAGTGCTTCTCCTACTGACAGTAGGAAGTGCCGCATGGAGTCTTCGTGTGGATATCCGAGGAGGCATGACACTTCTTATAGTAGACAGGTGGTCTGCTACCAGTGCCGAAAGAGAAGGCATATGAGGCCACATTGCCTGAGAGACCCGGTGGAGTGTCGATTATGCAGAAAGATGGTTCATTTTTATCATTTCTGTCAGTTATTTTCACCAGCAGCTAGTGACAGGGGTTCTTCTATGACTCTATGTTTAGGAGAAGCACAACCAGTTTCTCAATAGTCATGGAATTGGAGTTCTTCTGGCCGTACAGGCTGAGGTGGAGGTCATGGCTAGGGTATCTATTCGTTAGGCCTACAGCGACAATAGATTGGATCAGCTCATAGTAGTCAGGCAGGGTCACAGGGCCGCAGTGCAGGTCAGACTTTTGTAGTGGAGTAGACCTAGTTGGATCAGGATCCCGGACCCCCCTACAGTTCGACATATGATCTGAAGTGCCTCAGTTTTATCTTTTACACTTTTCAATACAGGTTCTTCCCATAGGTTATTATCTTTTACTATTCTGGAGAGCCTTGGTCTCTATATCATTTTTTATGCTGATATCTTTATGCTAGAGAAATCATTGGTGACTAGAACTTTCAGTGTGTGACAGTGCAAGGCGTTCCCTCTATAGGTAGGTGGGTGTTACTTATTATAGAACCTTTAGGTCCTAGAGATGATGGGCTATGCCAGCATTCTTATAATGGACTGATTAGTTCCCTTCTAGGTAGTTGTCGATTTCTATCGTTGTAGGGTGAGTTTCACATCACTAGAGGGCATATCGTTTCTGTATAAGGGTGAATGGGATGTACAGTTGAGCAATGGGAGACCCGAGCATCATGGGTTGGGAGGAGTTATAGCCTAGATTGATAGTCTTTATATGGATGACAAGGGGACTTCACATATGGAATTTCCTCCAGTGGTTGATCATTTCATGGATGACTTTCTAGATGAATATTTAGATTTTTCTTCTAGAGAGAGAGGTGGAATTTTCTATTGATCTTGTGCTAGGATTGGCACCAGTTTATATTCCTCCTTATAGGATGGATACACCAGAGTTGAAGAAGCACAAGAAGCAATTGGATGAGTTACAGGCATAATGATTTATTCGACCCAATACTTCTCCTTAGGGTTCACCTGTTATGATTTTGAAAAAGGTAGATGGTACCCTTAGACTTTGTTTAGATTATCAGAAGTTGAATTGGTTGATGATCAAGAACATATACCCCTAGCCAAGGATTGATGATCTCTTTGATCAACTTCGATAAGGCTAGGTGTTATTGATGATTTACTTGAGGTCTAGTTACCATAAATTTCACGTTAGACCATCATATGTACCTCTTACCGCCTTCTGGAGTAGGTATGGTCTATACGAGTATGTGGTTATGTCATTCGGTCTCACAAACACACCTGAAGTTTTCATGCCACTGATGGACCGGGTGTTCCATCCATACTTTGATTCTTTCATGGTAGTCTTTGTGGACGATATCTTGGTGTACTCTCGCACTCAACATGACCATGCCGCACATCTTGAGATAGTTTTGAGTACACTGAGAGAGCATCAGTTATATGCTAAGCTCTCAAAATTCCACTTTTGGGTGGACCAAATTCACTTCTTGGGTCATGTTATCTCAGAGATAGGAGTATGAGTAGACCTAGAGAAAGTGAGATCAGTAGTTTCTTAGGAGTATCCGAAAGACATCGTTTAGGTACGAAGACTTATAGGGTTGGCTGGTTACTAGAAACGTTTCATACAGGACTGTTCACTCTTATCTACACCACTAACATGCCTGACTAAGAAGGGTGTGATGTACTTGTTGAGTCAGCCTTTCAAGAGGTGGAGGGGAGGTTGACCTCTGCCCCAATACTAGTTTCTCTAGAGCCAGGAAAGAGCTATACTGTTTACTGTGATGCATCAGTTATTAGGATGTGAGAAGTGCTTAAGCAGGGAGAAGGGGTTATTGCGTACGGTTCTCAGATATTGAGGCAACATGAGAGGAATTACCCAACACACGATATCGAGATGGATGTAGTTGTTTGTGATTTGTGTTGTTTGATACACTACCTAATGGGAGATAATTTCATGGTTTTCACCATCCAAAAATGTATCAAGTATATTTCCCACAGCGTGACCTAAATTTCAGACATCAAATGTGGGTTGAGTACCTTCAGTCCTTTGACTTCGAGCTTTCCTACATGCATGGGAAAGGCAATGTTGTGGATGATTCTTTGAGAAGGAGGACTCAGATACAGGATGTTTATGAGGCCAGAATTGAGTGGAAGCTTATGTCTCTATTATTTTAGATGCATTTAGAGGTGCACGGTAGACAGGGGTAGATGTTTCTTTCATCTATAGATATTACCTCAACTCTACCTGATCAAGTGAGAATGAGATAGCTATCAGATTATGAAGGCCTAGTCCAATTGGAGAGTGTTTTAAGAGTGGATCCTATTCTGGTATGGACAGTAGGAGAGGATGAGATCTTGTGTTTTCATGGGCATTTATGGGTGTCAATAGACATACGCGAGGAGTTGATTTGAGAATTTCATTCCTACGTTTGGGCAGTTCATCCTGGTGTCATGAAGATGTATCATGATATACACTGTTTGTATTGGTGGCCATGTATGAAGAGAGATGTTGATGGGTTTTTCATGTGATGTTCCACCTATCAACAGGTGAAGGTGGAGAATCAGTGACTTGCAGGGATTTTGCAGTAGTTACCCATTCTCAATTGGAAATGGAATATTGTCACGATGGACTTTGTGATGGGTTTTCTGAGGTTGCCTCGAAGAAATTATGAATTTTGGGTTATCATTAATAGAATCATGAAGGGTTATTACTTCTTTCTGATCAATGATAGCTTCAGTGTTAATGAGCTAGGACGGTTGTACAATCGAGAGATTGTGCATTTACATGGAGTTCCACACTCCATTGATTCATAAAGGGATGCTCGTTTTACATCTTGGGTCTAGCAGGGACTTCAGATGGCTTTGGGTACACAGGTACTTCTGAGTATTGCTTACCCTCCCACAGATAGATTTACATTCCGAGCATATGATTGATGTTCTTGAGAACATTCTTCAAGCATGAATCCTGAATTTTGGAGGTTTATGGGACAAGCACATACCTCTTGTAGAGTATTCTTACAATAATAGTTTTCAAACAACTATTTAGATGGCACCTTATGAGTATTAGTATTGTAGGCCATGCTGATCACCCATATGCTGGATTGAGGCAGAAGAGGTAGTTATCCTGGGACCTCGACTTGTCCAGGAGACCACATAGGAGATAGAGTTGATTCGGAAGAGGATGGCTACTGCACAGTCATGACAGAATTCATGTGCTGATCAACGGAGATGGCCTCTAAGTTCAAGGTCAGAGATCAGGGTTTCCTGCATGTCATGTCATGGTTGGGACACAAGAGGATTAAGAGACAGGGTAATATTTCACTGAGGTATGTCGAACCGTTTGAGATTTTGGAGAGATTCAAACTGGTTGCCTATCGGCTACAGTTGCCTCAGAGGTTCCAGGATATGCATGATTCCTTCCACATTTCTCAGCTTCGACGTTTCTTCTCAGTCCCATCTCATGTTTTACAACCCGAGGAGGTTGAGATAGAGGTGAATGACTTGTTTGAGAAGCATCGTATCCAGATTTTTTATCAGAGTGCGAAGGTTCTCTGTGGCTGGTATGTTCCTCTGGTACGAGTGCTATGGCAGCACGAGAAAGTACCAGACGAGGCTTAGGATAGAGAGGTTGATGTACAATCACAGTGGTCAGAGCTTTTTAAGTATTCTTGTTATAAGCCGCCTTGATAGGGAAATTCAAGGATGAATTTTTTTAGGGGGGGGGGGTTGTAAGAATCTGGATCTTCTTTTCAGGTATGTTTTCCTTTTTATGGTGTTTTTTATGAAAAGATGAGTTTCCAATAAATTTCATAAGTACACGCTGTGTAATTTATAATTACACGACATATACTTGGTTACCAAGGGTAGTTGTGTGCTGGTCATGTAATGACCATGTTTGGTGACCTAGAGACTGCCTAATGCGGGGGGCCGTTAAGGCAAGTACACGTTGTGTACTTATAAAGTACATGTCGTGTACATTTTTTAATTAAATGGACCGGGTTGCACGTAATTGGAAGAAGTATCTTCTTCTTCACCTTATTTTAATGAGAGCATCCATACAATTACGATCTTTTCCTGAGCCCCTGAACGAGCATCCGTTTACTGATTCGACTTCCATTGAGGGCGTTGGGACCGCTACGGTAAGCTCTTTCTTCTTCTAGAGCTTCGTTTCTTGATTCCTCCTCTTTCAAGAGTTATCTTCGGTTAAACATTTTAGTCTTATTTTTAGATCTATGGTGTTCTAAGGAATTTCAAGGCTTTGGATTCACATATAACGATCATACAATTATGATATACGTGGTTGGTGAATTTCCGTAGATTGTCATTGAGTAATATGTGCAAAATCTCCCAATACCCTTGTTCGGGGTATTGCGTGTTTATGGTTTTAGCCTTGTTAATTTCTTGGTATGCCTCTATGCTTGAGTAAAGGTCAATTGAATGTCAATAGAGTTAATTTCTATTCTTTGGAAGTGTTTTCCATGGCATGTTTTTTATAACCATTTGGCCTCGTTTAGCCTTTATCGTTACTATGCTTTTTATTTCTAGTGCTGATAGGATGGAGTAATATTTTTATCTAACTTGATGTTATGTTGTAGACTGTTTAGATGAGAAGTTATTGAGGTATACATTGGATTTTATTGTCGTTTGCACATGATATCTTTACATGATAGTGCGGGAACCAGGTGTAGTGTGACCATAGGAGAAATTAACGTTGATGGATTTTCCAGAGTGTCTGTTATAATTATCACACTACGAGACCATGGGGGGGGGTTGATGTTGAGTATTTCCTCAGAGGGTCTATAGTTAAGTTATGAGGAAACATGAGGAATTGACATTCATTGCTTACTCAGAGTGCATGTATTTTACTGTTAAGAGACTATAGGGGGAATTGACAGAGAGTGTTTTCTCAGAGAGTCTTTGTTATATCTTCTCTTGTATGGTGAACCAGAGGGGTTAGGCTATGAGAACTACCCAGAGGGGTTATTGTATTTGTTTTTAGTTGATTAAATAATTAAAATTAAATTTTTGAAAATGAACCTATAAGACTGTTACTTCTGAATACTTCCTTTTTTACTGCCTCTTTTGCTTATTGTCTGCCAGATATATTCACTGATAGTTAGGAACAGATCTTGGAGTGGTTTCCTACTAGGATTATTCTCACACCCTATTTGGGTTATGTTTTTTGGCCCAACCAAATTATATTTCTTTAGGTATAGATAAGGGAATGTTCCCTCCTACTTCATGTGCTTGATTGGTGTGGAGCTTGGGAGAATGGGACCAAGCTAAGGCTTGCGATGCTGTGGAGCATTTTATCTATTTTATATTGTACTTTAGTTTAGTATTTTATTCCAACATTGTGATTTTTTTTATTCTTTCCTAGACATATATTTCTTGAATCATATATATTTATGTGCTTTCTTTTTTTATTACTTTTGATGTTTACCTATTGTATGTTTTACTGCTTCCGCTATTACTATTTGTTTACTTCTACTGGGTTACTCTGCCAATGAGGTCATAGTTTCACCACTATCACACCAAAGGCCCTTGCTGCTAGTCGGCAGCCTCTGGCATTCGGGGAAATGTGCTTGAGGCCATGTGACCAACCGGGCACGGGGCGCACTTGGGCGGCATCTAAAATTGAGATGTTACAAATTCACTCCAAGATAATTTTAAAATTTAGAGTCCAAAAAAAATTATTTTTTAAAATTATGTTTCTGTAACAGTTAAACTAAATTTTAAAATAAGTGTGAAAAATGGGACAAAACAACCATTCATAAAAATATAGTATTGAAGTGTAAAACTAAAATTATTTTTTTCTCGTTTCAATAAGAAATATAATATGAATTTTAAACAATTTATTGAATATATATTACATAATATAATTTTAAATAATAAATAAAAAGATATTTATTTAATCTATTCAGGAAAAATTATTTTTTTGCATAGACATAATGTTTTCTAGAAAAATATTTCCTTTATTTTCACATGGTTGTTATTTTCATTTATAATTATTTGGTCATTAAAGAATTAATTTTATATATTCTTGTAAACTATTCATTTTTATATTTTTTTTAATTAGTAATACCAACCATTTTAATGGATATGTGATAAATATTATAATAAATTACAATATTTTCCTAGTTTTCCACATTTCATTAAAACATGATGTTGTGTGTATCACAATCAATTGATGAAATTAAATTTAATTAAAAAATATTCATAAAATCATGGGCTGTGACATTATACCCCCATTGAATAAAATTTTTCCTTATAAATTCTTCCACATTTGTTCAAAATAACATTGGATACTTTTGCCACATTACATCCTTAGACTCCCACAGAGCATTCTCGGCCTGGTGGATTCACCACAAAAATTCAACCTAGTGAGTGGTCCTATTTCATATAACATTATTTCTATATTCTAGAATATCCTTCAGTTGCTTAAATTCTGAATGATCATTCTCTAATTTTATGACCTCAATGTTTAGTATATTTGGAAGGTTAGGTATATAATTCTTTAGGATAGATACATGTAACACATCATGCACTTGAGAGGGGTTTTGTGGAAGTGTGGAACAACATGCTACCTTCCTAATAAGATCAAGAATCTCAAACTCAACGCTATACCTGGGGATCATTTTATCCCTCTTCTCCATATCTCATAATTTTATTCAAAGGAAAAAATTCAAAGAAACATATTTTAACTTACATCATATTCTATATCACATTAGAAATTATCAATATAACATTTCAGTCAACATTGTACTTCCATTTTGGATTGTTGAATGGTTCTATCATTTTCAATCATTTCATTTGTAATATTTATACATTATAGATTAATTATTATTACCCCATACAAATACATAACAGATATATATTTCATTCAATTAAAGGATTCATAAGTATCCATCATTGTGATTGGGTGAAATATATTTTTGTATGAAACTAAACTATATGAATTTTTCAATCAAGAAAACATTGAAATCATTTCTGAAATATCTCAAAATATACTATAGGGTTTTAATTTTTCTCTATAATTGAATATTTATTGAATGATTCTATTCCATTTTGAATCCCTAATCTATACCAGGCACATGCTGAATACTTCTATAGAACATAAATTTATACCTCAAAACCCCGATTAGATACAATGCAATGTGGTACTCCATGAAACATTACCACTTACTTAATGTATATTATGAAAATATGATCTATATAGAAACATTTTGTAATAGCGATGAAGTTTATTTACATTGTAAGGTTATCAACTACTACCCATATAGAATTATTTCTTTATATTTTATTCAGCGTCCAATAAAAAACTACACGGTGATGTTCTCTCATTTACATTCATTTATTGATAATGATTGAAGCATTAAATTATACTTTTTTTCTCAAACATAACATGATTACATATATAGAATTGAGAAACTTAATAAATATTATCTATATTCATATTTTCCCACTAGATACACTATTTTCATAATATAGTGGTAGGTTTTATACCCTACCCACACTTTAGTGGTGGGTTCATGCACCATGTCCTGCTCGGGTGTGACAGGTTGTCACCCAACATGCAAGTTATAATATTTCCTATTATATAGTAATATAAGTACATAGTTTCAATAACTAATTTTTACCTAAACATCGATGATAAGATAAACCATAATGGTTACTGATTTCTTTAACAATATCCCTTAAAAAAATATAATTCTCCTCAAATATCTTTTTCACTAAATTGTATACAAAACCCAAGTGTTGTATATCCATGAATGACACCTAAAATATCATTAATATTAATAAAAAACAATTCATGAAACCTAAAAAGGGATTTCTAAGAAATTAAAAATATTAGAACCTTCTACTCTTAAAAACATGATGTTATCCATAATATATAAGATAATATAACATGCTGGCATATATGATTCTATAATTAACACAATCCTTATTTGATTCATTATTCTTATATCTTAAACACAGATGGTTAAATACTTCAACAACATAATTGTCGAATAAAAAATATATAAATATTTCAACCTTTTATTCCTTTAATAATATCTTATATTTTAAAATTTTCATTTCTAATAGAGGAATATGTTATCCTTGAAATTATTTATTATGAAATCTTATTTCAGTATTCTAGAATCCATGATGAAGGATATAATAAATTTCAATTATTTCAAAAAAAATCGCTATAGGATAAAAAATAAGATTTTCAAAGGAATCATTCATAAAAATCAAACATCAAACTCCCAACTATAGATTGAATTATAATTGTCATGTAATTATCACAAATCACTCCCTTCATTTTGATTGTATAATATTTCAATTTTCATTAGAGGTTGTTGTTGCTTGTCATCCTCATCAACCCTAGTATTGAAGAATTGATTCACATAACTCCCAAACTCTTTTAACTTGAATCACTAAAGTGTGGGTGGTACATTATTTAGACATTAATATTTCATTTCATTGTTAGATAACTTACTCCCATTATTTTAGTACTAGATTACCTGTTGAACTTAGTTTCAATAATTATATCATTTATTAGTCCTTATAAGACAATATCCATTATGTTTCCTACCAAAAATTAAGCCTAAGAGAATTCTAATATTATTATAATTAATGTTTTTAGTGTTCCCATTGAAACAAAACATCCTTTTGTTATTAAAACCATGACATTTATGGATAATAACAATTTAAATTTCGACATTAAGAAAACACTGAATTATTCCAATATTTGTACTGATGTCCCTTATGGATAACTCATTTCCAAGGGTTTTTTATTACACTAAGGAATATATCAACATTTCTTTTAGGGTGAATGATTATTACAAAAGCATTACTTTTAAATCTTGTAATTTTTTACTCATAGGTATAACTTGATTTATCATCATTTTCCTTTATCTCAAATAATTCACACTACATTTTAATATTCATAATACAAGGGATATAATTATTGATAAATAATATACTAAACCCATCCTACTCCATAGAGTCAATTTTTTCTTACTTCATCATATTAATTATGGGATTCCACCTTTGATCCTCTTTTCTGTCCAAATGATAGGAATTAAAAATTAATTTTTCATGTTTTGAACTCTGGAAAATGGAAAATTTCTCTTCAGTGAAACTGATCCCTTACTCAGCAACTATATGATCAATGGAACCACTAAATGATTGGGAACATTGTTTTATAATGGAATCTAAATAATTTTATCCCCTCCTTATATTGGTATTTTCATCATTATTCATAGATTAAAAAAGTTTTTTGGGAATGATAATGAAATTTTGAAATACAGGTACCATAGCTTTTTGGTTTTTGGGAGGAAAATCACATCATTTCACATTAGATTCAATATTAACATTATTCCTTTTGGTTATAGCCATTTAATATTAATATAACAATATTTTTAGTCTCAATACTCAGAGTGGGAAACCACATAGTGGTAAAGAATCCCTTATAGGATGTTTAAGTCATAAAAAAATATTTTCAAGGGTTACAATGTAATATATGTTCTAATCATACTAAACCTTTTCTAGGGTTACTACCAATAATTGAAACTTTTTTAGTACCATATCTATTTTTATTATATAGAAATGTATTTACTTCAATTAAACCATTCACTATATCCATCATTAATATTCTTGGATATTTTTCATTACGTTGAAATATTTTTAATCTTATACTTGTAAATCTAAATTGGGATCTAACTATGGTTTTCTAATCATAGTTTTCGATGGTTAACATATCATATCCTATAAGAAACTTAATACTGACCATTAAATTTTATACATAAATATTACATTTTTTTATAAAATTATTCATTACATTACACAAACACATAAAAAAGGTCCATAACTGTATATTTCACATATGAAAATTTGAAACATACGAAACTGATTTGTAAGTGTTCTATATTAATTTTCCACATAGTTATTCATAACTATAAACCTTCATACACAAATCATATGTAATACATAACATCATAAAATGGGGAAAAGAAACATAATAAACGATGATCTTAGATTCTCTGTAAGGGTATACAAGTTAAATACATAAACATAACTTGGACAATAGTGTATAAGAATATGATCGTAACATATGAAAACCATACATTGAATATTAGTGTCCAAAATCATGATTCATGAATCATAAGGAAATTAGAGAACATGTTCCATGAGAACATAATATTTGAAAAAGAAAAATATTTAACGAAGACACGTATGTATAGAAATTCATTACAATAGTAGTCATGAAAAATTTACATGTTTATCATTTTAGAATGGGTTCACAACCTAAACCATCACAGGAGTAAAGGTTCACTCCAAAGACTATCATTGTGTACAAATCATCTTACCAAACTAGCTTCAAACTCAATTTTGGTTCTATTTATATCATGTGATATCAATAATTACCTAATTCATTGTGGATGGATACAGGTCCAACCTAGTATATAGTAAAAATCATACATAGTTTTTCAAAATTATTATAGTAATTCCTCATATTAGATCCCATTAAAAAAATGTGTATCATAAATTGTTTGACATAGGATAATAAATGAAAATGAAATAGGTTCCATAATCTTTTAACTGTTTAATCATAGGATAACCCATGAAAAGAGAATATAGATTCATAAGAATCATGTAAAAAATTTATAAACCATCTAGATAAATATTAAGTATGATATAATTGTATTATATCTCCGATTAAATCTTTAATAACATCAATGGATGTCATCTTAGATGGATTTTTGAAATATCTCACAGACAATTTAATGAGGAATATAACCTTTCAACAGTAATAATAAAATTTTCAAACATAAAACATAATCAAATTCCTTTTCATTAAAGATAATATTTGGAATAAATAATGGAATCTTTAAAGATCATATATAAAATTTCTTGAGGAAAATGGTTGTAAAAACCCAGGTAAATAAAGAACATTACATTTTAATATTTATTAATATTTGTGGATTAAGTAATAATTTTACTCTATAGGGGGTGTTATTTTTGATGGCGTACGCGATACACAATAATGGGTTTCTTTGAAATCTTACATTTCACACTAATAATATATTATTATTATTTTTAATGATAGTTATCACCTAGTCATTGTATTGGCGGTAATGAGTAGAACTAACTAAAATATGATTATACATTTTTGTACAATACTTTTACATTTATAAAATAAATTTTATAGGCTTAAAATAAGTAAATAATTCGATTTTAGGAATAAATATTCTAATATTCACTAAAAGGTCAATTTTCCTTCTTTTAATGGAGAACCCTATGTAAATATAGTTTTTGTCACGATTATATGTTCTATTTGGAAAAAATTATTCTTTAGAATCAGGACACCAAAATTTACTTTGGATAATATTTTGGTCTTTTTCAGATAATGTTTATTTTTTAATGAATAGAGAAAAATATTGTATTATAATTCAAAATTTCCTTTAAATATAATTTATTTATATGGTTAGATTATCTTTTCAATTGGTTATAAACTATAATTAAAATATATTTTTACGAATTAGTCCAATTTTGGACAATGTAATTAATTTCCCTTTGAAACTGGACATAAAAAAGTTTCAATATTTTGATAGTAATTATTTCTTAAAAACACACTTTTTGTTTTTACAATGGGAATTAATTTTAAATTAATTTACGCAACTTCTGTGTTTTGAATTTGGAAAAATGGATTCCATATTTAGAATCAAAAGGTCCAAATTTTGTAAATAGTTACCTTTTATTTTTAGAGATTTTAAATATTTACTTTAGTAAATATTTTATTTACCATGATTAAAGGGTAAATAAAATAATTAAGGGTAAAATATTATATTATAAAAATATAAATTTACCTAAAATTTGACCTAATCCTATTGTCTGATATATATCCGATCATGGGCTTTCTTGGGTCGAATTTGGGACCCCATGGAGCCACATTAGAGAGATAATGGCAGTTTATATTAATTAATTTAAAGTAAAGACAAAAATGGCATTAACAAATATCTTTCAGTAAATAAAATTTTACATGGGGTTATATATGTTATCTTTTAGACTATAAATATTATTTGGAAACCTAAAAATATTTCTTACATAATCATATTTTTTTATAATTTTTGGACATCAAATAAATTAAATTATTTATGACATAATAATGATGCAATATTTACCTCATTAATAAATGATTTAAATAAAAAATATTAAAAAAAATATCCAAAACCTTCTCAAATCTTATTGGATTATTTTATTTCGACCATGAATCATATTAACATCTACTTTAATGATTAGTTGACCTTTTGAAACTGAATATGAGTTTATGATAAAATAATTGTTTCAATCTTTCCTAAAGAGACCCTCCTCTCCATTATAAACTTCCCTCACTTTCTACCCATTTCTTACACTTCTCATGCCTTTGGATCAAACCAAATCTTCTCTAATAAGCTCCCAAGGTCCCTATATTCATCTAATAAGCCTTAAAATAGGTAGTAAACACTTCAAAAAACCCTTCTGATTCAAACCAATGAGAGTTACCTGATTTAAAGGTAACATCTTCTCTGAAGTTTTTTTGTTTTATTTTACTTCTCTAACCCCCTAAAATATTTTTATTGCAATATTTTATAAAAAAAAGTGCCCTAAATATACTAGTATGTTTTTATGATAAGGATTCTAACTACACTAACACACACCTCCATATAATGGGTAATGAACATAATGTTTCTGTGGATGGAAAACTAACGCCTCACGAAATGATGATTGTTCAATTAACTCCTACCACCTCTCTTGGTGTTCATTATGATGGAACTATATTTATATATAATATATATTATGTTTATTTTTATTTATGATTCTGTATTTTACATTTATACCATACCTTTAGGGTTTCCATAATGGGTAAACACGATAATTTCATTTTAGGAAGTGCGGACTACCGCCCCATCAATGTGATAGGACTCGTTAATGACTTATGTGGGATTTACAAAGGATGGAGTTAATGATATTATATATGATATTATAATTTAATTATAATATAACTATTTATCATTATTTTTTAATTCCATTAAACTAATAAATATAAATGGAAGTAGTGTTCATGCCTATGTACGTCTTACTGTCTCCATGAACGGTGAATTTCATTTATTATCTCCAAATGTTATGTACTGTTATAAATACATATATATACTGGATATATATGATTTATATAATATCTAAATCATGAATATAATTCTGGAGATAATCGATTTTTGACCACATGGACAAATTGTAATTATAACAGGTTCGTTGTAACTCAAATTCTGAACATCGACAAAATGTATGGTATGAACTCAAATAATTAACTAACTGTTATTTCTAGGTAATAAGTGATATAAAAGTAATAATAAAAATTAAAAAGTTTATTAAGAAAGTATAAATTAACTTATGTTTATTATTCAGGATGAACAAGGAACACATGCGTCAAGTTGGACACGAAGTAAGTGATTTCTTATATCACTTTTAATTCCATGAGATTTACAATGTTCACCACTAATTTATTGAATGTGGTGTATTGTGTTCTGCCATTTGATATATATTATCATGATTATATTTATATTCATGGTATTCTGTGATTCATTTTTTGGTTATTAACTTTTTTTCAAATGACTCGATTGATTACAACGTCGTAATGATTTTTCATCGATCTTTTCATTCCCGTGAAATTAATGCTATATTAGCCACTATTTCCTTTTGTGTGGTGTATTTACTGCCCATGATTGTATTATTTATGTAATATATTGTCATTTATGGTTATTTACATATTCATTGTGTGATATTTCTTTCATGGGGTGTATGTTTCGTAAGTTACCAGATCGGTAAGGGAACCTTTCACCCTCCTCTTTTTAAAATACTTCTTTTTGTTATATCTTTTAATTTTCATATTATCATATTGGGATATGTTATTATATATCCTTATTGATGTAAATTTTATGTCCAAGTTATGAGATATCCTTTTCTCCCTCATCATCTTATTTTCTGAATTTTAAAGTGATGTCATTAGGCTGTCGAATTTCTGTAAGAAAACTTCTTAACCCAATTTCAATTTTTGGGTTAAACTTCTACTTATTGATTATGTCGTGCTATGAATATGTGTGAATAACCTCTTATTATTTTACACTTAATATCCAATTATATTGGGTGTATTTATATTTGTCTCACATAATTATGTAATTTATTTATCTTTAATCTAAGGATACCATCTTTATAAGGGATTTCGTCTCAATTTACATTTCCATTAAGACATCATTGTTGATATTAACCAATTCACTCTTATATGGTGTATATATTGTCCTATGGAATATTAAATCATTAATACCTTTATTCTTATGATATTATTAAGTTCTAATTAAATGTTATTCCATAATTATTTGTATTCTAGGGTCTCTCATTTTGTTAAAAACTCTTTAACTGAAAGATCATTTTAAATGTTTTAAAGTTTTATTCTTCTAAATATTTCACATTATTGTCCATGTTTTAAAAATGGTTTTAATTATTTATTCATAGGGAAATAAATGTTTTAAAATTTAAATTTCATTCAAAATCTTCAAAGTGATATGGGACACTTTGATTCAAAAATATCATTATTAAATATTTTTAATGGTTTTGAAAATGGTTTGATAAAAACTTTGATTTTGTTAATATTTTTAAATGATATATTGTAATTTAAATGTGGAAATGTTATCTTTACATTATTTTTTATGGGTATTTAATATGTTATGACTATTGGTCATTGTTTATGTATACAGTTGGTTCTTTGATAAACCTATGGTAGGTGATCCCGTGATAGCTCTCTAATGAATTGGGTAACATGACAGAGGTAAACATGAATGTTCCTCCTAAAATATTTAGGGAATATACTGTGATGGGTATTCCAAATGTGACACCCTATGTAGCTGGGATAGCTATAATGTAAGATTGATATGGATTCCACAAGTTACCTATATGATTTATAATTTTTGTGTGTTATTCATAAATCTTATGATTTCATGAGGTATGTTATGATTGAAAATTATGGTTTCATTGTTTTGTATTTATTAATGGGATAATGTTTTCATTCCTTATTTTATATTCCTTACTGAGATTTTTATGCTCATCCCAAGTTTTTGAAATTTTTTCCATAGAACATAAAGATGAATAATGGTCAAGGATGGGATCAAATAAAATTCTTGCTATCTAAAACATGGAACTAGACATGAATCATTTTTTCAATAGATTTAATTTTATGAAAAAATTGATACTGGGTTGAATTATCTACATGTAATATTCATGTTGTTATGTAAATATTATGGCCTGATTCTCTAAAATAATAAACCTAAAAATATCCTTAATTAACATTATCCATTTAATTAAAGATTATTTAATTTTTAAGGTTGGGTCCTTATAGTTGGTATCAGAGGTAGGATTAGATAACATTATAGGTTTGGGTGTTCTTTAAGAATAAGTGACATTACAATAATGGTTAGGATTTTAGAAAGGGTCGTAGTTATTTTAGATAAAGTGAATGAGTTTACGATAACATGAATAATTATATATTTTTATCCACCCTCCTTATAAGATATTATATGATGATTTTACTGATATACTCACACTTACCTTTTTGGCTTTAGTAAATTGATGGATAAAGTAGTCACTAAAGTAACAGTGAATGTGAAGAAAACTGTGATGGTTTTCAGAATGAGCAACTGAATGAAATGTGAGATGCAATGAGAACTCTTGTTGTTATTCTCATCCAACTATCTGGAGTCATGATTGACCACCTTAACCTTGGTGGTTTTTATAAGGCATCGTATATGTGAGAAACAAATCCCCACGAACGCTCAGATAATAATCATAAAGGTAAGTGTATTCAAGAAACCTTTGTTTCAAGGATGTGGAAAGAAACACATAGGAAAATGTTTCAAAGGGATGGGAAGATACTATAGATATGGAATTGAAGTTCATAAAGCAAGATGCTTCCATGGAAAAATAAAGCATCTAGTTGACTCTAGGAAAGGGAAAGAAGTTCTTTAGGAGGGATCAATTGAATGTTTTAAATGTGTTGTGTAGGGTCATTATAAAAATAGTTATCCTGTGAAGAATATTCAGTAATGGGATCACCAGGATCATATAAATATATGTTTACCAATACCTAATGAAATTCAAATTGAGGATGAAGAAACTAACAATGACCAATGAATGGCGTGGACTATTTCTTAACATATGTGTTGACATTATTGAATATTAGAATATGATTCATGATTTTGTTTGTAGGAAATAAGTATTTCAGAATAAGTTGGTAAGGAATGGTTCATGGATCATAATGAACTTTGAATGAGTAAGAAGTCAACATATAAGGGATTCAAGAGTTATGGTAGATTTTAGGATGGTGAAATGCTTAAAATTATTAATGCTATTTTGATAATGGCATTACATTGGAAGACTTTTTATAGTATGTGTAACCATAATATTTGATATATGATAATTTTATTCAAGGAACAATTATCTTTTCTTATGAAAAGTTATGGTGGAATTTTATTTTCAGTGAATATATGTTTTTATTATGGACATATGGTGATTTGGGGTTATTATGGAAATGATTAACCTATCATAGAGAATATATGATTTGGTTTATTACACTTTAGTATGAGACATTAAGAGTAGTTGATTTTATTTGGAGATAAATTTTAAGATTTACTGTGGAAGACTATGTGATAAAATCCTTATGAGTTTTGGGTTTCTATCTTATTTTGGATTATTTTGAATAATTTTACAGACAATTGTATATTGAATGGTCTTTCTTGAACATTGGGAAGTTTTGGTTGAATTTGGGAGATTAAGAGTAGTACTTCTTTTCATAAAAGATTATCCTTTTGGGGATTATCTGATCACGTACTAACCAATTTTGGTTTTGGTTAAGGTATAAAGATAGGGAAAATATATGGTTCATATTTTTTAGATCATGTTATTCTCTATATGTTGATTATAGTGCTTTCAATGTGAACAAGTCATCTCAAATACTTACCATTTGTAGAAAAGATGTGTTTGTGGTAGAATTTTATTAAAGGATGACACTCAACATGATGAGTAAGTATATTTCCTTAAAATATTAGTTTTTTTATTAATAAAATTATTCAACTATATGAAAATTATCTTGAAGAAAAAATGTTATAATCCCTCTTTTATCATCATACTTTTACCCAACAACAAATTTATGGTATTGTGGTGGATAAATTTCTGTGATCAACTTCTCTATCACTCTCTATTAATATATGAGAGTTATTTTGTCTTATATAGCCATGTTTTCATGGAATCCTAGTATCTTTTGTCTCATGTAACCATTATTAATTCTCTACCATTATTTTAAAGTGATAATTTTATTGACTCTTTTTACAATGTAGGACTTTCAAAGATGTTTCTGAGCCTAATTTTAAAATTGCGAGGACGCAATTTCCAAAAGGGGGGAAGGATGTAACATCCCAGGTAAATAAAGAACATTTCATTTTAATATTTATTAATATTTTTGGATTAATTATTAATTTTACTCTAATGTGGGATCTGTGTTCGATGGTGTACCCGATATGCAACAATGGGTTTCTTTGAAATCTTAGGTTGGACACTAATAATATAATATTATTATTTTTAATGATAGTTAGCGCCTAGACATTGTATTGCTGAGAATAAATATAACTAACTAGAATATGATTATACATTTTTGTTGAATATTTTTACATTTATCCAGTAAAATTTAGAGGCTTAAAATAAGTAAATAATCCGATTTTAAGCATAAATACTCTAATATTCACTAAAAAGTCGATTTACCGCCTTTTAGTGGAAAACCCTTATTAACTCTAGGTTTTTTCACTTTTATATGTTCTACTTTACAAAATAAAATTCTTCTTTAGAATCAGGACACCAAAATTTATTTTTGGATAAAATTTTGGTATTTTTCTGATAATGTTCATTTTTTAATGAATAGTGAAAAATGCTGTATTTGAATTCAAAAGTGAATTTTAATATAATTTATTTATATGATTAGATTATCTTTTCAATTTTTTTATAAAGTTTAATTGGAATATATTTTTACCAGTTAATCCAATTTTGGAAATTGGAAAGAATTTCACTTTAAAATTGGACATAATCAAGTGACAATCTTTTGATAGTTATTATTTCTTAAAACACACTTTTTGTTTTGGTAGAGGGAATTAATTTTAAATTAATTTCTTCCACTTATATGTTTTGAATATGAAAAAATGGATTCCATATTTAGAATCAGTAGGTCCAAATTATGTAAATAGGTAACTTTTGTTTTAAAAAATTTTAAATATTTTCTTCAGTAAATATTTTATTTACCATGATTTAAGGGTAAATATAGTAAATAAGGGTAAAATATAATATTATAATAATATTAAATTACCCTAACATGTGTCCTAATCCTATTGGATGATACATATCCAACCATGGGAATACTTGGGTCGAATTTGCGACCCCATGGAGCCACATGGGAGAAATAATGACACTTTATATTAATTAATATAAAGTAATGATAAAAATGACATAAAAATTTATCTTTTAGTAAATAAATTTTTACATGGGGTTATATAAGTTATATTTTTGACTATAAATATTATTTGGAAAGATAAAAATATTTCATACATCATGGTAATTTTTTTAAAACTTTTGGACATCAAATAAATTAAATTATTTGTGACACAATAATGATGAAATATTTACCTCATTAATAAATGATTTAAATAAATAATATTAAAACAACATCCAAAACCTGCCCAATTCTTATTGGATGATTTTATTTCAACCATTATTCATCTTAACTTCTAAATTATTAGTTGACCTTTTTAAAATGAAAATTATTTTATAATAAAATAATTGTTTCAACCAATCCTAAAGAGCCCCTCCTCTCCCTTGTAAAAAGCCCTCATTTCCTTCCCATATCTCACACTTATCAAGCCTATGTCTCATACACCCTCTACTAAAATAATCTCCAATGATCCCTCTCCTCATCCTAGAAGCCTTACCTTAGTCATAAAGCACTTCAAGAAACCATTTTGGGTCAAACCAAAGGGAGTTACCCAATTTAAAGGTAATGTCTTATCTTAAGTTCTTTTGTTTTATTTTACTTCTCCAACCCCCTAAAATCTTGTTATTCAATTATTTTATAACACAACCAGTATACTCAATATACTATTATGTTTTTATGAGAATTATTTGAACTAAACATACACACACCTCCATCTAATGGGTAAAAACATAATATTTCTGTGGATGGAAAACTAATGCCTCACAAAACATTGATTGTTCAAATAACTCCTATAGCCTCTCATGGTGGCCATTATGATGGAACTGTATTTATATAATATATATATTATTTTTATGTTTTATTTATTCTTTTGTATGTTTTATTTATATCATACCTTTATGGTTTCCAAAATGGCTAAACACGATAATTTCATTTTAGGAAGTGCGGACTACCACCCCCTTAAAGTGATATGACTCGTTAATTACTTATGTGGGACGTATAAAAGATGAATTTAACGTTATTATATATGATATTATAGTTTAATTATAATATACCTTTGTATCATTATGTTTTAATTCCATTAAAATAAGAAATAGAAATGGAAGTAGCGTTCATGTGTACGTACGGCTTACCATCTCCATGAATGGTGAATTTCATTTCTTATCTCCAAATGTTATGTACTATTATAAATAAATATATATAAAGGATATATATGATGTATATGATATATAAATTATGAATATAATTCTGGAGATAATGGAGTTTTGACCACATGGACAAATTGTAATTATAACAAGTTCATTTTAACTAAAATTCCGAACATCGACAAAATGTCTGATATGAACTCAAATAATTAAATAACTGTTATTGCATGGTAATAAGTGATATAAAAGTAATAATAAACAATAAAAATTTAATTAATCAATTATAAATTAACTTATTTTTATTATTCAGGATGAACAAGTAACACACGAGTCAAGTTGGACACGAGGTAAGTGATTTTTTATCTCACTTTTAATTCCGTGAGATTTCCATTGTTCACCACATATTTATTTCATGTGGTGTATTGTGTACTGACATTTGATATATATTATCATTATTATATTTATATTCATGGTATCATGTGATTCATTTGGTGGTTTTTAACTTTTTCTCATACTACTTGATTGATTACAACGTGGTAAGGATTTTTCATCTCACTTTTTTTCCTGTGAGATTCATGTTATATTTTCCACTATTTAATTTTGTGTGTTGAATGTACTGCCCATTATTGTATTATTTGTGTAATATACTTTAATTTATGGTTATTTACATATTCATTTTGTGATATTTATTTCATGGGGTGTATGTTTCGTATGTTACCAGATCGGTAAGGGAGCCTTTCACCCTCCCCTTTTTAAAAGACTACTTTTTGTTATGTATTTTAATTTACATCTTATTATGTTCGGATATGTTCTTATATATCCTTATTGATGTAAATTTTATTTCAAACTGATGAGATATAATTTTCTATCTTATCAACTTGTTTTATGAGTTTTAATGTGATGTCTTTAGGCTATCAAATTTCTGTAAGAAAACTTCTTAACCTAATTTCATTTTTTGGGATAAATGTCTACTTCTTGATTATTTCGTGCTATGAATATGTGTGAATAACCTATGAATTTTTGACACTCAATATTCACTTATATTGGGTGTATTTATATTTTTCACACATAATTATTTAACTGATTTATCCTTAATCTAAGGATACCATCTTTATAATGGATTTTGTCTCAATTTACATTTCCATTGAGACTTCATTGTTGATATGCACCAATTCGCTCTTATATGGTGTATATACTGTCCTTTGGCATATTATATCACGAATACCTTTATTCTTAGGATATTATTATGTTCTTATTAAATGTTATTGCTCAATTATTTGTATTTTAGGGACTCAAATTTTGTTAAAAACCCCTTTAACTAAAATAACATTTTAAATGTTTTAAAGGTTGGTTCTATTAAATCACTACTACAAAATTAGGCTACATCCACTGTTTTAAACAGTGGCTATAGGCCCAAAAACTATGTATATAGGTTATAGTCATGGTTACCACAACTATGGATGGTATTGGAGTGGCTATAGGGTAAAACTTATACCTATAGTTCCCAACCGTGGCTATAGCCCTATAGCCACGGTTCCAACCGTGGAAACAACCCTAAAGCCACGGTTTTCAATCTGTGGCATAGTATAAAATCACTCATCTCCTATAGCCACAGTTGCAACCATGGCTATAGTCATAAAGTCACGGTTAGTATCCGTGGATGTAGACCTATAGCAACGGTTTAAAATCGTGGCTCTAGGCCTACACATTTTCTAAAAAAACCGGCACCATTTAGCCGGCATTGGCCCCTTGCTTCCTCCCCACTGCCCCTGAAAATCCCCCACACTCTCCCCCTTGCACCCCACTTGCACCTTAAAGCCCCCCCCCCATGCACCCCTCCCTCTGCAGCCCCCCTTCCCACCCTGGATAGACCCCACTCACCACCCTGGACAGACCCCCCCCCCCCCGGACATCCACCCCCTCCTGGACACCTCCCCAAGACAACCCCACCCGGACAGTAGCCCCCCCCCCTCCTGGACACCCTTGAACCCCCTTTTCTGGACACCCCCTAGGACAGACCTTGTGCTGGACACCCCCCAGGACAAACCCCCCCTACTACCCCCTCCCTCATGGACACTTGACACCCCCACCCTACATAAACCCCCTCCCCTAGATAGTAGCCCCCCCTGCTGGACCCCCCTGGACAGCCCCCCCCCCTGTTGGACCCCCTACACAGCAGCCCCCCATACTGGACCCCCTGGATAGCAGCCCCTATATAGAACCCCCCCCCCCTTTCTGGACCCCCCCTGGACAGCTGCCCCCCCTGAATAGATACCCCCCTACTAGACCCCCCCCCCTGTAGACCCCTCCCCCCTGGACACTGGACACCCCCACCCTACATATACCCCCTCCCCTGGACAGCAGCCCCATGCTGGACCCCCTTGACAATAGCCCCCCCCCCCCCCCTCCACCAGGCCCCCCTGGACAGCATCCCCCCTCGATAGAAACCCCCCTGCTGGACCCCCCTGGACATCCCCCCCTGCCGGACCCCCTGGACAGCAGCCCCCCCCCCCCCCCCCCCGGACCCCCTGGATAGAAACCTGCAGCCCCCCTACCTAGACCCCCTGGACAGCAGCCCCCCTCCCTTGACCCCATGGACAGCAGCCCCCCAACCCGGACCCCCCTAGACAGCAGCCCCCCAACCCAGACCCCCCCTAGACAGTAGCCCCCCAGGACAGAACCCCCCTGTTGGACCCCCCTAGACAGCAGCCCCCCCTAGAGCCCCCTGGACAGCAGCTCCCCCCCTCCCTGATCAAAAACTAGAAACCCCCCTATTGGACCCCCCCCCCCGGATAGTAGCCCCCCTGGATTGAAACTCCCCCTGCTGGACCCCCCCTGAACAGCTTCCCCCACCCCCTGCTGGACCCCCCTAAATAGCTGCCCCCCCTGCTGGTCCCCGCCGAACAGTAGCCCCACCAACTTTAGATGCTTATTAAGGTTGAGGCTGGGAGATGCTGGGTTTATCCAACAGAGACTTACAAAGATTCTCATAGTGGGGTTATAGGTTTCTTGTGTAGGATTTAGGAGGTGAGGTTTTGAGTTTCATTTTGCGGTTTGGAATTATGGAACCTTTGAAGATGGGTTTCAGCTGGGGGTGTTGCTGTTTGAATTTTTCTACATGGTGTAGTGTAGGATATATGACAAACCTGCTTTTTATTAAAACTTAAACATTATTCATTACATAAAACTTCACTTGATACAACAAAGAATATCGATAGGTTTAGTGTATTTAGGGATTAGGATCATTACATAAAAACTTAAAACATGAAATACAACATCTTTATTGAAAACTTCCTTTACATGACCACTATATTCCCTTGTACTTAGCATTGCATGGGATAACCTGAGGACATGCATAAGAAAAGGGTGAGCTATAAATCCCAGTAAGGGAGTACACATGGAATAACATGAGGAGTAAAATACATGTTAGACAATAGGCATATCAATAGAGCATAAAAGAAACATGAACATAAAGGCATGATAAAGCATGATAATCATAACATGGAGATGTGGCAACAACACTTATCATAGAATTAGCATGAGCCAAGTCTCATTGCACATGAAGCATGAGTAAACCCTCATTTCACATGAAGCACGAGTAAACCCTCATTGCACTTTAATTAGCATGAGTCAACACTCATTGCACATGACGTATCATGATACTATACTTTACCCAATGCATTGGAGCGCTATAAGGGCGGACCCTTCTTAAACATTTCATTTCATGCATAAGTGTCCCACATGGATCATAAAACATGGATTCATAAAACATAATAATTTATTCCACGATAAAGGAATGTTGAATTCATACATGAAACTTTATAATCAATAAGTAAATGTGTATAAAGGTGAATACCCTTGATGGAGAAATGGGCATGGTATTCACTACACAATTACATTGGCTTAGAAAATCGGTGCGATTTCGGCAGCGTAACAGCGTGACATAAGAATTCATAAAATGGTTGATGAGAGATAAAGGGGTTCCTCATCATATTTACATGTAATGGACAGTAAGGAGGTCATATAGATACATGCCCCAACAATTGAAAAGGAATTTAGATTCATGATACAAAAGTATTTCTTGAATGTAAAAGAAGAGAGAGAAGTTCCTTTTCGAATTTTGGCATAGTAACGGGTGTACATGGGAGGCATTTAATGAGAGAGAAAGGGGTATCCCATCATTCAAACAATAATAGGGAAGTATGGGGGAGGTGAGAAACCATACCCCAGCATTCATAATTGGAATTAAAAGGGCAATACAACTTAAAGAAAATTGACAAAAATGAGAAAGGAAGAAAAAACCCTTACATGGATGTGTGCTTCCAGAGGCTAGAGAGAGGCTTGTGAGAGGCTTCTTGGGATCTTGGGGCACCTTGGGAGGATTCTAGAGAGAGTAGGGCAGAGGTTGGACGAACTCAAAATGATTTTAGTGAGGAGGAAGTGGGATCTTGGGTGGGTTTATATTGGAAAGGTGAGAGAATTCTTTATTATTTAGGTTTGGGACCCCTTATATTAAACTAATCCAAACCACAAACCATCCCATGGTTTTGCCCATGGTTTCTTGAAAAGGAAAGAGGAAAACAATATTTTATATGTCCAAGGTCCGAACTTATTAAAATAATAAGGTTGCTTATGTGGAGGTGAGTCACACTCCCATGGAAATTAATATAAAAAGGCAAAGTGTTGAATATGTCTTGAGGGGTTCATTAATGCTTTGAAAAGTAAGTCAAAAAAACCCTAAATCACATTATTTTAATGTTAAAACATATATTGGCCGAAAATAAGGATTATAGTATTTTATTACATCACCATTGGGTCATTATGATGTCATAAAACACATTATATATTTAAACAGTATTTAATTTTTACCCAAAAATTTGACTGTCTCAGAAAATTATGAAAAATTCACCGTTGGATAATTTCGACATCCTGATTCCAAAAATGAAATTTATTTTATCTAAAAAAATTTCTAAATATGTTAATTTTCACTTTTAAAATAAAAACCAATATTTATTGAAAATTCACGGGTTTTGACAGAAATGGATTTCAAACCTTAATAAACATTTTAATTGCATTCATAAAATTATAAGATCATTTATATTTAATAAAAATTAATTTACTAATAATATTATTATTTTATTAAAATATTATTTAATTAAAAAATCCCTTAATTTAATAAAATAGATTTCTTAATTAAATAATAACTAAAAACACCATTTGTACTTTATAAACTATTTACAATGTATCAAAAATGACTAGAAATTATATTCATTATTATATACAAAAAAAATAATGTACATGAACATAGTACTACTTATTTGTTACAAAACCCCTTAAAATAGACACATAAGACCTAAGGGTAAGGTGTGCGATGGTGATAGACTCTTGGGGCGGCTCGGATAACATCGCTCGAGTGGTAATCTCTATCAACTTCCACTTTTCCCGTAGATGATCACGTTCGAGCTTTACATAAGGAAGCTCAGCTTGGGCTTGGTCAAGGGCGAAGCCCAAAGGCGCCACCTCTTTTCCAAGCTCCGACAAATGGGCTTCGTATGGGGGAATTCTACTAGATGATTCCATCGCTTCCTTTGTCTGAGTAAAATTGGGTTCGTTAAAGCCTTATATTTATACTAATCATGTTATCAATATTCAATGTCTATATTAACAATGGTCAAAATTCTTAACATAAAACCAAAGAATTTGACATCTTATAAAAACATTTTTCATAAATATACATTTAATTGGATCAAGAGGGATTTTCCATTAATGAAACTTTGGGTCGTTACAATATTCTCCCCTTAAGAAATTTCGCCCTCGAAATTTTCCTTTTCCCACACTAAAAAAAATGTGGGTAACTCAGCATCATCATATCCTCTTTCTCCCAAGTCGCTTCTTCAAACTTGTGGTTTCTCCACAACACCTTGACGAGGGGCATTGTCTTATTTTGTAGAACTTTTTCTCTACGATCTAAGATCTTCACTGGTTGTTCCTCATAAGAAAGATCATCTTCCAATTGTACCACCTCGGAAGAGAGTACATGTAAAGGGTCCGGTATGTACTTCCTTAAGAGGGATACATGAAAGACATCATGCACCTTGGCCATAGCAGGTGGAAGTGCTAGTCGATAGGCCACATCCCCAACACGATCAAGAATCTCGAAGGGGACGATGTACCTTGGACTTAACTTCCCTTTATTTCCAAACCTCATGACCTTCTTCCATGGAGATATGCGTAAAAACACCATGTCTCCAACATTAAACTCAAGGTCTCGTCGACAATTATTTGCATAACTCTTCTTTCGACTCTGGGATGAATTGATATGCTGCTGAATGGTTTTCACCTTATCCACCATTTCTTCGACCATTTCTGGTCCAAGCAGCTTACGTTCACCGACCTCATCCCAACATGCCGGTGTTCTGCACCTTTTCCTGTACAGGGCTTTATATGGTGCCATTTGGATTCTCGAGTGGAAACTGTTATTATAAGAGAACTCAACCAGAGGAAGATGTTGATCCCATCCTCCTTTAAAGTCCATTGATCATGCTCTCAACATATCCTCAAGTGTTTGGATAGTCCGCTTGGATTGGCCATCAGTTTGAGGATGATAGGCCGTACTGAAGTTTAGTTCAGTATTCAGAGCATGTTTAAGACTCTTCCAAATCTTAGAGGTGAATCTTGGATCTCGATAAGACACAATAGATAGTGGTACTCCAGGAAACCTTACCACTTCCCTAATATATATCTGTGCCAGTTGATCCAATAATAAATCCTCCCGAATAGCAATGAAGTGTGCAGCCTTTGTAAGATGATCCACAACAACCCAGATTGCATTGTTTCCTTTGGATGTCCTTGTAAGTCCGGTGACAAAGTCCATGGTAATGTTTTTCTCATTTCTATTCTGGTATGGGAAATGGTTGCATCATCCCCTTAGACTTCTGCCTCTCTACCTTCACTTGCTGACACACCAGGCACTATGATGTTTATTCGGCGATCTCCTTCTTCATATTATCCCACCAAAAGTTTTCTCGGAGATCTCGATACATCTATGTGCTCCTTGGGAGAATAGAGAAATTTGAACTATGTGCATCATCCAAAAGTTCCTTCTTCAGCTCCGGACTTGATGGAACACATAGTCTTTTCGCAAACCACACAATTCCTTCTTCATTAACATTAAACTCCGAGGATTTCCCCTTTTTGATTGCTTCCACATTTTCTTGAATTCCCACATCATCCTTTTGAGCATCCTTTAACCTTTCCAAAAGAGATGGTTGAGCAATCATTTGTGAAAGGATTGATGATGATCCCTTCTTTATGATTCCCACATCCATCTTCATCATGTCTAAGAAGATTGGATCATTCTCAATTCTCATCATTTATAGAATCGATGGATCCTTTCTACTTAGGGCATCTGCCACCTTGTTCGCTTTCCCAGGGTGGTAATGTATTGAACAGTCATAATCCTTGATGAGCTCTATCCATCTTCTCTGGAACATATTAAGCTATTTCTGTGTGAATATATATTTAAGACTCTTGTGGTCAGTATATATCTCACATTTCTCTCCATAGAGATAATGCCGCCAGATTTTCAAGTCAAAGATCACAGCCGCCAACTCTAGATCATGCGTTGGGTAGTTTCTCTCATGGATTTTCAACTTCCTTGAGGCATAGGATATCACTTTATCATTCTGCATCAGCACACATCCTAATCCCTTTTTCGAAGCATCACTAAATACCACAAAAATCTCCCCACTTGTGGGTAAAGTGAGCACAGGTGCAGTGATAAGCCTCCTTTTCAACTCCTTGAAGCTTTCTTCGCATTCATCACTCCAAGAAAAATTTACTCCCTTTCGAGTTAGCTTGGTAAGAGGGTTGGAAAATCGTGAGAAATTTCTCACAAATCGTCGATAATATTCAGCTAACCCCAAGAAGCTACGGATATCGGTTACCGATGTTGGCATCGGCCATCCCTTAATTGCATCTGTTTTGAAGGGATCCACAGATATCCCATTGCTTGTGATGATATGGCCTAAGAATGAGACCTCCTTTAACCAGAACTCACACTTGTTTTACTTTTCATAGAGCGTATCCTTGCGCAAAGTCTCTAGTATAGTTCTTAAATTCTCCTCATGATCCTCCTTGGTTTTGGAGTATATTAGAATATCATCAATAAAGACTACCAAAAATTTGTCAAGGTAATCTCTAAAGACTCTATTCATCAAGTCCATGAATATTGCTGGAGAATTGGTGAGCCCTAAAGGAATTACTATGAATTCATAGTGCCCGTATCTTGAATGAAAAGCAGTCTTGGGGATATCTTCCTTCTTCAACCT
This sequence comes from Viscum album, assembly GCA_963277665.1. Classification (NCBI taxonomy): domain Eukaryota; kingdom Viridiplantae; phylum Streptophyta; class Magnoliopsida; order Santalales; family Viscaceae; genus Viscum; species Viscum album. The sequence continues at coordinate 1,190,776,224 of OY728161.1, forward strand.
TACTTGATAATATCCCGACCGCAAGTCCACCTTGGAGAAGTATTGTGCTCCATGCATCTGATCGAACAAGTCATCAATTCTTGGGAGTGGATACTTGTTCTTTATCGTGATTTTGTTAAGTTCCCAATAATCGATGCAAAGCCACATTGACCCATCCTTCTTCTTGACGAAGAGGACTGGTGCACCCCATGGTGAAGCACTTGGGCATATAAACCCTTTATCCAGATTCTCCTGTAGTTGTTTCTTCAGCTCATCAATCTCTACAACAGCCATTCTATATGGAGTCTTGGATATTGGTAGCACCACTAGTATAAGTTCAATTGAGAACTCAACATCTCTTCTTGGAGGAAGACAAGGCAGTTCCTCGGGAAACACTTCAGCGAATTCCCTCACAATAGGAATTTCTTCAAGGATGGTTTCTTCTTTGGACTCAATTATCTGAGCCAGATACACGTGCTCATAGGGAAGTAATATCCATGCTTGAGATGATGTAGCTAAAGGAGATTCATCTTCCTCCTAACACTTGTAAAGAATCGGGGGTCGATTCTTCATATGGAGTGTGATTTCCCTCTCCCAATAATTTATGTTGGCTCTATATAAAGAAAGCCAATCCATGCCATGAATTGCATCAAATTCCACCAGAGGGAGTATGATGAGGTTCGCTGGGAAATTCAATTCACATATTATAACAGGGGAAGACTTATATTCATGGGATACAATGATTGCCCCATTTTCCGTACTCACTGACATCTTTACTTCCATGATTCGTGGTGGTGCTGGGATTGTTCTACTAAACTTTCGAGATATAAAAGAATGCGTAGAACGTGAATCAAAAATTATGTTCACTATTCTTGAATTAATAACTAGCATTCCTGTCACCACTTCGTTGTCGGGGTTCACTTCGGCAGAAGTGATGGAAAAAGCTCTTCCTTGCTGTCTTGGAGGTTGTTGGTTACCTCCGATAACCCTTGGATTAGGGCACTGATTTGAAAAATGACCTGGTTCTTTGAATTTGTAGCATTGAACAACGCGTTTAGGTTCGAACGGAGCATTCCTCTCCTCTGTCGCAGCTGCGGGTCCTTCTTGCCAACATTTAATAGCTAGGTGCCCTGCTCTTCCACACGTGAAGCATTTTCTCATCCCCTTAAGGCAATTTCCAGGGTGCTTCTTCCCACACTTTTGGAAAGTGGGGTGCTGGAACTTCTTAGAACCGTTGGATTTATCCATCGGACCACTAGCATTGAAGTCCACCTTACTCTTCTTGTCCCCATGATACCCCTATTATTCCCCGATCTCCATTTCAACCTTGAGGGCACATCGGACAATTTCCTCATAGCTGTCGAAGTAGCAGATCGCTAAGGCTTTCCGCAAGCTAGGCTTCAGCCCACCAAAGAAGCGGTCAACCTTGCATTCGGGGGTAACGACAAAGCCGGAAGCGTATCGTGCAAGTCTTGTGAAGTTTGCCTCGTACTCTCCCACAGATTCTTCATGTTTTTGCTTGAGGTAAAGGAAGTCCCTTTCCATCTTAAGACGGAGGGTGCGCGGAAAATATTTATCGAAAAACATCTTCCGGAATTCCTTCCATTCCAAAGCCTCGATCTCCTCCTCAGGCTTCGTATTTTTGATCAACATCCACCATTGATCAGATTCACCCTCCATACGATAAGCCGCCAGGAGAACCTTCTCTTGTTCAGAACATTGGAGGATGGAGAATATATTTTCAATGGAGTTGATCCATTGTTCAGCGATTGTGGGATCGGATGATCCACTAAAAGTAGGTGGCCTTTGTCTCATGAAGCTCTCGATAGTGACTTGTTCTTTCTTAGGGGGGGGGGGGTTGAACGTTCCTCTTGATCCGTGTTTCTATTCAAAACCTGAGTTAGCTGAGAGAGAAGCATGACAAATTTCACGATTCCCGCTCCCATTGGATTGGGCATCTCATTAGTACAATCATCACACTGATCTTCGCAACGGTTGTTAGCCCGAGTCCTCCTATTACCGGCCATTGGCTGGAATAAAAGGAAAGTCAGGGGTAACACATAAAGGGTAATCCAAAGAAAAAAGTTGATGAATTATAAATAAACTTTAATTTCTTTAACTCATGAGTCTATAGGATTCAATCTAGGCTTTTCATGATCTACTTTCTAACATATATTCTTAGGGGAATTTTTCCCTTAATAAGGGTTCATACCAAGATTGTGAATTTATAAAAACATATCCCCCGGGAGTGTCGTAACCAAGAGTGCAGTAAGGCCTATTGTCGTGCACCAGTTCTCGTTTGAGTCTAGCTCAAAGCGTTTTTTTCGGGTTTTACCCCTAGGATACTTCTGTTCCAGAGCCGCCTCTACCTGCTCATATCCAGACAGGGATGTATTTGTTTGATAAACCACTTACTTAGTATTTACCAAATCTTAGGGATGTTTTTATTATACTTAATCTTGTATCTAAGGCTTTACTAGGGTTTTCCAAATCCCAAAAATTACTAAACCTATCCTCTGATACCAACTATGACAACCCTGCATTTTATTACAACTTAAACATGATTCATTACATAAAACTTCACTTGATACAACAAAGAAGATCGATAGGTTTAGTGTCTTTGGGGATTAGGATCATTACATAAAAACTTAAAACATGAAATACAACATCTTTATTGAAAACTTCCTTTACATGACCACTACATTCCCTCGTACTTAGCATTGCATGGGATACCCTGAGGACATGCATAAGAAAAGGGTGAGCTATAAAGCCCAGTAAGGGAGTACACATGGAATAACATGAGGAGTAAAATACATGTTAGAAAATAGTAATATAAATAGAGCATAAAATAAACATGAACATAAAGGCATGATAAAGCATGATAATCATAACATGGAGATGTGGAAACAACACTTATCATGGAATTAGCCTGAGCCAAGGCTCATTGCACATGGAGCATGAGTAAACCCTCATTGCACATGAAGCATGAGTAAACCCTCATTTCATTTGAATTAGCATGAGTCAACACTCGTTTCACATGACGTATCATGATACTATACTTTACCCAATTCATTGGAGCGCTATAAGGGCGCACCCTTCTTAAACATTTCATTTCATGCATAAGTGTGCCACATGGATCATAAAACATGGATTCATAAAACATAATCATTTATTCCATGATAAAGGAATGTGGAATTCATACATGAAACATTATAATCAATAAGTAAATGTGTATAATGGTGAATACCCTTGATGGAGAAATGGGTATGGTATTCACTACACAATGACATTGGCTTAGAAAATCGGTGCGATTTCGGCAGCGTAACGGCGTGACATAAGAATTCATAAAAATGGTTGATGAGAGAGAAAGGGGTTCCTCGTCATATTTACATGTAATGGAAAGTAATTAGGTCATACAGAAACATGTACCAACAATTTAAAAGGAATTTAGATTCATGATACAAAAGTATTGCTTGAATGTAAAAGAAGAGAGAGAAGTTCTTTTCGGAATTTCGGCATAGTAACGGGTGTACATGGGAGGCATTTAATGAGAGAGAAAGGGGTCTCCCATCATTAAAACAATAAGACGGAATTATGGGGGAGGTGGAAAACCATACCCCAAAATTCATAATTGTAATTAAAAGGTCAATACAACTTAAAGAAAATTGACAAAAATGAGAAAGGAGGAAAAAACCCTTACTTGGAAGTGTGCTCTCAAAGGCTAGAGAGAGGCATGTGAGAGGCTTTATGGGAGCTTGGGGAACCTTGAGATGATTCTAGAGAGAGTAGGGAAGAGGTTGGACGAAATCCAAATGATTTTAGTGAGGAGGAAGTGGGATCATGGGTGGTTTTATATAGGAAAGGTGAGAGAATTCTTTATTGTTTAGGTTTGGGACCCCTTATATTAAACTAATCCAAACCACAAACCATATCATGGTTTTTGCCCATGGTTTCTGGAAAAAGTAAGAGGAAAACAATATTTTACAAGGCCAAGGTCCGAACTTATTAAAATAATAAGGTTGATTATGTGGAGGTGAGTCACACTCCCATGGAAATTAATTTAAAAAGGCAAAATGTTGAATATGTCTTGATGGGTTCATTAATACTTTGAAAAGTAAGTCAAAAAAACCCAAAATCACTTTATTTTAATGGTAAAACATATATTGGCCGATCATAAGGATTATAGTATTTTATTACATCACCATTGGATCATTATGATGTCATAAAACACATTATATATTTAAACGGTATTTAATTTTTACCCAAAAATTTGACTGTCTCAGAAAATTATGAAAAATTCACTGTTGGATAATTTCGACGTCTTGATTCCTGAAATGAAATATATTTTATCTAAAAAAATTTCTAAATATGTTAATTTTCACTTTTAAAATAAAAACCAATATTTATCGAAAATTCAAGGGTTTTGACAGAAATGGCTTTCAAACCTTAATAAACATTTTAATTGCATTCATAAAATTATAAGATCATTTATATTTAATAAAAATTAATTTAATAATAATATTATTATTTTATTAGAATATTATTTAATTCAAAAATCCCTTAATTTAATAAAATATATTTCTTAATTAAATAATAACTAAAAATGCCATTTGTACTTTAAAAACTATTTACAATGTATCAAAAATGACTAGAAATTATATTCATTATTATATACAAAAAAATTATGTACATGAACATAGTACTACTTATTTGTTACATAACCCCTTAAAATAGCCGCCTAAGACCTAAGGGTAAGGTGTGCGATGGTGACAGACTCTTGGGGCGGCTCGGATAACATCGCTCGAGTGGTAATCTCTATCAACTTCCACTTTTCCCGTAGATGATCACGTTCGAGCTTGACATAATGAAGTTCAACTTAAGCTTGGTCAAGGGCGATGCCCAAAGATGCCACCTCTTTTCCGAGCTCCAGAAAATGGGCTTCGTATGGGGGAATTCTACTAGATGAGGCCATCACTTCTTTGTCTGAGTAAAATTGGGTTCGTTAAAGCCTTATATTTATACTAATCATGTGATCACTGTTCAACGTCTATATTAACAATGGTCAAAATTCTTAACATAATACCAAAGAATTTGACATATTATAAAAACATTTTTCATAAATAGAAATTTAACTATATCAAGAGGGATTTTCCATTAATGAAACTTTGGGTCGTTACAGGATACACCTACATGAAGCATGATGTTGGTTGATTATTGATTTCTACTATGGTTGGTAACATGTTTTGGGTGCATAGGGGTTGGATTTCCGGTGTATCTTCTTTGTTTTGTATTACTATTGTAGGATTCTGGTTCTCTCGATTGTCTAGTGTGGTGGATATAGTATGGGGTGGGTCTTCAGGCGGTGGGTTGGAGTAAGTTCAGATGTCTTGTGATCGGTTTTCCAATCTTGTGTATTCTGGTTGTTGATGGTGTAGGGATTTCTATGGTGGATGTTTTAAAATTCCCTTGATATTCTAGATGTTGCAAGATGGGAGGCATGTTTCTGTAAGATGGTTGGTTCTCTTTCTAGGGTGGGTGCATGTTTACTACTTGGTGGGTCTAGAGGTGTTCGATTCATGGTGGGTATTATCTCACATTTGGATCGGGGACTGCTTGGGGATTCTTTAGGTTGTATGATGGGTTAGGCGTGGGTGATGTGGGGCACTTCGAATGGATGTTACTAGTTTACTGGTGGTTTTTTAGACTTTCTTATGGTGGTGTGTTCCATTTTGATGCAAGGTATTCAGACGGTGATGGATGGGGCCAGATAGTGGTATGTGGATGATTTGGTTTCTAGATAATATTTTGGGTGTTGTTTCTATTATAGGTTCTTATTTTGGTTGGATCTGGTGAGGTTTAGGGTTCTTGTGAAAGTAGGTTTTGGTGTAGTGGCCATTAGTTGGCATGGTTTTTCAGAGGTCTTTCACTCTAGACTTTGTTTGGACAGATTCCCCTCCCCCTGGACAGATTCCCCTCCCCCAGGACAGATTCCCTCCAGACCTTGGACAGATTCCCCTCCCCCTGCCAGTCCTCTCCCCCCCCAGACCCTGGACAGATCACCCCCAGAACCTGGACACCCGGCAGACCCTGGACAGATCCCCCTGGACAGATTCCCCTCCCCCTACTAGTCTTTCCCCCCAGACCCTGGACAGCTCATACCTATCTTAGAGGGTGATTTCTATTTTAAGGATTTTTCTCTGGTGATAGGTGGATACCTTTCTATTTGAAATCATTTAATTCCATATATGATGGGTTTTGATGTAATCATCAATATTGGTTGACTAGTTCCCAATTGATCCCATATTAATTGCTGTTATTAGAGGGTGATGATTAAATCTCCATAGGGAAGTTGTTATGTGAATAAGTTATAATGGGATGTCTGTGTGACTCAAGAGAGGTATGAGATGTAAAGGATGGGTAGTGTGATAGATCAGATCACTAGAATTTTCCTTCAGTACCAAAGGTAACAAAGCTTTGTTTTCCACTAATAGTGGGAAAATTTAGTGAAGACTATCCTAACAACATCTATGGTCTACCACTAGTATGGGAGGTAGTATACAATATCAAAATTGTTCCAGGAGTAGTACCAATAACCATTACTCCTTATAGGATGGACCCTATGGAGCTTCTGGATCTCAAGAAGATATTCGAGGACCTAGAGGGTAAAGGCTTCATATTCCCCAGTACATACCATGGGGTTTCACTAGTTCTTTTTTTTACAAGAATATAGATGGAACCCTAAGACTTTTCATGGATTACTACCAATTGAACCAGCTTAAATTAAATAATCTGTTTCCACTACATAGAATAAAATACATATTTGATCAACTATGAAGATCTATAGTGTTTTCAAAGATATATTTAAGGTCGGGCTATCATCATATTTGTTTTAGAACTTCATAGATACCTCACAATGTTTTCAAGATCGTGTTTAGTCTACACAAGTGCCCTTTCTTTCCATTTGGACTGACAAATTCACCTACAGTCTTTATAAATCTTATAAACTGATTTTTACACCCATATATAGATTCATTCATGGTAGTATTTATTGATGAAATCTTATTGTATTCAGACTTTAGACATGACCACGAAAACCATCTTGATATCATGCTAAATACACCTAGAGAGCATCGTCTCTATGCTAAGATCATAGAATGACACTTTTGGATCAACCAAGTACGCATCATGGGTAATATCATCTCTGAGTTAGGAGTATTAGTAGGACTAGGGAAAGTAATGGTTTTAGTTTCATGGGAATATTCCAAAAATATATTTTAAATATTGTGTTTCTTTGGGAAATTCAATTATTAACGATGCCTCATCTCATATTTCTCACATCTTACAGCTCCATGTATTAGCTTTAAAAAGAAAGTTACGAAATTCATATGGTTATAATCTTGGGAAGTAGCATATCCAGATATGATGCGTCAATTCAATTCAGCACTGATACAGATTCTTTAATAGCTAGGTAGGAGTTATACTTCATACTATGACACATCAGGTATTGGTCTTGGAATTTTTCTAATGTAGGATGATTGAGTTTTCACTTACCGGTTTCAGAAATTGAGGCCACATGAGCATAATTTTCAAACACACGATCTCATGCTAGCTGTTGTAGTTCATTATCTACATTGTTCGATACACTATCTACTTGGAGGTAGTTTTTTATATATATTGACCAAAAAACCTCAAGTATATCTTTACATAGTGTGATATGAATCACATGAAGTTCAGGTGGGTAGAATACCAACAGTCATTTGATTTTGAGCTTGCATTGACGCCGGGTAAAGGAAATGCTATAACTGATTTTCTATGACTAAAGACTTAGACTCATGTGGTTAATGAGGATACTAGTGAATGAAAAATCATGGTTTATTATCAATGATTCTTGTTGTGGTTTAGGAGGAACATTGTAAGACTATCCTCTCAACCTTAGTAGTGACCTCTACTCTTTTGGAATGGGTAAGAATGAGAAAACTATCTAATCATGAGGGTATTTTTCTAAGGGAAAATTTCTCCAATGACAATACATCATTATGTTGGACCACATATATGTTTGATACTTTAGTATTCCATGGGAATTATTGGTTCTGAAATGACATTAGGTAGGAGTTGATGTGGTAATTCCATGCTTAGGAATGGGAAGTTCACCCAAGTGTCACCAAAATGTATTGAGATCAATGATAAAATAATTAGAGGATTGGTATGAAATGAAATATTAATTGTTTCATCACTAAATGTTACACCATTAAGCTGGTGATGTTGGAGCATCCATTCTTCGTAAGTATTTTGTAGCTATTTCCCATTCTTGAGTTGAAATGGGATGATATTTCGATGGATTGTATGACTGGTTTTCCCAGATCAACTCATGGAAATGATGAAACATGGGTTTTCATTGTTCATTTGATGAAGTTAAAACACTTATTACCTATACAAGAGAACTTATCAGTAGATGAGCTATAAGGCATGTATGTCAGGGAGGTTATATCTCTTCATGAAGATCCACCTTATATTATTTACAACAGAGACACTCATTTTTTACATCATGGTTATAGAAGTGGTTACGAAGGCCTTGGGTATATATGTAATTCATGATAACATAGTTTCACCCAAATTATAATGGAAAGAGGGAGCCTATGTTTTTTGGTTCTAGAGGGTATGATCTGTGCATGTGTCCTTGAATATAGGGCGGGTTGAGAGAAACATATTCTTCTCATCTAGTTCACTTATAATAATATTTTTTTTCTACCATAGAGATGGATCCTTATGAATTCTTATATGGAAGGCCTTTCCGCTCAACTCTGTATTGGCTAGAGGTAAGAAAGGTGGCTATTTATTGATCATGTATTGTGTAGGAGACTATAGAATATGTCCAGTTATTCAGAAGAAGCATGATGAGTGAATTATCTAGACCTTAGTCATATTCCAACCAATGCTGATGAAATCTCAAGTTAGAGGTTGGAGATCATTTTTTCTTTAGATACTCACCCAGGTTGGTCAATAGACATATTCAGAGGTAGGATAAGCTCTTACTGAGGTTCTTTGGACCCTTGGATGTCCGGAAAATGATCAGAATAGTGGACAACAAGTTAGCACTCCCTCAAAAGTAACAGTCAAAGCATGATGTACTTCAAGTGTCTTGGATGCACTAATACTCTCTAGACAAACCACATGTATTTTGTCCTGATGAGGATTAGTAGGATGTAGATGATTCATTAGAGGAGTATATCATTCATATTTTTTATTAGAGAATGAAGACACTCCAAGTTAAATCAGTTCCCCTTGTATAGGTGCTATAACAACATAGTCGAGTACAAGAAGAGAATTAAGAAAGGGAAGATGATATATGAGATTAGCAGCTAGAAATATTCACTAAGAATGCCTTTTGACGTTCAATTCCCCTGTAAAAAATCATTTAATTTAAATTTTATGATAATTAAAATCAGTGTCCATAAATATTGATTATCCAATTCTTAAATAATAGATTATTTGATTCTGATTTCTGAGGAAATCAGAGTCTGATTTCATGAGAAATTGCAGTCTTATTTTCTGAGAAATCAGAGTCTTATTTTAAGAGAAATCGGATTCAGATTTCAGGAGAAATGAGGGTCTTTTTTATGAGAAATCAATGTCTGATTTCAGTATAAATAAGAGTCATATTTTAAGAGGAAGAAGATTCTGATTTTAGAAGAAAGTTTTGTCTGATTTCAGAAGAAATCGAAGTCTGATTTCTAAAGAAATTGGAGTCTGATTTCTGATGAAATCGGATTCAAAATTCAGGGGGATTCCAATTATATGATACTATAAGGTTCTAAGTTAGATAAGGATATGGTTTTTTGACATAGGTAAATATGAATAGGTTTAGTTAGAAACACATTAGGTAAGGTATTGAAGATCATAGGTAAATCCATAAAATATTCTTAGAGAAAGAAAATTTTGCTTCATAAAATGTTTTTTAGATAAAGAGAATTTTCCTTAAGAAAATGTGTTTGTGATTTTCACAACATGAAGGAATAGAAACATCACAAGGAAACTTATTGAATAAATAGTCTCTTGAAGTCGGGTATCCATTCCATGGGTGATGGATGATTTATGGGGGATATATTGTAGAGAATGGAATAATAGTGATACTAGGCTGCTTGGGTAGTTTGAGTATGAATGATGTAAGTCATAACATGATTTTTTTGAGTATGTGGATATGGGATGGTGAAAACATGTTGGGTATGTCCAATGATATTATGAAATTCCAAGTTCCTCTAGGGTTTTGTTAATGATCACAAGGAGTGAATGTCGTTTCTAAAAATGTTTTGATTCCTTTAGATGTATGGTTAAGGCCCTTATGTGTCGGTATCATGCCATGTGAATGATGACATCCAAATATTTCTTAAAGATATGAAAGGTTTTTTAAGACTAAAAAATCTAGATGATGAAGTTGGGTATTGATATGATGGTTTCTAGGAAGGGATTTATAACTCTAGGGAAATTTATCTCTTAGTATGAAAATTGATCCCTATGCTATGTGACTTTGAATCACAAGGTGTGGGATACCGAATGTTAGAGAATGGAGGGTCTCATTACATCCTTGAGAAAGGGTAAAAATCATGGTGACGTAAAATTGAGGATATCAAATCCTCTTGGATAGTTTTGTGTATGGATTATAAATCAAGACCAAAAGTGCTTGAGTTAGGATAATGATTTGATAATGTCATAAAAGGAGTGATTTAGACACCCTTGGGTGTTGAGTGTGGTCGTGATGATGTTAAGGATCATGAGGAATGGAATTTCCTTTTTTAGAGAGAATCATTTGGTTGAAAACCATAGGTGCATATGTAGGAGACATGGGCATGTATGAATAGTCAAGAATAGGGTCCTTGATGCTAGATATCCATTCTATGGACCGTGGAAGAATACGATTATTCGAGACACACCAACTCATGAAGTGTGACCGGGGGAAGGTGTAAAATCCACGGGTTCGAGTACCCTAAAATTTGTGCCACTGGATAATGAACATATTCTCATTGTGTGGAGATATGAAAAAAATTTCTCTAACTTTTTTCTAGACCGATGGGTCAAGCGAGTGTAGCCTAGCTTTTACTAGGGATACAAAATTGAACTTATGAGCTCTATGCCTTATATTTTTGGACCAAAATTTTTACCAAAACTCTGAGAATGGGGACTTTATCAAGAGGAGAATTTATTTTTCTCAGGTCTCCCTTTGCGGTATTTTGGCCTGACGTGTTTTGTTTCATTTTCATTATCTTTTTAAGCTCTTGCAATTTCGACCATTATAAGCTAGAGTTTGAGGTCCTACTTTTTTGACCAAATCATAAAAATTGTAGGTTCATTAATCGCAAGGAACTAATATGGAGGATGATACACAAGAGTCTAATTATGATATCTAGGGTCAAGAGTACTCCAACATCCTTCTGATCGGGTGGTAGAAATGTTGTATATCACAGCTTGAGTTCATCAGATCATAAAATAATGAAATGGGAAAGCCCTATTGGGAGTAGTTCAAACACATTGATGTGTTGAGTGCTATCGTAGTAGTGTAAGGGATTATGAGAATTAGAATTTCCTTTTTCATGGTGACACATTTGGTTAATGTCTATTGGTGCATATATAAGATCCATAAGCATCTATCCATGGTCAAGAAAAGGTCCCTTGAACTCAAATATTCATTCCAAGGACTACAGATGTTTATGGAGACTGGATATTCTCAAGGCATGAAGTATGGTATATGGATTTGAGGCGCTGTTGAAGGATAGTAAGATCACCCCATACTCTGGTTGACCAAGGTATGTAAATTGTGGCCCTTTCATAAAGAATGAAAAATGGTAGATGATCTACACAGTTTCTTGTCATGTAGTGGGAATGTTCTTATGTGTAGTTTAATGGCATGTTGTATGGACATTTTCTATGTATTTTATCATCATATAGTAAGGATGTACTGCTATGTAGTTTAACATCATGTGGAAAGGACATACTTCCATATAGTTTAACATCATGCGATAAGGATGTACTTACACGCAGTTTGACTTCATGTGGTACAGACTTATTTCCATGAAGTTTACCATTGTGTAGTAAGGAAAAAATTCTGTTCAGTTTAATTTCATGTTGTCAAAACATGCTTCTATACAGTTAAATGTCATACGATAAGGAAGAATATCTACATATTTTAATGTAATGTGGTAAGGATGTGGGAACCAATGTAAATATGTTGAAATGATGTGGTTGGGAGAAAAGATGGAGGCCTGGGAATCACTATGTATCACATAAGGATTATAATCAATACACACATAGTTCTTGAATGAGAAATAATCTATGCAGGTTTAACCCATACACAAAGGTGGGAATTATTTCCATTGACTATTGTGATTTGGCCCATGATTGGATATCCATGTGTCACTAGGTACCTTATGAGGATGAGAATATATCAACACACGGTTCCTGATGTTCCATGTAGTTCAACATCATACGGTGAGGATGAAGGTGGTCTGATGTGGATTGGTGGGAAGATTGTGGATGGACGCAAGAGTGGAAGTCTGGGTATCACAACAAATCTCATGGGTATGAGAATCAAACCACGTGTTTTTCTTAGAGAACCATACAGTTTAATGTCATCTAGCGAGGTCATGGACCATGCAATTTAACATCATGCATTGAGGAATCATGGTATGAATTTTTTGGTCTTTCATTCAGGACTGTAATTGACCTGATGTGTACATTTATGTCTTTCTTGTGAGGGAAATTCCCTATCTCAATTCCTAAGTTCACGCCATCTATACTTAGTGTTATAAATAAGGAAGGACATGATTATCCCAATAATTTAGAGATTGAAGGGGTATAACTAGGGTATTTTGTATCATGTAATGGACGGACTAAGATATTGGATCGATGTATCCCCATGTATCACATTAGAAATGAGAATCAAGCCACATGTAGCTCTAGAAGAATCATGATGTTTAAAGTCATGTAGAAAAGATGTAGGTGACTCAACATTAATGGAGATGAACATCATGAATCTTAGAATTTCTATGTTTGGTGGTAAGGACATTAGGTCACCTGTTGTGAAGAGGGAACTCTAGATCCATGAATTTTTACATCATGCAGTAGGGACATTGGATCACCTGATGTGAAAAACATGATCCTATGGATAAGACCAAGAATAAAAGTTCAGAAGTTACTATATATCCTGTCCTGATATTAATTAATCCATAAGTACGTATGGTAGTCCCATAAATCATGTAGGAGCTTTTCCGTCTATGACTTGTTCTATTTTTCATCCATCCTCTACTACTTATTCGATAGAGACTTATTAGAGGACAAAATTTGTCCATTTTTTGCTACATGATAGCGATATGAGTGGTTAGACTCAATGGTTTACTCCTGGTACACATTCTTTAACTATCATTAGAAAAAGTTGGTCTCATTATCCATATTGTAGAGGGATTTTTTTAATTTTTGGTCATCCTAAAGCATAAAGCTCTATGCCTGATGGAAAATTTATTCCATTCCAACTCGCTATATTAGGAGGGTCTCATTTTGAAGATAATCGATTATGGGCACCTTCCATCTAGGGGTAGATATCAGTTCATCAAGAACTAGGGAAGTTTTGATCGGATTGATTTCCTCCATGTCACAGATGATGATATATGAGACCATCCATTGATGTGTAATGTGGTAGAAAACCTCATACTGATCAGGGTCATCTAAAACTATAGTTTCATTAGACATTACATCATTAAAATCATTTTTTGATAGGGTACAAGATACAATGTGGGTTCAAAATAGAAATCTTCCATCAATCTTCAAACATAGCCAGTGATAGGGTCCAGTTCATCCTTTTTTATTTCATATTCATCATCATATATTTTATCACTATCATTGAATCTCCTGTGATATTTAGGTAGTTTAATTTCAGCTATAGTTCCAATTCTAGGATATAAATTAGGGCTTCGTATTCTGTCTAATTATTTGTCCATCCATCAGATTGTGAGAAAGAATATAGTAAAATTACTTTTTCTAGAGAAAGTAATACAATCCATGGACATACACAAATAATCTATGGGTTCTCCATACTTTTTTTGATAGGACTCTCGAAGGAAAAAAAATACATATCCTGTGTTCGGGAAGCTTCTTGGGAATATAAAACCTTCTAATCTAGAAGTTTTATTTCTAGTAGTATTATTTCATGGGAAGGATATGCCATCAGTGTGAGGTAGTTTTTCTCAACATCATAATATTGTGTCTTAGTAGCTAACATCATTTTACTAATGTAATAGACACTTGTTTCACTCCATGCATCATTCTTATGTGCAATGAGAACATTGAGAAATCAATTTATGAAGGCCACAAATAAGATGAGTTGAATTACTTCCACTAATGGAATCAATAATGGTCATTGCAGTAAGTATTTATTTATAAACTCAAAGGCTTCATGGAATTCCTCATCGAAATGGAAGGTGACTCCCTTCTTCATTAACATGGTGAAGCGTAGAGACATGTCAGCCAGGATAGCTATGTAGTTATCAATGTAAGAAAGTTTCCCCTAGAGAACCCTCATTTATTTATGAATTTGATGTAGTGAAATTGATAGAACTGAATTATTTTTTAGATTCAAACTCAGTTTCATGGTATCTCACCAATAATCTATCGAATTTCCCTAGAATTACCCTAAAAATGATTTTTACCAGATTCATGTTTAGGTTGTGCTACTACAACTTATTAAATATTTTTTAAAGATATTTTAAATAATCACATCATTATTGAGATTTGATAACCATGTCATTAACAAAATCATTCATCTATTATTTATAAGAAGGTATTAATTATATAATGTGTGTAGTGTTGGTATGTAGTGTCATCATTAATTAATCCAATGGGCATGACCTAAATGGTGCGGGCTGGATTTCAGGTGGCTAGGGGCTGGTGTGGGCTCGAATGCAGGTGTAAGGGGGCTAGAATGCTGGTGGAAGGGGGCCGATTGCATGTGCATGGGTGATAGTGTGGGCTGAATCGAATGTGGCAGGGGGGCTACTGCGCGCTGGAATGCAGGTGGAAGCATGATGAAATGAAGGTGGAAGGGGGCTGGTGTGTGCTGAATGTGGTTAGATCAGGGCCAAATCATGGCATTACTGTGGCGTGAACGCGGAGCGACCGCGATGTGACCACGGCATGTTGGCCCGGTACAGCGACATCCACGGCGCAGAATCTTTCGGCCAGGAGCGAAGGGAGTGGGAGGAGGCGGGGCAACATTCCAGTCGTCACCCCACCGGTAGAAATTGTGATTAGTCTGTCTCAACACTGATCACAAGAATAATGGAATACTATTACTGTGAACCACCGCAAGGTGTTATCCTCGAGTAGGGCCAAATCACAGCATTACACAGCGTGACCGCGACGTGACCGCGGCGTGACCGTGGCGTGACCGCACTGTGACCGCGGTGTGTTGGCCCGGTCCAGCGACATCCGTGGAGTAGTATCTTCCGGCCCAGAGAGAAGGGAGTGGGAGTAGGCGAGGAAACATTCTCGTCATCGCCCCGCCTACAAAAATTGTGATTAGTCAGTCTCAACATTGATCACAAGACTTAGGGAATTCTATCACTGCAAACCGTCATGGGGTGTCATCCTAGAGCAGGGCCACATCACAGCATTACCGCGGCGTGACTGAGGCTTGACCGTGGCGTGAATGCGGCGTGAACGCGGTGTGACCATGGTGTGTTGGCCCCATCCAGCGACATCCGCAGGGCATCATCTTCCAGTCAGGAGTGAAGGGAGCGGGAGGAGGTGGGGCAACATTCCGATCATCGCCCCACGGGTAGAAAATGTGATTAGTCACTCTCAACATTGATCACAAGACTCATGGAATAATATCACTGCGAACTGTCGTGGGGTGTCGTCTTGGACCAGGGCCAAATCACAGCGTGACCGTAGCATGACTGCAGTATGACTGCGGCGTTGTAACACCCCAGGTAAATACAGAGTATGACATTTTAACATTTATACATATTTGTGAATAAAATATTAATATAACTTTAAAGGGGACGCTATGCTCGATGGCGTACCCAACATGCAACAACGAGTTTCTTGGGAATCTTACGATGCACTCTAATAATAAAATAATATTATTTTAAAAGGTAGTTAACGCCTAGTTGTTGTGATGGCGGGAATGAATAGAACTAACTAGAAAATGATTATATATGTTTGTCAAAAAAATTTAATATTTACAATAAATGTTAGAGGATTAAAAATTTGAATGAATCCAATTTTAAGCGTAAACATTCTAATATTCTTTAAAAGGTCGATTAACCGCCTTTTGATGGTGAACCTCTTTTAAATCCACTTTTTGATAATTTTATCTGTTATATTTGACAAAATAAAATTCTTCTTTAGAATCAGGACATCAAAATTTACTTTGTGTAAATTTTTGGTATTTTTCCGATAAAGTACATTTTTTAATGAATAGTGAAAAATGTTGTATTTTAATTCAAAAACTCTTTTTAATCTAATTTATTTATATGATTAGATTATCTTTGAAATTGGTTTTAAAGTGAAATTAGAATATATTTTTACCATTAAATCTAATGGTGGTCATTGGAATTAATTTCACTTTGAAATTGGACTTAAACTAGTGTCAATCTTTTAATAGATATTGTTTCTTAAAAACACGCTATTTGTTTTGACAGCGGGAATTAATTATTAAATTAATTAATTCAACTTAATGTTTTGAATTTTTTAAAATAGACATCATTTTTGAATTCGGAATATCAAATATAGCCTAGGGTGAATTTTTGGTAATTTTCTGAAAAACTTCATTTTTTGATGAATAGTGAAACCACTAAGTGGTACTTATAAAAACTGATTTCCCGTTTAAATGATATTTTGCAACCTTTGTGTTTTGAATTTCAAAAATCCAACATACATGGTTTTCATTAAGAAGTAAAATGTGGTTCAATGGGATTAAAATAATTTTTTGGTGAATAGTAACTTATTATGTTTTTAATCGTGATTAGAGGTAATTAGTGTAGTTTAAGGTGAAAATAATGTTTTAATAATAAGAAATGACCTAGAAACATGTCCTACCCTCATTGGATGAGTCCTGGACGACCAATACAATCCATGGGTCAACTTGGGGACCCCATGGAGCCACTTTGGTTGGAAAATGACATAAATACCTTTTTATTTAATGTTAAAATTAAAATGACACAAACATGAGTTGTTTTACTAAAAAAAATTTAAATGGGGTTATACAAGTCAGATTTTTGAATATAAATAATCATTGGAAAGATAAAAATATTTCCTATATCATAGTATTTTTTTTTAATTTTTAGACATTAAATAAATTAAATTATTTATGACATCCTGATGATGCAGCGATGACCTCATTATTTAACGATTTAAATAAAATGGGAATATAATGTAAAATCTATGACATAAATATGTCCAAAACCTATTTTATGGGTGTATTTCGAACACTTATCACCTTATCTTTGAAACAAATCAATTTGAGACCATTAAAATCCGAAACTCATTCTAAAATAACGTAACATTTCTTTACATTCCAAGAGTGCCCCTCCTCTCCTCTTATAAAAGGCCCCCACCTCTACCTCCTTACCCACACTTCTAAAGCCTTTGTAACGGACAAAGACTGTCCATTTTGTCTCTCCACATCCCTCTATAACTCTAAGAAGCCTCACTTTGGACATAAGTCTTCTCAAGGAAGCCTTTGAGCTCAAACCAAAGGGAGTTACCCGATTTTAAGGTAATGTCTTCATTTGAGTCCTTTTGTTTTATTTTGATTCTACACCCCCATAAACTCTTTTTATTCCTTTCTTTTGTAACTACAACAGTATCTTAGGTATACTAGTATGTTGTTATTTTATGTATTCGAGCTACACATACACACACCTTCGTCTAATGGTTAAAGAATATATGGTTTCTGTGGATGGAGAACTACTGCCTCACGAAACGATGATTGTTCAATCTTCTCTTAACACATTTCATGGTGGCCATTATGATGTCACTACATTTATATATGATATATAATGTGTTTATCTTTTCCTTAAGCTTATGTATTTTTCATTTATGGCATACCTTTATAGATTCCATTATGGGTATATGCGATATCTTCATTTTAGAAAGTGCGGACTATCGCCCCCTCAAAGTGATCTGATTCGTTAATACAATATGTGGTACGTATAAAGGATATATTTAATGATATTATATGTGATAACATACTGGAATTAAAATACTATTATTTATCATTATGTTTTAATTCCATTAAATATGAAATAGAAATGGATGTAGAGTTTATGCGTACGTACGGCTTACCGTCTCCATGAACGGTCCATTTCATTTCTTAACTCTAAATGTTATGTAATATTATAAATGAATGACTATAATGGATATATATGATATATATGATATCTAAATCCTGAATAAAATTCTGGATATAATGGATATTTTACCACATGAAAAACTTGTAATTATAAAGAGTTTATTTTTTTCACTCAAGTACCAATGATCGTTAAAACGACCATTATTAACTTAAATAATAACATAGTGTTCATGACATGGTAATAAGTGATATAAAAGGAATAATGAACTTGAAAAGGGTTCTTAAGGAAGTAGAAATTAACTCAAGTTTATTATTCAGGAGATTAAAGAACGATCGAGTCATGTCGGACCCGATGTAAGGGATCCTACTCCTCTCTTTCTTTTTAAGTACACTGTTTTATGTCATTCCTTTTAAGATCATATTTCTTGTGATTGGGATGTTATTTTATATTAATCTTACTGTAATTTTTATGTTCATATGATGAGAGACCCTATTCTCTCTCATCAATCCATTTTGGAAGTTCTGAGTGGCGCCGTTAGACTGCAGAATTTTCGTAAGAGATCTAACCTCTCTCTTTATTTTTATGTACTCTCCTTTATGTCACTTCCTTTAAGCTCCTATTTTTTATGATGGGGGATGTTATTTTATATCCCTCTTGATTTAAATTTTATTTTAATATGATGAGAGACCCTATTTGAGCTCAAAATTCCATTTTTTGAAGTTTTAAGTGGCACCGTTAGGCTTCCGAGTTTTCGTATGGGATTTTTCATCTCACTTTTATTCCCGTGAGATTCATGATACATTTTCCACAATTTCCTTTGAGTGGTGTATGTACTTCCCATTATTTTACTCATTGTGTAATATACATTCATTTATGAGTATTTACATCAATGTTGTATTGTCATTCTTTCACAGGGTGTATGTTTCGAAAGATACCCATGTCGGTAAGGGAACCTTTCACCCTCCTCTTTTTAAAAGACTTCTTTTTTTATCTCTTTTAATTCACATAACATTATGTTGGGATATGTTCTTCTATATCCTTAGTGATTTAAATTTTATGTCCAAGTGATGGGATACCCTTTTTATCTCTCATAAACTCATTTTCTGAATTTTGTAGTGATGCCGTTAGGCTGTAAAATTTATGCAAGGGAACTTCTTAACCCAATTTTGATTCATTGGGATAATCTTGTACTCCTTGAGTATGTCGTTCTATGAATATGTGTGAATAACCTCTGATTGTTTTAAACTTAATATCCACTTATATTTGGTGTATTCGTTTGTCACACATAATTATGTAATTGATTTATCCTTAAACCAAGGATACCGTCTTTGTAAGGGACTTCTTCTCAATCTCCATTCATTGAGGCATATTTTGTTTTATACACAACCTTCTTTTATACGGTGTATAAAACCATTTGACTTTTACATTTATCCAAAAAATAATCTTTTTTATACGAATCGTTTTACAAAACGAAAAAAGGGAATGTTTTTGTCGTACGTATGTGGCGACAATGACTTCTCCGCCACTGTGACCATTATTTGAGTTTCGGCTTCCTCTACAAGCTATACCTTCTTTTTAAAAGAAAAATAAATATAATTTTTTACTTTTCTTTTATTTTGGTATTGAAAATGGTTTTCATAAAGTTTTTATATCAATGTGCTGTATTGATATCTTGTTATTGAAAGGTGGAAATGTTATGTTTCCTTTATGCATGTTTTATGTGATAAGATTATGTTATGGTTCTTGGGCATTGTTATGAAGACGGGTGGTTCCGTGATAAACTAAGGGTGGGTGAGCCCGATATAGCTCTCCAATGCATTGGGTAACACGAAGGAGTGAAACATTAAGTTTTCTCCGAATAGATTTAGGGAATATACTGTGGTGGGTATTCCAAACGTAACCAAGAGGGTTACTCCCTATGTAAGAATGTTATGAATGCCTCAAGTTACCTTTTATGTCTTTGTATTTCTATGATTTATTCATGATTTTATACACCTATGTTTTATGGGTAAAGTATGATTTCATTATTATGTATATATGAACTCATGTTTCCTTTCCATATTTTTATAACCCTTACTGAGCTTTTTATGCTCATCCCATGTTTTTTTTGAAATGTTTTTCACGGGTCAAGGGAAAGGTACATTATATGATGATAGTGTCGAGGAAGTGTCAAGAAAGAATCCATGCTTTATTTTTAAATATGTTTCCGTTGATGGGAAAAAATTAATACTATCTTTTATGTAACCACTTTGTTTAAATGTGGAATGTAATGCATGTTTTATGATCTAATTCTCTAAAACTCTAAACCTGAAAAGATCCTCAATGTGTAATCTTGTAATAACTCCAGATTAAGTATGGTTTAAGGCTGGGGCCTTATAGTTGGTATCAGAGGTCGGTTTAGATAACTTTAGAGGTTAGGGTATTCTTTAAGCATAAGTGACATTACCATAATGGTTAGGATTTCAGAAAGAGTCCTAGTTTTAGATAAAGTGAAGAGTAAGTATATCATAGTGTTTATCTTCCTCATTAATACATGATGGTTTTGTTGATATACTCACACTGACCTTTTTGTACTTAGTAAATGTCTGGATCTAGCAGGCACCAAAGTAACAGTGGATGTGAAGGAAACTGTGACAGTTTTTTGAGCAAGCAACTGAATGATATGGGAGCTGCAATGAGAACTCTTGTGTTTATCCTCAACCAACTATTTGGAGTCATGATTGACCACGTAAACCTTGGTGATTTCTCTAAGGCATCATATAAGCGTGAAACAAATATCTACGGAACTACAGGTAATAATCATAATGGTAAGTGTGTTCAAAAACCTATGTGTCAAAGATGTGGAAAGAAACACCTAGGAAAATGTTTCAAAGGGACAGAAATATGCTATAGATGTGGAAATAAAGGTCATAATGTAAGAACCTGCCATGGAAAAAGGAAGCATCCAGTTGACTCGAGGAAAGGGAAAGAAGTTCTTTCTGAGGGATCAATTGAATGTTATAAATGTGGTGTTCATGGTCATTATGCAAACACATGTCCTATGAAGAAGATTCGTGAATGGGATAACCAAGATCGTACAAATATTCATTTACCAATATCTAATGCCTTTCCGATTGAGGATGAAGAAACTGACAATGACCAATCAAAGGTATGGATTATTTCATAACTTTTGTTTTCCTATTTTGGAATCTTAGGATATGATTCATGATTTTGTTTGTAGGAAAGAAGTATTTCAGAATAAGTTGGAAAGGAATGGTTAATGGATCATGAAGAATGCTGAATGAGTAAGAAGTCAACATATAATGGCTTCAAGAGTTATCGTGAAATTATTAAGAGTATTAAGTCTCTTTCGATGATGGGGTTACATTAGAAGACTTTTTATAGTATGTGTAACCCTGATGTTTAATATATGAAAATTTTATTCAAGGAATAGTTATCTGTTCTTTTGTGGACATAGTTATATAGAACCATTTCGGTTTATATGATCCTTACTTTTGAGGTAATTATGGGTTACTATATATTATGATGGAAGTGAAAGGAATGAGATAAAATTGAGGTTAAATTATGTTATGGTTATTTTTGATGATTTTATCTCTTTTTAGGGAATTATTTGAGAATTATATAGTTTTCGAAAAAGGACAACACGCAGACCTTGTGACAACCCGTCGCGCCAGACAAAGCAGTGGGAATCGAACCCACAACCAAAGTGCAACTGGTATTTTAACGCCTACCACTGGACAACGTGAAGTCCCTGGTTAGTATGACTTATTACTTTTAGTTATGTGACTTTATGAATTAAGAGTAAGTTGATTTTGGGCTCCTTATGAAAATGATTAACCTATCCTGGAGGATATGTGATTATGTTAATTATTTTTCAATACGAGACTTTAGGAGCAACTGATGTTGTTTGGAGATAAATGTTACAATTTAACTTGGAAGACTATGTGAATAAATCCTTAAAATATTTGGGTTTCAATCTTAGTTTGGTTTACTTTGAAGAATTTTTTGGACAAATTTTTTATCGAATGGTCCTCGTTGAACTCTGGGTTTTGTTGGACAAATTTTTGGAGATTAAGAATATATTTTCTTTTTATAAAGGGTTATCCTTTTCTGGATTATCTGATCTTGTACTAACCTTTTTGGTTTTGGTTTTGGTTAAGTTATAAAGATATGGGAAGTATATAGTTCTATTTTGTGGATTAGGTGATTCTCTAGAAGTTGATTATAGTACTCTTAATGTGAACAAGTCTTCCTAAATACTTGTCTTTTGGGGAAAGTATGATTCTGTGTAAGAAATCTAGTAAAAGTTGAAAGTCAACATGACAAGTATGTATGTTTCCTTATGATCAAAAATAAATTCCTTAATGAAGAGTAACTTAAAACAAAGGTGTTGTCTGTTAACTTTTCCTACTGGGGAATCGAATACCATTTAACCCATCACAAGTTTGTGATTTTCTTATGGTTAACTTTCTCCTAGACATGTTTACTATCACTCTCCATCAGAACATGACCCTTTGTTTTTTCTTCCATGTCCATATTTTCATACTTGGAATCCTAGTATGGGTTAACTCGGGTGACCTTTTGTACTTATCTTTCTTTATTTTAAAGTGATTGTTTTACTGACTCTTATTCTGATGTGGGATTTTCAATGAAGTTTCCAAGCCCAATTTTAAAATTGTGAGGATGAAATTCCCAAAAGGGGGGAAGGATGTAACACCCCACGTAAATAAAGAGTATTACATTTTCACATTTATCCATATTTGTGAATAAAATATTAATATAACTTTAAAAGGGGACGCTATGCTCGATAGCTTACCCAACACGCAACAATGAGTTTCTTGGGAATCTTACATTGCACTCTAATAATAAAATATTATTATTTTAAAAGGTAGTTAACACCATGTTGTTGTGATGGCGGGAATGAATAGAACTAACTTCAAAATGATTATATATGTTTGTCAAATATTTTTACTTTTTACAATAAATGTTAGAGGATTAAAAATGTGAATGAATCCAATTTTAAGCATAAACATTCTAATATTCTTTAAAAGGTCGATTAACCACCTTTTGATAGCGAACCTCTTTTAAATCCACTTTTTGATAATTTTATGTGTTATATTTGACAAAATAAAATTCTTCTTTAGAATTAGGACATCAAAATTTGCTTTGTGTAAATTTTTGGTATTTTTCTGATAAAGTACATTTTTTAATGAATAGTGAAAAATGTTGTATTTTAATTCAAAAACTCTTTTTAATCTAATTTATTTATATGATTAGATTATCTTTTAAATTGGTTTTAAAGTGATATTATAATATATTTTTACCATTAAATCCAATGGTGGTCATTGGAATTAATTTCACTTTGAAATTGGACTTAAACTAGTGTCAATCTTTTAATAAATATTGTTTCTTAAAAACATGCTATTTGTTTTGACAGTGGGAATTAATTATTAAACTAATTAATGCAACTTATATATTTTGATTTTTTTTAAAATATAAATCATTTTTGAATTCATAATATCAAATATAGCCTAGGGTGAATTTTTGGTAATTTTCTGAAAAACATCAATTTTTGATGAATAGTGAAACCACTAAGTGGTACTTATAAAAACTGATTTTCTGTTTAAATGAAATTTTTCCACCTTTGTGTTTTGAATTTCAAAAATCCTACATACATGGTTTTCATTAAGAAGTAAAATGTGGTTCAATGGGATTAAAATAATTTTTTGGTGAATAGTAACTTATTATGTTTTTAATCGCGATTAGAGGTAATTAGTGTAGTTTAAGGTGAAAATAATGTTTTAATAATATTAAATGACCTAGAAACATGTCCTACCCTCATTGGATGAGTCATGACCGACCATGAAAATCCATGGGCCAACTTGGGGATCCCCATGGAGCCACTTTGGTTGGAAAATTACATAAATACCTTTTTATTTAATGTTAAAATTAAAATGACACAAACATGAGTTGTTTTACTAAAAAAATTTAAATGGGGTTATACAAGTCATATTTTTGACTATAAATAGTAATTGGAAAGAAAAAAGGATTTCCTACATCATAGTATTTTTTTATAATTTTTAGACATTAAAGAAAATAAATTATTTATGACATCATGATGATGCAGTGATGACCACATTATTTAACGATTTAAATAAAATGGGATGATAATATAAAATCTAAGACCTAAACATGTCCAAAACCTATTGTATGGGTGTATGTCGAACCCTTATCACCTTATCCTTGAAACACATCAATGTGGGACCATTAAAATCCGAAACTCATTCTAAAATAAAGTAACATTTCTTTACTTTCCAAGAGTGCCCCTCCTCTCCTCTTATAAAAGGCCCCCACCTCTACCTCCATACCCACACTTCCAAAGCCTTTGGCTCGGCCAAAACCTACACATTGTGTCTCTCCACATCCCTCTCTAACTCTTAGAAGCCTCACATTGGTTAGAAGTCTTCTCAAGGAAGCCTTTGAGCTCAAACCAAAGGGAGTTACCCGATTTTAAGGTAATGTCTTCACTTGAGTCCTTTTGTTTTATTTTGCATCTCCACCCCCTAAAATCTTTTTAATACTTTATTTTGTAACAAAACCAGTATCTTCAATATACTAGGATGTTTTTATGTTAATTATTCGAGCTACACTTACACACACCTTTGTCTAATGGTTAAAGAACATTATGTTTCTGTGGATGGCGAACTACTGCCTCACGAAACGATGATTGTTCAATCCTCTCTTAACACCTTTCATGGTGGCCATTATGATGTCACTAAATTTATATATGATATATAATATGTTTATCTTTTCCATAAGCTTCTGTATTTTTCATTTATGGCATACCTTTATGGATTCCATTATAGGTATACGTGATATCCTCATTTTAGGAAGTGCGGACTACCGCCCCCTCAAAGTAATTTGATTCGTTAATACCATGCGTGGTACGTATAAAGGATATATTTAATGATATTATATATGATACCATACTGGAATTAAAATACTATTATGTATCATTATGTTTTAATTCCATTAAATATGAAATAGAAATGGAAGTAGCGTTCATGCGTACGTACGGCTTACCGTCTCCATGAACGGTGCATTTCATTTCTTAACTCCAAATGTTATGTAATATTATAAATGCATGAATATAATGGATATATATGATATATATGATATCTAAATCATTAATAAAATTTTGGATATAATGGATATTTTATCACATGAACAACTTGTAATTATAAAAAGTTTATTTTTTTGACTCAAGTACCAATGATCGTTAAAACGACCATTATTAACTTAAATAATAACATAGTGTTCATGACATGGTAATAAGTGATATAAAAGGAATAATGAACTTGAAAAATGTTCTTAAGAAAGTATAAATTAACTCAAGTTTATTATTCAGGAGATTAAATAACGATCGAGTCAAGTCGGACCCAAGGTAAGGGATCCTACTCCTCTTTTTCTTTTTAAGTACACTCTTTTATGTCATTCCTTTTAAGATCATATTTCTTGTGATTGGGACGTTATTTTATATTACTATTACTGTAATTTTTATGTTCATATGATGAGAGACCCTATTCTCTCTCATCAATCCATTTTGGAAGTTTTGAGTGGCGCCGTTAGGCTGCCGAATTTTCGTAAGAGATCTAACCTCTCTCTTTCTTTTTAAGTACTCTCCTATATGTCACTGCCTTTAAGCTCCTCTTTGTTATGACGGGGGATGATACTTTATATCCCTATTCCTATAAATTTTATTTTAATATGACTAGAGACCCTATTTGAGCTCATCAATCCATTTTTTGAAGTTTTAAGTGGCGTCGTTAGGCTTCCGAGTTTTCGTAAGGGATTTTTCATCTCACTTTTATTCCCGTGAGATTCATGCTACATTTGCCACAATTTCTTTTGAGTGGTGTATGTACTGCCCATTATTTTACACATTGTGTAATATACTTTCATTTATGAGTATTTACATTAATGTTATATTTTCCTTCTTTCACAGGGTGTATGTTTCGAAAGATACCCATGTCGGTAAGGGAACCTTTCACCCTCCTCTTTTTAAAAGACTTCTTTTGTTATGTCTTTTAATTCACATAACATTATGTTGGGATATGTTCTTCTATATCCTTAGTGATTTAAATTTTCTGTCCAAGTGATGAGATACCCTTTTTATCTCTCATCAACTCATTTTCTGAATTTTGTAGTGACGCCGCTAGGCTGTCAAATTTTTGCAAGGGAACTTCTTAACCCAATTTTGATTCTTTGGGATAAGCTTGTACTCCTTGAATATGTAGTTCTATGAATATGTGTGAATAACCTCTGATTTTTTTACACTTAATATCCACTTATATTTGGTTTATTCGTTTTTCACACATAATTATGTAATTGATTTATCCTTAGACCAAGGATACCGTCTTTGTAAGGGACTTCATCTCAATATCCATTCATTGAGGCATATTTTGTTTTATACACAACCTTCTTCTATACGGTGTATAAAACCCTTTGACTTTTACGTTTATCCAAAAAGGAATCTTTTTTATACGAATTCTTTTACAAAATGACAAAAGGGAATATTTTTGTCATATGTATGCGGCGCAACGACTTCTCTGCCGCCGTGACCATTATTTGAGTTTCGGATTCCTCTACAAGCCATGCCTTCTTTTTAAAAGAAAAATAAATACCATGTTTTACTTTTCTTTTATTTTGGTATTGAAAATGGTTTTCATAAAGTTTTTATATCAATGTGTTTTATTGATATCTTGTTATTTAAAGGTGGAAATGTTATGTTTCCTTTATGCATGTTTTATGTGATAAGATTATGTTATGGTTCTTGGGCATTGTTATGAAGACAGGTGGCTTCGTGATAAACTAAGGGTGGGTGAGCCCTATATAGCTCTCCAATGCATTGGGTAACGCGAAAGAGTGAAACGTTAAGGTTTCTCTAAAGAAATTTAGGGAATATACTGTGGTGGGTATTTCAAATGTAACCAAGAGGGTTACTCCCTACGTAAGAATGTTATGAATGCCTCAAGTTACCTTTTATGTCTTATGATTTCTATGATTTATTCATGATTTGATACGCCTATGTTTTATGGGTAAAGTATGATTTCATTCTTATGTATATATGAACTCATGTTTCCTTTCCATATTTTTATAACCCTTACTGAGCTTTTTATTCTCATCCCAAGTTTTGTTTTTGAAATGTTTTTCACAGGTCAATGGAAAGGTAATGATATGATGATAGTGTCTAGGAAGTTTCAAGAAAGAATCTGTGCTTTATTTTTAAATATGTTTTCGTTGATGGGAAAAAATGAATACTATCTTTTATGTAACCACTTTGTTTAAATGTGGAATGTAATGCAAGTTTTATGATCTAATTCTCTAAAACTCTAAACCTAAAAAGATCCTCAATGTGTAATCTTGTAATAACTCAAGATTAAGTAAGGTTTAATGGTGGGTAATTATAGGCGTGACCGCGACGTGACCGCGGTGTGTTGGCCCGGTCCAGCGACATCCGTGGGGTAGCATCTTCCGGCCAGAAGCGAAGGGAGCGGGAGGAGGCGGGGAAACATTCCGGTCATGACCCCATTGGCATAAATTGTGATTAGTCAGTCTCAACATTGATTAGAAGACTCATGGAATATTATCACTGCGAACCACAGCGGGGTGTCATCCTGGAGTAGGGCCAAATCACGGCATTATCGCGGCGTGGCCGCGGCATGACCGCGGCGTGACCCCGGTGTGACCACGGCATGACCACGGCATGTTGGCCCGGTCCAGTAACATCTGTAGGACAGCATCTTTTGGGCAGGAGCGAAGGGTGTAGGAGGAGGTAGGGCAACATTCCAGTCGTCACCCCACCGGTAGAAATTGTGATTAGTCGGTCTCAACATTGATCACAAGACTCATGGAATACTATCCCTGTGAACCGCCACGGGGTGTTGTCGTGGACTAGGGCCAAATAACGGCATTACCGTGGCGTGACCACAGTGTGACCATGAAGTGATCGCGGCATGACCGCGGCATTACCGCAGCATGACCGCTGCATGTTGGCCTGGTCCAGCAACATCTGTGTGGCAGCATATTCCGGCACAAATAGAAGGGAGTGGGAGGAGGCGGGGAAAAATCCCAGTCATTACCCTACTAGCAGAAATTGTGATTTTTCAGTCTCAATATTGATCACAAGACTCATGGAATACTATCACTATGAACTGTTGTAGGGTGTTATCCTATAGCAGGGCTAAATCACAGTATTATTGCGGCGTGACTGTGACTTGACCACGACGTAACCACGGTGTGACCACGGTGTGACCGCGGCGTGTTGGCCCAGTCCAACTACATCCGCGGGGTAGCATCTTCCAGCAAGGAGTGAAGGGAGCGAGGGGAGGCGGGGCAACATTCTAGTCATCGCCCCACTAGAATAAATTTTGATTAGTCATCCTCAACATTGATCACAATACTCATGGAATACTATCACTGCGAACAGTCGTGGGGTGTCGTCCAGAAGCATGGCTAAATCACGGCATGATCGTGGCATGACCGCGGTATGACCGCAGCGTGACCGCGGCGAGACTACAGCGTGAAAGCGGCGTGACCGCAATGTTACTGCGACGTGACCGCAGTGTGTTGGCCTGGTCCAGTGACATATATGAGGCATCATCTTCCAGCCAGAAGAGAAGGGAGTGGAAGGAGGCGGGGCAACATTCTCGTCATCACCCCACTGGAAAAAATTGTGATTAATCAGTCTCAACATTGATCAAAAGACTAATGAAATACTATCACTGCGAACCGCCATGGTGTGTCATCCTATAGAAGGGCCAAATCATTGAATTAATGTGGCGTGACCACGGAGTGACAGTGACGTGACCACGGTGTGACCATGGCATGACTGCGGCGTGTTGGCCCGATCCAGCGACATCTACGACGCATCATCTTCTGGCTAGGATCGAAGGGAGCAGGAGGAGGTAGGGAAACATTCTGGTCATCGCCTGGCCTGCAGAAATTGTGATTAGTCAGTCTCAACATTGATCACAAGACTCATGGAATACTATCACAGCGAACCACTGTGGGGTGTCATCCTAGAGATGGGCCAAATCACGGCATCACCGCGGTGTGACCGCAGCGTGACCACGGCGTGACCGCGGTGTGACCACGACGTGACTGCGGTGTGACCGCAATGTGACCGCGGGGTGACCGCCGCGTGACCGCGGCATGTTTTCCCGGTCCGGCGAAATCCACGAGAGGAGATGGGGCAACATTCCGGTCGTCGCCCAGCCAGAAGATGATAGAACAAATCAACTATTTAATATGTTATAACAAGGGATCTCCAGAGAAGGTTGTAGCGAGCGACACAATGATGCAACATCTAAAGGGAATAAAAATGACAAAAAAGAGTCATACACCCTGCACAAACCATTTACAAATTTATTCTCTTTGCCTAAACATTTGAAATTTTATTTATACTATTCAAAGCGTGAAAAGTGTAGTTTCATAGTCAAGGCATATGCCTACTCAGGCAATGTCATTTGAGTTAAATGAGTATGATAAGAAAATTTATTTTATTCAAAGAAAACAAAAACTAACTATCCATAAAACAAACAACAACAAGAGGCATATGAAAGGCTCAAACCAAATCTAAACATGATAAAAATAACTATCACAACTCTTTGGTTTAGAAGACAGTGCACCTTCATTGGAGGGGTTTTATTATAAAATAATGGCATTGCTTTATCACAGAATTGATTTAATTATATTTAACATTTATTCTAAAACTCATTCAGCACAAATCAAATTCAATAATTTATGCAACTACATTAACATAACTATCACTGTTAGTTTTCATTAACAACACACTTTCATTGGAGGGATTTTATTATAAAAACATGACTTTATTTATCAAATGAAACAATTATATTAAAGAACACTTATTCAAGATATGCAAATCCATATAATTAAGTAGAATTAAGAAATAAGATAAATTCAATTTAAAGCATACTTTAATTAAAGAGGCTAGAAGAGGGATCCTACCTCAAGGTGGAACCAAACCGTCCACTTTGGCTCCTAGAGCTTTCTAACTAAAAATTGTTGCTCCCCCACTGGGTATACACACCTTCACACACATGCAAGGACACCTAGCCCCTATGCACACACCTGCATGGCCATGACCACGTGCAAGGGGATCCTTGCACATAGGCACTCAGAATAGCTAGATTGTATAAAAATCGGCCAAGAGTGATCTCTTTAGTTCCCAATGACCTATGAATTGTATTTACAAGAGACATATCTTTAGTTCCCAATGAACTATGCATTGCAGTAACAAAAATTAATGTTGAAGCCCTAAAAGGTGTTATTATTTAAACCGAACATCATCTAAACATGGATAACATTTCATAGAGGTGTGTTCCAATGCTTTTATTGTTTATTCTTATAATGATCAATATGTTATTTCTAAAAACGTAGAGGAAAAAATTTTGTACTTTAGAGTTTGATATACCATATGAACTTTTATTAGTATGCAGAATAATACACAATATATCATTATTAATTACTATGTAACATATTTCATGATGTAGTGTTTAATTATTGATGTCAAACACAACCTTGATCCATTTGGGGTACCTCACAAAAGTCACAAAAACGTAATTTGGTCAAAATTTGTAGTGCCCAAATAAATCTCGGTCGAGATATAAAGCATTTATTACCTTCCCAGTGGAGGCCCCATATCATTTCTATAATTCACCCCCTTCAACTTGGTTTTCACCTATTCTTCAATTAAATATAGGTAACAAAATTATTATAAAATTTATTTCATAATTGCATCAGATAGATATGTCCTATTTGAATTAGACTGATTAATTAAATTTGAAATAGAATAAATTAATAAATTACAATTAAAAAATACAGATTTAAAAAATTAAATAAATAAATGGAAAAGGAAATAAAAAAAATGGAATTGTAAATGAATCAGATAATTGATCCAAATTATAGCTATGAATTAAAATGTACAGTAAATAAAAAATGATAATTCGGAAATTAACTAAAAAATGAGACTTTTTTGTAACACCCATTGCATAAAATATATAAAAACTGATATATACTTTAACCAAGTAAATGTTCAAGACATGTAAAATAAAAAATAGATGAGAACTATTAAAACTAATCTATCATAAAATTAATTAAATGATTCAGAATAATGACATCAATACATTAAGGATAAAGAAAAATATTATTCAATATTCACAATATGAATTACTTTAGTGATTGGTGACTGGAAAAGTGAATAAAAGCCATAATTATGATGAAATCAGAAACCTATAATTTCATTATAATATATATGAATAAATTAATAAATAAAAGTAGCACCAAAGTGATGAATAAAATTACATAAAATGGAATGTAATTATTTTAGAAGTTACTAATTGTATAATGAATGATATATATATATTATCATATAATGTAATTATAAATAAATAATTTAAGAATGAACACAAATCATAATAGTGAACATTTTTTTCAAAGGTGGATAAGATCAAAAACATTTTCTACATCCATAGATCTATCATAAAAAATGGGGGATTTAGGTATTCTGTTGGAGTATAAAATTCATGCAGTTTGATTTTACTAAGTGTAAAAAACAATGAAAACATTTGAGATTTTTTACCTCGGAATTAGTTGACTCTTTCATAAAACTAGAACACAGAATAGAAATACATTACACTCTGATGAGGATCACTAGAAACTCTTACAGCATTTAGAGACCTCAAAGAAACAATAATTTATTGATGAAACTCTAGAGGGAGTGTGACCCATCAGCATTTAACAAAATAACAAAGATTCAAATCCAAAGGAATTGAAATGATAAAGGAAAAAATATTACACCAAAATGATTTTTTTAATCTAAATTATGATCAAAATGTTAACTACTAGAAAAAATATTTCTAAATAAACTAAACAGAACTAAACATGTGATTAATATTTTGATAAAAAAATTTAATGTTAGATTAAATGAATTAATCTATATCAACCCACAAAATATAGACCAAACATGAAGTTGTGTATAGTTCGTTAGTCGCAATTATCCAGTGGTTCCCATGAATGATAAATCATTTCACTTATAGTTACATCTACTATAAAATAAAACCTTTTGGCCTAACACATGTATGTATAATATATGGTAACGTTAAAATGGAGACTACCTGCTTCATTGAAGTCATGTAGTTTGAGAGATAATATGGTATAAGATATCTTTTTTCATCCCCCAAATCATTCTCAGTTGGAATGAATATGCTTCATCTTATCCATCACAACAAAGAAAAATTAAACAGCCACAGACACTGATATAGGTCAAACAAGTTAGAATATAAAAATACCATTAACAATGTAAGGTAGTTATGAAATTTTTTTCTCTATGCTATGTTTGAAAACACATTTAAAGAATTATATATTAGGATCATGAGATTTTAGAACACATATAAATATGGAATCACATGTGTAGTAGAAACACACAATATGATCAATGAATAAACTAATAGTAAATACAATAATCAGATAGTGAATAGAAACACATAGTTGTTGCTGGGCAGGTGTCGCATTGTTCTAAACTCAATTGAGTAGTAAGAGTAGCAATATATGTGGATGGAAATCACACGCTTGAGGGAATCATGGAACGGGATTCAGTAAATTTAGAGGGTACCTGAGTGAAATAATTGGACATAGTAGTAGAAATAGAAAACATACGATGAGCTGAGGGGATTTGGGAGGATGAACTATAGTTTAAGATGGAAAAATTGGCGTTGAAGACACTGGAAGTGTTTTGTGGGTACTGCAGGACGATGGGAGGAGAAACATGAGCAGGAACCCTAGGAGCGGCAGCGGAGGTGTGACGGGAGCGAGAACCGTAAGAGCGTCGCCAGAGGGGAAACAGGAGTGCGAAGCATAGGAGAAACTTCAGAGGTTAAATGAGATGTAGAGAGAAAATGTATATAGGGAATCAGTAACCGTGGTGGAGCAGTAGAGGGAACCCTAGGAGCAGTGGCGGAGGTGAAACGTCATCGGGAACCATAGGATTATCGGGAATCAAAGGAGGAAGACTCCTGGATTGGGAATTGTAGGAGCACCGGGATGTCTAGAGTGGAGGTGAAATAGGAATGGTATTTTGAGGAGGTGGAGGAGGTGGACGGAGAGGAAAGAAAAAGGGATGAGGGATATCACGAGAGGGGGGAGATGGTGAAGGCGAGGAAGCTGGAGAATGGTGAAACTACAGAAACCCTTGATTGGGGAGAGTGATGATGGTGAAGCCCATAGACAGTGAGTAAGGATGAAGGGATGAGCAGTGGAAAATTGAAATGGGGGAGCAGGAATTCGCAATGGGGATACCAAGTGGGAGCGAGAGCAGGAGGGAGAGAATTGTATAGATAGAGAGCGGGGGAACGATGTAGAGAGATGTAGGCTTGGCACGTATGAGAAATAATTTTTGGAGGATTATGAGAGTGACATGTGGCGGGTGGAATTACCTAAGATTAGTATATTTAGTAGATACCTTTCCCATAAAGCATTTAACATGACCATCAAGAGAATAAAACATGTTGGAAAAAATAAATGAACAACTCATAAGATTATTATTAACGAATATTAAATAATTTAATTGTTCACACGGTACTAAAACATTTTTATTAATGAATAAGTGTATTAAAATCCCATAGTCAAGAGTGAAGGTAATGCATACTATAATAACTACTTATACTCATAGGTCATGAACTACCCAATGATAGTCTTGCAATGCTATAAGGAATAAGTGAAACTGAAAAAGGAGGTCATACCAGTGGAAAAATCATTCGAGGAAGCCTGTACTGGAGCAAGTTGACCATACCAAGACTTCACATTCTTCAAAACTGAATCCTCAAGAAGACATCCATGAACTGAAATACAGTTTTCAAATTGATATTCAGAAGATAAAGGTAATTCCAGTCGAGAAAGAAACTGAGGAAAGAGACAAAAACCTATCATCAGACAAAATAGGGAAGGAACTCAAGGATATAATTAAGACCTCAATGCAAATCACTGAACAGGGTGAAAAATCCACTCTCCAGTGCGAGCAAGCTAAGAAATCCAGCACACCATAAAAAACAATGAAATCATGTAACACAACATCATGAAGGTAATGAAGGTTGATTTATTCCACAAAAGGTTCTGGTTTATTATAGAACATAGAAATAACAGAAAATACTCTAATATCATATTACATTTCAAAAAAAATTAAGAGAACCTTCGTAAATAGTACATACTATTTCCTTCAGAGACATTGTGAAGGAAATACATTTAAATAATATCCATCTAGCATTGCTTTCAATACATTCTACACTACATCCACTATCTTGGATGTTGGCATCATAGTGTTTCAGTAGTGAAAAATGGTGACAAACAAAACATGAAAATTCAAACTAAATTTGTACCCATTGTATATACAATGTATATGCAGAAGACAAATAATACTTAGAATGTGCATATTGATACTGATATGGTTCGATATCAAATTATAGTAATTTACTGTCATTAGAATATGGAAAATGGTAAATACAAATTAGACTTGGGAGTACTGGAACACATAAAGTGAATACAACAGACTAACAGTAAAGACAAATAGAGGTGAAGCAAAATTTATGTGAGGACAAATAGTGATGATGAAAAACATGATGGAAAAAATAATTAAATGTCCAAATTCCTGACTCAAAATATCAGAATTGTAATATCTTATAAAATATCATCTACACAGGGTGAAACAATAAATTTATCACATACCTGAAGTGAGAAGATGTAAAAAGTCCCTCTTGTCTGTTGGACATCGCCACAATGCCCCCAAGTTCAACCGTTAGTAAACATAAATTATTCCTTGAACATATTACAAACTCCTAAACACATGATTCACAACCGCAACATAAAAATATAAACATATTTTATCACATACTTGAAGTGTGAAGATGTTGTAAGAGGGAATATGAGATGCAGGAAGTCAATTGAGATGATATAATCAAAGACATAAAACTAACCAGAGTAGAAGTTTATTATTTTAAAACATAACATGAAAATTCAATATAAATTTGAACCCATTGTATAGAAAATGTATATGCAGAAGTCCAATAATACTTAGAATGTGCATATAGATACTGCTATGGTTGGCTGTCAAATTATAGTAATTTATTGTCATCAGAAGATGGTAAATGGTGAAGACAAATAATACTTGAAGTGTTGACATAGGATAAAGTATTATGAAATTATCATTACCTTATGTTAACCTATACATAATAGAAGATGCACATAATTGATAGGTATTGAAGGATATTAGGATAACATACCTGTTATAGAAGGGATTGCAGGAGCTGAACCAAGGATAATCTGAGTGAATTCGCTGAGTAGAAGAGTGTGTATTTTAGAGATAAAATGGGGAGTAGTTGGCGGTGAATGATTTATCAGTTACCATTGCAGAGGTATGGGATGTAATTTAAGGTATTCGGAGGTGATGGATCCCTAGTATCCAAGCACGAAGTATAGAAAACCCAAGATTTGGGAGACTTAATATAGTAGCTTATGAAACTCAGGATTAAAGATATCAGAAGAGGTGAAGATGAAGTCTCAAGAAGAAGCGCTAACAATTGATTTGGTAGGCTGATCTTGGTGAATGTGCAGGATGGTGAGAAAAGAAAAAACAATGGTGGTTTTCAAATAGGTGATTCAGAATTGGTAACTTGTGATGGAGAGGAGATCGATAGTGGTGAACATGGAGTAGTGAAGTCACGACAAGGTGGAAGAAAGAAGAGGGGAAGATGGAGTAGTAAGATGCAGTGAAAACTCTTAGATTAAGACGTCGATGTCAGTGAAATTGGTGGCTGATGAGGAGGGAAGAATAGTGGAGGTCAATAAACTGATGAATTGGAAGAGTGAAATCGTGACAGGGAGAGAGGGGAAGCCGAAGGAATAATGGAAAAGGGTTACGGAATAACAACAGTGCAAGTGGGATGACACACTGATGGGAACCTTGTGAGGAAGACAGAGGGAGCGGGAGGTAAAATTGATGGAAATCACGAGTGGGGGATGAATGGAGGAGCACTGGATAATGGAAACGGGGGAGATGGAAATCACGATGGGGAGGCGGAGCGGGAGTGGGAGGAGGAGGGAGAAAATGGTAGAGACGGGTAGTGTAGGAGGGTCTTGGATGTGTGTAGGCTTGACACGTATAGGAATTAGGATGCCGAGGTTTAATAGACTGACACGTGGTAGGTGGAAAAACCTAATATTTGTATATATATAGATGTGAAAAATTGAAACACGCAAAGGTGATTTTCAGAAATGGGTATACAAATCACCAAGACAATCACCTTACCCCATATTAGAACAATAGTATGTTAAGGCAGAGAAAAATATGAAACTGAC
The DNA here is from genome assembly GCA_963277665.1 of Viscum album. Lineage (NCBI taxonomy): Eukaryota > Viridiplantae > Streptophyta > Magnoliopsida > Santalales > Viscaceae > Viscum > Viscum album. Next base: position 1,190,812,973 of record OY728161.1, read on the forward strand.
CTTCAAAATTGATATTTTAGAAAGAGACTTAGCAACCTATTTTGTTTATCTACAGACATGTGTAACATCAATAGAAATATATTTACCAAGACGAAGACAATCAGTCTTGGGTGTGGGCATCATCTATGGTACATTCCTTGAACATTCCTTAAGAATTTTCCTAGAAATATATAAATATGATTCCAACTATAAAGTATTCCAACCATAATGACAAAACAACAAGTAGAACCTGGTGCACCCAAAGCATCCCCAATAATATTGACATTCAACCAACCTACAATGGGCGGTATCTACCGAATAGATTTAAGCACTAATGGCTTCATTTCCCTACCATGAAGACCAAGTGATCCTAACATAACCATATCAAATACATCATTAGTCGTTGACCCAATTTGATTATTACATGACAACATAATTCCATGATGAATGGCCAAAACTCCATCCTAAAAATAATATTTGTGATTATTAGATTTCAGATCTTTTCTTTCTCTCCAAGTATAAGAAAGTACACTAACAGTCACTTCCACCATAATAGAATGGATTTGATCACTGCATGGTGTTCTACACATTGAAAGGAGTATCCCTACAGTGGTTTGGATATTAAATTTTCATCCAAATAACCCCTACACATAACTCCATAGCTAATAACCGAACCTGCAATAGATGAATAAATATTTTTGGGTTTCTTCAACGTTTAAGCACAAGAAGAAGACTGATACTAAATGCATTCATGTATGATAAATGAGGCGTTGTATGGGTAAGAGATATTTCCAAATTTTCCAGATCAACAAAAAATCAGAAGAGAAAATAAATTATTTTCTTAAACTTTCTACCCAAGGAGGTATGAAAGTAAGGTCACCACTATGATCTAAATAAAAATCCTTATTACTGAATTTACAATCCATTTTTTTCATCTAAAACAAAATATCACAATCATATAAATCATACAAGGTAACATCCACAGTTAGATGAGGAGGCAGTAGATCACAGATACTAGGATTAATTTATAAATAAAAAATACTAACATCCTTCAGAGTTATCAGATTGGAAACATCATCAATAATGGCTCTAGAAAGCCATGGAGTTCATCAGATATTCAATTGGTAATTCTTACAAACCTCCCACTTAGAACAACCCATAATATCACAATAGGACTATTTGATAGTAGACCATATTGATGAGAGAAAATACATGGGATAGAATAATTTCCCCATTTTTTAAAATAGCTGCGTTGATTCGAAGCTAGGAGAAGGGCGCCGTGGTGACAGGTAGTCAGAGAGGAGGGTGTTGCGGTGAAAGGTCGTCAGAGAGGAGGGCGCCACTGTGAGAGAGGTCTCTGGGGGGGAGGGTGCCACTGTGAGAGAGGTCGTCGGGAGGAGGGCACCGGGTGAGAGAGTTCGTCGGAGAAGAGGGTGCCACGGTGAGGAGAGGTTGGGGAGGAGAGGCTAGGAAGGAGAAGTCATCGGGGAGGAGGGCGTCACGTTCAGGCGAGGTCGTGGAGGAGTGTCTTGCGGTCAGGTGAGGTCAGGGAGGAGAAATCGTCCGGAGGAGAAGAATCCGGGAAGAGAAGAAGTAGGGAGAGAGAGTAGCAAATCGGGGGACCCTAATACCAAATAGAAAAACATGAGGTATAGCCACAGTTAGTAAATTAAACTATGGAAATTAGAAAGATATAGCCAGAGACCAGTAAAACTGTGGCTATAGGTATGTGGCTACAGCTTTAATTTCTAGTAGTGAATCTTTCACATTAATGTCCATGTTTTAAAAATGTAATTAAAGATTTATTTATATGGACATGAATGTTTTGAAATTTTAATTTCTTTCAAAATCTTCAAAGTGGTATAGGACCCTTTGATTCAAAATCTCTTTATTTAATATTTTAAATGGTTTTGAAAATGGTTTGATAAAAGCATTGATTTTGTTAAAATTTTAAAATCATATATTTTGAATGCAATGTGGAAATATTTTCTTTCCATTATGTTTATTTTATGGGATATGAATATGTTATGGGTATTGGGAATTGTATACGTATATGGGTGGTTCTGTGAAAATCCTATGGAGGGTGAGCCTGAGATAGCTCTCCAATACATTGGGTAACATGATGGAGGAGAACGTGAATGTTTCTCCTAATAGATTTTGGTGATATACTGAGATGGGTATTTTAAATGTTACTCCCTAGGTAGTTGTGATAGCTAAAATTTAATTTTAAAATGTATTCCCCAATTTACCATAATGATTGATGATTTCTATTTGTTATTCATAAATCTTATGATTTCATGAGGTATGTTATTATTGAAAAGTCTACTTTCATTGTTTTTTATTTATTGATGGTCTAATGTTTTCATTCCTTATTTTATAAACCTTAATGAGATTTTTATTCGCATCCCAAGTTTTTGAAATGTTTTCCACCGGACTTAAAGATGAATAAGGGTCAAGGATGAGATCAATGAAAATTCATGCTGACTAAAACATGGAACTAGACATGACTCTATTTTTTTAAGAGTTTTTATTTTATGAAAAAAATGGATACTGAGTAGAATTGTATACATGTAATATTCATGTTGTTATGTAAATATTATTACCTAATTATATAAAACTCTAAAACTCAAAAGATCCTAAATATGAATTATCCATTTATTTCAAGATTATGTAATGTTTAAGACGGGGTCCTTACACTGTCTTTTCCTCATGGGAAATTATTATTTTTTAAACTAAAAAATCACCAAACGTATTGAAAATATATTTATTTGAAAATAATCATTTAAACATATAATGAAATTATTAAAAAAATAATTATGGTTGGTATTTACTTTCATTTCATACAAGATAATATAATGATTTTTCTCATTTTATGTAAAATCTAAATGAACCATGTTTGAAAAAAGGAAGAAATATTCATTTATAAAAAATTGTAAAATGAAAAAAATGGATGAAAATTTCATCATTGAAACATTTGGATAATCATAAAAAATATAAAACATTGTTGGAAAACATTGATATCTAAAAAATCGGTTTTCCCACATAAGGGAGAAAAATGTTCGTTTTCTTTAAATATATTAACTTGGAATGATGAGTAAATCAAGAGTAAAAAATGATGTAAATACCTATATTATCATGAAATAACAGAAGGAGTGTAAATTTAATTATTTTATTGGGTTATATATTATATGAGATCTCCATTTTAAGTATAATCATAAAAAATCCCGATTAACAGTGAGATGGTATATAAAACCCTCGCCACATTGTCAACAATGAATCATAAGCCCCATGAATGAATAAAATTATGTAAAAATAAAATAGTATTAGATTAAATAAATTCATGATATTACATGTTAAATGGGTTATATATAAATCATATCATATAATATATGTTCATAGCATAATGTATTTCCCTTGGAAGACTTATTGGGTCAAGAGTACCTTACCACTATAGAATCATTCAAAACTCTAAGCCTCATTAAAGAATAACATTAAATTAAAAATTAAATATCATGAAAATAATTATATTCATGATTTAATATTTCAAAAGGTATATTTATAAGAATCATAAAATAATATATGTTCATAATTTTATATTTTTGTCAAAGAGGGAAAATTTAGAAAAAAAGTCTCATAATAATTTGATAATATTTTGAATCATAGGCCTCACTAAAAATAAAATAAAATGAAAAATTAAATATCCTGAAAATAAGTATATTCATGATATAAAATTTCATAGGGGAAGTATATCTTCCTAATAAATAGATGTAGGTTTGTAGCATAAACAAATATTCTAGAGAATTAAATTTGTGATGAATTCCATTGCATTAAATATCAACCTCTTTCTTACATGTTAAAACAAATTTTATAAAAAATATATGTTTATTATAAATATATAAATGAACCATTTTTATATATATAATACCAAATATGATTTTCATATTACCTATTAAATCCCATTAATTAATATTTTTTATTAAAATCTTGTTTCAGATAATAACTTCTTTGTTTTTAATTTTGTTTTAGATTCAGTATTTTTAGTCCTTTTATTTTGTTATGGTTCCATTAGATCTATAATATTTACCAAGATATAAATATAATATATATTTTCTATATATTCCTTTAATGTAATCCATATTATTTTTATTTTTAAAATGAACTACACTGATCATAGAAATTCCAGGCCTTACATATGCATCAACTTTTTTCTATATTTTAACGGATGGAAAAATAAAATGGTAAATAGAAATTTCCCTTTAAATAATAATAAAGATTCCATATTTGTATGAAATTTTTTTATTAACTGGTTCCTTATTAAATTCCATAGTTATAATTATTAAAAATGATACACATCCCATCATGAGGTGGTAGTCCTCCGTACACATGTTTGATGGTATCATATCTCGTATAGAATAGAATGGGTGAAGGTATGTATGATATGATAGTTATAAAATTATAATAATATTAAATATAATATATATATATATATTCATTTATTTTAACTCAATCTACATCCATATAAATCATGAATTCAAGACACATCACATTGGTTTTCAAGTCGGTATTCCATCACGCACACGAATAATGTTATTTCATTCCATTGAGTTTGAAGGTAAGAAGATAGGTGTCATATTATAATAAAAAATGTATAAAAATATCACAAATATATTATATAAGTATTAAATACATCAGTATATTTAGCCATTTTAGGTGGTGATGGAAAATAAATAACATTAGTTTGTGATGATGTAGTATATCATATAGACAATCTATAGTTTCATTTCACATTTCTTGGAAATGGATATAGATATAGGTTATGAAATTAACATTATATAATATTAGTATATGTATAAACTACTATTATTTTTTATTTATATTATATTAATATTTTAATGAGGTGGAAGAAGAAAGAAAAAAATGACAATATAACAATTTACTTGTCACAGCCCCCTCCCCACAATGTGTACCCTTCCGGGGATAGAAATGTGAGAAGGGATATAATAACCCCCGAGTCCTGCCTCTAGTAGGCCCTGGGTTGGCGACAAGCGCTGAGGGTATAACGAACATAGAAATGGGAAGCATTACCCTCTAAGAGAACACATGTGGAAGAGAGAGATAAGATAGACACCAACCAACTCCACCCCAACCAGTAAGATAAAAAAATCCCATGTACACATATGAAATTTCATAAACAAATACTACAACTAAAAGGGGAAAAACTGCAAGTACCCAAAAGAAAGTAAAAGAACATGAACCACAAGCCCGAACAGCTTCTGCAGCCACATGCTAGTAGTAACCAGACTAATCTCCAACCTACTCCAAGTAACCACAAAAGATGTTTATATATACATTGGGTGTGTATAATAGAAAACTCAGTAGGATCCTCCCTAAACCCTCTCGTTCAAAATTAATGAAATCATGCTAAAGAACAATGAAGAACAAGTGAAACTAACTCGTCACCTAAACAGTTATACTATGTTCCCAACCTCACCATGGCTACTCTAACCAAGTAATGAAAACAAAATTATATTATATAATAAAGAATATCAAGTTTACCCCACTACTACTTCCCCACTGGTTTGCCACTTTTCCCCAACATCTCACGTCCTATGCATCTCTCTCTAAAAAAACTTTCCCACAAACAGTCGGGCGAAGCACCACAATACGTACCTCGTGAAACAAAACCACCATGTCCACGTAAGCAATGTAACCAAGTAGTTTCAGGGAGTAACCACATCTCACATAACGTGTATCATACATTGGGTATTATACCTCAATCCATTACATCTCATACACCGGGTAAGGATCCTCAACCTACCACAACCTTTACACATTACACCTATAGTAGTCCATAGAGATGTATATCCAACATATATGTGTGTGAATAACCACAAGCCATTACAGCCCTCTAAAAACATATATGGGGAAAACAAACCAATGTTCCTGCCAGCACAACTAACCACCAAGAGAATAGAGTGGGGCCAAATGGGGTATTCAATCATATATCCTCCCACCGAAATGTTGTGGAAAACACCCCCCAGTGCTCAGAATCATCGGGGTGTCAGTTTCCCTTACTGACAGGGAGGATAATCATATAGAAATATAAAAAGTATAGAATATACTATAACTCATTACCACACTATGGGGATAACCTAGTCTTATACTCAATTGAATCCAACGTCTCTCGGATTCCAGGATGCTACTTCTAAAACTAGGTATCCAATAGGTAGACAACCATTTAAAGAGCTTTATACATTACTTAAATCTATTTTTATCAGTTTCACTTTACGTTAATTAATTCATTAAACATTAATTATCCAATATCAATTCCACATTAAATTTCATTAGCATCACACCCAGAGTACACTTTTCCTTCAAATCACAACTTCAACATTGTTCCCCACCAATCTCCAAACCCCATGGGTTAACAACATTTATTAAATTATTTATTTTCAACATTAATTTCCCATATTCCCATGCATTCTAAAAAAACAATATATTCTTCTAAACACAAGGGGATCAACACGGCGAGTGGGTGAACTACACGTTGAGTCTTTTCTGCCTATAGTAAGAATGTATACCCATCCTCTCTTGAGAAGCCAAACATGGAAAGCATGTGTCATAACCCACATGTCTTCACCCCTTTTGTAAGAAGGGTAAGAAAGACCAGCTACCTTGAGAAGTAGGGAAATTAAAGCAGATAAACAACCCAGAAGAATCAGTAGAAAACCAAACATTCCCATCCAACCCATTTCATAATCCCTGGTGTCCTCCCTGACACCCATATGTATAAAATGATTCATCTCACCACTCTAGGTGTTAACTGCTACATCAACCAGTCAGACTCCATGCCCCCACATATCACAACAGCCATCCAGACTCACATCACAACATAAGCAGCAGGAAAACAAAAATCATATATGTTGGGCTCTTGGACCTAGAACAAGTAAGAGGGTAACTCAGAACCCTTCAAGGAATTATCAAAAAATCAGTTCATTAATCCATATTTAATTAACAAATTTATTATTCATAGGTTCCATATTTAGGAAACCTAAGTATTAAGCTATCACAAATAAATTAAACATGCTTATTACATCAATTTGACTAACATCAAAAAATACAACAATAAGAACTAGATTCATTTACATGCCTCTTTATCTTTATCCAAACAATTACCAATTAATTCTGGTTTATGTTCTTTACTAATTTCCGTCAATAATTAACAACTAAACAAATCAAGCATAGATATCACACTATCTAGAAAAAAAGTGGCAATACCATACAATTGATATCAATATATTTATCTGGTTCAAATATTTATTATGTCAATAACATTGTGAAACAGTGGCTAAAACATGATAACTCTACAGTTGGACATAAAAATAAAATAGAAGCATCGAACCCCCTACCATAAAAATTTTATTAAGGATCTTTATATGAGAATGATCTACACAACAGATCACGATCACCTCCTCCTGTGACAACTGCATTCACCCGAGGATGTTGCGGCACAACCACACCAACCAAAACCCAAAAAACATCATTAGAAGCATGGATATCACATGGAATTACATGTAAAGGAGAAACATGAGAATATTAACCAAAACTAATGATGATAATTCAGACCTTATATCGAATATTGATGGATACTACTTGGTTGCACCAAAACAGGGGGTGCACTTGGAGAAAGAAGAACGTCGAGGGAAACCAATCCACCGAGAAAAGATTAATATCACGATTCATATAGGAAGGAATTAATGTTTCGAGTGTCTCTCACAAGAGAACAACGATAAAGAACAAGGGAGGAATATATCTTGTCCCTTTAGAATATTTAACAGAGCTGCAGTTTAAGATAGATTGGATTTTCAATTAAAATCAGATCATATTAAAACATGCGATTTTACCAAGTAAATGCATCTCAGGCCTTAGAAAAATTAATATAGGAGTTATGGGATTTGATTCGGCCTTAAATCCCTTAAAACAATGACATAAATGCGTTTTATGTTAAAAAAAGTTAAATTGGCAAAATTGGAAAAATCTTGAAATTTGGAAAGAGAAATATGAAACAGTTCTAGAAACACTGTTCATGAGCTGTGACATTGTGTCTAACTTACCGTTTCTGTCTCACCATTTCTGTCTCACCGTTTATGTCTCACCATTTTTGTCCCACCATTTATGACTCACCATTTCTATCTCGTTGTTTCTGTCTCACCATTTATGACTCACTGTTTCTTTCTCACCATTTATGTCTCACCGTTTTTGTCTCACCATTTCTACGACACGGTTTCTAACTCACCATTTCTATCTCATCATTTCTATCTCACCGTTTCTGTCTCACCATTTCTGTCTCACTATTTCTGTCTCACCATTTCTGACTCACCGTTTCTATCTCACCATTTCTGTCTTAATGTTTATGACTCACCTTTTCTGTCTCACTGTTTCTATCTCACCATTTCTGTGAAACCATTTCCGACTCACTGTTTCTGTCTCACCTTTTCTATCTCACAGTTTCTAACTCACCGTTTCTGTCTCACTGTTTTCTATCTCACCATTTCTATCTCACTATTTCTGACTCACTGTTTCTATCTCACCGTTTCTGTCTCACCATTTCTGTGACACCGTTTCTGACTCACCATTTATGTCTCACTATTTTTGACTCACCGTGACACTGTTCATAAAACTGTAATCACTTTTCACAGAACTAGAAATTTTTAAAAGTGTTTGGGATAGGTCACCTTGACCTCCCAGAACACCTTAAACACCGTATTTCAGTAAAGGTACGGACCCGAGTGGTCTGGGACATTACATCAGATACCTCTCAAAACATTCTTGTCCTTGAGAATCCAAAACCAACCCAAAATAAAACTGAAAAGGGGTCTGAAAAAACACTCCTTCAGATACCTCCCTAAATATAACATGCCATAAGAAGCAAAAAAATAAATTCATCTTATAAAAATGAATGGTTTATAACCACAAAGGGGACATCGTTACATGAAAAAAGTTTAAACCTAAAACAACTCTGGGTAATGAGCTCATATATGTGACTCCTATTATCAGGTAATCTCCCCCATGCCACCGTGTCGCCACAAGACACAAACCATGGGAATATAATGCCTGCACAACACCTTCTCTTTGTAGTCTTGGATCTCAACAGGTCGCTCCTCGAAGGTCGCATCATCATCAACATCGATCTCTCCCCAGTCAATGATGTGAGAGTCATCATGAAAATAATGACGGATCTGTGACACATTAAAAACATCATGTATCCGGATCATCTGCGGGGGAAGCACTATCTCTTATGCCACAGCTCCAACATGATCCAAATCCTCTAAAGGACCAACAAAACGTGGAAAAATCTTACACCCATGACCAAACCTTCATTTCCAATGATGGGGAGTAACCTTCAGAAACACATAATCCAATATATAAAACTCTAAAGGTCACCTCCTTTTATCGGCATGTGATTTATGAAGATCGTGTGTTGTCTTCATCCTCTCATAAATCACCTGAACCATGTCTGTTGTATTCTGCACTAGTTCTGGTCCGAGAAATACTTACTCTATGACCCCAGTCTAGCACAATGAAGAATGGAAAGGCAGGCCATACATGGCTTCAAATGGTGCCATACCGATGGAGGAGTGAAAAATATTATTGTAAGCGAACTCCACCAAGGGTGGCGCCTCATCCACGAACCTCAAAAATCAAGAACACAAGAGCGTAACATGTCTTCAAGATTCTGAATGGTTCGATCTATCTGACCATCCATTTGAGGATGAAAAACAGTGCTAAGGCATACCTGAGAACTGAAAGCATGCTGTGGAACTATCCACACCCTAGAAGTAAAGCCTGGATCATGATCAGAAATGATCATTCATGGGAATCCATGATGTCTCACCACCTCCTCCATATACTGTCTCGACAAAACATCCACTGACCTCGACTCCTTGATCACTATGAAGTGGGATGATTTTGTTAAACGATCCACTACCACCTAAATATCATCATGTCCTACTGGATCTCTAGGTAAACCAGTTACAAAGTCCATTTAGATGTCCTCCCAATTCCACCAAGGAACATCTAATGGTTGTAGAAAACCACCGGGGATACAGTGCTCAGCCTTGACCTTCTGGAAGACTAAACATTGAGACAAAAACTCTGAAACCACACACTTCAGACCAGGCCACAAAAAATGACTCCTCAAGGCTCGGTACATCTTTTTCATGCCATGATACACCGCTAAAGGTGACCTATAGAACACTATGATAACCGCCTCACACATCTCTAAAGTAATAAAAATCCTTCCATGATACAACACTCGGTTTTGTTCGTCCTCAGTCCAACCATCAAGGGCCTCACCACAAAAATCTCAGTATCTCTATACGTCCACCTCAAGATCCCCCAACTGGGCTCTTCCACCTGCTGCAACAGATATAACTACACCATCATCTTGAAAAGTCCACTATTTTCCCCAACTTCTCCCATATCAATATATAATACTGACAGTTCTTCCATTACTCTCCAAAAATTACCAGATTCACACATGGCATCACTATGTCACTTTCGACTTACCGCATAAGCAATAAAATTCCCCTTTCCAGGTGTATACAATATTTTGTATTTGTATTCCTGTATGAACTCCATCCACCGACACTGTCGTAAGTTCAAGTAACACAGGGAGAAAACAAACCTCAAACTCTTGTGATCGGTGAAAAGTAAAAATCTCTCTCCAATGATGTAATGGCTCCAAAAATTCATGGAAAACACCACAGCTACTAACTCAAGATCATGGGTGGAATAGTTATGTTCATGAGGATGAAACTGTCGAGACCCATAAGAAACAACTGATCATTGCTACATCAGAACACAACCTAACCCCAGATGTAAAGCATCGCGGGAAAAATCCAACTGAACTCCCTCTACTAGAAGACAAAGAACTAGAGCACTTACTAACTTCTTCTTTATATACTCAAATGCTACCTGACAGTGATTAGTCCATATGAATTCATGATCCTTCCTGGTCAAAGCTGTCATAGGAGTCGCAACTCAAGAGAAATTGTCTACAAACCTCTTGTAGTAGCCTGTGAGACCAAGGAATCTTCACAACTCTCACATTGTCTTGGGGGCTTCCCAAGACACAGCTTCTTCTATAATTTATTGATCCACAACTACCCCCTACTGGGGCATAACATTACCCATGGAACAAACTTCTCGAGCCCAAAACTCACACATCGACAATTTCCCGAATAGCTGTTGTTGATGAAGAACTCTGAAAACAGCATGTAGATGCTCTACATACTCCTCCTCGGACGTGGAGTACACAAGGATATCATCGATGGAAACCACCAAAAACTTTTATAGGAACTTATGGAACAGAGAATTCATAAATCCCATGAACATAGATGAAGCATTCGTCACACCGAACGATATTATGATAAACTCATAATGCCCAAGAGGACAAAAGAAAGCAGTTTTCTGGATATTCTTATTCTTCACACGCATTTCATGATATCCTAACCGTAAATCAATCCTTGAGAACCAACTTGAACCCTTCAGTTGATCGAATAAATCATAAATCCTTTAAAGAGTATAGATATTATTTACTATCACTTTGTTTAAGCAAAGATAATCGACACACAACCGCAAGCTTATGTCATCCTTCTTCATTAACAAAACTATTTCACCCCACGGTACCACACTCAGCTGAACACAACTACACTATAACAGACCATCAATCTATATACATTTCTCTCACAAATCAGAAGAGGCCATACTATATGAGGACATAGAGATAGGAGATGCTCTTGTTTTTTGCTCGATCCCAAACTAAATCTCTCATCGAGGGGGTAATAATACAACTTCTTTATGAAAGACGTCAGTGTACTCTTATACGACCCTAGGAAGTGACAACTACTAAACCTTTGAAGAACACAACATCATCTCATCCATCATGGATGATAAGGATGGAACACGCCTATGACATATCTGAGGGTGTCGCTCTCCAATGAACACCACCATCCCTCTAACCACATTGAAGAACACAACCTTCCTTCTGAAGAAATCCACAATAGCCTGCACAAAATACAACCAATCCATGCCAATGATGACATAATATGGTTTTATTCATAAATATAGGAAACCTCCCCAAGAGTGGTGCTTCCCCAATACTAGCTCATAGTTTCTACATACTTCAAACAAGTCAACTCAGCCTCCAACTGGATTAATCAATGCCAAGGGCACTAGAGGCCTCTCTACCTCAATTCCCAAATCATGGAAAAGGGTAAGTGTTATGAAATAGTGTGTCTCTCTTTTATCAAAAAATTCATACAACTTGGTAGAAAACAAGAAAAGGGTACCTCGAATGACATCTGGCTCGCCTGGTGCTGGCAACGCTAAAGCATGAAGCTGACCATGACCTCCTCCATGACCTATCTGACCTTGATGACGACCACCACCATGGTCGTGCTCTTCTATTTGAGGACGGGGAGCATCATTGGGATATCCCCTTCCTACCCCATCTACCCTATGATGATCAAAAGATGGTGCAACCTACTGCAGCTGCCTCAGCTGGAATTGCCTCAATAGAGGAACATGGAGCGGAAAACCTGGTTCAAGATGACTGCTCTAAAATTTCGGGAACTCTCACTGCTAATGACCTCGACCACCCAAAAAAAATAAGTTCCTGATCCCTTGTAATAGGCCTATGATATGCTGCCCCTGGATAAATGAGATGTTGAGGGCTGGGACCTACCCCCAGCCGAACAGAAACTCTTCTGCCCCGAAAACTAGGAACCTCAGACCACATTTTTGCTTTGTGTGGAATCATGATGACTCCCCTCCCACGATGATCCGGTTCTGGAAAAAGTCCTCTCGACAACCTATCCCCTGGCCAGCACATCATGATATTCCTTCATCATAAATGGGGTGACCTAGCGCTAGATATATAGAGGCAAATCCTCCTCAAAATTCATTTCCCTGGCCTCCTGATCTGGCAATAGGTCTGAAGCATATCGCAAAAGGTTCTTGAAATACATTCCAAACACTCACACATCGGTGCTCCTTATCGAAGGGTAAACAGCTCTTAGCGACTAGACGCCTTTACAGTGTAAGAAAGAAACTCGACTCTCAACAAGCCTTAGAACTCCTCCCATGAGATCACTGACTCCTCGCAATCCCCGAGAATCATGAACCACAACATCCTCTCTTCTCCACGCAACATCGTCACAACCAGGGACACCCAGTGCTCCTTTCGAGTATGGATCGAACTGTATCCTATATCGACCTCCTCCATCCATTCTTCTGTGAATGTATCTGAAATGAATCCCTCGTACATCTGTAGACTCTGGCGCTCAAATTATCGGAGTGTCCTCCTCCAAGTGTCATCATTGTCGACCTCTACCCGACGGTGATCTACTGGTACAACCTACTAGTCATCTTCTATGCGATCCTAACGAGGACACCAACCTAGAGCCGTACATGTAAAATAAAAAATATTTAGAGATTCTAAACCTAGAATATGGGATACTCATCATTAATTAATTATTTATTTATTTTATTTTATACATTTTAGGTTAACCTATCCCAAGGTCTACCCATTCACACACATGCACCAAGAAGAATGATGCATGATCATTTCCAATGTCTCTACCCTATAACTAGTATCACCTTGTTTAGTATCCCTTGTAAACATAAAGGTTCGTACATCAGAGCATAGGGGGAACTAAAAGCCTATGTATCATCTAGTCTATGGTGTTTACATCACTGGCTAAACATGAATGACACTATTTCCCTACCAACCCATGCAACCTCACATGTGCCTAACTCCATAATTCATCCTATCTCTCAACCTGACCTCTGATACCACTCTGTCATGACCCCCTCCTCACAAAGTGTAACCCACCTGGTCCGGCAATGTGATAAGGGAGATAATGACCCCCCGAGTCCCACCTCCATTAGGCCCCCAGTTGGCAACTAGCACTGAGGGTATAGCGAACACACAAATGGGAGGCATTTCCCTCTATGAGAACACATGCAAAGGAGAGGGATAATATAGACACAAACAAACTCAAACTCAACAAGTAAGATAAAAGAAATACCATGTACAAATATGAAATTTCATGAAAAACTACTACAAATGAAAGGATAAAAACTACAAGTACCCAAAACAATATAAAACAGTAGCAACCACAAGCCTGAATAGCTCATGCAACTGCAAGCTAGTAGTAACCAGCCTGATCTCCAACCAGCTCCAAGTGAATTGAAAATTATTTTATATATACATATTGTGAGTATAAAATTAAACTCAGTAGTATCCTCCCCAAATCCTCTCATCAAAAAGTAAAGAAATGATGCTAAAGAACGTTGCACAAAAAGTGAAACTAACTCATCACCTAAACAGGTATACTATGTTCCCCGCATCACCATGGATACCCTCACCATGTAACGAAAACAAGAGTATATAATATAATAAAGAATGTCAAGGGTACCCCACTACTACTTCCCCACTGGTTTTCTACTTTTCCCTAACATCTCATGTCCTAAGCATCTCTCTCCAAAAAGGATTTCCCGTAGACACCTAAGAGAAGCACCACAACAAGCACCTCGTGAAACAAAACCATCACGTCCACATAAGCAAAGTAACTAGGTAGTTTATGGGAGCCAACATAGCTCAAAAAACGTGTATCATACATCAGGTATTATACCTCAATCCATTACAACCCATACACAGAGTAAGGATCCTGAAGTCATCATAGCTTATACACATTACACCTATAGTAGTCTATAGAAATCTATATCCAGAATATATGTGTGTGAATAACCACAATCCATTACATCTATCTACACACATATATGATGAAAACTATCCAATGTGCCTACCAACACAAGTAACTACCAAGAGAAGACAACAGGGCCAAAGGGGGTAGTCATCCATCCATCCTCCCACTGGAATGTTTGGAAAAACACCCCCCTGGGCTCAGAATCAACGATGTGTCAATTAAACTTACTGACAGGGAGGAGTAGCGTATAGAAACATAAAAAGTACAGAATCTACTATAGCTCATGACAACACTATGAGAATAACCAAGTCTTAGAATCAACTACAACTAATGTCTCTCGGACTCTAGGATGCTACTTCTAAGACTATGTATCTTATAAGAACACAAACATTTAAATATCTTTAATAAATTACTTCATTCCATTTTTAACAGTTTCACTTTACGTTAATTAATTATTTAAACATTAATTAACCAATAAAAATTCTACATTAAATTTCATTAGCATCACACTCAATGTACATTGTTCCTTCAAATAACGACCTCAGCATTTTGCCACAGCTAGCTCCAAACCCCATGGGTTAACATCATTTATTCGATTATTTTTTTACATCAATACTTTCCCATATTCCTAGGAATTATTGAAAAACAATCTCTTCTTCTAAACATAAGGGGATCAACACGGTGAGTAGATTAACTACCCGTCGAGTCTATGCCACCTATAACAAGAATGTAGACCCATCCTTTATTGAGAAGCTAATCACGTAAAGCACGTTGCATACCCCACACATCATTTCCCCTTTGAGAAGAATGGCAAGCAAGACCATATGCCTTGAGTAGTTGGAAAACTGAAGCAGATAAACAACCAAAAAGAATCAGTAGAAAACCAAACACTCACATCTAACCCATTTCATCATCCCTAGTGTCCTCCCTAACACCCACATGCATAAACCGATGCATCTCGCCACTCTAGGCATCAACTAATACAACAATCAGTAGGCCTCCATACCCCTATATATCACAATAGCCATCCGAGCTCACATCACAACACAAGCAGCAGGAAAACAACAATAATATCGGTTGGGCTCTTAGCCCTTGAACAAGAAAAATGGTAACTCAAAACCCTTCATGGAATTATCAAACAATAAGTTCTTTAATCCATCTTAAATTAACTAATTTATTATTCATTGGTTCCATATTCGGGAAACCTAAAGCATAATCTATCAAAAATAATTTAAACATACTTGTGGCACCAATTTGACTAACATTAAAAAATTCAACAATAATAACCAGATTCATTTACATGCCTCTCTATCTTTATCCAATAAATTACCAATTAATTCTGGTTTATGTTCTTCACCAATTTCCATCAAGAACGAACAAATAAACAATGAATGAATAGATATCCCACTATCTAGGAAAAACAAGAGGCAATACCATATGATTGACACCAATTTATTTATCTGGTTCAACTATTTATTATGTCAATTCCATTGTGATCCATGGGCTAAAACATGATAACTCTATAGTTAAATGTAAAAATAAAAGAGAAGCAACAAATCCCATACCATAAAAATGTTCTTAAGGATATTTGTACAAAAACGATCAACTCAACGGATCATGATTGCCTCCTCCTGTGACACTACATCCACCCAAGGATGTCACGGCACGACCGCATCAACTAAAACCCAAGAAACTCTATTAGATGCATGGAGATCACAATTCATAATATTTAAAGGAGAAACAAGAGAATGTGATCCAAAAAGAATGATGATAAATTAGACTTTATATCGATGATTGAAGGATACTACTTGGTTGCACCAAAATAAGGGGTGCACTTGGAGTAAGAAGAACGTCGAGGGAAACCAATCCATCGAGAAAAGATTAATCTCGCAATTACTATATGAAGGAAGGAAAGGTTTGAGCATCTCGCACCAGATTACAAGGAGAAAGAACATGGGAGGAAAATATCTTGTCCCTTTAGAAGATTTAGCAGAGCATCAGATTAAGATACATTGGATTTTCCATTGAAATCAGATCGCATTAAACCACATGGTTTGACCAAGTAAATGCATCCCCAGGCTTATGAAAATTAATATACGAGTTATGGGATTTGATTTGGCCTTAAATACATTAAAACAAGTCCATAAATTCCTTTTATTTCGAAGAAATCGTTAAACTAGAGAAACTGGAAAAATTTGGAAATTTGGAAATGGAAATGTGACACAGTTCTAGAAACATTGTTCCTAAGCTGTGACACCATTTCTGACTCACCGTTTCTCTCTCACCGTTTCTGTCTCATAGTTTCGGTCTCACCATTTATGTCTCATCATTTATGACTCACCATTTCTGTCTCACCTTTTCTCACTCACCATTTTTGTCTCACCATTTCTGTCTCACCATTTTGCTGACACCATTTTTGACTCACTGTTTCTGTCTCACTATTTCTGTGACACCGTTTCTGACTCACTATTTCTGTCTCACTATTTCTGTCTCACCATTTCTGAATAACATTTTCTATCTCATTGTTTATGTCTCACCATTTCTATCTCACCGTTTCTGACTCACCATTTTTGTCTCACCATTTCTGTCTCACTGTTTCTATGACACTGTTTCCGAGTCACCATTTATGTCTCACCATTTATGACTCACCGTGACACTATTCATAAAACTAGAAACACTGTTCACAGAACTGTAAATTTGGAAAAGTGTTGGGGATGAGTCACCTTGACCTCCCATAACACCTCAAACACCAAATTTTAGAAATAGGATAGACTAGAGAGGTCCGGGCCATTACATAACATCTTCTTCAAAGAGAAATTTATTATCATAACTAAAACCTTATTAGGGGAGATTCAAAATAAAAAAGTACATTAGGATGTGGTAAGGTAATTAAGTAATATATATGGATTATTATTTAGGGAAAAAGTGCTTTTATGTGTAAAAAGAAAAGGAAAGGGGTGGCCTTTATATGTGTCGGAGACGACACAAAATGAAATTTTTGAATAGAATATTATGTACCCACAATTTTAACATGACATAAAGCAAAAAAATTAGTCATTATAAAAATGTAGAGTATATATGTTTGAAATATGTAAATAAAATTTGTTCTCGACATGTTTTAGGTTATTTCACCCAATATATTTTTAGTTTTATCCATAGTAAACTCGTTTTAACATTAACTATGGTAAATAATTTTTACAATATTTAATATTTATTATGGAAAAAATCATGTTTATTTTTTTGATAATATTAATTTTGATGATTAAAAATATGGAATAATTTTTTCTATATTCCAACCATTTTATTAATTTTTTTTAATTTAATATTAAACCCCTAGACTTGATGAAATAGATGGTTTCCAATGAGAAAAGTTTCAAATAATTAGAATCTGTTTATATAAAAATTCAATATAATATTTATTCGAATGATATAAATTGGATTAATATATATATTATTTTTTTAATTAGTCTTTTAAAATTATATAAAAATATTATCCTATAAATTCATTGAATGAAAATGTAGTTTAAAATATTCTAGTATTTAACTTTATTCACTAAAAAATTTATCTTTTCAAAAAATTATTAAAATTAAATATAAGAAAATTTTGAAATTATTATCTAAAATACTATGTTAATTATTTCAAATAAATTTTCTATACTTTTTAAAAAAGAATTAAAATAATTGTGAAATATGCGACAAAAATGATTTTCTAAAAAATGTACTCTTTAATTATAAAATTCGATTTATTTTTATTTATGGTCTTGAAAACTCTAAAATGAGTGCTTAAATTTTGAATGAATATGTTATATATATTTTTTTAAAATTGATTCACTGAAATTAATTTTTTATTTATTTAGGTAAAATTCATTTGTGTGGAAATAAAGAGTTTTTTAGGAAAATATTTCATTTATTTTAAACTTTGTTCTTATTTTCAGTTCTAAATAATTATTCATAAAATAATTAATCTTATATACATGTATAAACCATATATTTTTATAATTGAGTTAATATTTTTCATACCTACCATTCTGCTGGCTCTGTGATAATTATCACATTAATTAATAACAATTTAAAAGAATGTAATGTTCATTAAAACTTATGGTTGCGTGTTTCAGAATCTATCAAAGAATTTAAATTTATTTGAAAAATACTATTTTATAAAAAATAGGGAATTATACAAAGTCCCTCACTAAATTAGTGATTTATAAATAAAAAATATTCATCATTATCATTGTTGAGATTAATGATCTCTTTTATTGGAGACAATTCTCACTGTACCCATTCCTAGATCCCATTATCATCCAAAAAATCCATCTCCACATAAGATTTCATTCCTCTATGAAACTCTAGGGTCTTGTTCATATCTCTTCCTAATTTCCAATAATAAGGATTAAATAAAGCACGATTAGTTTAAGACCATGAAATAGTTAATAAATTAATAAATTTACTTATTAATCCACTCATGACCAATCTTAAAACAAATTCTTGCTACACAAAAATGTGATGTTGCATGTAGGGTAAAACATATATGCCAAACATAATGAAGAACACTAATTTCTCATCTAATAAACTGATTGAGATATACTCTCTTATTTCAGAATAACTACATGTGCATGATATATTGTATTTAATATTTTTATTAAATCAGCAATGAGGCCCTCTATGTTACAAATTTCCCCACTTGACCCACACCCAACTCATGAAATTTTTTAAAAATATTGAAAACATATTGAAATAATAATTTGGTATTTCAAAAAACCCCATATAAAATCTTTGAAAATAATTCAATAAAATTTATAAAATTTATTCTATATCACACCTCATAATTTGAGGGATGTTAAGAATTCCCTATTAGAGGTTTTTTTTCCTTGGGAAGTGTATATATATCTCCTCTCCATATATTTTTTAAAACATGGATCTCATGTCATATTTTTACTCCAATGTCCTCTACATATGGTGATTATTATACTACTAAAAAATGACTTATAAAATTGTTATCCCTTGTAACTCCTCCCACATATCTACTAATGATACAAAAATTGCAGAATTCTAAATTCTTGATTATAATGAATGAATTTAATATTTTTTTAAAACAATATGATTAGTGGGGAATTCACAGTGCTATAAATTAATGAAAAATGTATTTATGAAAAAAAATCCATTATTTATTTTCTCAATAGTAAAAAAATATTTAAATTAATATTAGCACACACAATTACATAATAGAATAATATGATTAATATAATAACAAAAAACAAAATTAATAAGTAAACATTATTTTTTTAACAATATATTTTTACTTATAGATTCTATTATAAAATTTAACAACATAATATTTATATAAAAAGAACACGTTTTGAACCATGTGTTAATATATGTACAATCATATGACTTATATATTTCAATAATAATGTACAAATAAGTACAGAGATATTTATATATGTAATACTAAAAAATATTCTATTTATTAGTAAAACTCAATAAATTTATAACTAATTAGAAATGTAAAACATATATATTTATTAATTTATACCACAACACACATCAAAATTAAATGTGGTGAACTCCAAGATGTCACAAATGAATCAACAACTTTTTCATATACTTTAACAATAATCCAATAATGTTTTCTCTTTTTTGAGTATGTGGTGTGTGTATTGAGATTTTTTAATGCTTAAAATGGAAGGAACGCACATTAGGTCATTCCAACCACACCATGTATTAGAATTACATTAATTTTATTCCTATTATTCCTAAATATATCAAAAATTTCACTAAGAGTTCGAGGAAGACCCTTGATTTTTTCTTAGTTTTTATCAAATAACATATGTTTTGAACTAATATATTAATTTTAAATAAAAAACACACACTTACAATACTTTTGAATAAACAAAACATCATGATGTTAATAAATTCATTCTAAAAAGGTAAAATTTAATCCTTGAACATTATACTATATTTTCACAACAATACTATAACAATTACGTAGACTTAAGAAAGTGAAACTAATTTTTAACTAAAATAAGAGAATGAAATTAGAAATACTATGCTTCAGTCATTAAAAAATCCAAAATTTTGAATGAAATATGGTTCATTATTCTATTTTATATATGGATGAATGAAATTTTTTTAAGAATATGAATTAAAAATGAGTATTTTTTAATATTATTTAGTCAATGATTCCTATTTTGGTATTCATAAAATCATTAAATAAGGAAAATCTAGTTTATGAAATATCATTTACATCAAAAACTAGTTTTTTGGACTTAATTTATATATAAAATACATAATGGTAGTCCTAATATATTTTATGTACTGTCTAAGAAATAATTATCCATTTTGGGAATGTGATGCACATTTTATACTAAAATATAATGTTTAAATTTAAAACATTCACCCACTATTATTCATAACACTCAATAGAACATAACTATATTATTGTTATACCTATATTCTCTAAAAAAACTTAGGATAATTTTGTTGGAGTTTAATGACAATAAAAGAGCATTTTAATGGATTTGATAATGGGGTTCCCATTTTAAGGTAAAATATATCTTTTATATTTGAAAACAGACACTCTTAGTCTTTTTAAATAAACATAAAATCTATATTATGCGATGATATTTTCTAAACGACTCTATTGAACAAATAATACATTTTTTTTAGAATCATGACAATATGAACTTATTTGTTCATTTTTTTAGAATGTGACACATGTTTTCCAATAAAAATTACTTTTAAATTATAAATATTCCCCTCAATCACATATAACTAAAATAAATGTCAATAAATTACAAATTTTAATATGAGTAATTTCTTGTGACATTTCTATATTTAATTATTTGTTATACACTAATTTAGGGATTTAATATTAATATTATCTTGAAAATCCTCATTAAATCCCAAAACAATATAAGGGAAAATATTATTTTATCTTAATAAACTGAAATCATACTTCATTACTCATACTTAATGGATTTATTTATTGATATATTTTCATAAATATTTGTTATGTACTACTCTTTTAGACACATTTTATGATAATAAATTAAATAAATATTCCATAAAGAGACACCTTTTGGAAGAATGTTTCATATATTGCAACAAAAATGATATTGATCATTTATATGAGTATGAATCAATCTAATCATATATAAATTAATTATAATATATATTTTTGATATATTTTAATAATTTAAATAAATTAATAGTTAATAATTTTTTCAACTAAAACTGTATATATTTAAAAACTAAAACATTAAATAGACATCAGTAAAGTAATTTGAGTTATTCTATGGGTTATAAAATCATTAATAATCATTATTCATTAGTAACCTTAATATTATTGTATTAACACATGTATTTATTGAATTATATTTATTTAATTCTTGAATTAAATAGTTACCTTCATTATGTTTTGTAATTCTTAAAATTAATAATTTATTATATGGTTAATTATTTAAATCATTAACTTTTCAATCATAGAATTTTAATTTGACAAAAAATATCATTTTTTAATTCATAATGGTGAAATTATATATATATATTTTATTTATTAATTTAATGGAAAATTTTAATTTCGAGTGAATAATAAAAAATACAGTTTTTTTATAAAATCTATATTTTCTAGTCACGTCAGGATCACATAATTGAGGTAGAAATTATATTTAATTTTTTGAATAATTAATTAATGATTATGTAATAATAATATTTTACAAAAATAATTTAAAACATGAAAATTATATTCTATTCATTATATGTATAAAAATTATTGTCAGTGCTGACGCAGTGCCTGCGCAACACTTGCAATGTCATATTTTGTTATTTTTTAATAATTGCATGCTAAAAATTATTTTCAAGGATATTTTATTAATTATTGTGTATAATTTATGTTTTTTAATCTAATTTATAATTTTTTAGTCATACGACATTAATCTTATCCAAATGGATATGCAATGCTCGTGCAAGGCAAGAACAACTAATATAACAAATTTAAGATGATATATTGACATGTATATGAGTAAATATAAATAAAGAATTAATATTTAAATTTATTATCAACCTAATTAAATTATTTTTATGGAATTAATTAATTTTTATATTTTATATATTAAATAATTAACATTAATGAATGTGCAATGATGATTCAGTTCCTATGATAGCATAATAAAAATAAACAATTGTTATTACTAAAATTATAAAAATTATTAATTGAATTTTTTTTGGAATTTTTTTTATATAATCATTTTTAGACCATTATCATATTTTGATTTGAATTTGGGACACTTTGGACCCACATGGATCACATTAGGTGCTTTATGTTATTTTTATTAAAAAGACATGCAACTTGTTCACACTATAATTATCAATAAGTATAATATTTAAAAATGTTATTTTCTAAATTTATTTTTCAAAAAAGAAAAGTTTTGTAAATATAATGAAATTATATATCCCCTAGAATTTCATTTTTAATTTTTAGGTAATAAATATTTACACTAATGAATGAACAATTATGATGCAGTAAACATTTAATTAATGAATAAATCAAATTAATGACATTAAAAATAATAATATAAATAAAATTTTATATTTTTATGATATTTATTTTATTAAAATGTTTAATATAATGTGTATATTATATAATTAAAAAAAGTATTGTATTTATAAACATTGATTTGATGTGTTTTAAGTCATAGTTCAGAATAGTTTTTACATTGAAACAAATTATTTTTCATGAATAAAATATATTATTGAATTATTTACAATTCCCAATAATAATTAATAAGTCCAAATAAGATTATAATATTTCTAAAATTTAATCCCATTTATTTTTTAGTCCTTTTTTTAATTCTTAAAACCTACAATATATTTAGGATATTTTAATAATTTGAGTAATTCTTATATTACCCCACACCTCACATATAAAAGGAGGATCGTTCCTTCACACTATTCATTCCTCGAGCCTTTTGAATAATCTATATTAATATAAATTACCACCTCATAATCCATTTTTACATTATAATTCTCCATGTATCACAAAAAGACCAATTCTAGTAGCCTTAATGAGGTCTTCAAAGATAATGTTTCAAAAGGTAAGATATCCTTATTCTTCTCTTTCAAATCAATTCTCACTTCTTCCTTATCCTTACCACTTATACAATGATTAATAAAAACTAAGTATCATATATATATACAAGTATTTATTTATTTTTAAGGTAAAATCATCATAAAATCTATAATGTTATCATATTCTTAAATAATGAAATCGTCGTCTGTGGTGTGTCCGTTCACCGACTTCGTGAACGATGATTTTCTGTTTCCCTTTTACCGAAATCATGGAATGTTTAAATTAAAATATTATTGTTAAAAATGTCATAAATATATATATTATATCACTTTTGGATTATTTTTTCATTTTTACAAGTAATACCATAAATAAACAGTCCTTGGAAACAATGAATAGAATGCACCCGAAACAATAAAAATAACAAAATATGATTAATAAATGTGTAGAAAATTTTATAAGAAGATGATTTAAGGTATTATAAATTTTTTTTTACTTTTATAATAGATTACAAACACACTAAAAACCATTATACTGGAGGTTTACCATATTTTTTAGGAATTGTAGACTGAGGTAAGGAACTCTTTTACTGAAACGTTGTTTCAAATGTCTTGTAGAATTATTCTTCTTAAATCTTTCTTGTTCAAGTCCATCATTTAAAAAATGATTTTATGATTGTATTTTTATTTATATTATTGTTTTCATTTATCTCAAATTCTTCTATATGGTATCTTTCTCATTTATTATGTATGTGATTTCCTTTTGAAATAATTTTAAATGTATATTTTTTGAAAATTCAAAAAAAAAAGACTATTTATTTATATAAGAAAGGATAAGTATCTCCTTATTTAAGGAATATTTATTATTATAATTTATTATTAATTTATTTAAAAGTTATTTTTAAGGAATATAATTTCATTTTTATGTGTATAACTTTTCTATTTTAAAACTTATTATGAAATATGAAATTAGTTTTCAAAAGGGTTTAAATGAGTTATCAAGATCATTATTAATGATATGTTCCTTATAGATTTTTTCTCATCTTTTGATACTATTATAGCTCAAGATATGTTGGATTGAGCACCATTATGTATCAAGATATGATGCTTTGAGACCCATTATAACTAATGATATGTTGGGTTGATCTAATTATAGATCAAGATATGATAGGTGAGCCCCAATATAACTCTCCAATGCATTGGGTACTACAAAGAATGAAGTTAACTGAATGGTTATTTCATGTATAAGGGTGAATGTAATGATGATATGGTAAAAATGTAATAAGGAATCTATATGATGTTTCGATGCATGTAAATGTGTTTTTTTGAAATTTGTTTCAACGGTTTTTATGTTATCATGTGACTAATTTTTTTCTTTATATACCTTGTTGAGATTTTTATGCACATCCTATGTTTTTGAAAAAAAATTAATAGTATTCAATATATGTTAAAAGAATTGTGATGGTGATAGTTTAGATAAATATAATTAGTAATTTAGTCATTATATTGGAAAAATATGATTTAACTTATGGGTTTTCTAATACCCCTAATCCTTGACCAGAAAATGTACTCGATTGTATAACATACAATGCATTATTAAATTATATTATTTTAAAATAAACCACATATTTTATTAATTAATATATATATTTGGATTCATGGGTTCACATTTGGTATCATAGGAATGGTCGAGACAACTTTAGAGATTAGACATTATAAAATTTTAAAATTTAACGATAAAATTTTCTTTTGATCAAATTAATTATGTACACATAATAAGATAGTTTTTCTTAACTATCAATATGTAAATTTAGAATTAAAAGTAAGATGAATGAATTTTTAGGGCGTAATTCATTTAGGTTTAGAGAATGTACCAACCCGGGTATTTATAGAAAAATATTTATACGATTGTGGATTTTAATAGTAATATTCATTATATTAAGTAATTAATAAAATTAATAATTTATTATATGATACATTATTTATGTAAATATTTTTAAAATTATTGCATTTCAATTTCTAAAAAATAATTTAATTTTTTAATTAATTATTTTGAAATTATATTGGTATGATTTTTTTTAATTTTAAAAAAATATAAAAAAATAGTGTTTTTGAAAATATGTTATTTTTATGATGATATGAAGAGATACTTGTGATATAAAATTTATTAAATTTTGTTAATAATTAAATAGTGATATTATAAGAGAAATATTGTTCATAAATAATTTATTATATGAAAATTATGTTCTCTTAATTATAAGTATTAAAATTATTATCAGTGCGGATGTAGTGCCTGCACAACATTGACAATGTCAAATTTGCTTCATTTTTAATAATAAATTTGTAATTTTTTACAGACTATTTTATTAATTTTTATGTATTATTTATAATTTATATCTATTCATTTTGAATTTTATATATTTATAATATTCATCTTATCCAAATTCCTTTGGAAATCTTGGGCTGGGCAAGAAAAGACAAAATTTCAAATTTAAGATGTTATCTTGACAGGTATAGTAGTGAATATATACAATGGATGAATTTAGAATTTTATTTGGAACTAATTAACAATTTATTAATTAATTTATTTATTATTTGTTTTTATATATTATATAATCTGCATTAATGTTTCTACAATGCTGATGCAGTGCCTGTCCAAGGATCAGAAATATAAATAATTTTTTTTTCTAAAATTATAAGAAATATTAAATGACCTGAATTATGGCTCAAACATTTAATATAATAATTTTACAAATAATATCATGTTCTTATTCAAATTTGGGTGATTTTGGACCCACATTGATCAGATATTGTTCTATATATAATTGTTTTAAAAATAAATACAGCATGTTCAAACTATAATTTTAAATAAGTATAATATTTTAATATGAGGTTTTATAGAAGATTCTTTCAAAAAAAAATATTTTATGGGAATATAATAAAATTTTATTTCTAATATTTTTTTTAAAATAGTTTATAAATTTTTACATTAATAGAACAAACAAATATTATGGATTAAAGATTTAATTAATGAATATATAAAATTAATGACATTAAAAATAATAAAATAAATTAAAATTAAAATTTTAACGTTAATTAATGAATTCCCTAGACGGATATTAAATGTATGTGATGTAATAGAATAATTAATTAAAATTTCTATCTTTTATTTTGATCTATTTAAATTAATATTTTTAAAAAGTTTTTATTTTGACCAATAATATTTTTCCTGATTAAAATATAATATAAAATTATTTAAAAATACGAAAAATATTTAATAAGGACAAATGGGAAAATTATTTGAATTCATTGAAATCCAATTTAGTTTTTAGGTCTTTTTTTGGATTTCTTTAACCCTGTAATATATTTATTATATTTTCATAATTTGAGTAAATCCCAAGTAACCCTTCACCTCACTTATAATAGGAGGCCCTTTCCTTAAACAATATTCATCGCATAGTGCCTTCTTACTGGACTATATTATTCCAAATTCCCTCTTATGAATTCCATCACACATTATTTTTCTTTCGGACTGACAGAAATACCACTTCCAAGAGCCTTAACGAGGTCTTCAAAGATAAATTTTCAAGAGGTAAGATATCACTCTTCTATATCGAATTCATTCTCACTTCTACCTCATTCTTACATGTTATCCAATGATTCATGAAAAATATAATATTATATATATATATACTAATATTTTGTTGTTTTTGTGGTAAAATAATCATAAAAACTCAAATAATCATAAAAACTCAAATAATCTCTTAATAGTCTTAAATAATGAAATTGTCTCTCGTGTTGTGTCAATTCACCGCCTTCATGGACGATGATTTTTTGTTTCCCTTATATTAAAATCATAGAAAATTTAAATTCAAATGTAATTATTTAAAATTACCTAATTATATGTTATATAACTTCTAGATTATTTTTTCATTTTGACTAGGATGTCCATAAATAAACCAACCATGCAAACCATGAAAATAACACAACTAAAAAAAAGAAGGTAACAAAATATTGTTAATCAATGGGTAGAAAATGTTATAAGAAGATAATGTAAGGTATTATAAAAATGAGGTTAGTTTTGTAATAAATTAATAACAATATTCAAACCATTATACAAGAGGATGGAATAGTTTTGAATGTAGTCGAACCTGAGGTAAGGGACTCTTTAACTAATTTTTTTGAAATATATTATAGAATTATTCTTCAAAATCATTATATTTCGTCTCCATGTTTTAGAAATGGTTTTTATGAATTCATTTATTTTGGAATTAATTTTTTAATGTCCATCATTTATTTTTAAAAAGGGATCTTTCTCATTTTTTACATAATGGACTTTCCTTTGAAATATTTTTTATGTATCTTTTACAAAAAATAAATAAAATACATTTTTTATTATATAAGTCAGCAGGTATTTCTCCTTAATTCATGACTATTTATTATTATAACGTGTTATTATATTTTTTCAAATTTATTTTTAAGGAATGTAAAATTTTTTATGTGCGTAACTTATATATTTTTAATGTTATCTTAGAATATGAATGTGTTTTACTCAAGGGTATGAATGAGTTATCAAGAGAAATTTTCATGATTTTTTCCTTGATGATTGTTTATTTTGGATTGATCCCATTATATCTCAATATATATTGGTTTCAGTACATTATAGCTTAAGATAAGTTGGATTTAACCCAATATATATCAAGATATGATAGGTGAGTCCCATTCTTGCAAAATATATGATTGGTTGAGCCTATTGTAGCTCAACATATGAAGAGTGAGCCCCATTATAGCTATCCAATGCATTGTATGATCCCAAGATGAAATTTGAATGAATTATTATTACATGTGTACGGGTATATATAAGAGTGATATGGTTAAAATGACCCAAGGCACCTACGTGATGTTTCTATGGATGGTAATTAATTTTTATGAAATGCATTTCAATGTGTTTTATGTTATCACATGACTAAAGAACCATATCTTTATATCCCTTACTGAGATTTTTGTGCTCATCCCATGTTTTTAAAATGTTTTTAAAAAGATTACTAATAAGTTAAAAGGAAATTTATGGTGCTAGTGTGGATGAATCCAATTAGTTATTTTTGGATTTATTTTGCAAACATTGATTTAATGTATGGATTGTATAATTCCCCAAATCCAATATGAGAAAGGCCCTCAATTTGTTAATATACTATTTATTTTTTTGCAATATTTTATAAAAAGTACACATCATATTTTATAAAAAAAATTGGAGTTTAATGTTCATGGATTTACACTTATATATATATATATTTTTTTAGATTTTTTCTGAACATTAAAAAATATAAGAAATTTTTAATGAAATATGTTCCAAAAAAATTATATACCTTAAATAATTTCTATATATAGTAATCCATTTATTTCATATTTTGTTTTAGTTTTCTTAAATAACTTACTAATAAATATGTGAGAATAACACATCAAAATAAAGGAATATTGTTTAAACATATTATGTAATATATAATCAAAGAAATATAAATGTTGAATATATAATTCTTACTATATAAAAAGGTTCATCATGTGAATAATATTCATCGATTACTATTGATTCTTTATAACAAATATGGGTACTTATATATTAGAGAACATAACTAACCTAGTAAGAAACTGTTTAATTCAAATACATAATTTATAATAAAAATGAGATAAATTTACCTATAATATTATTAATAATTTAATAATTATATTAATTTTATAGATATGTTCATTAAATTATAATTTATAATGGTGGATTCAAACCAGTATTTATAAAAAATAGTCATACTTGGAAGAAAAAAAACTCAATAGACAGTTGGTCATATATGTATAACTTAAAATCAAATTGAACATAACTAAAATATTTGTAATATGAAATTAAAAGTTATTTTATTATCATTAGATATATTTATTTGATTATAGGGTAAATCTAGGCCCTCTTATCTACAGTTATTATGAAATAGATAATACCTTTATATTCGTTGGAATTGTTTTGTGTTTCCCAATTTTTGATTACATACATTAGTTTATAAGCATGTTAATTACTATAACATTAATTGAGAACAATAAAATCTTGAAATAAAATTCCCATTTCTTATCAATAGTATTAAAAAGAGTTATTATCAATGATACAAGCATTGAAATATCTTATTTGACCATTCAAATACTATCTTTTAAAATGAGAATATATATCTCAGTTTTTTATTGTGTGTTACATGTTTGTCTACTTTCACATGGCCTATTAGTAATGATTTATTATAAATGGTACACCATGAATATTATAAATCAAACCTCTAAGAGTGACTTTGAGTGTGGGTGATTTTAGAAAAAATTTATATATCATTTCAAGAAGAAGCATCTTATGAAATTAAATAATCAATACTTATTTTGTACAATAAATTAGAAAAAACTATAAAAAGATGATTACTTATACAATATTATTCTTAGGAGTAAAAAACCATTTACACTTGAATTGTTCAAGATAATTTTTTGTGGTTGGTTTACCAATTACGGATGTTTCATTAAAATTATTTTTTTTCATAATTAATGTTAATTCTAAAATAGCAGTTCATTAATTTGTAATTTTATTTAAAAAAATTATTTTAGAGGATTATTCTTCCATTATTGACCATTAATTAGCTATTAACAAGGCAAGAATCCAAAAATTGAGCCCTTAAACCCCTATATATTGTCTTGGAAGATATGGAACCACTAAAATTTGTAATTTTGCATCTATAGTAGATAAATTAAATCATTCTTTAATGAGATAATGAAAGAAAGAGTCTATAATTTTTTTTAAAAATAATAATGGAATAATAATTTTCATTAGTTTAATTTTTTTTGATTATCTAATATTTATTGAGTGTTTACATATACTTGTTCTCTCTTATTACTTACGTAATAGTACTTCTACACCACATGATGTATAGATTAAATAATAGGTGGATTTAAGTGATCAATTATCACTACATCACTGATACACTATCCATTTTCCTATATCACAGTTTTTAGTAAAAATTAAAAGTATGTACTATTTTTTGACTTCATTATTCCCCATACTTGGAATAATTTGACAACATGTCTAATTTTATACATATTTAAGATTTATTTGCCTCTATTATCTATTTATAAATTAATATATATATATATATCACTAAATTATACATGTCGTGATAGATCGATTAATATCACTTAAACATTACCATTTAACAGGATTACACTTGTAGAAAATGAACTATTTCAAATTTCATGGGAGGTGAAGATAGAATATAATATTTTTCAGCAGAGGAATTATCTTCTGAACAACATCAATAACGAATCTTGAGGAAAATATTATTCCAAAATAAAATATAACCAATCGTGAAACCTCTACAACTAAATATAGTATAAAATGCTATAATATAAACACACTCTTAAAAAGGAAAAAAATATTTATTTCAAAATGAGATCTAAAGGGAAAATGATGAAATGATTAATAATATATTATAACAGTGTACTTTAAAATAACAACCCTAATTATATCTATGAAACAATAATATGTATATTTATACATATATTTCAACATTCAATCTTGTTCTTGGAGTAATATAACTAATAAATGTAGATTTTCTATATTCGATTTAATGATCAAGGTCATTCAATAAAATATAATGCTTCAAAAATTACGTATTTCATTAACTTTATTTAAAATGGTCATATGATGACACTTCTATTTTTTCGCTATTTAACAAGGAATACATAAGGTCCCACCATAAAACATTATATAATCTTGAGTTAAATCAAGAATTACCATTGAGGATCTTTTAGGTCTAGAGTTTCAGAGAATTAGGCCATAACTATTACATATAAATATGAATATTACATGTAGACACTAATAATAAGAATCCATTTTTTCATAAAATAAAAACTCTTAAAAAGAAACATGTCTAGTTCCATGTTTTAGAGAACATGACTTTTCCTTGACCCCATCCTTGGTCCTATTCCTCTTTATATCCTGTGAAAAACATTTAAAAACTTGGGATGAACAAAAAAGAATAATAAGGGATACACAATGAAGGAAAACATTTAGTTTCTTTAAAAACAACATTTAAACCATGAATACTTTATCATACGTAATACTTTTCACCTTTATGAAGTAGTAAATACACTTCACTGAATAACAGATCACTTCTTACCCTTTTGTAACCAAAATATTGCCATAAAACCCATTGAAAAAACCTATAACATATATAGGTAACTAGGTATATAAACATACTTATATGGAATAACCATATGATCTACTTCCACGCATATCTCTTAATGGAATAGCCATAAGGCTGACTTCTATACCCAATGCATTGGAAGTAATAATGTGACCACCCATCCTAGTTTATCACGGCACCACCCCTATTTTGGTTTATCAGGTAACACCCTTAAAATATCCAAGTAACATTATAAATCATAACACAAAAATCAATCATGACCTAAATATAACATTTCCACATTTCAATCACAATATATCATTTCAAGATGTTGACGTAATCAATGTTTTATCAGAACAATTTTCAAACCCATTTAAAACATCTAATAAAGAGATTTTTGAATCAAAGTGTCCCATAACACTTTGAATATTTTAAAAGTATTAAAATTTTAAAACCTTAATTTCTATATAAATAAATCATTAAAAACATTTGGAAAACATGGAAATTAATGAGAATTATTTAGAAGATTAAATCATTAAAACGATATTTTAGTTAAGGAGTCCCTAACCAAATGATAGACTTGAATAAAAATAATTGAGGAATATAATTTAATAAAAAAATTATAATATCATGATAATAAATGGATTCATGATATAATATTCCAAATAACATTATATACACCATATAAAAGTTAATTTGTGCATAACAACAATCAAGTCTCAAGGGAATGTAAATTACAACAAAATCCTTTATAAAGATTGTATCCTTAGATTAAGGATAAATAAATTACATAATTATGAATGAAAAATATAAATACACAAAATATTATTGGATATTAATTGTAAATATATAGGATAACATTCACACATGTTCTTGTAGAAACAAAACCAATGACTAGAAAGTTTAACTCGAAGAATAAAAATTGAGTTAAGATTAGCCTTATCAAGTTCATATCAATGACATGATAATTTATCAATAGAATTATTATGTTTATCAAATGTATATCCACACAAAGGGGAGTATAAGTTACTAAAATAATAAATAAATAGTTATTCAACACGTAATCATTGAGTAAATAATCAATGAATTGTGTGTATAACCCAATGAGTGGAAATTGAAATTCGAAATCCTTTTACCTATTTCGTTGCTTAAAAAACATACTCCCTCTGAAAGAAGGATCATAAAATGAATATTTAAATACCCATAAATTACCCAATTAATAAAATCATGGGTATTATATAAAACACATAAAAGTAAATAGTATTAAAATATATCATGAATCTCATGAGAATAAAAAGTGAGATAAAACCCCTTATCACGTTGTAATCAATCGAGTCGTGTGAACAAAATTCAATAACCACAAAATGAATCACAGAATACAATGAATATAAAGAGAATCATGATAATATATATCAATGGAATTACACACCACATCACATGCAAGAAATAAGTGGCGAACAAATGAAATCTTATGGAATTAAAAGTGAGATAAGAAACCCCTCACCTCAAGTCTCACTTGTCTTATATATTCCAAGTTCTTACTGAATAATATTATTAAGTTAATATATACTTAAGAATTTTTTTTAATTTTATTATTCCTTTTATATCACTTATTACCTTTATATAACAATTAATTAGTTATTTGTGTTTCTATCTGACATTTTTTTGATGTTCGGAACTTGAGTTAAAAATGAACATCTTTTAATTACCAGTTGTACCTATGGTAAAAATTTTATTATCTCCATAATGATATTAATGATTTATATATCATATATATCATATATATCCAGTATATATATGTATTTATGATAGTACATAACATTTGGAGATATGAAATGAAATCCACCGTTCATGGAGACGGTAAGCCATACGTACGCATGAACGCTACTTTCATTTCTATTACGTATTTAATGGAATGAAAACATAATGATACATAAGTATATTAAAATAACATTATAACATAATATTTTATATTTGTTACATAATTTCATAACTCCATCATTTATACATTCCATGTATGTCACGAACGAATCATGTCACCTTGAGAGCGTGGTAGTCCGTACTTCCTCAAATGAAATTATCCTATTTACACATATTGGAAAGTATAAAGGTATTTTTATAAATAAAAATCACAGAATCATATAGAAAACATAAAAATAATATATATAATATATAAATAAAATGCCATTATAATGGACACCATAAGTGGTGGTAAGAGAATATTGAACAATCATCATTTCGTGGGGCTGTAGTTCGTTGTCCACAGAAACAGTTTATCCATATCCATTAGATGGAGGTGTGTGGAAGTGCAGTTCAAATACTTATCATAAAAACAATATAGTAAATTTAATATACTAGTGTTTTTATTAAATAAATTAATAAAAATATTTTATTGGTTTGGAGAAGTAAAATAAAAGAAAATAACTTACGAGAAGATGTTACCTTTAAATTGGGTATCTCCCTTTGGATTGAACCAAAATGATTACTTGAAGTGCATTCTGCCAAAGGTATGGATTATAATAAGATTAAGGGGATTTAGGGAGATTATTTATGCATATTTTTTAGGAGACAAGGGTCTTGGGAGTTGTGAGGAAAGGGTTAGAGGTGATGAATTTTTATATGGGGGAGGAGGGGCTCTTTAGGAAGGTTTGAAAAAATAATTTCATTATATAATTATTTTTTATTTCTAAAAGTCAAAAAATCATAAAAGTAGAAGATAAGATGATTAATGTTAGAAATTAAATTATCCAATAATAATTGAACATGTTTTTTATATTGTTAAATTTTTTGTAATCTTATTTATTTAAATCATTTATTAATGAGGTAAACACTGCATCATTATTGTGTCATAAATAATTTTATTTATTTGATGTCTAAAAATTATACAAAAATACCATTATTTAGGAATTTTTTTATCTTTCCATTTAATATTTATAGTTAAATAGATAAAATATATAACTACATGTAAAAATTTATTTACTAAAAGATATATGTTTATGTGATTTTGGTCCTTACTTTAAATTAATTAATATAAAGTGTCATTGTCACTCTTAAGTGGATCAATGGGATCCCCAAATAGACCCAATGATGACCTTGGTCGTACATGTGTTAGGAAATAGGATTATGACACATTTTATGGTCAATTTAATATTATTATAATATTATTTTTTACCCTTATTTTCCAGATTTACCCTTTAACCATGGTAAATAAAATATTTACTGAGGAAAATTTTCATAATGTCTAAAAATAAAAGTTACCTATTTACAAAAATATGGACCTCTTGATTCCAAATATAGAATCCATTTCTCAAAATTCAATACACAGATCTGGAATAAATTAATTTAAAATAAATTCCCATTGTCAAAATAAAAAGTGTGTTTTCAGAAATAAAAACTATCAAAAGATTGACACTTTATTATGTCTAATTTCAATGTAAAATTTCTTCCAAAAACCAAAATTTGATTAAATGGTAATAAAATAATCTAATTACACTTTAAAACTAATTAAAAAAATAATTAACCCATATAAATATATTATATTAAAAGTAATTTTTGTATTAAAATACAGTTTTTTTCATTATTCATTAACAAATGAACATTATCAGAAAAATACCAAAATTTATTCCACAGTAAAATTTAATGTCACTATTCTAAAGAAGAATATTATTTTGTAAAATAAAACATATAAAAGTGAAAAAAAAAACTAGATATAAAAAGGGATCTCCATCAAAGGGTGGTAAAATGACTTTTTAAAGGATATTATAATATTTATGCTTGAAATCGAATAATTTCTTATTTTAATCCTCTAAAATTTATTGGATAAATGTAAAAACATTTAATAAACATGTATAGTCGTTTTTTAGTTAGTTTTGTTTATTCCCATCATTACAATGGTGAGGCGTTAACTACCATCTAAAATAATAATATCATATTATTATTTTTTAGTATAACTCAACGTTGTGTGCAATGTAAGATTTTAAAGAAACATGTTGTTGTGTATCGAGTACGCCATCGAACATAGAATCCTCATTAAATTAATATTTATATTTAATTCAAAAAAATTAATAAACATGAAAATATCATATTCTTTCTTTACCTGGGATGTTACATCCTTCCCCCTTTTGGAATTGCGTCCTTGAAATTTTTAAATTGGGATCAGAAACATCAGTGAAAGTCCCACATCAGAAAAGGAGTCAATAAAACTATCACTTTTAAATAAAGTAATAAAGTTCAATGGTCTCTCAAGAAAAAAGATACTAGGATTCCATGAAAAAACAGATATAGAGGAGAAAACAAACCATCATGTTCTGATTGAGCGTGATAATAAAAATGATTAGAAGAAAGTTAAACACCAGAAAATCACAAACTTGTGATGGGTTAAACAATCATTGATTCTTCGGTAAGAAAATTTAACAGACAAAATATTGGTTTTATGTTACTTTTCATAAATTTGAGGGATTTATTTATGATATTAACTAAAAAATAAGGAAACAAACTTACTTGTCATGTATACTTTCATCCTTTTCTAAAATTCTACCACAAACTCATCTTTCCTACAAATGATGAGTATTCAAACTGACTTGGTCACATTAAAAGCTCTAGAATCAATGTATAGAGTATCAAATAATACACAAAACATAAACCATATATTTCCCTTGTATTTAAACATAAACCATAACCGAAATGGTTAGTACAAGATCAGATAATCCCCAAAAAGTATAATACTTTATAAAATAAAAATTACTCTAAATCTCCAAAATTCAACAAACAATACCCAAGGTTCATCAAAGACCATTCAATACAAAATTTTCCTCATAATTATTCAATATAATGAAAATATTATTTAAACATAAAAATAAGAAGAATTTTATAACATAGTCTTCCATGATAAATCTTAACATTTATCTCCAAATAATATAGACTACTCTTAAAGTCTCATACTAATGTGTAATTAACCTAATCACATATTATCTATGATAGGTTAATCATTTCCCAGATCACTATATGTTTACAATAAAAACATATATTTTTTCTAAAATAAAATATCAACCATTACTCCACAAATGAGATCCCATAGTATTCTATTTCCCTTAAACATATAATGTTCCCCAAAAGAGAGAACGTCTTCCAAAATATCCTTTATTACTTAATCACCAAATAATTTTACTGTATTAAGGATATCTATTTTATAAAACATAAGTTCCCAAAATAAACTTATTCTTGATCCATAAAATCATTTATCTAAAAATAATTAAGTCATACTAACTAGGGACTTCATATAGACTAGTGGTAGGCGATATACCCTTGTCGCCCTTTAGTTGTGGTTTTGATTCTCATGGACTTTCCAGACATGATGGGTTGTCACCCATCTTATGAGTTGTCATTTTTATAAAACTCAAAATAACCCTAACATGTTTTAACCTCAAATAATTTCTTATAACATTCATTTTCATCTCAACACATTAATACCTCAACATCTAAATTCCCGAACCCTTATATATATTTTCCTTTTTTTATTTCACCTCTGTATGATAAAATAAAAATATTCCTAATATAAAGAACAACCTAACTTTATCATGGTGTCCATATGGTTTCATCGTCGTCTTATTCATGTTGGTAGAAGGTCCAAGCATTGTAAAAATTATTTATAGATCCTTAAAACACATTTTCATCCTTTATACAAATACACCTTGTACAAATTGGGATATACTGGTGTTCGTAGAGAAATAGTTACGGAAAATAATCATGTATGACATATAATTTCCAAACTTCTGATAAAACATGATTTCTATAAAATAGTCAGGCCATATTTGAGTTAAAGAATTCAATTATTGGTCCTTTTAAAATACCATAAGTATGTGTTGAGATACTATATTGTAAAAGAAAATATAAATAGGTTGTGAAAGGGTAACCTTATTCAGCTCTTTTTTCAAAATAATAATATGCTTCAAAATCTTCAGATAAGGTAAAATATTATGAAATGCCTTGATAATATTTACCTTTCTTGAAAATATGAGAATATTTTGAAAATTGGATTTGATTAAATACAAACCATGATCCACGATGATATCGAGGTATTGTGGTGGGGTTTGAGATATCAAACCACTACTTACAAGTGAGTTGTATACAAGAAAACTTTCACAATCATCTGAACATGACTTTGAAATAATTACTGAAAGCATGTCATCAAGAAGAGATGGAAATTTTGTTTCAGATCCTCCTCCTTCCATTTTTAATTGACATTCCTTGATCTAAAAAAGTTATAAAACTAGAATTAAACTCGAATAATAGACATAGGGACTAAACATGTGTTTAACAAAAACTCCTAATCTCTAATGTTTTCTAAACTGACCTTTGATACCAACTATAATGACCCACCCTTAAAAATTATATAATATTGAGTTTAATCAAGAATTCACATTGAGGATCTTTTCGGGTTTAGAGTTCTAGAGAATAAGGTCATAACTATTACATATTTACTTGAATATTACATGTAGACACTACTACTCAGTATCCATTTATTCCTAAAATAAAAACTCTTAAAAAGAAACATGTCCAGTTCCATGTTTTCTATAACATGACTTTTCCTTGATCCCATCCATGACCCTATTCCACTTAATGTCCTATGAAAAACATTTAAAAACAAGGGATGATCAAAAAAACGCCATAAAAGATACACAAAGAAGGAAAACTGATATTTTTTTAAAAATAACAAGTAAACCATGAATACTTTGTCATAAGTAATACTATTCACCTTTATTAAGTAGTATATACTCTTCACAGAATAAAAGATCACTGCTTACCCATCTGTAAAAAAAATTACCATAAAATACATTGAAATAACACCTAACATATAAAAATAACATGGGACATAAACATACTTTTATGGAATAAATATATAGTCAACATCCAAACATATCACTAAATAGAATAGCCATACATCGGACTTCCATACCCATTTCATTTGAGGTTACAATGTAACCACCCATCCTATTTTATCACGGCACCACCTGTTATTTGGTTTATCACGTAACCACCCCTTAATTGTCCAAGTACCATTATAAATAATAACACATAAAACAATAATGAAGTAATGATAACATTTTCACATTGCAATCAAAATATTTCATTTCAAGATATTGACGTAATCATTGTTGTATCAAAACCATTTTCCAAACTATTAGAAACATTTAATAAAGAGGTTTTTGAATCAAAGTGTCCCATACCACATAGAATCTTTTAAAAGAATTAAAATTTTAAAACA
Organism: Viscum album; assembly: GCA_963277665.1. Classification (NCBI taxonomy): domain Eukaryota; kingdom Viridiplantae; phylum Streptophyta; class Magnoliopsida; order Santalales; family Viscaceae; genus Viscum; species Viscum album. Next base: position 1,190,852,248 of record OY728161.1, read on the forward strand.
TTAATTTCTATATAAATAAATCTATAAAACCTTTTTGAAAACATGGACATTAATGAGAAAGATTTATAAGATTATCTCATTAAAACAATATTTTAGTTAAGGAGTCCCTGATGAAATTAGAGACACTTAAATAAAAATAATTGAGGGATAGAATTTAATAAAAACTTATAATAATATAATAATAAATGGATTCGTGATATAATATTCCAAAGGACAGTATACTAACCATATAAAAGCTAATTGGTGCATAACAATAATGAAGTCTCAAGGGAATGTAAATTGAGACGAAATTCCTTGTAAAGATGGTGTCCTTAGAATAAGGATAAATAAATTAAATAATTTTTTGTGAAATATATAAACACACTAAATATTATTGGATATATAGTGTAAATAAATTAGTGTACATTCACACATGATCTTGTAGAACCCAAAACCCAAGGACATGGATGTTTAACTCAAAGAACGGAAATTGAGTTAAGATTACCCTTATCAAGTTCATATAAATGACTTGGGAATTTATAAATGGAGTGATTATGTGTATAAATAGTATATCCACACAAAGGGGTGTGGAAATTACTACAATAATAAATAAATAGTTATTCAACACATAATCTTTGAGTAAAATAATCAATGAAGAATGTGTAAAACCCAATGAGTGGAAATTGAAATTTGAAATCCCTTTACCGATTTGGTAGCTTATAAAACATACGCCCCAAGAAATAAGTATCATAAAATTAAGATTTAAATAAAAATAAATTAACCAATTAATATAATCATGGGCTATTCATACAACAAAAAAACGAAATAGTAGAAAAATATAGCATGAATCTCACGGTAATAAAAAGTGAGACAAAACCCCTAACCACGTTGTAATCAATTGATTCATATAACCAAAAGTTAATAACCACCAAATGAATCACAGAATTCCATGAATATAAAGATAATCATGATAATATATTTCAGTGGTAGTACACAATACACCACATGCAAGAAATAAGTGGCGAACAAAGAAAATCTCATGGAATTAAAAGTGAGATTAGAAACCCATTACATTAAGTCCGACTTGTCTTATATGTTCCATGTTATTCTGGAATAATAAACATAAGTTAATTTATACTTTAATAAGAACCTATTTCAATTTTATTATTCCTGTTTTATCACTTGTTACCTTGCTATGACATCTAGTTAATTATTTGAGTTCATATCCGACATTTTTTTGATGTTCAGAACTTGAGTCAAAAATGAACTTCTTTTAATTACAAGTTTTCCCTGTGGTAAAAATTCCATAATCTATAAAATTATATTCATGATTTAGATATAATATATATCATATATATATATATTATATAAGTATTAATTATAGTACATAACATTTAGAGATAATAAATGAAATGCACCGTTCCTGGAGACAGTAAGTCGTACGTACGCATGAATGCTACTTTAATTTTTATTTTGTATTTAATGGAATAAACATAAGCATACATAGGTATATTATAATTAAATTACCATATCATTTGATATATTTGTTACATAATTTCATAATTCCATCCTTTATATGTTACATGTTTGTCATGAACGAGTCATGTCATCTTGAGGGGGCGGTAGTCCGCACATCCTCAAATGAAATTATCATGCTTACACATATTAGAAACCAAAAAGGTATGTTTGTAAATAAAAATAAAAGAAGAATATAGAAAACATAAACATAATATATTTCACATATAAATACCATTCCATCATAATGACCATCATAGGAGGTTGTATGAGAATATTCAATAATCATTGTTTCATGAGGCAGTAGTTCATCGTCCACGGAAACTGAATGTTCATATCCACTAGATGGAGGAGTGTGGAAGTTTAGGTTGAATAATCCACATAAAAACAACCTATTATATTTAGGACACTGGTTTTTTTAAACTAAATTAATAAAAAGATTTTAGGGGGTTTGAGAATTAAAATAAAAGAAAATAACTTAAGAGGAGACGTTACCTTTAAATCGGGTATATCAGTTTGGATTGAACCAAATTGTTTACTTAAAGTGCCTTATGCCTAAGGAAAGTTTTTTAAGAGGAATAGAGGAATTTAGTGAGCTTATTTAGGTAGAGTTTGGACAAACCAAGGGGCCTTGGAGTTGTGAGTAAAGGTTAAGAGGTGATGAATTTTTATAAGGGGGATGATGTTCCCTTTAAAAATGTTTGTAAATATTATTTTATTATATAATTATATTTGGTTTATAAAATCCTAAATCTCATTAAAGTAGAATTAATATTACTAATGTTCGAAATAAAATCATCCAATAATAATTGGACAGGTTTGGGATATTGTTTTAATTTTTATAATATTATTTATTTAAATCATTTATTAATGAGGTAAACACTGCATCATTATTGTCTCATAAATAATTCTATTTATTTTATTTCTATAAATTATAATAAAATACCATGATGTGGGAAATATTTTTATATTTCAAGTGAATATTATTAGTTGAAGAGATAACTTATATAACTACATGTAAAAATTGGTTTACTAAAAGATATATGTCTATTTGATTTTTGTCATTACTTTATATTTATTAATATAAAGTGTCATTATCAATCTTAAGTGGCTCCATGAGATCCCAAAATAGACCCAAGGATTACCATGGTCGGAAATTTGTTAGCCAATAGGAATATTACACTTTTTTAGGTTAATTTAATATTATTATAATATTATTTTTTACCCTTATTTACCTAATTTACCATATAACCTTGGTAAATAAAATATTTACTGAAGTAGATATTCATAATGTCTAAAAATAAAAGTTATCTATTTACAATATTTTGACATACTGATATCTAAAATGGAATCTATTTTTCCAAATTCAAAACACAGAAGTGGCATAAATTAATTTAAAATCAATTCCCGTTGAAAAAATAAAAAGTGTTTTTAAGAAAAATTAACTAATAAAAGATTGGCACATGTTTATACACAATTTCAAGGTGAAATTACTTCCAGTGACCAAAAGTGGATTAAATGGTAAAAAAATAATATAATTTAAATTTAAAATCAATTAAAAAAGATAATCTAACAAGATAAATAAATTATATTAAAAGGCAGTTTTGAATTAAAATACAATGTTTTCCACTATTCATTACAAAATGATCATTATCAGAAAAATACCAAAATTTCATCCAAAGTAAATTTTTATGTATTGATTATAAAGAAGAATATTATTTGGTCAAATAGAGCATATAAATGTGAAAAAACTATAATTAAAAAAGGTTCACCATCAATAGGCGGTAAACTGACCTTTTCAAGAATATTAGAGTATTTAAGCTTAAAATCGGATTATTTCTTATTTTAAGCCTCTAAAATTTATTGTATAAATGTCAAAAAATTTAAAAAACATATATAATCATTTTTTAGTTAGTTTTTTTATTCCTGCCATTACAATGGCTAGGAATTAACTAGCATCTGAAATAATAATATCGTATTATTATTTTTCAGTATAACTCAACATTGTGTGCAACATAAGATTTCAAAGAAAGTTGTTGTTGTGTATCAGGTACACCATCGAACATAGCATCCCCTTTAAATTAAATTTAATATTTAATTCAAAAATATTAATAAATATGAAAATTTCATTTTTATTTACCTGGAATGTTACAGAATAACATGTTCCACACCTAATATATTACTAAAATGTTACTCATCAAGATGAGTAACAACATGAGGTAGAGAACATATAAATTCTACGAAAATCTAAAAAAATAAAATAAAATATATTATTGTTTTTAAATATAAAATAAAAGAAACAAAACATATATTACATGTAAAAAATTATAGTGGAAAAAAACATGAATTTTTTAATATTTTATTTTTGTATTAGTAGAAATGTTTTTTATTCTCTATTGATTATCAAAACTCCATCTCAATGGTCATTTAAAAATTTAATGATATCAACCATATTAGGTCAAACATGAATTTATCTATCATGTAAAGGAATAAATTATCCTCCAATAAATTGGAATTCAATAATATATTTTCCTTCACATCAAAAAAAAATATTGGAAGAATTTTTGTTTACATGATAATAAATATAAAAAATTATAATATACATAGATTACATAATAAATGAATCATATATGTATCATTAATAAAATTCATATATATGATTCTCAATTCAACATATATTAATGGAATCATGTTACCTAACCATATGTAATGTAAAATTGGTTCAAAACATTGTATTGTTCAACTACCATGTTATTCCAACGAACATATATTAAGAAGTATTGAAGTAAATAAGATTTGTATCGCTGACACTAGATACATGCGTTGTATCTACTACACAATGCTTATGATATTTTCCCTATACATTACTCATAATGTTTTTTCTTATAATTAATAAATAAATTAATTATTAATCATTTGAATGAGAATACATATAATATTTTTCATTTTTCATTATCAATAATTTTTTTGTAGTTCGATTTGGTATTCATGAATAATTATTTATAAATGGGGTCAAAAAATAGAACCATTTTAATTATGTTAATTTTATATGAATCTTGCAACCCTTATTGGATTTAAATTCAGATGATTCCCCTTATGGGTTGTATCATATAGGGAAACATCTATTTTTTTTTTGAAAACATCTTTGTGAGACCATTTATAAACAATGATAGAGAAGGATAGAACATATCTTCTCGAATGTCGTTAAACGATTTCGCACCCATCATAACATGAATATTTAAGACCAATTATATCCACCACAGATAAAAACCTAGTAATTAGTTAAACTACTTATTTGATAATAAACCCTTCCATAATAGAAGCATCTGATCCATTATAAATTTTTACAAAACCTTTTAATATCTTCATAAATCACATTATATCCCTCAAAAAATGAACCATATTTCCAACCATAATAATATTAAATTTGTAGGAAGAACACATTTTGATCATTTAAAATGATAATAATAAATTTTTACCTTATTAGAAACATTACTAAGTGAATAATATTTATAGATCACAATTTTCAGAAGTAAAAAGAGCATAATTAAATTGTTTTTTTCTTCTTTCAATAGTATGACTATATTTCGTTTGGAAAACAGATCATGAGTTAGAAAATGATATTTTTATGATTTCAATAATCATAAATTCTAGTTTCAAAATGATAAAAAAAACTTTCTTATATTTTATGAAAACCCCTCAAATATTGTAATACAAATTAAGAAATTTTAAAACAAAAAAAATATAAAAATTGGAAGGAGTATGTGGCACTAGAGGAATAAAAAATTTCATATGATAAATAAATAGAACTAAATATCCCATTATATCCCTTTAATTTATGTATAACCATGAAATGATGTCATATTTGGTATTAAATTATGTATTTAGTAATGTGTCTCTTACAATATACCACATTTTGTTCAATATGCATGTTGTTTATATAATATTTTATATAAATAATGTTTTAGTAAAAAAGTTAACAACATTAATCACTTTTTCAAACCATACATCAGAATTTTTTTATAGATTTTATTACTAAAAAAATTAATGCAATAATTTATGTGACCATGATGTTTATTTCCTGTTAATGAAGTTTGTGACGAGTCTACATTGGATTTCACATAAAATGGTCTCACCAATGATAATTATTGATTTAATAAAACAATAAACCATTAATGTTTATGAAAAATCATCATTATTCTATGTTTCTACATAATATGGTGTGTACATTGTTTTAACAAATGATACCCTAACCTCTAATTAGTTTTTTATCATAAAAAAGTTACGATATGTTGGAAATTCACTTATCATACTAAATAGTATCAATATAAAATAAAATTCCTCTTATATTTGATCATTATTGAGCATAAATTATATTTCATAAGATAATTCTACTTTTTTATTTTCGGGGGAAGAGAAATTTGAACATTAATACCAAAAAAAATTCAACATAAATATGGGCGAAAATATAATATAACTTTTCATTATGTATTACCATGGTCGTAAAATACAAATCACAATCTTATTTATCCATGTGATACTAGTGGTTCCCTACACACATGGGGATTAAATATACACTAAGAAAAAAAGATTAATATTTCTTGAAAAACACACATATTTAGGATATTGAATATTTATTTTCTTCTCCTAAGGATCATCTACTAAGTTTCATAGTATTTCATATTGAAAATATTAATCTATATTCAACATTTGTTAATTTTTAGTATATAAACACCCACATTGTTTTCAAAATCATGGAATAAATTGAAAAAATAATAATTTTTAACATATAATTTGTTTATTTTAATATAGAAATTCATAAATCTAAGTAATAAAAAATTAATATTTATACTATTTTGGACATAATATTATCATGATTGGTCTTTATTAGAGATGAGTGTGACCCCAGAGGACTAATTTATGTAGTGAATGGGTGGATGAATGTATTAAATGGTGTATCCTACTCAATTGGGATGAATTTTACTTAAATAACCTGAAAAAAGAAAAAAAACCTCAAATTATTCTCTTTAAATAAATCCAAAGTGTTTAAAATCCAAATATACAATATGGAATAACATGAAAATGAATAAAAGACAAAAACCAAGAAAGGTGAGCTACTAGAAAAATATCTAGGTTCCCAAGTAGTTATAGAAACAAATATCAATCAATTAGTCACAAAAACATAACATATGTTTATGGGGTGAGAACCTTTTAGTACTATATTTTCATAAAAATAACTAAGAAATTTTATGTCCTCATCTAATAGTGGTGATAAGAATGCGGGAAATCAATTTTGTAGGATATTAATGTAGATAATTTTATTGATAAATATAATTAAAAAAATATTAAACACTATAATTGTGTTATATAACATAATTATTTAGATTTAAGAGAGATAATATCATAAATGAGTGTGATAAAAGGGTTTTATAATTACATATTTGTAATATGTACAGAACAACTCCCCTCTCAACAACCATCCAAAATATTTCATCACATCATGAGTAATATTTATCATGTCATTAGAATCTCGTAACATCGAAATTATCGAAGAAGTTAAATCCCCACTCTAAACATTTTTGAATCATCCCTTCATCATCAAAAAAATATACACCCTATATAACCATACCATCACCACAAACTATACCTTGTCAAACAATAGCATTACAACAATTTATACACCATACATCCATATCATATCCACAAACACCCACAATAAATCCACATTATCACATAAACCTACATCCCATTAATTAAAATATTCTCCAAAATCATCCCATATCCTCCACATCATGACATCAACACTTTGAATATTCTATAACCTCAATCTATTACAGCCTAAACATGACATAACCTATAACTCATCACAACCACAATAAATATTTGCATATAAACACTAGGAAATCAAGATATATAATATATGAATGAGTTATATCAATAATCTATTAAACCCATATGAATTATACATGTGTAACATTTATCCTTCAAATCCCATTTTGAGGTGCAGTTCTCTAAAATCCATTATTTCCTAGGCTAGAATACAAATATTTTTAATCCATTAAAACATGTGTATATATATTGTTTCAATAAAAAATCAATGAAGAAAACAATATGAAATTACACATACAATAAATTCATTGACAACTATATATGAAAATTAATAATAACAGTCAGATAACATCATAATAGATTTTTAAAGGGATTATAATAATGAAAACGCTAATATGTAACCACATCATTCTAGGATCCAACAAAACACTGTCAAAGATACCAATTCACCACATCAAATAATATCTAAAATATAATATGAAAAAATCCATAATTTAAAATTCTGTTCATTATAATTAATCATTCAATCTCAATTACTAAATATTTCCACAAATACTAATAATCACCTATCATTATTTATTCCATTATCCATTTCAATTAATTAAATAACAAGAAAATTTAGGGCTCTTATTTAAATAAAATTCTATAAAAATTATAACGTTTCATCACTGGAATCATTTCCTGGTAATCCCATGTGATATTATTGTTTAAACATACTTTCATAATTTTTTCATAAATTCATATATTTTTACATCCTTGAAATTCCATCCAACTTAACATATTTATAATGTTATCCATATTAATTTCCATTCAATTTATAGACATCCTTCCCCCATAAAAATCCCTAACTTTTAAAAAACATGATAACGATGATTATTCTTTTTAGGGGGTAGTATAACATTGAAATATTTCTCTTCATCCACAATTAACATGTGGCAGTATCATTTAGGATTACAATAGTATAACCATTCACCCATGTTGATGTTTACATTTCATTTCTTATAGTTTCATTATTCTATAATGCGTCAAATTTATTTGTAAATTAAATATTTATCTATACTCATTATTGAGTTATTCCCAAAAAATAAGTTTTATTTAATGATTTTTGTAGCATCGCTATACATATCATTACCCATTCCCCCAAAACATTCTAGACACACTAATAAATATACAAAATAGGACATGGTGGATTAATTTAGAATATAGATATTGATTAATGTATTAATAATTAAAACACATTTTATTATAATAACATTTATTTTTAATAAATTTATAATGGAATGATACCTTATGTATCCAAAACATAATTTCAATTGCATATTTTTTCCCTTTTTATTTTTCTCCAATATTTCCAAATTCCCATGTAATTAATAATAATAATGAAAATATATTTATATAATTGGTCATCATATAGAAGAAATAGAAATTATATTTATCTTATTTTTTGTTACTACCATACAATATTTTACTCTTTTTGTTTCCTTCTAAGGATTCATATTTTATATAGAATCATATAAAAATAAAAGCAAGACATATGCCCCAATATCATAGAAACATGAGTAATAAAAATAAAAATAACCCTTCCATGAGAAAAATTTTAATGAAAGAGGGGAATATGAGAATCCCTTTCCCAGAACCAAATAAGGTTGAGATATAATACTCATAAAATAATTAAATGATATAAATTATATCCAGAACTCGTGTAATATTTTATATATTGTTCATGGGGAAATATTTAATCCTACCATACTCTATAGGGATAAATAAAGGTAAAAACCTATTTTGAGATCATTCAAGTAATAATATATTAAGGATATAATAGTGTGTTTCAATCAAGAGAACATATAAGTTTAACTCCGATCATTATAATATTATATAATATTGAAAATAAATAACAATCATTCCAATTATTCCATTCTAGGGACATTAAATATAAAGCACATTAATGGGACCAAAAAAAGTATAATAATGTATTTTAAAAAATTCTAGGAACAAGTTTATTCAATAAGATAAAATAAATTCATTTTAATGACCTATAACAAAGAACTAGGAAGTCATGTGTGTGAAAAATTGTAGTTGAACATCCTTGTATACCTACACATACTAGTTGTTCCACATGGGTATATAGAGATATGGTTTATCACACAACGTCGAGCTACTATGTTGGTGATTGGATAACACATATGATTATCAATGCCCATGAATCATTCAATTTAATGAAAAGAGGTAATAATATTTTTTTATATAATTTACAATATATATACACACATAATGATATATTGTTATTATTGAATATAGAAAATGTAAACCTATTACCATATCTGAACTATCTAGATTTTTCCTAATATAAAACTAAAAAATTCCCAGAGAATATAAAAAAAATGTAAGTAATAGTTCTATGATTTAATGTTTATTAATTATTTCACTCGTATAACCCCCAATAAATGTGTCATTAATACTTCTAATGAATATATATAATTATATTTTTTAGAACTTAAATTTTTAATTCCACAAATATTTCAATAAAAATTTAATAAAAAGTTATTTCCTGATAAAATTATTTATTATCAAATTAATATGATGTCTTAAAATAAAAACACCAATCCCCAACCCCATAAATTTGAGTTTTAGATCATTACTCTGATGAAGAAGGTTATAAGAGAAAAATATGTATGCCCTTACATAGAAATCATTCCCTATGACGAGGTAAAAATAACTCTTCATAAAGGTATCATAGTTTAATTTAATAGAATAGAATTAATCATACCATTACATATAAAAAATAAATTCCATGCTGAGCATTACATATTGAATTTCCTAATATTGTAAAATAATTATTTTTTCTATAGTGTATAAGACATGCATCACCGATTATAGTGAAACCACTGAATAATATTATTTTAAATATAACCATTATTATTTACTCATTGAATTAATCGGTATGAATAAGAGTAATTCACTTATGAAATATTTTTATAATGGTATAACTCAATTATTATTTATTCATTAATACTTAGTAGACATTCCCTCAATTTTCAGTAATTTCATTCCATGATTTAAAAATATTCTTTCATAAAAACTAATTTATAGAATATTTTTCACAAAAATTATAAATAATGTTTAAATTTTTCAAAATTTATATTATAAAAACTATATAATTTTTAAAATTACTATATCAGTATTATAATATAGTGATATTTTAGGATTTATCTAAAATTATTATAATTTCATTGAATAATGAAAAAATAACGATTTTATATAAATCAATCTTTTCTATTTATGTATTTATGTAATAATATTTTGAATTGAATAGATTTAAAATTATTATTAATTAATCTTAATTATATAAAATCTTATTAATTTCTTTTTTTTTCAACATTCTATTTACTTTTTTATAAAAACATATATATTCATAAAAATGAATTTTAATGGAAATTGTTTTTTGTCAGGTTTTATGAGTACATTTTAAAACTAATTTATTTCACTTCTAGTGATTGAATATAATAAAATATATTATATTTATTTATTTTTAATGGAAATATTTTGTAAAAATAGAAACATTATTTCTGGTCATAATGAATAGTAACCCTGGTAAAATTTATCAACATGGTAAAGTGTAAAATGTGAAGAAAAATTCAAAACATTAGAAGAAGTCATAAAAATTATACATACACATTCTTATTTTTCAATTCTTAAGTGAATGTTAATGACACCCCTCATATATTTGACAAAATGGTATTTTGGTTCCATATATAGTCTATAAGATCTTTTAAATGATTTTAAGTGAAGTAAAATTCCAATATTTCTCTTTATTACTTTTAATATAAACAGTATTTTGGGATATGGATAAATATATGTTATTAGAGTTATAAAATTGAATTATGGTTAACAATAAATCCTTTTATTTTATTTTATTAACAATATTTTTGCGACGAATTAATACTTTAAATTCATACAAAACACATACATGGACCTTGAGCAAGTATCTCACAAATAAAGAGATTGATCTTTAAAACTCTAAAAGATATATATTTTTAGATAATTTTTGGAATTAGATGAATTGTTTTATAAATATACTTTATAGTATATTTTTCAACAGATTATAGTTTTATTATATTACTATCTTGATATTTTTAAGGCCATCTTATTTAAATTGTCCATAGAATAAGTTTAATGATAATAAGTGGAAAATATTATTTAATTAAAAGAATGAAAATTAATTAAAATAATTTCATTTTCCATGTAATTTCTAAATGGACAAGAATATTAAACATTTTTCTTTAATTTCATTATTTTATTAATTACATGACCACTAAAGCATAAAAAATATGTTTATCATAATAATTGTAAAACGCATTAATATAGCGGTTGAAACTAATCATTACATGTTAAAATGTCTCCTAAACTAGTATAAATAGTATTTTGTGATTGTATTTTGACATAAAATCACTTTATACAATACATTTTTCATTTTTGTTTCAATTTTCCTTAAAAATGAAATTATATATTTTAAATCTATTTAGTAATCCCCGGATTCTCTACCCTCAAATATAAAAGGGTACCACCATTCACTCATACTCAGACCTCAAGAGCATCTAATCATGAAAAAACCCAAACATAAACTATTCTTAAATTCCTCATATATACTTTAGTTACTCTAATAATTTTAATCGTCTATTTCTATGGTCCTTATGGAGAAATATAATGTAGGATCATCAAATAGGATGTAATCATTTTATCTAAGTTTTTTCCATTTATATATTCTTCTACATCATTCAATTTTTACCTAAATATTATAATATTGAAATATAAATATATACTGAATCTGGATATTTTATTATATTAATTTTAAAAACCTTATTTGTCTCCTTTTTTCATCAAATGGGAAACAAAACAATTATTTTTTACATACATGCAGACGACCACCTTGTAAACTGCTGAATTTTGTTTCTTATAAATTTCATTTATGGATAGTTGTAGTGAGAAATTATATTCATATATATATATATATATATCATATTCAGGTCATAATTACGATTTTTGTAACATAACATAATACTTATCTTCAAACCCATCCAATAGTTAAAATTGGAACCATCAAAACTATATATGTATACACTACAGTCTCCATGTAGTAATGTTTTTCGTTTTTCAAAAATGACTTCTCATGGATGGTCATGGGGATTTATTTGATAATGGTATTTTATTTTTATAACATTCAAATTATTAAAGATATAAATTTTTTTAGTGTATTTCTTTATATTCCATAAAATGAAAAATTAGAAACATTATTTCTGTTTATATACAAAAAATCACCACATGAATTGAGCAATTATGTTTTAGATTAATGAATTTAAATAATTATAATAAAATTAAAATTTATTTAAAAAATAATAATTATTCATTGATTATTATTCTAGGTATTATGAATAAAAAGCCACTTTGATCATGGTTGACTTACCAATGTCATTTTCAAATTATTAATTGAACATCCACAAAACACATGATATAGAAATAATTGAATATGTAATTAAGTATGATAATAAAAAAAGAAATAAATGGATTTATTTTAATTGAATATACTATTAAAAGATCTTATCAATTAAATAATTTTTCTAATATTTTTATATAGTAATGTAAGGGACGTACATTTCATATCTAGACATGAGATAAGGGGCTTCTTAACAATATTTATAATTCTTTGGTTATACTTTTTCTTTATTCACTATGTAATGACAATGTTATATGGGAAATGATATCCAATTTTATTATTTCATATTTCCACATTTATATGTGGTTATAAATTTTTTAAATTGATTCTTCTCAATATTAATTCTCAGTTTAGTGATAGGATCTTTAAAATAGATGAAGTATGATGGAGAATGGATCTGGTCATGTGGGGGGTTTCTCTAACCCAAGTTTTCCATCAACATCGGGAGTTCCTACGGCAGGTTTTTGTCCGGACTGGAAAGCTCTAATCATTCAAAGAAGCAGTCATGGGAGTCCCCGATTCAGTGGATAATGTCCCACCTCGTATTCTGGGGATCAATATGGAACCTAGGTTTCCGGAGAAGATTGATAGTCTTCATGTGGTTGAGATTTCAGAGAGGGAACTTATGAGGATTCAGAATACCACAATATTTCTATCGTGGCGCGTTTTGGGATGAATAAACCTCTTTTGAAGGTTTTTAGGGCTCTGGTTGATTCGTGGGGTCTTCTACAAAAGGCTCCGGTGTCAGAATTATCCAAGTTCACCTTTTGTATTTATTTTTTTAATAAGGATGAATTTGTGTGTTCCTGGTCTAGGGAGGATAGACGGTGTGAATCTCTGTGATTCACTTTGTCTCGTTGGTCCAGGGATTATCACAACGGGAAAAAATATCCAATGGTGATGGTCTGGATTAAACTTCTAAGTCTTCCCCTACCATTACAGAATCCATCGATTCTGGCTACTCTAGGGGATTCTATAGGGAATTTTATTTGCTCAGACTAGAATTCTGAGAATCTTATGGAAGTGGACTATCATAGGGTTTGTGTTTAAATGGATTTATCGGTGAAATTTCATCCACGTCTACTTGTCAAGACCCCTGAGGGTTTTAATTGGTGGCAATGATTGATTTATTGGGCTCCTCCGAGGTTCTGTGTAGTGTGCATCTTACAGGGTCATTCGCTTGAGGTGTGTAGGAAGAGGAGATCGAGAGTGAAATCTCATGGATGTTAGAAGGGAAAGGGTGTTCTTACATCGTCGTCTGAGGTGGGACTAGTGGAGGATTCTGGAATCAGTCTGGTCTCGTCAAGATTGGCTGAAAATTCGGTGCATAGGTTGTCGTTACTCCAGGAGGAAAAAGAGATCAACAAGTCTACCACTTTGGTTTCTAATGAGTCAAATCAATCAGCAGGCGCTTTAGAGCTACTGCCTAATGCTCTGAGTCATTCTTTCTTAGTGGAAGATATCTCATACATTCCCAGTTCGTCTAAGTTGACTTGGGAAGAAGGTGAAATTTGTGGGGTTGTATATCCCCCAACACTTTCTAGGGAGATTCCTCCTCAGTCACATTATTTTTGTATTTCCACCATATTGTCTATAGAGTCATTTAAGAGATCCATTTTGACATCATCCAGCTCTTCCAAGGATTCTCTGAAATGGGGTCCGAAGAAGGCTTTCTCTGAGGGGTTAATGATGGAGATGAGTGCGGCCAAGAATTCTAATCATAGGCTGGTGTTGCTCTCCCTAATACATGAGGATTCGGCTACATTCTCTCCTCTAGCTACATCTTTTAATAGAATTTCCTTGATAGAGGAGGTGGACAACCCTTTCAAGAAAAAGGTACTTACACCGATGAAATACGCGTTTCCATATGGTCTTTCTAGACTGATTACCAGATCCATGTCCAAGGAGGATGGTAAACTTATCTTGGCTCCGAAATTAGGTACTTCTTGCCACAAGGACAAGTTATCTTTATTTTAATGTTATCCTTGATTTTATGGAATTCTAGAGGTTTGGGGTCACCTTCTAAGGTTTCCTTCATGGCCTCTGAAGTCAAGAAATATAATGTGTCGTTGGTTGCTATTTTGGAACCAAAGAAATATTCCGTCAAGATCGCTTATTTTGCTAGAAAAAATGGGTTTGGTTTTTTTAAGAAGGCTTGTCCTGACAATTAATACATATGGATATGCTGGAAAAGGGATGTGTAGGTAGTGGTGTTCCATGCTTGGGACCAATGTATTATGGTTAGGATTTTGATGAAGGGGTCGGTTCTTCTGTTTTATTTCATTTATGCCAGCGGAGATGTTCAAGGTAAATGGTACCTTTGGGACTACTTGGCTTCCTTTGACTCACTTGGACTTCCATGGTTGGTTGGCGGAGATTTCAACACGATTGTGGAGAATTCCGAAAAAAGGGGAGGAATTGGCAGTACTAACATTGGTATGCAGGATTTCAAAAGATGTATTGCTAGTATGGGGCTGCTGGACTTGGGTTTCAAGGGATGAAAATACACTTGGTAAAATAACCGTAAAGGCAACAGTCATATTTGGAGTCATCTTGACCGGTGTTTAACCAACTTGAAAGGTTTAGAATCCTTCTCGAAACAACAGTTTCCCACTTGTCTCGTGTTCTGTCAGATCATGCTTCGTTGCTGGTGGAAGTGAAAAGAGGTGAGGCAGATAATTTTCCATTGGTTTATTTTTCGAACTGGCATCGGGTTGATGGCTTCTTACAAGTGATGAGAACGTCTTTGGAAAAGGTGGAGACCGGGAGGTCTTGGGTTTGCCTCTCAAGGCGGATTAGGCGCCTTAAACTAGATATAAAGGGATGGTTTCTGAATAATCTTTTTGGCGATGTGTCAGTTGAATCGTTACAAGAGGATATGGATATAATTGAAGAGGAGCTCCAGATAACTGGGATGAGGGTGAATTTTTGTTGCTTTGTGATAAACGTAGTCTTCTGATGGTGCGGTTGTTGGAAATTGAGAGAGACATTAAACATAGATCCAGAATTCGCTAGCTTAAGGAGGGAGATTGCAATAATTCTTATTTCTAGGCTAGTTTTAAGGAAAGGAAAAATATGAAAATCAATTTTAGGCTAGAGGATAGTTCCTAAACTTCAGATTTGAATGTGGTGGGGGAGATGGCTTTGCAACATTTTGAGAAGCTTCTGGCAAGAGAGGCTGTCACTAATAACCATTGTTTATCAGGGTAGGATGAAGAATTTTTGGGTGGCTTGCCAAGGCTGTTAGTGGAGGAGGATAATGCGGCCTTACTAACTACTCCTTCTGAGGAAGAGATTTGGGGAGTTATTCGCAGCATGGCTCCTGAGAGCGCTCCAGGCCCGGATGGTTTCCCTAGAGCTTTCTATGTGGACCCTTGGGAGTTTGTGGGGAGAAGAGTCATTGAGGCGATTCAAGATCTTTTCCAGTGTGGTTCTATTAACCGAAGCTCTTGTTCCTCTAGGGTGGTCCTCATTCCAAAAGTGAAGGACCTGACAAATCTTAATAAGTATAAACCCATATTCTTATGCAATGTTTCTTACAAAATTCTTTCTAGTCTGATTGCTAAGAGGTTGAATGGGGTTATCCCTCAGATTGTTTCTCAAGAACAACATGGGTTTGTGAAAGGTAAAAATATTCAAGGAGTGATCGGAATTTCTAAGGAGTTAGTGGAGGATATTAAAAAAAGTATTGGGATCCATTTTTATTGTACAAGTGCATATGGATAAGGCATATAATAAACTGGAATGGAGTTTTATTATCCGGTCCATGAGAAGTATGGGTTTTCATGAGTGGGTCATTGATCTTTGCTTAAGATGTTATTCCTCGCTATGGTTATCAGTCTCTCTTATGGTGAAAGGTTTTGGTTTCTTCAAAAGCATATGGGGTGTGAGGCAGGGAGACCCTTTGTCTCCCTCTATGTTCATTCTGGCCCAGGATGCTTTATCTAGAAATCTCCATAGAATCATGAGTGTAAGAAGTATTTTACCATACAGACAGACTGGGGTAGGTTTTATTTCACACCTCATGTTTACGGATGATATTCTTATTTTCATTAATGATAGGAGGAATTCTCTTCTAAATTTCTTGAAGATCATGGTGGTTTATGGGGATCTAAGCGAACAAAGAATTAATTCAAGAAAGAGCAGTGTTTTCATATTTAAAAAGTGTTCTGCTCAAGGAAGTAGGAACATTCAAGATACTGTTGGAATACAAAGAAAACAGTTTCTTATGATTTATCTTGGAGCCCCAATCTCTTTTAGGCGGATTAAAAAGTCATTCTTTGAGGATATTTTGAACCGAATTCTAGGGAGAATTGTGAACTGGAAGAGCATATTTTATCCTTTGGTGGCTGGATCACTCTAATCAACAGCGCTTTGTCTCCCATTCCGATGCACGTGTTCTCAACCATCATTCCTCCAAAAGGGATCATAGATAGGATGGATAAGATCATGAATTTTTTCTTATGGGATGAAAATTCCCTTGGAAGATTTCATTGGGCCTCCTAGAACCATATAACTAAACCAGTGGTGGAGGGGGTTTTGGTCTAAGGGACATCAAAGAGGCCATGCAAGCCATTCAGGCTCAATTTTCTTGGGATTTTCTTGTGAGGGAATCATTTTGGGACACTCTTCTTAGAAATCATTATGGAAGACATTGGGATGATTAGAAAAGTCATCGGGGAAAGCTCTCGAAGTTGGCTAGATGTATTCTCCAGCATTTAGAAACTCTCCAGGAGGTTGCCCAATGGGTGGTTAGGAGAGGATCAATTAACTTTTGGAGGGATAACTTGGTGGGAGAGAAAAAAAATTCCAGGATGTCTGGGTCCTGATATGACTATTAGGGAGGCAAGCATTTATCCTGCAATGCTGGAGGCTATTATAAGTAAGGAGATGATGGGGGTCTTTAATAGAATTTCCTTTTCAGAGGAGGCGGATATATGTTGTTTTACTATATCATCTTTTGGGTGCTTTAATGGACATGATTTTAGAGAACTGCTGCACCGAATATCAGTGCGGAGTGAATGGGATCTGTGGTTAGGTTGTAAGGATATCCCTGCTAAGATGGATTTTTTGGTCTGGAGGTTGCGGAATCGGTCAATTCCAACAGATAAAAATATTCAATCAATGGGTATTTCTCTTGCATTGCGTTGTTTCTACTGCAATAGTCTGAGAAATGAGTCTTTCGTGAATCTATTCTGTATGAGTGATTGGGTTGTTGGCCTATGGTCTGCTTTTGATATGTGGCTATCTTCTAGACGTGATTTCAAATCTATATAGGACTTCATCTCTTTCTGTTTTATGGAGTCTGGTCATAACGAGATATAGAAGAAAGTCTGCAGCATCACCTTCAGCGCCATATGCTGGATTCTATGGGAGTCGTGGAATATGACCAAGTCAGACAAGAGACCTGCACTCTCTAGTATGCTGATAAAGGTAAAGGTTCTCATTTCCGAGCTGGCTGTTTGTTTGAAGGGTGGGCAGAATTCCCAGGCGATGAACAGGTTCCTTAATAGACCAAAGTCAAATAATAGTTTTACAGGTCAGTGGGTAAAGTGGAATCCCCCTGATAGTGGTAACAAGCTTAATGTTGATGGTTCTTTCATTAATGGATGCATGCGAGGGGGTGGTCTACTTAGGGATTCAAATGGGTCAGTTTTCTTGGCCTTCAGTGCGTTCTGTGGTCCGGGTAATTCCTTATGTGCGGAGGTGCGGGCCTTTCTCACGGGAGTCTCTCTTGGAAAAAGGTTCGGATTCCAGGTTGGTACGGTCGAATCTGATTCGGGGATTTTGGTGTGGTCTATACAAGGGAAACACAATCCTCCATGGGATTTGATCTATCTCATTAGAAGATGTTCAAGGGAAATCAATGAAGGTTGCAGGGTTCATCGTATATGGAGAGAAGCTAATTTTGCTGTGGATGCTCTTGCTCATGCAGGAAGAGAGGAGGAATCGTTGGTGATTTACTCCACTGTTGGATCTCTTCCACAGGAATGTAAGGATGTTTTCTGGGGGGGATGCCCTTGGAATTCATCATTTTCGACCCCCGTGATTTTTATTTTTGTGGATGTCCTATCATACTTTAATAAAAAACTAATTTTCGATTGATCTTTAAAATTTCTATTCATCCCAATATTGTATATTTGATAAATGTTATGTATTATGAAACTATTTCCTTTTATAAGTTGTATATTCTACCAATTGATATAATATATCATGAATGAATCTACTATCGTTTTATTTAATGTTCATTTTATGTTATCTCTTTAATGATATATTTATTCAAATGTTTTAAAAGTTAAAAGTTCTTTCATGGTGTAATATTCTATTCATTGAGACATATTTAGTGTTATAAATAATGTTTAATTTATTGTATTTTAATTAATATCAGAAGAAAATTTTCATATATATAATTTAATGTAAATTTTGGGTTTAATAATATCATTTTATGTTCCTCTATTAAATTTATTCTTTTATTCATGCATTAACAAAGTTGCAAGGGTTTCTCATCTCAAAATTCATTTTTTGAGACATGGTTGGATTGATACACCTATAATAATATATACAGGGTATATACATTCTCTAGATATATAATATCATGAAAATATTTTATTTTATTGTATGTTAAATACTTATATTCATTTCTTTATTTGAAAGCATTAGTAGTTTTAAAATACTGTAAATGGGTTTTCATTAAAACATTACATTGATGGTTTAAATGAATTTTGTCCAAAATCATCATTAATATTATTAAATCTATATAAATATTTTATTTTCTATCCATAAATGCTCTACTAAATTTATTTTTCAACACCTTTTTTATTCTTGTAAATATTTTTGATGGAGAAAATATTATTGTTTTTCCTCAAGGGTCCATTTGTACTCTATTTGTAAAAGTTTTAATTTTTATTTATTTTTATATATGATAAATTTATTAATTTTTCCTTCCCTCATGAATATTTCTTTAATGATTCTATTCTAATATTTTGTGATTATTTAAAAATAATTTCCATTTTTCAATATTTTGGAAATTTTTATATCTCAATGATACTGAAAGAAAAGAAAATTTTCCAATATTTTTAGGGAAATTATTTAAATATTTTAACTGGTTTTTTATATATTAATTTTTCATTTAATAATTATAATACTTCACTAGGATGTGATATTATGATACCATTCTCTTCTTTTTTCTGGATGGTTTATAATGATATTTTTATGTCATTGTTAGGATACCCATTTCATTTTCAATGGTAAATGATGCTCTCATAGTTTTGATGAAATTCCAAAATTCTTTTGTTTCATTTCCAGATATGGTACTTGGACATAAATTATAAAATATGGAATGGAGATTGTTCCCAGATCATTAAGGTATATTTTATGAAATGTGATATGTGGTTATGTTATGGCCCTCAAATCCATTAGGTAACTAGATAGAGCTAACTGAAATGAAGTTACTCTTAATGGGAGAAAATGTTATGTTATTACTAAGAGACAAAATATTCTAATTTTTTCATGTTACTACTAAGTGAATATGAAGTTTATAGGATATAAATTTATGCTTTGTGATATGTTAATTATCGATTTAGGTGATTCCAAGATAAATATTTGATGCTACAAGGCACGTACACAACTTTTTAGTGATGTTTATTTGTCTTTATGGACTCTTTGTTCATGTATTATTTTCAAATAAATCATTATTGATGATTTATATAACACATAAATTATATTGAATCTTTATTCCATGTTACATTTTTTATGATTGACAAATTTATGAGTAGGAATTCTATTTTTATTCTTCTCACACACATTGAATATGTCAGCATGCCATTATATTAATATTCATCTCACTAAGGACATCCAATTTTTAACGATTATGATTATACTTACTGAGAATTTATTATCCCAATTATTGTGTTTTTCAATTACCTATGTTATGAAGGATGAAATTTATTTAATTGGGTCTTGAATGATTTCATGTGTGACGAATTTTGAGGGATATGATATAGACGTACTATGAAATAATAAAAACTATATATAGTTGAAAAATGATCTCTTGACGAAATGTGTGAGAACCTGGATCTTCTTTTAGGTATGTTTTTCCTTTTCTGGTCGTTTTTGAGGAAAAGAGGAAATTCTAGAAATTTTAAAGTACAAGACATATACTTTATGAGTACACACAGTGTACTTCCTTGCTACAAGAGACCGTGTGTTGGCCGTGTCATGGCCACACACATGGTCATATGGGGTGACGTGAAGTCTGCCTAAAGCAAAGTATGGAAACAGTAAGTACACACCATGTACTTTAGAAGTACACATCGTGTATTTTGTTTTTGTTTTCATTAAATGGACCGGGGTCGCGTCTGATCATCAGAAGTGTCTTCTTCTAGGTCTCGTTCGACCGAGAGAAACCGTACGATGCTGAAACTTCTCAGAGCCCCCAAGACTCCGTCATTTCTCTGAATCGACCATCGTCGATTGCGTTGGAACCGCAGTGGTAAGCTCTTGCTTCTTCTAGAGCATCGTTTTCTAATTCCTCCTCTTTTACAAGTTATCATGGGTTGAAAGTTTTATACATTTTTTATATATTTGACCTTCCAAGGAGATTAAAGATTCATGGTTCACGTATAGTGATCTCCTAACCCCAATGTAGGTGGTGTGTGCCTTTTTGTTCGATGTCTTTGAGTATTATGTGAAAATTTCAACAATACCCTTGAATGGGGAATTGTGTGTTTACCATTTTATCCCTCTTTTTTCCTGCCATTCATGTATGCATGTGTAGAGGTAATTTTGATTTGAATTTGTTTGATTGTTATGCCTTGGATGTTCTTTACATGCCATGTTGAGTTTAGACCGTTTGGTCTTGTTTAGCCTTTGTCCGTTTACCTATTTTCCATGACTTGTGGTCGTAGGATGGAGTGTTGTATTCTGACATTCTTGAGATGTTGTAGACAGGTTAGCCAAGTAGTTCTGTAGGTTTACTTTTTCCTTATAACATTATTATGCGTTGACTTACACGGGTCCATGAGAACCTGGTGTTATAGAATATAAGAGGATAGACTAAGTGGGCTTCCCCAGGGAGTCTTTAGAAATTATAGACTATATGGGGATAGACCGAGTGATCTTCCTCAGAGAGTCTTTGGACATTATATACTATAGAGGGATAGACTGAGTGATCATCCTAAAAGAGACTTTGAGATTTATAGACTGTAATGGGATAGACCGAGTGAGCTTCCTTAGAGAGCATTTGTTTTACTTGAATTACCTTGAACCACTCCATGCTATAAGGGTAATTAACTGGGTGAGATTCCTTAGAGAGTTTTTGAACGACCAGGGGCTATAATAGGAATTTACATTGTGATCTTCCTCAGAGAGTCTCTTCACCTTGGGGATATAAGGGTAATCGACCTTGTGTTCTTTTCAAAGAGTCCTAAACTACCTTAGACTATATGGGGAATTGACTGAGAGTACTTCCTCAGAGTGTCTTTATGAGTTCTTATGATAGAACCAGAGGGGTTTGGCTGAGTGTACTACCCAGAGGGTTGGTTGTTCTTGTTTGGTAGGACCAAAGGGGATGGTTATGGGTACTTCTCAGAGGATTACCTGTGTGTGTTAGCTGCTATTTGATTTTGGACTATGGATTGTTACTGCTGTGTACTTTCCTATTTACTACTTTCTGTACTTTTACCTACCATATATTCACTGACTATTAGGCACAGATCTTTGGGTGGTTTCCTACTGGGATTTAGTCTCCCGCCCTGTTTGGATCTTGCTTTTGGGCCCAAATAGATTATATTTCTACAGGTATTGATAAGGGAAAGCGTCCTTCTACTTTAGGTACTTGACTTATTGTGGAGATGGAGAGCATGGGACCAAGTATATGCTTGCGATGCTGAGGAGCTATTTATCTTTTATTTTGTACTTTGGTTTGAACTATTTTTATTCTAGCATTGTGACTTTTTTGGATTCTTTCCTAGACATATGTATCATGCATAATTTATTAGGCATTTCTCCAGTTGTTTATTATCTCAGTCTTCCATTGTTTACTATTGTTGGATATTTCCTGCTTCCGCTATTGTATATTTTTTATCTTCCACTGTGTTACTCTGCCAATGAAGGAATAGTTTACCCACTATCACACCCAAGGCTATCACTGCTATTTTGCAGCCTCTAGAATTTGGGGAAATGCGCTTGAGGCCATGTGACTAACTGTGTACGGGGCACCTCTGGCTGGCTTTTGGAACCAAGATGTTACAAAGTGGTATTAGATGATTTATTTTCTCTTGATTTACTGTTTGGAGCCTGTAGCCAGGGATAGGATGGAATCGATACATGGTAATAAGTTGTTCCCAGGAGTAGCTAAAATGTGTATAGGGTAAATCCAATTTACCTTGTTAATGCAATTTTTCAGATTTTGAAATTTTAGAGGTAATTTGATTTCACCGTTGGGTGACTCATATGTTCGTGTTGTTACCTTTGTAGTTATTAAGGTTCTATTTCTGTCACAACCTGATGAGATGAGGGTATTCCATCTCATGTATCATATAGGCACTTTCTATAAATCACATTTCATGCATTCTTTCCATGCCATCTAGGATGCATTAATTATTACATGTTGTTGTGATAGATGTTGTGTAGAATATGCATGTTGTTGTGATAGATGCTTTGATGAAGATACCTACTGTTTGATGGGGCATTGTTGTGGAGTGCTTTGTTTGGGTGAATGCCAAACTTTGGTTCTTCTGGCGTCATGGGCCCTCATGACTATGAATTTCGTGGATCATCACTTTGTTTCCTTTTTATAACTTATATAAGATGTCAAACATTGATTAGTGGGGAGTATGGGCCCTCACGGATCAGAATTTGGCACCTTCAATGTTCGTTTCAGTGTTTTTCTGGGCTCTGGAGTATTTTATGAGGCTTACTGTCCATAAAAACCCAGAATACATGTTTTGTAGTCTTGACTACATGCCATGTGTTCTTCTATTCGGGAAGAAAAAGTTCTTCAAATGTATATGTCGTGTAGTCTCTAACCATTTCTTAGGCCATGTGGGAAGAGAAACGGGGTGTAGAAAACATTGTGGGAACACGCCGTGTACCATTTCAGCACACCGTGTATCCTGACCTAGGTACTCGGCCGTGTAGCTGACAACTTGGGTCGGTGGAGTCTCTTCTTATAAACGTCGTGTTTATCTTGAACACGCTGTGTAGCCTGACCGCAGTACCCGGCCGTGTCACAAACAACATGGGTCGGTGTTATCGTTTCTTAGTACACGTCGTGTTGGTTTGGAACATGCCATGTAGTGTGACATGGGTACACAAGCCGTTTCACTAACAACACGGGCCAGTGAAGTTTATCCAGTACATTCCATGTCTACCTTGAACATGCTGAGTAGTCTTGTCTTGGGAGAGTCGTGTGGATTAACACTATAGAAGGCCCAGGGAATGGGAAGAGGATTAATGTACACACCATGTGTTTTGAGAACATGTCGTGTGTTTGGGGTGTTACACGACCAGTTAGGGAAAGAGTACAGGCCCATGTGAATGACTTCAGTGGACACGCCTTGTACGAACTATACACACTGTGTAGTCATGCTTTGTAAAGCTTGAGTGCTTTTATTCTCCTATTCCCTTCTAACACTCCTTGTTTTTAGTCCTTGATATCTTTATCTAAGGTGTGTGCATAACCTTATAGAGTTATGCCACTGAGACATCCTCTAGTTGTACGCCAGTTTCCAGACGGTGATCAGACACCTGATATGGCTGATCAGGGACTTCCAACAGATCCTCCTACTGTGCCAGCCTTGGAACCAGCTGTTATACCTGGCACAGATGCTAATGCACAATTTAGGGAAGGCTTTCTCAGGATGATGCGGACTTTCCAGGGAGCACCACCTCCTGCCCCATCAATGGAAAATTTGATGCGGGTTTTCTAGCATTAGTATCCTCCCGCATTCTTAGGGGAAGGAGGACCACGGGCTGCAGAGTCGTGGCTCAAAGCCACACTAAAGATATTCGAGCATCTCGAGGTACCACTATAGAGGAGGCTGAAGCTCACAAAATACATGCTCCGAGACTCCTCCAAGAGGTGGTGGGATGTCATCTCTCAGGAGGGATGCCACCAGAATATGGATTGGGAGGAGTTCCAGCGTATCATTTATTATTACTTCTATATGGAGACCGTGAGGGCCAATCGAGATCGGGAGTTCCTAGGCCTGGATCAGGGTACTCTTTCTGTGAGGGAGTATTCCTCTCGCTTCACAGAGCTGAAACATTTCACACCTATTCCAATAGGTGATGAGTTGTTCCTAGCTAGAAATTTTGAGTATGGTCTCAGGCAGGAGATCCATTCCTAGGTGAACATCTTCAGGTTGACTTCGATATCCGCTATCATCAACCATGAATTGATCAATGAGTACAATCTGAGGGATTCCGTAGCAGCGAGCCCAGGCGGTTCAACATCTAGAGTTAGTGTTCCTCCTACTGATAGCAGGAAGTTCCGCAGGGAGTCTACTCGAGGAGATCAGATTAGGCATGATGTATCTTTAGGCATCCAGGTAGTACGATACCAATGCGAGAGGAGTGGGCATATTAGGCCTCAGTGCCAGAGAGACCTGGTGGAGTGCCGATCTTATGAAAAAATGGGCCATATTCAACCATTTTGTTAGTTCTTCTCACCAAAAGTTGGTGATAGGGGTTCCTCTATGACTCCTTGTTCCGTATCATCACCACTAGCTTCTCACCAGTCTGGGAACTAGAGTTCTTCTGGCCATTCGGGCTAAGGTAGAGGTCGTGGTCATGGTAGCCAGTCACCTAGTTTTCAGCTACATCAAGGTAGATCATCTCAGAGAGGTCATGAAAGATCACAAGGTCGTGGTACAGGCCAGACTTTTGTAGTGGTGCAAACCCAGCAGGGGAAAGATCACGAAACTTCTACCATTCGAGGTACGATCTTAGTAGCCTCAGTTTTTCCTCATTCCTTTTTTGATACAGAGGCTTCCCATATCTTTATCTCTGTTGTTGTTGTGGAGATCCTTGGGCTCTACATATTTTCATCTGCCCATATCTTGATTGTAGACACACCATTGGGGACTAGGATAGCTTATGTGCATCAGTGTAAGGAGTTCCATCTAGAGGTTGCAGGGTGTCACTTTCTATGGGACCTATATTTCCAATAGATGACATGCTATGATGTCATTCTCAGGATGGACTGGTTTTTTCCCTTCCAGGAAATCATTGACTGTTATCGCCACAGGGTGAGCTTCATATCACCAGAGGGTGGATCTTTTCATCATAGAGGCGAGTGGGATGTCCAGGCGAGTAGAGCAGGACCCAGCATCATGGGCTAGGAGGAGTTACAACCCTGATTTCTAGTCTTTATCTGGATGACTAGGGAACTTCACAGATGGACTTCCCCCAGTGGTGGACCATTTTAGGGACTTCTTTCCAGAGGAATTTTTGGGGTTTCCTCTGGAGCGTGAGGTGGAATTTTCTATTGAGCTTCTGCTAGGAGCAGCACCAGTGTCCATTCCTCCTTATAGGATAGCTACACCTGAGTTGCTGGAGCTCTAGAAGCAGTTGGAGGAGTTGCGGGAAAAGGGTTTCATCTGACCGAGTAGTTCTCCTTGGGGTTCTCCTCTCCTGTTTGCAAAGAATGCAGACAGTACCCATAGGCTTTGTGTGGATTATCGGAATCTGAACTAGTTGACGGTCAAGAACTGATATCCCTTGGCTAGGATTGATGATCTCTATGATCATCTTCGAGGAGCCTGGGTGTTCTCAAAGATTTACATGAGGTCTGGTTATCATCATTTGTGCATTAGACCATCTGATATACCCTCAAAGCCTTTCATAGCAGGTATAGTCTATACGAGTATATGGTTATACCGTTCGGTCTCACAAACATGCATGCAGTCTTCATGGCATAGATGAACCGAGTGTTCCATCCATACTTAGATTCCTACGTGGTTGTTTTTGTGGATGATATCTTGGTGTACTCTAACACTCGACACGACCACGCTACCCATATTGAGATCTTCTTGAGTACACTGAGGGAGCATCAGTTATATGATAATCTCTCAAAGTGCCACTTTTGGATGGACCATATTCACTTCTTAGGTCATGTTATTTTAGATACAAGAGTATCAGTAGACCTAAAGAAAGTGAGATATATAGTTTCTTAGGATTAGACGAACAATGCCTTTGAGGTACAGAATTTTCTAGGGCCTGATGGATACTACAGAAACTTCATACATGACTTTTCACGCTTACCAGCACCGCTGACGGGTCTGACTAAGAAGGGTGTGAAGTTCATATGGTTTGATTCTTGTGAGTCATCCTTTCAGTAACTGAAGGGGAGGTTGACATCAGCACCGATACTAGTCTTTCTAGAGCTGGGAAAGCGCTATACGGTTTACTGCGATTCATCAGGTATCGGTCTGGGAGCTGTGCTTATGAAAGAAGATGGATTCGTTGCGTATGGGTCTCGGCAGTTGAGACCAAATGAGAGGAACTACCTGACACAAGATCTAGAGTTGGCGGCAGTTGTTCATGCCTTATGTTATTGGAGACATTATCTTTTGGGAAAGAATTTTGTGGTTTTCACTGACCACAAAAGTCTCAAGTACATTTTCACTCAGTGTGATTTGAATTTGAGACGGTGAAGGTGGGTTGAGTACCTTCAGTCTTTTGACTTTGATCTTCCCTACACTTTGGGGAAAGGAAATGTAGTGGCTGATGTGTTGAGCAGGAGGACTCAGATACAGGCAGTTCAGGAGGCCGGTAGGGAGTGGCATCTTATGGCTATGTTCTTTGAGATACATTTTTAGGTGCACGATAGATAGGGGAATACTTTTCTATTTCATCCGGTTGTTACCTCTAAACATCTTGATCAGTTATGAATGAGGAAGCTATCAGAATTGAAAGGCCTAGTCCTAAGGGAAAGTGTGTCAGGAGAGGACCCAATTCTTGGATGGACCATAGGCGAGGATGAGATCTTGTGTTTCTAGGGGTGTGTATGGGTTCCAGCAGACATACGCAAGGATCTGATGTAGGACTTTCATTCCTCAGTTTGGGTAGTTCACCCTGGAATCACCAAGATGTATCATGATCTACACCATCAGTATTGGTGTCCAGGTATGATTAGTGATGTTGCTGGTTTTTTCATTAGGAGTTCTACTTGTCAGTGGTTGAAGGAGGAGCATTAGAAACCAGCAGGGCTTTTACAATTGTTACCCATTCCCGAGTGGAAGTGGAATGATGTTTCAATGGACTTCAGGAATGGGTTTCTGAGGTCGGATTGAGGGAATGATGCAGTTTGGGTTGTCATTGACATGCTCAAAAAGGTTTCTCGCTTCTTACCGATCAAGGAGACCTTCAGTGTTGATGAGCTAGGGCGGTTGTACATCCAAGAGATTGTACGTCTGCATGGAGTTACACACTCCATTATTTCATACAGGGATGCACGTTTTACATCTCGGGTCAGGAAGGTTCTACATAAATCTTTGGGTACACAGGTGCTTTTGCGTACAGCTTACCACCACCAGACAGATGGCCAGTCCGAGTGTAGGATTCAGGTGCTTGTGGAAATGCTCCGAGCATGCATTCAGGATTTTGGAGGTTCTTGGGAGAATCATATACCTCTTTTAGAGTTTTACTACAACAATAGTTTTCAAGAAACTATTCAGATGGCACCTTATGAGGCTTTGCACGGTAGTCTATGTCGATCACCCTTATGTTGGATGGAGGAAGGAGAGCCAGCTTTACAGGGACCTCATCTTGTTCAGGAGACCACAGAGAAGATATTGTTTATTCGGGAGAGGATGGTTTCAGCATAGTCTCAACAGAAGTCTTATGCTGATCAGCGGAGATGACTTCTAGAGTTCGAGGTCGGGGATCGGGGTTTCCATTGTGTCACACCGAGTTTGGGACACTGGAGGATTCGGAGATAGGGTAAGCTTTCACTGAGGTACGTCGGGCCATTTTAGGTGTTATAGAATGTTGGTTCGGTTTCCTATCGGTTGCAGTTACCTCAGAGGTACTGAGATATGCACGAATTATTCCACATTTCTCAGCTCTGACGTTACTTTCCAGACCTGTCTCATGTCTTTCAACCTGAGGAGGTTGATCTCGAATCGGATGCATTGTTTGAGGAGCATCCTATCCGAATTGTCGATCACAGTACTAAAGTTCTATGTTTCCGGTCTGTTCCTCTGGTACGAGTGCTATGGCAGCACGGACGGGTACAGGATGAGACTTGGGAGAGGGAGGCCGATGTACGAGCATAGTTTCCAGAGCTCTTCGGGGTTTCTTCTTCTACGCCGCACTAGATAAATTCGGTGACAAATTTCTTTAAGGGGGAAAGTTTGTAAGAACCTGGATATTCTATCAGGTATGTGTTTTCTTTTCTGGTCCTTTTTTAGGAAAATAATAAATTCTGGAAATTTTTTAATTACACGTCTTGTACTTTATGAGTACACACCGTGTACTTCCTTGTCGTAGGAGACTGTGTGCTGTCCATGTCATGGCCACACACACGGTCGTGTGGGGTGACGTGGAGGCTGCCTAAAGAGAAGTATAGAAATATTAAGTACATTCCATGTATTTTTTTCATTAAATAGACTGGGGTCACGTTTGATTTCCATAAGTTTCTTCTTCTAGGTCTTGTTCGACCGGGAGAAACCGTACGGAACCGAAACTTCTCCAAACCCCCAAGCCTCCGTTTGTTCTCCGAATTGACCATCGTCGATTATGTTGAAACTGCAACGGTAAGCTCTTCCTTCTTCTAGAGCAATGTTTTCCAATTCCTCTTCTTTTCCATGTTATCGTGGGTTGAAAATTTTAGACTTTTGTGTAGATCTTTGATGTTCCAAGAAGATTCAAGCATCGAGGTTCATGTGTAGCGATCTCATAATGCCAAGGTAGGTTGTTTGTGCCATTCCATTCAATTTCTTTGTGTATTATGTGAAACTTCCACCAATACCCTTGAATAGGTATTGCATGTTTATCATTTTATCCTTATTGTTTTCCTGCCATGCTTTTATTATTGTGTAGAGGTAATTTGGATATTAATTGGGTTGATTATTATGCCTTGGATGTTCTGCTCATGCCAAGTTTTGTTTACTATTGTTTTTTCATGTTTATCCTTTGGTCGTTTACCTGTTTTCCATGCCTTGTGGTCATAGGATAGAGGGTTGTCTTTTGACTTGCTTGAGATGTTCTAGACTGGTTAGCTAAGTCGTTATGTAGGTTTAATTTGGCCTTATAGCATTACTATGCGTTGACATACACGGGGTCGTGAGAACCTGGTGTAATAGACAATAAAAGGATAGCCTGAGTGAGCTTCCTCAGAGTGTCTTTGGAAATTATAGACTATAAGAGGATAGACCTACTGAGCTTCTTCATAGAGTATTTGGAAATTATAGACTATAAGGGGATAGACTGAGTGATCTTCCTCATAGAGTCTTTGATCTTCATAGACTATAAGGGGATAGACAGAGTGAGATTCCTCAAATAGTCTTTGTTTTACTTTAATTACCTTGAACCACTCCAGGCTATAAGGGGAATTGACTGGGTGAGCTTCCTCAGAGAGTCTGTGAATGACCTAGGTCTATAACAGGAGTTGACTGAGTGATCTTCCTCGGAGAGTCTCTTGACCTTAGGTCTATAAGGAAAATTCACCTTGTCTGCTTCTTTAGAGAGTCCTAGAGTACCATAAACTATAAGTGGAATTGACCGAGAGTGCTTCCTCAGAGAGTATTTATGAATTCTTATGATAGAACCAGAGGGGATAGGATGAGTGTACTTCCCAAAGGGTTACTTGAGCTCATTTGGTAGGACCATAGAGGATGACTATGGGGACTTCTCAGAGGATTACCTGTGTATGTTAGCTGCTGCATGACTTTGGACTGTGGATTGTTACTGATGTGTACATTCCTGTTTACTTCTTTCTGTACTTTTACCTACCATATGTTCACTGACTATTAGGCATAGATCATCGGGTGGTTTCCTACTAGTATTTATTCTCACACCCTGTTTGGGTCATGCTTTTGGGCCAAAATAGATTATATTGCTGCAAGTATAGATAAGGGAAAGCTCCCTTCTACTTCAAGTACTTGACTTGTTGTGGAGCTGGAGAGCATGGGACCAAGCATATGCTTGTGATGTTTAAGAGCTATTTATCTTTTATTTTGTACTTTGGTTTAGTACTATTTGTATTCCATAATTGTGACTTGTTTGGCATCCTTCTTGTTCATATGTATCATGCATTATTTATTATACATTGCTCCTATTGTTTATTATCTTAGTCTTCCATTGTTTACTATTGTTGGATATTTACTGCTTCCGTTATTGTATTTTTTTTTCTCTTCTGCTATTTTACTCTACTAATGAGGGCATAGTTTCCCCACTATCACACCCAAGGCCCTCGCTGCTAGTCAGCAGCCTCTTCCATTTGGGGAAATGCGGTTGAGGCTATGTGACCAACTAGGTATGGGGAGCCTCTGGGTGGCTTCCGGAACCGGGATGTTACAACATGGGTATTATTATATAATAGTTTATTTTAATTTAAAAATATATATACTTATATTTTACTTAAAATTTTAAGTGATTCATTTTTTTGTTTCATACTCTTTATTTTTTATGGATGAAATTAGGTCATGTTTTTTAGTATCAAACCCATTTGTATAATGATTGTGTTTTTCTCACCAGATTTGGGAGTGTGGGGTCAGGGTTGTTATAGTTGTTATCAAAGTAGATAACATTTGAGATAAGTATGTTTTTATAAAAGGTCAAATTAATATTAATTGATACCATCATGAGTTTTTATGTTCATGGTTGATCATAATTTCAAATGCATATACACACATTTTGAGGTATTAAGTGATAATATTTTATGGTGATTAATTATATCAATGTTTATTTTTTATTAGGTTTTGGTATATTTAACTATTATGTTTAATCTGAAGAATTATTTCACAAAAAAAATTATAATATTTTTATGGATTTAAAATTAATGGTATAATAAATCATTTGTGGTAAAACATTATCCAATTTTTTGGATATTAAAATTAATTCTGACATATGGTTTTCTAATTCAATGATTTAAGTTGAATATCTTGTTATATTATGGTAATTTTGGATTAAAATGTATTATTTCTTAAAATACCAGTTTCATCATTTTGGTTATTTCCTACATTATACTTATATTTTTTGATTTAGTAAATATTATTGGATTCTCTTTTTATCTTTTCGTAGATCCTTTGATATTTTAAATGTTAATGTTTTTTTCATAATAATGATTCATCATAGATACTAATCTGATATAATATAGTACTACATAGTGGTGGGGAATTATTAAAAAATAAAATAAATTATAAAACTAAATTTATGGTTTTGATGAAAATAATTTATATAATTGATCCAACTTTCATAGTTTGGATATGAAAATAATCACTTATAAATTTAAAATGTATTCTTTTTTACAATCATTTTTTATGATTGATGATATTCACTATTAGTCATTAATTTTTGATTTTGGGATTATTTAAATTATCATGATCACATTCACTATAGCTCCCAATCATTATTTATACATTTCCTTCTTCCTCCAATTTTATATTAACACCTCCACTAATGTTATCTTGTTTTGAAAACCTCTTATTTTTCATTCTAGATCACCTTTATATTTCAATTTAATTCATTAAAAAATTATTTTTAACCATTTAGTGATGTTGGATAAAAAAATGATTGTCCAATATTAATATTAATAAAATCATGATTAAATTTTATGGAGGGAATTTATTTGGGGGTATGGGAGAGAATGAAATACCCTGATATTCTAATATAATATTATGTTTGATAGTGTATATTATATGAAACAAAAGTCACAAATAATCCAAAAAATGCTATTTTATATATTTTCATTATAATAACATCGTTGAGTTGGTGGGTATGAGTATGAGTAAACATATTAAGAAATATATGTATATTTTCCTAATCAATTATAATTTAATGATTAATACTTAGTAAAAAAAGAACTCAATTTACAATAATGGTTTTTTTCAAAAATATGTTTTATTCATAATGGTTTATTGTTACAATTTATGGTTTGATGTTATAGTATATACTTATATATATTAAAATTTTTAATTTATAATAATTATATCATTTTTATATCATCATATCAAGATTATTTTTAAGGTAATTTTTTTTTAAAATTCATAAATTTTTTTGAGTGGTGAAAAAATATTAATTTTAAGGAAAACTATATTTTCCAGTTATGTTTTTCCAATGAACAATTTTTTTGTGAATTTATTTTGAAATTTCATTTTTTAATTTTTATTATATCTAATCTAATTATGTTCATTGGAATTAATATTCTGTATAATGATTTTATAATAAAATTTTTATAATTAAAAATACAATTTTTCTAGAAAACTTTTTTTATTATATATTGTTGGTTTATTGGAAACTAAGTGTATGCCACTTATAAAGATTAAATTTTATTAAATGGATTACCTATTTGAATTCATAATACATAAATTATTTAAATTGATATCCTTTATTTTTTTTCATAATGAATAGTAACAATGGTAAAATTTATCCTCATGATACAGAGTAAACATGAATAATTTTTTTTGAAATTATAGAATCTTTCTTCAAATTTGTCTAAAAAGTTTCTTATATTTAAATTTATGAGATTAACTCGACCAACCTATTCATTTATTTGAAATTTTTGAAGTTTTTTCTCTTTTTCGTCGATAAATAGCATTACATTGTCTTTTAAAGGTTGGGGTCGAAGACTTAATATAATATTTAAATAAAATACCTCATCAAGACCAGGTAGAGGGATAACCATTACATATCCTGGAGGCCCAAGGACAAGTGGAAAGAAAAAAAGGCTTGAATTTCCTTTTGGCCCAAAGGACCCCTCGGTGAACAGTACTTCTACATTAATCACACTGCAATAGTACAACCTACAGTACTGCCATCGATACAGTACCTAATGCAGTTCCCCCGCCTCTATAGTTCTGCCACTACTACAGAACTTCTATAGTGCCCTGCTATAGCACTGCTATAGTACCTGAAAAATCGTCCCTACCCGATTTTAATCCTGGGTCTTTTGGATGTCAAGCAGGAGCCTATACCACTTGGGTACTGGCTCGTTGGTACGCTATGTTATTTTCTTTAAGGAAAATTCAATAATATATCTTTTTTATTTTAATATCTAAAAAATTTTGTTACAAGAATATAATTATGTTACTAATGGAGGTAAAATTTTAATTTGAATATGGATAATATATTTATGATTGTTATTTAATTTTGAAATTTCATGATGAATAGTTTTGTTAAAATCTTAGGTAATGATGAAATAGTTCTTATGAATGTAGCATAAAAAATGTAAATGATTTTAAAAACTCTAAATAAATAATTTATTTTGTTAAAGAACGGTGTTCTTATATTTTTTATAAAAATATAATGTATTAATGACGTGTTAAATATTTATAATTGAACTGTGTTTTTGTATTTATATTTATAAATTTAAATTATGTTAATTGTCTTAAAACATAAATTATATATATTTAATATGTCATTTTTATTTATTTATTTTTTTTAAAAACCAACACAATATGTTAATTGGCCATGTTAATGGAATATAGTTGATAATATCATCTAATGTTCACTTATGGGTCACTTATCCTTATATAATAACATTACTGACCCATATAGAGTTAATAGAAAATCTGGTCACAATAATAATTAACAGGGTTAAATGGTGTTAAAACAATTATTTAATGGTTAAAATGTCTCCTAATCTTGTTAAAAGATATTTGGATGATATGATATAGACTTATCTTCACCTTACCATAAAAATATACCAATTTAGTTCTAAATGTACATGAAAATGAATTTTTATTTTATTACTTTATGCAATTCCATGGATTCCCCTCCCCTCACATAAAAAGGATACCCCCCCCCCCATTTATTTCACTTCAATAGCCTCTTATATAATATAACACCTACCAGAACATCTTCTTGACTTACATATATACATTATATATGTGATAATAGTAACATCCTCACATTTTAATGTGTGTCACGATTTAATTTCTAGAGTTAATCATATTGTTTTTTCTATGAATTGTTTGGGATGAGTTGTAGGTGTTATCAATTGGTTTAACTGAATTTTTGAGGCTTTGTAAGGGTGATTGGTATACGAATGGATTTATCAAACTCTGTGAACTCTTATAGATACTATCAAATGAGAGGATTTGGATCAAGGGGTAGCACATGAATAAGGTTAATAGTTTAAAAAACCATATGAATTCACCAAGAAAACAATATGGAAATCACTATTAGACAATAGAATAGTTAACACAATATAATAACCCAAAATTTAGACACATAAATTTATTTTTTTATTTAATAAATTATTTATTATTTAATATAGTTATTTTGAACAATTGAACTAATTTTGTTATATTTTATTAGTATAGTATAAGAGATTTAAAATACCATTATTCTTAATAGAAGATGATAATATTGTCATTATAGAGTGACACTAATTTTTAATATATTATGGTTGATGATATTTTCTAACTAAAATAGAAGGAAGAAGTTATTACATCGATAGGTAGGATCCTACCCTATGAAGAACATTTGTTGAGGCTTTTGATATAAACAAAGTCACTAAATTTTACCCTTCACCAATCCCAAGATGAGAATAAGTAATAAAAGAATGATTTAAATAATTTATAGTATAATTTCAAGCTCATGAAGATCATGAAAAAAACCATGTTCACCAAACCATCAAATGAAAACCACACAATCACAAACCATACCCCTTGTGAGTTAGCTAGAGTAATAAAGGGATTTTTATGTATATCATAATAGTATAAATTTATATATTATTTTTTTAGTTAAAAAATTATTACATTTATCCCTTATAATATTAATTTTTCAATGATTAAATAATGTGTTTAATAAATATTAGAATTTGACACGCTGAAAAGAAATAGTATTTTTTGGAAATAAACTATTTTATTCCATAAAGAATTTATGATGAATATTATTATTTTCTAAATAAACTATATTTTAATAAAATATTAATATCATATTATATTTAATAAATATACATTAATAAATTATTTTATGAATTAAAATATAATTTTTATATGGGTGAAAAAACTATTATTATAAAAAAACAATATGTACAAAAAATTAGTGATTTTTAATTTTATTGTATAAATATAAATTATACAGAAATATATTGATTAAATAAATATAATTTTAGAAATCTTCATGTCAAAATTATCTAACAAATAATTTGTTTCAAAATATTTAGAGACAATCGAATTTTTAAGTGAAAATTAAATAAGGTATAAATACATAATATGTATTATGATATCATAAAAAACAAAAAGTTATGTAATATATTCCATAAATGGGATACATTTGTAATCTTATGTTTCCCTTTTAAAATAATGACATTTTGATGTTTCTATATTAATTTTCTAAACCCTTAAATTATCTCCCAAAACCTATATTTCATTAATGTTTTATAATCAATTCTGTATACACATGACTCAATTCCACGTCATTAAGGATTTTATGTCAATTTTTTCTATTGATAGATTTATAAATATTTTAATAAAACTCTTAATTCAATGAAATTATGGATAAAATAATGGTATGATTTTGGATTTGACCTTATTATCATATAGAGTCTAAAAAAATGATGGGGAATTTATAATGAATTGTCCTATATTTTCCTATATATACCCACCCATACTCCCATGCCACTTAACTATAAACCCATTTACCAAATTATCAAATAAATATCCTTATCAATAGTCCCCCCTATATTCGCCCACAATGATAATATGCTCCTCTAATTCTTTTAGAAGC
Organism: Viscum album; assembly: GCA_963277665.1. Lineage (NCBI taxonomy): Eukaryota > Viridiplantae > Streptophyta > Magnoliopsida > Santalales > Viscaceae > Viscum > Viscum album. The sequence goes on from OY728161.1 coordinate 1,190,888,963, forward strand.
ATCCTTTAAAGGTAAGGGATACTTTCCTTAACCTCTATATTCAAGAACCTTATCTATGTCATTCCTTGTGATATCCAATTACTCATGTTGGTTTTTGTTATTATATATCTATTTTTATTTTAATTATGATTCTCATGTAATTGTATACCCTTTCACTCTCTTTCACCGCTTTTATAAACCATTATACTCACCATATGTATTTCCAAAATTTTCATATGACTTTCCATTTTAAACATTTCTGTAGTGAATTCCCATATCCATTTCCACCCAAAGATATTCCTCTCATTATACCTACCAATTTTTTATTAGGGATTAACATGTATTTAACCAGAAATCAATAATTGTTGGGCTATACTTAGTGAAGTGGAATACTATTTTGTATGATCTCTGCATCTCACTTATGCATGTATATGATATGAAAGTGATGAGTATGACCATATTTATATAGCCCTCAAATGCATAGGGTCATTTTTTGTCTCCTCAAATTCCATTTATAATTCATGGGAGGTTATTATAAGAACACTATGTTTATGTTTCTTTGAATAAAACCTTTAATTATGTTTAAAAAATCATGTTTTATATATATTACACATTCCTATGATGCCTTTATGTTATCTTGTTATTTCATGCCCAAATGTTTAGGATTATGATTCTTACCACACTTATGTTACCTTTATATGAATATTGAATAATATCTTATCCTTTACCTTATTCTATTATTTTATTATTTGGTTACATGAATTTATATTTCACCCCATTATAATGTATTTCCATGGGTTATCACATTTAGTTTTAGCAGAAGTTTAGAAATATAGAAGCAGGTTAAAGATGTTTTCAAAATTGTTTTTGTATTGATACTGAGCGTTGTCATTATAATTACTAAATTTACCAAATACACAACTCTTAATAGTATTATGGGATTGTAAAATTATTTAAATTATATAATAAATTATGATATTATTTTTATTAAGGATATGGTTTGTCATAGTTGGTATCAAAGGAAAGCGTAGTTATTTTTGGGAATTTTATTTTAAAACTCTAGTGAAGTCATTAGAGATAAAAATAGACATAGATATTCATCCCTATTTTTTTATGTATATACTATGTGATTTCTAATAAAATGAATCCCTATTTGTATAATTCATTTGGAGGTGGATATGGTCCAATAATACCTTAGTGGAAATAACCCATAAAAAGGTGCATTTAGCTTGACTCGGTCATCACATATTTTTTGACAATGGGGCATCCAGAAAACATATTTTTACACACCTAGGGAATATTATTAAGTAAATTAAAAGTATAATAAAAATATATTACTATGTATAAAAAAAATTCTATAAGATATTATGTTATGAAATAGATCATGAAAAACATAGATTGAATCATAGAAATTCATTAGTTAATAAATATATTACACTTATTAGTTATAACTTTAATATTCCTAGATTAATGTTTCTATGCATAATAGTTTTATATTTCTCATCACATAGTCTATTTTTTGTAAAGTAAATTATTATAACTAGAATCAAATAATGAAGGAAGGATTATCATCCATGTTTCTATTGATTTTTTTAAATCATGTAGGTTTTCTAGAACTATTCACACACCACCATAAAACATGGTTGTTAAGTTATCATTGAATATAGAAAATGGTTCTATTTTTTCATCCCAATCATATAACCAATCTCATATCCAAATTTTTGGTCTAAAATTAATAAAAAACCATTTCATACTCCCTATAGTATAATTCTATATTATTTATATCGTTGATTAACTTTAATTGTATAGAGTAAATATTAATTACATAGGGAAAGAAATTATCTTCAATATCAATGATCTCCCTATGATTATATACAAGTACAAAGAGGATGAGGAATATTAATTATTTAAAAACAAATTCATGGATATAATTTCTTTATGATAAATAATTTCTATCCAAAATGATTGAGGATGAATAAAATATAGTCCTTGATGACATTCCCATTGTAATGGTATTCACCGATGTGTTTCTAAACTAATTTCTTTCTCTTCCTCATAGATGTGAGGTTGATTTCTCAATAAAGTACATATCCTGATCTTTGAAAATAGATAAGACACCATATAAAATGGGTATTATTTTTCTTCAGTATCAAAAAATAATTATAGGAGAATTTGGAAAAATGATTTACACACTAAATTGTTTCACCATGGTTTGAACCAATCCTCTTCCTCATAAATAATGATGGTTTAGTGTATCTATTCATTGATATTCCCAATCACGAAAATATAAATATAATGATAATTTTCATATTTAAAGGATTTATAACCTATTTAAATAGTTATGTGGAGAACAATATATCTATATCGTGGTTCTTTGGTCGGGATGTTATCATGTGTAAGTAATGAATTTGGATATCCACAACAATTTTTTTCATATAAGGAATGTGCACTATGTGGTCATAGTGATTTCATTTTGACGTACAAATTCTCCAACAATATTTTTCAGAATTATTGAATAGATTCTTTAGGGATTTAACTCAAAACATTTTGGTTGTATTTATTGATGATATTCTTATCGACAAAAAATGTATGGTTGATCACGAGGATAATTTAAATATTGTACTATAGACCATAAAAAGGAACATTTATATGAAAAAAAAGTGAATATTATTTTTGATTGATAAAAGTGACATTAATTGGGTTTTTATCACTAAAAATGGGATATATATGCATAAATAAATAACAATGTGAATTGAAGGATAAAATGAAGCAACATATATAATTAAAATCCATATATTACATAGATTAGAAGGGTACTATCATCAATTTATGAGAAGAATATCATGAATTCCAAACCAGATAACCATGATTATTTAAAATAGATTTTTATCGAATCTTGAATTTTAATATTGAATTTTTGATATGAGGAAGTGGTTAATCACTACACCTATACATACATTTTACCCTAGTGGGAATGGATTTTTTATCTACACTGATGAGTAAAAAAATGTTTTCGGTTATATAATTACGTAATATGAAATAAATTTAGACTATGACTCTGAAGAATAAATGATTCTTGAGTATAAATACAAAATGTATCATCTATAATTGGATGTAGTGGTATTTGTTTTAATTATTTGGCAGCAATATCTCTTTTAGGAATGAGTGTCACACACAAGGAACATAAAATACTCATGTAAATATATTTATAAAAAATTATATTATTATGATCAAATGAATGTTGTTAGAGAATATCAATGATTTTTATTGATCAATACATTACCATACAAGGAAGGGAAACAATGTGGAAGACAATCTATATTGAAGGGATCCTGAAACCCTATCCATAATTAGGATTAAAAGGGATCCAATCTTACTAGACATGATAAGTAAGGATATGGGAATAATAAAATTATATTTAACATACCATAATAAAAATTATAAATTATTGAGAGGATCATGGATGATAATAAAGTTGATGTGGTGGTATTGAACATGGTAGTGATGATTTTGGAGATAAACTTTATTGATGATAGTGTTATAAGGATTGAAACATTTATTTGTGTCCCTTGAAGACTAGAACAGAAAAGCGAAATTATAGATGATTCTCATAAGTCACCATGATCTATTAATCAAAGATGAACTAAGTTATGTATATATATATATATATGAAGGAAAACTCCTGGTGGGATAATATGAAGAGGGATATTATAGTGTTTGTATCCCGATTCATGGTATGTCAACATGACGAGGTTGAATGATAGAAGTCCAAGAGTATGATGTATCCATTTACCATACTATCATGGAAATGGGGGAAAATAATAGTAGATTTCATAAATTAAATACTTAGGATAGATTATGGAAATAATTCCATCATGGATGGTAGTTTATTCCCTATCTAAGATGAAACATTTTATTCCTTTCATTAAATATTTTTCTCTTGACCAACTCACCAATACATACAAAAGGGAAGGGATATGACTTCATGGTGTTCCACTGTATATTGTATTTGATCATCATATGATTTTTACCTCAAGGATTTGGATATTACATTAACATGAATTGGGTACAGAAATGAGCTTCAACACTAATTATCACCCTTAGATGGATGATCAATATGATTGAAATATATAAAGTCATGATGATATAAAAACATCATATTCAATTTCATTTCAAGGTTATTGATATCATCCCCTATCTCTAGTAGAGTTCTCATATAATAATACTATCCATTATATAATTCAAATGAAACCTTATTAGGATCTATATGGGTAGAGTAATAAGACTAAAACATGATGGGATGTTAATTGAGATAGGAAGAAAAGGGGATATCAAATTATGCAATTGATTATTGAGTTGGTTTACACTATTTATGCCATATAGAATCCTTTAAATGTTCACAGTAATTCAATGTATAAAATCGTTAATGATTCCTAGAAGTTGAGGTTTGAGAAAATTTGTTTCCTCATACATCACTAGGGAATATTGTTAAGGGATTTGGTAAGAATGGAAATAATTTTCTTATATACGTTGGCCCATTTGAAATCCTTGATCGAATCAGATTTGTGGCCGATCGACTAGCATTTCCACCTAACATATCACCAGTACGTGAGGTGTACCATATATCCATCATGAAGAATTTTATACCAAGCCACTCAAATTTAATAATTATGTTTATAGTATTGTTATAAGATGATCTTTCATATGATGAGAAGTCATGAAAATCATAAATCATAGAGACAATGTTCTATGAAGCAAGCCAACTCACATGGTCAATATGTTATGGAGGAACCAAAAGATTGAAGTAGTAACATAGGACACATAATAGGAGATGAAACAAAAGTATCCTCATCTCTTTTAGTATATTAAATGAATATTTTGATGTAGATTTTTCTAAACTAGGAAATTTTAATGAATCTAATTTTTATAATATAAATTCTCTTTTTTAATGAATAAATGTATTATCATTAAATATATTTATATATAACACATGAACAAGAGTGGTAATTCTTGATAGTAATAGTATGTAGGATTTAAAATAAATTTAATAATCATAACCATTGATAAAATAGATACTGTGTGATGAGAATTAATATTAGTATATTAATGGTTATGATAAAGTCAAATTGACAAAAACAGAAGAAGTGGTGACCTCAACGAGTATGATCATACCCAGTTATGTCCATTTTTTTTAGATTCTGAGGGAGTTAAAACCACTCAAATTTTATCTTGTATAATACCATATTGATATTAAGAAACTAAATAATGAGAAAAAATATTTACATGATAAGTTAAAACTCATAGAGATCGTGAATGAAACCATGTTCGTCGAACCACCATATGAAAATCTCACAATCGCACACATTACACATATGGAATTAACTTTTGTAATAAAAAGATATATATCTAGGCTTTAATAATATTAATTTGAATATTATCATTTAAATTAACAAGTGATTATATTTATCCCCTATTATATTAACATTTAAATGAATGAATAATTAGGATGATAAAAATTATATTTTGATGAGATGAAATAAAAACATTATTTTTGGGAAATATATTATTTCAATCCAGATACTCTTTTTGATGAATTTAAATTTCATTAAAATAATTTATATTTATTTAAAAAATTGTATAATACTATTTATTTAAAAAATGACAATAAAAGTTCAATAACTTAAATATAAGTTTTATAATGGTCATAGTACTATTATTGTTAATAATCCATGTATTTTTTTCACAAATTGTTATTTTTTATTTAAATGTTTTAAATATCATATTTATAGAATTATTTTTTTAAAATAAATATTATTTTCTATATAATCATGAAAAAATAATACAACTGGGAATTTTTCATAATTTTTTAAGATTGTAGAACTGTTGGGAAAAATTAAATATTGAAAGATACATGGTATGTAGTATGACATCATAATGTAAAAAAATAAAGTAATATAATACATAAATGGTACCAATAACCAAATTTATATTTTAAATTTAAATTATGGTTTTTTATTTTATATTATTAATTTAATACATCTATAATAAATCATCCAAAAACTATGTTATATTTTAAGGTTTCAAAATCAATTATTTATAAAAATTAATAATTTTCACATCAATAAGGGAATTATTTTAATTTTATTCCAATTCATTGATATATAATATAATGACATAAAAATTACATTGGAAGAAACCATGGGTAAAACTATTGGATGGTTAGTGGTTTTATTACACTATCATATAGGGTCAAAAACCTACGTTTGGAAATTAATAATGAATCCTCCAATCTTTTGAAATATATACACCCAATGTCACATTCCCACTAACTAAAAACTCTTGGAGTATAAAATATGTCTTAATTTATCTTTCTATAGACCTTAAATGATGCCCCAAAGATCATAATAAGCTCCTCCCATGCTCGTATAAGAACCATATCATGCAAAAGGATCCTCACATTTTCTACTGTAATCGAGTACCTTATTTTGGTCGTGATTTTTTATTTCAAAATTTTCATTTTTGGGTATGCTTGGATATATCCAAAATATTGTACTTATGATTCCAATGTAGTTAGAGACAACTTTTTATCTCATTTAGACCTTCTATAAACATTCTTGTACCCTGGTTATGCAATGAAAAATGTCACATGAGTTTCTATGATATATATTTGTGCACTGATTATATATTTATATATCTTCTCAATGTTATTCAGATCAGGGAACATATCTGTCATTTATTAGTTAATTACATGTGTGTAACCCTCACACTTTAAAAATGGGGTTAAAATTTATGAAACACATCCTTATGTTGTATAAACATCATAGAACACATAGGCATGTCTATGATATGAATGGGATGGGTAGGAAATGGATTTTAGAACACTATAATGCATTTTGTAATGTTTTTATTTCATAGAATTCCTTTTATGGTTCATTGGATGTTATATAGAACACATAATATTAATTTTTATTGGTTTTTCCTTGATTTTTTTATGATTTTATGTTTTATGGTGTTCTCACATTCATATGTTTCAATTATGATATCATATTATATGATGAATCATTGTTCATGATTATGATTATCACCCCTCTTATGTTACCCTAATAGTTCTTTCAAATAACATTTACTACATTAAATCATGTTATACTTTGAATTTCAACTTATTGGGGATTGTATCCCACACTTTACTTATGTATATCCACATTCAATACAATGATGTTTGAAAAGAACAATGTAAATTTTGGAAAATGTTAAGGACATTTTCAATAATTTCATTGAATTTATGATCCATTTTTCTATAATATGCACCTAATATACTAAATAACATGGTTTTATGATCTTATAAGATGTTATAATGTCTAATTTTTTGTAATAAATAATAATATAATTTTTATAAATGATATAGGCTATAATTATCTGCATTATAAGAAAGAATTGTTATTTTTTGGAGTAGGATTAGTAAACTCTTGATAAATCATTTGTGACAATACTAAACATTGGAAAAAATGACTGAATATTTTTATTTTATAGACTAAATTTTTTATAGAAAATAAATTCCATTTATGGATAAAACATGTTGATGAAGATCATCATAATTTTAGCTAGGGTAATAACCATGAGAAGGTTACATTGGGAAGTACTCGATCATAACCCAGTTCATGAGCACATGACTCTATGTACACATTGTTTGAGAAACCTGAAGGATATTCTTTTTAAATTTCAAAATAAATTAATAAGGATTATTATGTAAAAAAAATTTCTATAAGTCCTTATGATAGAAAATAGATCATCGATAACATAAATTGAAACCTATAAATCCATAGGTTATGGAATATATTTCATTTATGATATTTTCTTTTTATATTCATGGTTTCCCATTTATGTGTTTAATATTTTTAAAATTACCATCACCACATTTATTTTTTATAATTAAATTGTTAGAACCACCATATAATAGTGAATGGAGTTCCTATAATCCATGGTTCTAGTCATTGCTTCATATCAAAAAAAATTAGAGAAAAATTCTAACACATCATATAAACATAGATGTCGAGTTTTCAGTGAATAAAAAAATTGGATCATATATTATATTTCCATATTATAAATCTACCACATCAGTGTTTATAGGCTGAATTTCCAAAAAAACCTTATGATAATTCCCTTCATATAATTTAATTTTATTCTAGGCATGGATTGGATTTCCTTGTATAGAGCCAATAAAAATGGTTGAGAGATGGAAATCACCCTCTACATCACAAATAAACCTCATATTATACAAATCCTCAAGCAGGAATATGTATTTTACTTTTTACCAATATCTCAATAATGGATATTATTTCTTTGAGAGAAACTATATCTAACCCAAATTACTGAGACTAATTAAAATATCATTCCTTGCAACATAGTCATTGAAATTGAATTTCCTGATGTGTTTATAGTAGATTTTCATGTTCTCTACCTTATTCGTGTCATTCATATCATAATTGAGCTCACACATGGAGCCTTTCCAATATACAAGAATCTATATAGAATGTTTATTAATTATCTTGAGAATCTAATGAAAACATTACCAGAGAATACAGATAAAGGGTTTATATACCCATGTTCTTTATTATGGGGTGATTAATTCTTATTCACCAAGAATAATAATGGGTAAATTGATTTATTCATTGATTATCATGAGCTCAAATAGATTAAAATTTATAATATGTATCCTCTTAAATAGATTGATGAAACTTTCAATAAACTATATATAGCATAATACTTCTCTAAGGTGGATCTTTAGTGAAGAAATTATATAGTACAGGTGAAGAAGTAGGATATCCCCATGTATTCTTTTCATACAATTTACTTCCACTATGAGTTCATAGTTACGCCGTTTGGGAACAATAATATTCCAACAATAATCATTTAAAATTTTAACAAAACCATAGGTATTACCTTAAGGATTTGTTTTGTATTTTTTTTATGATTGTCTTATCTACTATAAATTAAATTTGGAACATTAATATATTTTAAATACATTACTAATGACCTTGTAGAAGGAAACTTAATATTATAGTAAATATTTTTTTCATTTCTATAAATTTAATTTTTTGGGGATTATTATCACCAATAAAAAGATATCTTTATATCCTTAGAAAGTGGAAATTGAATTATTTTCCGAAACAATAACTATGAGATAATCCATTTCATTCCTTGATTATCTAGGTACTTTCATTGATTTATAAGAAACTTATTAGGATTTACAATCCCTCTAACCATTACTACTCATAAGACAATATTGTTTTTATAGACTAATGAATTAAAAGAACTTTTTAAATAGATGAATAAGATGCTAATAACTAAACCTATGTTCAAATTACCCACAAGTGGGGAATGATTTTTAATCAATAGTGATGCATATAAAATGGTAATGGGATTTTAACTCACATAAGAGGGAAAACTAATAACCTATTCTCTAAACCAATTAATGATATATGAGAATGAATACCCAACACATGAACATGAATTAGTAGCAATGATATTTTTATGTGAGATTTAGAAAAAAAATCTTTGAAAAATATTGTGACATCTACAAGGATAAAAAATATTTATGAAAATATTCAAATAAAAATGAGTGTAATATGCACTAATGAAGGTAGTAAACATGGTTATATGATTATGTTTGTTTAATAAATTAAGATTTTAGGAAGGTAAATAAAGGGCTAGATGATATGATTAAAAATATCTCGCATCCTTTCCCATAAAAAGGATTGAGAGTGTAACAACCCAAGGTTTTAAAAATAATATGAAATGTATTAAACACTCAGTCTCTACATAATGACACATTGTTCTAAAGAGATAGTTTTAATCTATCTATTAAATATAATTTTTCCACTTCTATGAATCAAATTACTAAAAATAGTAATTTAACACTTTTGAATAGTAAAATGACTAATTTAATAGTAACCTCACTAATTAATGTATTTATAAAAATTTAGAAGACCTTGATTAATTTTTCAAGGTGTTATAGAATCAGTTATAGTTTTAAAATTGTTATTTTTGGAATCAATTATGGATTTATTTAAAAACTCAACTTATCATAAATTGAAAATTATTTTTTTGAAAGGGATATTATTTTTTAATTCTACATGTTTAAAAATGGTTAGGTTTAATTTTTTGAATTTTTTAGAAATACTTCAATTTTTTGTGAATAGTGAATTTTGATAATTTATAAAATATCGTAAACAAATGTAATTTTTCATAACTATTGAGTCGTTACTGATATAAATGAATTTTTTTTAATTCACATGCACATATTACTATTTTTGGTCTCAAAATCATGGTTATTCATAGTTTTGAGAAAAATATTAAACAAATGATTAAAATAATGGAAAACCCCTCCTCTCCTCCACTATAAATAACACCCTCAACCCCCTCTTCCTATCACTCCTCTAAAGATTTTAGAATTGTCTAAATTATACTCAATAACCTTTCCAATGATCATCCCCATGTAGAAGACCTTTTTTTCTCACCCAAAGTTCAAAACCAAAGGCCACAAGGAGGATCTCACGGAGAAGGGAACAAGTGGTAAAAACCCCCTTTCATTTTCTTATGTTTTAATTTCAATTCTTTTATTTTATTATACTATCTTCAAATCCCCCTGTCCAAGAGGGGTTAAAGCTCTGGTATTATATTTACATTAGATTGTTATTATTTTTACGTAAATATTCATCATCAATCTTCCACCCTTCCTATTATTCAAAAAATAGAAACCATGTCCGTGTTGTATTGATTTTCCAAAATCAGGAATAATAGGTTTTCAATTTCCATTAATTTCTACAAATCTCATTAAAAAATCATTTTAATGGTTGAAACACATTTTATAGTTTATTATATGACCTCTATATTGTTATTTAGTTAAATTATATTCATAATATTAATGGTATATGATGAAACAAGTTTTTGATTGGTGAAGAACCACCAAAATGATCAAAACAAATATCACTAATGATTTATCTAATGATTCATCCTCAAAACATATAAAAAATATATTTATAAAATAATATAATATTTCATAAACATATTAAAAAAAATTATTCCACTTTTGGAGTTTCTATTCCATTCTACAAGGAAGTCCTTCACGAACCAACCATTTAAATCATGAAAATAATGCAACTGATATGATGGAATGAACAAAATATTATTAATTAATGGGTGGAATGATGTCATTAAATTATTATATAAGGTGTTATAAACATCAATATTTTTTGTTAAAATATAAATAACACTCTTTAAAAAATTATAAAATAGGTTTAAACAAGTTTTATGTAAGATGAACCCGAGTTAAGGGAATTAATAACCCAATTTACATTATTTGGGGTGACCTTATACGTAATTGATTATATGGTACTATGATTATTTTGTGTAACTAATTTTGTTTATATTATGTATTTTTATTTTTATTTTTATTTTATACAAATATTCAATTCATAATATTAATTTTTACATAAATTATATGATATTTTTATGGGACATTTCTTTAAAAATCCTTTTCTAAAATTCTATTTCACAAAATTCAAAAACAAATTTTATGAAATTATTCATGTATTATTATTATTTTCCAATTCATCGGAATTATTTATGATGAATTCTAGGACCTATATCTCCTTCTAATTAATTTGTTATGTGTATGTTGGAGGCTGTTCGTATAGCTACTCGAAGTGTAATTGTGATGGTTACACCATAATGTAGTCGTGATGGTTACATTGTAAGGTAGTTGTGTGGGTTACAAATCATATTCTAGATGTAAGGGTTGAAATGTAAGTAATTCCCAAATATACCTTTATGTTTTTATATATTTTCACTAACATTTTATGTAAAACTCATGATTCAAAATGTAAGTATATATGGGTGATAAGTATGTCTTTCTGAAAATGATTTCATGTGTTTATAAGTATTGATTGTGGAATGGTTTGTTTGCTTATTTTAATATCCATTACTGAGATTTTAATGCTCATCCAAGATTTTTAAAGGTTGTTAAAAGGGTAAAAGGATATGTAAGATAAATAATGAAGCCCTTTTAAATGTTATAAATATTTGTAAAAGAAATGATTTTGTAGTTTTGTGGTAAAAATTTTATGTTTTGTGTAATGTCCTGGTTCTGGGTACCACACAAAGGTGCCCCATACCTGGTTTGTCACATGTCCTCAAGCGTATTTCTGGAATGCCAGAGGCTTCCGACTATCCATGAGGGCCTTGGGCGTGATAGTAGGGAAACTATGTCGTCTTTGGAAAAGTATGCACAATCAAATTAAAAATAATAAATAGTAGCTAAATCAATAATAACATACAACAAGTAAATAGAAGATGACTGAAATTAAATAAACTACTGAAGCACATATATATATATATGATTCATGTAACATATTTCTAGGAAAATATCAAAACAATTCACAATATTGGAAATACATTACTAAACTGAAGAAAAAAAACAAATAAAATCCAACAGCAACACAAGCCTCAGTTTGGGCCCATGATCTCCAACTCCACATTAATCAAGAACCTGAGGAAGAAGGGTGATTTCCCTTATCTATAAATTCAACCACATAATCTATTTGGGTCCAAAATCATTACCCAAAATGGGTGGGATATAAACACAAATAGGCAACCTCCATATGATTTGTGCCTACCTTTCAGGGAGTATATATAGTAGGTAATAATGGAAGAGTATAAAACAAACTAGGATTACACAAAAGTAAACAATCCTAGAGTTTCCATTTACATTTATTAGAATTTAATTTTCATCATTTAATCAAATAAGTATCACAATGAGGTATCTGAGAAGACTACCTAATAGGGCCGAATCCAATCTTGTGCTTTGGCTTGGAAGATGAGTCACAAACATTAAATATTAACATCAATCATATAGGTAGCCCACATAGTCTAACCCCTATATCCAAATAGCTCAATAAACAGAAAAAGAAACTCTGGGGAAGCACTCACCAGCAATTCCACCTATGTTCATTCCTAAATAACTATATACTCTTTAGGATGTACTCGACGTACATTCCACCTGTAGTCTCATAACATAAACTATAGACACTCTGATAGAGCACTCACCATCAATCACCCTTGTGGCCTCATAGCATGAAATATAACAAACACCCTGAGGATTCACTCACCCTTAATTCCCCATGTAGTCTAACCACAATAGGTTCCCATAGCATTGTGCTATTCAATCCTGCATTAACAATAACAATAATCCCAAAGTAATATGATCTAATACATGGATAAACAAATACAATGCATATCAAAAGAATTTAACAAGAAGAGAAAGGCAATTAGTTCCATCCAATCAAACATGGAAAGGAAGAAAGGTCTTCCATATAAGAAACTTGGACCAAACAACCCTAAACATGCAAATAATGAAGCACATCTATGGGGTGTTACATAACATGAAATTCCCCACAATATAACATCAACAAACCATTAATCCAAAAATAAATCTAAGTTAGGTAAATCATGGTTCAGTTTTCTTAACCTGAAATACCCAAAACATGGGTAATCGAAACTTTGTCATATTAAACTTAAAGACACACAGTGAATGGAAACAAACCACCTACCTTAGTGTTGTACAATGAACACTCTCAAATTTTGACCCTTGAATTGTCTTAGAACAACTTAGATCTACAAAAATTTCAAAAATGATCAACCTTGAATAAATAAAGAGAGAGAAGAAACCATTTAAAGAGGATCAAAAAGAAGTAAGGACTCACTGATGGGATTCCAACTCACTCACCAGAGTTCGAATCGGGCCTCACATAGAGAAATGTTGGCTCAAAGAAGAATTATTGCTCTCGATCGCTTATAGATGAACGAAGGACAGAGGAATATATTTATGGATATTAGATGTGACCTCGGTCTATTTAATCAAATAAGAGAAAAACTACAAGGAGTGTTCATTTAATGTACATGCATCACTACCACAAAATGGTCCAAGGCCAGCGCCACCCTTTATCAGCGCTAACGAAAAAGCACTGATAAAGGTGGGAACCTTTATCAGTGATAAAAAAGCACCGATAAATGTACCCCTTTATCAGCGCTTTTTTTATCACTGATAAAGGTCCCCCTTTAACAGTGCTTTTTTAGCACTATCAAATTGTACCCATTTATCAGCGTTATTTTAGTAGCGTTGATAAACGAGGGTCTTTATCATCACTTTTTTTAAAGCACTGATAAAGGGTCCACTTCCAAAAAAATCATTAAAAAATATATTAATATTTAAATACATAGATATAGTTATATTGATATAAATATAATATATATTTTTAAAATATAATTTTAAATATATTTTAGATAAGTATAAATACACAGTTACCTGAAATATGTAAAATATTTATTGAAAATGGATTGTAAAAAAATTTACAAAATTTTTTTAATTAATAATTTGATAATTATTATGGAGTAATAGTCCTTTAATAAAAATTTCACGACTAAATGTTTTTAAAAAAAAGATGTAAAATATGTTGAAAACGCAACTCGAACTTCAAACGGCCATAATTTTTGATCTGGGTGTCCGTTTGAGCTCTACCATATATCAAATTGAATCCTGCGATGAACTCTACACCCTTATGATTTCAGTTATCTTGGTAAAAAACTTTTCGAGGCCAAAAAAGTCCCAAAAGGCCTCCAAAACTGAGTTTTTAGTTGGGATACCCCGATTTTTTAACATTTTGTGGATTTTCAGCCTCGTTTAAGGGGGTATTATTGGATTTTTTATGGGGACTAAATTTATTCTGTGGTATTAAATTCATATTGATATTATTTCTTTGAAATTTTATCATTTTTTATAATGAATTTCAATTTATAATGAAATATATAACAATATATACATATTTTTTATATATTCACACATTAAAATTTAATTATAAATATAAATAATAAAATATATTTACATATAAAATATATTAGCTTTATCTAAATAGTAACTAATATCTATTTTATTTAAAATATAAATATATGAATATTTATATACCTATATATTAATCTAACTATATATATATATTAATATAACTACATATATATATTAATATAATTATAAATATATATATTAATATCACTTTAAATATATATATTAATATAACTATATATTTATTAATATAACCATGTATATATTAATATAAATATATATTACTATATGAATAAATATAACTAAATATATATATATATATCATGAAATGGAAAACAAATCAAAATAGAGGAGTGGCAAGGGATTTGGCATGCAGGGGGGAGGTCTCGAGTTCAAAACATGCTGGAGGCAGTGGCACGCGCACATGGGGGAATATGGGATCTAGTGCTGATAATGGGTCAGGGATAGAGACGATAAAGGGTGGAGGGGGTGTTTCGGGGCGTTGAAGGTGAGGGACGGCGCTGATAAAGGGGGGACTCAAGTGCTGTAAAAAGCCCCCCCCCCCCCCCGAGATTGCCAGATTTTTTTTAAGAAAAATTTAATTTTTTTTAACTTTTATCAGCGCTAAAAATAAAGCGCTGATAAAGGGCCCTTTTATCAGTGCTTCTTTTTAGCGCTGATAAAAGACCCCTTTTATCAGTTCTTTTTTTATCCATGGTATAAGGGGTCTTTATCAGAACTTTTTGGAGAGCTGATAAAGGGGACCCCCCCTATCTACGCTGGCTTTAAGAGCACTTTTCTAGCACTGTTAAAGGACATTTTCAGCATGGATAAAAGGGGTATTTGTAGTAGTGCATCTACTGGACCCTTGATTTCGGCTGTCTCCAGGTCACCTCACATGACCATTTCTCGGCTGTTACATGACCAGTACATGACTACCTGCATCAACCGGGTACATTGCATGTACTCTCAAGTACACAATGTGTACTTATAAAATCTCCAAACTCCCATTTTTCTCAGAAAATATCCAAAATCAATATCTATACCTAAAATGTAGATCTGAGTTCTTAAAAATATCCCCCCATAATGAAATTATTCCTCAAATTTCCCTAACAAGGTTGCAAAGAAGAATCCTTGAATAGCTCTAGCCACTAAGATTGCACATTGGTCTCCCTCTCCCATGTCTCATCCTACACCCAGTCAAGATGCCATATTACCCATACTAGAGGAATAGATTGGCCACAGAGAACCCTCACATTGTTATCACCAATCCAGATAAGATTCTCTTTAAATGATGCCGCAACCTCCAACTCAACCTCCTGGGGTTGAAAAACATGTGACAGGTCTGAGAAGTAACGCCGTAGTTGAGAAATGTGGAAGATTTCATGCATTTCCCAGTACCTCTAAGGTAACTGAAACCGATAGAAAACTGGCCCGAATCTCTCCAAAACCTCGTACAGCCTAATGTATCTCAATGAAAGCTTCCCATATCTCATAATCCTTCGGTGTCCCATCATCAGTGTGACACATAAAAAACATGATCTCCAACCTCAAACTCTGGAGGTCATCTTCGTCGATCAGAAAAATACTTCTTTGATGACTGTGCAATATCCATCCCCTTCCTAATAAACTCTACCTTCAATGTGGTCTCTTGGATAAGATGATGTCCCAGTATAGCTGCCTCCCCTACATCCATCCATCATAGGGGAGATCGGAATGGCCTACCATACAAAGCCTCATAAATTGCTATATGAATAGTTTCTAAAAAACTTTTATTGTAGGAAAAATCCACTATAGGTATATGCTTCTCCCAAGAACCTCCAAAATCAAGGATGCATGCTCGAAGAATGTCCTCTAACACTTGAATCATGCACTAAGACTGGCCATCTATCTGGGGATGTGAAGCTGTACTCAGAAGTACCTGTGTACCCAATGCCCTATGTACTCCCTTCCAAACACCAGAAGTAAAATGGTCATCACTTTCGGAAAAGACAAAGCGTAGAACCCCATGAAAACGTACAATCTTATAGATGCAAATAATTTCAATATCGTCAACACTGAAGGTATCCTTGATCAGTAATAAGTGTGTAACATTCATGAGTCGGTCAATAGAAACCCAAACTACATAATTCCCTCTATGTGACATTGGAAAACCCATCACGAAATCCATCACGACATCATTCCACTTCCACTCAAGAATGGGTAACTGATGTAAAATCCATGACAGTCGCTGATCATCCACCTTTACCTGCTAACAGGGGGACATCAGATAACAAAATTAGAAACATCTCTCTTCAATCCTAGACAACAATACTAATAATGTAAATATAAATACATGTTGGTGGCACTAGGATAAACTACCTAAACTGAGGAATAAAAAACATGCATCATCTCCTCACGTATGTCGGCAGACACCCATACATGTCCATGAAAATATAAGTTCTCATCCTTACCAATGGTCCACCGAGGAGTAGGATCCTCTCATAACACAATATCTTGTAGGACTATGCCTTTAGAATCCAACATCTTCCTCATTCACACCTGATTCCGAACAGTAGATGTAACAGCTAATGAAGAAAGACAAATCTGCCATTTTTGTTGTGCACCTCCAAATGCATCTCATAGATTAGATACATAAGCGGCCACATACTTCTAGCATCATGAACATCTTGTATCTGATTCCTCCTACTCAACACATCAACCACTATGTTTCCTTTCCAAGGAGTTTAAGAAAGGTCAATGTCAACATTTTTAAGTTACTCAACCCACATTTATTGTCTTAAATTTAAGTCACACTTTGTAATGATATACTTGAGAACTTTTTGGTCAGTTTACACAACAAAATGATCTCCTAGAAGATAATGTCTCTAATATAGAAAAGAATGAACAACTGCAGCTAACACAAGATCGTGTGTAAGATAATTTCTCTCATGGGGCCTCAATTGCTAAGACCCATACACAATGACTCCTTCACCCTGCATAAGCACTGAACCTAGCTCAATACCTGATTCATCATAGTACACCGTATAACTCTTGCCATGCTCTAGTAAGATTTGTATCGATGCTGATGTCAACCATCCATTTAGCTCCCAAAAGGATGAATCGCAAGGATCTATCTAAAATTACCTCACACCCGTCTTAGTCAGGCTCTTTAGTGGCACTTCTAAGAATGAAATGTTTTGTATAAAGGGGATTTATAAACCAGATTTCCCTAGAAAACGTCATACCTCAATGTTATTATTTGGATGATCCAAATAAACCACTGCTCTCACTTTCTCTTGGTCTACTAACTCTCTTGTCTCTAAGATAACATGAACCAATAAGGGAATCTTGTCCATCCAAAAATGGAATTTCGAGAGCTTAGCATATAACTGATTCTCTATCAGTGTACTCAAACCGTCTTAATAGGGATAACATTATTGTGTTGAGTGTAATATTACACCAAGATATCATCCATGAAAACCACTACCAAGGAGTCCAAGTAAGGATGGAACACTCGGTTTATCAGTGGCATGCAAACTTCCACCACATTCATGAGATCGAATGGAATAACCACGTACTCATATAGACCATACATTATATGAAAGGCTGTAATAGGTATATATGTTTTTCTAATGCACAACTGGTGATAACTGAATCTCAAGTCAATCTTTGAGAACACTCGGGCTCCTCAAAGCTGATCAATGAGATCATCAATACTTGATAAGGAATATCAGTTCATGACCACCAATTGGTTCATCTTTCAATAATCCACACAAAGACTGAGGGTACTATTTTCCTTCATTAAAAACAGGACAGGTGAACCCTGTGGATAAGTAATGGGTCTGATGAAACGCTATTACTAAAACTCCTTGAACCGTTTCTTGAGCTCCTCCAACTCTATTCTAGCCATCCTATAAAAAGGAATGGATATTGGTTCCTCTCCTGGACCAAGATCAAAAAAAGTTTACCTCTCTCTCTCGAGGAAATACTAAAAAGTTTTTTAGAAAGACATCTCAGAAACGATCCACTATTGGAGGAAATTCCATATGTGATGTCCCCTATTCATCCAGATATAAAATATAAATCTGGTATATAACACCTCTCAACCCATGATGCTCGGGTCTAACTCAGCTTTCCTGGACATCCCATTCACCCTTATATTGAAATAATCCTCTCTCTAGTGACGGGAAACTCACCCTACAACGATAGCAATAGAAAATATCTAAGAAGGGAACTAACCAGTCCATTCAAAGAATGACGTCATAGCACATCATCTCTATGAAATAAAGGTCCCATAAGAAGTGACACCCACCAACCACAAGAGGGAAACCCTTGCACTGACGTACACTAGACATTGTAATCCCCAATAGAGTGTCTGATTTCATGATATCAGTAGAAGTAACGATACAGAGCCCAAGGATCTCTACAATAGGAAAAAATATAATTCTATGGGAAGCCCCACTATCGAATAGAGAAGAAGATAAAACTGAGGCAACAAAAGTCATACATCCAACCATAAAGGGTCCGAGATCCGTCTCCTGCTGGATCTGCTCTAGTGTATAAGCCTGACCTGCACCGTAGTCCTGTGAAGCTGTCTAATATCCATGATCTGATCTGCTCTATGGCTGTCGAAAACCCTGTGTCTATCCACTACATCCCCAACCACCACCTCATCCTGAACGGCCTAAAAAACTCCATCCCTATGTCTGATTTGGGACTGGTGGTCCTACTCCAGTACAAGGATTAAAAATAGACCCTCCCACTCTAGGTGCTGGAAGGAGGGAGTTTGTAGAAACACTGAAGATATCCCATATTACCATAATATAGTCACTCAACTAGGTCTCTCGAGAAATTAGGTTTATTGTGTACTATCATTCCGCACTGGTATCCCACCACCTAACTATCTATTGGAAAATCCCACCTACTTGGATCTCCAAGCGTTGACCCCCTACGACGCATCTTGCTATCAGTAAGAAGGGTACCAACATTGGATGCTAAACTGCCCTAGCCCACATATCTAGAATCCCTTAGGTTGTGCTCGGTGTTCAGTGGCTGGTTGACTATAGAAGATATGGAAGTCAACCAAAAGATGTTCACTTGATATTAGATGTCCTCTGAAAACCATCCATAAAATTCTTCACCAGAAATAACTCATCACCCTCTATAATGTGATTGATGCATTGTAGCACTGTAAAGAGAGAAGAATACTCCATGTCTGAGAGAGTACCCTTCTCCATAGTCATGAACTCTCAGGCTTAGTCGGCCCTCATGGACTCCAGGTAGAATTAATTGTAGAAGGTCTATTGTAACTCATCCCAATCCATTACCCACTTATGATCTGCCTTCCATATCTCATCCCACCATCTCTTAGAGGAATATCTAATCATGTAGGTTATTATGTTCACCCTCTTATCAAGATGTGTCTTAATATTCTCTAAGATATAAAACATGGATTCTAACCATGACTCTACAACCTAAGATCATCTATCCCCTGAGAAATTGGGAGGATGGTGCTGCTAAAAAACCCACATCATCTCTTACATAGACAAGGTAGGATTCAGATTTCCCTGGAAGGACTGCATCATCCTCATGAATCCTTCTCAGAACTATCCATCAGCACCCATGTCCAATATAACCTTCGGTGCCAAGATGAACATGATGGTAGGATCAGAAGGTGGTCCATGATCTAACATTTTTTGTGCCTGTTTGTTTCCCTGTATTTAGCATACAACCGAAGGACCTCATGGTTGCATGAATCTGCAAGGTCAACTGCACACCTCAGTTCATGCTTACCAAGGACTGAGACATAGATGAGAAAGAATGAAACAAGAAAAAAAACATTCATGTTCTTCAAATCATGGGTACACAGTATCTCTGAACCCTACATGGTGTGTATCCTTGCCAAAATTGTTTGTGTAACACCCATATTCACGACACGTTCTCCTTGAGACACGGTGTGTACTTGAATCAATTCCCCCTACCCGAGTTCCTCTACACGGCTAAACACACGATTCTTTACTATGTAACACTACATGGTGTGTTAACCCTAGACATGGTGTGTACCCGTTAAGATTTAACCACCCATGCCTTTAGTCACATGGTTGGAGACACGGTCGACTATACACAGCATGTAAGAACAGGACACAACATGTACAACCTAAATTTCATCCACCCGTGTTGTTATTCACACAGCTGGATACATGGTTTCTACCACACGACGTGTACTACCACTACACGGTTTGTTCCACCAGACATTTCCCTACCCCATGTTACTTCCCACATGGTCATTCACACAGTCAATGACTACACGATATTTACATAAGAAAAAAATTTTATTCCTAAACAGAAGGATACATGGAATGTATTTATCATCATATGTCGTCTATTCAGGGATTTTCCGGATAGTAATCCCAAGAAACTACTCCATAACCCCATAAATACAATGAAAAAATCATTAAAGTTCCAAATTTTGATCTTTGAGGGGCCATAATCTCCATAAATCAATTCATGACATCTTATTTTTGTTATATCACTACATAATTCAGTTAAAGTTCAATATGATCCACCAAATTCTGATCCAAGAGGGTCCATAACACCATAGGGACCAAATTTTGGTGCCCATTCAAATGAAACATTTTAAATTTCCCAATACCCTATCAAAATAGTAGGTATTCTATCACGCCATCTATCACAACATCATGAAAATCTGGCATGATATGTATCATAACAGCAAGAAATTAGTTATGCGTCCTAAATGGCATGACAAAGTGCATGACATGTGATCTCTAGAAAGTTTCTATATGATGCATGATATGGAATATCCTCATCTCATCGGGTAGCAATAGAAATTTAACCTCAATGATATAAATCACAATAACACAAATCAGGTTTATCACCCATCGGTGAAATCAAATCAATTGTAACAATTGAAAAATTATAAAAATTGCAATAATCGTAGTAACTTGGATTTTCCGTGTACATGGGTTAGCTACTACTATGCATAGATTAATACCAACTACCTATTTTTTCCCATCCCTATCCATAGGCTCCAAATAGTATGACAAATAAAAAAATAAACCTCCTCTAATTCCACTTTGTAACATCCCGGTTCCAGGTACTGCCCAAAGGTGCCCCATATCCAGTTGGTCGCATGGCCTCAAGAGCATTTCCCAAATTCCAGAGGATTCTGACTAAAAGAAATGACATTTGGTGTGATAGTGGGGAAAGTATGACCTCCTTGGTAGAGTATGAACTGCAAAAAAACAAATAATAAATAGTAGTGGAAGAAACAATATCAGAAAACAAGTAGACATCTGAAGACTGAATGTAAATAAACCACTGGATCACATATATAAATTAAGAAAAAAATAAACTCTACATGATTTTCAAGCCTCATCTTGATCCCATGTTATCCAGCTCCACATCAATCAAGTACCTGAGAAAGAAGCGATCTAGACCTTATCTATACATGAAACCATATAATCTGTTTGGGTCCAAAAGCATGACCCAAGCATGGTGTGAGACGAATCCTAGTAGGAAAAGACCACAAGATATGTTCCTAACTATCACTGAGTATATGCAGCAGGTAATAATGGAAAATCCAAAAAGAAACTAGTAGTATAAAAAAGTAAAAAATTATATAGTTTCCATTTACATTAATTAGTAATCAATTGTAATCATTTAATAAAGTAACTATCACAAACAAGTATCTCATATGACTACCCAACATGACCAAATCCAAGCTTTTACTTTGTCTCGGTATCCATGTCAAAAACATTCTGTAATTACATCAACCCTCTGGGTAGCCCACACAGCCTGACCCCTCTAGAAAAATAATGAAATAAATAGGAAAATACACTCTAAGGAAGAAGTCACTGTCAATTCCCCATATGGTCTTTCCTAAATAATTATAGACTCTCTGGGGAAGCAATAAACGTCAATTCCTCATGTGGTCTCATAACATAATCTATAGACACTCTAAGGGTTCACTCACTATCAATCCCCCATGAGGTCTCATAGAATGGAATATAAGAGAAACTCTGAGGAACCACTCACTGTCAATTACCCACATGGTTTAACTACACCAGGTTCTCACATCCCTGTGAAATTCAGTCATGCATAAACGATAACACGCATCCCAAAGTTATCTGAACTACTACATGAATAATCAAGTCAAGGTAATATCACTTGAATTTAATAAGCAGAGAAAGGAAATCAGTTCCATCCTATAAATAAATGGAATGAAGCAAGGTCTTCCTTATAGGGAGCCTGAACAAAATGGCCTTAAACATACAAACAAGGAGATGCACCCATGGGGTGTTCCTTAACATGAAATTACATACAATATCATTTCAAAAAAACCTTAATCCTATAATCAATATAAGTTAGGTAAAACATGGTTCAATTTCTATAACCCAAAATACCTGATACTTTGGGTAATCAGCACATTGGCATATAAAACATAAAGACAAACAATGAAAGGTAAAAAACCACCTACCTCGACGTTGTACGTTGAACAATCTGGAACATCAACCCTTGAATCGGTCTAGAACAATTTTGATCTACAAAAATGTAAAAAACATTCAACCTTGAATAACTCTATGGAGATAAGAAATCATGAGGAGAGGCTCTAGAAGAAGGAAGGACTCAACGGTGGGATTCCAACGCATCTGCCAAAGTTTGAATAAGACCTTGGATGGAGAAACAATGGATTAGAGAAGAATCGTCGCTCCTAGATGAACTAAGGTCATAGGAAGTAGTTTCTATTAATTAGACATGACCACAGTCCATTTAATAAAATAAAATAAAAAGTAACCGGTGTGTTCATTTAATGTACACACCGTGTACATGCCTCAACTGGCCCTTGCTTTAGGCTATCTCTAGGTCACCTCATGTGGCCATGTCTTGGCAATTACATTGCCAATAAATGGCTACCTGAAACTACTTGGTAAATGGAATGTACTCCCAAGTACATGATGTGTAATTCTAAAATTTCCAAAAACACCCCTTTTTCTCAAAAACACCTGAAATCAAGGTCTATACCAAAAATGAAGATCCATGTTCTTACATTTTGGATGAATTGGAAACTATTTTAATGGTACCCACGTTGTATTATTGTGGGTTAATATATATTATATATATTCTAAAATTATAAAACTCTAAATAGAAAATATTTTTGGGAATGTAAGGAAGTGAAATCAAGAAGAAATAGCAAGATTATGTAACATTTATGGACGAGTCCTTATAGTTAGTATCAGAGCATGATTTAGATAACTTTAGGAGTTAGTATGATGTCTAAAAATACCATAAATGGTTTTAACCATATGTTTATGTTTATATGGTATAGAATTTAAGGATTACCATGTTACCTTATCTAATATATCTCTCTTCAAAATTGTTTTACATAGAAGGAACATGGAAGTAGATATTGGAAGGAATTGAGAGGAAGATATCATTTTGAATCCACTATCAGGAATAGTATGAATTATAACTGATTAGTTTTCAATAGTAATGGATTAGCTAAAGCATGAAATAAATGGTAGTGGAATCCATGTATGGGAAAAACCATAGCTGCCATAAAGGAACATGATGATAGTGGATGGTTTCATGAGGAAACAACATCCAACTTTTAGTGGATCTTCTGGATCGGTAAGAGCTGAAGTATGGATTAAATCCCTTGAAAAGATATTTGATGTCATGATATGTTTAGATAATAAAAAGGGTTGTATTTACATTTATCATTTCGAAGGTGAAACTGATCATTAGTATTCAATGGTTAAGAATATCACAGATATAGAAGGGATTGAATCCTTAGAGTGGGATGAATTTAAAAGACTTTTCCTAGAATTTTTTTCTTAAGGTGGATCAACATATTATAGAGATAAAATTACATGAATTGAGGCAAAAGTAATCAGATTACATGGTTGTATATGAAGAAAACATTACCTTAATTGCAAGGTATATTCCAAATCCTTTTCGAGATCATCATAGAAAAAATCAATCACTTTTACTTTGGATTGAAGCCAAGATACCGAAGGGAATTGGCCTCCTAATAATTAAAAAGAAATGAGAAGCATGTATGATGTGCTTAGAGGGAATAAATGGAGTTTTATTACGATAATGTGTACTTTGAACACAAACAAAATAAGGGGTCGAGATGGAAATTGATGGTTAAGAATCAATTAACGAAATTTGATGGTAAGGAAGTCCAATTTTTTTTCTAAAATGTGTGGTAAAAATCACCTTAGGAAATGTATTACCAAAAATATGAAGTGTTTTTAATGTGGTATGTTTGGACATATGGCCAAATATTTTAATGAAAATTATCTTAAGAACAATTCTAATAATAAAACTATAATGTGTTTCAAATGTGGTGAGATTGGTCATTATGAAAATGTATACCCAAAGAACGTTTCGAGTGATGGAATGAATCCATACTACAAGTAAAAAAGGTGTAGTGATAACCCTTTCTCATCATGAATTATAGAGAATCATTCTAGTAATCTCAAAATACTATGGAGTACTAATTGTACACATCATCATCAATAAATGTTTATAGGGAATAAATTTTAAATTTAGTAGTTGAGATTCATGGGAAATATGGTTCTATGATGTGTATATCCTGGGACATGAATAATGATAAGGAATCCATGTCCTCAAAAAATCACTAAAATGTGTTCAAGATCAGTATATATCTAGGTTTATCAACATATTATAGTCATATTTTTATGGAATTATCCAATTTATCATTTTTGATGATTGTTCTCACAATGAATGGAGCAAAGATGAAGTTTACATAATTATGTGAGGATGTTTTTCTAGAGATAACGTAGTGGTTGGGTATAGATCCATCGATTATTCTTCCTGATAATATGACAATATATTCCATTAAATGAAATGAATTATTTATTGGTTTGGGAGATGTATTCATGCATTGGAAGGAGGTATTATCTTATGGGTAACGTTAGCAGTAAACATATGAGTGAATGTATCCCGCCCATGACATAATGATGGCAGTATTGGTCTACTATTTGATATTTTGGATACACTATCTCTTTGGGGATATGATTATTTTATACATATACAACATGATACTTCATTTTATAATCCCAAAATGAGACCTCATTTTTTCGTAGAGGTGAATGGTAGAGTATCTACATAAATTCCAATTTGATATGGACAATGTATCATGTAAGGGTTACATCATTATAGATACTGTTATCCATATGTTTTAGGTGGCTTAGGATCTCAGTGAATGGAAATCAGAGGAAAATGTTCACCTGAAGAACATGTTGGAAGATTATAGGATTGATGGTTTTGAAGAACATTTATTGATGACATGTTCCCAATTAGTTATTACGTCTTCTATAGTTGATTGGGTGGTGGTCTCTCAAGAATCTTATCCAACATCTACCATGATGCTTTAATTTCATGAAGGTGATAACCCAATGCTTGTGCGTTCATTAGTTGAAAATGATATAATCAAATTATTTGGAAGAGTTTTAGTCTAGAAATCATTAAGGGTTTATATTCTGAGATATATCTATATCTTTAAGTGGTCAGTGCATATTAGTGTGTCAGGGATGTACCATGACATTATGAGACATTTCCAGTGGCATCGTAGGAAGGGTATCATTTAAAAGATATGATTCTTAAATCCATACCTTATAGAGAATCTTGTTCTAGTATGAGGATCATGGGGGACTACACCATTCACTTTTAGATCCATTTAGTAAGTGGGAGGATGTCAGGATGTAATTTTTTATTTGGTTCCCTCGTACCTTGAGGAGATCTGATTTCGTTTGGGTGATTATTAATAGGCTAATCAAATCTGATTATTTATTTTTGATAATTGAGACTCATTTAGTGTACCTATATGGAAGACCATATTTTTTTAGATAGTACCCTTGCATAAAGTTCCCAAGAGATTCATATCTAACAGAGAGATACATTTTTTGTAACTGTATTGTTAGATATTAAATAAGGCCACAGGGACTCATCAATGAATTATTGGATCATAAAATCTATAGACATGCATACAATTAGAGATGATAATTCTTATATTAGAGTAAATTATCCAATATAGCATCCTTGACATTGGTGGATCTTGGTAAGATCACCTTTCCTTGGTTTATTTTTCTTTTAATAATAGTTAACATGATTCGATTTAGATAACACCTCATAAGTCTCTTTATAGGATTCCTTTTCAATCAACTCTTTGTTGTAATAGGGCTAGAGAAGCCATATTTGTGGGGGACTATATAGTACTGGAGTTCTATAAGAGTGTGAAGCTAATTCAGAAGAGGTTGATCAAATAATAATGTTGGAAGAGATCATATAAAGTCCTTAGGATAGGACCAGTGGAGTTTTATATAGGAAAATATCTTTTTCTAATAGGAACTCTTTAGTTAGTCCACACATGTTTAAGGATGAATGGGATGCTAGAACTATGATATGGTAGGCCATTTCAGATAACATAGTGGTTTTAGAATATGATGTGTGATCTAGATCTTCCTTCATTCTATTATGTTATGAAAAACTTGTTTTATCTATCTTATAATCAATGTTATATGTGTTATCCCATGAATTCGATAAACTATAGGGGTATTGAGACAGATCCATATGAATTTTATCAATTGAACCTAATCGTAATTGTAGATTAGAGAAATAAATTCCTTTGAGGGAAGACCACATAACACGTACAGATCCTTTAATGTAAGGGATTAATCTAATGGGAGACATTGGAGAGTGAGGAATAAGTTTGGTTTCAGTGGCATGATTGGATTTGTCATAATTTCTATAGATTATTCTCAATAATGAAAATTCATTAGAGGAGGATAATGTATTGAATATTATTTTTTTAATCACCATTATAAGTTATTTGTATCATTTAATCATTATTATTGATATATTAATTGTTTAGGTTAAATTATGGTGGGTTTTGTATGTATTAATATAGTTTTGGAGGTCTTTTTAATAGTGTATCCTTTCAGAACAATTCTATCAAAAAATATACTATCACTAGGAATCAATTCAATTAGATGTAGTTGTATAAGGGGTAGTTCATTATTAAGGAATATTGTTTAAAGAACCATATAGCCTCACCTAGAGAACCATTCATGAAGATCTAGTGGATGATAATACATTTTTCAAAATAGTATGACAAAACCTTGTAGCATATATAGAATCTCTGAATGGGTGAATGGTTGTTTACCATTATTTCAACCCATGTGGGCAATATATGAAAATATTAAATTAATGATCCAAAATCAAATTTTTTACAAATTTATGGTACCCTTTGACATGTTTTTTATGTTGAAAGGAATATTGATTTTTAAGACTCCTACAACCATCAATAATATTTCTTATACACCAAAACTAGGTTAATATAAATTCATGTTAGTTGATAATCTTGAATTTAGTTATGTGATAAAAAGCATTGTATTCCTCTAGTTTCCTTAATGATAATACAAATTTTTCTATACATGATCCAATGATTAAAAAAATTTATACTTAATATATGAATTCCAAAGAAAACTTAAATGGAATTCGTGTAAAATTTCCATGAATGTTGTTATATTAAATGAGTAAACAACCTCCATTTTGATTGTAGATATATTCCTCATAGACAGTGGAAGGTATATGGTAAGTAAATATAGATCGATAATGATGAAATTTTATTCCTTTTATACCTTTTCTTGAATAAATATTCCAATTATTATTTTTTAAATTATTTATGTTCATTGGATACACCAAAGGTTTTATTCTAGAATTTTTGTGGAATTTATGATTCATTCAAAAATAGACCATAATTTTAGGGAATTAGTTGCCTCTCTTTTATCATATCATGGAATTTCTTTCCATTGTAACACTCCATAATAAATTTTATTCCAAAACCACCCATATTTACATGGAATATATTTGATTAGCCGTTCTAAACCACTTTTTTATTAAATATAAACAAATTTACAAATCCTTGACATGTGATCTAGTTTTCCATAGGTCTGAAATTTGTTTCAGCCTTCAATACTTTGATGAACCATGATATACGTCACTGAAAAAAATTAATTATGAGGTTATTTATGATATGGAGCTCTTGAATACACTTTTATGCATTGAATGATCCTCATGCTATTTTACTACATCAAATATTGTTGATTTCCATTTTATGTAGGACTATTCATAGCTTGTGAGACCCATTTACATTGGTTAATTGCATGAGTATTATTGTATCATGTTTGACCAAGATCTGTGTTTATCACATGTATTTTAATTTTATTCAATATGATCATAATAAAATTCGATTTTTTCCTTGTATAATTCACCCATGTATATGTATTACTATGACATAGAGGGCTATTATTTTTAATCAGTATTGGTGGGTCATCTTGATATGATTATCACTTAGTTGGGGAGTTTACATGACTTCTAATGATGTGGTGAGTAATTTGAGCACTGGGTAGGAAAATTAATGCTGGGTGACCTAACCTAAGGAAGTGACATTTGTGGCATGATGAAATTGACGTATGACATGAGGAATATATGATGTACAATGACCTAGAGGATTGAACTATGTGTGCAAAGGGATGTGATGACATATAGGCATGATCAAAATTGATTACCACATACTATCAAGAGACAAGATTACCATCCATGTGCGTTTTTTTGATCACTTATGAAATTCTATATCTATACATTCAGTATGCATCGAATACAAGTAAAACAAGGGTCTCTAGTGTCTTTGTTATGAAAATGGTTATTGATATATGTGATTTTTTGTTTTTCATGAAAATTTATTTTTATCATTCCATAAACCTATTTTAAAACTTCAAAAATAATATGGATAGATTTTTGGTGTCCTACTATGTTCTATTCCTCACACCCATTCTAGGAATATAGATGCACATGCATAAATCATGTATAAGTAGCATTAAAAGGGAAAGGGTCCTATGAGAAAAGGTTGAGTTGAGGATAATAGAGTTGGGAGTGGTGAAAGTATGTACCCAAGAGGATTCCCTTATGTAATTTGTTAATTAACATTAACCCTATATACTTTGGTTGGGATTATCCCATTTGGAGCCCATTTATTTATTTTTATGATATATGAACCATTTCATATTACAATATGATATATTATATTCCACTAGATTACTTTTTGTAGATGTATATTTTATTTATATTATTTGTTTAGGGATATAATATTGAGTGTATAGTCGCTTCACTGTCTGCGTTAAAACCCTTACTTCTAGTCGGCATTCTCATTCATTATGGGAGGCATGCACAAGGTCTGGTGGCTCTCTAGAACAAATATGGTTGTTTATGTCATTTTTTAAACTATTCGTCTTAAAATACCATAATTAGGTTCCTTAAAAAGATATGCAAATGAGGTTCTTCAAATATTTTGCAATCATTTTATAAGATCTTTTTCATTTTCCATCTTAATCTATCTCATTCAAATTTTTATAACTATTCAAATATAAAATTTATTTTATCATATACTAATGTATTATTTTGTAAATTAAATATCCTTTTTCATATCCTTTTCCCATTACATGTGAAGAAAAGCCATTATTCATGCATATCTGTGGACAACCACATCACGAATAGATGATTTTTTTTACCATCATTGCCTTTAATTAGTGGATATTATGAAGGATTTAATTAAAATATAAGATCTTGATGAGAAATCCTAACTCTATTAATATAACATATAATATATATTTATACCAATTTAGTGATTACAAATGGAATCATCACATGTGCTTATGTACCAACTTCAATCTCCACATAGTGGTATACTTCATTTTTTCATTTTCCCGTCCTGGATGGTCATGGGTATAAATTTAGTGAATATATTTTATGTTTATGAAATTATAATGATAATATAATGAATATATTTTAATTAATTTTATTATTTTTTGGAAAAAATAAATTTAAAAATTGCTTGTTTGTATATGCAGACTACCTCACCACGAGATGATGTATTTTATTTTTCATAAGATCTATTGGTGGAAAATTCAAAAAATTATTTGATGTATGGATCTAATAATTATTTTAGTATTATTATTCTTAGTAATATGGATCAATTAAAAATTTTATCGTAATCAACCTACAAATTTAATTTTTAAATTATGAAATAGATTTCCTCAAAACACCATATATGGATTTGACTTAATAATAATTTAATATGTTATTGAAATAAAGGAAATAAATTGTTTAATGGTGTGGGAATAAACTATGATGTGTTTCTTAGTAATGTTAATAATTAACATAAATTTATTATATATATATATATTTGTTTAATGATGTAAATTAAAATATATACGCAATATAAGGAGTATCATTACTACATTTCCATTCATTCGGTGATAATTTTATTTCAGTTTCTATGTTATGCATGAAATAATGTATTCAATGAACATTTATTTTACTATGTAATATTTACCAAATTATTTTATGGTGTCAATTTTTTTCAAATAATAACCTCAATGAGAAATTCTGATAATAGTTATACGATCATTGTAATGATTGGTTACCTCACCATTATTTCATTGACACATGTTTTGTGTTATGTTACTAGTCCATTATATATAATTTATATGATTTATATTGAGATATTATATCATGATTGAAACTTTTATAATGATATTTAATTTTCCTTTTATAATCTCTCTTTTGAGATATATTTATTCAAATTTTGTAATGTTGCAGGGGTTTTATTAGCCTCAATTTCAATTATTTGAAATATAATTAATGTTATACATGATGTTTTAATTTATATATTTTACTTAATTAACCGTGAAATTTTTAACATATTATTTCAAATAAATTATGGTTATTTCACAATCATGTTATTTTTCTCCATTCAGTGGCTATTTCATTAATGCATTACCAAGGTTTATTGGGATTGTCATCTCAAATTACCTTCTTTGAGTCACATTTTGATTGATTGACCTATATTAATTTATATATTTTTTATAATATAAAATTAAACTTTTTTACCTAACAATTTTTATACTCATTTTATTAAATTTTTATTTTTATGTTACTAGTTTCAAATGGATTTTTTAAAACATAATAAATGTATCTTTATAAAAATTTGTTTCTTGAATTATTATTAAATATTTTTTCCAAAATTTTCCACCATGTAATTTATATTATTTATATAATGATATTTTCTACACATAAATTATTTACTAATGTGATTTTCCATGATATTCAAACTAGTTTTAATATTTTGTAGTCGAATATTTTTTTTAGTTTTCCACATGATCAAATTTTGATTCCATTTATGAATGTCGAAAAATATAATTTGTTTTTAATATTTTACAACAGGAATGGATTTTAGACCTTAAAAAATATTATTTTTTAACCATAATTAAAATGAAAAAATCATTATTTTAAAAGAAAATAATTTCCTCAATACATTGGGAAATTTTTAATGATATCTAATGATAAGGTTAATTTCCCATATTTTCCAAGAATTTTTAAAATTTTATTATAATGTTAATTTCATAAATGGAAATAAATTTATTAATTTATATTCCTCATTAGGGTTATAATCATATGATATGATTCAATTTCTTTATCATGATGGTTTGGGATGATTTTTAAAGGTGATTCTAAGAAAAATCATTTTTTCCTTAGGCGAATCAAGCTGTGATATTTTGATGAAATGAAAAAATCCATGGGTTTTTTTTTGATGATATGATACATGTAAATTTTTTTTCAAGTGGTATTGGTGAGAGAACCAAAATTATTATAGGAATTGGTAGATATATTCTAGGATGGTCCATTATAACTCTCCAATACATCAGGTAATGAGACAGAGTTAACTGGATGGAAGTTGCTCTAAATATATGATAGAGTTGTTTTAATACTAAGAGATGGAAAAGTTAATAGATTACATGTAGCTAATTATAGGGGACTAATTTTATGGTTTATAGGTTGAGATTATGAGAAACGATAAGTATAATGTTAAGAGATTCCTAGAAGAATGGTTGATGTGCCATGATGCCTACAAAATTGCTCAATTATTTCTATGAATTCAAATGGATACTATTCTGATGTATTTTTTTCATTATATTGATGGTTGTTGATGTGTTATATTAAATATTTACTCTATTTTTCAGGATTTATTATCCATGTTTTTATTAGTATGATTTGTTTTATTTCATACTCGTGCACTTTTATTTTTTCATCATACACTTATGGTCATATTATTCTCTATTATGAGGTTAAATTGTTTATGGTTACGTTTACCATTACTAAGAATTTTAGGTCTCCATAATTATGATTTTTTACATGGTAATTTAGAATGACGTTAAATAAATTATGTTAGGTGTGTTATAATTTATGAATAATTTTATGTGAGATGATGAAGAATTATGGCCAAAGTAGAAATGCTTGTTTTTATGGGAATAATATCACTTGAATTTAGGGGTATTGTTATATTATAGTATTCCATAATTCTCTAAAACTATGAACCTAAAAATTATATATCTATATAAGAGATCCAATATTTATTTATCATGTTTTATATTTTAGATAGAGAAAATTATTTCATCTTTTTCTGAACCAATTCACAAAATTAAATGATTATGTTTTCACCACCTTATCTGGAAGTGTGGGTTTTGGATTGTTATAATGTACAATGAGTTTTATATTTACCCAAGATTTAGATTTACCATTGTACCCTTATATATAATCAAAATTAATATTATGGGAGTTGTGAGTTACCATTATGAAGCCATGAATACCCTCATATATGAATCAAATACCCTTAAGTGAAGACACTATGAAAATTCTATACCCCTACAAGATCTAGAATGACCTTTATCTGAAATTTGAATGTCCCAAATATGAGATATGACCATTATGTAATAAATAAATCTCCCAAACAAGAAATGAGTATTACCATTACCCAAGAGATAAAGCACTGTGTGGGGAAGTAACTACCATTATGATACAAATGAAAAATGACATTATCCAAATAAGAAATCCAATAAATATATTCTACAGAGCAATAATCAATCTTACTATTAGATAATATGTTATTTTGTAAAGGTATGTGGGAATACCTCAGCATTTGGATGGATTCATACAAATGTGTGTAATAATAAATAAAGAATGAATTCATATTAAATAATATTATAATCATTAAGGAAAAATATATAAAAATCATTTGTGATAATCAAAAAGGGTACAAATGATTCAATAGAAATATGGTTATTACATTTGAGACATATTAGTCAATTATCATCCACAATAAATTGAAACTAATCCTAAATAATAAAATAATTAAATTTAATTTCCAAGAGAAGTTGCCACTAAAAACATATCCTAGAAACTGGAGGAAATAAAAACAAATTATTGAATGATATCTTAATATATGGTTACTTAATTGAACAAACCATAATATATAATTTCATAAATATCCTATGTATCTCCAATAAAAAATATATTTAATTTTTTATCTAGAATATTTTCAATTTAGATAAAAAAAATTATTTTATATGAAATCATGACACATAACATTTAAATTAACACTTAGATAAGTTACACAGATGGTATCTACACATTTTGGATATTCCAAAAGCATCATAACATATTCCCAGCATGAAAAAAATAACCCCTTTAAAATTTATTATATTTCAACAATTATTTCCTGAAGTAGTGAAAATAAGAAATATATGAACAATATTTTATAAATAATAATGTTTTGTTGATGTTTATAAGTCATCTAAAATTTACTTAAAAGAAATTTTATCTTACAAACCATTAAATAAATTCACTCCACAAACCATATGTGGCTTCCCACCATATTTTGAGAGACTCACTAGAAACATCTGATGCCTAATGAAAAAAAGTTAGTGTAGAATATTAAACATGGTGTAGAGATTGCATCATCGTCTATTATCTCTATAACACACTTGAAGGAATAACATGTGATGCATGTATCTCAGAAATTAGACATCATTGAGAATACAATAACCCTTTCTCCAACCCAAATTAAGTTTATATTTGATATTTTATTAAGGGAATTATGTTTAGGACTCTAATGATGATAATTTATAATATTAGCAGTACAAATATATAAAAAAATATAATCTATTCCATTAGGGTACACAAACAATGGACAACTCAGTTTGTTATATTCATAAATCTTCTCATTGATAATATTTTAACTGATATAAATATTATAAAATCTTGATTTAACATGAAATAAATATATTTACACCCATTAATATAATGAAAATAAAAATAAAATCGATATGAAAATAAATCATTTTCTTACCTTAATAAACATTACAAATAATTGTTGTAAAACATATAAATACCATCTTACAATCAATACACAATTTTCTAGTAGTAATTGAGATAGATGAAATAATATAATTCATCAATGGATAACAACCATAACATTCATCCCTCTCACATAAACCATCACTTTATCAACATATATTTTATGTACTTTTTGCATAATATCAATCTAGTTCCCCAATATCAATAATGATTTGTAATTAATGGTTTCACGAAGCATTAACTTAGTATAATAAATCAATAACTACCAACAAAGCACAAATATTAAGGAAACGTTTTTACAATCATTGAATAATTATTTCAAATACTTTAATAATATAAAACAACTTTAAAAATATATTGTTTAAACCACATAAACTCATTTATTAATATTTATCATGTTATTAAGTTGTCACCTATTTACCATGGTCTTTGTAATATTCATCATATTGAATGCTGAAAAAAATCATATATAAAATTAAAACCATGTGTAATAAAATAATGTAATGATTTTTAAATAATGTTGTAACATTGGGTAATATCATGATTAACATGGAAACAAATCAACCATTATATTATATAATTTTGCGTTCCTCGAAAAAAAACATCCAATAACATTTATAATTCTTATTCATGCTACCCACACTAAATTTCTCATGATTATCACATTACCCATTGACGTAAATCATCGATTATTTGATCCCCTTTTAAATTAATATAATAAATACTACCCTTCCGCATGTTATGAATGTAATTGTATAAAAAAAATCATCCACGCAAGGTAGTAATAATATCACAATTATATCAACCCCATAAATTAAATTAACTTATGATTACAACATTTCATTAATCGACATGGTACATCAATAAACTGGACACGAGATAAATACTATGGAAAGGCCTAAACAACCTTCATGATCTCTATCGGATTTTCAATAGAACCTACACATCGGTAAATACCATTCGGAAAAGTTTTTCACACAAATGAATGTGATGAAAGAAACCAATATTATACAAAAAAATATGGTCAACAATCCAAAGTAGAGTCAAATAATGAAAACAGAAAATTAGAATAATTAATTACATTTTCCAAACCAAAACTGGTATACTAGAGTATTCAGAAGAATAAAAACCCCACCAACATGTAAAACCTTGTCACCACTAAAATCGCACAATATTCTAAAATAGATACATGAAAACTCTATGAGGGGTTCCATTACTTTTCCCACGATATATTAAAAAGGACGATCATACGACTTAGGTTTTAATAAAACTATCAAAGTGTGATCTCAACCAAGTGTTCATTTATCATCCCTTATAATATAATCCATTTATGTTTATTTTACTAAATAAAATGCATGAAATAACATTTCATTGTGTATATAAAAACACAAATATTTACCCATTAAATACATATAATAATTCCATTAAAATTCACTATATTTCAAATTACATTTAATGAAATTTAATCCCTTTTAAATAATTCATAACATTTAAGTACTCATAGAGTATTTAAAATGGTTCATATATCCCAAGAATGAATATACAACTATTTCAAAATGATTTTTAATATCACAATGATTTCCTAAGACACAATATTAATTGGAAAGAATGAATCATCAAACCTCAATGAATGGCGATGAATCATGTGCACAATATGTTTTTTAGAAAAAAAAACTCAAATGTATTGAAGAAAACCTAGATACATGAACCCCCTAAGGATTTCATAAAATTCTTAGTTTATTAGAGTTGTAACCATATATCATTTCTATAAAAAAAACATACCATGTTGAGTTTGATATCCCCAATTCAACCCCACTAATGTACCCCTTGTGTAATATCTGATACTCTTCTACTTCATGTAAACACCATGTACTAGAATATCATGAAATATACACATTCTTGAGAATTTATTAAATAGCTTATATAATTGCTATATTTTTAATTATGAATTCACCAACTTATGCTATTATTAATTTTTTTGATCAAAATCATCTTTGTATGAATTTCTATAATTTTTCTAAATAGGTCATTTTTAGTAAAAAATACAATTTTCCCAAAACATGTAATTTTAATGAATTTACAATTTTATAATGATGACCTAGAGGTGTAGAAAACTATTCATTTTAGAAAATATGAATTTAGTGAATTAAAATATGAATTTAAAAAATTTAGTTTCAAAATCCTATATACTAACTTTTTCGAACTAATTAAAAGGTTAAATTTATAAGAAAACAAAAACTACCATCTGTCTTCTTATAAAATTGATTGTTTTTAATTGTTATTCCTTTATGGTTTACCATGAGAGCATGATATATTTTATTTTTTTTATAATAAATCAATATATATAATTAAATTTACTGTCTAAATTTTTATTTTTCTTATTTATATATTTTAATAAAATTGGAAATGATAGTTTAGTAAACCCCATATTTAATGTGACAATGCTAATTTTTGTACATAAATTAACATTTAAATTATATAGAAATATTATTTGATAAAATAATTAGAAAATTATAAATTGTAAGCATAAAATTATATATACAGGTAAATTTAAATATTTTTTATTAAATATAATTACTATGGTTAGAGTTTTTTAACAGGATAAAATTTAATTTACGAAAAATATGAAAAATTATACAAATAGAATTAAATCACACTGTTTTTTCTTGAAAATGAGTGGTTTTTATTTTTTTACTAATAATCCTTTTACTCCCCTATTTTATCTAATTTTTTACTTTAAATTAGAATAGTAATCGTTCAAATTAAAAACATAAGGTGTACTCCCCAAAGAACTCATCCCTTTACTTATAGTACTATAACTTATTCCCAACTTCAGGTCTCATGCATATTTCTAATTTTTTATCAAAAAAATAAATTTATCTTTTCCTAGAACTATCTAGCTATTTTAAGATTACATGGTCACTCATAATATTACAATCCCTTTAAATTATATGATACGTATAAGGAAAATTGGAGTCCCCAACTTATGTATTGTAAACCGCTTAGTTTTCACCATAATTATATTCATTCAAATATAAAATATGGAAACTAATATAATGTTATAATTATTATTTATATACCTTAACATTACTAAATTAAATTTATATCAATATTTATTCTTATAACCCATAAATTAATATAAAAACCCATTGTTTGTGTATGGGGAAGACTACCTCTTCTATGACATAACACACTGTGATTTCCACCACCAAAATGCATAGAATGATATAATGATGGTAAAAAGGGATAAATATGAGTTTAATTATATTATTATGGTTTTAGGATAAAAATATAAATATCCTATTATTGATATGACCAACAAATTATCATCATTAAAGAAGTCATTTCCAAAAAGCATACTAAGAGGATACCCATTTTCTCAAATTGTGTAATGTTTTCAAATAAAATATAATATATAATAATTGAATATAAATTGAATATATTAGATAGATAAATAATGAAAATATATTTATCTCCTTGGTATATTAATATTACAACAAAACCAACTCTGACCCAGTAAATAATTCATGGTATATTGTAATTTAAGTTTATTAAACATCTTACATGAAAAATATTATGAATTCTAATAATGGATGAATATGAAAACAAATTTAATGGTTTAATATGATATTTTTTTAAATAATTATTTTTTTGTTCTATATATAGTATATAAATATAAAATTCAAGAATTAATTGAACACTTTCAATTCATTAAATATCACTGAAACATACTTATTATTGACATCATCATGATGGATAAAAACATAATGAATGTAATGTAAACCATCGTAAATTTTTTATTTCATAAATAAAAATAATATATATGACCTATTAATGGTGAAATTTAGACAAATAAACAATATGAACACATATATTATGAAACTAATAGAAATGATTAAAATTAGAAACTTTAGATTTGGAAAAAATGAGATTTCATTTAAAGAGTGATTCATTATAATGATTATGAATGAAAATGGTATGATTCATGTTATGAATTAAGTTATTAAGATATAAATGTTAAAAATAAATGAGGTTAATTTATGTTCATGGAATCCTGGAAGACGGGAGAGGCTTTCCATCTCAAATTTCTCTCATTGGGAAATATTTTCTATTATTCTACTAATTTCTATTTTTGGGGTATATATTTCATAAAGGAGATATCATTACTTTAATTTACAATAATCATGGTATTTTAATATCATTTTTATTCCATGTCTTTTAAATGGTTAATAATCAATTTCATTCTAAGACATAAGGATGTATTTTCAGTCAAAATTATCATTCTTTGGGACTCATGTTTTTATCACTAGATATTTTAAAATGTCTATTTTAAAAATTTCCGTAGAATTTTTATTAAATATTGAAAATTAATTTTAGGGGATTTTGAAGAATATATATTTAACCACATACAATTTTATTTTTATTCAAGAGTTATTTTAAATAGTAAAAAATGTATCTAATTTTTTTAATATAAATATGTGTGTAATTTTCTAGAAGATAACATCCTATTTGGTTACATGAAATTGGATTCCACTATAGGGAAAGTGAACCTAAGATTAGTCACTCTAAAATGATTTCGGTGGTCATTGAATCAATTAACACCCTAACACACAATAATATGGAATATTAATTCTTATAGGGTGAGATAGTTCCCTGGGATAGGCTCTGAAATATTCACATTCACTTAATAAATAACGATAAAGGGTTTTTAATAAAATTTTCATCCTCTCCTATCATGAAAAAAATAATCCTAAATACGTTCTTCCATTGATAACCCAACACATTGAAATTACCTTCTCCACATTATATTTATAATAATTGTACCACCTTTTATAGAGATTATACTATGTTGTATCCTTATTATTTTAGGTTTGTTCTTATACACATACATAGTATTCTATTAAATGGTTATTTAGTTTCATTATCTATTTATTACTAAATGGATAAACATTTTTTAGTATGTGATTCCTCATAAGATAGTATGAAACAAAGCTATTAACCTTTTGGTGAATGTATTAGAACTAATATGGAGTCTAGTGGGGAAAAGAGTAATATTTCCCCTAATTTTGTTGATAGGTATCATAGGGAAAAATAGAATATGTGTTGGTGTATTCCACTTCCCATAATATGATATTTCACTTCAAAAATTCCTTTAATTTTTTTTTCGATTTTTGACATTATAAATTCAACTAGTATGAGATAAATGATTTTTGTTATCCATGTTTATACTTATTTTCATTGATATTTAATTCCACTATTTTTAGTCTATTAAATATTCATGTTGTTCATTTATTCATTCCTTATTACTTATGCCACAATAATGTTCTAAAAATATCCATTTTATGTTACGCCTCATGGATAATGTAGTCTCACCATTATTTTTTTATCCATTTACCATGAAACCATAAAGATTACAATGTGTATTTTTTTAGGGATATGGTAGAAAAAAATCATATGCTCTATATATTTTCATATTGTATGTTAAAATTTTAATTGTATTGTATGTTTTTTTTTTGTATTCTAAAACTGATATAATATTCAATCTATTGGGAACTATTTTATTTTTTAAAAACAACACAAATAACTAACACCTTAGGGATTCTGAAGTCTGGGATGTTATAGTTGGTATCAAATCATGTTTAGGAGAAACCATGAGGAATTAATTTATATGAACTATGTAAGATAGAAAAATTACTATGAAAAGACCTCAAGATTTCATGGCAACACAATTGGAATCATAGTAGGAATTATGTTTAATAATTCACCTTTGTGAGAAAATTATGCGTATACTAGTGGAACACAATCCTCAACCCACTTGGTGATATATCCTTATGTGAATCCATGATACCTAGGTTCAAAACTCAGTGGAGGCATATTTCCATGTACAGTAGTTGTACTGTAGCAGGTATTATTCAGTATTGTAGCCACCAGAAATATTCACCTTGGCCCACCAGTTAGAACTTAGTGTCCTTATGTCCTTTAGTAAACCTAGGACTTCAGGTCAATAGGGTGTTTGGGCCACCTCAAGGGCTTCGGGCCACATGCAGTTTCCCCAGATAGACTCTAAAAAAAGGAGCATCCCTAGAGGAGGATTCATAGCATACACACTCACCAAAGTAGAACTAATTGATTTGGAAGAATGAGAGGGTATGGATATGCCCACAAGACTAGTTTTTGATTGCACGTGAAGCTTATCCAGACATCCATGCAAAGGTGGAGTGCTACCATCACGATGTAGATGCCGGGGAGGTGCAGTTCCTAGTAGTTATAGTCTTGTTGAATTCTCTAAGACATTCGGGTCATGTAATGTATCTTAATCCTATGGTCCATGTAATCACTAATAAGACTACGGGCCATTTAGGGGTTCTCCCTCATCCCTTGAAATGGGGGTTATCAAAAAATAAATAAAAATGAAGGCCTTCAGGCCATTCGGGAATATGTATACTAGTGTTGAATCAGGTAGAGTAATGGGAGGAATGTGAACCATTTAAGCTCCCCAAGTCAATGTAGATATATTCCCCCTAAAAATTTTAATAATGATTTATCTTACAATCATTAGTCCATAACCACATTATAATGTCTCGACCTAGATTCTACAAATCTAGTGCCCCTGCCATTTTCATCATAAGGCCTCAAGCACACCTCCCCATATACAGGGTGTGAGTAAATGGATATATTACATGAAACTAGAAAAACCACATACTTGATCTTCACAAACATATCCTAGCCATTATACCAGATCAAACCTAGGCCTCAACCCTACCT
Source organism: Viscum album (assembly GCA_963277665.1). Taxonomy (NCBI): domain Eukaryota; kingdom Viridiplantae; phylum Streptophyta; class Magnoliopsida; order Santalales; family Viscaceae; genus Viscum; species Viscum album. The sequence continues at coordinate 1,190,930,886 of OY728161.1, forward strand.
ATGCCTCCATTCACATGAATATATGACTGAGTACCCATTTGGAAAGGAATCTTGATCATGGTGTGTGTGAAAAACTTAGTAGCAAACCAACAAAATGATCATATACTTGTCCAGTGATATGAATTATATGTAAAAGTGATCTTCTAATCGGGATAATAATAATAATAATAATAATAACTACATTTAATATTATTACTGAAACATTCATGAGATTCATGATGATGTAATGTCGTCAACCTAGCTGAGACAAAACTAAAAATGTTAAGTAACATTAATAATATGAATATACAGATGATCCCAAGGTCCATGATTTGTGGATGATTAAGGAAATTTCCATAATATATATATAGATACATATATTTTTGTTTCTATTTATAAATATATACATTACCATATATATATATATACATACATGAGTAAGGTGAAAAACAACATAATCAATAGTAGTCGATCCATTGGATCGTAATCTCAAACAGCTATATTGAAAATAAAAAAGAAATTTATCTATATGCCACACCACTCAATCCGTTTATATTTATTTCCATCTTTGGGTCCATAATTCCAATCGAAAATAGCTAATTCATATGGTACTCAAAATATCCCAGAGAAACCTATGTCTCCATACGGGGACACATGTCTTAGCCCTAGGATAACGAATACTCTCTTCCATTTAATATTGTGAAGGATTCCATATAACAAATTATATTCATGTAAATCGTCACTGATCTTGATGTTATACTACATAATCCATTATAATATTATGAAATTTCTGATCCTTAGGTCATAGTCCATACTGAAATAGGACATTATGACTTATATAATACTTAATGGGAAAACTATTACTTGCAGAGAGTATAATCAACCAATGAAAATATTTCACATAAACAATGAGGATATTTGTGTCCAACACATTGTTTAGTAATCGATCAAGGAGAGAATAATAATCTCTATCGATTGGGACAATGTAATCATCTTCTAGTGTATGTGACATCAATGGTGAGGAGTTCTAGGCCCACATCACAATTAATAATCGATCAGGGAGAGCAACATCGTCAATATAGAAGAGAGTAATCATCCATAGGTTCATGTCACATAAACTTGGACCAATTTCATGTCTAACACTATGATTAGTAATTATTAAGGGAGAGGGAAATCATCCCCATAACTTTGGAGAGAGTAATCATCAATGAGTGTGTGTCACATCATTGGTGAGGTGCATAATGTAAAATAACTTGATAAATTATCAATTAATGAGTGTGTAATCATCCCCACAGCTCAATAAAGTGTAATAATACATGATTTCATCTCACATAAATGGTGAGGAATTCCATATATAGTATCATGATCATATGTATTTCATACATGAATTTAATATACATCGAGAATTCATGCTCACATACCAGAATAATTGAGGCTCAAAATATGGATCATAGGAAGTCTATATAATCATATCAATAATATAAAAAATGTAATGAGAACCTGAACCCTAGGAATAATATATGGGAATCCCTAAATTATACCATATCACGTTAGGTCCAATAGACACAACCTAATAAGTATAACTATCAATATAGCTACATAACTAGTAACCATTTGAATACATAAAAAATTGTGGGTGGTTAAAGGTGAAAATAATCCACTACTTCCACATCCTCATGGATTGAAAAACTGGAAAACTTTCTAAGGTGAAACAAGATATCATCACTATGAAAACCTATAAATCATTAGTTTAGGGTTGTTCAAACATTAGGGTACGCATTGGGTCCATCATGTCAAAGCACTACAGAGGAATCCTACTCGATAACCATGAGGTTAGTATATAAGCATGTAATACCTCTTAATATCCTAAAATAGATTTAGTAGAGGAATCCCATAGGAGATCATCAATCATATTAATAGCCTCCAACCGTGGGATGAATCTCATGCATGGGGTTTGTTAGTGACCCTAGAAAATCTTGCAGTACGAACTACCCATTTCATTTAATTAAAATATATCTCTTAATGTATTAAAATGTTTGTGGGGGGGAACCATTAGGTGAAATATTGAGAATCGATATAACACTATAATCATTCATAAATAATAATGGGAATATATGATAGACAGCATAATTTTTTGGATCTTTAATCCACTTCAAAACACCTCTCGGCAACTCAACCCAATCTCACCACTATCTAAGGCAAGACCGAATGGCATAAAATTACTTAGATAACATATTTTATGTAAACATATTCCAAAATATTAATTATTAATTTAAACAATTTAATATAAAAAGAGAACCAAAAAGGTATAATATGAGATATCGCATCAAATGCCACTCATTAGATGAAAATCGAAGAAACCACATTCAGAAGTTCTATAAGGTATCACCAATACCATTTCTAGGAAAATGCGTAATAATCGATAAGAAAAGAAAACTAAAAAACTTAGTAAAAAGAATTAATTTTTTAGAAATTCACCATCATGGTGTTTTTCGATGAAACGACAAGTGGGGAAGTGTAGATGGCCACTCGAGACTGCCTCCTTCATGGGATAGGAAAATCCACAAATTAAACGGTCAATTACACCATGCACTAATAAAATTGAATAAGAACCATAAATGGAAACTCATAAATTTATTAATGATATATGGGAAACTATTGGGAAAATGGAAAGATAATGATCTTACTCACTGATGTGACGAAACCACACCAATGATTCCCTTGACCATTAAAGAATGGGAGAAGAAGAGAGGAGCATCATCACAAAACATCCAGTGTGGGGCCTTCTATTGGATAATGAAACAAATGTGGAAATACCACTATCAAATATTTTTTAAAAATAATTTTCAATAGGTTTGAAATCATGTACCTATTTCAATGAAGTTAAAATATTCATGAATTCAACTAGATGCATTTCATGAATTCCTTGGGGTAATCCATCAGGATTTCACTTCATGTATTCCCCATGATACATCCCATGAAACTAATTCATATCATGAATGTGATTGATGACAATAATTCATCTAGGTAAGCCACTAGGATTTTGTTCCATGAAACTTTCAAGCCACACCCTATGGGTATTTTTCAAGTCCTAAATGGGATTCAAAAAGTGAATTACCCAGTACTGATTATTTCAGTATCATCAATTCTTGTACCTCTCACAATATTTTCCTACTACCTCAATACATACATTATTAATTAGAACATGTCCAAAAATACTATGTTTGGATGTTCAAATAGTAAAAACATAATTTTGACTTCTATATTATAAGATGGCTCATCAACCAAAGGTAAAAAAATTATAATTATATCCAATCTTCTGCCAGCCCAAAAACCCAGGACCCTATAGTATCAACAATGTAAAACTCTCCGACCCAATATTCTCTTGGGAAAAATTAAAATTTCACCAATCCTACCAAGGTTGTGAATTCCCTCATGCATAAATTATTTACATCTCTAAACACCCAATAAGATTCCATGCACTACATAGAACACATGGTACATTAACATAAAAAAACAAATGAAAATACCCATAATTGTGAATGTATCATCAATAAAGTTCTTACCTAGGACCGTCTAATCCATGAAAAAACCACTTAATGATCCCATTCATCAAACAAACTACGGTTATCCCTTCTATAGGTCCTTAATTTCAATAGCCTCTTACGTGTCACAACACACCCAGAATATGAATTTCATATCATATCACACCCCAAAAAATATAATGATGTGTTTTCTTATATGAACAAACTAAAGTCAAACAACTTTAAAGATGACTAATCTCACAGAATTTCACCTTTATCAGTTTAGCATCACCAAAAACAATTTCGAAAATCCTTTAATCTATGACATATCAAGATTATTCTTCGCATGCTCACCAAATATCATAACCTAAATCATGTAACATATCATATACAATAATTCCCTTTCCATACTCATTTTCATGGTAACACATGATCACTAATACACTTCTGATCTAATAACCATGGACCATAAAAATTGATCCAAATCCAGCAACCAAACTCTAACACTTACCAAGTTTGTATTTAAACATGTACTCGGACAACACCATGGAATCCAAAAATACTCAGTTCCATTTTTCATGGTATCTGAAATCCAAATATCAGTCAAATTAATTTTATCACCACACTCCCCACAAGTGTAGAATCCTTATAATATATCCAATGAAATGATTCCTCAATCACCATAGTTCCTTCCCATCCAATACATGATATAACCTATATAAATGATAAAAACTCAGAAACACTTGAGTGTCAAAGAAAACGTCTCTCATAATACATTCCTAATCCATCAAAATAGTACATATGAAAAATGTCTAATTTTGACAGCACAATGAGTTTTACTTATGTTAATAAACTAATGGTTTAATACAAATTATTTAACATACTTTTAAACCACCCTATGAGAACACATCCAATAATCCTTTTTCTAACTACAATAGTTATATAATTTCCCCAATGTCTATCTGAAACTATATATATGCATTCAGTATGATATAAAAGTATATAGAATTATCCTTACTAACTATGACCGCACTATGATTCCACCGATAGGTGTGTACTGATTTCATTGAGTTATACATGCATCAAAATAGGTTGTACTTACCTTTAAAAAACTACTAACATTTAGTTTCCCAAAAATGTCTATCCAGGTCCAACCATATATCAACCTTCTTACAACACTCAATTTTTTCTCAATGTTTCTTATATCATGAAGGTAGTTGATTCATTTCATCTCAACTCTTTGGTAATTATGGATGCAAATTTTATTTGAACCATCAGTCCACATATTTCACACAACTACATGATGAATTGTTATTTAAATAGTCTAAATTTTAATCTAGAAATATCATTATCACCTAAATCATGATCCAATGTTTAATCCACAAAAATTACCAGTTGATTATGCTACCCTAGATAGTAGTCTCATTATACCATGACCTACCATAGAACTCCTCTTCATAATAGGTCATATCTCTAGTTCCATGACTATTTCCATGACCTCTCATCGCACATCATCATTATTTGAAATTAAATAATCAAGCACACAAATATTGGTCCACTTGGAAAAGAACCAAATAGTATATCCTACCAAATCTAGTCTGAAAACACTATCGCCCTATGTGCTTCCCCAAAAACTAAATGCATCACCCTAAATATATAACAAAATCTAAGAATATACCATGAACTGGTCTCGACAGAAGTGTATAACAAAGTTTATTTCCTATAAGGCATGAAAAATGTTGGGAAAACATCATTCACAGTTTTTCCCTGAAACTGAATTAAATTTTGACCTACAATGATCTATCAAAAATCCAAGGGTCTATAGTTCTCCCACCTAGACCTAATGAACAACTCTAATTTGACGGTAACTAGGTCTAACAACCTATCCCAAAATGTCAAACCTCCCCAAGGTCACATCTCATAGCCCATCACCTACACACCCATCCTATCAAAAGGAATATAAACCACCTATCAACTATATCTACAATAGTACTAGAAACAATTGGCCTTAATGGTTCAAAACTATCAAGAATTGGTCTATAAGGGCCCAATCATCTCAGAGAATCCTCCTAAGATACTACACAAAATTTATCATGATACGTCATTGAAGAGATACTAAACTAATAATCACCATGATTTCATTAAAGGTTGTACCCCAAGAGGTCCATTTAATGAGAAATGACTATGTATGTATTTACATCATGCTCTGTGACGCATCTAGACAAACATAAACAAAAGTCAGTTAAATAAAATATAATTATAAGATATACGATAAAACGCAGTATAGATAGTTACTGACACATTAAATAAATGTACCAATTAAACAACCTACCACAAGGGTTCCCGCATTTGGGTATCATATCCATATAGACCGACTAGGGTCACTACACCTACCAAGCATAATGACGGATCCATCATCCTCTCAATCAAATGTGTCACTGTAGATAGATATATCATGATGTTAAATATAAATATAACTGAGTTATATTAATTGAGTAAAATTACACCAATGATCTATTATGGAAAACACCATATTGGTGGCTGTTTACACTTTAGAAAACTCGCTACCTTTTTTGTAGTTAGACACCAGTTGGTGTATAACATGTCAATCCAATGTGCAAAATATAATTTTTTAGAGTCCTCATTCATTTTTTGAAAAAGATCCATGATAAATCACTAATCTATTTCTAAATTTTTATGATCCATAATTCCGTTATATATTATAAAATTCACAAAAGATGTGTGACTCTAAATGATAAAATCATATAAAACTATAGAAGTGAATATCAGATAAAAAAATCCAAAATATTTGGAATCCCATATATCATACCGGATGAATATTTCTTGACACATATGTCTCATATTCATCACAGTTTCTGAAACATTCTTTATTCTACTATATACCATATCCAAAATAGTAATAAAATTTGAAAATAAACATTTATGATACCTTATTGTAAGGACCCTACCATAATTCCACAGATTTAGCACCCTGATTTAGTTGAAAAATAGCATCAAGCAGCCTCCACATATCCTAAAGTCTGCTGATTATAAGTGAGGGCCTATAGTGTGATATTAGGGAAATTTTTCCTTTATATGAAATTATGATAACATAAAAAACAATGACATATCATATGTAGAAATAAAAAATAGAATGGGGAAGAAACAAATAGTAGATACCATATCCTTTTACATATAAAATTACATGTTGTAAGAATAATTATGCATCAGAGTAAAAGCCAAGGATAGTTACGTCTAATTTCTTGTAAGACTAGGTACATAGAACATAAATCATGGGTCCAAAAAACATTTCTTTATTTAACCAAATAAAGTGCTCCTAACTTACTTTGAGCCCTTACATCTACATAGTACCCTAGGGAACACATGAATGAAAGGTGAGATAAAAATCCTAGTAAGGTAATGAACATAAGGATACATATTAAGCAAATGAGTTAGGAGGCATGACATAATGATATCCAAATCATGGGGAAAATGAAATCATATCATATAAGCATGGGATAATATAAACATGGAATCATATAAATGTGGTAGATTCATAAAACATGTCTTTAGTATGGGTCAAGGCTAACAACCCATCCAATTTCCAATTTTCGTATGGGTCCCAGCTAATCGCTAATACCGATTACCATTTTAGTATGGGCCAAGGCTAACGGCCAATCCCGATTCCCATTTTAGTATGGGTCAAGGCTAACCGCCAATACCATTTCACATCACTAATGAGACTTAACATTACCCAACGCATTGGAGTACTATCAAGGTGCACCCATCACAAAGTTTTCATGAATATTCTTTCCACATAAATAATCATACATAATCAACTATATATAATCATAAGGGTTCCCATGGTAAGAATTGGGTTCCACAATCATGACATAAAGCATAACTAATGGGCATATCATGCAAGTGTCCATGAAAAATATGGATTAGAACATGAATTGATGTTAATAAGGTAATATAGGAATATAACATGGTATGTTTTGTCAAAAAGAAGTCACAACATATAAGAAATGTATTTGAGAAACATTAGCATTAAAATATTTTTGTGTGGTTTTAAAAGTAATTTCTATAGATATTTTGAAATCGAAAAGAGGGTAATATTTTATATGAAACCGGAATTGAACAAAAAAGGTTTTAATAATAAAAGATTTATTTTATAAATACAATTGTGGCTTAAAAAGGGGATATAGTTCACTTTAAATTGGTTAAATGTTTTGAAGTTCTCTTAAAAAATGATTGCTTGTCGGAAATTTCTATGGAGGGAATCTTTTAAAAACATGTATACCCACGAAAGAGAGTGATAAAGGGGTATTCATAATGAATTTTGAAAAACATTACAACATTTATAATATGTACCTAAATATATAGGATAACTCTATTTTGATATAAAGAAATACAAGGAAACCCAAAATAACAAAGAACGTTCAGGTAGAATTCGTTACAGTTTATTGGCATTGTGTCGGGTGTACCAAATAGGGCTTGATGAAAGATAAATGGGGTTTATTGTCACTTATACATCATGAGGGAAGTATTTGGTAGGATTGAAAACATACCACATCATTTGGGATTACACATAAACAGTCATAGTATGGAGGACAATCATGATTAAGAGAGAAATGGAAAGGATCCCTTACCTTAAATCTGGTGGTGTTCCCTACTTGTTATTAATGAGCTAAATAGAAAAATTAAGTTTATTAATTAATAAATACCAAACTGATTCTATATGAAATTGATTTATTATAACTCATTTGGGTTCATTCATGAATTTTTTGACTGGTTATAAGGTTCAATTTCACTGTTCGGACTTTTTTTCTTACTTGGTTTTAATGAACGATTTGCTTATATTCATGTTTGGATAAACTTGTAAGATGAAAGTGCTTTCCCAGAAATGAATTTATATTATATTAATTAACATCAATGAGATTACATGGATTAAAATTTAATTTGGTTACGTATATTGAAGTCAAATTATTATATAAAACCTTAGTGACAACCATTTTTGTTAAATGGTGGGTTGGATTACAATGAACATGTTTTGATTTGTAACATGATACCATTAGTACAAATGGATTACAAAAAAATAAAAAGGAAATATTTCATATATAATAATCTGATTCAACCATAAAAAAATGGTTTCATGACCAGAATTAATGATGATAATAGAAATTAATATATAGTTCTCCTTGAATGTGCTGCAATATCACATCTCAAACGGTGCTTTCATTTATTTCAAATAAAATATTGGGAAATGAGAGAAGATAATGAATTATCCCATTAGAATAATAAAATTATAGTACATGTATGAAACAAGAGTTATCATACCATTTGGGTGAAGGTAGGAGAGGAAAGAAGAAAAATAACCTCAACGAAATGAAAGAATTAGAAAGACGAAATTACCTCTTGAGTCTACCTCATTTGAGAACCTCTTAAGGGGAGAGGTTTTTGTATTTTTAAGAGACTAGGGGCCTTTGGTCATGGGGAAGGAGCTTGGGTAGGTATTTGGGAAGAATATTGGCAAGGAAAAAGGCTTGAGAGTAGTGAAGAGAAGATGGAGTGAGGGGGGGTTTATAGTGGAGGAGAGGAGGGTTTTCATAATTTTATAATCATTAGTTTATTAATTTCCCTCAAGACCATAAATAGTAATGATTACATGAAAAAAATAGTAATAAATGCACATGAGTTATATATTTGGGTGATTACATCACTTATGATGTCAGGAATAGTGGATTTTAATTATAATGTATTTGTACAGTAAATTAATGTATTTTACTATTCAATAAAAATTCAAGTATTTCAGAAAAATCCCAACAATTTGCCGTAACCATTTTTGGATGTGTAAAATCCAAAAATGAAATCCGTTTTTCAAAGATAATTTTTTAAATATGATATTTTAATATTTAATTAGGATCATAATTTATTATTAAAACCCATTTTTAAAACATTCATTTACTTATTCTAAAATATAGATACATCATACTTTCACTTGAATATTATTTTTATACTATCGTAAGTAATGTTATGATTCATTAGGTTATATCAATATTTATAAGGGTATGTTATTATTCATAAGGTTAGGTTACTACTCACAAAAAAAAATACGTTTTTTCTTATCGGACCCCAAATAAAAAACTGATCGCAACTGTTTATGTTAGATTTCCGAAATTTCAAACACAGAAGAGAAAAAGTTATGTTTACAGGTCACATAGAACATAGTAGTTTGTTATGTTGTGATTTCCTATTATTATAATAAATATTTATAATAGGGGAATTTCCATTTATAAAACATTGGATTGTTACATTATTCCTCCCATATGAAATTTTTCCCTTGAAATTTCATTTTACATTCTAAACCATAAACATGTGTGGGTATTTATCCTTCATTGCTTCCTGCAATTCCCATGTTGCCTCCTCTTACTTATGGTTTCTCTATCATACCTTCACCAGATAAGTAGTCTTGTTGCGTAGAACATTGTCTCTATGATCAAAAATCTTCACTGGCTACTCCGCAAAGAAAAGATCATCCTCCAACTGTACCACCTCTAAAGAGAGTACATGTGATGGGTCTGGTATGTACATTTTTAAGAGGGATACATGAAATAAATCATGTACATTAGACATGGTAGGTGGAATTTCTAGTCGATAGGACACATCCCCGATATGATAAAGAATCTAAAAGGGGCTTATATACCTGGGACTTGACTTACCTTTCATTCCAAACCTCCGGACATTCTTCCATGGACATATGCAAATAAATATCATGTATCCAACATTAATCCCAAGGTCTCTTCGATGATTGACTACAAAACTTTTCTGTCAACATTGGGTTGCTTTGATAGGATACTGAATTGTTTTCACCGTCTCCAACTTTTCTTCGACCATTTCAGGTCCTAGCAACTTAGGCTCATCGATTACATTTCGACATGTCGCTGTTATTCACCTTTTACCATAAAGTGATTCATATGGTTCCATTCAAATGCTTGAGTGGAAACTGCTGTGGTAGGAGAATTAAACTAGTGGAAGATGTTGGTCCCATCCCCCTTTGTAGTCCATAGAACATGATCTCAACATATCTTCTATTGTCTGGACAGTTTACTCAGATTGTCCATCAGCTTGAGGATGATATTATGTACAGAAGTTTAATTCAGTTCTTAGAGCATATTGGAGACTCTTCGAGAACGTCGAGGTGAATCTTGGATTATAATCGAATACAATTGATAGTAGTACTCAATGTAGCCTTAAAACTTCATTGATGTAAATATGTGAAAGTTTATCCAATGACAAGTCCTCTAGAATTGTGATAACGTGAACTATCTTTGTAAGATGATCCGCAATGACCCATATAGCTTTATTTCATATGGATGTCCTTTGAAGTCCAGTGGAAATGTCCATGGTAATTTTCTCTCACTTCCATGTTGGTATTGGTAGTTGTTGCATCATCCCCTTAGACTTTTTTCTCTAGGTCATCACTTTATGACGTACTAGACACTTTGATATAGATTTAAAAATTCTATTTTCATATTATCTACCCAAAATATTTCTCGGAGATCTCGATACATCTTTTTTCTTCCAGGGTGGATAGAGAACATCGAGCTATGTGCGTCTTTCAAAAGTTCCTTTATCTCTAGATAATACGATACACATAATCGTGACCCAAATATTACAACTCCTTCGTCATAAATATTGAAAATAGAGTATTTCCAATATTTAACAACTTCCACCTTTTTCAGTATTTCCACATCCTTTCTTTGAGCATCCATTTATTTCTCCAAGAGGGGTGGTTGAGGAAATATTTTTGAATGGATTTATGATTTTTCCCCTTAATTATTCTCATGTGTATCCTTTGAAAATATATGATGATCAACTCTTGTTTAATTCTCATAATTGATAAAGATGTAGGATCCTTTCTACTTATATAATCTGCCACCTTGTTTCCATTACCAAGATGATAGTGGATTGAGAAGTCATAATCATTGATGAGCTCTATCCATCTTTGTTGGCATATATTAAACTCTTTCTGTGTGAATATATAGTTGATACTCTTGTGGTTAGTACATATCTCACACTTCTCCCCATAGAGATAATGCCGCCAGATTTTCAACACAAAGATCATAGCCGCCAAATCAAGATCATGCATGGGATAGTTTTTCTCATGGATTTTCAGATACCTGGAGTCATAGTCTATAAAAAATATCATTTTTCATCCACATATAACCTAATACGTTCTTTGAAGCATAATTTTACATGAGAAAGTGTTATCCACTCATTGAGAGTGTGAGTACTAGTGTAGTGATAGGCCTCGTTTTCAACTCTATGAAACATTCTTCACATTCCTGAGTCCAGACTAACATTAATCTCATCCATGTTAGCTGGGTAATTAGGTTTGAAAATCATTAATAGTTATTCACAAATTTTCAATAATACCTAGATAGAACAAAAAATCTACAGATCTCCATTACAAAAATTTTCTAGGGCCACTCTTTAATTTCCTTTTTCTTGGAGGGGTCTAAAAATATCCCTTTTCTGGTGATTTCATTCCCCAATAATGATACTTCCTCCATTAAAAAATATGATTTACTATACTTTTCATACAACTTATCCTTTCACAAAGTATTTAACAGCGTATTCAAATACTCCTCATGTTCCTCATTGTTCTTAGAGTATATCAGAATATTCTCAATAAATACCACCGCAAATTTGTTGAGGAAATACATAAAGACTATATTCAATATATCTGTGAAAATTGTTGGAGCATTATTGAGTCCAAAGGGCCTCACTAAGAACTCATAGGGTTCATACCTCCTTCAAAAGTCAGTCTTTTGAATATCACCCTTCCTCAAAACTAATTGGTGATATCCCAACCGAAGGTCCACCTTTGAGAAATAATTGGCCCCACAAAGCTGATCAAACAAGTTATATATCTATGTCATGGGATACTGGTTATTTATCATGATTCTATTGATCTCACAATAATTATTGTAGAGATGCATTGATCCTTACTTTTTGATGAAAAGGATTGGTGCACCCCATAGTGAAGCACTCAGGCATACAAAACCCTTCTCCATATTCTCCTCTAACTGCTTCTTCATCTCTTCCAGCTCTATGGTGGCCATTTTTAAATCTTTCCTTGAGATAGGTAGAGATCCATGGATAAGTAAAATTGAGAAATCAACCTAAAAGTCATGAAGAAAACCAAAAAACACTTCAGGGAATAAATTAGTGTAATCTTTCACGATGGGCATGACTTCAAGCATGATTATATCCTTTATCTCAATCATTTGAGCTAGATATGCTTTCTCATTAGGAAAGAATATCCACACTTGAGACGAAGGGTTCAAGAAAAATATTTGTTGACAAACAAACTCTTGAATTTCTCCCAATCAATGGAATAAATTTCCTCTTAGGAATTTTTATTCTTGATCAGTGTCCACAACTGATCAATTTTTCCATCAAAACGATAGACCACCAATACAAATTTCTCTTATTCTGAGCACTGGAGGATGGAGATTATCTTTTCAATGCAGTAAATACATTGTTCTACAAGGAGGGGATCAGAATATATGCTAAATATGGGAGGCCTTTTCCGCATAATGGATTATATGGAAACATTCTCTTTAATTGGAGGATGTGGGAATTCTGTATGATTCAAGATATTATTCACAACTTAATCCAACTGAACAAGTACTTTCATGAAGTTTTTAGCACCTGTTCCCATCATATCAGGCATATCATTTGGGAACTAATCACATTTCCTATCACATTAATTTTTGGAACATGTTCTTCAATTTCCTTCCATTAACTAAAAAAATAATGTATAATTAGAGGGATATACTACTTATTTATTGAACATAAGAATGAATCATTTGAACATAGAAGGATGAACTTTTAGAGGAGAAGAATATCCTATATCGGGAATCCTAAGGTTTAAATCTATGTTATCCTCAATTTATTTCTTAATAGAAATTCTTATGGGCTTTTTATATCCCTTAATAATGGGTTAAAATAATCTCATGAATCTACCAAAGAATATCCCTCGGGAGTGTCAAACCCAAGAGTACAGTAAAGCCCATTTTCTTGCACCAGTTCCCAATCGAGTCTAGATAAAAGCGGTGTTTTTTTATTTTACCCCTAGATACATATGTGCCATAGCCACCTCTACCTGCTCGTATCCAGATAGGGATATATTTTTATGATAAAACACTTACAAAATACTCAACAACATTTAGGAATATTTTCTTATACTTAGCCTCATCCTTAAGGTTCTCAATAAGGTGCTCTATTCCTATTCTCCAAAAATAACTAGATCATTTCATGATACCAACTGTAGATACCATAACCTTTTACATATATCATTACATGTTTTAAAGCAAAATTATACATTAGATTATAAGCCAAGGATTTTTATATCTAGTGTCTGGAAAGACTAGGTACATAAAACATAAAACATGGGGCTAAAAAAGCTCTTATTTAGTTAATCTCCATGAAGAGATCCTAAATTCATTTGAGCCCTTACATCTGCATAGGGTACCATAGGGAACACATGAACATAGGGATGAGATAAAAATCCCAGTCAGGTAATGAACATAAGGATACATCTTAAGACCATGAGTTAGGAGGCATGACATAATGATTTCCAAAGCATGAAACATATGAAATCATATCATATAAGCATGCGATAATATAATCATGGTATTATATAAATTTAGAAGAATAAAAAAATATGTCTTTAGTACAGTCCAAGGGTAACCAAAAATCCAAAATCCCATTTTAGTATGGTTCAAGGCTAACTTACAATCCCAATTCCCATTTTACTGCAGGTCAAGGCTAACTGCCAACCCCTATTCCCATTTTATTACGGGTCATCAAAAACCACCAATCCCGTTTCACATCGCATCTCATGAAACTTAACATTACCCGATGCATTGGAGCGCTATCCGAGCACACCTATATCAAAATTTTCATTAATATTCTTGACACATAAATAATCAAACATATTCAACCATATATAAACATATGGGTACCCGTAGAAATAATTGGGTACCACAATCATGACATAAAGCATAACAAATGGGGGTATCATGAAATTGTCAACGATAGAAAGGGATTAGAACATACATTGATGTTAATAATGTAAAATAGGCATATAACATGGTAATTGGTGTCAAATTGAAGTGAAAACAAATAAGAAATTTATTTGTGACATATTATCATTAAAACATTTTTGGGTAGTATTAATGAAAATACTATTGAGATTTTCAAATAGAAAAGAGGAAAATAAATTATATAAAACCATAATTAAACCAAGAAGGTTTTGATAATAAAAATTATTATTTTATAAACACAATAGTGTCTTAAAAAATAGGATAGATTTCACTTGAAATTGGTTATAAATATGGGAAGTTCCATTAAAACAGGTTTTCTTATCAGAAAGATCTAAGGATTGAATCTTTTAAGAACATGTATATCTTTGAAAGAGAGTGATGAAAGGGTCTTAATTAATGAATTTTGTAAAAATAAACATAATATATAATATTTATATAAATAGATAATATAACTCCATTTTTATGTACACAAAGATAAGGAAACCCGAAATATCATAGAAGGTTCTGGTAGAATTCATTACTGTTTATTGGCATGGTGTCGGGTGTACCTAGAAGGGATTTTTGAGAGAGAAAATATGCTTCTAATAACTTATAAATAATAAGGGAAATACCTAGGAGGTGTGAATACATACCTCATCATTTGGGATTACACATTAAAAGGCATAGCATAGAGGAAAGTCTTGATTAAGAGAGAAATTGAGAGGATCCCTTACCTTAAATCTGGTGGTGTTCTCCACTTGTTATTAATGACCTGAATAGACAAATAAGGATTTATAAATTAATAAATCCAAAACCTATTCTATATGTAATTGATTTATTATAACCCTTTTGGTTCCTTCAATTCCTTTTTGATTTGTTTTAAGGTTCAATTTCATTGTTCTGGCTCGTTTTCATACTTGGTTTTAATGACTGGTTCACTTATATTCATGTTTGGATAAACATGTTAGATAAAACAATTTGTCCAAAATTGAAGTTATATACTATTAGTGAACATTAAATAGATTACACGGTTTCAAATTTAATTTATTTACTTAGAGAGTAAGTCAAATTATTATACAAAACCTTAGTGACAACCATTTTTGTCAAACGGTGGGTTTGATTACAATGAACATGTTTTTCATTATAACATGATACCACTATTACAAAAGGGTTACATGACCTTAAAAAGGATATATAACATATATAATAATCTAGTTCAACCATAAAAAGAATTATTTCATGAGTATAACTAATTAAGATAATATAAATTGTTAAATTGTTTTCCATGAATGTGTTAATTAGCACATCTCAAACGGTGCTTTTATTAATTTCAAATAAAAGATATGGAAAGTGGAGAAGACAATAAAGTATCCTATTTGAATAATATAATTCTAGTAAATGTATGTTACTAGAGTTATCACACCATATTATGAAGGTAGGTGAGGAATAAAAAAAAGAAAAGAACATAAAAGAAATAAATGATTTGGAATGAGGAATTTACCTCTTGAGTCTACCTCCTTTGAGAATCTCTTAAGGGGAGAGTTTTTGGTATTTTTAAGAGACTAGGGGCCTTTGGACGTGGGGGAGGATCATGGGAAGATATTTGGGTAGAATATTGTCAAGGAACAAGGCTTGAGAGTAGTGAAGAGAAGAGGGAGTGAGGGGGGTTATAGTAGAGTAGAGGAGGGTTTTCAGAATTTTATAATCATTAGTTTATTATTTTCCCACAAGACCAGAAATATTGATGATTACATGTCCAAAATCATTAAAAAATTCATCTGTGTTCGAGATGTTGGTACTTACATCACTTTTGATTTCCTGAATAGTGGATTTGAATTATAATTTATTTATACGGTGAATTAATGTATTTTACTATTCACTAAAAATTCATTTATTTTCGAAAAATCTATAAAATTAATCATTACAATTATTTGATTTGTAGAATCCAAAAATGAAATAAATTTTTAAAAAATAATTTATAAATATGATTATTTTAAAATTTAATTAAACTAAAAATTTATTATAAAAAACCAGTTTTAAAACATTCATTTACTTATTCTGAAATATAGGTACATCATACATTCAATTGAATATTATTTTTATACTATTATAGCTAAGGTTACTATTTATTAGGGTATATAGTTATTCATAAGGATATGTTGTTATTCATAAGGGTAAGTTACTATTCAACAAAAATTATATTTTTCTGATCGGACTCCAAATTACTAACTGATCGCTACTGTGTATGTTAGATTTTTTAAATTCCTAACACAGAAGTGACAAACATATGTTTAAAGGTCACACATCACATAGTAGTTCATTATGTTGTTATTTCATGTGATTATAGGAAATATTTATAAGAGATGGATTTTAATTTATAAAATGTTGGGTCATTACACAAACATACTATAATAGAAGTATGTTGTAATAAAAAATAAAGTGTTATTCAAGATCAAATGGACATGTCATTCAAACAAAACAGATCACCCACATGTCTAGCCATACAAATATATGAGTAAATAGATTAAATACAAATAAAATTACAAGGCTATACTAAATACATTAAGAAAAACCACATACCTGATCTCCCCATACATATCTGAGACATATTTATTGGTTATTCCTTGGCCATGGCACTATGTTTCCTTGTACACAGCTAAAAATTTCCTCCGGTAACACATTGCAAAGGTGGATGCAGTAGGGTGTGAGTTCAAAACCCTTTAGGGTACCATCAATTTGGTCTTGTACATAGCTAGTAATATCGAGTGTATGTAAAATTTATTTGCTCATCATGATAACAATACCGATAATAACTTACAAGAATAAGATGATATCCAAAGTCAAGTGACTCATGCTCAAGGAAAGAGCTCAATATAAGTGAGAAAGAATTGGAAATGATAAAAAAATGAATACTTAGTCGAAACCCCTAGGTCCATAAATTTGGGATGAGTGGTAAATTTTCAATAATCTCAATATATATTTATATGTATACATATATATCCCAATATATATATATGTGTCTGTGTGTCTGTGTGTGTGTGTGTGTATAAATATTTATATACATGATTTTGGTGTAAAATAACATAATCAAGAGTAGTCGATCCTTAGGTCCAAATTCATGATCTTTTGAGCATCCTATAAAAAGTTTATTGGCATGGGTTTCATACCACTAAATCCATGTATAATTAATTTTATCTTTGGGTTTCTATCCCTGACCAACAATTCTTTCTTTATCAAGTTCTAAAATATCTCTTAGAAAGCTATGTCTCCACAGGGGGGATACATTTCCTAGCCATGGGTTATCCCATACACGACTCTAACCACTATTAGAAAGTATTTTATATAAAAATAGACAATCTTATATTTTACAACCGAGCTTTATTTAATTCCACTCAATCCATATAAATAACTTATGATGTTTAATCCATATGTCTCTGTTCATATGGAATAATGAAATTGCGACTCAGATAATCTATAAGAGGATGATCCAAAGGATAGGAGAGCATAACCATACATAAATTATATGACATAGTAATGGTGAGGATATTTATGTCTAACACTATGATCAATTATTGATATGTGAGTGTATAATCACCCCCATTACATGGGAGAGCATAATAATACATGTGTTTATTTAACATCAGTTGATAGAAACACAACATCCACACCGTGATTAGTAAACAATCAGGGTGAGCTTAATCATACCCACAACATTGGATAGTGTAATAGTTCATGAGTGCATGTCACATAAATGGCTAGGAGAGAAATGTTTAACATCTTGAACAGTAATTGATTAAGGACAATGTAATCATTCTTATCACTTGGGAGAGCATAATCATTCATGGTTACATGTCTCATCATCATTGAGGATCACCATGTCCTACACCAAGATCAATAATCAATCAGGGAGAGTGGAATAATTCCCATTGTTTGGGAGTTCATAATCATTCATTAGTTCATTTGACATCAACTGTATTAAGCGTAATGTCTAACATCACAGTCGTAGATATGACATGCCCAAATTTCTTATTAATAGGGACATCATCCTCAAGTAAAATAGAAATTGAGGCTCAAAATCTAGATAAAGGAAATAATATCTGAGCATCCCAATATTATAAATATAAAGTACATAGAATATAGACCCGAGGAAGCACATCTAGGCATCCCTAAATTAATCCTCATTGTTTCATCCCCACATTTTCACAACCTATGTAGCGCCTTTCTAAAAATATCTACACCTGCAGTAGCCATATGATTAAATAAATTATGTGTGAGGGTGGAAAAAACATTAACCCACTACCACTACCACAAAATTAGGGCTTACACATTTTTCATAGGTTCATTGTGGACACCTAGTACCATCACTACCCAAACCCATAATGCACTAGCATAGGTTTAGTCAAACATTGGGGCACCCATTATGTCCCTTAGGTCAAAATAATGGAGTGGAATCTGAATCAGGATGTGCAAGGTATATATTTTTGCAAGGAATAAATCATGGGTCAATAAAAAGGATTAATAAGTGGTATCATATTGGGGATCACATGCCATGGACATAGACTTTAGTCATTGGATGAATCTAGCACAATATAATTGTTAATGACCCCAATAAATCATATAGTACAATCTTCCCATTTCATTTAATTAAAAAATTTGGAAGATTTAATTTAAATGGGGGTTTCTCCCTTAGGGAATTCCCAGTAATCTATATAATAACTTAAACATTTATATATAATAATTGAAAGGTACAAAATAGCACATACTTTTATGTGGCTTTAAACTATTAAAAATTAGGTCTCGACAAATCCTCCAAATATCACCTCTATTTGTGCAATGATTCACTAGTCTCCATGTCCCTAGATAACACTGGGAAGGAAAACATCATACAAAACATAAATTAGGTATTTGAAAAATTTTATATAAAAGGAAAATATAAAGGATTAAAATTTTATATCTCACTAGATGTCGAGCACTCAATGAAAATCCAAGCACCCATGTGTAGAAGGTCTATGTGGTATCCTTGAGACCATTCCTAGTTAACGCCTTAACCAATAACATGAAAATCACTCAAAAAGGTAATTTAATGTATTAAATAATTATAATTTAACTATAGAGACATAACATGATGAAATAGAATCTACAAAACTATAGATGGCCCCTCAGGGTATCCTCAACCATGGAAGAGAAAAAAACCAAATTTATTGTTAAATTCCCCCATTATCTGGTGGAACCGATGAAGAACCTACAAAAATCTCTAAAAATCAAGAATCATATAATGGAAATAATGGGGAAGTTGAAAGTAAGAATATCTTACCCACTGACACTATCTAAATGCACCCATGATCATCGTGATTGGTGAAGAAAATAAGGAGATGAGAGGATCATCTGATGAGAGTCTCTCATGTGTGACCTCATGTTTCTCAATGAACAAATGAAAAAATTTGAATTTTAAAATATTTTAAAAATAAATTCCAGTTTTTTTCATGTCATGTATGTTTTTCACAAGGTGTAAAATATTCATGATGTTAACTAGATGCACATCATGAATTTCTTTGTGTATGACCCCCATGCATTCATGTCTTTTATTTTCCTAGACACATTCTATTAAACCAATTCATTACATGAATGGTATTTATGGTCTGGATTCCTCTAGGTAGTCTTTGATGCTTTCACATCTTTTAAATGCTATCCCATACCCTGTGAAGTCCTTTTACTTCATGAATGGGATTCACAAAGTGAAGTTCCAACTACAATTATTTTCATCATCCCATCAACCCATACCTCCTATGACAAATTCTTATACCCCCAGGACTTCTTCCATTACATATAAGGAATCTAGAATCACCACATATATATTATTAACCACTCGAATCTTAATTCTGATTTTTGGTTTATATATTGGATCACCAGCAAATGGAGAAAAAAGAAAATTCCCTCTATAATTCAACTGGTCAAAAAAAAGGTACCTTTCAAATTTTGGGGATGGTGACCTAGGTTATAAAAATTGATATCTACCACATATAGAATCATGTCGATAAATAAATTGGTGTATATATGATATAAATATTTATTTTATAATAATTTACATCATTTAGTGGAACTACTAATCCATTGGTAGTTGAACAATGGAACTATTCCCTAGAGATGATATTTCTCACATTGGGGAGTAGTTAAAATTAAAAATTCACCATGATGGAATATTATCTGAAGTAATATATAAACCAATGGTCATAAAAATTTCAAAAAATATATTGGGGGAGATTATATTAGGGTCCTAGAATAGGGTTTATTCGATGAATAATTAGGTAAAAAATACATTCATTGTGAAAAAATAGAAATAATAGAACGGAGGTTCCAAAATCATAACAAAATTGTGAAGAATATTGTTTTGTATGAGGCTAAATATACATGGCTATATAGATATGATATATACTATGTATATATACTTTAAAATAAGAAAAATCATTTCATTTTGGGTTAATAAAAATACATTGAAGGGAACTAGTCTCTAAGACCATTAAAATATATGAGGAAATAGCATGACGAGATATTAAGATAGAAAAGTTGTTCTCCGTGATGTATGTACTCAAGGTATATCAAGAAAGAAGAGGTCAGTTGAGAATAATGGTAAGAAAAATATGTCTTAGGGGGATAATGGAAGATATATTTTCTCACATCTTATAACTATTGGAAGAAACACCAAGGGTAAAATAGGAAGGGTATATGATATTGTTACACGTTTGAAAAAATAGTACATCCAGCTAAATAATATCATTTGAAGGTTGAATATATTGATTTTATATGAATTAAATGTATGGATAATTTTTATTAAGAAATCTAATTCCCCAAAATTCAAGGAAATTTACCTCCTGATAGGCCATAATAGAATGTACAATCATATTTGATTGAAAAATTTGAATTTTATGTTCCTAATAATGTAATCACATTTACTTTTATCATTACTTTAATGTTATCTAGTGTATTATTTGATTTTAGGTCCTCTCAAACTATTATAGCTTCCTTGTTTTCTAAAATCATTAGGTACATTTCTCGAACACTATTAAAGGATATATCAATTAAGACACTAAATGGTTGTCTTATGGCAATAATGATATGTTATGATGATCCAAATATAACGCATGGGATAACTATATTTTTAAATTTGGTTATCATACATATTATTGAAAAGAATACTTTTCCCTGTACGAATTACATAGTCATACATAAGAGCATTATGTTGAGTTCTCTGTTGTTCTCGTTACTAATGTAGGTCATGTATCTAAAAATTCTAACAAAATGGAACTAGTGGAGTTAGTGGAGTTGATGATAAAATCATTGGATCTTATAAATAATGGATTAATATTCTCTATTGTTTCATCATGTGGAGTCATTATTTTATTAATTCCAAATATGTATGGTTCCATGATATTGTGCATAGATTATTGGGAGATCAATGAAGTTAATATGAAGAATATGTATCATTTTCCACATATTAATGAATTTTCTGATCAAATTTAATGAGATTAATATATTACAAAAATTTATAATCACTCTTCTTATCATCAACTAATGTTAATGGGGATGATATACCAATGATGGAATTTTGAATAAGGTATGAACATTATGAATTTTGGGTAATGCCTTTTTGATTGAATAATGTTCATTATCCCTTTATAGATTTATTTAATACAATATTCAAAAAGTATCTTGATAATTTTTTGAAAGAATTAATTGATTACATATATATATACACTAATAGATATGAAGAGGAGGTTATTAATCATTAAATAAAAATAAAGACACTAAAAAAAGTTATGTGGGAATAATTGTATGTGTAAATCTTGACTTAATGGAGATACTCTTCATGGACATTATATCTCAATTGATGTAATATATTCTGACCCTTCAAATAAAAATTTAGTCAAATAACATCATAAACCAACAAACGTAATTTAGATATGATTTTTTCTGGTAATCGTATATTACTATAAGTGGGATGTTAATGTTTTTTTTATGATTTTCCAACTCGTTGACAATGTTAACATATTACTATTTAAAATTCATTGGTTAAAGGGAATTTTTAGAATATATTGAATATATTAATTGTATAATTATTAATAAAAATATATAAAAATTTCCATTACATAAGGAATTATATTAAATTTATAATGGGGAATATAAAATGGACTTGGTTGTGTCCTTATCCAGATTGATATATTTATTTCCCATTAATCAAGGCAATTGAATATCTTTAAAAAACTATCCAAATAATTTAAATGGGATGGTGGATAAAATATATTCATTATAAAAATGGTCACACTACATATATAGAAAAATATGTGAGTCATATATGAATCATAATTGTTTTAGTATATCTTTTATAAGAAGAATATCAACGTTAGGCAGAGAAGATGGTTGGAACTACTAATGAACTATAATTGGTCAATGCACTCCCACACTGGGAAGGAATACAAGGTACATGGAGATTTCTATTGGGATGAATATAATATGCTATCCCTAGTGGGGATTGTAAAGTATCAAATGTATAGAGATATAGAAAATATGGATATAGTGGTATCTAGGTAAGGGGATCCCTTTTTTATTTTCATCTAAATATATAATGAATCCTGACTAAGATAGATAGAGAAGTCGCAAATGTATGAAAATAGAAGACATTTGGTGATAGAATAAATGGGTGATTAGATATTTATAGGCTTCATATATTTATAGGGAGTTGTGATATTTAGGAAGAAAATAATTTTTTTATCCATACTAGATTTGAAAGGGGATCTGATAGATGGAGAAAATAACTCAAATTTCTCTACAAACTATTGTAGGAAATTGATGTAAAGAGATTTAGTACAAAATTTATGGGGGGTGGTATGGTGTTAGAATTTAAAATCATTTTTTTTTGGATACATAGAATTATAGTAGGTGAATACTGAAAGGAAACATACTATGGGAGTCATGAAATTTATACCCATACCTATTTGGTTCTTGTTCAATGTTTTAATGAGAATCTTCAATAGATTTACAAGTACTACATGGAATAGAGATACAATGAAGGGCTTTATCGACCATATTGAAAATTCATCTCATCTATTATAAATAAGAGAATATCAACCCCTTGTGTTTTTTTTACATCTAAATTTCTGAAAAATCATAATCCTTCATGGTGTACCACAATTCATTGTATATAAATGTGACTCTCAGTTCACATTGAAATTATTGAAGAGTATTCAAAGTTCTCAAAATAATAAGGTACATTTATCTATTTACTATCATTTTCATACTGATGATCAATATTAATGGATAATCTAGACATTAAAGGGAATACTGAGATCTTGTTCTCTTGAATTTGAATTTATGTGGGATCAGTATTTACCATGGTTTTATTTTTCAAACAATAATATTTTCAATTCAACAACCTATATTGAACTATATATAGAATTGAAAGGGATGATATTTTTCTCTCAATTATTATGGGAAGAAGTTAGAGAATGAATTTTAGCTATCATAGAAAATTTTTATGATACAATTGTTAATAAAAAGAAAAATCAGGGATTTATTTAAGTAGCCCAAATAAAACAAAAGAGCTATATAGATAATAAAATAAATGTTTTCGAATTTCAAATGGGGGATCAAGAATTCATAAAATATTCCCTAGGTATGGGAATCATAATATTTAATAAAAAGGGGAGGTTATCCCTATGTTATATTGGGACTTTTGAAATACTAAAAAAATTGTGGTTGTTTTATAATAGATTTTTGTGACACACAAAATATTGAATGAAAATTAAATATTATTTTTATCATTATTAAGTAAATGCATGAAAAGTCTAAATAATGAGGTCACATGTGATAAAATGTAGTCATAGTTGCACTTTTCATTTATAGATCCACCTTTCAATATTTATAACAATAGAGAGCATGTATTTTCAGAATCAGACAACTCAACTGGGGGACTCCTATGGATAAATCACAAACTAAAAGGTGAGTGGTGGGAACTATATGAGGATATGGGGAAGGAAAAGAAGCACTTATTTTAAAAATGACTTGTATTATAAATTTTAGAACTAAATTATTTATGTGGAGGGAGTATATAATACCTTAGACCCTATTATAGCAGGTAAACACCATTTCTAAAAATATCATGAAATTCACACTTTAGAGATACATTATTAATGAATTTATATAAAAGATAAATTTTATGATTAGAAACTTACTGAAAAAACCTCATTTATAATTAATCATATAGAAATTAACATTGTATTAGTTTTTGATATTTTCTGAAAAAGGATTGAATTTAGGTCAATAAAATCCTCAAACTAGTAGTCTGTATGACATTACCATTATGTAAAGATGACCTAGATGTGTATAAAACCATTTATGGAATAAAATAAGGCTTTAAGGAATAAATATATAAAATAAAAAATATTGATGGAATTTTGAAATCATTTATGAAATATTTTTATAACAAATTTAATTTCAACATTAATATGAAAATTATGTTCTATATTTTAAGTAATCAAGTATTTTTGAGGGACATCCTTTTTGAGGTCCCATATTATAGGTTTAGGTTAATAATAACCAAATAAACCCCCATAAACTATTATAATAGCTGGTGGAATGGTATACCCAATAAAGCATTATTATGAGACATTTATATCAAATCCTAATTGATTTTGTTTTATGAAAATTCTATATGGGACTGACGTTCCATGAAATCATTACCAAAAACCACCGAATAATCATAATAAATATCCTTGACTGTCATGATAATAAAATTTTACTTCCCATATATCTTTGGATGATAATCTGTACATAGAATCAGCTAAGATCCAATCACCTTATACAACCAACAAAAGGATTATTGCATGAAGTGAAATTCTATTTATAATAAAATGATCATGGTGAACTAAGGCTAGTGAGAAACATCTAGTGCCTTTAACATACACTATTTATCAAATAACTAAGTCTCTTAGGTATTCATGAAGAAAGTGGCCTTGTTTATCTATTAAACCATAACCCATAGTGCATCACAACCCCTGGGTGATTTTATTATCCTTATGAAAAAGTATAGGTTCACCATGTCCTATGGATATGTGGTATATAGAATTTCCTAATATAATATGAATAATGTTTTTTCTCAGAATTAACCATGTCAAAAGAATATAATACATACACAAATCATATAATGTTCATCCTCATTCCCAACTATCAAAATATTAATTTGGTATTCTGATAAATAAACATCAGTCTTAGATACGTTACCCATCAAGAGATGTTGGGATCACTCATCAACTCCCATTCATATAAGATAAGTTTATTACTATACAAAACATGTTTAGATCCCTATAATCATCATGAGACCTTCCAAGAATAGTAATTATATCAATGATTCAATCTGATATCATGATATAGATAGAATCAAACTCCTAGAAGAATATTATCTTATCCATATTTAGTCTCACCTAAGATGTCACCACCTACAAAATCTCAAAATAAATGAAATTACTAACATCATATATATTATAATTTAAAAAATTCACATCTATAATAAAAAAATCACTTTAATAGATTTTCATGAGTTGTATACACCTATTTAATGCTCAAAACAACCTCCAGATGTTCCCCAATGCAATAACTTAGTGTGGTAGTATACCAGATTATCATAGAAAAATACCACATTGAATGAATTTTAATTGGGATAAAATATACTCTTCATGAGAGCCTTTGATCCTAATAATACAATCTTTATAATGAATTTAATTCCCAAGAACTCAATTTGACCAAATATTCTCCCAAAATACTTCAATGATTAGTCAACAACCTAAATGAATTTTAGTGATAAATAATTCAGAGAAAAATTTTGGAGATCCAAAAATGATATATAAATATCCATGAGCATATGTTTTAGTGGAATTATTTAACAAATTCATCATTATTATGTTTAGATATTGGTTGATTAAAATTTAAAAATTCTATTATGTAGAGGTTCGTAATGACCTGTGATTTTTGTAAATACATTTCCTTAATTAAGTACCATATGAGTATCATGTATTGCATTCAACACTGAACTAAAATGCTAACCATGATAACATAATTATATTATTAAATAATAATAATATATTATTACTATTAATTTTGTTGTTATCAAAATAATTAAAATAATTTCCAGAAATATATAAATATTTATAATAAAATAATGAAAATTTTATGATGATAAGATATTTTTTTCTTAATTTTTTTAATTTTCATTCATGATAATATTAATATTTATATTTATCACTTTTGTGAAATGAATCATATAAAGTTAATTAAAATTTTAAATTATCATTTTTAAATTTTTCAATTAGTTCAATTTCATTTTTATGAATGAAATTTAGGTACCTTTTTTATTATTATTTACCATAGTAAAACTATTATGTTTTAATGAATTAGAATTTCTTAAATGTGTCCTTTTTTTAAATTAAAAAATATATATATTCAATTAATTCAATAAAATTATTTTTAATCATATATGAAAATTAATTACAAATAATTTAAATTTTAAAAAATTGAAAAATAATATGAAGGTCAATAAATGATTAAAAAGTCAATTTATCTAAAAGATTGTTTCTCAACATAGAATATAATATAATTTACCTGATAGTATTCTAAACTTATAAAATTAAATTAAATTAAATTGATTCAAGATTAAGGTTTAAAATTTTTAAATATATTATGAAGGGTCATCATACATTTTTATTGATAAAATATTAACCACGAGAAATATTTAGTCAAGATTGATATGGGTTAAAATGGAAAAACAATGTGGCTCTGATTTTACTATATCTATTTTAATCTTATAAATTATAGAATACCATTATTAGATTAGAAATTTATACCTATATGTATCACAAAACATTTCCTACCTAACTCAATAAGCTATCATTCAATTCCATTTTTAACTCTTATTTTTGATTCATTTCCAATTATATCCCCCTCTTTTCGCATATTAATGGAGCTCACTTCCACCCATTTGCATCCACACCTACATTTCAAAACTGAAATGAAAAAAAATATACTATTTAAATAATCAGGATAACCTCTGTATACTTTTAAGTGTATATACTAAATATTTTTCCTCATGTCGTTCATTTCCAAATGATAATTCAAGATAATATCGTAATTGTCAATGTAATTATTACTTACCTTTTCACATCGATTCATTATCCTTCTCATCCATCCTCCTTAAATTAAATTCTACCCATTTTTATACATTAAAAAAATTAATATACAAAAAATAATTATATTTATGGTATAACCACTATCTATTCCCCACACTTTCAATAAAAAAAATTAAAATGTTGCTCGTGCATGTGTGCAGACTACTACCTCCATGAATGAAATATTTTGTTTTTTATCAACATCATTCATGTATTCTAATGAAAATGGGATTCTTCAGTTCATATATTTTCTATTTCTTGTTTTTAATTATATAAATTTAAAGGATGAATTATATAAGTAATATTACAAATAATAAGTCATTTCAAAACTAACCGCCTAAAAATGACATACTAAGAGGAAAAGCAATGTATTTATTAGGGGAAAGTAATTTTTAATTTACCATATTTTAATAAACAATATAAAATTATAAATAGTAACATTAATATCATAAAAATAATTTCCTCATTCTTTTTTTCAGTGATATTATAACAAAAGAATCTCTGTTATTGAAATAGTCCAAAATATATTGTAGCATGTTCTTATTGGGTAGGTTTTACCACCTACAAAAAGTCATATAAATTTATCTCAGTGATAGAATTAAAAAATTTCTAAAGGATATTAATATGTAAATGATTTTTTTTGGTTTGTAATGAAAAATATAGAAATTTAACTCACTTATTGAGCCAACACCATTCATTTTTTATAAATTTTCTCAACAACCACTCCACGTACATCAATATCCATTATAATAAATAAAATGATGAATAAATGAAATTATAAAATTATAAATAATTATAAAACACCAATAATATAATCGTTTAATATATGTTAATGATGAACCATATGAGAATAATGACAAACAACAAACCTATTTTGAAAGTAGTTAATAATATTTAGAATTACCCACATCCTATATTGAAAATAGATAACATAAATATAGAGAATTATAGTAAATGGTGGTTATAAAAGGATACAGAAACAAAAATATTTTATTAAATAATTGATTAATATTCATATGTTTTTTATTTAGGTGGTTAGGGTGTAATCAAATAAGTTAGAATTTATGGAAAGTGTATCTTTATCTCTTTTTTAACTCTATGGGACATGTGTGTTATTGTACACTGTAATTTTTTTGTATTATGTATTTAATACCCCATTTCATTCAAATGTTAAAATATATTCTATTTATTATTTTATTATTTAACATTTATCATGTTCCCCTAAATATCCCTTAATTATAACGGTACCAATTCCGTAATGATTTCTTCAACTAAATTTTCAATTCATTGGTTTGTAGTCTTTCTTACATGAATATACTATTAAATATTTGTTTGATCCATCCATTTATATAATTTATATTTTATACAATCTTATAATATTATTAAATTACTTTTCATCATCAAAAAAATATTTTATATACTTTTTTCTGAAATAAATGTTTAGTGTTAGTTGATTTACACTCATTGTTTCAAATGAATCATTCCTTCTGTGACCACATTTTATTTATTGACTATATTTCATTTATGAATATCTAAAAATTGATTTTTATATTTAAAATATTTTCCAATATCTATTTTATTATTTTATTTTCTTTCAATGATTCTCCTATGTGATATTTTTTTTAAACAATGTCAAATACCAATATAAAAATTTCTTTTCATTATATACCATAACATATTTATTAAATCGATTCATTTTATTTTATCACAAGTACTTTAATTAGAAATATTTATCAATAGGTTTTTAAAATCATTATCCTTTCCATATAAATATATATTTTAAAGGTAATTTTTACTATATACCTATAATAATGTTCAAATGTTTACTATAAAACATTTTTTATCTTCAAATATATTTTTCCATTATGGGTTATCACATATTAAGTGATCGATTGGACACCCAACATTACTATTTCGATAATGTTACTTTTGTAAAATGAGATATATGATATATTATTTTTACTTATCATAATTTTTTGTAATTTTGATGAAATTTTCATAAAACCCATTCTTTTTTCATGGGTTCTTTAAGATATGTTTATGAATAGTTTTAAGCAGCACACACATATAAGGATGATAATGGTTGGGGTACTATACATCCCTATAATGCATTCGTCTAATATTATATCTCATGAGATATTTATTCTTGGAAATATTGATTTTATTCATATAATCATGAGAATAATGAGTTTTCTCTCATTTTATAAGATGAACGTAATGTGTTTGTTCCCATTAATATGAGATTAATTAGTTTTATCAAAAAATATATCCAATGATTAACATTGGAGAAGATATCAATGTTTTTTATCATGGTTATCTAGAATCAAATGTTTTTTTACGATATTCTTGATTTCCATTATAATTTCCATTTTTTAGTATTTTCTATCTATTTCATGACATGATTTACTGTTAAAATATTTTGTAATCTAATATCATTCTCACATGTTTTATGATAATTGAGTTTTATTTTGATACATGGAATGAATTTTATTATTCTATAACTATCATTGTTTGATCTTTTGTTTTTATGCCATGTTGTATGGTTATCGTATATTATTTAATGATCCTTCAATATGAAAATTATCTACTCCTCATGTTCTCCTTCATGAAAATGATCTGATACACTATGATTTTTTTCCTTTACTATGCATTTCAGTTTAAAAAAAAATTATGTTTGATTTTTGAAGTTATAAATATGATTACATCATGTTAAATTTCTATATATGTTCTATAGGGTTGTTATTAATGGGAAATATGATGATCTATTTTATAATTATTTTTTTATATAGTTAATATCCAATACATTAAACATTTTACTACTATTTATGTGAATCTTTTTGAGAGATATATAATCTTAATTATTTCATTAATGTATTAAATTTTTTATATTTATCTAGGTACACATAAGTTAGTAATAGAATATATTGTAGTAATTTTGTGTATTAAAATAGTAACCATTAGTGAAAACCAAAAGTAAAATTATAAAGGATAAGAATAAGTACCATATAAAATGATGGTAATGTTGGAAATTATAGATTTGAGGATTTATAATGAAATAAAAACCATTTTTAGATTAAACAACTGGATGTAGTTTAGGGAAAAGATATAACTTAGGGGAGTAAACCAAAAAGGTGAATAATGGATCTTAACTCTATCGTCACCTGGTGTATGTTAAAAAGGCCAAACTATACACCTAGTTTGGAACACCAAGGGGATATTCTTTTTTTTTATTCACATTATCTTTATGAACCATTGTGAATTATTTGAATATAGAACTAATTAAGTTTACAAACCCACCAGTGATAAACTAGATTGAATCATGAAGATCTATATCCTAGTATATGATGGTTGTTTATTAAATCATCCTTCCATGTATATAGATTCCTTATATGAACATTCATTAATTTAATTATACTAGTTACCAATTATCATTTATTCATGAAATTTGAGAAAACCTGAATAATCAAAGTAAACAATGGGTTTTATCACATGATAATTAAAGAAAAAGATCCCATTATCCCTCTATAGTTATGTATAATCAGGGAAGAGTGGTAATAAGATTTTAAAATAGTAATGTTTTTTGTACAAAATGGTAGATTGATACATATCTATAATTACTACTGGGAGTATAATAAAATCATGATAATGATCATGAGTACTATGACACATATCGATGACCTGTTTAATCAACTTAGAGGAGATAAGTAATTATACAAATTTTAGCTTCTATTTGTATATCATTTGTTAGGGGTTAAAATAGGAGGAAATTACCAATTGAATTACTGTAAATGGTACAAAAAATATGAATATATTTTGATTCCATTTGGTCTTACAAGTTATTCTATTATATTTATTGGTATAACATATATATTATTCAGATACAACATTGATTTTTTTTTGTTATCATTATAGATAATATTCTTATATAATTAATCATCAAGGTACATCGCAAAGAACATTATTATATTGAGATAAACACACTAGAAAATGATCATAATATAGGCTAAATTTGAAAAAGGGTAATTTATGTTTGTTTAAAGTAGCATTCATGGTTCATGTTATCAAAACAATGGGAATTTAAATAGATCTATAAAAGACAATAAGTTATTGTAAAACGGCTGTCACGACCCATCCTCGGGGCCCGTGCCGTGACTACCCCAAGCCCGCCTTCCATAGGCCAGGGGCTGGCGACTAGAACCAAGGCATAAATCCCGGTAAAAAGGGAAGGCATTGCCTTTGTAAAGTAAACAATCACACAGAGTACAAGTGGAAGAAGTAAACACTAAGTAAAAACCGAGTACAACAGTAAGTGCGGAAAGTAAAAAGGGGCCGGAAATACAAGCCCAACTGTAAAGTAAAACTCGACAGGGAAAACATCAACTGAAAAGTAAAGTTGCTACGCCGAGCTGTCCACTGAAAATCCCACCTGAAGCGTGGGTACAGATAGCTCCTCTACTCCTCGGGTCCCGCCGTCCGCTCCGAGTATGTCCCGCCCAGTGGTCCACCTCCGGGTACCGCCTCGTCGTCACGTCCACCTCTGGGTACCGTCTCGTCGTTAGGTCCTCCTCCAGGTACCATCTCGTCGTATAGTCCACCTCCAGGTACCGTCCAGTCCTCGGACACTCAGCCTCTGTCAGCACTGCCCGTCGTCTGCAACCAACACAATAAGGTGCGGGCATAGCCCGTGCAGGGGTGAGTATAACGATACTCAGTAGGGACCCCGAGACCCTCAAGGTCTCACTAAACCAACAAGGATAATCACAAAGAAGATCTCAACAGATAACCTCTACTTAGGTATATGCCCATACATATACCTAAGTTATCAAGTAACCCATCTCAATCATGAGGAAACACAAGGATTGTGAAATCAATGGATAACCACTACCCGGGTATATTCCCATACATATACCTAAGTTAGCAAGTGACCCATCTCAATCATGAGGTAAACACAAGGTCAAAAGTCTCAGCTCAAACCAGGATTTTCAATATCGAAACTGTAACTGCTGAAGAGCTCCGTCTCTGGAGTGTACAGTGGTAATGTCAAGACTCTGAGGTACTGATCACTAACCGAAGACTGCTGAAGTACTCCTCCTGTCGAGTACCGCAGGTCAGCCACCCAGACACAGTAGTGCTTCCCGCCGAGGTATGTCACCCAAACACAGTAGTGAACACCCCCTAGTAGCCTGCTGAGGTACTCTCTGGACGAGTACCGCGGGTCTGCACTGTCACACAGGTAGTGCTCCGTCCGACATGGGTATGCACCTCAGAAAGTAGTGCTCCATCCACTGGGCTAGTTGACTCACTCCAAGTCGAGTCGGTCAAGCAGTCATCAGGTCTCAGCCAGTTACACGGTCTCCGTACTCCGCACGCTCGTCACTGGGAGGGTCCGCTCCACGAGCTACAGGTCGATACTCCAAGTATCTAAAATTCCCACGGAGAAGTATCTCAAAGGACCGCCTCGTCATAGGGGTCTCAACAAAACAGACGACGCATCAATCGGATGCCCGGTCTGTGAGTTATTAGCCTTTTCGTCCCAGGGGCCCGATTGGTTTCGTGAGCGAACCAAACCCGGCCGTATCTCAACTGTACCCCGAACTCTCATAGGGTATAGTCATAGGGATTGTTTCTCAACGAGATCACCAACGCCGCTGACAGTTCGTCAAACGGACGTTCTGTCAGAAAGATATCAGCTTTTCCATTCCAGGGGCCCGGTTGGATTTCGGTGCGATCCAACCCAGCCACTATCCATCGGCATCCAAAACTCGGGCGGAGGATGCCAAAAGTTCTGTATAGTCATCAGGAACTCAACGCAACAGACGGCGCGTCAATCGGACGCCCGGTCTGAGAGTTATTGGCTTTTTTGTTCCAGGGGCCCTGTTGGTTTTTAAGGCAAAACCAACCCGACCGTACTCCACCTACGTCCAAACCTCGGGCGGAGTATTCCAAAAGATCCGTCTCACTTAGAGGAATTCAACGAAACAGACAGCGCGTCAATCAGACGCCTGGTCTGTAAGTTATTGGCCTTTCCGTCTCACACCCACCCTGGGAAACTTCCCAGGAGGTCACCCATCCTGATCACTACTCTAGGCCAAGCATGCTTAACTATGAAGTTTTAACCACGTAGGCTCCCGAAAAGGAAGGTGCACCTTGAGTATAGTATACCGAAACGACCGTCTCGATCCAATGATCGTGTTGCCGCTGACTGCGAGTCGTTTGGAGGCCCGTAGCCCAAGATACGGGCATTTGACCGAAAGTGGTCCGAAACTGGGGGTCTGGGTCTGGGCCGACCCGGCCCAACCCCCCCCCCCCCCCCCCCCTGGGTCGGCCGAACCGGGTCGACCCGCCCCGGGCGGCGACCCGGCCCGACGACCCAACCCGGCTTGGAAAACCCGGCCCGGCGCGGCGGCGCGGGCCGGTGCGGCGGCGCGGGCCGGTGCGGCGGCGCGGGCCGGTGCGGCGGCGCGGGCCGGTGCGGCGGCGCGGCCTAGGCATCGTTCGTGTGCCGCGCACGGGGGCAAAGCCCCCGCCTTTCCTCAGCTGGCGGCGCGGCAACCTGCCGCGCCTAAAGAAAAACGCCCCCCCTCACGTGGGGGCCTGTCTTCGAGAAAACGGGGGGCCACCTGCCCCCCCTTTGTGAAACTGGCCCCCCTCATAATGGGGGGGGGCCATTAAGGCTGGCCGGGGGAAATTATTTCCCCCCGGTTTTCTCCCTTCCGGCCGGCCCGACCTGGCCGGCCGGTTCTTCCTCAACGGGACCGGCAAGGCCGGTCCCCCTTTCGGCTTCCGACACCGGCGACCCGGCTTGCCGCCGGTCTTCTCGTTCCGCCGCGGCCCGGAACCGGCCATGACCTTCGTTGTCTGGCGCGGTGCGACGACACCGCGCCCCTCCACCGCGGCCCCGCTCCAGCCGCGACGCCTTCAACTTTCTTCGACGCGGCGCAACGGCGTCGCGTCCTTGCATTATTTAACGACGCGGTGCGACGGCGCCGCACGTTTCTTGCCGCATGATCCTGCGCAGTGCGACGGCACCGCGCCACACCCGTTTCAATCCAAAAAAATCAACATGAATAGGAGGAGGGTCGGCCGTGTTCTTGCGGTCCGTCCCCCTCGCGTTATTTGCTAACAATCGGCCTTTAATGAATGATAAACTTTCAAAATCTTTTAAATTAAATAAAGAGATTTGGAGTCAAGGCCCGAAAAATATAAACCTTCAAGTTCGAAGGAGAGATCCACATAACTTTAAAAAGTTAAAACCCCTACCTTGATTTAAGTGGTGATGAGATTCGGCGTTGTGAAAATAGATGTTGCGGAACAAGACGTCGTCGGTATTGCGGGTACGGCGTCGCGGAAGACGATTCCCGAGAACGTGGCGTTCTTCGTCAATGTCTGATTGTTCTTCGCGTTCTTTTCCAAGAGGATGAAGAAACTTCAAGACTTCTAAGCCTTCTTTCCAAAAGCTCTCAAACAACACAACCCAACCAAAAGAAATAAGTTCTCCACTTATTTAATTAACTTCACATGGCTTTTGAAATTCAAGTGTTTGAAATTTAAAAGACTCACACAACTCACCACATTAAAATCAACTCATTTAAGACATAAGTTATAACTAAGTTAAAATAATTTAAGTGGGAGTTGAGGGGTTTTAGAGGATATGAAGAGGTGGGGTTCGTGTGGGCCCCACCACCCTCATAACCTCCCAAGGGAGGTTGGGTGGTTACCCAACTTCCACCATGAGCTAACACTTAGAGTAAGTTAATAAAAATTATAGTGTAGTTATAAAATAAACTTCCACAATTTTTATTATTAACACTCGTGTAAACGCAACTCCGGTACAGGAGTTCCTAAGTAATTACTGGCGCTGTTGTTCCACAGTGCCCTCGGAATTCGATTCCGGGCACCGGTTCAAAAGATAGAAATTCTCGCTCGCTTGTTCACTGAACGTACCCGAGCCAAACTTCGGAAATTAATTCCGGGCACACCGGGCCTCGGAATCAGGCGCCGTCAGAAACTTCGTTCTTGTAAAATTCCAAAGAAAATTAATAAAAAAAATTCCTTGAAATTTCCTGGTCTTTACATTACTCCCACCTCAGGGCTTTACGTCCCCGTAAAGCTTCAACACAAACTAGGGTCACAAAAGCGGTACAGAGCACGCATCTGAGCCTTCCGCTTCTATGTACTCACCTGGAAGTTTCTGTACTGCCAAAGAAAGTGCACCTGAGGAATCGATCTTCCTCGTAGGATCTGCTCCTGTCGATCCTCGATCCCCACTAGAATCTCCGTGAAAGACACCCCATCGCCATCGTCCAGCTCCTCATGGTCGATGTTATGCGAAGGGTCGAGCACGTATCTCCTCAGTTGAGATACGTGGAAGTCGTCGTGCACCTGGTGCAACTGCGGTGAATGGGTCAAGCGGTAAACCACCCCGCCTACCCAGCTAAGGACCTAAGAAGGTCCGCTGAACCCCGAAGATAACTTGTCGCCTTGTCCACATCTCCGTAAACCTCGTCGAGGTGAGACCCGTATAAGGACGTGATCATCAACCTCGAACTCCAGAGGTCTCCATTTTCTGTTAGAACTGGAACTCGAAAGGCTGCTACCACGAGGGTAAGTTTGACCGACTCAAGAGTGATCGGTCGCACCCTCCTGTGCAAGAGTTACCCTGCACTTCCTGGGGTTTCCTTTTCCGCCGACCAAGGGAAACCCATCCCGACGTTTGCCTAAAACCGTCAATTTTAGTATGAACATTTATTGCCCATTCCATACTCAAACTAACGTCGTAAGGCCTCGGCGCTGTCACCAAGAGATTCCAACCGGAACTCTCGCCTCGAGGGTCTGACCACACCGTCGGCGTAAGTGTGATTATCGAGTCTCCTCCCAATGTATCTCCAGATGTGAGGGTCAATTCCACGGCTTACCGGAAAATCTAGGTCTGGAACAAGATTTGTGAAAGCAAGAAATGATTCACATCGACGTCCGTTACTAAAACATCTAGTAGTGGACATAGACTGTCCCTTGAATCATTTCTAGAGCCATTGGTTCGCACTCCTTGACCGCATGCAGCCGCACTCTTCCTCCGCCCTCCAGCTCCCTGAGCCTGGCAGGAATAACTAAGGCGGGTGGTTGTATAATGTTAGGATTTACACCACCTCATGCTGCTCTCCTAGATGTGCCTCCATGTCTGCTGCTTCGTAGACTCGTCTCTATTTAAAGCTTCCTCTTCTTGAAACATTTAACACGTCCGAGTCTCTAAGACTGGCACCGGTTCCCTGTTTCTTATTGCACTATGCAGTCTTCATCCGCTCCTGGATGAACTGCACCTCTTTTAGTCTCACAAGAGCTTCTATGATTTCTTCTTTGCCGATAAGAGAAACCCGGTCTCATCCCCTGGATGAACCACATCCGTTGCCTAATACAGTCAATCCTGACATGAATGATGCATTCATGCCATGGATGACGTCGTAAGGCCTCGACGTAAATACTAAGAGATCCAACTATCACTCTCGCCTCCAAGGGTCGAGTCACACTATCGGCATCTGTGTGAGGTCACTGGGTCCCCTCCAGTAGAAATCTCGAAGGTGAGGGTCAAGTCAACAGTTTAACCGGGACCACTCAGTATCAACCAAACAAAAGGACAGGAAAGAAAACAACTCAAATATAAGTGTCTTTTTATTATTGCAGCTCAGAGTACATGACACGAATACAACAGCAAAATGGAACTAGAAGTACAAGGGACGTATCCACTAGTTCCTCTCTTGTCCACCTGTTCCCGGAGCTCTACTGCCTTGTCCACTGCTCGGCTGTTGCTCAAGCACTAGTCGCTACTTCGGTCTCGGTGGCTCCTCCAACACCCGCTGATCAACCGTACAAGGATTCAGATAGTCACGTGCCAAGTGACCCTTTCCGCCGCATGAGTAACATTGTTCATTTATGGCACGCCTGGCTCTGACCGCACCTCGGGTGCCCCACACCACCGGTCCTAAAACCCGAGATCGTCTAACTGCTAGTCTGGTCCTCCTGGACCTCTGCATCATCTGTCTACTGCCCACAGATGACTCATCTACTGATCGAAAAGCACGCGGTAAAGGCAGAAGCTCCTGTACACGCTCGAGGTGTAGAGATACTGGCACAAACTCCACCCTGAAGAAGGTATTGAATTCTTTCCATGCGAAGGTCATCCCATCGCAAAACTGAAACAAGTGGCTCCACCACCTGCCTGCTGCTGCCTGAAGGAGGCTGGCAGCAAAGATCACCATGAAGTCTGCCGGCGTCCCCACTAGCTTGAAGACTCTCACCACAGCCTCCAGCCATACCTCAGCCACCTGGGATCCATCTCTCCCCGGAACCTAGGTGGCCTCTGGCGCTGGAACTCGTGCAGCGCGCTCAAGCTTCGTGCATTGCCTACTGCTGGGGCTGGTGGCATCGGTGGCCCAACGGGTAGCAGTACCGCTGGTGCCTCCACTGGTGCCTCAACTGGGATAGGGCCCTATACTGAGGCCTCGTCACTCGACGGGCTGTCAGTACGTACCATTCTCGGGGCTCTAGCTAGTCGTCCGTGAAAAGGCATTCTGAAAGAAACATCGTGACATGATCAAACGTTTATACCTGGTGAGCTGACCTGGTTTGAGCTGTTTAAAGGGAAAACCTTTGAAAACACACACGCAATCAGTGTGTTCGTGCACAAAGTCGGAAATCAGTTGTCAGCATCCTGGTGTATGGATACGTCGGCCGCCCGCACCAACATTGGACTCCCTGAACTGAAATCCACACTCGGTACTCTTAACACTATTGCTTCACAGAAAGAAAAAAGTCAGAGTCATAAGTTCTGCGGTAGAACCGAACTCCTTTGATACCAATTTGTCACGACCCGTCCTCGGGGCCCATGCAGTGACTACCCCAAGCCCGCCTTCCATAGGCCAGGGGCTGGCGACTAGCACCAAGGCGTAAATCCCGGTAAAAAGGGAAGTCATTGCCTTTGTAATGTAAACAATCACACAGTGTACAAGCGGAAGAAGTAAACACTAAGTAAAAATTGAGTACAACAGTAAGTGCGGAAAGTAAAAACGGTCCGAAAATACAAGCCCAACTGTAAAGTAAAACTCGAAAGGGAAAACAGCAACTGAAAAGTAAAGCTGCTACGCCGAGCTTTCCACTGGAAATCCCACCTGAAGGGTGGGTACAGATAGCTCCTCTACTCCTCGGGTGTCGCCGTCCACTCCGAGTATGTCCCGCCCAGTGGTCCACCTCCGGGTACCGCCTCGTCGTCACGTCCACCTCTGGGTACCGTCTCGTCGTGAGGTCATCCTCTGGGTACCATCTCGTCGTATAGTCCACCTCCAGGTACCGTCCAGTCCTCAAACACTCAGCCTCTGTCAGCACTGCCCGTCGTCTGCAACCAACACAATGAGGTGCGGGCATAGCCCGTGCAGGGGTGAGTATAATGATACTCAGTAGGGACCCCGATACCCTCAAGGTCTCACAAAACCAACAAAGATAACCACAAAGAAGATCTCAACAGATAACCTCTACTTAGGTATATGCCCATACATATACCTAAGTTATCAAGTAACCCATCTCAATCATGAGGAAACACAAGGATTGTGAAATCAACTGATAACCACTACTCGGGTATATGCCCATACATATACCAAAGTTAGCAAGTGAACCATCTCAGTCATGAGGTAAACACAAGGTCAAAAGTCTCAGCTCAAACCAGGATTTTCATTATCGAAACCGTAACTACTGAAGAGCTCCGTCTCTGGAGTGTACAGTGGTCCTGTCATGACTCTGAGGTACTGCTCACTAACCGAAGACTGCTGAAGTACTCCTCCTGTCGATTACCGCGGGGCAGCCACCCAGACACAGTAGTTCTTCCCGCTGAGGTATGTCACCCAAACACAGTAGTGAACACCCCCTAGTAGCCTGCTGAGGTACTCTCCGGACGAGTACCGTGGGTCTGCACTGTCACATAGGTAGTGCTCCGTCCGCCATGGGTCTGCACCTCAGAAAGTAGTGCTCCGTCCACTGGGCTAGTCGACTAACTCCTAGTCAAGTCGGTCAAGCAGTCGTCAGGTCTCAGCCAGTTACACGGTCTCCGTACTCCGCACGCTCGTCACTGGGAGGGTCCGCTCCACGAGCTACAGGTTGATACTCCAAGTATCTCAAAGTCCCAATAAGAAGTATCTCAAATGCCCGCCTCGTCATAGGGGTCTCAACACAACAGACGACGCGTCAATCGGACGCCCGGTCTGTGAGTTATTAGCCTTTTCGTCCCAGGGGCCCGATTGGTTTCGTGGGTGAACCAAACCCGGCCGTAACTCAACTGTACCCCGAACTCTCATAGGGTATAGTCATAGGGACCGTTTCTCAACGAGATCACCAACGCCGCTGACGGTTCGTCAGACGGACGTTCTATCAGAAAGATATCAGCTTTTCCGTTCCAGGGGCCCGGTTGGATTTCGGTGCGATCCAACCCGGCCACTATCCATCTGCATCCAAAACTCAGGCGGAGGATGCCAAAAGTTCTGTATCGTCATCAGGAACTCAACGCAACAGACGGCGCATCAATCGGACGCCCGGTCTGAGAGTTATTGTCTTTTTCGTTCCAGGGGCCCTGTTGGTTTTTAAGGCAAAACCAACCCGACCGCACTCCACCTACGTCCAAACCTCGGGAGGAGTATGCCAAAAGTTCCGTCTCACTTAGAGGAATTCAACGAAATAGACGGCGCGTCAATCGGAAGCCTGGTCTGTTAGTTATTGGCCTTTCCGTCTCACACCCACCCTGGGAAACTTCCCAGGAGGTCACCCATCCCGATCACTACTCTAGGCCAAGCACGCTTAACTATGAAGTTTTAACCACGTAGGCTCCCGAAAAGGAAGGTGCACCTTGAGTATAGTATACCGAAACAACCGTCTTGATCCAATGATCGCGTTGCCGCTGATGGCGAGTCGTTT
This sequence comes from Viscum album, assembly GCA_963277665.1. Classification (NCBI taxonomy): domain Eukaryota; kingdom Viridiplantae; phylum Streptophyta; class Magnoliopsida; order Santalales; family Viscaceae; genus Viscum; species Viscum album. The sequence goes on from OY728161.1 coordinate 1,190,971,647, forward strand.
GGAGGCCCGTAGCCCAAGATACGGGCATTTGACCGAAAGTGGTCCGAAACTGGGGGTCTGGGCCTGGACCGACCCTGCCCGACCCCCCCCCCCCTGGGTCGGCCCGCCCCGGGCGGCGACTCGGCCCGACGACCCGGCCAGGCTCGGAAAACCCGTCCCGGCGCGGCGGCGCTGGCCGGTGCGGCGGCGCGGCCTAGGCGCCGTTCGCGTGCCGCGCACGGGGGGCAAAGCCCCCTTCTTTCCTCAGCTGGCGGCGTGGCAACCTGTCGCGCCTAAAGAAAAACGGCCCCCCTCACGTGGGGGCCTGCCTTCGAGAAAACGGGGGGCCGCCTGCCCCCCCCCCCCCCCCCTTTGTGAAACTGGCCCCCCTCATAATGGGGGGGTCATTAAGGCTGGCCAGGGGAAATTATTTCCCCCGGTTTTCTCCCTTCCGGTCGGCCCGACCTGGCCGGCCGATTCTTCCTCAACGGGACCGGGAAGGCCGGTCCCCCTTCCGGCTTCCGACACCGGCGACCCGGCTTGCCGCCGGTCTTCTCGTTCCGCCACGGCCCGGAACCGGCCACGGCCTTCGTTGTCCGGCGCGGTGCGACGACACCGCGCCCCTCCACCACGACCCCGCTCCGGCCGTGACGCCTTCAACTTTCTTCGACGCGGCGTGACGGCGTCGCGTCCTTGCATTATTTAACGACGCGGCGCGACGGTGCCGCGCGTTTCTTGCCGCATGATCCTGCGCAGTGCGATGGCACCGCGCCACACCCGTTTCAATCCACAAAAAAATCAACATGAATAGGAGGAGGGTCGGCTGTGTTTGTGCGGTCCGGCCCCCTCGCGTTATTTGCTAACAATCGGCCTTTAATGAATGATAAACTTTCACAATCTTTTAAATTAAATAAAAAATATTTGTAATCAAGGCCCGACAAATATAAACCTTCAAGTTCGAAGGAGAGATCCACATAACTTTAAAAAGTTAAAACCCCTACCTTGATTTAAGAGGTGACGAGATTCGGCGTCGTGAAAAGAGATGTCGCGGAAGAAGACGTCATCGGTATTGCGGGTCTGGCGTCACGGAAGACGGTTCCCGAGAAAGTGGCATTCTTCGTCGATGTCCGATTGTTCTTCGCGTTCTTTTCTAAGAGGATGAAGAAACTTCAAGACTTCTAAGCCTTCTTTCCAAAAGCTCTAAAACAACACAACCCAACCAAAAAGAAATAAGTTCTCCACTTATTTAATTAACTTCACATGGCTTTTGAAATTCACGTGTTTGAAATTTAAAGGACTCACACAACTCACCACATTAAAATCAACTCATTTAAGACATAAGTTATAACTAAGTTAAAATCATTTAAGTGGGAGTTCAGGGGTTTTAGAGGATATGAAGAGGCGGGGTTCGTGTGGTCCCCACCACCCTCATAACCTCCCAAGGGAGGTTGGGTGGTTACCCAACTTCCACCATGAGCTAACACTTAGAGTAAGTTAATAAAAATTGTTGTGTAGTTATAAAATAAACTTCCACAATTTTTATTATCAACACTCGTGTAAACGCAACTCCGGTACAGGAGTTCCTAAGTAATTACTGGTGCTGTTGTTCCATCAGTGCCCTCGGAATTTGATTTCGGGCACCGGTTCAAAAGATAGAAATTCCCGCTCGCTCGTTCACTGAACGTACCCGAGCCAAACTTTGGAAATTAATTCCGGGCACACCGGGCCTCGGAATCAGGCTCCGTCAGAAACTGCGTTCTTGTAAAATTCCAAAGAAAATTAAGAAAAAAATTTCCTTAAAATTTCCTGGTCTTTACAATGGCAAACAGATTCTATATAAATAATGATCCATAATTTTTGTGAATTTTAGAATATTACCAACACATAGTGAGAATTTTATCATGGATATTAAATCCACTAATGATATTAATATATAAGAGTGAAATGTTACGTTTTATGGATGAATGTGAAGGAACATTTGAGTAATAAAAAGAAATATTGTACACTGGTCTTTTTGGTAGAATAGCTTGTAGTGGGGAATGATTTTTAATATACATTGATATATAAAAAATTTATTATGTTTTGTACCAATATAAAAGATACGGTACTTTTTTTCACTCCCAATAATTAATGACTCATTATATAGATTTCTTAACACATGATTTGGAATTGGTGGTAGTGATCATTTCATTATTGATTTGGGGTAATTATATCAATTGAGAAAAGTGTGATATATACACTGATCGCAATATATTTAAATATATCTTAACATTTGTGGAGATAAATATATAGGAAATTAGATGTTTAGAGTCGATATAAAATTATTACTTCGTAATAAATTAACACTCGTGATAAAAACACATGATTGATGCTCGATGATGGAATAGTCAAGATACTCGGTACATGTTCAGGTACAAAACAGTGCCTATACTAATGGATTTTCGTATGATGATTCTTGAAGTCATTGTGGGAGTAGATATATCATATGTTACAAAATAAACTCCTAAAACATAAATACATATGAATATCAAATAATCCAATAAGTATGTTGTTGAGCTATACAAAATAATATAATATTCTAATGCATGACATTGATACACATAAATTTATAAGGATTGGAACCTATATATGTTTCCTATAAAAATTGTTATTTGTGAGGGAAATTATGGATGTTTCACATTCCTCAACCTTCTATATTCATCCTTGTAGACAAATATGAATATGGATATAAAACTAATCATCTAGTGGGATATAATGAGGATTTCTATTCTTTAATACATATCCTGTTGCTTGGTATGAAAGTATGTTAAGGATGAAAAAATAATAATAAGTTTATGTTGCAACCATTTCTAGTAAATGTATTGAAATAGATAATCATTAGTATGGATGTTATCTTAGGACACCCAAAATATATAATATAAATATTTAAATTTTAATTATATATGATCAATTTATAATGACATTTAATTTATTTTCATCAAAAAATATTTCTCTCTTTTTGAAAAATATCCAAGCAAAACATGAGGGAAGTTATATGGATGTATGGAGTACCACTCTCGTTTGTATCTAATCAGGATCTGAATTTTACCTCCGGCTTTCTAAAAGTCATATAAATCATTTTAGATGAATACTCATTGTATAAATGATTATAATCCTTAGATATATGGTCAGTCTAAGAGGGCTATTTAAATATTATAGGTTATACTAAGAACTAATTCAATGGTTTTCCAAGGATCATGGGATCGACACCACCCATTGTAGAGTAATAAAATAACAAAATTTACAATAATTTAATAAAATATACCCACATGGGGATCTATAAAACAATAGATGTATGAATGAAACCTGAATTGCTAATTTTAAGGAGCTTGAGCGTATTGGACTTGGCCTTGGCTATGAAATGACAAAGAAAGTTCAGACATTTTAGTGGAATATGAAAGATGTATAATGTTGAAAAACGAGTTATATAGATAAAAATCAATGAGATATTGATTTATATGTTGTTGATATGGTGTTACTATGAGTATATTTATTGTAGTGGGTTATGAAATTTTCAGATGAGAGGGATGATGATCCCTATATACATCAGTCCCTAAAATATTCAGGATTGTGTGTTGTCAATGAATATTCCTAGATACTTTTTCTTATCTCTCTCAAATGCTTGAGATGATACTCATATAACTTTTTTAGAATGTATATACATGATAAATAGAAAATTTTGATCTGAAATGAAATATAATTGGAACATCATCTTCAATATGAAGAATAATCTATGGTTATAGTGGATTGAAACTAAATGTTTTAAAGAACAAGACCACCCATCTAGTAAATATTCATCGAAGGAATATTATACTTTAATTGGATAATTTGAAACATGAGGAAAAGATGATAGAAAAGTATCATCACTTTTATAACCCATGTAATTATATTTCGAGGAAAAAAACCTTTTTAGTTGTGAAGATTATTATTAACAATGATTTTCATAAATAAATATTATTAAATTAAATACTATTTGAGTATCCAGTGTCGAATGCGACACTAAACCAAAATTAAAATTATATTTCCTTTATAAAATTATTAATAATTATTACTATATTATAGATATAAAATTATAATTTATCAATATAGACAAGCAATAATTAAAAACTATATGTAATGGAACACTAAAACTATGGTCATTTTATACGTAGAAGTCAAATGCTTCTTAAAATATTTTTATTTTATTTTTTATCTATTTTTATATTAAAAAATTAATGTAATCAATTTGATAAAATAAATCATATAAAATGATTTAAATAATCATTATCATTATTTTAAAATTAGTTACTTTTCTAAATTTAATTTTTAGGCATAAAATTATGTGACTAAGTAAAATATTACATATCCTATTAAAAACGTGATTTTTTTATATAATGATACTCTTCTAAATATTTTCTATTTTTAAATTAATGATTTATTAAAAAAATTAAAATATTATATGGTGACTAAAATATATAAAAAATAATTAACACTCTTTTAATTTGAAATAAATTTAAGATAATATAATGAATAATTAATGTTTAAAATGGAATTTTTTCTAAAAATGTATATTTAATAAATTTTTAATTTTAATTAAAATCTAAAATTTTCCATATTAAGAAATTTAATATGATTAAATGGATTACATATTTTTATTACTCATTTAGAAAATTGTTTTAATAGAAAAATATTGTATTTTTAGTGATAATAAAGAAACTGTGATTAAAATTTAATCCAGATTAATAATTTTTAAAATGTTTATTCAATGGTGGATGGAATTTTTCTAAATAAATTTGACACGTTAAACAATATTACTACCATTATTATATTTAAATTTCGGTCCTACTTTTCTCAAAATCATTTACACACCTAAATCAACTAAAATTCATTTAATAACATATTTATGATGTAACTAATATTATTTTACAATGTTTCCCTCATTATCACCTACAATAGGATCTCACTTCCACCCATTTCAAGACACACCTCCAATTGAAATTTATCATGAGTTTATTCCCAATTTAATTATCCAATACACCCTCTATAATTAGTGCAGTATTTATCCTGAATGAAGTTGTAATTTCTTTGTCCCAATACTCCCTCATATGATCGAGAGTGGTTCTTATGAGACCTCAGGATCATCTCCCTACACACCGGAGGAATCCGACAATCATCAAGGGTGTAAGTAATGTTGTAGAGAGACTAGAACATATAGAAAAATAGATAAAATATCTATGGTAATAAGATGAAAAAATAATTGAATCAAACCAACATACATCTATACAAAACAAAAAAACCAAATTAAAATATTAAATCATTAATTTCCCTATTTTATTCCAATATTTAAGATGTTATGAATCTCAAAGAAGTAATCCAAAAATATACTCCATGAATATAGATAAAAAAACCTTTCTCTTAAACCCCATACTCATTCATATCTTTAGATAGTAATCCCATCCATAAATATAATCACTCTAGTACAGGTACCCATGTTCTTATCATTACATACATCTAAGAAGTATTCCATAGTAGTATACTATGCTAAAATATGGTGTGAAAATAAATTCATATGCCGACACCCACAATGTCTAAACAACCCATCATGAATATATAGTCCATGAAATATTATGATAATGGTGGGTATTAATTTATAAATTATTAAGAAACATCAAATAAATTTCCCACGGTGTATGCTATTCCCTAGGATGAATCACCCATTCCATTCGTATATTCTATTTTATATGAATAATATTTTATATCATGTCTTATGTAACATAACATATAACATTTTGGAATAAACACTGAAATCTATGTGAATTTTTAGAAAAGATTATCTTCTGTAATCCCATTAATAAATACCTTAATAGGGGGAAAGGAAGTTGTTTCATACTATACTCTATGAGTGATAAAATTCTATAGCCTCTTATATGTTCTCATGGAACAAGACCATGCTAAGGTAAAATTTATCAAATTACACAATCAAAATTCCCATATTAGGGCCACTTATATGATGATAGAACATCAATACTCATGAATATTCCCATGGTAAGGATGGTTATACTACTAACCCACAATGTTACAAGTTGATTTATCTAATTCATCAATCATTAACTTATATCAAGATAATATATATTAGTTAATTTTTTCAAATTACCAATAATCGACCATTTCACTCCTTATTCTAGGATAACAGTTAACTAAAATAGTTTTACCAAGTTTCCATTCCATCTTTTTAATAATCCCACAGCCTAGTTTCATGTCAGTCTAGCCATATTCCATCATGTAATCTAAGAATATCCACTTTCTTTCTAATTATTGATCCAAGTTAAGTGATTCAATATCATTTCATTCACAAAAATTAAAAGGTTAATAAAATTAAAAATAGTAATTCAAATCATATCCACTTTCCAATTTTAATTGTTATCTAAGTTCATTTCATTCCATTTCCAACCTTGAGTCAATGATAGGATCACCACTCAGGTTACCACAAGTCCTATTTTCAAATCCAATAGAACCAATGAGATGCTTGTGAGGTATAAGGATAATTATTGAATAAAAAATATGGTTAAAAAGTTTTGTTATTTCATTCACATGGCCTACCAAAATGATATCACTTGTTTTAAATCGTATAAAAATGAAACATACATTAGGTAGTTGTTTTTGAAGACCCACCTTAAATGCTGAAAAGGTGAATAAAATTCAACAATTACAGTGGAGAAACTATGATCTTCCTTCCAATCCTTAAATGGATTCTAGGGAACTATGTTATCATAATTTAACAATCATAGATCATGGTGTATAAGTCCTGATCTATTGTAATACCTAAAAAAATAGAACAACAAAATAGAAGAAGAAATATGAGGCTTACATTCAATTTATAGGTTTTAAAACTAATATCAAATGTAATCAACCTACATTCGGAAGGGAACATCCAAATGAACTTAATGTAGGTTTGAAACTCTAGACAAAAGTGAATGAGAAATGGTATAATCCCTTTTCATGGGAATTATTTAAACGATTGGACACAATGTCATTCATGACCTAAATTTGGATTTCAATTCATGAAGAATTGAATATTAATATACATCGTAAACCAAGTCGCCTCTACTAAAAATCCCCAAAATCATTTCACATAATGAGTGAATTCAGAAATAATACACTTATTATTCCCATAAAAATGATCCAAATCTGAATGTATTTCAAATTTTATTCTTATAAATTATAATATCATGAATTTTAAATTCATATCATATATAACATCATATATCAAGGATTTATATTCCTCACTTTTTTCCCTCTGATCGCCTCTAAGTGCGTATACCAATATGGTATAAGGGATCATTTACCAAGATTTATATTATTTAATAAAACTCAAGGAGTATTAATAAAAAACATTGAGGTTGGTACATAGAAAAACTATGTTATTATAACCTCCCCACATTATAAAATCACATCCCAATTCTATGCTCCAACACATCATTATACGGAATCTATGAACAATTTTGTCCACTTGGGTTTCATATCTGACTCCCTCTATAAAGTATTATATTGAACACGCCCATCCAACCACTATAGTCACACATGAGATAGAGCCTTCTCTCAGAGATTCTTCTCACAAATGTCAATGATACAGATCATATACTCCATAAAGGATTCCTTAACTTACAGCTCAATTTCATCAATTTTTCTCACAAGTTATAGTTTAGGATGATATCTCTAAACTAAAAAATGTGAAATACAATATGCATGAAACTATATCTTCATGAATGGATAAAACATTAGTCCACTATACACACCATATATTCTACCTCAAATGGTGTGAAAAACCTTTGAACTAGCTTTCCCTTCTCCCTGATTAAGAATTTTCCAATAATAGGTGAAACCCAAAGAAAATCACTATTAGATACCGTTATATATATTGGTCATTTTTTTGTTAGTATATTCTATTAAAAAGATCATATAGAACACCAGTTACATTCTAATCAGATGATCCAAGTCATATGTCTCCTTCATGAGATTATATTCAATAATAACCGACTCACCCACCTCAACATGTTAAAGTGTATAATCAAATCACATTCCCTACATGGACTTAAAAGGATTCAGTTAGATCAATTCATTGAAACAGTAATTATTATGAAATAAATGAGTGACAGATGATTCCCAGAAGAATAATAGAATTCCAAAAAACAGTCCCATAATATATACCAATGAATCTAAATCATCATTTTAGATTATTTGTAACTATGAGTATAATAGAATGAACTCAAAAGAACCTATGATCATAGTTATTTCTGAATCACCTGAATGAACTGACATTTGAAACATGGAACTTGATCAGAAATGATACTCCTTAGAACACTATGCAATCAAACTATCTACCATATTTAAAGAAAACTAGATAATTGATGTAGAAGGTCACCCTAATAGAAAATAAGTGGGATTCCATCATTATTTAATCCATAGTCACCCATAAAATATTGTTTTTAATAGTTTCTATAGTTATTTTATCTTAATAGAAAAGTATATATCATCCAACACCCACTCTAGAATGTGTAAAGGATGTAGTATCCAAGTGGAACTCTGATATAGAGTCTTCACCTACAGTGATGTGACATATAATGCCACAAATCACACAATATAAATATTCATACCTATCCACAAATATTTACTATTATTATCACAATAAAAATTTGTAAACTAAGATGTACCACCAATTTAGGTTCATTTGACTCAATCATCAAATCCTCCAGAATGTCTATAGTAACCTAGATACATCCACAGATAATAATAGTGTCCAAAATATCATGGGAACCTCAAGATATTGGAACCCTATAACATAAGTTTTACATTATATAAATTCCTTCTAGATTAGAAAAAATGGTAGATCTTGATATGGTCTAGAGGTATGGAAATAGTAGATATCGATGTAAATTTCATTCACCCATGAGACACCATGAAACCAAATGCATATCCTTCAAGAGTTTCATTATCTCCTATTCATCAAAAGACCACCACATTGCCTCTATCCTTGCCTTCCAATGTATGGGATTAGTAATGATGTTTCCCTTTCCGGGAGTGTATTACAGCTCGATATAGTAATATTTCTTATACTCAACCCACCTGTCTTTCTAAATGATCAGGACCTTCAAAGATTACATATAATCCTGGATCATGTGATCATTATATACCCCAAATAACATACCCTTGTGATTGTATCACTAGAATCTCAATGAATTAACTACCATAGTTATCTCAATATTGTGAGTGGGGTAATAAATTTCATGTGGACTCAGCTATTGATAGTTATAAGAAACAACGAAATCCTCATAAAATAGAATTTATTTAAGACAAACTTTAAATGTGTAATAGTAAATGGTATTTTCATCAACTAGAATATGTAATGTGAAGATATAAATTGATGTTATCCTCCAATTCAGCTTCTATAAATACATCTAACAAGCATATAACAAAGAGATACTTCTTTTTTATATTCTTGTACATTGGTTCTTCTATGTGTGTAGTTTATTAAATAAAGCACTTATAATAGACTACATGACCAAGAAAACTCTTAATGTCAACGTCTATATTTGTTTGATCTTAATATACCATAGTTTCAACCATGAATTGGTCCACTGGCACTCTAACTTTTGAGATAATAGGTCCAATGATGTACATGTTCTCAATCATGAAGATATATATTGATAGCATGCTGCATAAATGATCCTCATTGTGTTGGAATTTATATGATGAAGATAAGTACATAGGAGAGGGGAGAATTTTGTATTTCAAAAATGTTCAAGGATTCAGAACATCTCTCTATTTATGAAGTGAACCTTTCCTTATATTTTAATGTTGAGTGAGCAACAGAAATAAATTATGAAAACAACACAACAAAGTATAGTGGATCAGGGAAAAAATATCCAATAGTTCATACCACCAATTCAGTACTACAAAAGATTGTTTATTTTAGCATATAGTTCTTCTTATTTGGATACCTCTCAACAACTTAGAGTTGTTCATTGACACATTACATGGATTTTTCAGGGCCTTCTAGTTCTTTCATTGGGTGCCGAAAATCCAATGCATAGTAAAATATTATGACACTAGACAAAAAACATGACTTATTTTGAGCAACCAAACTCGAATAAATCAATACATATGGTTTCCTTTGATAATATATTTTTTTTATTAAAATTTTAAGTAGAAACTAAAAGATGTATTTTTGTATTCAGTAATGCACAACAAAAAATAGATCTTCAACAGTTCATAGGCGTTCTTCAATAAGTTATAATGAATACAACATATAGATGTCCATTGATGTATGTCTCTAAAGTGTATCTCTGACAAACTATTTATCGATCTTGAAGATGAATATTTAAGAATAAGATGAATTAGTAGTGACAATAGCGAGTCAATCAGGTAAATCTAATCATGTATGTCTCCAAAGTATAGCTCTGATGGAAACAACACACACATTGTTTTCAAAAACAAATCTTCCATGTATATATATATATATATATATCTGTTTTTCTTATTATCTATAACATTTTGATAATGATTTTATCGATATTTATACTATATTTCAAATAGCACCAGGTCAAACCAAACCCATATATATTTCATAGTAAATCTTGATTATTTGAATTCAAAATCATTCAAGAGAAGTATTACTTCCCATAGGAATAGAAACATTTTATATTGTTTAATATGGGACATTTGAATTGATCATAAAATATATATAAATATATATTTACATATTGTAAAACTATTTTAGAAATCACAAATAATATTTTTAATATAAAACTCTATCATTGAATTTTCAAACATAGGGATCCTTTATATAACCACAAAATCCAAAACTATGGTTGAAAAATATGGCGTTCAAAAATTTGAGGGATGATAATGTATAGTTTTTTATAATTGTACAATTGATAAATAATTCTTTACATTTTTCAGATGAAGGGTTTCTTCTAAACATAGTGTATATGATCAACATGCTCTCTTCAAAACATAGAGTTCCCAAACCATATATGATGCTTACATTTGTAGGGTGTGAATAATGTTTACATAATACATTCTAAACACACATAGAAAACATTAAAAAATAATTATTGTGAATAAATTACTTGAAGATATTTCCAGAATTAATATGATAATTAATTTTATCTTCCAAAAAATCACTAAAATTAACTTCACTAGTAACATAAATGTTGGTGTTTGTGAGAAAAATATGAAAAACAAAATTAAAGAAATTATTGAACCAATACATTCTCAACAATATCCCACTTTCTTATGATCAAAAAAACCCAGAAATTAATTCTTATAACTTGGAATTAAAACAACTTTACATGAAGACATATTAATAACCATAAATGAATTAAAAATACATTTCTCTTAAATTTCACCTAATTTTCTCATAAGTACTTTAATAAATTACTACATAAATTTATCCACATTACTCCCCTATGATAAATATATAAATTTTTATATATATATACTTATATAAATTTTTTGACAATAAAAATAGCATGAGAGTGAATTTTAGCAAAATATAATCCTCTTATATTCATACTTCCAAAAAAATTAATCAATGAGAATATAAACTAATTATCAATGAGTAAAATATTTTTGAAATGAACGCATTAAACCCACTTAGATACATCTTGGATATAAAAAAAATGAACAATTTCTAATAATTCCCCTCAAGATATATCATATAGGATATTTGGGAAATTAAAATATTAAAAAAAATTAATTTTTTCACATATATTAAGAAAATCAAGTATTAAGTACGAGCTTATGTGTGATAACCAATAAAATTACAAACCATTAAAAATAAATTGTGAATCAACACATAGAATATATTTTAATTAAAAAAATATTAAAATGGGGATATTTATATAAAATTGACATTAAATAATCTATAGAAAATAAAACCATACTGTTACGAAGTATTAGACGAGTCATATAAACTTTCCAAACATCAAACATTTCAACATAAATCAATTAAAACTCATGATAATAATTTTATTATTATTTAAAAATCCAATGTTTTATGATATAGATATGAAGATGTGCATTTTCAACTAAGTGAACTTTTATCTTATCAATGTATAACTTAGTAATAGCTTCTCTTCTGAGTAACTTGATCTGACTAAGAATTTATACTTTAAATGATTCTAAGACATATTTTGAAATCGTAATTTCATTCAAATTTTGATATTACCTTTTTAGTTCTCTATAAGACATTACATATATATACAGATCATCTTTTAACATCACATATTCATCATTCTAGGTGTTGTCTTTGGAAAAAATACTTTCATAAGAAATTTGAGATAAAGAGACTTCCAGTTCATCTTACCATGAGCTTCCTTATTTATTTCAGGTGATTTTCCAATTGAATATTTAGCATAATAAACTGAATATTAATTTAACAAATCAAATGTTTTACCTTTTTTTCTTTTTTGATGAAGTCTATCTTTGTAACTTGATGTTTTTGATAGCTTGACCTTGCTATGATTAGTTTACGTAAGCCATTGAACAACATTTTTCAAAGAAGAAAGAAATAAAAAGGTTTTACAAAGAAGAAACCATGGGTTTAAGGAGAAAATGGTACATTTTGTTTTCTAAAAAATTGAATATGATTCTTATGACTCTCTAGTTGAAAACCTCCAAATATTCATTATATATTTTATTTCGTTAAAATAAAAATTGAAAGATAAAAATTTATAATACATTGCATAAATCAATAAAAAATAATTTAAACATTGAATGTAGTTTTTTATTATTGTTATTTTGACATATTTTATTATTTTAACAAGGAGATTCAATGAGTAAGAAAAATTATTTATCTCAATATAAAATAGTTATTTTAATAAAAACATATATGTAAAATTGTAATAACATAATTCTGTGATTATGTATTCCATCTCTAAGGATTTGACTTTTTGATAAAGAACTCCTTCTGGGATGACCAATCAATTGTTATGATAGAGATTTCCATATACTAAACAGATAACAACATTGTGATTTAGTGATGTATCTTAGTGGTGTATTCCAATAAAACAACAAAAATAGTTTTCTTTTGGTATGCATAATCTTTTGGGTCCATAATTACTAGCAATTAAATTTTTAGGTATCCAAACATGTTAATTTTTTGTAGCGATTATAATATTTAAGTAAAAATAATTCCTTGGGCAATAAAAATTTTTAACACAATGATTTTGTGGTTTTATAAAGAGACAAACATTTGGATAATATATATTAATACCCTAAGGAAAACATTTAATTGTTGAAATTATTTTTCTATTCAAACTTGGAATTATATAATTCCTACATATTTTTGGTCTTTCAACTATACTTCTTATTCCAAGTTTATCATTTAGAACTACATTTTTAACAAGGATTTGAATAAAATTATTTTACAATTTTATAAGAAAACTAGAAGCTTGTTATAATTTATAGAATTAAACCAATAATTTTCAAGTCTTTTTTACATGTAACTCATAAAAAATATTATAAGAATTAGATTTTAAATCTGTAATCTGTTTTGAAAAACTTTATTTATCAAATAAAAAAACATTATATTATTATTTTTAATTTCTCTATGATCATTTATTAAAGATTCATATTTTTCTTCTAGCTAAAGAAAATACTATTTAATTCATCATAATAATGTTTTCACTATTATATTTTTGAAACTAAGAATGTTTTACCACTGCAGTATGATCCATTGGACATATAATTTTTTATTTCAAGTATCATAATTTGTAGATTATTAATCATGTAAACTATAAGAATCACTCCAAGAATACTTCATTTTTCTATTTACATTTCTCTTAAAATCATATTTCCTTTAAGATTTATCTAGAGAATATTTAACAATTGTATAACCTTTTTATTTTCATTCACACCATATATTTGCATCATTTCCTTTCTATTTCTTATTATAAAATTTTTCAAATATTTTTACAAGATTTTTCAAATATTTATCTAAATCATGATTACCATGATTAGAGGATTCATGCATTGTGGGTTTCAGATTATATTCTTTATGTTTGATATTATTTTTACCTTAATATTTTATCTTAACATCACATATCATTCAAATTCCATTCAATTATCACATAGATAAATTTTATACTAGTTTATATTGACATATAAGTGTAGATATTACATTAATCATTGATGTTATCACCCAAAGAAATTATAGAACTTGATCTGATTGATAATTAGATCTCTTAAAGAAGCAACATTATTTGTAATTCCTATCAATATAACATTATTTTAGTGATAGTGTTGTGTTCATTCATTCTAAACGTATCAAACATTAGCTTTATAGCAGTATACCTTAATTTAATGATATTGTCAATTATATCATAGGAATAAAAAATAATTTTACACATCCTCTATGTGGTAGAACATTATGAAACTTGAATAAAATCATCAGTTAATAAACCATAGATAAAATAATTAATTTCTTTTGAATTAAGATTGTATTACTTTTCTTGATCATCATCCCATTTTTTCCAAATATTCTTTATGATTACCATAAGTCTTGACATCCACTAAATAAACCATATTCCCAATATTTTACCAATAAATAATCATAAAATACTTCCTTCATCAATAATCATAACCATAAAATTAATTAGCATGGATCATTAACAAACATTCTTTATGATCACCAAATTTTAGATTTCTCTTCATCTAAATGCTTATCACAAGCTTGTTAGAGATCTTAATGTAGCAGATGAGAAGAATAATTTTTTTTGGGAAATAAATAACATCTTCTAATTTCACTTATAGGTATTGAGTATGATGATAATTTCTATCCCTTTGAAACAATTTGTTGTTATCAATACAGAAAAACAAAATTATGGATTTGGAAGTAGAAAATATACTAGTAGAGAACAACCTCTAATACCAATTATTGTGTTAGAATGGATCTGAAGAAGATAACGAGAAAAATGTGGGTGAATTTTGTTTTTCAAAAACACTGATATATTCATAACAAATCTCTTTTTATGCATTTTCCATTCATTCTCTCTTAATGATGAGTGAGTAATAGAAATAAATAAGTAAAAGAATGCATTGATGTATAGTTGTTTAGGGCACACAGATCCCCTAGTGTCACACCCAAGATCTTTGTTAAAGGTAATTATATTTATTATATTTTTATCTTAACATCCTCTCCTATATCCCCCCTAATCCGAAAAAACCTTTTGTGGATTTTGAAGTGGTTTTGAGGGGCTAAAGGAGGGTGTACGATTTTGGTGCAGGGTTTGCCAAACCGTGCACACTAACCATGAACCTATGTCCAGGTCATTAAAAATGTGTAAAAATTACTTCTATTATCTACCAGTATTTATTAAAACATGGAAATTTATTCCCCCGTTTGACCCTTATATCCATTTCATCCTTCCAAGAAACTAAAGACTCCCTTGGATCGTCATTTTGAAGTGAGATTTGGTGGAGGAACTTCAAACAATCTATAGTAATTGTTTATCCCTCTTGGTTCATCCCTATTTCTTAATGTTTCATTCAAATTAATTTGATGTCCCATATTAATATAGGAAAGGGTTTTTAACCTAGTGTTTAACCTTGGGTTTTCTTTGTCCAATATTCTGTTTTTTGGCCCGATCTACCTTCCTTGAGGTGCGACACTGGTGCGTTTTAGTTTTCACACAACGGATTCAAGATTTTAACAAATTGGTTAAATAATTACATTTTGTGTTCACTTTTTGTGACTTATATTGTTTTATTTATTGCATTTTCATGTTTATTTTATTTTAATGTTTCTTAAAAAATTGGTATTAATGGTATTTATAAAGAAAATTAATTTTATGTGTCATTTTTCTGTGAAATTAGTGGGTTTTCAATGAAATTTTTTATTGATTCACATGGGTCTTCTCTATAACTACTTATTTGATTTTATTGTGATGTATAAGTATGAAAATAATGTTTTGAATGTTTATTCACTTTGTTTTTTCTACAAAAATCTATTTTAATGGTTTTTGTGAAGCATATGATCATTAAGTGCCATGTTTGTGTAAAAATGGAGGTTTTACAATGATATCACTTCTTAAATCATATCGTGATACCCTAAAACAAATTTTACGGTTTCATGGAAAGTTTTTGGGAATAAATTTCTATTTTTTTTATTTTAAGTATGCACATGGTGTGAAATTTTGGATTTCAACGAGTTTTTGGTGTAAAAAATGTGAGATTTTGGGAAGTTGTTTTATTGAAAATAAAACTGTTTTATTGTGTTTGTTGAGTGGTATAAAGTGTGTATAGATACTATATTGGTTTTATTTGACCATTTGTGGTGTTTTTATAGGCACAAGTATGACTTTACCATGCTGAAATTATTTGAGCACAAAGGGGGAAACTCAGGTACTTAGGTGGGCGGATATGTTCTAGTACAGCTTGTGATCCTGAGGGGTTTTTTCCTTGTTTCACTGAGAAAAATGATAAAAAAACTCTAAATAAAATATATATATTATGTTTTGTGAAGAATAAGTTATGGTTATATTCCCTATTATGGATCATACTCGGGAAAGGATTTGTGACATGGTTACTTTACACCAAGGTATGAGGTACATGGGGCCCGAGACTATCTAGTTGCCTATGGGTGTTCGCAGTTTTGGTTCTCATTTTTTGTGGTATTTACCCTGGTATTCGGGTGTGTTATGATGTAATTTACTATATCTAAAATGTATTATTTAATATTTTTAATATTCTGATATTTTTAGTTTGAATGCTTTTTTCAATTGAATGTTGCACTACTTAGAATTTATCATCGTTTTTATTTAAATAGTAAAACTGCATGCTTTTCACTTTGTATTGAATACCATTTGAAATATTTGGGGGGTATCATACCAGGCTTAGACACACACACCCTACTTAAACCCCTTGGGTGTAAGTAGACTTAATTATTTTTGACATTGGTAAAGTTAAAACCATGGGTGAAGGTTGTTCACAGTGTTAGTTCCCTCCTATGGTGCAGTGTTGAGAAAGCGGGTCAGGGGTGATGACCCCTTGTAATGTGGATTCTTTGTATCTGTGTTTATGCTGTTTCTATATATGTTTGGACCTCTTGTACTTTTCTTAAAACAATGTCTTCATGTTTGGTTTTGTTATGAATTTTTTGGCATGAATATTTCAAATTATTATTATTGATTTTTTTAATGTTTGATGATGTCATACATAGGTATATAATTCCCAAACCTAATTTATTGATACTAGGTAACTTTTGATAGCCCGTGGGGATGGGGAACACCCATCGGTCCTTGTTAGGGGCCAGGTTTGGTGTCAGTTTTATTGGAAACCATATTCAGTTCATGACAAAATGGTATCAGAGGAGACCAATATTTTTGGGTTATTTTACTATTTTGGGATGAGTTAGGATAGACAGGAGAATGGAGTGTCGGGGCACAGGGTTTTGTGTTGTCAGTAGGGTACATGGCTCACAACTCTCGTGGTAGACCTTGGGTCACCAGGGGACATTGGAATTGTCTGATTGACTTGAATTCAAGGTGAGACGTGTGGGTTGCATACCACACATGGACATCAGGTAGGGGTGGAGTTTTTGTTTCTTTTATTAATCTAATGTGTTTAGATTTTTTATACATTATTTATTCAATTAAAATTTTCAAAATTGTGGTATTGAATACTTTTTTTTGACTATTTCATTTTTTAGTAACATGCCTCTCCAAAAAGCTCACATGCGCCCACAGGAGGAAGATGAAGAGAGTTATCGCACACAAATTGATCAGAGGCTAGTCGAGGCCATGGTCTAGGCTGTACAGGCTCTAGGGCAGGGCCCGACTCCTGTTCTAGCTCTTGTTAGAGAGGATGAGACTGGTCCAAGAAATGAAAACGCCTAGGATTTCCTGAAAAATAATCCTCCCACTTTTCTAGGTAGAATAGAACCCCAGGAAGAAGAATAATTACTCAAGAACGTTGAGCTCATGTTCATGTTATAAGATACACTTGAGGAGATCATGGTGAAATGTGCCTCCTTTCTGTTGGAGGGTCCAAGCCATAGGTAGTGGGAATCAAAACTTCATATTTGGAAGAATGAAGAGATGTGATGGGGATACATCAAGGTTGTCCTTAATGAGTAATACTACTCTGAGGTCTTGGCATATTCCAGGTCTTGGGAGTTTATAGAACTTGTTCAGTGGAATCATTCTGTCATGCAGTACACGTACCATTTCACTGAGTTGGTTCGGTATTCTCTTGCAATCATATCAAATGAACAAGAGAAGTCCCTAAGGATTGAGAAAGGCTTGAAACCAGAGATATACTCCTAGGTTTTCATGATTAAGCTGAGGAACTATGCTGAGGTGGTTGATCGGGTGTGCATGGTGGAGATTGACCGGAAATGCAGGGCTGGTTTCTATGGGTCAATATCAGTTGTGGGTAGTGGTTGTTCAGGCCACTTCTCCTGGTAGTTTTTATGCAGCTTTTAATGCGATATCATTCATATGACACCATTTTGGGAAGTTGGGGAACATCTAAATAGCATGCTCACTTACTCTAAATCCTTGTTACTAGTGTAGAGGTATAGGGAATTTGCAGCGCTTCTGTAGGGTGGCACGCCCACTTCCGAGTGGGGCAGGGTAAGTGGATTCAAGAGGATTAGTAGCACAGTCAGAGCTGTCAAAGATTAGGGGATCTCAACTTGGTGGTCATGGTGGTAGGGTTGGGTCATCTTCCGGGAAGAACCAGTTTAGACCATAGCCACAGACTAGCGGTCATGCTTAGGCAGACAACAGACATCTCCATATAGTAGATCAGGCATGAGTAGGGTCAGAGGTGAGACCGTCCACAATTCAAGGTACCGTTCTAATTTTGTCTTCTATAGTTGCTTCTCATTTTTATACTGGTGAATCTGTTTCATTCATTTTTACCTGTTTTTTGGACACAATAAATTATCTGACCGATTTTTTTTCTTTTGCGATGCAGTTGGTGATGCCGCTAGGAAAGAAGATAGACCAGGGTCTCAGGTGCCTGTAGTGTGTGAATTCCGTGTCAGGGGTTGAGATGGAGTGGGACTTTTTGGTCTTAGATATGGATATGTTTGACATAATACTCGGTATGGTTTTTCAAGTACGCATCCAAGTACACATCGATTTCTACAGGCGACGAGTGGGTTTCACAGCACCTGATGGGAGTCGTTAGGTTTTTCATAGACAATGGGATCCTCGGTCAGGATGCGTAGGACCTCTAATACCAGAGTTAGGAAGTATAATCATCTATATATATTTGATTACGCTAGAGGAAAATGGTATTTCCCTTGAAGGTGAACTACCTCATGTAGTGAATGAGTTTCCGGAGGTATTCCCTGATGATTTTTCATGTTTCCACCCAGAGTGGGATGTGGAGTTCTTGATTTCTCTAGCACTGGGAACACATCTGATATCACTTCCCTCATATCGCATGTCCCCGAATGAGCTGAGATAATTAAAGATTCGGCTAGAATACTTATAATCCAAAGGATTCATTTTCCTGAGCATCTCTACTTGGGTCGCTCCGGTGTTGTTCACAAAAAAGGCTAACGAATCCCTCTGATTTTGCATTGATTATTGGAAGCTAAATAAGGTGAAAATTAAAAACACATACTTTTTCCCCAGAATATTTGATTTGTTCGGTCGGTTGAAGGGGGGAAGTGGTTCTCAAAAATTGGCTACCATTAGAGATACCATTAACTCAGGTCGAAAGAGGAAGATATCCTGAAGACGGCCTTCTGAAGAAGGTATGACCACTTTTAGAATTTAGTCATACCCTTCGGATTGACCAATGATCCAGTGGTCTTCATAGAACTCATGAATAGAGTGTTTCACCAGAATCTTGATTCCTTCATTGTGGGGTTCGTGGATGACATTCTTGTATACTCTAGCTCAGAGGAGGAACATGAACATCACATGAGGATCATTTTGGGAAATTTTCAGGATCACCACCTCTATGAAAAGTTGTCAAATTCCACTTTCTGAATAAGGGAGGTGAAATTTCTAGTGCATGTGATCTCAGAGTAGGGGGTTTCAGTGGACTCGGAGAAGATTTTGTGTAGTTATGTCATAGGAGAATTCGAAGAATGTGTTCAAGATCAGAAGTTTCCTTGTCCTAGATGGTGATTACAGGTGATTTGTTCAGGATTTCTCTCTTTATTCTTCATCGATGACCGCACTCACCCAGAAAGGGTGAAGTTTGTATGGGCCCCAGAATTTTAGGCATCCTTCGAGGAGTTAAAGTGGTGGTTGACTACCCTCTCTGTTCTATTTTTCTAAAGGCTTTAAAGCGGTATGTGGTGTTTTGAGATGCTTCAGGTATGATTCTTGGGTGTATGATTATACATGATGATTACATGGTGGCATATGGCTATCACTAACTCTAACCACACGAAAATAATTATCTGACCATGTAAATGAATTTTGTAGTAGTGATGCATGATTTGAATACTTGGTGTCACTATCTCTTTGGGGATAATATTTTGGTCTACTCTGATCACAAGAGCTTGGCCCATATTTTATCGCAGATGGACCTCAACTTGAGGCAGGATCGTTGGATCGTGTACTTTATAGGGTTCAACATTGATATTAACTATACCCCAGGTGAGGGTAATGTTGTGGTTGATACCTTGAGAAGAAGAGTTCCAGTGCTGGCTTTGAGGAAGTGTATTGATGAGTTGACTTTTATGGGGATCATTTCTCAGATGCATGTAGGGACCAAGGAGCAGAATGGGGGTGTGTTCATGGAGAGATTCTAGTTGAATCCTTCTCTGTTGGAGTTGTTTTAGAAAGAAAACCCTAGTGATGAACTTTATCAGTAGTTGAGGTTGTTTCTTCATGGTGGGTAGATGTCCTATGATGGGTCATTGTCCCTAGAGGGCATCTCGTGCTTTAAGGGCCATTCAGTAGTGCCATTATCTTGGTGGAATTTCATGATGAAAAATAGCCACCAGTATTGGTGGGTAATCCATCTGGGTTCCACCATGATGTATTATGATTTGTGACGACAGTTTTGGTGTCCAGGAATGCGATGGGACACAACGGACTTTGTGTCGAGATGCTACACATGCCAGCAGGTGAAACCCGAGCATCTGAGGCCCTCTGGTTTGCTCCATCCATTACCCATTCCGGCCTAAAAGTTCGATGAGGTTGTTGTGGACTTCATTTTTGTATTTCAATAAACCCTTTAGGGTAATAATTCCATTTGGTTGGTGATTGATCATCTGACCAAATCATCCAACTTCGGTCCAATTAGAGATATAGCTAAAGTGGATGAGTTGGTCTCTTTGTATATTCATGAAGTGGTAAGGCTCCATAGTGTTCTATTAGTAGTTGTGTAAGATATAGACCCCCTATTCACTTCTTGGTTTTGGTAAGGCCTCTAGAAGGCCTTGGGGTCTCAGACCAAAAGGATCATGGCATACCACCCTCAAATGGATGGTCAGATAGAGCGGGTGAATTAAATTTTGGAGGAAATTCTACGAGCATGTGTTCTGGACTTTTGAGGTTCCTAGGATAGCCATTTGGGATTGGTTGAGTTTTCTTATAATAACAGTTACCAGACCTCGATTCTAATGGATCCTTTTGAGGCGCTCTATGGACTTCCTTGACGGTCCCCCCTGTGTTGGGATGGGGTAGGTGAGACCTTACCACTTGGGCCGAGTCTGGTGTAGGAGACGTCTGAGAATGTCAAGTTGATTATGAAATATTTATTAATTTCATAGAGTCTCCATAAATCTTATTCTAACAAGAGATGTCTATATTTGTAGATTTCTATGGGTGACAGGGTATTCTTGAAAGTGGCCCATCGTCTAGGCCATCACCGATTGGGAAAGCAATGGAAGCTAACTCTATGGTATACCAGACATTCTCAGATCACCGAGTGTATTGGAAAGGTGGAATACAACCTGGATTTACCTTCTCAGTTGACATTAATCCAATATTTCTTTTATGTATCCCAGTTGAATAAATATAACCATGATCCATCCCATGTGCTAAGTTGGGAAGAACAGAAGATCGATCCGTATTTATCTGTTGTTGAACAGCCAATGTGAACAGTGGACTTCCAAGAAAAATTGGTTTAGGGAAAGTCTATTCCACTTGTCTGGGTTATTTGGCATCATGGGAGTGATACCAATGAGACCTAGGAGTGGAATTCATGGGTTGAGGATGACTACCCATTCTTGTTTTTCGATCAAGCCAATAGTCAACTTTCGGGGACAGAATGCTTTCATGGCGGGGAGAATTGTGACACCCATGTTCTTCATTAAAGGTACTTATATTTCTTATATTTTTATAGTACATCCCCCCATAAGTCCCCCCTAATCCCTCGCAAATTATGGTGGCTTTTGAAGTGGTTTTTAGGTGAGAAAGGTGGGTGGGTGGTTTAGGTGTGCGGTTTACAAAACCGTTCACACAAATCGTGCACCTATGTCCATGTCATTAAAAATGTGAAATAATTACTTCTATTACCTCTTGAGATTTGTCCAAACTCATCCCTTTATTCCTCCATTCGACCCATGTAGCCATTGCATCCTTCCAAGAACTTAAAACTCCCTTGGATCTTTATTTTGAAAGTGGATTCGGTGGAGGAACTTCAATCAATCATCAATAAGGGTTTATCACTATTAGTTCCTCCCCTTTTTTGGAAGTATATCTCAATTATATTGAATTCCCAAATTACTAGAGTTTAGGGTTTCAAAACTAGGGTTTAACATTGGGTTTTCTTGGTCCAATATTATGTTTTTAGACATGATCAAACTTCTTTAAGGTGCGGCGGTGGTGCGTTTGAGTTTTCGCACAAAGGAATCAAGGTTTTAACAAATTTGGTAGGTGATTCTATTGTGTGTGACATTTTTGTGAATTATCTTTCTATTTTTATGTTATTTTCATGATTATTTCATTTGAATGTTTCTGCAAGAAAATGGTATTAATTGTATTTATAAATAAAATAAATATTTGGTGTCATTTTTATGTGAAATTGGGGTTTTTTCAAAGAAATCATTTATTGTTTCACTTAGTAATTCCCTATATCTAATTATTTAATTTTATTGGGATTTATTAGGGATTCAGATATTGTTTTTATTGTTTATTCCCATTGATTGTTTCTACAAAAATCTTTTTTAATGGTGTTTGTGAAGAATATGAACTGTAAGTGTCATGTTTGGGTGAAATGGAGGTTTTACAATGATATCACTTCTTAAATCATATAGAGATGCCCTAAAACAGATTTTTTGGTTTAATTGAAAGTTCTTGGGATTCCGTTTCTATTTTTGGGACTTTTAAGTATGCACAAGGTGTTCAAATTGGGGATTTCAAGGAGTTTGGGGTGCAATTCAATGTGAGATTTTGGGAAGTTGTTTTATTGAAAATCCAAGTGTTTTATTGTGTGTGTTAAGTGGTATAAAGATTTTATAGATACTGTATTGGTTTTATGTGACCATTGGTGGTGTTTTTATATTAAAATAGATGTTTTATAATGCTGGAAATCTTTGAGCACAAAGGGGGAAACCCGGGTACCTTGGTGGACGGATATGAACTAATATGACAAGTGATCTAGATGGGTTTTGTCCCTCTTTCAGGAAGAAAATGGATAAAAACAACTCTAACTAAACTCTATGGATGATTTTTTGGGACCACTAGGTTATGAGTATGTTCCCTACTAGTTTCTCATGCATGGTAAAGGATTTTTGACATGGTTCCTTTACACCGAGGTACGAGGTACATGGGGACCAAGACTATCTAGTTGCCTATGGGTGTTCCCAGTTTTGGTGATCATTTTATTTGTGGTATTTACTCTAGTATTAGGGTGTGTTTGGATGTAATTTGTAGTATCTAACCTTTCATATTTAATTTTGTTAAAATAATGAATGTTTTAGTTTGAAAGTTTTTTTCAATTGAAAGTTGCACTACTTAGAATTTATCATCCTTTTTCTTTACATAGTAAAACTGCATGCTTTTCCCTTTATATTGTGTACCCTTTTGGAATGATTGGGTGGTATACTAATGGTAGAAGTCTCACACCCTACTTACACACATTGGGTGTATTTATACTTGATTATGTTTGATACAGGTAAAGGTAAAGCCCCGGGTGAGGGCGGTTTAGGTTGTTAGTTCCCAACTATGGTGTTGTGTTGTGGAGGCGGCTCAGGGGGTGATGACCCCTTGTCATGTGGATTCTTGGTGAATGTATTGATGATATTTTTATTTATGTTTCGTCTTATTTTACTTTTCTTAAAACCATGTATTCAGATATTTTTTGTTAGGACTTGTTTGTCATGAAAATTTCAGACTCAAATTATTGATTGTTTTGATGTTTTATGATTTCATACAAGGGTAAATCTTTACCAAACCTAATTTATTGATACGCGGGAACATGTTCTTGATATTGGGGATAGGGAATGCCCTTTTGTTCTTGTCATAGGCTAGGTATTTTTCCGGTTTTACTAGAGACCAGATTCGGTTCGTGATACCTAGTCTACCCCACCAATGCTCTACTCCCTGCGCTTTGTAATTTTCAATATTAGGGCCTCTTATCCAGAGACCTCTTAACAACTAAGTGCATGAATTTGACACCTTACATAGATTTATAGGGCCTTCTAGTTCATTTCCATGTAACCAATATCTTAGTAAAATAAGCTGACACTCCCCCAAAACCATGAATGAGTCTTAGAAGATGTAAGTCCATTAAATCAATAGAGATAGATTTTATTGAGAACATAGGATTTTATTTTCATTTGGAGAAGAAACTGATAAGTGTATTTAGATATTCAATAATTTAAAATAGTAAATAAATCTTCACCTTTTCATATGAATTATTCAAATAATTATAGATAAAACACTAGACAGATGTATAGACATCTATATCTCCAACGTGTATCTCTAAAAAATTGTTTATCCATCTTGTAGAAGAAGTTGTAATAATAAGATGCAGTAGAAATAAAAATTGTGTGTTAATTAGATATATCAATGAATTTATGTCTCCATTATTTATCTATGAAGGTAATGAAACATTTGATGTTTTCAAACAAAGTTCATCCTTTTCTAGGTATAAGTTTATTGTGTATCTTATCCCTCGCTTTCATGGAAATATTTTCTCGATATTTAAATAATAGGTTTTAATTTTCTAGGTCAAATGAGATCTATAAATAACACATAATAAATGCTTAATATTTGAATTCAAAATAATTCATGAGATTTTTAACATCCAATAATAATATAAACAATTCATTTTGTTGAATAAAATGCATTTAATCGACCATAAAATATTTTCAATAGATATTTACTTCTGTAGAAACTATTTTATAAATCACAGATTATATAAAAATTTAAAACATTATAATTGAATAGTCAAATATATGGGTCATTCATGTCATAAAAAAATCCCAATGTAGGGTGACAAGATATGGTTTTTGAAAATGTAGGGTTGATAACAAATGGTTTTTTACAAACATAGTGGTGAAAAACAATAGTTTTCTTATGTGAAATGTATGGTCATCTCCAAACACATGGTATATAATCAATACGCATTCTTCCAAACATAGGTTTTCCAAACCTTCTGTTATGTATAAAAACATAGGGTATGAACATTGTTTCAAGAATTACTTTCCAAACATGTCTACAATAATTTAATAATAATTCTTGAAAATATTTTATTTGAATATATTTATAAAATAAATATTCTAATGAATATTAATTTTTTGAAATTCCATTAAATGAAACTTCATTAGTAACATAAATGTTGGTGTTTGTGAGAATAAAAAATAAAAAACAAAATAACAAAAAAAAATCTTAACGCAAGCTCAACTATCCTCTCTTAGTGTACTCAGTATGATGTAATGTTGTTGGGAATGATTTTCATTGGACTATGTGTACGATAACATATCACTAATGAATACCATCACACACTAATCCATAAATGGATGGAATATTCTAATCATAAATTCCATGGACCCCACTAATGCATTTTTCATGACAAAATGAATCCAAAAAACTCATACAATCCATAACCTCTTCTAAAATTAGTTCTTATTATATCTGATGGTATCCCCCACGAGTGATGGTACCCCAAACTAATGTATGTTTTTAAGATGATCGTGAAATCTATCTGTTAATCCGTGATATAATTGATACATAAAAGAAGATACTTGTTCATGACCTTCAACTGGATTACTGACCATATATCCTTAGGAAAGCATGTATTTCAATATTACTTGATGGAGAAATTAACATGAGGATCCCATGGTGATGTACTATGACATACGAATCCCATTTCCACTAGATCCTCTTATTACACTTTGAACTCTAGAAACCCCATGCACAACAGAAACTGTCTCACCTCCTGAAACCCATTCGATCGTGAACATAGTCTGTGACTTGGGTGGAGGGATAAATAAATAATCAGGTATGAAATACATAATATGGTCCACTGTTGTTGGAAATTTACTCTACCAAACATCACTATCAATATCGATAAGGACTCGTATAATATTTTGGAAAAAATATATCCTTTATTTAATTATAATAGCATGACTAACATTAATATCCTATTAACCCAAGTGAACATAAATACCCTATAAAGAGATACAAAGTTAAATATTTTCCTCTAGTAGATGAAATGAGTTTCATATAGAATTAGATAATACAAACCCTGGATGAAATTTAACCATCCAATTTAAAATATGCGAAGCTTCATAAGGAAAAAAGAATTAACTAATTTCATGAGAACAATCATTATAGAACCTATTACAGTATGATCACAACCCTAATGGTACTTCAACAGTTTATCACCATCCAAGTTTACTAAAAATATTACCAATACATAGCTAAATTGATAATATAAGGATGAATGTGGTTCTTATATATTTAAAAATCAAAGGAAATGAAAGATGAAACTATAATGGTACCTATGAAGATGGAATTTATAACATCTAGATAGATCAAAGTAGATTGTATAATGTGCAGTTGAACTAACATTCCACTATTGTTTATATCCTATCTCCCCTATAATTATCTATCTTTATGGTATTTTTACTACTGCATTTCAGAATCATGTCCTAATACCTTGTCTGAGTAATTAATTGAACTCTATCTTTCTACCTACTGAGGGGTAGAAAAGTCCTTATAAAACTCTGGATTTCCCCTATCAACTAATGAGATTTAATATATAACCTATATATATTTCCCATACTACTATAGGAAAAATAGTATATATAAGGTAATGGAGTCTTGAATAACCTATGGCCATATCTGCCTCATGGGAAGAACTACCACTAGACATAGTTCTTAAATGGATTTACTCTTCCATGTCTATTCATTCCATAATTTGATTTCATGAAACTATAATAGTGGTAAAATTATACCCACGTGAGGAAGATATCTCTAATAATATAGACGAGACTTTATTCTCACCACTTGAGGAATCCTTCAAGTTCCCTTATGTGATGAGATATTGATTCTATACATCCAAAAAAATTATTAGGAGAAAGATGTTCATATATGAGTTTAACTCGTAAGGAATCCAATTATATAAGTTATTTACCTTGAATATTTTCTTAGCATCAGTAAACTGTGAAAAATATTGTAAGTAGTTTAAATATCTAACATAGTATAATAGAGGCATTCTCCCCTGCGCTATGAGAATGAACTCTTGATCCCCCTCATCCCTATGTGTTTATGGATAGACGTGAAATAGGAACCCCAATACATTTTAATTCTTAGTTATCTACACTTAATTTATGTAATTATCAATGATGTCCCACCAACTCTCAATTTACACACAATGATTAAAATTAGAATGAAACATCTTCTAATCTCTGAGAATATCAAGATGATTTAAGATAATATGTTTAAATTAAACTCATAACTATACTACCTAGGGGCCTCGATACCCTATGAAAATGGGTGGATAATTTTAGTTGAAACTCTCAAGTCATATCATACATCAATTGTTTGGTGTGAGAAGTATCCTTTTACATGAATCACATAATTCAAAGGACACATTCATGAAACATATCATCCAACTAATTCCCTATATCCATAGGATTTTATTGATTAGCTTTGTGAGGGGTGTAAAAGTTACCACTATTATGACACTCATTTCGATGACAATGTGGGGGAATTGTTTATACAATGTACAACACACTCCATAGAACATGGGATATAGAATAAGATCATCCTCTAAATATCATGTCATAAATAGAGAAACACTACAATATGTTTACACTAAATAATAATTAATAAGGTAATTTTAATTTTTTAATAGTTTCATTAATTTTTTCTCATATTTAAAATTTAATCCAATTTCAAAAATTAGGTTATAATATATATCAAATGTGATAAATATATACTTATCTTGATTAATTAATGTAAACATATATAATTATGTTCTTATAATGACCCATGAATACCACCCTAGTGTCATACCAATCCATGAATAATGTCTCATAATATTATAACATTCTATAACAATTTAATCTCTTTTGGTGGAATAATATCACAACTATATAAATTGAAAATCTTGACCAAACAATCCAATCAATGGGAACATGAGTTTTACATTGAAACTGGGTTGAATACCCCATTAATGATCTTATTACAATTCCATGATAGATCCTTTTCAGCTATCAACCTTCCCCAAATATTAATGATATAGAAAAATAACTTTCACATGTTACCTGATTTTAATGGGCTCAGATATGTTCTTATTAACATGAGTAAGGAAAGTAGTTACGAGGCCTCAGGGGAACCTCCCCATCCAAATGATTCTTCCATTTAGTAGTAATGGTGTTTGTAATAATATGGGGTATAATTCGCCATTTTTAAAGTAGTTATAATATTAGTGAAGATATTGTAAAAACTTGTTTCATCAAAACAGCATATATCCATACATAACCAAAAAAAATTATCCTAATCATAATAAATCATGTCACTCTATAATGTATGTCAATATAAATGATGTGTCAAATGTTGTATAGGTAATCAAAAAATACACTCCAAATAATGAATAAAAAACCTAGTGTATAAAGCCATGCTCGGCCTTATCTCTATTCTCTAATCTTATCCATTAATGAAATCAATCAATTATAGGGTCCCTTTCCCTTATGCATACATACATCTATGAAGTTTTCTTGGGTACTAGACAATACCTAGACATGGTGTTTTTAAAAATCAATAGGCCAACACCCATGATGTCTAAATAACCCATATTTATTATAGAGTACCTAAGATAGTTTGATAAATAATGGAAATAATTGATAAATTAATACATAAATACAAATAAAATTTTTGACCATCAATCTTTGGTTTATCACCTGAGGTTATCCAAACATTCTTTGACGTGATTACATATATCTCTATCAAAGGATATATCCTCAAACTTTGTATGGATCACCCATATGATTGAAAAATTCTCTATCATAGGATCTATCACCCATTTATTGTCTCGGGAAATCAAACATCTCCCCCTTGGGAATGAATAGTAGACCCTAAGAAAAATCACAGGTTAATGTTGCTTATGTGCTCCCATGGTATAATACAATAGAAAGGGAACAAAGGTAACCATTTCATACTAGACACTGTGAGTGTTCCCATTCGAGATCCATTTATGTGTTACCAGGGTGCAAGACCATGATAAGGCAAAAAAGTATCACATGGACATTAAAAATTCACATTGTACGGACACTTATTTGGTAAGATTTCATCACACCTTATGGAAATTTCCATGATAAAGACAATTTTTGAATTAATAAAAAAATGAAATAAGAAGGTGTATCAAGGTCATCAAGCCTTAAAAACATTCAATGATAAGAAATATTGGTTAATATACCAAAATTAATAATTATGCACCATTTATCTAATTATTCCATGTAATTAATTATCTATGTGTCTTGTAACAAATTACCATTCTATATATCAAATAAACACATAACCATTTTTTGTCAGTATGACTATATTCCATCATGTTATCAGGACATAGAATATTTCATTACAATCATCCAATTCATGTCATGTGATTCTATTTCAATTGATTCGTCGTGGTTAATAGATTAATCCAATTCACAATATTTAGAAAATCCATATTTAATTACTAATTTTCAAGGGGTTGTAGGTTTATTCCATACAATTTACAACTTAAAGTAAAATGATGGAAAACCACAAGGGTGGTCTAAAGTCCCAATCATAATTATAATAAACCCAATGGGATCTATGGGAGTTCTAAACATGATTATTTTATCAAAAATATGGTTCAACAACATGGTTAGATCACCAAAAGTGCATATAAGTGATATTACACTTTTTTCACTTATGTTATTATTTATGAATAGATTAGTGAGGTTTTATAGCCAAAAAAATTAATGTTATATAATAAAAAATAATCAATAACGATGGTATAATTGGGTTATTATTTAATCTCCTTCAATATATTATAAGATACTTTGTGAGAACATGTTAAGAGTCCGTGATATGAGGGTGGGACTATCGATCCAAGGTTATCCCCCAGGGAAAACTAATAAAAAAATGGAGAATAATATCAATTAGTTTTAAATGGAATTTTAGGTCCAATAAAACTTGATCCAATGAAAAATGTCTTTTGATCAAAGAGAACATAAAAAATCACATAAGGGGGGGTTGGAACATGATGGAAAAGAGATTGAGGATTGGATGAAGAAATGTTCATGATAAATAAATTTTTTCTGAAATAACATCATTTAAAGTTTTAATCAAGTTTTTACATTATGAACCTTTTACTTGTCATATAAACCCAAAACATGTCACCTATGTGTAAAAACAATAATCAAATTTGAGTTAGGAATGAAATATCTCACAATTAACTGATTATCCCAATAAAACCATTAATTCCTTGAATATATTTCAAGGAATAGTCTCATAACCATTCATTTCATGAAATGAAAAATCACAACATGAATTAGTTCATGTATCCATACTTCAACATCTTCACATTCTCAACAGAAACACCTCCAAAGCAGTAACCCATCAATTTATGAGGTCTCGATTACCCTGTATTGAACTATTACACCAAACACAAATAGTTTTAATAAAAATATAAATAGTGATTTATAGTGAAAAATGTAAGATCATACAAAATTGCATCACGTTTTTCATTTCCAAATTATACTTCAAGAGAATATATAAATTTCTAAATTAAGTATTACTTAAACTTTATCTTCCTTTAATTATATTTCTCATCCACTATACCCCAAACCCATTGAAACAAATTGTATGTATTTAAAGAATTAAAAATTATATTATGAAAATTTATAAAATATATGGTATAACCACTACTTATTCCCCTCCCATTTAAATGAAAAAATTAAAATCATTCTTATGGGGGTGTGCATTACCACGTTCATGAAAGACACATTTTTTTTCACCACCACCATTCATGTTTGGATCTATAAATATATTTAGTGAATATATATTTCATTTACATCAAGATTTATACTATTTAAATATAATTTAGAAATTATATGTGCATTACTATCAATATGTGATCATTGTAAATTTATCCACATAAAATGAACACATCAAGGGAAATTTTGATTTATTTACAAGTGAAAAATTATTTTTCACATATATTATTCATATAACACGGGCTAATTATGATTTATAGCATTAATAATATCATTATAGATGTATAATAATATTGTGAAAGTAATACTATAAAAATATAATATCTTCCACATTCATACTCACACATAGAATATAACATGTTTTTATTGTCTTATTTTGACCACATAAATGAAACCCATTATAAATTTCAATCCTAGATTGATGTAGAATGTTAAGCTTCATTATTAGTAAGAAAGTAATGATTTTTTTTGGTTTTTTATTAGTAATCTAAAAATCAAACTCAGTATTTAAGAAAAAACATTTTGTTCATTATAAATTAAAAAAACAAGCGCATCAGCCACCTCATTATAATAGAAATGAAAATTATATTCTAGGGACTTTTATGATTTGTAAATGATTTATTATATAAAATAATGGAGAATAACTCCTCTATTACAAAACTATTTCAAAATTATCAATATTACTCACACACTATTAAAAATAAAATATATACATACAGAAAATAATATTAATTGAACATTTTAATTGGTTATAGTCATGAATAAGTTTCATAAATTGGTGATTAATATGGGTTTTATTGTTATAATATAGGACTGAGTGTGATCAAATAAGTGGTAATTCAAGGTAAGAGTTTATTTGTCTCATTTTATACTCAGTGTGACATATTTGATATTGTGAAACATCAGTTATTTTATCTTGGGTAGTTACTAACCTATTGGATTCACATATTAAAATATCATTTATTTCCATTCCTTATAATATATATTCCATAATCTTCCAATCATGATTTTTTATTATTATATTATCAGTACGGTATATGTTTAATTCACATAATTTCGGATTCATTCAGTTATAATGTTTATCACTAGGATAAAAATTTATGTGATCTCATTGATATTTGTATTCACTTATTTTTTACGGTATTTCCAATTTTTAATGGATAAATTATAACTCAATAATAACAAACATATATTTTTTAAAAATTGATTCCAAAACAAATATATAACTTGGTTATGGATAACTTTAATTCTTACCAATGCATAACTTCTTAAATTTCATAAATGTTCCTATTTAATATATTTTCATTAAATAAATAAAAATAGTTTTTTTATTTCTTGGTATTCAAATTTTATTTTCACTGTGTTAGTACATGAATTTTTTTATTATATCTTCAACATGAGCATTTTCTTTACATGGCCTAAAATGTAAAGGCATTCATTTTTATTATTTAACAATTCATATTAATACAATTATGTTCTATTGTTTTCTTTAATTGATCAATTAATTAGAATTAAATAATAATAGGTTTCAAAATATTTATCTCCCCTACTCAAAATATTTCTAATGTATTATTTACATCATCTTTTATAACAATGTTTTAATTTTTTCTCTAAAACCTTTTTCTTTTTATTTTTCATTTCAATTTATCATTCAACGTTTATCTCTCATGAAGTTATGTCTTTAATATAATTAATATTTTTATAAGACATATTTCATTTTGGAAAATGAAATTTGTGATATCTTATGATCTCCAAATTTAATTTTATGTTATTTATTTCAAAGGCTTACAAAACCCATTAATTTTCTTGTGGTTCATTAATATATTATGATAATTGATTTAATGTGTAATAAAAATGTAAGTATAATGTTTTGTGGGATCCTATAGGAAATATGAATGGATCAGCTTAGGTGTATAAACCATTAAATGGACATAAAATTAAATAATGAGTTTCTTGAAACATGTATGGGAATAATGAGTTTCAAAACAATTTTAGGAACATAAATTATTAGTTTTTTAAAAATAGAGTGCTAATAATGTGTTTTAAACCATGTCGTTAATCATTTTATAACTCATTTAAAGTATGTTTTTTTATTTTCCTAATATAACATGTATTTCATGATATTCCTTATTTTTAAGATATACTTCAATCTCTTATCATACTCATGAGTCTTATAATTTCTGATATGTATTTTGAGTTGTGTCATAAGTTTTATCATTCCTAAAAGATATTTCATATGATAATATGTAATTTTATGATTTTATTTATTATTCTCATTAATAGTCTTGTGACATTTTACAAATATGTTTATACAATTATCATGTACACCATCAGGATTTAGATTTAATATATAACTATTTGTTTTTCCATTAATAAGATGTTGAGCTCACCATTTTCCAATGTTTCTATTCCCTTGGTTATGAGGATGATTTAATAAAGAGTAATGTATTGAAAGTTTTCTAGAGTTTTGTGATTTAAGATGATTTTTATCACGTTTGGTAAAATAATTTTGTTTTATAACTTATTAAAAATAAATTTATCCTTTAGATCCAAATGTTGTGTGATGATTTTTGATATCTATGATCTAAATATTGATATTTATTTATTATTTCATTGATGTTTAGCTTTGTTTTAATTATAGGTACCTTTGAACATGTTTTGGGTGATAAATGAAATGTTTTAGTGGAAATTGTGTGTCCATAAATGGAATGGGTGGTGTATCAAGTATCAGTGACTACTAACATTAATGTAGGTTATGGAAAGTTTCCCTTATTATTTTTAGAATGAACTAAAATATTTCTTGTTTTGAATATTTTATTAAAGTAATCCCTAACCCCAAAAAACCCAATATGTAACCACAAAATCCTTGTGCTCACATAGAACTTTTGAGGGAGCATAACTAAGAGTCAAGTTGACCAATATAGAATCATGAAAATATGTAGTTAAATATTTAATTTCTAAATTAACATATAAACTAAATATGATACCTCCCATTTTCATTTGTGTAGAAACCAATGGACAGTAACCCCCTAATATAATATACTATTCACTTATTCACTATTAATCATATCCATAATTTTCCATCTCATAAATGATCCATAAATTAAAAAAGATTCATATTAGTGACAATAATCCCTTATAGAACAAATTTACTTAAATTTCTATGTTGGTTACTTCTTCGTCAAAAATATAAAATTGGTGGGTTTTTTATATTTCTTTATTTCAAGAATTTGATAAATAATGTTCCAATGGTTTTTAGTTAATATTCTATGCTTAATATATATTATGTTTTACCATAAATTTTTCTTCTATTTGTATAAAAATTTAATTTAATTTTTATAATGGGCTAGTTTATGTTTTTATGTGCACCATAGATTAAATCCATGAGGACATAGGATGTTAATATAAGGCTTATAATTCCTTCTTATCCATAAGAATTATGTATCCATGTATTATTTTAAATTTCATTTTCAATGTCATTCATTATTTTAATATAAAATTATGCTATGATTACTGACTTTTGGTTCAATGAATAGATATAGAGAGTATTTATTTTTTTACACTTGTTCAACAATTACACTCTATACTATATGTTACGATTTTATTTTTTAGAATTTTCGATATATGGATGGGTAATTATGGGTTGATTAAAAACTTAATAAATTGATTACTTTTCTAAAAAAATATGGTAAATAATTTCATTATGAGAAACAAATACATGGATCACTATTCAAAAGCCCGTGGTGAATGATGAATGTTTTTTATTATTGGTCTTCTAGAGAGGGTCGATAGATTATTTGGATCTAGTCATTAAAAATATTTTCAATGTTTTTTTTTCATTTTAAATGATTTTATATACGTAAGAAATAATTTGATAACATGATATTTAACCCATAATAAGGCTTAACCAGACTCATTATGATGGAATCTCTTGTTTTGTGGTTATTTTGGTTACAAACCATAGGTGTGACATGAGGAAATTTGTGATGTGTCCCATGGATAATCCAAGATCCCATAAATTCATTTATTCATGAATAATATATATAGTGTCACATATGAAATATTAAATTTCTAATTTATGTCTATAATATTTGAAAGACTATATTAATTTTAATATATCTAATTAACTTTTTTGATAAAAACAATTTTGGGGAAATTTAGTTAATTAAAATCATTATTCTTTGTTTTAACACAACTAGGGAATTTATCATTATTTAGTACTATAAAAATTGTTAGGGTTTTCTATATTGATTCATGAGTTGTTATAAAAAAATTCATAGATTTCAAAATCTAATGAATGTAGTTTTAATACTGAAATATTTTGGTATTCATAAAAGTGGAGAAAATAGTTTTAATATTTTTTGGATAAGTAACAAAAAAATATATTTTGTTATTTTGATTTATATATTTATATTTTTCCAATATGTAGTATGATATATAATACATTTTTTGATGTGGTATGTTCAATTTTTTTAGTTGAGTGTTATATTATGATTTGTGGTATAGTGTTAGTGTAACACACCAAGAATTTACTAATATATTTAATATAGAATGGATGAAAAAGTGAATCTATAAAAAAATACTTTGTTATAACCTAGCCAGTAAACATAATCTTTCTACATCTGTGATTTAAATTTCGTAAAAACTGATATACATGGTTGCATTAAGTTAGATATTTAGAGTCTAATAAGACAAATTTATTTTTTTGGTGTATATTAACATACCCTTATGAATAGTAACTTACCCTTATGAATATTAATATGACCAATAGAGTTGTATCCTCACCTAAAAAAGTATAAATAATTTTTCTTCCATAATTTCGGTTTTGAGTTTTCTTTTTTCTTAAAAATAGAACAAATTTGATAAATTGATTTTTCAAGTAAAAATTATACATTACAAAGAGATTTAAATTATTTTATCAAACTAATGTTTTTTTAATGTTTAAAATAATAAAATACTCTTATCAAAACACTATTATGTAATTACGAATGGTAAAATAATTTAAATTTTTTTATGTGTCGAAAATTTTACCATGAATTTTAAAAGGTATTTTATGTCAAATATTATTTTTAATAAATAATATGTTCATAGATAAAGGATAAAATATTTACATTTAAAGAATTTTTACTTTAAAATAAATTTCCTTTTTGAATTCATAACATCGATATTGTGTTACTCTGAATTTATGATAATTTTATAAAATACTTTTGTTTTTCGTAAATACTAATAATACAGTTTCAAGTTATCTTTACATTTAATAATATAATTATTGATTTAATCATGATTTAATAATTATTTTCGACTCTTGAGTAATAAAATATAATATTTTGTGTCCCAAGTGGCTATAAAAAATGGAAAATACCTTGGGAAATCCCAGGCCTTTGCAAATACAACTAATGATGTGTCCTTGGAAATTAATAAAAAAAATCTCTCTATTTTACAATAAATACCCACTCATTCATTATTTTTCATTCATTAAAAATCCATCTTCATTGATTATATGGTATTTTTACCTACCTTGGAGTCCATAAAAGGTGTCCTCCAAACCACAATGTCCAACCATCAAGTATTAGGAGTTACTCTACATGGTATGGGAGTTCTGAACTTCTCTTTCCCTTTCAAGTTCTCTTTTATGTGGTATGTATTTTATGTTTCTATACAATGTTCTTATTTCTGTATTATTATTTCCCTCTACTATATTATGAATATTTTATGAATGGGTGACCCTTTTCCTATATATTTTTAATTTTTTTATAAACCATGTTGCATAGCTGTTATACATGAGATTTTTCATCTCAAAATCCCTCTCTTTTTCAAAAACTATTATTATGTTATTATATTTCAATTTAAACTAGATTATTTTGTGATATGTAATGAAATATCCCCCATTAAATTAAATATTATTTTATAATGATGAGATACCCCTTTTTATCCCACAAAAAAAAATTTAATAATTTTTAAGTGACAAGATTAGGTTGCCGAATTTTCATATGAGATTTCTCAAATTTTTATTTATTTTGAGTTCCTTTAATTCCTTTTTCATTCCTCACCTCCTTTATTCCATTTTTTATGATAACTCTAGTAACATAAATATACTGTAATTTTTTTGTGACAATGGACTTATTCATCATCATCTCTTCTTTCCCCATATTTTATACAATAAATGAATACATCATCCGAGATGTGTTAATTTATCACATTCAAGGACGATGGGTATTCAATTTATCTTACCAATTTCAATTCTGGACATGAATAGATGTTTATTGTTTAACCTGAATGTAATATATTTATTATAACTTATTTAAAGTTCTGCAATCTTTTTTCACTCATGATATTAATTTATAAATTAGAATGAGTTTTTTGTGATCAAAAACCGCCGATTAAACAAAACATTTATCATTAATGATTTATTTAATGATACATAATAACTCCAAAAAACCAAATGTATTTTTTAACCATATAATATTATGGATGTTAAAAATTAAAATACAACCTCTATTATGGACAACCATTATCATATTACATTTTTATCCTTACATTTATATAAGTAAATTGGTCATGAATACCAAATATGAAAACGCTCAAAAATAATAAAGTTGAGCCTCTTAATCCCATCAAGAATTCTATAAATTAACATAATTATGATATAATAAATCTATTAAAGAAATAAAAGGTTCAAGAAATATTTATTAATTAATTTTATTTGGTTATCCAGGACACTAAGATCAAGTGAAGAACACCACCAGACTGAAGGAAAGTGTTTCCTCATCTCAATTCCATTTTTGTGAGACATTCCTTATTCACTAATATTACTTGTTTATGGTGTATGTGTAATTACCATTAATATATCATACCATGAATACATTTAATTTCATGGTATTAAATGTATAATTATATGATTATTATTTTGGGGGCATATGATTTGATCGTTTACAGAGTGGTAAGGGATTGCTACCCGAACCTCCATTTTCCTTCAGATTACAATTATTCTGTATGTACATCAATGAGATTAAAGTTTATTATTATATAATCCTCATGAATTATGTTTTAAAGTTCTATATATGTGTACCATTCATAATTATTCTTTCTTTTATAAGGATATATATGTTTCAAAAGGATCTTTAAAATACATCTTCCTTATAAACAACCTTGTTTCAAGGGAACT
Organism: Viscum album; assembly: GCA_963277665.1. Lineage (NCBI taxonomy): Eukaryota > Viridiplantae > Streptophyta > Magnoliopsida > Santalales > Viscaceae > Viscum > Viscum album. Next base: position 1,191,010,205 of record OY728161.1, read on the forward strand.
TCTCGAATTGATACATACTTTCAAGTGAACTATGTCATATATTTTATTCCATTATGAGTTTTTTTAAAATAAATAATTTTATCATGAAAAAAAACATGGTTCATATTTTGTTTTAGTAAAACAAACATTCTTTTCCCTTTTAAAATAACTTTAATATTTTCCTAGAATCTCACAAAAATGTTTTATTTATAAGGTTTCTTTAAAAACTCTTTTTACATGATTTCACTTTAGTGGGAAAACATTTATTCCTAAAATATAATTTCAATCTTATTCACTCTTATTTTATGGGATATAAATTTTTGGAAGTTTTATTTCATGACAAATACCAAAGAACTCTTCTTTCCAAAATAAAAATGATTACTCTCATCTCACATTAACTTTTATGACATATATGCCTTGTTCACCATTTATTCCATGCATGAGGTATATGTAAGTTCATTTAGTATATCATATCAAGACTTTAATTATTATTATTATATTCGAAGAGATTATATTTGAGTGTTTCAAGGTGGTATGAGACACTTTGGAAGGTTTAAGGTTATTTCCTCAAGAAATTTGCAATGGTATCATTTAAAAGTATCTCCATCTATGTCAACATTCTTGTTGAATATTATATGTCATTGAGGTTTATCTCTTATTATATCATCAAAAATATTTTATTGAATGGTTAATTATTATTTTGACTGTTGATTTTCCATCTTAAAATCATTCACCAATTTACTCACAATGGTTAGTGTTTATGCTTAATGTTCAGGGAAAGTTATTTACATTTTATATGTTATTTTCCATATGAATTTATATATTGGTTTTGTCTACCCCCATTAATATGGGGAATTAATTGTACTTAGTAAGGGATGTGTGGGGCCCTTAATAGCCCCTCGATGCATCAGTAGGTCTCATGAGACAAAATATGGTCTTGACATGAGGCCTTGACAAATTGGTTATTTATGGTATTGGCACAAGGCCTTGATGGTATTGTTATAATATCCTCTATTATGAATTCCCTCATTATGGAACAAGTAATTGAATGTTCATGTGGTTTTATGACTAGTATAATAACAAAGATTATGCTTTATTATGGCATTATTTATTCATCCATTATTCCTACCATAATGTCTTCATGTTTATTTTTAATGGAATTTGTTTTTAGTTATTCACCATGCCTAAAATTTATGTTTATGATATCTTTTGATGTATTTTATACCCTTATTGAGAATTTGTGCTCAAACCTTTCTTATTTTTCATTTTCTAAGGACATGAAGAAGTTTATTATGAATACACTTCAGAGATAATCATAGAGTTGTAGATGTTACCAATAAAACATTTATGATGAATTTCTTTTCAAGTTTTAATGTCGAACCTATGTATGTATCTGATTTTCCAAATATACTAAACTACTCAGTCCTTTGGGATTTGATTTCTTTTAATCATGAAAATGTAATAAAATGAGGCCCCGTCTTCAAGAAACTGGGGTTGGGTCCTTACTGTTGGTATCATAGGATGTTTAGTAGAAAACACAGAAGAAAGATTTAGAAAAGGTAGATTTGGGAAATAACACTAAGATAGACATGATGATACACATATAACAACATCATAGACATTTGGTAAGGAATATATTATTTGTATATTCCTTGAAAATAAATCCATGATTGGATACTCTAAGTGGGGGTGGTTCTAGAACATATGTACTTAGGTGTATCAACTCTGACAAGGTGATTCAAGCTTGACCTAGGGTAACCTAGTATATGACAACGAGCCTTACTGCTCACCTGGACTGACACTCCCATGGGATATTCTTAAGATAATTCAAATTTTTTCCTACATACCATTATCAATGATTTATTCTTCGAATTTAACCAATGTATATGGTTCTAGGATTTACGATGCATAAATTTATGATATGTTATACACTATGTTTAGAGTTATCGAATGTTCAAAATTTTATGATTTAATATAGCATATATAAATTATTAGAAATAGAACCTAGAAAAATAAATGATAACTTCACCAATGTACATGATGAATATAGTAATAAGTATCATATATCTCATGGTCTTAAGCCATCTTTTCAATGGAAGATAGTCTCCCTTGTGTCCTCATCATTTGAGGAAATAATGTCATGCATTGACAAGGTATGTAAATAATTATATTAGTCCTATGACTTTTAATGGAAGTAATAGAAGTAGAGGATAGTAGAGAAATTATGGATAAAGGGAAAATGGGAGGGAAGGATTATCACACACGTGATAATTGTGGAAAGAATCAACCTAATAAATGCTTGAAGGGAATGTGTGTTTTTTATAAGTGTGGTGAAAAAGGAAACCAAGTTCATAATTTCAAGGGTATGGAAAAGGTTTCTAATGTACAATTCTTCAACTGCAAGGAGATGGGACACTATGTAAATAAATAACAGAAGCATCCAAGAAATATACCCTAAATGATGATTTTGGATTTTGATCAAGTCATGATGTTGGCATAGATAAAGTAGAACGATTAATATTATTATTCAAGAATGGTTTCATTTGAATATTTTTTTAGCAATGTATAGGTTATATGAATTATGGAATATATGAGGACTGTATTGTCATACTTTTTCATTAAGGATTTGAAACCATATGTTAAATGTTACCAAGAAAAGATATTCAGTGGAAGTTAATTTTTTTTGGGAAATGCATGATTAAGGGAAGGAAAACCCTTAATATATTTCTAATGATGAAGATAATGGTGGAGAAATGATTTATTTGGATAAGTACCAACTACCTAAAAATTGATTTTTGACTTGACAACAAGTGTTCTATGTTATCATTGATGGAGTTTACAATATTTATGGATTTAAGGAATATATCCAACATCATTTGTAAGGATTAATTCATGTTTACAATAACATTTTGTGTTAATTTTAGTTATTATCATATTTTATGAAAAATAATATTGAAGATATTCACATTTTTGTAAAGTGAACATTTAGGGATGCTTCATGTTTATTAATGTAAAATATGTTAGCAAATGCATTGATCAGGATAAATCATGAATTTATAAACAAAATGAGGATTTCAATGGACCCCATGTACATGGATCTAGCAAGGATGGAAATGAGAATGATTCCAAAGTATTGGATCATGATAATTTTTAATATTAAACCATTTTTAAAATGGTTTATGTTGATCAAGGTATGAGGCTATAGAGTTTAATGACACTACATGATGCAACTAGTGATAAGAGATGAAGTATAGAAAGTTCAAGGAATAAACCAAGAATAAGATTGTGTTTATAAAATAGAAATTTATATTTGAACTCTTATATAGAGGAATAATTCATCAACTCTATGAAAAGAGTCTTAAATATTTTTTTTCCTATTATCATTTTTTCATGATTTCAATGAAATTTTTCATAACTTTAGTTTAAGGTTTTTTTGAAATGATTATTCATCTGAGCATATTCCCTATCAGTTTCCATTAAAACTTGATGGTTTTATTATTCTTCCATGACCATGTTATCCTATTATAATGCGTTGTTTTTTAGTAAATGATGAATTTTCATTCCCTCTATTTGGGAGGATATTTTAACCGTATTAATGATTTGGGATTCCCTGAGGGGAGCTTTCATGAATCAACAATTAAATATCAATTTTCAATTTCAAATTTTGAGGATAATTTTTTTGTGTAAATGGAGAATGTAACACCCCAAAAATTTAAAAATAGATTTAATATGTAATTCATGAAAAAATTAGTCTCTAAAAAACACCACTATGTTATAACCTAGCCAGTAAACATAATCCTTCAACCTCTGTGATTTTAATTTCAAAAAAACTGACATGCAGAGTTGTGTTTAATAAGATATTTAGAGTCTGATATGACAAAATTATTTTTTTAGTGAATTGTAACTCACCCTTATTAATAGTAACTTACCCTTATGAGTATTAATATTACAAATGTAGTAGTAACATCAGGCAAGAAATTATAAATAAATTGTATGTTCTATCATTTCGGTTTTGAGTTCAGTTTTTTCTTAAAAAAAATGACAAATTTGATAAATTGATTTTTCAGGTAAAAAATTTACATTTCAGAGTGATTTGAATTATTATATAAAAAAGGTTTTATTAATGTTTATAATAATGAAATGGTCTTATAAAAACATTGTTACTTAATTACAAATGGTCATATAATTTAATTTTTTATGTGTCAGAAATGTTACTATACATTTTAGGTCTAATATTATATTTAATAAATATCAATTTTCATAGATAAAAGTTAAAACTTTCATATATAGATAATTATTATGATAAAATAAATGTAATTTTTTAATTCATAACTTTGATATTAGATTACGGTGAATTAATGATAATTCTATAAAATAATTTAGTTTTTTAGGAATAGTTAAATAACAGTTTTGTGTTTTTAGTTTGTATAATAATTTCATTAATGATGTAATCATGATTTAATAATTCTGGTATACTCTTGAGTAATTAAATATTATATGAGCTTTCTAATTGGCCAAAACCAAGAGAAAATAAAATGGTTAATCCCATGGTTTTGCAAATACCACTAATAAGGTGTCCTGGGAAATTAATAAAAAAACACTCTCTCTTTTTCTATAAATACCCATTCATTCCATCGATTACATTCATTAAAACTTCATAATACTCTAATTAATGTTATTTTTACCTCCCTAAGAGTCCTCTATAGGTTTACTTAAACCCCCATGGTCCCAACCTTCATGTTTTATGAGTTACTCTACAAGGTAAGGGAATTCTCAAATTCTCTATTCTTTTTGAGTTCTCTTATGTGGTACGTATTTCATGTTTCCATACCATGTTATTATTTAAATTTTATTCTATCCCAATACTATATTATGATCCATTTATGAATGGTTTACCCATTTACCTATTATTTTTAATTTTTTCTAAAACAATTTTTAATAGTCGTTATCCTGTAGAATTTTCGTCTCAAAAACTCACTCTTTTTTAAACACTTTTATAAGGTTGTTATATTTTAATTTAAATTATATTATGTTAGGTTATGTCATTACATATCCATATAAAATTACTTATTATGTATTAATGATGAGATAACCCTTTATTTAGTCAATAAGTCTTATGAATTTTTAAGTGTTGTCGTTACACTGCTGAATTTTCGTAAGGGATTTCTCAAATGTTCTGTTATTTTGAGTTCTATTTTATTTATCCTTTACTAACCTCTATACATCCAAATTTTATGATAACTATAGTAAATTTAATTTAATTTAATTTTGTTTTTTTAATGTAATAATTCATCATCATCTCTCTTTTTCCCTTCCTTTATACTAGAAATGAAAACATCATCCTATATGTGTTAATTTATCACATTCAAGGATAACAGGTTTTCAATTTATATTTCCCCTATCAATATTGTTCATGAAACCATAATTATGGTTTAAAAAGACTCTAATATATGTATTATAAATTATTTAACGTTTTGGAATCTTTTTCCATGCATGATATTAATTTATAAAAAAAATGGGTCCGTTGTGATCAAAAACCACCAGTTTACCCAAACAATTATCATTAATTTTTATATAATGATACATATTCAATCCAAATAAAATATTAATTTTATAACCATGTAATCTTCTGGATGTTAGAAAATAAATTACAACTTCTATTATGGAAAACCAATATCATATTACAATTTTATCATTACATGTATATAAGTAAACTGATCATTAATACCAAGAAAGGAAATGCTCCCACATAATAAAATCGAACCTATTAAACCCATCAAGAAGGCCATGAATGAATGTAATAAGGCTATAATAAAATAATTACATAAATAAAAGGTTCTCTAAATATTAACTATAGAATTTAATTTGGTTATCAAGGACACTAATATCATATCAAGAACACCATCATACTTAAGGTAAGGCTTTCTTCATCTCACTTCCATTTTTGTGATACATTCCTAATTCACAAATATTACATGTGTATGGTGCGTTTATAATGCACATTGATGTATCATATCATGAATATCTTTAATTTCATGGTACTAAATGTATAATTTTTTTATTATTAGTTTTGTGGAATTTGATTATGTGGATTAAAAAGTGGTAAGGGATTTTTACTTGAACCTCCATTTTCTTTCGGTTTAATTTGATTCTATACATACCTCAAAAAAATTATTATTTATTATTATATAATCCTCATAAATTATTTTTTAATTTTCTATATTTTCTTTCCAATCATAATCCTTCTTTATTTTATTCTTATTTATATGTTTTAAAAGGGTCATTCAAAAAATACATCTCGATGAACAACCTCATTTCAAGGGAACTTCTCATATTCTTACATATTTTCAAGTGAAAAATGTAATATATTTTTTACCCATTGTTATTTATAAAAAATCACACATTTTATCATGAAAAAACTTGGTTAATTTTTGATTTTATGGAAGAAATCATTCCTTTTAGTTTTAAAATATATTTAGTATTTTCCTAAAATAACGCTAAATTATTTTTTTATCTAACGTTTTGTTGAAAACTCTTTTTACATGATTTAACTTTACTGGGAAGAAATTTATACCTAAAATATAATTTCAATGTTCTTACCTGTTATTTCCTAGGATATAAATTTTTACAAATCATATTTCATGGCAAATACAAAAGAACTCTTCTTTCCAAAATTAAAAAAATTATCGTCTCACATTGTATTTTATGAGATATACGCCTTGTTCACCACTTATTCCTTCCATGTGGTGTATGTTATTCCATTTTTTATATCATATAAAGAGTATAATTATAATCATGATATTCTAAGGGACTATTATGTGTATGTTTCAAGGTGGTATGGGACATTTTGGAATGTTTAAGGATTATTTCCTCAAAAAAAATTCAGTGGTATCATTTAAATGTATCTTCTTCTATGTCGACATTATTATTGAATATTTTACTTAATTGAGTTGAATCTCATATGATATCATCTAAACTATTTCTTTGGGGGGTTATGATTATTTTGACTATGGATGTGCTGTCTTAAAACCATTCACTAATTTACTCTGTATGGTTAGTCATTATTCTTAATGTTCGGTGATTGTTGTTTAGATTTCACATATTACTTTCAATATGAATGTATACGTTGTTTATGTTTATACATGTTCATATGAGGAATGAATTTGAATTAGTAAGTGAGGGGTGGGGCCCATGATATACCCTCGATACATCGGTAGGTCTCATGAGACAAACTTTGGTCTTGGCATGAGGCCTTGACAAAATGGTTATTTATGGTCTTGGAACGAGGCCTTGATGGTATGGTTATGATGTCCCAAATTATGCATTCCCTTATTTTGAAAATATTAATTGAAATTTCATGTGTTTTTTTACCAGTAGAATATCCATGATTGTTCTTTATTTTGGAATTATTTATTCAACTCTTATTCCTACCATAATTATTTCAAGTTAATTTTTAAAGGAAAGTATTTTTAGCAATTCGACATGCCTAATGTTTTTGTTTATGATATATTTTTCTATATTTCATACCATTATTAAGAATATGAGCTTAATTATTTATTAAAATTCATTTTCTCAGCACATGAATTTTTTTATTATGAATGAGTGTCAGGGATAAACATTGAGTTGTGGATGTTCCCAATAAAACATATATGTTGTATCTCATTTCATGTTTTAATGTTGAACCTATGTATGTATCTTGTTTATTAAAAATACTAAACTACTCGATACTTTTAGATTTTATTCCTTGTAATCATACCATTGAAATAAAATAAGGCACCGACTCTAGGCAACTGGGATCGGGTCCTTATAATTAGTGGAGTAGTGTGTATGGGTTTCAGGTGGTTTCCCTTGGTTTTTTATGTAGATGGGTTATATTAATTTTTTTATAGAATAACTAATAATTATTGTGGTATTTTTCGGGTTTTTAAGGTGTGGACATGTAAGATATTCCACAAGATGATTATGCAGATAAATCAAGAACTATTTTATTCATTCTCACTATGTTCTGATTTATGTGGGTGAATTGTCACAACAACTGTGTATAATTTGTGTCAGTTTAAGGTTTCTATAAACAATGAGGATATTATTTTAAGAAAATGTTCTTTATGGTGGGATATAATAACTTATATTAATTTTACTATATTAATATTAAACACATTGGTAGAATAAAAATTAAAACACATTGAAAATTGATTGAAATTATCGAATGCAAAAATCTATAATGGGGATATACAATACATTTCAAAATAAAACTTTTTATTGGTATGTTATATTTCTTATTTATGGCCTTAAAATTTGGTTGTTATAATTTTTTGTAGTGGAAAACATAGATATAGAATAGGTGGAAAAAATTTATTCTAGAAGAACATCTACATAGATTTTTTTTGATGTTTTGTTTTTAGATAATGTATCTCAGATGGTTTCGGGATATCCAGGAACAAACATAATTATTTTGGTTAATTATTTTTTTTATTAGCTGCCAAAAACTATTTTTATTCTTAATATTTTATTGATGCATGATTCTAATATATATTTTTCCATAATTGATTCAAATATGTTTAGTATTTTTATCTATAGGCAACATCAGAATGAAATGAATCCTTAGTGTATATATATATATTTAAAAAGTTTTAAATATGGTGATAAAACTATATATTGAATATTAAGGTGTAAATATAATTAAATTAATAATGAAATATACTAATGTAAATATGTATATAAAGGATATATTTAAAAAATTAAATAATTCATTAATGTGTTTATGAATTTCACTTTTTATGAGCTTCAGTATTAATAAAATAAATCAAAGTATATTACTATAAAATTATGACGTTAACATGATATTCAATTAATTTAACAATTATTTATTTATTTGATTTTTATTTAGTAATAAAATATGGTACTTTAGAATGATACTTTCTAATAGAATATTTTTTCACTAAGCATTATAAATTTATTTAAAAGAAAATTCTATATATTTTTTAATGATAAATTTAAAAAATAAAAATAATTTTTTAATTCATAAAAAAATAATATCTCATGTTAATTTTGTATTTTTTTTATATATGGTTTTTTTTGAATATTTCAAAATACAATTCCTATAAATAACACCAATTTTAAGATGTTATGAGTATATAAGTATGAATTAAAAATTCAATAACCATTTTATAAGATAAAATATGATTTTATAAGTTTATTAACAATTATAAAAATTATGTTTTTTGGTTAAGAACCCTTATTTGAAATTTTATAACATCCGATATATTTTCCAAAAAAATTATATACATTTTACATTTAGTATTTTAAATTAATTTTCATCAATTTTATAAAATTAATATGAAAAAATTTATTTAAATTTTTGAATAATTTTCTCAAGTTATCTATTATGTATAATTTTATTTATATACATAATAAAAAAATTTCATTGGTAAAAACTACTTACATCTGAAAAATATTAAAAGTTGAAAATTTCTATTAACCAATGGAGAATGTCTGATATATGGTTATAAAATTTGTGTTAATGGGTGATTGTGGACTTTATTATATTTTTCTATTCATGTCTCCATCATCTCTTAACATTTGGACTAGTTTTATTGATAGTGACTCCTCACTAGTAAATTTGTTTTCTTAAATACAAAAATGCCATCCCTTTTTACTTATAATAGGGTAACTCATATCCTCATGTCCCCTCACAACAAAATCAACATAGTTTATAAAAAAATTGCATATTATTTTTTTAATACTCACATACTCACTCAATACATTCTAGTTTTTTCAAAATACCATCCCTCAAAGTCTTAGCATCCCTTGCAATGGAGATAATCCAAGAAGTGAGGTATAAATTTATAAAAACACCATTCAAATTTTGTTTGGTGTGTTCAAAAATTACTCCTATAAATTCATTACACTATATTAAAATAATATCATATATATCATCTTTATACTGCTATGTTATTATAATGATTTTAGAAGAATTAACAACTTTTACCTTTTGTATTAAGACAAATGAAATTGTCATTCGTGCATTGTGTAGGCTATTTCCTCAATAATGTATCATGATTAAGTTTTATTCATCACCATAGAAGGATGGTCATAATAGTTTATTTAATATATTAATATGATATATATTGAAAATTCTATATTCTAAAATGATAATCTATATTACTTCTTTCCCCAGTTCTTTGGAAAATAAAATATCATCATTTTATACATGTGGACTATCGCCACCATGGAATGATCTATTTCTATTAAAACATACCACCATTATGGATGGTTTTAGTTTATATTTTTTTGATTACATATGATATATATTAGTAAAATATTTCATTAAAATTGTTAATTATGTATAAAAAGCAGTGATCATTATACATATATCTGTTGATATTGGTAAATAACCTGAAACTAGTTCACCACATATCTACGAAATTTGACATTGAATACAATGAAATACATTTATGACATTATAGGTATTTATATAATATATATTAAAATACATTAAATGGTTTTAAAATGATTTTACATTAGTGGAGAAGGAATATTTACACCGCTTTAATGATCATATTTAATAATAGTTATGATTATTAACACCCAATGTTGAAAAAAAATTAAAACAATATAATGTATGAAAATAATTGTTATTAATGAAGTGTTGAATTGAAAATATATAAGAATAAATTTTTTAAGTAGGTAATTATTATTATTTTCTTTATGATACTATATTTTAAATAAATTTTTTGGAAATCAAGGGTAATGTTAAGGGGTTTGGTAATTACAACTACTTCCTTTTGTTTAAAATTATTTCTTTATGATTCCCTTTACCCTATGATCACTAATGTTTCCATTTAATAAAATATCCTATCTTATATAACAGTTAAAATAAAATTTATTATTAAAAAAATATTAATTTTACTATTTTCATCTGAATTTTTTAAGAAAACAATGGAGAATTTTGAAATAAGACTTTTGACTATCTCATTTACAAAAATGAATAAAAAATGGTGTTTCTTAAAAAATTAATTATTTGGTTTTATTTACCTCTATATATTCCAAATAATCAGTCTCCATTAGATATATGTATCATTTCTCATTCTCTATTTTTAATCAATTGCATGATTATTTTTTGGTGATCATGTTTTATGATTTCAATGAATTTAATTATTGTTCATGTAAAATTAAGAACATTTATTAAACAAAATTTTATTTTCTTATATTATTACCTTTTAAAAATCATACCCTTTTTATTTGAAGGTTTTTTGTAACACACTTTATTTCCATATGTTCTTTGTGATGTTCTTTTTTAAGGATTTATCAAGTGTTTGTCATAATTATCGATGAATAGTGATTGGTGTCTTACATATGTATCTAATATATTGGATAAAAGTTGATATTCCATGATATAAATATTTAGGAGTGCATTTGTTTCTCATAATAATGGGAATTGATAGTGTGGAAAATGAATATATTTTTTCCCTAAACATGTTTTTATTTAATATTTGAATGTAGTAACGGTTCTATGATTATTAGCATTATTATGTTATGTTCTCATTGATCATTTTTATTTACTCATTCATATATTCTGTAACTCTAATACATTTTACATAGTATATGTTCTATTAATTTTTGGGATTATTTTTCATATATATCTTTATTACACCCATGTTGATATCATATACTCACAAATGATACTCAATTACTATCACTTATATTCACTGTTATAGGGATTATGTACTAACCCCTTTATTATGTTTTCGTTTTTCCATGATATAAATATTGGAAAAGTATGATGTGTATTGAAGAGGTTTTTATGTGATGTATTTTAGGGAGAATTTGATGACGGGTTATGGATTAATTATTTTTATATATATTGAAGAAATTTCTAATTAATATAATGAATATGAATTATTTTTCTGAACATTTTATTCATAATATATAAAATTTAAACATATAATCTATTATGAATGTATTGATTTTTCATTAAGTTATATGGATGATATGTTCACATCTAATGGATTTTATAGTATTTATCAGATGATTAATTAGATAAAATTATATATAATGATTAAATTTGTTGGGGATAAATTGGTTGTTACAAATGTAATTAAATATTGATAAGTTAAGGATCTATAGTATTCAAAATGTATATATATAAATCATTATTTTTTTGAGGTAAAATAATTCGGATTGGTATTATATATAATTAGTAAAAATGTTATGGATATGATTAAGGGATAACATTTTGAAATTTTGGTAAAGTAGATATTCTATTGTTTTCTATGTAATAACATATCTATCTGGATATTACAAGAGTATACATCCTCTAGAACATATATACCTATGGGTAATATACTATAAAATAGTTCATTATCTATTACCTCAATCGTTTACAATCATATGAAAAAGAGGCCTAACTACTCACATGGTTTGAAACTCCTATGGGATATGATTTGATCAATAACATTCTTTTAATGAACCACATTGATGATTTATTTCCATATTACATCATGAGATTAGGTTATAAAGAAAATTAAATAAAATAGATTTAAATGAAAGTATCAATGGATGAAATGATGGTTTCATTATAGATTAATAATATTCCATAATAACATGATTATTTAGAAAGATTTTATTGGTTATTTACATAATAATTTTGTATTTAGTATTTGGTTGAAATATTATAATTAAAATAAAGTTGTGAGAGGTATTTTTTAGAAACCTCTATGTATTAAAATTTGATTATTTATCATAACTACATTGTTAAAATCATTTCATATTTCAATAATGATAGATATGGTTTGTACCATAAGTTAACCTATAACAGTGCGGATAATCTCATAATTGGAAATAATTCTTAATAATCATAGCTAGTTTCACTAGAGTGGGATTTATTATTGTTGGCATTATACTATATTGTAATAGTTATGTGAATAACATAAAAAACTATGTATTTTTTCTAATTTTTTTATTTAATGTATTGGAAGCATATAATTAATGGTATCAGTAACCAAAAAACATTATTTTAGGAAAATTATGTTTTTTAAAGATAAATAATGGAGAACACATGTTTGATTTATTGGAAAATCTTAGGATTAATCTTATCCTATTGTTGATATAATAAAAAGTTTATTTATTTTGGGAAATGAATTTTTAAAATTATTGATAAAAATAGATATTATTACATAGTAAATGAAAATGAAATCCATGTTATTTTTGGTAATTTTAATGTAATTTTTGGGATTATAATATATATATTTGTTAGTTTATGACATTATAGACATGTTATTAATACATTTATTTAATTATGATAATGAATTTTATATTGGAATATAAAATCATAGAGCAGATTATTTTCATAGATATTCAAATAATTTTGAGAGAGGTCTGTCATGGAAATTGTATGTTTAGGTAGCAGGATCACTAGGTAACATTATTATATAAATGGATATTGTTTTTTATGAAATTAAATAACTTGATATAAAAAAATATTATAAGTTAGATTTCATATTATAGGTCAGATCCCACAAGATAAATATGTTGAGAATAACTTCACCCAAATTTAGTGGATACAAATTATAAAAACAATGTGGAAACTATTTATTTAATGGCTGGGGAGGAATGTAGTGAGGTAATATTTTAATTTATGGTTTATTCTAATTAAGTCAACTATGGTTGATAGCATTTACAACAAGAAACTCCAAACTAAATCAAAACCAAAAAATATATATTAATTATTAAGGATGGACATAAAAACTAGAGTAATAATTAGTTGGTATGAAAACGAGTATCTGAAATAAGAAATATAGTTATATATAGTTATATATAAGGTTCATTTAAAAGAATAATTATTTCATTTATGTGTCTAGGAATAAAAATTTTTATATGATTATCATTTTATATAATTAAAAAAACTAAATTATTATTAAATTAGAGTTTCAATAAAATATAATTTTATTGATTAATTGAATCATTATCATTATTTTATATAATAAGGAAAAATAATTTATTGAAAATAATTTATTTTAAGAACACATTCCTTCCCAGCACATTACATTGTCAATTTCGAGTTTTGGAGGTGTTTCAAAGGAGGATTGAGGAGGTTCTATGGGGGTTAGTGGTGTATCATAGTTGTAGTCGAAAATTCACATTAAGAAAGGGGAACATTACCAAAATAGGTGATTCAAGGTTTGTATAGATTTCCAGTTTCATGAATTATATTAATTTGAGGGTGAACTATTGTAATTGAATCATACCATGAAATTAACTCACAATGTGTAATCAAATAATGGTTTATGTTAATTTAATTTAAGTTGAAATTGGTTTTCAGAAATTTCCGTAGAATTCACATTGTAAATTATCTTCACAATTTTGATGGGGAGATATTCTATGTTTTAACTTATTTTTTTTAATGAACCACTATTCATTGAACCTCTATTCTCCCTTTCATTTTGGTAGAGCCCTAGGAAATTATGTGGGCTCTTCCATCCCTTCATACATTATCCTGATCTATTATTTACTATGTAAACTCATTATCAGTCAATGGTAATTCTTTGTCTTCTTCATAGATATTTTTTCTATTATTCTCAATGGGATATACAATGGTGTTATTGTTATGGTTTGGGTTGTGATTTGGGATGTGATTTTTATAACCCTTGGTGATGTGTAGTTTAATTTGTGGATTTTGTGTATAATTGTTTTTTTCAAGTATTTCATCTTCCCTAAGTGGTGTAAAGTGATATCAGAAGGCTACTTCATTTTTAGGAATCCATCATTTCATACTTTTTTTCATCATATGTGAGTGGTTGACTCTTATTTATATATTAGGATGGTGTGTGATATACTAATCATGATAAAATAATTGTTTAATTGAAACTAATGTTTAAAGTTGAATGATTCACATGTATTAAGTTAATTGATACTATTATGATTTTATTTTGTACATTCAGAATGCCTTGCTAAAAATTCTAGTTTTGGGGGTTTAGCTTTTCGAATCTTGAATGTGTGGTAGAACACTTTTAGGTTGTGATTTTTTCGAATCACAATAAATTAATAAAAATTGGATAACCACGTTTATTTCTCTAATATAATTTATCCCACATGATTTATGACTTTTTTGATAGTACACATAAAATAATTTCAAATTTAATGAAATAGCCTTTTTAAAATTAGTAAAATGATATTTTATGTGTTGTGGTCTGTTTGGCCATTATTTTTGGGTGATGACATGCTGGTTTTTTTGCTATGCTTTTTGGGAAGTGCGGTGATGGTATATTTTTCCATTATTTTATGGATTTGAGGTGATGGTTTTTTTTATTCTTTTTTGGTGGTGAGGTGATGGTTTGTTTATCCACACATTTTGGGCTGAAAGGTAGTGATTTTTTTGGCTATCCTTCTAGTGTGGAGAGGTGATGGTTTGTTTGGATGTGATTTTTGGGAAGAGATGTGATGGTTTTTTGGGTGTGATTTTGGGACAGTGACATATTGGTTTGTTTAGACATGAATTTTAGGTGGTGTGGGGATTATTTGACAGGGATTATGAGATACTAGTGAGAATGGTGGTGTCTTCTAGAATCTCAGGTAGTGATGGAGTAATTATTTAATAATGAATGAAAATGTTGTGGTTTGGTTATGTTAATGGAATGGAAATGAATAATGAACAAATAAATGGTGAGTTATGTTTTTAAATTCATTTATTGGTAAATGTTTAGATTAATGTTCTAGATAATAGGAAAGAAGGGAAGTGTGAAATGAGGCTTATGGAATGTGTGGTGTAATAAATGTAGATGTGGTATAAAAAGTGGTAGTGTTTTTATTTTTTTAGTGTTTTATTGTAAACCTATATGTTCATAATGTGTGTGGATTATATATATATATATATATAATGGAATATTACTTGAGATTAATATAGACCCACCCCCATCCACATAGATCTCTATGTGTCAATACCTATATTTTCACAAGGGGTGTTTTCACAAATAATCCAATGATGAGTATTGGTGGATTGCTACCATGTCTTTCTTTCTCTCTCTTCATGGTTGGTAGATATACACATGTTGTGATGGCCAGAGGTATATTGTAACATCTCGAACCTAGAAACCACCCAACAGTGCTCTGAGTCTTGTAGGCCACATGGCCTCAAGCGCATCTCAAAAAATTCAAGAGGCTACCGACATGCAGAGAGGCCCTAGGTACGATATTGGAGAGACTATTCCCTAATTAGTGGAATGTATCACATTGGAAAAAATAACTAATCTATAGAGGAACCAGGAATACCATACAATAGTAGTAAATAGTTAAAGACTGGTAGTATATATAACCAAAAGTCATATCATGCACAAGATGATGTAACATATCACATGTTCTAGAAAACATCCAAAATATTGTACACTACAGTCATTTACCATACAAGTACTACAATTAAAAACTAGGCAAAAGGAATATCAGGAGCATCACAAGATTTGTCTTGGTCCCACGCTCTCCTACTCCTAATAATCATATCAAGTAGTTGTACAATGGTTATTTCACTTATTAACACATGAAATTATATAATCTGTTTGTTCCCAATGCATGACCCAAACAGGTAGTGAGACTAAATCCTAGTAGGGAACCACCAAATCTATATTCTAATATGTTAGTGAATATATATAACAGGAAGCGTACAGAATTGAATGCAGTAATATAGGAGTAACTCAAAGGTAAATAGTCATACAATCACCTGTTCCCATTTCCATTCCATTTCATTTTATTAATAGTTAAATTAAACTTAATTTAATAGGTCTCTAGATCTGTCCTGATCTCAACATCAACCTTTTAGTAGTAAACATAACATATTCCTCAGAAGGACATCTAAACATGATGAAATAATGATCAAATCTAATCTTGTGCATTGGCTTCGTAGACGCATCATAAATCATATCAATATACAATATAACGTGATCTCATCTATGAGATTACTAATATGGAATTCAAGTATCATCCTAGGGGAAAATCCATCAACACTCTATAAAGTACGTCCTTGAAAACCACACAAGAGCCCGTAATCACTCTAGGTTTGGTAAGTTAATGTCAACTGATCTCTTCTTCGGAGATCCTATAGGTAGCTCCAAGTATCACTCATGATATATCCATGCCTCTTGAGACCATCCATGGCTTCCTATAAGGATCCATGATTCACTTATATTTTAGTTCATAACCTCTATGATCTCGTCCATGGAGTCCATGGTTCACTCATAGAATAATTATAATAGAACCCTTCAAGCCTGTCCAAGGCATTATATATTTAATCCAAGGTTCACTCAAGGAACAAGGTATGTTAGTCACATGATCCCATCCATTGAATTATAATCTATGTCTGTGGTTCACCCAAGGCTAATTATGATTTCATCATAACAGGTTCATGTAAACAATTCATTAGACATGTTAGGTTCATCACCAATAGCATCCAACAAACATCTCTCCACTAAGGTGTGTCTCAACTAAGACAAACCTCTCTGGATTTTCCTAACCAAACTCCCATCATAATAATTCATATTACATGACTATCATGTAATCTAAACCATTACAAGTCCTTAACATAACCTAACTAATGTGTCTTGGTTCACAATTGGATAAAAACATTCCATACATTCTTAAACAAACATAGTTATAATATGGGGTATGGGGAAAATCACTAATCTCAAACCCTTAGTCAATTCAATTATAAATTATCATGATTGAAATTCAATTCAATAACCAAATCAATTTTTGAAAACCCAATAATGGGAATCAAATTCATGACCCATAGGCATCCTAGTCCAAATGGCCATAACAGGTCATCCAAGGGAACTCATCTATGGGGTGGCCTCTATTCCAGGTATACAACTGAATACATGTTTTTAATAACCTAATTAATTACCTAAACAAAAATTAGAAACATAAGGTTCAATTTATAATTCAAGGAGACACCCCAAAATGGGTGTGCGACACCCCGACATATATAAACAGCTCGTAAATTAGAGAATGGAATAAGACCACCAACCATAGACTCCTAATAGATAACTTGTCCAATATCAAGGATTGATTCTCCCTGATTTGGGAGAAATATAAAGAACTGATGAAGAATATTATATTTGGTCATAGGAGTCTAAATCCAAATAGTACAATCGATATCCCAAATAATCAATAAATTCTAAAATGGAATCAAGTTATTACAATTTAGGATCCAAGGAGACTAACGACACTCGATTCAAAGTTTAGACAGTTCGTAGATTTGGAAACAAGGATTAGTCTAAAGTGGGCGCTTATCCTAAGGGGAGGATATTTTCTATTTGATGAAAACCAAAAAAAAGGGTTAATATGTAATTTTTTATTAAAAAAAATATTAAAAATCCAACAAACTAGGGATTACATGGTTTATCTACTTGGTTTGAAAAACTATTTTGAAACCATGTACGACTTCCTATAAGAGACAGGGGTACTCACATGGTTACTCCACATGGTATGTCTAACCATGCAGTAATCATAATGAAGTCTCTGTCAAGAGTTTAATGTTTTTTATAATTTCTGAACTATTTCCTGATACAATGCGGAATCTACCACCTCCACTACCCCCCTCTCAGATAGTTTCATTAACTGTGTGACCTACCCCAATATAGTTTCTCCAAATCGTTCGACAATCTAAAAACTCTCCAAGAGTTGGTTCCAAGATTCCAATGATCACTAGACACCCCTAACCCTCCTATGAGCTCAACATGTATCATCATAAGGTCATAATAAAGAATTTAAACAAGTAAAAGATAAAAAACCCATGATCTGTACCTCAAAGAAGAACCGAGTTCTTAAAAACTTCCCCCCTTAATGAAATTCTTCCCTAGATTTCCCTTCTAGGGGTGGTGATGTTATATCTATGACTAACTCAGGCCATTGTGATCGAACATCATCCTCCCTCTCCCAGGTCTTATCCTATACTCATTCGTGCTGGCATCGAACCCATACTAATGGGACATATTGACTATGGAGAACCTTTTTTTGACAATCCACAATTCATATAGTATTCTCCTCAAGGGATGCATCTGCCTAAAACTCAACCTCCCCAAGTCGAAAAGCATGAGACTAGACTAAATAGTAACTATGAAACTAAGAAACGTGGAAGACATCGTGCGTAGCCCTGTACCTCTAAGGTTACTTCAACTGATATGCAACGATCCTGACCATTTCTCAAATCTCAAAAGGCCTGAAGTATCTCATCAAAATATTACCCTGTCTTTTGATCCCATTATGTCCCAACCTCAGTGCAACACATATGAAAACCCAATCCCAAACCTCGAACTCCAAAGTTTGTCTGTGGAGATCGGCATACGATGTCTAACGAGACTACATCATATCCATTATCTTCTAAATCAATTGAACCTTCTCAGTGGTCCCCTGGACAAGACGAGGTCCCAACATAGATGCATCAACTACCTCCAACCAATACATGGGTGATTGGTATGGCCTACCATACAAATCCTCATAGGGATCTATTTGAATAGTATCCTAGAATCAATTATTATAAGAGAACTCCCCCGGGGTTATATGCCTCTCCAAAGAACTCCCAAAATCTTGGATGCTTTCCAGAAGAATGTTCTCAAGAACATGAACTGTTCCCTCTTACTGGCCATCTATTTAAGGGTGGTAAGATGTTCTCATAAGCACCTATGTAACCGGTTCCCTTTGTATCCATTTCCAAGAATAAGAAGTAAAACTGGAATCCCTATCTGAAATGATATAATATGGGAACCCATTCAAATGCACAATCTCACAGATGTACAATCCCCCAAAATCATCAACACTGAACTTTTCCTTGATTCGCATGAAATGTGAATCCTTTATGAGCGTATCCATAATAAAAAAAATGCATCATTACTTCTAGGTGATCTCGTTATACTCATCATGAAATCCATTGTGAAATCATTCCATTTTAACTTAGTAATGGGTTGCTGCTGCAAAATTCCGACCGGTCGCTAGTGTTACGCCTTCACCCTCTGATAGGTGGAAAACCTCGTGACAAAAACAGTTACATATCTCTTCCTATATGGCCACCAATACTGAGGATGAAAATCCCAATACATCTTGGTGACAATAGGATTTACTTCCCATATATGAACATTAAAATTCCACAATAGATCGTCACACATGTCTACTGAAACCCATATGAAACAATATAAATACCGAACCTCATCCTCACATATGGTCTATCCAGGAGGAGGGTCCTCACCTACTACCCCCCCCCCCCCCAATAGAACTAGGTCTTCATAATCAGATAGATTCCCCATCCTTACTCTATACATTATGGTAGAGGTAACATCTAAATATGAGATAAATTTCTTCCTCTTACTGTCATCCACCTCCAAATGCATCTCAAATAACAATGTTGTAAGCTACAACTTGTTATTTTCCTAATACACTACCTATAAATACATCCTCCATCTCAAATCATCTTCCAAAACAATGACTTTATAAGGAATATAAACAAGAATAATGTTGAAAGACATAAGAAATTTCAACCACCTTTATTGCCTCATTTTCAAATCATGGTGATTAATAACATACTTGAAGCTTTTATGGTCAGTGTACACCAAAAAATTCTATCCTAGTAAATAATGTATCCCACAACATAAAGCATGAACAACCATAGCTAACTTGAGATCATGAATCCAGTAATTCTTTTCATGTGACCTCAAATGTCGAGACCCATACATGATGACTTGATCCTCTTATATAATAACTATTCTAGTAAAAATACCTGATACATCAAAATACATAGTGTAACTCCTTTCTGGGTGTGGAAAAATCATTATCGATGTAGAATTCAATCACACTTTTATCTCCTAAAAGGTTGTCTCGTAGGAATCTGGCCAATCATACATTACACCCTCTTTAGTAAAGATCATAAACGACACTTCTAGACACAAGAAGTCATGTATGAATCACTTTTATTATCTCTCCATCCCTATGAAACTCTGAAACTCAAAGACGTTCTTAGGATACTTCATGGGCAATACTACTATCACCTTCTCTGGGTCCACTAATACTCTTGCATCCAAGATGTTGTGACCCAATAAGTGAATCAAATATATTAAAAAGTGGAACTTTTTTAGCATAAAATATTGTTGATTCTCCCTTAGGGTAATCAAAATGATCTCAATTTGTGTGTCATGGTTGGGGTGATTATGATAATACACCAAGATATCAACCTCAAAAACCCTGAAAAACGATTCAAGATAAGTATGGAACACATGGTTCATCAATTCCATGAAAACCATTGGAGCATTCGTGATACCAAATGGAAGAAAAAGATACACATACAGACCATACATTCTCTAAAAGGCTGTGTGAGGTACGCCTGATGAGATAACACACACATGATGATAATCGGATATCAGGTCGATCTTTTAGAAAACATGAGCTCCATGGATCTGGCTCAAGAGATCATCTATTATCTGTAGATGATGATAGTTTTTAACCATCGAATGGTTCAATTTCCAATAATCCACACATATCCTAAGGGTTTCATCTGCATTTTTCCAAAAAAGGACTAGGTAACCCCACAGAGATGTACTGGGTCAGATGAAACACTTAGCTTCCAAGCCCTCTAGCTACATATTGAGCTCTTGCAGCTCTATCATATCCATTCAATATAGAGGAATGGATACTAGTGCAAATCCTAGTACTAGCTTAGTAGAGAACTCCACCTCTCTCACCTGAGGTAAACCTAAGAATTCACTTGGGAAAACATCACTAAAATTATCAACTACTAGAGGGAAATAAATTTGACATGTCTCTGGTCATCTAGATACAAACCAATTATCTGGGTGGTCATCCTGCCAAACCCATCATGCTCAGGTCCAGCTCGACTCACTTAGACATCCCATTCACCCTTTTATATAAATGATCCACCCTATGGTGATGTAAAACATACCTAAGATGATATAAATCAACAAAAGATCAAAAGGGAACAACCACTCAATCCTAATAATGATGTCAAATCCAGTCATCTTTAATTCATAGAGTCACCATACGAAGTGACACCACTGATATGAAGGGGGAACTACTTGAACTAAAGAAAAACTTCATTTATAATCTATAATATAGTCCCTAGCGTCATTACATCATTAGAAGTAAAAATGAACAGCCCAAGGATCTCCACAATGGGGATAAATATTAAACTATGAGAATACTATGTAAGTCTATAAGCTAAAACAATTGTACAAGAATAGTACCTATAACTATAGAAGGTCTAAGATTATGATCCTCCTGGGTATGTTTCCCTACATAATTATGTTCTATACCACGTCCCTATGACATTTCCAAAATACCTGGAGCTGATTCACCCTACTATCTCAAATAACCTGGGATTTGGCTACAATGTCCACGAAGACCACCTAATCCTGAGAGACTGATGTGTTCCAGTTCCCTACTGGTGAGATGTTTTAGACCCTACACTTACACATGGTGACGGTGTGGAACCTCTCTCACTAGATACTGGTAGAAACATTATATAAAAACCTTGAAGACGGCCCATTTTTTCGTAATCTCATCACTCAACTAGGTCATATAGACAATGTGGCCTCTTATGACCTAGCCTGCTACATCGATATCACCCTACTTAGCTACCTAAAGCAACGTTTTGAATTCTAGTATCACCATGATAAATCTCCAAACTACGCTTCAAATGAATGGTTGATACATTACTTGATCTATGTGTTGAACTGTCTTGGCTCAAACCTCCGAACTCCCTCAATTTACATTATGTGACAAGCACCTGATTCATGATCAAAGAAATAGAATTCAACCTGAAGAAGTTCACCAACAATATGATGTCATACCTAAGATCATCCCCAACCCACCTAGGTGTTGATGAATCATCACCCATTCGAATTGGTTAGAATAATTGGAACATAGTAAAATGGGTTGAGTAGTCCGTCACTAATAGACCCCCCTAATCTAGATGTATAATCTTTTGAGCCTCATTATCCATCAGAATCTTGGGATAGTAATAGTCATATAATACTGTCTGAAAGTCTCCCCATCGTATATCTCAATGACTCCCTGCATGAGTAATCACATCCAACTATCTCTAGGAGGAATCACACATCATATGCATGATGAGATTTATCATCCCTTAAAGTGGTTTCTCTATATTCCCTAAGATCAAAAAAATAGCATCTATCCATGACTCCAAATCCTATGGTCGTCCATCCCTTGAGAATGTGGTAATTTGTTGCTGTTAGAACACCCGCATCATCTCAACCCTAGATGTGGTAGGATATGGTTCTTCTTGGAAGGTTTAACTAAACCTAATAAAGCCTTCACAGAGCAATACATCAGTACATGTGCCTGGTATAACAATTGGTGTCGTGACTAGCAACAATATAGGGTCCTATAGTATTCCATGACCTACCACCTATAGGGTATGATCATCACCACCCTCATAGTATATAGATATAGTTCATCATATTGGAATGACACTACAATGTTAACCATACACCATTGTTCAATATCAGTCTCAAGGATGAAGCTCAAAAGTCAAGAAAAA
This sequence comes from Viscum album, assembly GCA_963277665.1. Taxonomy (NCBI): domain Eukaryota; kingdom Viridiplantae; phylum Streptophyta; class Magnoliopsida; order Santalales; family Viscaceae; genus Viscum; species Viscum album. The sequence goes on from OY728161.1 coordinate 1,191,033,732, forward strand.
ACATGATAGGTCCAAACCTTACTCTAACTCTTACCCCTCTTCCTTCCCCATGGTCTAGGTTTAGGTGTAAAACAGTTTAGGAGGCTCCTAAAATTCCTTCTACTAAGGTCGGGTCTGGAAAAGTTCTCTACCAAATCAATTTCAATATAGCATTCTTTCTAAAATCATTTTGAATTTAACTGAGATCACATTTGTATCCTGAATTGACACTCATTTTGAAGTTATCAAATTCCCTTCTCGAAGGGTATCCCAATGGTATGCCGAATTCTAATCAATGGGGCCCATACTCCCTACAAATCAAATCTTGGCATCCATGTATATGACATAGTAGGCGAGTTCAATATAGATCCAAAACATTACCCAAAAAATTTGGATCAAAGTGGGACCATACACCTTAGGGACCAAATCTTGGAATCCATCCAATTTAAACCATATCATGTACCAATAAACCTATCACAACAGCAATAATATCTATCATGGTACCTATAACAATAGCATGCAATCAGTAATTCTCCTAGAAGTAATTGAAAGAATACATGGAATTTAAATCTAATAAGTGAATATATGATGCAAGAGATTGAATTCCCTCATATAATCATGTTTCAATAGTATAGAACCACAATATTATCAATAACAATAGCACAGTACAATTGTATCACCCAATAGTGATATCTAATCAACTACAATAGATCCAAATCCAAAATTCATCATTCAATTTGAGAAAATTTTTCTTTTCCCTATATGCGGGGTAACTACTCCTATGAACAACTAATTACCAAATACCAATTCATTTCTACCTCATTCTATTATCTCTAAATAGTAAATAAAACCATAAAAGTAAATTCCTCTGATAGCTATTTGTAACATCTCATACCCAGAAGCCAACCCGCAGTGCTCCGAGTCTAATTGTCTCCAAGAGCATCTCCCTAAATTCTAGAGGCTTATAACTAGGAGTGAGGGCCTAGGTTTGATATTGGGGAGACTATTCCCTCATTAACATAGTGAAACACAGTGGAAATAATAACAAACCAATAGAAGAAGCACGAATACCATACAACAATAGTAATCAATGGAAGACTAATAGTATATATAACCAAAAGCTATATCATGTACAAGATGATGTTACTTATTTCTTGTTCTATAAAAGAGCCCAAATACGTCACAATGCTATTATTTAAAATAAAAGTAATAAATTTACGAAACTGGAAAAAGGAATCTAAGAAGAATCACAAGCCTCATCTTGGTCCCATACTCTTTTACTCTTAAGAATAATTTCAAGAACTTATACGAGATCACTTTCCCTTATCGACACCTGAAATAAAATAATCTATTTGGGCCCAATGAATGACCCAAATAGGGTGTTGGACTAAATACCAATAGGAAACCACCCAAGGTTTATGCCAATATGTTAGTGAATATATATAACAGGCAGTGTACAAAACTGAAAGCAGTAATCTAGGAAGCATTGAAAAGAAAATAGTTCTACAAGCACTGATTTCCATTTCCCTTACATTTCATTTAGTTAAAAATTAAATTATATTTAATTCCATAATTCTCAAGATTCAATCTATGACAGACATACCTTTTCTAGTAGTAAGAACATCAGATGCCTCAGAAATACATCTAGGTAAGAAGAAGTAATGACTGAATCCATGATTGTTCATTGGCTTGGACGATGCATCATAAACCACATTAGTTTACAATATAAACCAAGACAATAATTTAAATTCCTAAGATGGGATTCAAGTATCCATCCAAGTGAAAATATACTAACACCCTTCATTTCAGTCCCGATAATTTGAAAAGGATCTGGATATCATTCTAGGTGTGGTAAGTCCTTCTCAACTGATCCCTTCTTTGGCAGTCCTATAGGGATACTCACATATCACTCAGGGTATATCCAGGACTCTTGAGTCTATCCATGTAATCCTAGAAGGATCCATGATTCATTAATCTTATAGTTCATAGGATTTATGAGCCAGTCCATGGAATCCATGTCTCACTTATGGATTAATTATAGAAAACCCCTTAGAACCCATCCAATGCATTCTAAGTTGAATCCAAGGATAACTTAAGGAACATGGTATATTAGTCACATGATCTAATACATGGCATTCTAATCAGATTCCATGGTTCTGCCAAGGCTAATTACCATTTCATCATAACATTTTGAAGTACCAAATCATGAGACATGCTCGGGTGATCACCGAAAGCATCAAACATACATCCCGCCACTAATGTATTTATTAACTAGGACCGACCTATATGGTTTTTCCTAAGATTAATCACAAGGGAATAATTCATATAACAAGAATATAATGTAATATAAACCATTACATGTCTATAACATAACCTCAATCACATGGGAAGATTCACAATTTGAGCAAAACATTCCACACATGCTTAAACAATAATAGGCATAACATGGGGCATGGGGAAAATCACTAATAAAATCGATTTTTAAAAAAATCCATTTTTAATAACCCATGAATTGGAAGAAAAGGAATGCCTCATAGGAATCCTATTCCAAACAACCATAACATTTCATCCAAGGGAACTCTCCCATGGGGTGGCCCCTATTCCAAGTATACAACTGAATACATGATTTGAAACACCTAATTAATTACCTAAATAACTTTAAGAAATAATAATTTTAATATATAATTCAAGGAGACAACCCAAAAATGGGAACCTAACCCCATGACAAATATAAACAGGATGAAAATTAGGGAAGAGCACAAGACAACCTACCTTTGACTCATTATAGACATCTCATCTAGTATGAATCATTGATTCTATCTAGTTTGGTAGAAATATGAAGATGGGAAAAATAAAGGAATATTAAGATATATGAGCCTAAATCCAAATAGCACAATCTATATCTATAATAATTGAGAAAGTCTAAAAAATAATTGATCCATTACTATTGGAGATCTAAGAAGACAGACATTGCTCGATTTTAAGGTCGGACAGAGTGTAGATTTTAAAACCATGTTTAGTCGAAGGTGAGAGATTTTCCCATGGGGGAGGATATTTTTAGATTGAAGAAAATCCAAAAAGGGTTAATATAAGATGATTAATTTAAAACAAAAATATTATAAATCCTACATAGTAGGGCTCACACATCTTATCCTCATAGTTTGACAAACTATGCGAAAACTGTGTATGGGTTCCTTTAAGAGGTAGTGGACCTTATACAATTACTCTGAAGAAAATGTCTAACCAAACTGTAACATTATGAAACTCTCTATCATGGGTATACATTTTTCTCAAACTTTTTTCTGATTCATGTGACTTCTACTATGTGGTTTCCTGAAACCGTGCAGAATATACTACCTCCACTACCCCCCCCCCTACACAATTTGATTAACCAAGTGTCCTACCCTACACGGTATCTTATAACCGTGAAATAAGCCTAATACTATCCAAGAGTTGGGTTTTAGGATTCAAATGAGCCAAAAACACCTTTATTCCTTATGTATCTTCAATTTATGTCATCTTAAGGTAATAGTTAATCATTTAATCTAGGAAAACATGGAAACCACACGATCCATACCTCAAAAAAGAACCAGGTTCTTACATCTATAAGAGAACTAAGTGATGTCCTTGGAGTCTTCGGGTGAGATGTGATATGATCATGCCTTAGGGTGGTTTATTAGTTGTCGTTTGGTGAGATGTGATATCATTATTGTATGGTGTGTCATAGGGTGGAGGTCATTTGTTGTAGAAGGGGAGAACAATGTTGATTTACATTATATTAAAGATACCAAACGACATTGTTTATGGATGTGTCTATGATGGTTTGGACAATGTGCCTTCAGGTGAAATGATATGTGACCCTGTTATGGGGTGGTTTAATTGGTTTATGTGGGAGTGATTTGATGTGACCATGTGGTGGGTCAGTGGTATATATTATTGGGAAGAAATCAGAGAACTGGGTTTTACACTATTATGGTGTGAGAGGAAAATCGTTGGGAAAGATGTGAAGGGTAAAATTTAATAATAGTATTCTAATTGTATTGTTATACATGGAATTAATTTCTTGGAGACTATCCCTTAGTGAGATTTGGATGGATAACTAACATGTTTTGGAGTTGTTGGTTCTCCTATTTTCTCATGGGTGCTTTGGTATGCTTAATTCACATTTGCACAAGAGTTATTTGTTTTCATGCAGAGTATAATTGTATTCTAACCCTTTGTATATAAACTAAAATTTATGTTTCCAAGAGGAATATATGGATCATTCTGGATAATACTATCTCTAACCTTTTTTCAATTCTCCATGTTTATCCATTAAAATATCTTTTGGTTATTTAATTTTGGCTACTTTTATCTGTATCATTTTTATTTATCCATGCATTAAATAATGGTTTTGGTTTCTTTTTATATTATATCATTGGGTTAGTTGTGAATGATTAATATTATCTCATGATCATATATTATTGTAGAGGGAAATTCCTAACATTTTATGATATTTTTATACACTCAATGATGGATTTTGTGGGTAGTAATAGTGAGGATTTCATGGTTTCGTATGGAAATATTGGTAGTTGACCATGGTATGTGACAAATTTTAGGGAGATAATTAAGAAGATATGATATTAAGACCCTCATGCTCTAGTGCATGGATTCTTTGCTTATTGAAAGACCAATTGATGTGGACCTATTTTTAGTGTAGAGAGAAAGGAGAGGAAAATGAATCATGATGAATTTTGTCCATATTCTATATTTGTTGTTTTGGGGAAGTAAAAATTTATAAAGTGAACTAAAATGAATCTAAAGATTATTCCATACAACCGGGCTTAGAAAATAATTTTTTTTAATTATTATCCTTGGATCATGGATTTCAAATTCTGTTCTCTTTTCCTATTGATGTTTAGTAGGATAAATTATTTTAACATAGGTTGGTTGATGTGGTAGGTGAGGATGAGACTTGGCAGAGTTTGGTTCATGTATTTTAGTGGAATGATTTGGGAATGTATGAGGGAAGTGTTTTAAATGCAGAGGTAAATAACTAGATTGAAGATATTAATATAACATTTCATTTGATCTAGCCCCTAGATGAATTTTTAGACTCATTGGCTATTAGTCATATGTGGGGAGCTATGTTCCAATGGTGGATGTTATATATAGGTGAGTGGAATGAGGAAGATGTTTTTTAGGTTGACATTTAGAAAGAGATATGTGAAGAGTTCCTATTGTTAACCATGATGGAAGTGAAGTAGTATGATATTCATTCTCTTCGGTTGGGTAGTTTGTTATTTAGGGATATGGTAATATTTTTCAAGTTAAATTACTGTTTTTACCTGTAATATTTTCCATAGGAGGAGCCTTGTGTTCGATGTCTTGAGGAGGTAGTTCATCTTTCTATCAAGTATGCATTTACTAATTTTATATTCCCAATATATCCTGAGGTTTAGAAGAAGGTGTACATGATAAAGTGGATACAATCATTGGGTGGTTTACCAAGAGAGGGGAATCTATAGGGTTACTTGATGAGAATGGTTATCAATGGAAGGTCTTAGCCACTATGACATTCAATGATTCAACTAGCGAGGAGTCTACCTCAGCAACATCTCTTATAAATTTCCGAGGAAATTGGTTCTCAGGAATTTCATAGAGAAATAAGTCCACTGTGTATTTTTATTTGGGTTAATGGAAAAAGTTGAATCTATTTTTATTTTTATTGGTGTTTAGATTACTGTAGGAAGACATGTTCAATGCTTGCCTTAGTATGAGTTTTCGGTGAGATCGTTTTAGAAGTAGGGGAAGTAGGATTATGCCCTATTGAGGGAAGATAAAGTGGGTATAGTCAGACTTTAGGATGTTCCTTGTGTTTTGGGACCTCTACTTGATAATGGTTATGGAGGTGTCCATAAGTGTAGAGGTAAAGGAGATGAGTGAGTCCAGTTGAATGTAGTGGTGTAAGGAGTGTTTGAATGGAAAAAGATAATTCGAGGCACACTCAGCTTTTTGTCTACCCTTTTTCTGCATTGTTTAATTCATGGTCTTCAAACTCCTTTTGTCACCTTCTATAGTCCATTATCCAGGACTATAGTTAGAAGGGAATCATAAAAAACTAGTATTGAATATTCTAGTTGATGGAATGACTAGCTTGTTCAATGTGTTTCATGGTTGTTGGCTAATTATATCGCATCATCCATCCCATAAGATAATATTCTTACTACAGAAGAAACCATATGATTTCATCATAGGAATTGTGTTTTTGTATTATATATGGGATTTTATAGGATACATATAGAAGATATTTTTCTTCTCAGATGTGGATAGCCATCGAGTGGTTTCGGTTTGTGATCTGTGTTTTCATATCAGTAATCGACATATGGATCCCATGTATTCTTTTATGCTTGTGTTTTCTATGGACTTAACAGAGTCTAGGATGGTGGCAGTTCCTAAAGTTATGGGGGGTCATAATGTTTTTTCTGAGGAGTTTTTGACAATACCTCCTTGACATGATATTGAATTTAGGGTAGACTTGAAGGCTAGTGATTTGAAGATCATTATGGATCATTATTAGATTAAACCATCTGAGTTGGGGGAGTTAATGATTTATATTGATGATCTAATGTAGAATGGTTATATGCAGCCATGTGACTCACCGTGGGGTGAACTAGTGTTTTTTACAAAGTGGGAGGATAGTATTCTGAGGATGTGTATCGGCAACATGATGTTGAATCAGGTGATTATGAAGAACCATTACAATACTTAATGGATATATGATCATTTAGACATGTTGATATGACCACATTGTTTTTCTATGATTAATTTTTGGTTTGGATGTCCCTAGTTAAAGGAGAGAGATGTAGATATCATGAAGACATCATTCATATGTAGGTATGGGTACTTTTCATTTTTATTACTGTATTCTGGAGTCTCAAATCCACATGTTATGTTTATGGGAATCATGAACTCAGTGTTTTTTGAATTCCCTGACCTGTTCATTGTCATGGTGATCAATGAAATATTGATATACAAGAAGATAGATATGAAGCATGAAAGTCATTTCAATGCTATCTTACTATTTATTCAATGAGAACAGTTTTATGGAAAGTTTTACAAGTATATATCATTCCCAAAACAATATAATTTCTTCTAGAATAGAGTGTCGTAGTGGGGTATGGCAGCAGACTCATTTAAAAGATGATGGGGTTGTTTTATATGTAGCAACCAGTAATGTGGTTGAGTTCTGTAATTTTCTTCTCTAATAGGGTTTTATTGGTGGGTTTTAACAAATTTAATTGAACATTTATCCTAAATTAAAATTTTTATTAAGAAGAAATATAATTTTTTTAATACTAATCAATTCTAGTGAGCATTTGGTTTCCAAATGGGATTTTAGTTAGTGCACTAGTGCATCAGTTACCTATGGAGGGTGTGATGTTTGAAGTGTTTTGTGATGATTCCCATCTAGTCATCAGATGAATGTTAATTTAGAATAGAGAAGTGATATATTTTGGGAATATATAATTTTATAGTTACAATAAAAACTATTCCACCCTTGATGTAGAGCTATTAGTGGGTTTTTATGAATTTGTGGCAGAATTACCTCATTGGGGAGGGATTTGTTGTCATCACAAATTTTACCATTTTGAGGTATATCATTTTTTGTATGATATAAATTTATAGGTGTTTAGGTGGATGGATAATAATTAAGACTTTGATTTTGAGATATCCTAATACTTATGAAATAGGAATCTTTTTCCAATTCATCAGGAATTATTTAATGGATGTATGTAGTTCTAGAGTCTGGGGATTCTTGGAATTAAATGGAGGAGTTGGTACACCTTCACGTTGATTCAAGGGTAAATGATGGTTGGTTCCTTTTTTTGTTTAGATGATAGTGAAGTTTTATTTAATGTGGCAGGTAGAAGAGTCTTAGTGGGGAGACTCATAGCCCAAGGAGGTGTGCGATCTTGTTGTCTGTAGTGATTCTCAAGAGTTATTGTCAGAGCATTGTCTGAACCAGATGTTGTTAAATTGATATTGTTTATTCCAATAATTATGTGTTATATAGTCCTTTACGAATTTCATACCTCACTTATGGTGGTGCACTAATGGTTATACAAGATGTACCATGGCATGTGGATTTAGTTTTTTAGCTCAATCTAAAAGGAGAGGAGATGGAGATTGTGGAGAGGTTTTAGTTTTTCTATAAACTGATTGTTTAAATCATGTTCCTAGTTGTTTTTATGGCATTTGGATGTTCCATAGTTCAAATTAAATGACATCTCAATGGATTTTTTTCACATGGATATCATAAAATTAGGGATATTGCGATTCTATCTTGGAGATCATGGACCAGTTGATGAAATCAAACCACTTCTTAATGACCAAGGATTCGATCATAGTGGGTGATCTATCTACGAGTTATATGGATGGGATATTACATATTAATGGAGATTTGATGTTCATTTTCCTAGATGAAAGATTGGTTTTTATTGAGATTCTGGATAGGATTACAATTTTATTTTAACACCAGTTATTCCTCAACACATTTTTCCACCCTCAAATGGTTGGGTAGGTGAATTGGACCATCTAGAAAATGGATGGAATGTTGTGGGTGTGCATCCTTGAATTTAGTAGATGGTGGGAATAAGACATTCCCCTTTTTGATTTTTTTCATAATAATAGTTATGAATTTTACATCAACATGGCCCCATTAGAGGCCTTGTATAAGAGTCCACAAAATTCTCTATTGTAATGGATGGAGGTTGGAAAGGTCAGAGTTCTTAATCAAAATGTGCTATAGAGTATGGTAGAAAATGTTTTTTTGGTATGAGAGGATTGAAGAAGTTCATGACCGGTACTAGTCTTATGTAAATAATAGGAAGTGGCCCATCTACTTTGGGGCTAGGGACCACAAGTTCTATAAGGATTCCCCACTATATGAAAAGTTTAGTGGTTACATGAGAATTACAATTTAACCTAGGTTTTTAGGAAAAATTTGAGGTTATGGGGATAGTGTGTAAGGTGGAATATTGGTTGACATTTCCACATTGGCTAGAGAGGATCCAAAAAATTAATCACATCTCTTAGATTCATTGGTAACCTCAAGATGACACATGTGTCTCTGACTGGGGAGATTTGGATATCAATGATGTATTCAATTTCATGGGTTGTCTTTTAGAGAGACTGGATCACCAAGAGATGACATTGTGTGGATAATCCTTTCTAATTTATAGCATGTAATAAAGTTATGGTGGTCCAGTGGAGAGTAGTTGGGAATGAGAGATGCATAAGCATTCCCACTACCCAGATATTTTTTATGTTTTCCATTACTCTATTTTTTATTTTATGCGATGTTTGGATTTAGTTGTGTTATAAGATTTTTGTTTTCTTGGTCTATGATGTGTGATAAATTTCTAACATATGAAAATGGGAGGACCTGATTCCTAATTGGGATGAATTATATTGTTATTCGAATAAACCCATCTGGGCGAGTTAGTGCTACCCATAGAAGATAATATCATGAAATTGTGGAGATGATTATTATATTTGTGTGTTAAAGGTTATGTGTTTTGATTGTTTTACTGGCTGTTGGTTTGGGCTATATTGAGGTCGACACAGTTTCTTTGTGGTGTGTTTGTATAAGTTGAGGTGATTTTTGGCTATGTATTTTGTTTCATTGGTGTTTTAGTTAGAGTTTTTGAAAGTTTGTAGCATTGAGGTGTAATAGGATGCTTGATATATACCTCATGGAGTGGTTTATCGAACTCCTTTCCATATGTGGTTAATTGTTTTTTAATAATTTTATTAATCGTTTGAGGGGTGTTTATGTTAACATCTCATGCCTTACCAACCCATTACATTTTCAGGTTTATATGATGGAATTTTTTCATAGTAGACATGAGGTGGTTTTACAGTGGTTGGATGTGTAGTAGGACTAAAGTGGAAAATTCACATCATGATAGGGGTACATGATGTGAATTGGTGGTCCAGGGCTTGTGTAGAAGGCCAGTTTTATAGCTTGTAAATGACTAAGGGATCCCGTGAAACGAATTCACATCCTAAATGTAATTAATAAAATTTTATAAAATATTTTTTGATGTGATGTGTGTTTTAGATGATGATTTTTTTGGTATAATTATAATGGAATTTCCATGTTTTTTGGTTTCAATAAAAATTTGTTAATGGATTCTAGGTTTTAAATTATATCATTAGGCCAAAGATGACTTTATTGTGCCACATTTCTCCCTATTAATTTCTATATATCCCTATGTGATTAGGAGGGATCATATATAACTCCTTTTATAATCATGATCAATTAGTTCTGGGTTATTCCCATTGGTGGTTGGTGGTAATCCATTCTCATCCTCATGCTAGTTCTCTTTCATTCTTCTCTAAAGGATTAAATGAGGTGTTTAGTTTTGGTTTGGGTGGTTAGTAGGCTATGTTTATTATAACACATAATTAATTTTAGGATGATTAGATCATTTTGTATGATGTTTGGTTTTAAATAAATTATTTTTTCCCCTACCTTGTGAAATAATATAGGAAAGCTTCATTGAGGTAAGGAATACCTCGTTACACACTATTGTGTATAACGCATGATCATTTTACACCTCATTATCTATTGGGTATGGTTTGATCTAGTATAATCAGATAAATTGATAATATTATTGAAATTCAAGGGGAAATGGGAATGATTAAAATTAATTTACAACTTTAATATTTTTATGAAATTATCTTTGAATGAGATGAATGCCCTGTTTAAATTGTGGTTGTTGGTGGATTTTTTTACTGATTTGACCTACTTTATTAAACTTTCTCCCATTATTACTAATTAGAATCAACATAAAAATATATAAATTGAATAACCCCATATAATTTCATAATAAAATGGTTTCCATATGATTTATGATTTTTTTGATAAAACCAAAAAATAAAGTGAAATGTGATAAAATCCCCTTTTTGAATTAGTAAAATGGTGTTTGATGTGTTTTGGTTTGCTTGTAATTTATTTTTTGGTGTAAAGGTGATGTTTTTTTTATTTTTATTTTTGAGAGGTAAGGTGATTCATTGTTGGGATGTTCTTTTCCGGTAGTGAGGTTTTGGTTTCTTTTCTAAGATTTCGGGCAATGAGGTTATGGTTGTTTGGTAGTGATTTTGGAGCAATGAGGTGGTGGTTTTTTGCCATTATTTTTGGATGGTGAGATGTTGATTTCTTTTTTGATGCTATTGGGGTGGTGAGGTGATGGTTTTTTTGGAAATTATTTTATTGTGGCGGGGAGGTGGTTTGTTTGGACATGATTTTGGGGGTGGTGATTTGATGATTTGATGGGGATGATGAACATCTTGTGATAATGGTTGTGTTTTTCTCTAAGCCAAGTAAGTGATCCAATAATTATGTAAAGATGATTTAAATAGATGGGTTATGGTTTGGATAATGACTTGGAAATGAATAATTATAAAATAAATTTTGGTTGTGTGGTTATATGCTTTTCTTTGTGAATAATTAAGTGAATGTGTGGGATAATGGGATTAGATAAAAATATAAAATGTGGGTTATGTCATGTGTGGAGTTATGAACATAGAGGTGAAAGAAAAATTGATTTTTTAGTTCTTTGGTTAGTGTTTATTTGTGAATTTTTTTTTGAATGTTTGGGTATTATATATAAATATATATACTTTTATATTCCTTGTGTTTTCTATATACACCCCAACCGTGTCAATCACTATGTGCTGACACCTGTATGTTCACATGGTGGTGTATTTTCAAACATCCTGGTGATAAATACTAATGGTTATCTACCAACTCTTTCCAACTCTCTCTTTTAAGAGTGTATATTCACATGCTTTTACAGCCGGAGATATTTTACTGTCCTAGGTGATGGACTGGTTGACTTTCGATGAGAAGTGATATGACCTTGTTGTGGGATAGTGGTCGAAATGTCTTTTGGTGAAACCAGGTATGCATATATTGTGGGAAAGCTTATAGTGGGGGATGTTCATGGAGGATGTGGGATTGAGTTGTATTTCCATCATGTTCTTGATACCTTACTAATCATTTTATGGAAGTGTTTATGATGTGAAGGCATATGTGTCTTTGGGTGAGATGAGATGTGGTGGTGTTGTGGGGTGGTGTCCTAGGTGTTTATGGGCATGATGTGGTGTGACCATGATGTGGTGTGGTAGTATATGTTATTCAGATGATATTATAGTTATCATACATTCTACATTGGTTTGTGAGAGTGGAAAATCAGTGGAAAATATGTATGCGCTACCGTTTATTATTATGATTCTTTTAATGTAATTAAACATGGCATATATTATTTGCAAAGTGTTCCTTGGTGAGTTTTGAATTAGAATATGACCTATACATATTCATTTTTTTCAAGTATATCATCATGGTTGAATTAGTATTTTTCTTTAACATCTTCATGAGAGACATTTCTTTCCATACCAAGAATACGTGTGTTCTCAGGCTATTTATAAAAATAGATTTTCATGTTTCTAAGAAGATTATTTTCATAGTTTTTATAGTTCTAGATCATACCTATTAGGATAGTTTCTATTCCACTAATTTTGAATTATATTTGGTAATTGACTTTGGGATTCTTATATCTATATCGATTTTATTTATGCCTTCATTTTGGGATGGTTTTGGTTTCTTTTTATATTATTTCATAGAGTTAACTATGGGCGATCCATCTTATCTCCTGATACAATATTATTATAGAGGGTAATTTCTCACATTTTATGAGATTTTTATACTCTTTATGCTAATCAATATCTTGTGCCTTCATAGGTGGGACTCGATGGGTCATTACCCCCCCCCCACTCATTTCATTTTTTTGGTGGGAGGATTCCGTGAAAATTATCCTATAAAATAGTTTTTCTCTATATTTTAAATTTTATTTAAAATTCAAATTAATATATTTAAAAAAAATTAGAACTAAAAATATATTCCATTATTATATTCTAAATAATAAATTCATCTTAATATAAATTTTTTGTATTTTATTAAAAATATTTATTTTTTGGTTAATAGTTCAAAGTATAATTTTTATAATAACATAATCGCTATTACAATATTAGAAAAGATATATGAATAATAAATTCATATCACGATTTTCTGGGCTCAAATATTTATTCTATATGTGACTTATTTATTTAATAAAATTGTTAATATAAAATCCCATATTTGAAATTTCATTATTGATATTGTATTTTTCAACAAATTTTAATTAATACATTATACATTTTATATTTGAAAATTGAAATTTAAAACCATTTAAAATTCGCTATAAAAATTGGATTAAGAATTTGGCAAAATATGTCCAAATCATCTAACATAGAAAATTATATATTCAAACATTAATATAACTTACATTTGTAAAAACTAGTTACCTAAATTAAAAATCAAAATTTGTATAAATGGTTTAACCATGTACAAAAACCCCCAAACATGATTATAACATGATAAATAATGGTTGTTTGAGGCATGTAACCACCTTATCACTTCCCAACTCCATTGTTTCCCAATTTTAAATCCAATGTTGTTGAGATTGACTTCTCATTATTAAAATGATTACTTATTTACAAAAACATCATCCCTTTTCACTTATAAATGGGGTACTCCTACCCTCAAAACCCCTCACACCATAACCCTCTTAGATCAGACCAAAATGCACCCAACCTTCTCCTCAGCATTCTTATCCACCATGAAGTGAATAGTATATTTTCAAAATTACATCACTTAAAGGATTAACCCACATTGCACATGAAATATTCGATGGAGTCAGATATAAATATTATTAATATAGTAATATCAGTTTCATTTTTATACTAGTATGATATTATAATGATGATACAATAATTACTATCCTTTCACTTTTATATTAATAAAAATAAGACAATAATTCATGCATTATGCGGACTCATGCATCCAGGACACAACATGTTTCATTTTACTCCACCTCTATACAAGGATGGTTGAAATATGGAATTTAATATATAAGTATTAAATTAATTTAATATGATAATAATATGGAATATATTTTTTAAGTACTGTATTTATTTAGTAGGGTCATAATATGGTATTATATATGGACCTTCACATCAATGAAATGATGGATTTTCATTGTTCACTATAAACTTCATTGGTGGATTCATTATTTATTATATGATTATACATTAAATATATATATATATATATATATATATTTAAATGATATCATGAATATGGTTCTTTTAATACAACATAAAATGTAATTATTTTTATAAAGAAGTCTATCAATATCGGTAAATATCCCGGATTCAATTCATCATGAATATCTCCTTTATAAAACATTATTAAAACTCCCATGTATTTGAATTATAAAATTATATGTAATTATAAAAAATAAATAACACTAACTATAATTTTTTTAATTCATGTTTTTTAGGATAATAATGAATATTGAAACCACTTTTATGAACCATTTTCAAAAATATTCATGATTATCAACTCTTGATTTTTAAAATAGAATATAATAATCTAATACATGAATAAAATTCTTATTATGGAAGAGTATAAATGGTAATTTATATGAATAGGGTTTAAAAATATTAAAGTATATTTTTATCATTATGATACATGATATTATTGTACATCCAAGACATCAAGGGAAATGTTAAGGGTTTTGGTGACTCAAAATTCATTATTTCTGTTATAAAATTTCTTCTTGACTTTCATTCCCCTTTATTTAAAAAAATTAACCAATTAAATTATGTTACCTCTTTTATCTCTAGGTAAAATTTCTTTTTAATTAAAAATAATTTCTCTTAATTTTTTAATGGTTATTTTTTAAATAAACCAAATTATACTTTTCAAATATGGCTCGTCACCATGACTTTGACATCAACGATTAAAAAATGTTATAGAAAAATTCTATTTTCTAATTTTTTTTTCATTTACCTCCAAATATTTAAAATTATCATTATCCAATTGATTTATTTTTCATTTTTCAAGCATTATATTTATTCTATTATGAAATTATTTTTCATGTGATCGTGTTTTTCATTGTCAATCAATATAATTCATGTTCTCATACTATTTTGAAATTTTATAAAATCCACATATATTTAAATAGATTATTTATTCTTTAATAAGTGACAGATTTTCATATAAATGTTTTATGAAAATAAATAAATTTACATGGTTTCTTTATGATGTGATATGTGAAATATTTTTCATGTGGTGTCCATAATTATGGATAAAACAAAGATAGGGTTCTACATTTCCCTCCAATGAATTAGTTACATGTTTATATATCATGAGAAATGTGTCCAATAGTACATTTTAGTTTCTCATTAGAATTAGAACTGATTGAGTGGATCATGAATGTAATGTTTCCCTATACTAATTCTCGTTCTGTATTTGAATGATATCAATGTTTTAAATTTATTCTCATTCTTCTGTTATGCGTTAATTTTTCGTTTTTATAGTAACATTCATGTGTTTAGTTATTATAATCCTTATGAAATGATGAATGGTTTATTATTTTTTGGTATATTTCTATTAAATATCTCAATTATACACATTTAATCAAAATATACTCACTAATTCTATTTAAATTTAATCACTTATTTTTATCTCAATTGGGATTCTAAGCTTTTAACCTTATTATGTTTCCATTTCCCCATGTTATGATGCTCAAATAAGTATAAAGTTCATGGAGTATATTCTTATTTATAGAATTTATGGTAGACATTTAAGACACAATATATGCTAGGATGTTTTATATTTATTATGAAAATATCATATTGATATTAATAACATTAGTTTTTTTTAGTAAATTTGTTTTTCAAATTATGAAAAACATTAAACCTATAAGGTCTTGGTGAAGTATATAAATAAATTACTAGATTTATATTTTGTGGATTATATGGTAAAATCAATAGTATTCTATAACTATACTTAAAAATAGACTTATACATGAAGCCACTATTTTGAAAGTAACTTATTGGTTTGTTTTATGTGTGTGTAGTTTTTTTCATAAAAAAATACTCTTTTCTAATCATGGATATAATATTTTTTAATGAATATTGATTTATTTCCCATTGATTTTTTATATAATAATTTGATGTTTGTGTAAAAGAAAAATTATACTATTGATCTTTATAATATCAAATTTTATACTTACCATGTTAGTAGGATTAAATAC
Organism: Viscum album; assembly: GCA_963277665.1. NCBI lineage: Eukaryota > Viridiplantae > Streptophyta > Magnoliopsida > Santalales > Viscaceae > Viscum > Viscum album. The sequence goes on from OY728161.1 coordinate 1,191,049,901, forward strand.
CAATGAATCTTCATGTGGTCCAAATTATATGATCCCTGTGTGAAATCACGAGACATGAATGAAATTTTTGTCATGAAATAATAAATTTTTGTTTTGTATGAGTACTATTATTGGGGTCCAAAAATTATAGTGTCGGGATTCAATTTTAATTTGGTAATGGATGTGGGAAACACAAAAATAACAACATTACATAGTGTAAAACCATTAATTTTTTTAATAAATTAATTATACATATGGAACATTACTGATAGTTCCTATGATATAGTGATAAATAAACCCAATAATGACCAATAATTAATATAAATGGGTAATCTGGTGGTTGGGTAATCTTATTTGGGTAGAATAATATTGATTGTTCATGAATATTATCTTTATCACAGTAAAGTTGTGGTAATCTTTGAGTTCTATGTATCATGTGAACCCATGATTGTAGTAGTCTATATTTCATGTTATCTTTTTCATACAAGAATGTATTTTTTAAATTAAAAATATGTGAATTATGAATATAAATAAAACTTATTATATAGTTAGATAAATGATTTGGTTCATGATTAGTTCTAAGTGTTGGGGTATTATTCATTAACAATCAATGGAATTTCAATACATTTAGTAACCAAATGATGTGAATTTTATGAATAAAGTTACAATATTGATCAATATAAGTAATTTTAGTTCATATTAGGGTATTGTATTAGTAAAATAGATGAAATACTGACATATATAGTGATTTTACAACCAAGAAGAAAATTGAATCAATAGTAGGTAGTAAATAGACTCTAGTATACAACTCTGATGATATATAGTTTTTATTTGTCTAATAATTTAATGTAAGGAAAGTTCAATAATCAGGATATTATTATTAAATATATCACATGGACAAAAGAATTTTATTTTAATATAAATCCCCTTGAGTCTCAATTTTCAGGAATAATTTTTTTAGGATGAACTAGTTGGTGTATTACAAATAAAATTCTTAAATTTTGTTATATCATAATGAAATAATTAACAATCAAATAAATATTTAGAATATGATATTTGGGTTTTAGGTATTAGAGAGCTAGTATTTATATAGAATTTAATTTATATGATTGGGTTTATGTCATGATTTTATATATTGGAATTTCAGAAAAAAAATGTTATATTTGATTCATGTGAAATTTTCAAATCTTATGTATTGTCCCATAAATTTTCATGAATAATTCTCAGGTAGGATACCACATATAATGGAGATTTATTAATGAATTTTGTACCAACAAAATTGGTTTTGGAACTGATCATTATGGGAAATTGATCATTGGGGAATAAAATATTGGGATTTGAATTTTATAATGGGTATTATTCATAGGTTTAGAGTAGATTGAGAGTGTTTCTTTAGGATTACATTTAATATATATACCAAATAATATGTCATGGGTTTTGGGAAATTGAAAAAAAAATGTAAAGTGCAGTAGCACAATGATGTGTATATTGACCTAATCTAAAGATATAATTATTTTATATCATTTAAATATATTAATAATTAAATATAACTATAATATCAAAATTAGATGAATGGATGGTTTAGTGTCATGAATAAACAAAAAAATAAGCAATTTATTTTATAACTCATGTAATCATGTCTTCATAACTGATCCACAATATTCTCCCTTCTGGTATTGTCATATGATATACTCATCTTCATGGCCTTGGAAACATAAAAATTATAAAGGGTTAATCATACATGCTCATTAAGGGAAACTCATCAATAGGTTATCAAATGGTGGGATCCTAGTAATGGGGGAAAAGGAACAAAGGGAAAAATATCTCACTAAACGAATATGGAGCAATAGGATTTTCCCATAAAACATGACATAAAAAGTTAAATTCAATAATCGAGTACCATCTAATAAAAATATGAGATAATAATCATGTGTTATGGAGAATATATAATAATAAAGAATTAAAATAATAATAATAAACCATAATATTATTTTAAGGGTTAAGATAAATCATTTCCAAAGAAAATGTAGTGATCAAATAAACCATGATCAAGTCCATGAACAATAATTTAATCAATTCTATATATTAACATATACATAATCCATAATTTGAAAAACAAAACTATATGTGATCATGTCGATGGATTATTATATGAACCATGAAATATGAGATCGATCCATAAACTATCATGTGAATAAATCTATATGCAATCCTAGAAATTCACCATTACAATATCAAAACTATACATAGTCATGTATGTGCACCGTCGTATATACAAAGCTATATGTGATCATTTATATTCACAATTGTATAATCTCATGATATATACAAACATGAAAAATTCAATGGAGGTGGATATAGTATTTCACCCATCAATCATCCATTCATATGTTTCCCAATTGAAAATAATGTTTTATCACATAATAAAGAAACTATGGAAGGAAAATTTTGTTTCAAGACATTACAAGATTCTATCTCAAAATTGAAATGATTTATGAAAATTATTGATAATATAAATTCAATCACACCAAAGATCATTTTATATGAACTTGTAGATAGTGATTCCTTATTAAAACAATTTATTAAGTAATTATTTTTGACATAAATAAGTAAAGTAAATATGAAAAATAAAATATTTGTTAGAAAACATGTTTAAATAATTCATAAAATAAGAATTTAAAGATAACATTCTGATGAAATTTTCAAGAATGAAAAATGAAAAGATTTGAAAAGATTTACATTTAAAAATAATATTCATTAATGGATCCTTGAAATTATTTAATGTTACAAATATAGAATATGGATTTGAATATTAAACATTTTTAATTAATGGATTGAAATCCTATTTAAATATTTTTTCATACCATTGTTAAAATAAAAAAATAAAAAATGTGTTATAAAAATTCCTTTGGAGATTTTTAGAAGGGAAATATGATGTTAACATTATTAAAAACATTTTTATATTTATTTATATCTAATGGAAACATTTTATTGGGATAACAAACCAAGATATAGAGGAAAATGTATCTTCAAAAGAGGTGATATATTTATCCCTAAAAGAGTTCACTTTTATTAGAATAGAAATCCTTGAGAAAACATATTTGATCTTAAAATAGTATTTTACACAAGAATTAATATAATACATATTTTATGAAAAATATTATATAATAATTCTTCATAAATAGAATAATTTTTTTCATCGTCTAACATTTGAACTTAATGAAAGAAACTAAATTTAACCAAATTTATTAATGATATAATTACTCAAGAAACAAGAAATATTTAGAATGATATTTTTGTTATTGAAATGTAAATGAAAATAAAAATTGGAAAATACCATGAAATAAAATAAAATATCATATTCTAGTGAGCATATATGAAAAAAGATCAATAATAACAATCATAAGTAAATAAAATATAATTGAGTTTTCAGAAACCCTTACAAAGTCAAAATCATTCAAATTGAAAATATATGTATTGAAAATCATGGGATGGATTTTTAAATGACAATTTTTTTTCTGAGATTTTATGATAAAATATAAACATGGAAAATATATAAACAGCAAAAAGGAACTAAGTGATGAATATACACCATATAACATTAATGAAAAACAAATATAGAAAAACACATACAGTAATGGTAAGAAAAGAATCAAAAGAATATAAGATGGACTATATAAAATGAATATTAAAATATCAAGAAATTCATGATATTAATTATACTTTATGTAAATTTATATGTTAATAAACAATATAAAATACATTATGGTGTGTAATATTAATCTGATATAAAGGATTTTAAAAAAGTGATTAAAACCCTTACCACATGTTTGGATTTTTCATATGTGTTCCCTGTAAATAATGAATTATAAAAATATTATTTTTAAAAACTATTAAAATTATATTCAACATAAATATTTCATTTCATATGGTTTATTTTTATGATAAGTAATTAATTTTGTTAATTATTTTTTTATTATGGATTTCACTTTAAGTGTATCAATTTATATTTCTAAAACAGCTATGGAATACTGGGTATTTTTATAAGTGTTTTTAGATAATTTCATAACTTCTAGAATTTTATATTTATTAATTTTGGTATTACATTGGCCCAAATTTTTTACAATTCTAAATATTATAACAAAATGTTCTCAAATTAGGGAAGGTTCGCTAAAATATTCATTTTATGTGGTTATGTATACTGTGTCAATTTATTTTTAATATCAATTCTTGAGTGTTCAATAAAATCATTATATAATATTAATATCATCATAGATATAATTATTATATATTAGACTAATTTTCTATTTCATATATTTTATGATGTAATGGAATAAAAAACATCTTTTTGTGGAGGAAAAAGGTCATATGTTCACATTGATGATGCACTAATTTTATTATAGACTAGTTGGGGGTGAAGAAAACAATCCTAATTTTAGAAGTTTAATAATGTTAAAAATGTTATATTTTTCCATTAATTAACACTCATATAATACATGGATGTCCATTATAAAAAATAGAATACACCGTAAAATGTGGTAGTAATCAATACATAAGAATGTTGAAGACTTCATTATTAGAAAAGGTTTAAATAATGATAAAAAATAGACTTTCCATTCATATAATAACATTTTACAATATTATTAATAATAATATTATCAAAATTTCTTGGATTTTTATGGGTTTTATCGAATATGAAATTAAAAAATAGTATTGGTTGGTTTAGAACATTACCTTTCCCTTTGTATGTTCTTCCTTGGGTAAAACCATGAGTTTCTATTTATTATAATTTTTATTGGACCATGGTTTCTAGGATCTAGGTATGCGGTTTAAGAGTGTATTAAGAGGAATTATTGTAGAAATCCACCACCACTCATTTTCATAAATGGTTTATGATTATTAGAAACATTAAAATAATGTTTGGGGTTTGTCATGAACATACTTTTGGTTCCTAGTTGGATATTAGAATTGGGGCGTCCTATATTTATCATGATTAACCATTATTATAAATAAATATATGGGGAGCTAACTCATGAATTACATTATAATTAATTATCAATTGAAACATAAATCATTTAAGAATTTTCGTATTCCTTAAAATAGATACCTTATACGTATCATTTTTTATAGGCATTTCATTAGATTCCTGGTGATTTGATATGTGGACCACAAAATCATTATGGGATTCCATATATTAAAATCATAATTTTATACCAAATCATCACATCTATAGAATTATAAAAATAATACTCACATGAATTATAACATTAAAACCCATCACTATGATAATCCTTTCTCAGATACCACTTTTACATGATGTCATCCTCCAAGAATACACCAAGGCTAGAGGTAAATCCATGTGTAAAACACAAGTCACACCTTTAATAGGCTATATGTTGGTCACTACCACCAAGTAGGAATAAATCACAATATGGAAGTTCATTACCATATGAACCATGAAAAAATACATATCTCCATATAAGATATATTAGTAACGAGCTTCATATAAACATACCAACTAGAATATGTAAAATTGTCAAACGCATCTTAATCATCCATAAATTGTAACGCCCGGACCCCAGCTGCCCAGAGTCGGTGCATTACTTCGTAACATTGGCATGATCACAAGAAAGATCAAATCTCGAAAGACCGATTGGTTTAGTAGCCTTGGAAACACTAGATATATTCATAAGGTTTACATTACATCATTAAACGAAAAACTACTACAACAACATATTGTCTCCATAATCCACACTCATATCCCCACATAATATCCCTGCAGGTCATTCATAATTTACTTCTTCACTTCCTGGGAAAAATAAAACATAGAAAAGGGGTGAGCTCAAATTCCCAGTAAGGATAACAATATAGCGGAAACTTTCATAAATAAGAATAAACATTTAAGGCAATGTATAACTAAAACAAAAGCCTTTAAAACTTGAACTTTCAACATAGTATGGCATAAATGAAATGAAATAATGCCATTTACTTATTCACATGGATATTCTACTAATCGAATAATCACATGAAAAATCAATAACCACTTTCATAATGATGGAATGCATAACGCCAGACTATCATAACCACATAGCCAAGGCCTCGTGCCAAGACTATAAATAAGATTTTGTCAAGGCCTTGTGCCAAGACACTAGTTTGTCTCATGAGACCTACCGATGAAATTTTTTTAGAAGATACTTACGTTTAAAATTGTTAAAATACACTCCAGTGTTTTTCTGAAAACATTATTCAAGCTTCTGAAAACAAAATAACTAATTCTGAGACTACTCGACTAATTACAGGCCATGATGGGTCCACTCCCAATCCCTTCCTGTCTACCAAACTCGAGAGTCAGGTTTTCTGAAAACATTTTTAAGCTTGCGTTAAATACGTATACATTTGCACTGGATTTTCATATATTTGAGAGAAATATATCTTTTTTTGAAATCATTTAAAAATCACATAATTATAAAAGAAAACCTTTATTTTGAAAATATCCATACAAGTGTGTAAGGGAAGCTTCAAAGGTGTAATAATGTCAGAGAATAACCGCACCTTCCGTATAAGTTAAAAAAAGACATTCTTAACTAAAATTTGTCGAAAAGGTTAAAAAGCACCTTGTTTGGAAAACGACGGAAAGATTCCTTTATAAACCACTTATAAAAGTCAAAAAGGGTATAAATGACATTAACTCATATTCTAGTAAATAGTAAAAATGTTTTGAAATACATTTTTAAGAAACATGGATGTGGATGATAAAGAGATCCCAGTAGATTATTACATATAAACAACCTCGGATAATGAAGAGATTGTGAAATAACCCTTACCAATTTGGTAACTTATGAAACATACAACCCATGAAAGAGGTATCATACAATGAATATGTAAATACACATAAATTAGAGTGTATTACACAAAGAATATAATTATGGGCAATACATACACCACACAAAAGGTGATGGTGGCAATATGGCATGAATCTCACGGGAATAAGGAGTGAGATGAAAACCCCTTACCCCGTTAATCAACTGAGTCGTATGGCCAAAAGTTAATAACCACCAAATTATTTACAGAATAACATGAATATAAAGATAATCATGATAATATATATATCAAATGCCAGTACACAATACACCACTTTCAATAATTTAGTGGCGAATAATGGAAATCTCACGGAATTGAATGTGAGATAAGAAAATCCCTTACCTTGTACTTTTCCTTGGTTGGGGTAGGTTAACCTCCTTTATAATGGTGAAATAGTTGTTATTAAATTATACAAGAATCATATATATTAATATGATATCATATATGATCTTTTAACATTGATTTGTTAATAATATCTTAGAATTATCGTCGTTTCGGGAGTTAACTTACTCATTTTATTTTATATGTTTTGTTACATAAGCCATGGTTGGTGTATCTTATTCATATCCAGAATGATATCCAGTCCTTAAACATCATTTTTAAATCATCAAATGATAATTATACTTGAATGGATACGATGGAGAATGAATCTCATCGCGTTCGTGGAGACGGTAGTCCGTACGTACGCACGAGCGACAATATCATTCTTTTGATATTAAAATAATATATAAATGGATGTTATATCATATATACAGAATCATTAACATGTTATATTTATTATTTACATGAGTTACACATCATTATTATACCCATCCAAATAATATTATATTGAATAACAATTACACCACGACGTGGAGACGGTAAGCCGTACGTACGCACGTATGGTGACATGTTATTCAAAGGGTGGATAGAATACTGAATATGATTGTACCATATTTATAATAACATCACAGTATATGTGAGATACTGGAGTTATTATTTTAGAATGGTAAGAACAAAGGAAGAAGAAGTGGAAGAAGAAATGAACTTGGAGAAGGGTGGTGAAATCATTACCTCTTCTTCGGGTTCTTCCTTTTGATTTGATCAAAAGGGATCCTTAGGTTGGCTTTCTGATCAAACTAAGGCCTCTAGGTTGTAATGATGGATGTTGGGAGAGTATTTGGGCAGAGTTTGGCCGAGCAAAAATGCTTTGAAGGTGTGAAGAAATGAGGAGGAGTGCCCTTTTATAAGAGGGGTGAGGGGCACCTTTGGAAAAGTTAGAAATATTAATTTATAATAAATTCATATTCGGTTTCTAAAGGCTCCAAAGTTGATTATTCAAAGGTTAAGGTGGGGATAGGTTGAAAACCACTCAACCAATAGAATTTATACAGGTTTGGGTACTTATATTAACCTTATCTTTAAGTATTAACTCTAAGTTAATTAGTTTCACTTTTACAATGTCTCTTTGTATTTTTATATAATATGGTTAATAAACTTACTATATACATCCAAGCGACCCCCAAGTGGTCCATTAATGATGAACCTATCATGATATAAGTCTCTTGGCCGAACCTTATATTTTTAGGAATTTAATATCAATTAATAATATAATATTTGTTTTAAGAACTCTTTTATGTCAATTTTGACACTATTCAATAGTTGATTTTTGTGAAACTCATAACAGATTGATTACTTCGAAAAAAGTCACTTAAATCAATCCTAATATATCATATCATCCTATAAAATTAGTTTAATTCATTAAAAGTTTCATATTATATTTTTTTGGGTATTTTTAATATCAATTATTTTAATTTTTCACTATTATAGTAATTACTGCATCATCATTGTGTCATAAATAAAATAAATTATTTAATGTCTAAAAATTATAAATAAAATATCATTATGTAGGAAATCTTTTTAGCTTTATAATGAATATTTATAATCTAAAATCCAACTTATATAACCGTATGTCACAATTGTTGTTCTAAAAGATATATGCTTGTGTCATTTTTGTATTCATTTTGACTTAATTAAAATAAAGTGTCATTATCACTTACAAGTGGATCCATGGGGTCCCAAAATCGACCCAAAGATGCCCATGGTCGACCATGTATCAACCAATAGGGTTAAGACACGTTTTAGGGTAATTTAGTATTATTATAATATTATTTGTTAACCCTTATTTACCGGATTTACCCTTAACCATGGTAAATAAAATATTTACCGCAGTAATTATTCAAAATGTCTAAAAATAAAAGTTACCTATTTACACAATTTGAACATCCTGATTCCAAATATGGAATCCATTCTCCTAAATTCAAAACACAGAAGTGGCAGAAATTAATTTAAAATTAATTCCCGCTGTCAAAACAAAAAGCGTGTTTTTAGGAGATAATAACTATCAAAAGATTGACACTTGTTTATGTTCGGTTAAATTGTAAAATTATGTCCAATGACCAACATTATATTAAATAGTAAAAATATATTCTAAATATACTTTAAAACCACTCAAATTCATAATTTATTACTATTAATTATTTTGATTAAAAAAGTTGTTTTTAATTAAAATTTAGTAATTTTCACTATTCATCAAAATATGAAAGTTATCCGAAAAGTACCAAAATTTCACCTTAGGCTAAATTTGATATTCCGAATCCAAAAATGAAGTCCATTTTAAAATATAAAATATATATAACTTCAAAAAGTAGGTATTACTATTCATAACAGCTAGTTTGATTGGTTACGGTGTGTTAGAACTCGAAGTTGCGTACAACACACGCTACTGTTTTATTCAAAGGAAAGCGTACCGTGGAAGCTTGGGATGTTTCATTTTAAATTTTTTTGATGTCTCCATTTAGTCAAAAAGTTTAAAATATTGTATTTAAAAAGGTTTCACTATCAAAAGTTGATAAAAGTGCAATACTGAAAATGAATCTGTTCTTGCATTATGACTAAGAAACTCATAATATGGATTCTAAAATTATAAGGATTATATAAAGTTTAAAATTTAGTTAATACTATTCATGACCTCTTTTAATGGCTTTTTTTTTTGTAAGTCATGGTGCAATTGAACTCAGTGTTGCGTGTAGTGCAAGTTATTGAATTATTTTGAAGAAATAACACACTATGAAATCTTGGGGTGTTACATTCTCCCCTCCTTCAATAAATTGCGTCCTCGCAATTTGAAATTGTTCTTCAAAAATAAAAGGTTGAAAGTAGAAAATATATTTGTGGGAAAACCCACATCGGAAATTGGGTTACTAAAATTTAGTCTTAATATGAGGAAAAGAGAAATCAAAGGGTCACCAACAAATTATGATCTCGATTAGGAGAACATTGGTGGAAATTAGAGACATATAATCGGAGGAAAAACGTAAATATTTATAGGTAGTGATTGAGGTCATCAATCACAAACAAGTGTATAATTGAGGTCCTTAAATTCATCAATCTATGATGATTTGAAATACCATCGGTTCAACAAAACATAGGGTATCAGGATAACACATTTTTGACGTTTCAAAATATCTTAGTTGAAATCCCACATCGAAAAATGAATTAATGAGGCCTCTATTTAAAATAAAGAGTGGAAAGTATGAAGATTACCGAAAATAACACATACTAGGGTTTCATGTAAGAAAATATGGATATGGAAGAAAAATCTAGCCATCAATTATCTGATGGAGAGTGGTAGAGAACATGGCTATGAAAAGGCCAACAATCCCAAAGCCATAAATTAGTGATGATTTAAGGTACCATCTAGGACAACATTTTTGTTCTAAGTTCCTTTTATTAATGATGAGGAATTTATTTATGAGATTGGCTAAGATCATAAGGAGATATACTTAGTTTATAATTAGAGTTTTATCCATTAATAAATTTCTACCAAAACTCATCATTCACTCGTAAAAAAAATTCTATTTATACTATTCATAGAGGGTTCCAAAATAAACGAATTTATAATTCATCTACCAGATCTTTTAAAAAACTACTTTATTTAATCCAGGACATCTCGTGGGATAGTGGTAGGTGATACACCCTTGTCTCCCTTTGGTTGCGGGTTCAAGTCTCGCAGCTTTGCCGGACGCGACGGGTTGCCGCCCGACCTCCGGGTTGTCCTTTTATGGCAATCCAAAATAATCCAAACTAGAACTATCCAAAATACTTCTGTCCAAACTCACAGTCCAACATTCATAAGGAAGGTAAACATAATATAGATCCTTTTTACCCCGTAATAGCATATGAATACCTTCATCATGTATTACCATATTCTTTATTGATTACATTCATGCTCCCTTATTCCATATAGAATGCTGGATATACTTCATTAATACAAAAATGTTTTAAAACCCAACAATGATGGAATATACAAATTATTAATCAGTTCCAAGGTAGTCAAGAATATCCAATATAATTTATCCAAAACAATCACATATTGTTCCAAAATCACTACCTCAGTATCAGAACTATATTATGGTTTATCATTCTCTCAACCATATATTTTCCAAAAATCTATCCTGCTAATGAGTCACTTTTCTTTGTTCCGCACAATCTCAAGTCCTTAATGAAATAGTACTGCAGTACAATCCTTATATACTCCATAATTATTATAACAAGTACATTGTTGATACAACACTCAATTGACATAATCAACATAAGAACTCTAATCATTCCTCTTCATCTGTGGTAGTATCATAACTTGATTATTATCCAATAGCATCATTTGCGGCATAGTCTGATGACTGGGACATAGGTTCGCGTAGTGTCCAAACTCCTTGCAAATGAAGCATTGTACATTTAAAACCATTTTCTTACCCTTGCAGTCACGTACTTTGTGCCCTTTTCCTCCACACTTATAACAAACTCCCATTCCTTTCAGGCAAGTTCTAGGGTGTTTCTTTCCACAGTTACCACATATGGGAAAATTCTTCTTTTCCCTCTTACTTTTATCCATCTTTCTCTCTTCCATCCTTTTCTTCTCTTGCTTCCCTTCAAAGTCATAGGACTCAGTAAACTCTTTACATATCTTATCAACACATGATATTATTTCTTCATATGATGATAATACATGGGAGACTATTTCTCTTATAAATTCTAGCTTAAGACCATGAAAGATATGATCCTTCCTTCTCTTTGGATCATGTGCATTTCTGGAGTTCTCATTCCTTCTACTGGGCGCCATTTCTAAACAATGGCATACACTAGATCAGTTTATGAATCAAAATACATAATCCCATACTTATAAAACACTTAACATAAATTGAACTATTTATGGATATAATCCATAATCATAAGAATGTTTTCTTTGAGGAAGTATATACTCATAATCCCTTCAAAATGATTTGTAAAGAAAATGAGAGTTATCCTAAGCATATCCCCCGGGAGTGTCGTAACCAAGAGTGCAGCAAGGCCCGTTGTCGTGCACCAGTTCCCGTTCGAGTCTAGCTCAAAGCGGTGTTTTCGGGTTTTACCCCTAGGTACATCTGTGCCAGATCCGCCTCTACCTGCTCGTATCCAGACAGGGATGTATTGCTCGGAAAACTCACAAAATCTCTACAATACCAAAATTCTAGGAAGTTCTTCTATACTAATCCTCAAAGTTAATCTTAGGTCTACGTGCTCTAATCAGAGTTTATCTAAATCTAGCTTCCAAGGTTTGTACTAAACTTCCTCTCATACCAACTGTAACGCCCCGACCCCAGCTGCCCAGTGTCAGTGCATTACTTCGTAACATTGGCATGATCACAAGAAAGATCAAATCTCGAAAGACCGATTGGTTTAGTAGCCTTGGAAACACTAGATATATTCATAAGGTTTACATTACATCATTAAACGAAAAACTACTACAAAAACATATTGTCTCCATAATCCACACTCATATCCCCACATAATATCCCTGCAGGTCATTCATAATTTACTTCTTCACTTCCTGGGAAAAATAAAACATAGAAAAGGGGTGAGCTCAAATGCCCAGTAAGGATAACAATATAGCGGAAACTTTCATAAATAAGAATAAACATTTAAGGCAATGTATAACTAAAAAAAAAGCCTTTAAAACTTGAACTTTCAACATAGTATGGCATAAATGAAATGAAATAATGCCATTTACTTATTCACATGGATATTCTACTAATCGAATAATCACATGAAAAATCAATAACCACTTTCATAATGATGGAATGCATAATGCCAGACTATCATAACCACATAGCCAAGGCCTCGTGCCAAGACTACAAATAAGATTTTGTTAAGGCCTTGTGCAAAGACACTAGTTTGTCTCATGAGACCTACCGATGAAATTTTTTTAGAAGATACTTACGTTTAAAATTGCTAAAATACACTCTAGTGTTTTTCTGAAAACATTATTCAAGCTTCTGAAAACAAAATAACTAATTCTGAGACTACTCGACTAATTACAGGCCATGATGGGTCCACTCCCAATCCCTTCCTGTCTACCAAACTCGAGAGTCAGGTTTTCTGAAAACATTTTTAAGCTTGCGTTAAATACGTATACATTTGCACTTGATTTTCATATATTTGAGAGAAATATATCTTTTTTTGAAATCATTTAAAAATCACATAATTATAAAAGAAAACCATTATTTTGAAAATATCCATACAAGTGTGTAAGGGATGATTCAAAGGTGTAATAATGTCATAGAATAACCGCACCTTCCGTATAAGTTAAAAAAAGACATTCTTAACTAAATTTTGTCGAAAAGGTTAAAAAGCACCTTGTTTGGAAAACGACGGAAAGATTCCTTTATAAACCACTTATAAAAGTCAAAAAGGGTATAAATGACTTTAACTCATATTCTAGTAAATAGTAAAAATGTTTTGAAATACATTTTTAAGAAACATGGATGTGGATGATAAAGAGATCCCAGTAGATTATTACATATAAACAACCTCGGATAATGAAGAGATTGTGAAATAACCCTTACCAATTTGGTAACTTATGAAACATACAACCCATGAAAGAGGTATCATACAATGAATATGTAAATACACATAAATTAGAGTGTATTACACAAAGAATATAATTATGGGCAGTACATACACCACACAAAAGGTGATGGTGGCAATATGGCATGAATCTCACAGGAATAAGGAGTGAGATGAAAACCCCTTACCCCATTAATCAACTGAGTCGTATGGCCAAAAGTTAATAACCACCAAATTATTTACAGAATAACATGAATATAAAGATAATCATGATAATATATATATCAAATGCCAGTACACAATACACCACTTTCAATAAATTAGTGGCGAATAATGGAAATCTCACGGAATTGAATGTGAGATAAGAAAATCCCTTACCTTGTACTTTTCCTTGGTTGGGGTAGGTTAACCTCCTTTATAATGGTGAAATAGTTGTTATTAAATTATACAAGAATCATATATATTAATATGATATCATATATGATCTTTTAACATTGATTTGTTAATAATATCTTAGAATTATCGTCGTTTCGGGAGTTAACTTACTCATTTTCTTTTATATGTTTTGTTACATAAGCCATGGTTGTTGTATCTTATTCATATCCAGAATGATATCCAGTCCTTAAACATCATTTTTAAATCATCAAATGATAATTATACTTGAATGGATACGATGGAGAATGAATCTCATCGCGTTCGTGGAGACGGTAGTCCGTACGTACGCACGAGCGACAATATCATTCTTTTGATATTAAAATAATATATAAATGGATGTTATATCATATATAAAGAATCATTAACATGTTATATTTATTGTTTACATGAGTTACACATCATTATTATACCCATCCAAATAATATTATATTGAATAACAATTACACCACGACGTGGAGACGGTAAGCCGTACGTACGCACGTATGGTGACATGTTATTCAAAGGGTGGATAGAATACTGAATATGATTGTACCATATTTATAATAACATCACAGTATATGTGAGATACTGGAGTTATTATTTTATAATGGTAAGAACAAAGGAAGAAGAAGTGGAAGAAGAAATGAACTTGGAGAAGGGTGGTGAAATCATTACCTCTTCTTCGGGTTCTTCCTTTTGATTTGATCAAAAGGGCTCCTTAGGTTGGCTTTCTGATCAAACTAAGGCCTCTAGGTTGTAGTGAGGGATGTTGGGAGAGTATTTGGGCAGAGTTTGGCCGAGCCAAAAGGCTTTGAAGGTGTGAAGAAATGAGAAGGAGTGCCCTTTTATAAGAGGGGTGAGGGGCACCTTTGGAAAAGTTAGAAATATTAATTTATAATAAATTCATATTCGGTTTATAAAGGCTCCAAAGTTGATTATTCAAAGGTTAAAGTGGGGATAGGTCTAAAACCACTCAACCAATAGAATTTAGACAGGTTTGGGTACTTATATTAACCTTATCTTTAAGTATTAACTCTAAGTTAATTAGTTTCACTTTTACAATGTCTCTTTGTATTTTTATATAATATGGTTAATAAACTTACTATATACATCCAAGCGACCCCCAAGTGGTCCATTAATGATGAACCTATCATGATATAAGTCTCTTGGCCGAACCTTAGATTTTTAGGAATTTAATATCAATTAATAATATAATATGTGTTTTAAGAACTCTTTTATGTCAATTTTGACACTATTCAATAGTTGATTTTTGTGAAACTCATAACAGATTGATTACTTCGAACAAAGTCAATTAAATCAATACTAATATATCATATTATCCTAGAAAATTAGTTTAATTCATTAAAAGTTTCATATTATATTTTTTTGGGTATTTATAATATCAATTATTTTAATTGTTCACTATTATAGTAATTACTGCATCATCATTGTGTCATAAATAAAATAAATTATTTAATGTCTAAAAATTATAAATAAAATATAATTATGTAGGAAATTATTTTATCTTTCTAATGAATATTTATAATCTAAAATCCAACTTATATAACCCTATGTAACAATTGTTTTTCTAAAAGATATATTCTTGTGTCATTCATGTATTCATTTTGACTTAATTAAAATAAAGTGTCATTATCTCTTACAAGTGGATCCATGGGGTCCCAAAATCGACCCAAAGATGCCCATGGTCGACCATGTATCAACCAATAGGGTTAAGACACGTTTTAGGGTAATTTATTATTATTATAATATTATTTTTTAACCCTTATTTACCGGATTTACCCTTAACCATGGTAAATAAAATATTTACCGCAGTAATTATTCAAAATGTCTAAAAATAAAAGTTACCTATTTACACAATTTGAACATCCTGATTCCAAATATGGAATCCATTTTCCAAAATTCAAAAGACAGAAGTGGCAGAAATTAATTTAAAATTAATTCCCGCTGTCAAAACAAAAAGCGTGTTTTTAAGAGATAATAACTATCAAAAGATTGACACTTGTTTATGTTCGGTTTAATTGTAAAATTATGTCCAATGACCAACATTATATTAAATAGTAAAAATATATTCTCAATATACTTTAAAACCACTCAAATTCATAATTTATTACTATTAATTATTTTGATTAAAAAAGTTGTTTTTAATTAAAATTTAGTAATTTTCACTATTCATCAAAATATGAAAGTTATCCGAAAAGTACCAAAATTTCACCTTAGGCTAAATTTGATATTCCGAATCCAAAAATGAAGTCCATTTTAAAATATAAAATATATATAACTTCAAAAAGTAGGTATTACTATTCATAACAGCTAGTTTGATTGGTTACGGTGTGTTAGAACTCGAAGTTGCGTACAACACACGCTACTGTTTTATTCAAAGGAAAGCGTACCGTGGAAGATTGGGATGTTTCATTTTAAATTTTTTTGATGTCTCCATTTAGTCAAAAAGTTTAAAATATTGTATTTAAAAAGGTTTCACTATCAAAAGTTGATAAAAGTGCAATACTGAAAATGAATCTGTTCTTGCATTATGACTAAGAAACTCATAATATGGATTCTAAAATTATAAGGATTATATAAAGTTTAAAATTTAGTTAATACTATTCATGACCTCTTTTAATGGATTTTTTTTTGGTAAGTCATGGTGAAATTGAACTCAGTGTTGCGTGTAGTGCAAGTTATTGAATTATTTTGAAGAAATAACACACTATGAAATCTTGGGGTGTTACATAAATGATGGAAATATTTGAAAACATAAAGTATACAAATATATATGAATTTTTAATTTCATACCAACCTAAAATAACTATACATGAATGAGTATCATTAATGAAAATATCCTAAAATAGTCATAGTCATATAATTGAGACCTACAATCACAAATCATCAATTAATCTACTAACAATAAGTCCTCTAATATGATATTAAAAAATATTTCTTATATACATAATACAAGACATATGTGGGAGAAGCAAAATTGTATAGGTTATTATATACATACCTCTTTGGATGTACCAAAAAATGAAAAATGGTAAATTTAATTATTGGTCAATGAAAAACCGAAAATTAAAAGTTATCCCAAATTTCTATTAAAATAGGGATATTGATATATATGAGTTCCCCAGTCATTATAGAATAATCATAGAATTATTTTTCACTATGATAAATGTAAGAATCAAAGTTACCTAGATCAACCAAACCCACATCACCTCTCAAAATATGTAGAGGTGGACAACACCTCATCAGGGTAACAATAATTAGAAATGTAAGTACAAACCCATTGGATGACTGAAACCAAATTATGTGATTCATGAATTTAATGGTAGTACCCAAATCAATAAATAATTTTCCAAAACCCCCTCAGTGAAGGATTTCTAAAACACATTCATCATGGTGGGTAACTATTTACTTATCTTGGAAATAAAAGTACTAACCTCATTCCATAACAAGGATGAAAATATCCCTATGTATGTGGGGGAGTAATGATCTCTATAAAATGTTTAATGTACCTATCCAATATCAATCTCTTATAATCAGGGGGTACCAAACCCTATGTAAACTATGATCATCACAGCCAATAACAATCATTTTACTTATAGAGATAAATGAGTACTATAATGGACAATACATTACAATACCATTTGTTTAAATTTTCTCATGGACTATAGGTGTCATGAGGATTTTAATATATATTATAAATGTTATAGATTAAGTTTTTACACTTTAAGTATCACCACCCTCTTGTAGTGGGCATGGTGCTAGCTATTTTTGATATATAGAAATTTTGGGTCAGTTCTATGGGATTGGGATTTACCAGAATGAGTGAAATGTCATCATTGATCATTTTACTATGCATTTGGGCTGGCTAATTGACCTATGTTAAATTATATTATAGAAAATTTCTAAAACATTTGGTATGTCAGTTTATGAGTTCATTATGATTTCAAGTGTGTGGGAGGGGATGAAACCCAAATCAAGGTGTCTTTACACCATCAGTTTTGACATGATATGTCAAAACAAAAAAGGAAAGCACACCACACTCTCTCTTATGGCAGGGTGAATGTCCAAATTATGTTCCCTTATGTGTATTTTTATAATTAATTATATTAGGGTCTTTCATCACTATTGAAAAAAGGTGATTTTATAACTGAATTTTAAATATGGATATTACTTGAATGACATTAATATTAACCCTGAGATACTCTTAACACCAATTTTATTGAATACTATCATTTTTAGTGTTATAGAGATAATTTTAATGTATTTTTCATTATAAACTATTTTAGATGTTTGGTTATCTTAATTTTATCATTGGTTTTCTGTAAAACCTAAAGCAATTTCAAAAACAAATACATTAAAATTCAGTATTAATAAAATATGACATTAAAATCATTGAAAATAAGTACAAAAACACAAGATTACATATTTTGATGTTTATTTTTATTATAACCCCTAATAATTATGAATCATAAATCTTTGACCTCAAACCAGTAGCCGCAATATTCTTCATTTGACCTATATATTAAATCATTTTCAATATTTCTCATCTCTCTTCCACCTATGATTATCATTTGTGGCTATATTCATCCCACCAATATGCATTCCATTTATTTGATTTTATTTTCACCATCATCAATGGTGGATATATATTATGTGGAACATTATTTTGTTACATTAAATATTTAGTTTATTAGTTTCAATTTGGAACTGTTTATGTCATATTTTCTAACAAAATAGAAATATTTTCTATACTATATATTTACATTTAATCATTAATTTGTTTTTGAGTATTTAATTATAAATTTTATATTGCCTTTTATTTTTATGTTAATCTATTTACCATTTATAACTTTAATTTTTATTATATTTCTATTAGTTTTGTTTTGTTATGATTATAAATTGTTTATTATTATGATATAATTTAATTTTGATTTTAATTTATTTTGTTAAAGTAGATTATATTTATATTTTTTCTTTTAATTCCTTTTTGAATATAATCATATAGATATTTAAAAAATTAAATATAAATATCTTCCGATTTACTTTTGTATTTGGTATTATATCATTGAATATCATATTTATAGCTAAGATCGTTTTTATTCAATCCATTGTATTATTAAAACTAATTTAAGGTAGTCGTGTCTTATAATTTTATATTATTAATAATGTTATTTTATGATTAATTTTTATAATATTATATGTATAATGATATAGTTCTAATTTTTTATTTTATGTTTCATTGTTCATTATTAAATAATTTATTAATAAATGGCCATGAATTTTCATAAATCTTGATGCATATTAATAATTTATTTAACAGATGAAGAGTAAATTTTATAGAAAATTATGCTATTTTGGTTAATTAATTAAAAAATGATACGTGTTATTATGTCGACTAAATTTAAATAAAACCCTGATTGAGTTACAACATGGAATCAGAACTAAGATTAATTCATATTTTATTGAATATAGAGTAATTATTTTTATAGGTGCGGTAGATAGAATGGATATTTTCTAATCACTTGTATAATAAAAATAACGACATATATTTAATATTTTTTCATAATAATAAAATATATTTGTATTATTACTCTTCTCTGTTCATCTGGTGACTTTTTAATCTCTTTCATATCAAGTTATTATATGGAATTTATAAGCATATATGAAGAATTAAATTTTGGAAATCATTTTTCACGACCTATTTAGTTATACAATTATACAATTTATATATATATTTGTTTATATATAGTTTTACACGGGTTGTTTCTGGTATATGCATTAATGATAAGAAAACTGCATTCAAGGTCATTTGATTTAGTTTGTTTTTTAGTAGTGAGACATGACACTATTAGGGGATATAATATTGGTGACCATCATTTTAATGAGAAGTCCTCAAATATTCACATATTATATTTATTATTATATTTATTCTTTGTTGTCAATTTAATTTATGCTTTTAGAAATCATATAAAATTGAGCTCAAACTATATTTTTATTTTTTTTAATGCTTAAATATAGTGAGTGTTTATTTTTTCACCCAAGTACAACATATAAACATTAGTGTATGCCATAAAAATTAATTAATGTAAAAATATGATATATAGATGATTCATTCACTATGTTAGTTGATATATAGAATTCATTTAATTTCATTAAAATGGTAAATTAATCCCCATTGATAATCTAATACCCTCAACACCAATCTCTAGCCCTTGGTGATTAGGGAATGTACATAGGATATTGGTATTTCAAACATGGTTGATCAGAGATCTAGCTTCAGTCATTATTTTTTCCCCTCAATTGTGTAAAAAATTATCTTTCTATGTGAATGTATATTAATTTTTTATAATTTCAATAAGAATATTTTGGTAATATAATAATTTCCTCAATCTATCATTATATTTATATGTAAAAATTCCAAATAATCCCATGTAAATATTGTCATATGTATAAGACCTTTCATCCCATGTTCAGGAATTTAAATATTTAGATCCAAAAATTTAATCAATTTCAAACAATATGGGAGTATAAATAAAAATTCAACACTATATGAATGGTTAATGAAAACCTCTATATCTATCTATGATGAATTCATAATAATTAATTTTCATAAAAATCCAATAAATAATCCACGAAGACATCAACAATTGGTGGAATCATTAAAAAGAATTCTTAATGACTATAATTGTCATCTAGGATAACCCATACCAAATCATTGACATTTAGTTCCCCAAACTACTAAGGAATCCAAATTTTATGTGAATTTATACTCATTATCTATAAGATATGTGAATAAGTCCTACTTTCAATATCATTCTATATGAGAAAAAAACTCGGTCATATATGAATTACTAAGGATGTTACAAAATATAGACATAATATTATTATTTAAAAACCTATAATTGGTCATATCCACCAACTATAACAACACAAACAATGGATGTTCTAATCTAATAATACCTTCCTAAATGGTGATCTGAATTCAACATCCAATTTGAATAATTTATAAAATTTGGAAAAGTAGTCACTAAATGATACATCACAATATAACATGAAAATTTTGTTTCAAATAAGGGATTTTATCTTATATATGTGAAAAATTACATACCACCCATTATTGATATTCAATCTAAAAATTCTAGCAGTATCATGTAATCTGTAAATGTCTACCCTGTATTTAGTTCATATATATTCCCGTAGGATCCCTGAATTCCATGTAGTAAATTCCTATGTGTAAACTACATCTTTTGACATTCAATACCTCATAAATATCCAAAATTATAATCTCTCAATGATTCTCTAATATTAGTCTTTAATAATCCCCCAAAAAATTATTGAGAGTACTTAGTCTCTCCATTGGTTATTCATACTCTAGGTTGAGGCACCATACTTCAAAAACACTGCATGTTTCAAATTTCAACATAGGAATTTAATTCATTTAATGATGCCTTCCAGGTCACATGTATTTTTAATTTGAGATATTTTTATCTATTGTAACGATCTTGTGGATTTAACAATTCATGTTTTAAATGTTAGGAGTATTGAGGAAAACCGTCTAGGAACATTTATTCGCATAGTGTTTGGAGTAATGATTTCGTAATGATGCAATATTGCTCTTTGGTTTTATAAGATCACTGGATCAATATAGGATCAGTGATAGGTTTATGGGGTAAATAAGAGATAATGTTTATTTCACATGAATGTTTCTTTACATAGTAAGTCCAAATAGAGTTAGAATCTACACAAATATAAATATCAGTATCATATTTTTCATTTTTAAAATATAGAGGGAGATCAACAAACAATATTTAAATGGTTCAGTACAATGAACTAATCATTCCCATGCTGGTTCTTCCCCCACACATGGATTCATTTACAAAATTCATTTATGAATATAATGGAATATACTATCACTTGTTATACCCCAAATAATTATTACCCCAATTGGCCCTAGTCCAAACACCCAACAACAAGATCTTATACCATAATTGGATATCCCCCAACTGACCTAAAGATAGTCACATTCTCCATAGATAGTTATAACCCAAGTCATGAGAATTTACCACAAGTAGTTATACCCCCACTAAAAGTTATCTACGTCTTCTTTTTGGATCCACTGTAGAGTGATCATCTCTTTCTCCAAGAGAGATTTGGATCACCCCCTATTGTATAAAATCTTCAAGATATTCATTAAAAATCTTAAGAGTCTATTACAATTGAAAGATACTCTTAATAATATACAAAAACTATTCAAGCATGAGTTGGTTATGCAACTCATACCTCGAAAATTTATCAAAAGATAAGGTAGAAAAAATTGATGACACAAGGTACAATGTATGTGCACAATATTAAAATATATAAATTATAAAAAGAGAGGTAGAAAAATAAATACATTTTCTTCATCATCCAGGGTAGTGAAAGGAGGAGGAATCTCTCTAGGATCTCATCCTAAACCAATCTTCATTGTTGTTTGGGATTCTTGACATGATTCATCAGATGGGGGTATTTTTATCCATTAAAATCACACCATAAATATAATCCTAAAATACCCCAACATATGCCAAACAAGAAGGAATTCCCCTATATGAAAAAACAAAAATAGAAATAAGTGACAAATGAAATCAAATTCCAAAAATCACTATTTTCTATCTGGGAACATGTATAGTATAACTCAACTGTCCCACATCACATCTCCATTTACTGTAGGAGAACTATTCATCTTCTATTTCTTGAAATTTCTTGACCAACGTGTATAGGATAAATCACTAACTATAACTGAGCCTATAACACCCACCCAACCATAAACACCTTATTTTCAGCACCTAATAAGTAATCAGATACTATATCATTCCTCATTTATGGGGAAAAAATACCATTACCTTGTCCCCCACAAAGATCAATCAATATCACCAAAAGATCTTTCACTTCTTCTTCAACCTAGGTTATGTTTAAACCCAACACATGATTAGGCCCAAATATTTTTGGATGTATATCATCAACCCATGAGAGTTAATTAACTATTGTTGAACCATGAAGGTCACTGCCAATTATATTGGACTAAACATTCTTCTTTAGAAGCCCCATTTTGTCTAGAATTGGTTAGAGTAGCATGGGAACCCAAATGAGTAGCATTGGATCCACTAGAGAGTTAAGCTCAAAACTGATAAAAAACAATAAAGTATTAATCTAAGACACCATTTTAGGATTATTATAGGACACCATTAAATCATTAATTTATAACTCAATGCATAAAAAGTTAGAATCATCGTACTAAAAACACCTCCTACTGTTAATCCAGTAGGTTTACTGTAGGAATCACCTAAAACATAAATTACATCATTGCTGAAACATAATTCACAACACTTTTAGTAGAAAAATTGATCATCACTTTAGAATAATCATATCGAACAACATATATTCTCGATCATAAAATCCATGCCACTCTAATAAAGAAATATATCTCTGGATACATCACACAATCTTAGTAGTCATTTTCATTACCAGTGCATGGAATCCAAAAATCAATCTTTGAATCCCATCCCCAAATTTGGGATTCCATTCAAAATTCATTTCATTTTTATATATAATCATTTCCTATGTTTTTTAATATTCTTTGAAAATAATATACCATTTTTGATATATTAGAAACATCAATGAGTCTTTTTCATCAATTCAAGAAAAAATAACTTCATTGAGACCCTCCTTAAGAATCATAAATTTATTTTCATTATTATGTATCTCATCCATGTTCTCTTTATCAATAAATGATAATAGTTCCTTTAAAACATAATATTGTGGAGTAACTATGTTAATGTCATCCCATAATCCTAAGGATTTGGTAACAATGGTTTACTCCAACATGGAATACTCTTTGCGCTTATTTATTTTCATAGGACAAGGGGTATTAAACCTATCTGAATTCACCAAAAAATTATTTCCTTTTTTCACATAAATGGATGAAATCTAGTTCATCTTGATTGAATTATCATGTTCATCCTTCCGGGATTTAGAACTAGGATCATCTTGATACCTCTCAAAAGTGTAGTAAACAATAGTGATGTCACTTAGAGAAATTTGGATAGTATCAACAAAAAACGAGAAGTCATTATCTATATCATGATGAGAAACACTCTCATAATTTAAAATGACCTCAATTTGATCATCTACAGGAATTTCAATAGCTTATTTTTTCCTCTAAATGAGTCCTTACTTCTATAATGGCCAGAAAGTTCCATTGATTTCATTAACTCTCTAGTGTAATATTATAGGACCAACTTTAGCTTTCCCTTCTAACCCCATGTCAAATAACCAATAGGTGGGAATATTTTACTTCCAAAATCACTAGATGAGTTCCCATTTAAATAAAATCATAGAAATAAAAAGGTATTTTTTCATAAATCATCTCTTGAATGAATTTATAGTACTATTTTGAATACAGATCTGATTTGGAAGAGGTTTAGAGACATAAATATCAAGGAAACCCCTTACAACCTAAGGTATTGAGATTTTCCTAGTTGAAAATCTAATTTTAATGGATAACTAATAGGACAGGGAAGTTAAAATAATGAAATTTTCATAAATTAATGAAGCAATAATCCATATAATACAATTCATAGTGGGACAATAACTGATTCAATGCCCAGATCAAAATCAGGGTTTCATTTGATAACATTCATCATGAAACCAAGAAAAACACACAATATACTCATCCATAATCTATAATATTCATTTTTAGATGATAACTATAAAAATATGTAGGCTTTTTTTCACAAAACAATCTAGACTCCCAAAAACCAAATAGCATAATTATATTTCCTTAGAATGATCAATGATGGTATGCGCCTAATCAAGTTTCAAAAAAGCACAGAGTGTGGGGGTAACGATAGAATATTTTATTTATTTGTTGAGTAGGAATTAACTAAGTGTCCTTTGGGATGAAATATATTCTAGTAAAATAAAATATCATTATCTGGAACACCATCCATGCCAGATGGTGCAACAATATTTATTAGTAGTTTGACAACAACATTCATGAATGATCGAAAATCAGTCGTAGGGCTTCTTGGATGATCGTCTGTGGGTGGAAACTACATCATTCATGAGGGAGGACCCATCATGCTCTTTATCACAGCATGAACTAGATATGATAAATGTATACTATTCCCTAACAACATCATGAAAATAATTCCTTATAAATGTTTTTCTTAATTAATCCATCTATTATTCCCAAAATATGATTACTCTGTCGGGTATGTCTCTACCTGATAATGCCTTAGGCACTACACTAATCTCTACATTTCTCCTATTTAATGAATTTCTTCCTGATTAATCCATAAATTTATTATGTATCTAATTTATTAGGATTGGTTCAGAGTGGATCCTTCTTCAATCTATTATAATATTTACCAATTTCACTCAATTTTTGACTGATGATTCGCAGTATGATTTTAATTTCTTAATAGATCCCCAGTTTAACATGGCTTATTTAACCAAATAATTTTTCTGATAAGATAATCATATAAAAATATATTAATTAAATCATATTCTCTTAATGTATGAAAGTTTTTTCATGCACATTTTATGTACATTACAGAACTTTATATAGGTTATCTTTTAGATGATTTAGAAAGAATTCATATACATCTTCTATATAAATAAATAATTATATTTAAAAGATTTATATTCAATTAAATTTCATTGGGTGGCTTCTCAACTCATTTAGATGATTCTGGAACACACTTTATGTTTCACTAAAAATCCTCTTTCTTCTAACATTCATTATCATGGGGTTATGTATTTTATATAATCTTCCTTAACCTCACCGATATTGTGAATGTCGAATGGATATCTTAAAATAGACATTGTAATGGTATTTAAATTGATTAATTATAGTTGCATAGAACTAGTCTATCTAATTAAATAACACATTATTTATCTATCCAATAGACTCTGAGAATGTCTTCATTGGATTGACCTCTATTTTATTTCCATTTGTTAGGAAACCACTGTCTGAATATTCTCAACTAACATTTTTCTGATGAAATATCATATATCCATTTGATGGATCATCATACTTATTTATAAATTTTTCTATTCGTATTCAACCATTGATTGATTATCCAAAAAGACATTGTGTGGTCATTTTTCAATGAAAACTCAAGAAGATATATTTTTGTAGGATCACCTGTATGGTGAAATTGTTTACTATAATATGATTTCATTCCATCTGATGCCATTAAATACTTCTCTCCGAATTTATACACCCTTCTCTAAATGGTGTTCCATTACACTGATCTATTTGGGTCCAATGTAAAATCTCAATCCATTTTTATCTTACATGAGTATAACCAATGTAACATTAACCATTACATTTTCATAGACATCTATATATTAGGATAAACATGTGTTTCATCAATATAATACCACAAAAAATCAATTCTCCATCTGATGAAAGATTCACTCTCCAATTGTTTATCTGATGTGGCACCCTAACAATCTTTCGATTGATCTGAACATCAGAAATATCCCTATCTAATAAGTTTTCATCAGATCATTATAACTCAATATTGGTAAAGATAAAATTTACAAGATCGGTATTTATATGGCCTCTTATTTTAACATCATAATTCAAACAATTATCTTATGACATGACTATGGTCTATCAAACCAAATATTTCTTTTCATCTTATAACATTATTCAACTTCATATAAATATTCTACTTGATAAGTCCATATTACGCATGGATTAGGATTATAATCTTTTGTTTCACCATTAAAATTATGTTGTATTCTATCCACAATGCTCCTCAAATGGATTTTATATGTAATAAACCCAATAAAAGAACACATTATTGATAGGTAAATATAAAAATACTTACATAATTCCTATGATCTATTAACTAGTATATATTTAAAAATAAGGAATATTGGACCTCATTACAAGTGAAAAATAGATAACAACGCAACTTAAATAAATGAGTAGCATAATTATACTCTAAATGTTCTATTTTATGGGGCTCCATAATCTCTGGAATAAAGTCATGTTTTAGGGTCTCATTGAAAACTCCAAAAATACTAATTTTCAGTGGGCCTCTTATTTTAGACCCTCATGCATCTTTACCTAAACTAGGTTACCACCCCATCACCTAATTAGACCATGTATAATACATGTATCCAATATAAATTTTTATTTGATATGAGTCTTCTGAAACTAAATAAACTATGAACCATATTTATATATTCCCCACTATATTCTAGACCATTGTTTCCCTAGAATATAAAAGGGTTCATTTTTTAAAGACCATTGAGATGTTTAATATATGGGCCTCACCATGGTTTAGTATTATTCTACCAATTTTTAATAATTAAAATGTATTTTTATTGAATTTAATCACTCTATGAATTACATAGACCACCCCAAGAGAACTCTTAGCACATAGAACGTATAATTTGGTCACAAATTAAATTGAATCCTCAATTATATCAATTATCTACATCAATAGATGATATGTATGTAACATAATAATATAATTTCATAATATGGATTTAGAATAATTTTATAATATGCCTGGATTTCAAAAGAATTTAATTTTTGTTTTGTATGGGTTTATATAAAACCACCATTGAAACAAATTAATTCATATATTCAAAATCACATTTGAAAATTTTAATTGTTCATGCACACCACTAACATTTCAAAAATTATTTGAAACATAACTATATAATTTTACAATGACTTGAGTTCACATCATATGTACTTATCCTCATCACAGCACAATAAAAAGGGAAAAATCAACCAAAAATTGTTTTAATTAACTAAAATGACATTAATAACTTATTTAAGAACACAAAAATAGTTATTTATTACCATTTAATTATTTGTAACTAATTTTTAGAAACATCAAAGCACATTAAATTATACAACTTTCTTCTGAACCTACCTTTAAAATATTATTTTTCAAGTTACAATACCCGTCAAAATTGGTCAAATAGTAAATATTTAAACCATATTCTAAATCCAATTTTGACTAAATTCCATGAAATAATAATAACCACAAATAAATAAATGAAATTTCATAACCCTGGTATCAGTTGTTTCCAAAATAATGGTTTTTTCCGCCAAAAAAATATTTTATCCCATGGTTTGACAAACTAATATTTAATTTATGAATCCCAAAAATGATATCAGAAGAAAATAATGAGGGATCTAAAAAAATTTAGTACTTCTCTGGATCTAGTTATTGTGTCTAATATAGGGCACCACTTACACTCAAGAACATATCTACATTTGATAGATTTTGATAACTGTTATTGATGGATAAGTGTTTAAAGTAGGGTGACTATTTCTTGGATATAATGTAAAAATTATGCTAAAATAAAGAATAAAATTATATTAAATATATTATGTAATAAAATCTATATGATAATAACCAAAATTAAAACACCATATAATAACAATATGATATCCATGATATTAATACATATACAATCAATATAATGGTCATCAGAATCTATAAATCATATAAATGTTAATAAAATAACTAAAATTTCATAGGATATAATTAAAAAATATACACTAATAGATTTTTGAACCATATTTATAACAGTTTCATCCTCTCTCGGTTGAACTACTATACAAATGTTCTTTAAAATGAAATAATTTTTCATTATATGTTTTCCTTATGTAAATAATATAACTGGTGTTTTTTCCCACACACAATACTCAGCATTATATTTATTATTTTCAGATGAAACCACATTGAGGTTGACTAGAAACCATACAATCTCGGTCTGGAATAAAAATGAATATTCAAATGAGATAATCTACAAATACCAAATAGAAAATTATGACCCAAACTCAAAATAAAAATTAAACAACAAGAATAGAATGAAGAACATAGTAACAAGGTTTATAATATTCTTAGCCTTGAAATATAATCATTTTAAGAACCAAAAAATATTAATTATCTCCTAAATAATTATATATTCACATAATTAATTGAATTTTAATTCATTTCTTCTAGATCAATAAGGAGATTGGTTACAATACAATAGTGTATGGTATGAAACTGAAAAATAAATTTATATTAATTTTGAACTGGTTAGGTTCTAGGACATTCCAAAATAAGGAATATGTTTCCCTCCAAATACAATATTATGAGGTTAGGATTCTATAAATATGAGAGACAATATATGATTTAAATTTTCTCTAAAATTGGATTCTCATATAATAACTCTTCAAATTAGAAATCTACAACATCCCAAATCTTTTTAAACTCCTCTATTTTGATCTTCATTTTGTTAAATAACTAGAGTAAAATGTTTTCATGTGTATTAAAAATTTTAATTTTTTTATTAGAGCCAGATTTTACCACTCTAGACTTCAAACACATTTAATTATTGTTTGATGATCTAACAGTGATGTCTCCTTCCACTATTCTTTCCTTAGAGTTCATTTTCAGTACCAAATCAATTGATTTGGAAGTCACACATTCTTCTAAAGGTATATGTGGATCTCAAATCCTAGGTTTTTCTAGATTGATTCCTTTCTCTTTAATGTTTTCTTCCATGTTCTAAACACTGATTACATCAACTAGTAAGTTTCTATGGAATCCAACTATATAGGAGTATAATCCTAATATATGGGAATCCAATTATGCCCAATACAATCTGAAAGAGCATTAATGAAAATCTAAAAATGTTCCTTATCAAAAAAACCCTTACATTCACATATAGTTAAAATTGTTTTGGATGATTATAATAGACTTTATTAGATATATATTTCTTCATATTATAAACTGAATCATATATATCTTAATTGGACCTTTTCATTCCATTATTCACAAAATGTTATCATAGATTTTAGAAATTATCATTTAATTTATACTGTAATAACTACATATCTGTATAAGAAGGCCCAAAAGCACCTAAAACCACTATGATGACTACTCTTATATTAAAGACCCATACTTCTTAGAATTCCTTGTAGAAAACCTTTACCATACCCCCCCCCCCAAATAGAATTTTATTCCCAATCACATAAATATGATATCCTAATAAAAAGGGGAACTACATTGTAATACATAGAGTTAGGAGGGGATAAAATCTCGTTAATCATAATTGTGGAAATATCATTCCATGGAATATGGATGTGTGTACAAGGATAGTTCCTAGAACCATAAGTGGAACCATATAATTCTTGGTTTCCACTCTCTATAAGGAATGGTTAGGGATCTAATCAACCCTACCCAAAATACCCCTTACCTAATTTCAAATAGATACTATGGAGGGATGAAATAAATTAACTTATATTAACTCAATAATTCATTTATTATTCCCATATAATCTATAATTTTTTACCTAACATAAGAAATGTTCATCAATGATCTTTATGGTAAAATACACAACATTCATGTAGGATATTTATCCAAGAGAGAAGGGTCCGGAAGATGGAACATTAATCTGAGTAGTATTCATTTACAAGAACAATATTTCGGTGGAACATTCAACATAATCCTCCAGTAATGCCACAAAATAAATGTTATTATAATAATTTTTATGAGAAACATATTTTTTTCCTAATATCCATGCAAGTTTTAAAAATGTCAAAGTTTGTAGGACAATGAATAGATCTTCATACTGAACAAATTATATTATACTACTGAAGGTGAAATAGATTTTTAAAACTGGAGTAGAAGTCCACCCAATTTTTAAAGACAATATATTTGTTGAACCAATAATCATTTTTAATCTCAATTCACACGAAATTCAGATATGGTTTAAAAACATTTGTTTCTATGAACATATTATAAAATCAAATGGAATAGGAATTAGGATCTTTCAATAAAAAACAAAATTTTACCTACCAAACAACCAATCATTTTTAATATTGAATGTATTCGATATGGATTAGAATGACCTGTAAAATTAACCCTTATAGTAGATGAAGAATGATAGTGATTCCAAAAAAATCTTAAGACCACATAAATAGGGAGAACTGTAAGTTTTTTATAGAATTCATGATTTTGGACCTCGCTAGGATTATATCATCCTTTGACTGGAATATAGTGATGGGAGTTAGTGGATCCTAGTGTACAATAATCATTATTTTCTTCAAATACCCTAAATTAGTGATGAAACAGTCAATGGAGTTAAAAAAAGGTTGGTTCTAGCCAAACCACACAACCAGATATAAGATGAGATAGGATGAGGCCTCTATGAACTCTAGAAGGGAAATAATGATTGAGGGAAAACATTTTTCAGAGTATAGGACCCCTAGATATAAATTTATTATTATGATAGTAGGAAATAGGAATATTCAATAAGGGGAGATAAATGAGGAGTGATAGTGAATCTCTAAAAATCCTATAGATGGGTAATGATGATAATGATATCTATCATCATTATTCCATTGGAAACCTAGATTATGAACAACTAAACAACTCCTAAAACTCCTCCACATGCAAGACCAAACTATAGGCTAACTATGATATGTCTACAATATTTAAAAGTACCCCTTGAATTAGTGATAATGAATTTGAAAAATAAATTTATGATATTTTTATAAAAGTAATTTAATGGATAAATTTAATTTGACTGAAATTCAATTGGCATAGCTAGAATGAATAAACCAATCATTTTATTTATATAAATTTCTTTCTATAAATATTTAATTTTTATGTGATATGAATTTATATTTCAGAAATCTACTGATTAAGGATAATAAAATATATTTTATATGATTAATTGGTTAATACTAATTTACTTAGAAAATTATAGGAAATATGAAATAGAATAGCTATTATTATAAAATAACTATTTTCTTAAAAAATTTCTTTATATCACATATTTTTATTGAAAATATTTTTTTTAAATTATAGAATTTAATTTTTAAAAAATGAACATTTTTTTGAATAGTAATATTAATATTTTATTATATTTAATTTTTAGGATTTTTTAAAAATATTTATTTATGAGAATATTGAAAAATACCATTTTCATATATAACATGACATTAAAAGAATTTATTTTATATATGCGTTCTATTTAAATATTTGAATCCTGTTTCTAAGGATAAGTTTTTATTTTATACTAGATTGTTCAATTTTAAAATTTTGGGGTTTAATTTATAAATCCATATTTGATATTTATGAAAATAACTACTAAATTTTGAAAAAAAATTAATAAATTATACAATTAATATATTAAAATAAAATATTATCGCTATTAGAAAATTTATATAAAAAATTTATTTCCAATTAGGAATCATTAGTTCTATATTTTGTAATATGGAAAAAAAATTCATGCGTAATGTATAAAATACTTCATTAAAATAAATTTTTACCTTTGTAAAAATGAAAATGTGTAAAACTGTTTAAAACAAGATATATTTTTCACAAACATGACTAATAAATGATTGTAAATGGGACTTTTATACCTTCATAATCCTTATTACTCCACTTATTAATTATTTAAAAAATCTGAAATCCACATTCTTGGGGAGTGACATCTTATTGTCAAAATGTTTTTGATATTAGTAAAAATGAAATAATTTTTTACATAATAAAGGAGAACCCCTCCCCTCACTTTAACACAAAACCAAAACCCTCATATTTCAGAACAAATTTCCATAAAAATATCTTAAATATTATTATCCACCTTTATGTTGTGCGTTTCTTCTAAAAATTTATACTATCAAAGGCCTAACCCCCTTTGCAAAGGATGTAATCCAAGAAGTGTGGTATAAATTTCAAACCACTCCATTCTAATTTATAATTCATTATATGAAATTCATTTTCCTAAAATAACATTACATAATATTAAAATGATAATATCCATAAAATTATTATTGTGATGTGTTAGTATATTTATGGTATACAAATTAACATTCTTTCCCATTTCTATTTAAAAATGAATTTGTAATTTGTGCTTTGTGAATACTATCATCTTAAAAACATAGTGTGGATCATTTTATTTAACCACCATAAAAGTATAGATATATTATGTGATTTAATATAAATATTATATATATGACAAATTATAGACACAAAAATTAAAAACCTTGTTACCAATCATAATCATTTTTTGGAAAATTAAGTCATTATCTATGTGTATGTGTGGACTACCTCCTCCACACAGTGATTGATTTGTATTTTTATTTTAATAACCTACTAACATATATTTTAATGATAATGGATTTAATTAATAAATATTATTCATACAATATTTTTATGTTTCACCTATGTAAAAGTGGATATCCATTTAAAAATATTATTAACAAATAATTGTTGTAAATTCAACCATCAAGAAGTGTCTTCTAAGAGAAAAAAAATTATTTCTTCATACAATAGAATAACATCATATTAGATATATTATTCTTCTAAATCAATCCAATTATTATATTTCATATTAATAAAAACTAAAAAAATTAATAAGTATTTTTTTATAATGATACTATATCTAAATCAATTCATAATCATCGGTTAATTACTGTATCTTATTGTTTGGGTTGGTTTGAAAACATATATTCACAATGAAACAAATTTATATGATGGATTACTATGGGAATTTAATTTAAAGAAATATAATATTTAGAATAAATATATAATAATTATTTTGATTTATAAGGGTAAAATTATTATTAAACTCATAAATTAATAAAACACCTTTCATCTGTTAAGAATGACCAAAACATGATCATATTTAATTTATCTTCATGATATTAAACAAAAAATACCATGAAAATCAATAATATCATTTTAAATATTAAAGAACATATACTATATTTACATTAATGATATTTTATTCTTAAATTTTTAACATTAATTTACACCAACACTATTATTTATGGGACTAGTTCCAAATAATTATGATTATATACACTCGTTGTTGGAAGTCGATAATAACAGAAATTTGTAAAGATAATGATTATCAAAGAAGATTAAAAATGGAAGAATATATGGATAAGGTACTGAAATAAATTATTATTATAGTTTTTTTTATTAATGATGTTATAGTGGGGTGAATTAATCCATGATATAGGTAAGGGGTTCCATCTCTATTTTAAATTTCTAGAGATATGAAACTTATTATACATCTTGTTTTCTTACCATAATACATTTTTTTTATTTTTAAGAAGCCACTTTTTTGGTATGTTGGAACCATAAAAAACTTCCAAAAACCACCAGTACTAACCCCATTTAGACTATCACCATCATACTAGGTTCTAATTTTAAATTCCATTACACACAAACCCTAAACAAGTACCACCACAATTTTTTAACTGCATCAAAACCCACCACTTTCAAAATTAAAAAATGCTCCTAATAATTTTCATATTTCTAAACAAAAGGCCACCCAAAAATTCATCATGAACCACATGTTATGCTCTGTCTAAGACACCGTCCATCCACCACTTCAGTGCCATCGTCACGACGTCGTCCAAACACCGTCACCGTAAACATAAATGCATCAGTAAGGCCGTTAGACTCTTCTTCAACATCCACTGTAACACCCCGATCTTCCACGATACGCTTCTCATTCAGTAATACAATAGCTTGCATTGTACGCAACTTCGAGTTCTAAAACATCGCGACAAATCAAAGTAGCCGTTATGAATAGTAATAACCACTTTTTAAAATTATAGAAATTTTATATTTCAAAATGGACTTCATTTTTGTATTCCTAATATTGAAATTAGCCTATGTTGAATTTTTTGTAATTTTCTGAGAACTTCAAAATTTTTATGAATAGTGAAAAATACTTAAAACAACTTTTTTAATCAAAATAATTTATAGTGATAAATTATAATATTTGGTGGTTTTAAAGTATAATTAGAATATATTTTTACCATTTTATCCAATGGTGGTCGTTAGAATTAATTTAACATTGAAATTGGACATAAACAATTGCCAATCTTTTGATATAAATTGTTTCTTAAAAACACGCTATTTGTTGTGACAGCGGGAATTAATTATAAAATTAATTAATGCAACTAATATGTTTGGAATTTTTTAAAATAGACATCATTTTTGAATTCGGAATATCAATTATAGCTTAGGGTGAAATTTTGGCCTTATTCTGAAAAACTTCAATTTTTGATGAATAGTGAAACCACTAAGTGGTTGTTAAATAACTGATTTTTCGTTTAAATGAAATATTACCACTTCTGTGATTTGATTTTCAAAAATCCGACATACATGGTTGTCATTAAGAAGTAAAATGTGGTTCAATGAGATCAAAATAATTTTTTGGTGAATAGTAACTTTTAAGTTCTTAATCGCGATTAGTAGTAATTAGTGTAGTTTAAGGTATAAATAATGATTTAATAATATTAAATGACATAGACACATGTCCTACCCTCATTGTTTGTGTCATGGACGACCAAGACAAGCCATGGGTCAACTTGGGGACCCCATGGAGACAATTTGGTTGGGAAATGACATAAATAACTTTTTATTTAATGTAAAAGTAAAAATGACACAAACATTAGTTGTTTTACTAAAACAATTTTTAAGTGGGGTTAAACAAGTCCAAATTTTGATTATAGATATTCATTAGAAATTTAAAAATATTTCCTACATCATAGTATTTTTTTATAATTTTTAGACATTAAATAAATTAAATTATTTATGACATCATGATGATGCAGTGATGACCTCATTATTTAACGATTTAAATAAAATGGGAAGATAATGAAAAATCCAAGGCTTAAACTTGTCCAAAGCCAATTGTATGAGGAGATTTCGAACCCTTATCACCTTAGCCTCGAATTATATAAGTGTGGGACCTTTAGAATCCGAAAAGCATTGTGAAATAATGTAACATTTCAATCTTTCCAAAAGTGCCCCTCCTCTCCACTTATAAAAGGCCCCCACCTCTCCCACCTCATTTACACTTTCAAGCCATTTGGCTCGGCCAAACTCTGCCCAAATACTCTCCCAACATTCCTCCCTTACTCCTAGAAGCCTCACTTTGGGCAGAACTCTTCCCAAGGAAGCCTTTGGCTCAAATCAAAAAGAGTTACCCGATTTTGAGGTAATGTCTTTTCTAATGTTGTTTTGTTTTATTTTTCTTCTCCAACCCCTAAACTCTTTTTATTCATTTCTTTTGTAACAACACCAGTATCCTCAATATACTAGGATGTTGTTATAAGAATGATTTGAGCTACACTTACACACACCTACATCTAATGGTTAAAGAACATATGGTTTCTGTGGATGGCGAATTTCTGCCTCACGAAACGATGATTGTTCAACACTCATTTAACACCTTCAAAGGTGGCCATTATGATGTCACTATTTTTATATATGATATATAATATATTTATGTTTTACTTATGCTTCTTTATTTTTCATTTGTGTCTTACCTTTATGGCTTCCATTATGGGTATACGCGATATCTTCATTTTAGGAAGTGCGGACTACCGCCCCCTCAAAGTGATTTGAATCGTTAATGCCATATGTGGGATGTATAAAGGATGGAGTAAATGGTATTATACACTATATTATACTGGAATTATATTATACATTTATATCATTATGATTTAGTTCCATTAAATATGAAATTCAAATGAAAGTAGCGTTCATGCGTACGTACGGCTTACCGTCTCCATGAACGGTGCATTTCATTTCTTACCTCTAAATGTTACGTAATATTATAAATGAATGTATATACTGGATATATAAGATATATATGACATCTAAATCATGAATATAATTCTGGATATAATGGATATTTCACCACATGAACAACTTGTAATTATAAGAAGGTTATTGTTGACACAAGTACCAAAGATCGACAAAACGACCGTTATTGACTTAAATAATTACATAACGTTCATAACATTGTAATAAGTGATATAAAAAGGATAATGAAATTTAAAATGGTTCTTAATAAGGTATATATTAACTCTAGTTTATTATTCAGGAGGTTAAAGAACGGTTGAGTCAAGTCAGACACGAGGTAAGGGAACTTCTTAACCCAATTTCCATTCTTTGGGTTAATCTCCTACTTTCAAATTATGTCATGATGTTATTATGTACTATTTTGTATTTTTACTTTCTTTATGTGTACCTATAGTGAATACACATAATATATCTATTTTATTTTAAAAATGATCTTTTTAAGGACTTCGTCTCAATCTCCTTTCATTGAGGCATATTTTTTTTATACACAAATTTCTTTTATACGGTGTATAAACCCCTTTGACTTTTACGTTTATTCAAAAGGAATCTTTTTTATACGAAGTGTTTTACTAAACGACAAAAAGGGAATGTTGTTCTTTCCGTACATATGCGGCGACAATGACTTCTCCGCCGCCGTGACCATTATTTGAGTTTCGGCTTCCTTTACAAGCCATACCTTTTTTTAAAAGAAAAATAAATACAATGTTTTAACTTTCTTTTATTTTGGTATTGAAAATGGTATTAAAAGAATTTTTTTTATATCAATGTGTTGTATTGAAATCTTGTGATTGAAATGTGGAAATGTTATGTTTCCTTTATGCATGTTTTATGTGATACGATTATGTTATGGTTTATGATATGTTTAAACCTATTCATATGAGGAATGCATTGGACTTAATAAGTGACGGGTGGAGCCCGCTATAGCTCCTCGATGCATCGGCAGGTCTCATGAGACAAACTAGTGTCTTGGCACGAGGCCTTGACAAAATCTTATTTGTGGTCTTGGCACGAGGCCTTGACTACGTGGTTATGATAGTCTGGCATTATGCATTCCATCATTATGAAAGTGGTTATTGGTATTGCATGTGATTATTCGACCAGTAGAATATCCATGTGAAGAAGTAAATGGCATTATCTCATTTTACTTTTACCATATTATGTTGATTTTCAAGTTTAAAAGGCTTTTGTTTTAGTTATACATTGCCTTAAATGTTTATGTTTATTTACGAAAGCTTCCGCAATATTGTTATCCTTACTGAGCATCTGAGCTCACCCCTTTCAATGTTTTAATATTTTCCAGGATGTGAAGAAGTATTTTATGAATGACCTGCAGGGATAGTCAGAAGAGGATATGAGTGTGGACTATGGAGACTTTGTTATTGTAGTTTTTCACTTTATGATGTAATGTAACGTTTACGAATGTATCTAGTGTTTCCAAGGCTACTAAACTAATCGGTCTTTCGAGACTTGATCTTTTGTGATCATGCCAATGTTACGAAGTAATGCACCGACTCTGGGTAGCTGGGGTCGGGGCGTTACAGTTGGTATCAGAGGCAGTTTAGTACTAACCTTGGAAGCTAGATTTAGATAAACTCTGATTAGAGCACATAGCCCAAAGATAGACTTTGAGGATTAGTATAGAAGAACTTTCTAGAATTTTGTTATTGAAGAGATTTTGTGAGTTTTCCGAGCAATACATCCATGTCTGGATACGAGCAGGTAGAGGCGGCTCTGGCACAGATGTACCTAGGGGTAAAACCCGAAAACACCGCTTTGATCTAGACTCGAACGGGAACTGGTGCACGACAACGGGCCTTGCTGCACTCTTGGTTACGACACTCCCGGGGGATATGCTTAGGATAATTCTCATTTTATTTACAAACCACTATGAAGGGTTATGAGTATATACTTCCTCAAAGAAAACATTTCTTTTTATGATTATGGATTATATCCATAAATAGTTCAATTTATGTAAAGTGTTTTACAAGTATGGAATTATGTATTTTAATTCATAAACTAATCTAGTTTATGCCATTGTTTAGAAATGGCGCCTAGTGGAAGGAATGGAAACCGTATCAATGCACGAACTCCGTGTAGGGATTGCCCTCCTGATCAAGATAATTATTGTGGATCTGGAGATACAACTGGTGCTGATCAACTTATTACCATACTGGGACAACTCACTCAGGTTATGAATAATAACCTTACTCGTATGGAGCACCCTGATCCGCAACGTGGAGGATCAATGTTAGACCGCTTCATAAGGCAATAACCACCAACCTTCAATGGGAGTACAAATCCTATAGTAGCTGAGCAATGGATAAATTCCTTAGAGAAAATATTCCATGCCTTAGGGAGTAGTGAAAGGGAGAAGGTTGTCATGGCAGTTTACCGCCTCACTGGAGATGCCGATCAATGGTGGTCATTGATTCAAAACATAAAGGAAGATGATGAAGTATCAAATATGGAATGGAGGGATTTCAAAGATCTGTTTTTAGAAAAATACTATCCTTGTGACCATCGAGCAGATATGGAAAGGCAATTTCTGAGTTTGAGGCAGAAGGAGGATGAGAATGTCGCAAAGTATGAGGCTAACTTTACAAGGTTAGCGAGGCATGCTGCCGATTATATACGTAACCCAAGGAGTAAGATTGATCGTTTCTTTGATGGGTTAAAACCATTTCTCCGTCGAGCTTTAGTATCACAATCCTTCTCATCATACGAAGATATTGTCTCATGTGCTATCAAGACAGAAAAGGAATTCTCTAAGTCTTATGACAACAAAGTAAAGCAAGAGAAAAAGAGAATGGTGGAACAAGAGACAGATAAAGGGAAAAGGGAAAGAAGGATTTTCCATTATGTGATAATTGTGGGAAGAATCACCCTGGTACTTGTCTAAAAGGAATGGGAGTTTGTTATAAATGTGGAGAAAAGGGTCACCAGGCTCGTGATTGTAAGGGAAAGAAAGAGGCTATTAAAGTTGAATGCTACAATTGTAGAGAAATGGGTCATTATGCAAATGAATGTCCTAAGCGTCAGGGAAACTTACCTCAGAAAAGGCCAAGGGATCAAGGCCAATCTTATGCTGTGACTACAGTTGAAGCAGAATAATTAATGTATTGGTGCTTTTGGACTCAAGGATTATATTCTGGTTATAAGAATAATGTAATATATATATATGGATTGTACTACAGTACTTTTTGATTTCAGTAAGGTTTTAATATGATTAAGGTAATCATATTTTTAGTATGTGACAATAAGAGAAACTTTTCTTTGTTTGGGGAATCTGATGTTACAATTGATTTTGGAATTTAGAGACCTTTTAGAGAAAGTCTGGATGAAGGTATTTTGGATAACTATAAAGGTTGGAGTGGATTAAGTTGAACTTTGGATAGTATTGTTTAAGGTTAAAACATTTATGAAGATTATTTTTGGAATAGTATAGTACTATATTTTTAGGAAAAGGACAACCTGCAGGGTGGGGAATAACCCGTCGCGTCGGAC
The DNA here is from genome assembly GCA_963277665.1 of Viscum album. Taxonomy (NCBI): domain Eukaryota; kingdom Viridiplantae; phylum Streptophyta; class Magnoliopsida; order Santalales; family Viscaceae; genus Viscum; species Viscum album. The sequence continues at coordinate 1,191,090,289 of OY728161.1, forward strand.
ACAGCTGCAGGAATCGAACCCACAACCATAGTGCGACAAGCCTTTATTTCCTACCACTAGCCTACAGGAAGTCCCTGGTTATTACAAAATCGTTTTACTAATCTAAATGGTATGTGTTAACATTTGGAACCTTATACAATTAGGATAAATAGAATATTTTTGAGTTTCGTTACCATTTGGAGTAAAAGTTGGGTTTGTGGTAAAAATTTATTAACGAATGAAAGTATACATAACAAGTATGTATATTCCCTTACGTTCTTAGTAAATCTTCTAAATAAATTCCTCAACATTATAAAAGGTAACTTAAAACAAAAATGTTGTCGGTTAACTTTTCCAACTGGGGATTCAATGACCGTTTAACCAATCACAAGTTTGTGATTTTCTTGTGGTTAAACTTTCTCCTAATCCTGTTTTCTATAACTCTCCATCAGACCTTGATGGTTTGTTTCTCCTCCATATCCATATTTTTATATAATCCTAGAATGGGCTATATCGGGTGACCTTTGTAATTATCCTACTTTCTTTTAATGTTATATATTTATTAACCTTATTTCCGATGTGGGTTTTCCTCAAAGGTATTTTCTCTTTTCAACCTTTTATTTTCCAAGAAAAATTTCAAATTGCGAGGACGCAATTTATTGAAGGAGGGGAGAATGTAACACCCCGATCTTCCACGATACGCTTCTCATTCAGTAATACAATAGCTTGCATTGTACGCAACTTCGAGTTCTAAAACATCGCGACAAATCAAAGTAGCCATTATGAATAGTAATAACCACTTTTTAAAATTATAGAAATTTTATATTTCAAAATGGACTTCATTTTTGTATTCCTAATATTGAAATTAGCCTATGTTGAATTTTTTGTAATTTTCTGAGAACTTCAAATTTTTTATTAATAGTGAAAAATACTTAAAACAACTTTTTTAATCAAAATAATTTATAGTGATAAATTATAATATTTGGTGGTTTTAAAGTATAATTAGAATATATTTTTACCATTTTATCAAATGGTGGTCATTAGAATTAATTTAACATTGAAATTGGACATAAACAATTGCCAATCTTTTGATATAAATTGTATCTTAAAAACACGCTATTTGTTGTGACAGTGGGAATTAATTATAAAATTAATTAATGCAACTAATATGTTTGGAATTTTGTAAAATAGACATCATTTTTGAATTCGGAATATCAATTATAGCTTAGGGTGAAATTTTGGCCTTATTCTGAAAAACTTCAATTTTGATGAATAGTGAAACCACTAAGTGGTTGTTAAATAACTGATTTTTCGTTTAAATGAAATATTACCACTTCTGTGATTTGATTTTCAAAAATCCGACATACATGGTTTTCATTAAGAAGTAAAATGTGGTTCAATGAGATCAAAATAATTTTTTGGTGAATAGTAACTTTTAAGTTCTTAATCGCGATTAGTAGTAATTAGTGTAGTTTAAGGTATAAATAATGCTTTAATAATATGAAATGACGTAGACACATGTCCTACCCTCATTGTTTGTGTCATGGCCGACCAAGACAAGCCATGGGTCAACTTGGGGACCCCATGGAGACAATTTGGTTGGGAAATGACATAAATAACTTTTTATTTAATGTAAAAGTAAAAATGACACAAACATGAGTTGTTTTACTAAAACAATTTTTAAGTGGGGTTAAACAAGTCCAAATTTTGATTATAGATATTCATTATAAATTTAAAAAGATTTCCTACATCATAGTATTTTTTTTATAATTTTTAGACATTAAATAAATTAAATTATTTATGACATCATGATGATGCAGTGATGACCTCATTATTTAACGATTTAAATAAAATGGGAAGATAATGCAAAATCCAAGGCTTACACTTGTCCAAAGCCAATTGGATGAGGAGATTTCGAACCCTTATCACCTTAGCCTCGAATTATATAAGTGTGGGACCTTTAGAATCCGAAAAGCATTGTGAAATAATGTAACATTGCAATCTTTCCAAAAGTGCCCCTCCTCTCCACTTATAAAAGGCCCCCACCTCTCCCACCTCATTTACACTTTCAAGCCATTTGGCTCGGCCAAACTCTGCCCAAATACTCTCCCAACATACCTCCCTTACTCCTAGAAGCCTCACGTTGGGCAGAACGCTTCCCTAGGAAGCCTTTGGCTCAAATCAAAAAGAGTTACCCGATTTTGAGGTAATGTCTTTTCTAATGTTGTTTTGTTTTATTTTTCTTCTCCAACCCCTAAACTCTTTTTATTCATTTCTTTTGTAACAACACCAGTATCCTCAATATACTAGGATGTTGTTATAAGAATGATTTGAGCTACACTTACACACACCTACATCTAATGGTTAAAGAACATACGGTTTCTGTGGATGGCGAATTTCTGCCTCACGAAACGATGATTGTTCAACACTCATTTAACACCTTCAAAGGTGGCCATTATGATGTCACTATTTTTATATATGATATATAATATATTTATGTTTTACTTATGCTTCTTTATTTTTCATTTGTGTCTTACCTTTATGGCTTCCATTATGGGTATACGCGATATCTTCATTTTAGGAAGTGCGGACTACCGCCCCCTCAAAGTGATTTGAATCGTTAATGCCATATGTGGGATGTATAAAGGATGGAGTAAATGGTATTATACACTATATTATACTGGAATTATATTATACATTTATATAATTATGATTTAGTTCCATTAAATATGAAATTCAAATGAAAGTAGCGTTCATGCGTACGTACGGCTTACCGTCTCCATGAACGGTGCATTTCATTTCTTACCTCTAAATGTTACGTAATATTATAAATGAATGTATATACTGGATATATAATATATATATGACATCTAAATCATGAATATAATTCTGGATATAATGGATATTTCACCACATGAACAACTTGTAATTATAAGAAGGTTATTGTTGACACAAGTACCAAAGATTGACAAAACGACCGTTATTGACTTAAATAATTACATAACGTTCATAACATTGTAATAAGTGATATAAAAAGGATAATGAAATTTAAAATGGTTCTTAATAAGGTATATATTAACTCTAGTTTATTATTCAGGAGGTTAAAGAACGGTTGAGTCAAGTCAGACACGAGGTAAGGGAACTTCTTAACCCAATTTCCATTCTTTGGGTTAATCTCCTACTTTCAAATTATGTCATGATGTTATTATGTACTATTTTGTATTTTTACTTTCTTTATGTGTACCTATAGTGAATACACATAATATATCTATTTTATTTTAAAAATGATCTTTTTAAGGACTTCGTCTCAATCTCCTTTCATTGAGGCATATTTTTTTTTATACACAAATTTATTTTATACGGTGTATAAACCCCTTTGACTTTTAAGTTTATTCAAAAGGAATCTTTTTTATACGAAGTGTTTTACTAAACGACAAAAAGGGAATGTTGTTCTTTCCGTACATATGCGGCGACAATGACTTCTCCGCCGCCGTGACCATTATTTGAGTTTCGGCTTCCTTTACAAGCCATACCTTTTTTTAAAAGAAAAATAAATACAATGTTTTAACTTTCTTTTATTTTGGTATTGAAAATGGTATTAAAAGCATTTTTTTTATATCAATGTGTTGTATTGAAATCTTGTGATTGAAATGTGGAAATGTTATGTTTCCTTTATGCATGTTTTATGTGATACGATTATGTTATGGTTTATGATATGTTTAAACCTATTCATATGAGGAATGCATTGGACTTAATAAGTGACGGGTGGAGGCCGCTATAGCTCCTCGATGCATCGGCAGGTCTCATGAGACAAACTAGTGTCTTGGCACGAGGCCTTGACAAAATCTTATTTGTGGTCTTGGCACGAGGCCTTGACTATGTGGTTGTGATAGTCTGGCATTATGCATTCCATCATTATGAAAGTGGTTATTGGTATTGCATGTGATTATTCGACCAGTAGAATATCCATGTGAAGAAGTAAATGGTATTATCTCATTTTACTTTTGTCATATTATGTTGATTTTCAAGTTTAAAAGGCTTTTGTTTTAGTTATACATTTCCTTAAATGTTTATGTTTATTTACGAAAGCTTCCGCAATATTGTTATCCTTACTGAGCATCTGAGCTCACCCCTTTCAACGTTTTAATATTTTCCAGGATGTGAAGAAGTATTTTATGAATGACCTGCAGGGATAGTCAGAAGAGGATATGAGTGTGGACTATGGAGACTTTGTTATTGTAGTTTTTCACTTTATGATGTAATGAAACGTTTACGAATGTATCTAGTGTTTCCAAGGCTACTAAACTAATCGGTCTTTCGAGACTTGATCTTTTGTGATCATGCCAATGTTACGAAGTAATGCACCGACTCTGGGTAGCTGGGGTCGGAGCGTTACATCCACCGCATGCAAAAAAGCTGACACCACCAGAACTAAACATCGTCGTTGCCGAAACAAGCTTTCTTAGCTGTCTTTACCATGACGCAACAACGTTTCTCCACCTACATCGATATCACAACATCTCAAGTCACCATATGGAGTTCACCGACTCCACTCTACCATCACCACCATCATCTCTGTACAGAACCAGAACAACGGAACCCGTAGACAGAAGCCACAAACAACCTTCACTAGAAAGAGAGACCAACCACAAAAATAAATCCACAATCATGAAAAAGGATAAAAAAAATGTAACATGAAATCGGAGAATAACACTTAAGAAGACCGAGAAAGAAACCCTAAAGAGATCTAGGGATGAGACCTTAAAAGAAAAATCAACAACCGCAAACCATAAGCCCAAAACCCTATGTATCCATCGCTCCAACTCTAACATGGAGAGGAGTGGTGGAAAACTTGGTCAGAGCAGGTTTGGGAGGCTGAGGTTGAAGAACGACATCATTAGTGTCTGGAAACCCGACATCCACCAAACCAAAATCCCAAAGCCTCGAGGTTACCTCCATACCATCCCCAACCCGGAGTAGAACAAAGAAACCTTAGGCCAGAGCAATTAAGGAGACAGAGGCCATCCAAAACACGTACCTTCGATGGGTGAAACAAGAGAACTATAGAGAAGCTGAGAGCTGAGGGGCAGAGCCGAGAGCTGAGGGGAGGATCTGAGGATGAAGATAGACTCTATGAAGTGGGTTTTACATGAATGGTTCTTATTCTATAAGGAATTTTCAGGACTTAATTCTAATTCATTGTGACATAAAACAATTTTCAAACCTTAATATCATTGAATAGAGTATTTATATCCCATCTATTTATTTTTAATAAACATTTTTTAAATTTTATGGATATACTATGATATATTATATTCTATAATTTATATTTATATTGATTCAATTGTTAACATTGTAGTAAGGATTCTCGAAAACTGAACATTCACTAATTGATTTATGATCATTCCCTTAAAAATATATCATATTTTTTTACTAATTTATATACTTCATTATAGTATGAAGAAATGTATCATTTTTTCTATTAATTTACATTCCTACAATATAAAAACTTTTCGAATATTTCTCACCTTATGAAATATGACCCCCATATGGGATATTGAGAGATTATATCTCTATTTGTTGAGTTATAATGTTTTAATATGATATCATTATATCCAGTATTGGGTTCTTCCACCATAAGATTTCATTATATATTATTTTAAAATCCACTAATCGAAATTATATTTTTTATACAATATAGGTTTTATTCTTTTTTTTACAATGTAGGTTAAAGAAATGCAATTTCAATGTATTAAAAGGATTACTTTCATAACCAACTATTTTATCATTTCCTCTAAATTTCCAATTGAAAAATAGGTCATTTTTAAGGATCATTTTTTGGTGATTAATTTTATGACTATAATTCATCAAAATCAGTAAAATTTCATTTTCAAATTTAATATTTTATAGTGAATTATATGTTTTTATATCACATCATTATTAAAATGGTTTTCTAGTTTTTTTATGATTCAACCTCCATATTTCTTTTAATATTAAGATGGTTTTACAGTCATGGGATTTATTATTCATGATTTTTTTTCTAATACAATTATATATTTATAATTTGGGGTATTGAACAAATGGTATCAAAAAATTCAATTCTTTATCCATTATTATGTGAAATGATTTCAAGCATTCTTTTACAATGATATTTTTTTTATATTTTAAGATTATTTTATGTTTCCTTTTTTCAAAAAGGGGATATATTGTTTTTTAACATATTCCATATTTCTATTGTTGCCTTATATAATGTTATTTCCTATAAAATATATGAATTTTCACTATTATTTCCATTACTACCCATCCATTTTGAATAGGAATAACTTATATTTCAATTCATATACATTGGGAATAACCTATTTTCCATTTATATGATTAAATAGATTTAACCTAGATTCTATATGTTAATTAGTTATTTATATTATTAATGTAATCATAGTCTATCACGTATTATTGTTTTATCTTGAGTGATGATTACATAGAAATATGTTTAATTAAATATTTATGGAATGATTTAAAATCAATATATTTTTTATTCTAAAATATATTTTTACTAATTACTTAAAAAAATTCATAGTTTATTGTTTTACAATCCTATTTCATTATCAATATGGTATATTATCATGTAATCGATTTTATTAATGTGGGGAATGAGTGTTTGTGTTACATTTGTAGTTATATCATGAATGACTATTATAAAAGGGAATTTATATATTATTTTCCCATTTTCTCATATAATTAGTACATAAGACTCAAATAGGTATAGCATGGAGCCTAGAATTATATAACACATGGACTAAAAATTAGTTTGAATGAGAAAATCATGTTCGGGTATTTTTTATCATACTTCCATATTTTAGAGGATATTTTGATTATGGTCCAGATAGTATGAATTATTTCTTAAAAGTTCTCATTACTGAAATATCATGATGTCTATAATTATGTATTCTATAACCACATAGTATCATTTTTTCCATAAGGTCGATTTATTTTCATAGATATCCGTGTAGGATCGAAATAATGATGTAGATGCTCAATATACAAGAGGGGGGGTGAATTGTACACTTTAAAAATTCCTTTGGAACCTTTAGAGTTAGTTAAGATTAACTATGTTTTCCTTAAGCAAAGGAAAGGGATAAGTTTAACAAAGTTAAATTAAGAAAATTCACAACACCTCTAACACCAAATGAAAACTTAGAAAGAGGAATGAAGTTATAAACTTCAAGTCCTATGTACTTGCTTATAACTGGAAAGAGATTCCGAAAGTAGGTTCCGGAAATATGGTTTCGGAAATTGAAACTTAACAAAAGATTACAATATGAGATTCTACCTTAAAGTGTATAGAATTTAAATGAAACAGAGTACAAGTAAGGAAGTATAAGAAAGTTATACTTTCTTTATAGTACAAAATGCAGCAGAAACAAACAAGTAGTAAAACTACAAGTAACAAGATATAAGTCTTTTAACCCAAAGAGAAGGGTATCCAACAACCGTGGATAAAAGTCCCTTGATTTATACTTTCAAGCAAGTCTGTCTTACCCACACTAGGTTATGCCCTCGATACGAAGATCGAAATCTTTGTCTTGCTATCCCCGCAAGCCCTCAACTTCAAGGTAGTTGGCCACCTCTGTTTTCCTCAGCAGGGAAGCCCTCAACTTCAAGGTAGTCGGCACCTCTGTCTTCCTATCCCCGGAAGTCCTCGAATGTAATCACCAACATTCAGAGTTGCACGAAGCTTTGAGAGTTAATAAGAGCCTCTCTCTCTCTATAAATCACTTCAACAGCATGTATGCACAATGTCGAAGAATTCATTCATCAGTTGTGAGCTCTTTAAAATGAGCTCCTATTTATAGGCAAGGTCAGCCTCTTTTCAAACGGTCATATTTTCCTTAAAATTGGAGGGACTTATACACGTGTAACTTAACCAATGGTTATTTTATAACAGAATAGACGACATCTTTTTATAAAAAAACAAGTGAAACAGAAAGTACGACATCATTTAAAGTCTAACTCAAAAGTTTGGAGTGAAGGTTCGGAGTGTAAACAAAAATAATTTTTCAGAGTCTAAATAAATTCGAAGTGTATAAAACAAAGATGATCAGATTCTGTTTAATAGGTGAATTCGGAATGAGAATTCGGAATGAGAATTCGTCAACAGAATTCGTAATGAGAATTCATCATCAAAATTCCAAATGAGAATTCGTCATCAGAATTCGTAATGAGAATTCGTCATCAGAATTCATAATGAGAATTCATATCCAGAATTCATAATGACAATTCGTCATCAGAATTCGTAATGACAATTCGTCATCAGAATTTGTAATGAGAATTCGTCATCAGAATTTGTAATGAGAATTCGTTTCCAGAATTCAAAGTAGAACTTTATTATAGTTCTCATCCAGAATTCGGAACCTAAAACAGAATGCTTCATATCAAAGTTTCAAATGATTCCAAGAATATAGAAATGAATATGAATCATATACTTAAGAAATATATGTATGAAAGTATGATAACGATAATTTTTCTTACAAAATCAATCTTCCTTATAAAATCAATTTTCATTATAAAAGCAACTTTCCTTATAAAAGCGATTTTCCTTATAAAAGTGATTTTCCTTATAAAAGTGATTTTCCTTATAAAAGCGATTTTCCTTAAAGATAAGGTGTTTGTGATTTTCAAAAAAAGAAGGAATGTAAAATTCATAATGAAAACCTTATTGACTCAACAATATCCCCCTTTTTTGGAAAGCACCAACATCCCTATGAAAAAGAAAGTCTAAGAAGAAAGAAAACATTAAGGCTTATCTCCCTTTGCTTATGGATGTTGATGAATACAACTAACTCCCCCTTAGGCTTTGAAACTCTAAGGATCATATTCTAGATTTCCGGAATGATATTTCATTAAGAATAAGAAAGTCTTCTTTAAAGAAAAACTCCCCCTTAGATAAACTCAATTAGAGTTGGTTTTCTTTCTCACCCTTTGTTAAGATTATTTTTCCCCCTTTATTAGGGTTCTTTTCCTTCTCTTCCTTTGTGATTTTCAAAAAGAATTCAAGGGAATGTAAAATATAACAAAGTACCTGAAAAATTAGTAGCAACAACAAAAGAAACGAGCAAGCACAATTTTCATTAAGTTTGAAAGCTCAACAACAAAGATAATTAGATAAATCAAAAGATCGGATCTGTCTATTTTGGATATTTTTCCTTCGCCTTGAGACCCTTAAGAATAGTCTTTATCTTCTTCAAGTCTTTATGGTCTTCCTTGTCTTGCTTCTCTAACACAACAATTCTTGAATTTTGAGCTTCAATATTTTCTTCTTGGGCTTGAAGGTTTTCTTCCTGAGCCTAAAGCTTTTCTTCCTGAGCCTTCAAGATTTGTTCTTGCTTTAACAACTTTTCTTCAAACTCAATCCGATGATCCCTTTCATACATCCAGTTTTGAGAAACATAATTTATCTTCCCATTCAGATCTCTAACTTCTTGAATCCGGAAATTCTTTTCATCTGTCAACTTTTCTTCAAAGGATGAGGTAAGTTCATTTATCTTCCTATCTTCTATCTCAAAGGCATCCTTCACGTTATCTTGGAATTCATCAAAGAGTATCATCTCTTCTACAGACTTCCTCGACCAACTAGTCATCCTCTTGCAAGATCTTTTGTGGGCTTCATAACCGATAAAGAATGTTTTGAACTGAGCCTCTATCTCAACACATTTGTCCATAACCATGGATACGGAGTCTGTTTTCTGATTCAAAGCATGTTGGAGCATCTGGCATCTTGAATCAATACTTGATAAAGTCGGAATAGTACCTACCAACTTCTTTAATGACTGAACAAAAAAATCATGCCCCAATGAAGATGACTCTGAATCCGAGACTTTGCTTGGAGAATTTTCTTCTTTAAAATGCTCAACCTTCTTCTTAGAAGAATCACCAACTTCCCTTCTCTTTATAACCACTAAGCTCGGGGTATCAACAACAAGTTGCTTTACCTTGTCCTTTTTCGGAATGGTTTGTTGTTATGGAGTCTTCTGTTCACTATCAGACACTTGAACAACATTGTCTTCATCATCAGCAACTTCTTGAGAACCATCCTCTACATTCTCCATTTGAGCAATATCATGTAGAAGTTGTTCTTCCTCTGCATGATAAGCTACTTCTTCTTCTCCTTTCTCCTGATCCTTCCCCGGAGTGACTAATTTAGAAGACTCGACTTCTGAGGTTCAGAGAAACAAATGCTCCAAAGGTGTCCCCTTATAATCATCTAATTGCTTCAAAATATCTCTGGTCTCACCACTACCTTCAGCAACTGCTTCTAGCTCTTCTACTTTCTCAATCTGCTCAACTTCCTCAACATGCTTAGCAACTGCCTCTTCCGGAGCGACAAAGTTTCTTCCTAGAGTCTCAGGTAGAGATTCCAAAGAAAAAGATCTCGGAACGGGAATGTTTCTAGAGGACATCTCAGTAAACTTTCATAATGTCTGAACTACCTCATCTTCATACATCTTCTTCTTAAGATTCTTTTCTTTCACTTGTTTTTCTAGCTCATTCGCAGTTCTTTCCTTCAAGGACTTAGCCTCCACTGGATCCAAGACAAACTGAGGCTTCCCTTGCACTCTCTTCTCTTTGATTTCCCTCCATTTAGCAACTACTTAATCTGGGTAAGCTTTCTTCTTCTTCGGTTTTAGAGGTGCGGAATGAACTTCCTTAGATTTGGGATTCTCTGCTTCACCTTCAACTTCTTTCATCTTTCTCTTCCTCAATGGCGTAGAGGATTCAGGTTCAGCAACTTTCGGAACCGTTTCTTCTTGAGCAGGTAAATCAAGAAACTGACCAGTCTTCTTGTAGAAGGCTATATCCATCCTTTTGAGAGTACCATCACTCACCAATATAATCTTGCAAACTCTTGGCTTAGACTTGAAAGACTCCTTGAAAGACTAAAGGCACCGAACTATCAACTTTGAGAGGATTGCTGGATACATTATGATCTGAGCTCTTAGATTCCCTTTCTTAACATCCTCAAGAGTAATAATAATGTGTTTCATCAGGTTAAACTTCCTTAGATTTATCAGAAAATCTAGAATATAAATCTCACTCTTCTTCAGAATATCTTTATCACCCTTTCTCGGTACGATAAGGCCTTGTACCCATAATTCTAGAATCTGGAGATTCGTAGACAGAGAAGAAATATTCGGAGCGTTGTCATCCGCCAGTCCGAGAGTTTCCAATGCCTTTTCTTTGTCGAAACTTCCCTTTTAATCCGGCAACACATGAGTGATGAACTCGGATTCTCCTTCATAGGTCAGCCCTACCAAGCTAGCTGCCTTTACATACAAAAGTTTATAAGTATTTCCATAAGACTTAAACGAAAATTTCTCCTTGTCATTTTCCTTAAATAAGGAAACTGTCTCATAGAACTCTGTAAGTAAATCTAAAAACACTTCATCTTGATTCCCGGGCTTATACACTGCAACATCTTCCCATCTGTTGATCTTAATATTCTTGGATAAAAGAGAATCATACTTGTTGAAGAAATTGGGATGAACCAACCTTTCTCTATATACTAACCACTTCGAAATTGGCTTATAGGAAGACATGTCTTGAGAAGTTACTTCCACAGAAATTTGGATCTGAAGACCTCTGATAAGTTCGGAATGGAGAAAGCTGAAGTTCGGAATGGGTTTAAAACGGAGAGGCAGAGCTTCGAGATACTGGAGCTTGAAAACCGATGTGGGAAAACCATTTGGGTCCCCTTTATATAGGCAACTAGAAGACGGTTCAACTTCCTCAGTTGATCGAACGATTGTGACAAGCGGAGATCAGATCTGACGGTTGAAAACCAATTCTCAAGAAAACTCGATTCTGATATTTTGAGGTTTTTATTAAAACAAAGATTTAAGAAAAATATAATCCAAAAACAAAATATAAGAAAATTCCATCAAATAAAGTATGAATACGAAAACTTGAGTAAGGAAATCATACCTTTCGGATTGGCTTTGAAGGATTATTTGTAATGGGAAAAAACGACGAAAAATATTTATTACAAAAAGACATAGTTTGCAAAAATAACTATGAAAAAATCAACAAAGAAAACGAAAAAAAATATTACAAGATTTTTAGCATGAAGATTTCATTACAAAAGTTTGAAAATGAAAAACTCATTATGAAAGTCTCGGTACGAAAATCTCGTTATGGAAATACCAGTACGAAAATTTCCTTTCCAGAAGTTTTCAATACGAAAATTTCCATTCCATAATTTTTCTATACGAAAATATCCATTCTGAAAATTTCAGTTCCGGAAATTTCCATTCTGGAATTTTAGTTCCGAAAAGTTTTGAAAACAAACTTTGAAAAACTTCGTTACTCTAACAATCAAATGTACTCCCTCTGTGAAAAACAGTTTATTACTGTAAGGAGACTTGTTGAACAGAAAGTTAATTAAGAAATATTACCTTACGATTATCATTCCTAACTTCTGTTTAATGTATTCAAATCTATCATAAGGCAAATATTTTGTGAAAATATCAGCAAGTTGATCTTGTGTTCCGATAAACTGAAGAATGATATCTCCTTTTGTTTTGATAATCTTTTCAAAATAACTTTTGTTACCAGTCATGTTCCAGGAACATCCACTATCCATGTACCATGTATTATTGCTGGTACTCATTTTATTTTCCTAAAATCAAGAAGATAATTAGACTTTCGGAATCCAAACTTGTTTGGATCTGATATTTCCAAATAACAAAATTTTAGGTACCCACATCTTCTTAGAGAAATAAGATTTGTGAAATCCTAGAGATTGGGTACTGTTTAAGGAACAATTCTTTGCCCAGTGACCACCACATTGACACTTAGTACAAAATGGGGAACTTTGAGGAACAAAATAATTGTTACTAAAAATTGGTTTTTCATGGGTATAACCAAATCCGGATTTATTTCTTAAAGACGTATTTGAGAATACATTTTATCAAAATTTTCCTTACCATGGGTAAAGTTTGATAAACACTTCTTTAAGGAAAAAATTTCGGACTTGAGTTTTATAACCAATTTTTTATCCTCAAATCATTATTTTTAGAACTAGAGTTAGGCTCGAAAACATTTTTCTTATAAATTACGTTTTCTAACTCTTTAGAAACTTTGTTCTTCTCAGAACTTACTTCCTCGAGATTTTTTGAAATACTTTCAAAATCAGCATTTTTCCTATCAAGATCTTTAGAAAGATCTGATATCTCTTTTATAAGAATAGAATTCCTAGAGTTTTCCTTACAAGTTTTTTATTGAGTTTGGAATTCTCAATTTCAAGAAGTTCAGCAAACTTAGAAACTTCTTCATAAGTAGGTAAAGTATTTTCTTCATCAGAAGAGGATTCTTCATCAGAAGAGTTAGAATAATTACTATCATTAGAATTTAAAGAAACATTGGTCAATGATTCAGCATTTCGTACCTTATCCATAAAACAATGATTATTAATAGGTAATCTGGATATAAGACCAAGATTCCTTTGTCCTGAAGATTCGTAATCAGAAGATTCATCTGAAAAGTCACCACCACTGGCACTCCAGGTGTCATTTTCTTTCAGAACTTTCTTAGAATTGGATTTATAATACTTCTTTATGTTTCTGTCTGAATGATTTTCATTCCTTTCTTTGTTTTTGAGCAATGGGAAATCTGGTCTAATATGTTCAGCTCTCTTGCATTCATAACATGTGACTTCTCCATCTTTTTTATCTTTCCTGTCCTTTTTCTTATACTTGGATTAGAAATTTATCTGGCCAGCTATCTTGTTCATCCTTCGAGCAAGGTTTGCTAACTCATTTTCTGATATTTCACTTTCACTAAAATCTGATTGAACAACTATCATTTTAGACTTGGATCTGGTTACTCTCTCAGGAGTCTTAGCTTTCATATGATTTGATGTTGTTGTAAAAGAAATTGTACCATTCCAATTTTTCTTTTTGATGTTGTTAGCATCTTTCTTCATTCTAGTTTCATGTTGGAGAAGAGTTCTGAATAACTCATCCAGAGAAATTTGAATAACCTTCATGTTCTCATCTATTGTTGTTCTTTTGGATTCCCACTCATTGGGCATGATATCAATTATCTTATCCACAAGTGCTTCACTATCTAACCCTTTCTCTCCCATAGACTGTAAACTGTTGATGATAGTCATAAACCTATGTTTAACTTTACATATTGGTTCACCATAAGGAAAATTGAAGCCATGGTATTCAGCTCTAAGCATAGCTCTCCTAGTTTCAATTACTTTAGAAGTTCCAAAGTGTGTAACTTCTAACTTCTTCCAGATACAATTAGCTGCTTCACAAGAAGAAATTTTTCTATATATATTTCTAGTCATTGAACAAATTAAAGTATTGCGTACCTTAAATTTGAGTTGGTACTCTTCATTTTCCTGGTTAGTAAAAGTTCTAACTTCCTTATCAGGAATTTTATAATCACCAGTAAGCATAATGAAGTTGTCCCCTCCAGTATTGATAACAAAAGTCTTCATTCGATCTCTCCAGTACTCATAATCATTACCATCAAAGACTTGTGGTCTTGTAGGATTTAGATTATCAATGGAACCAACATTCATTCCTGTCATACTTAAAAACCTTTGGAACACAAACTTGTTAGTAGAAAAAAAGTTCGTAATAACAAAGTTCGGAATGAGAAAGTTCAGAATGAGAAAGTGAGCAAGAAAAACTTATACAAGAGTACAAGTATTTTAGAGACCTCCTCTGATACCAATTGTAGGATCGAAATAATGATGTAGATGCTCAATATACAAGAGGGGGGTGAATTGTACACTTTAAAAATTCCTTTGGAACCTTTAAAGTTAGTTATGATTAACTATGTTTTCCTTAAGCAAAGGAAAGGGCTAAGTTTAACAAAGTTAAACTAAGAAAATTCACAACACCTCTAACATGAAATGAAAACTTGGAAAGAGGAATGAAGTTATAAACATCAAGTCCTATGTACTTGCTTATAACTGGAAAGAGATTCCGAAAGTAGGTTCCAGAAATATGGTTCCGGAAATTGAAACTTAACAAAAGATTACATTATGAGATTATACCTTAAAGCGTATAGAATCTAAATGAAACATAGTACAAGTAAGGAAGTATAAGAAAGTTATACTTTCCTTATAATACAAAATGCAGCGGATACAAACAAGTAGTAAACCTACAAGTAACATGATATAAGTCTTTTATCCCAAAGAGAAGGGTATCCAACAACCTTGGATAAAAGTCCCTTGATTTATACTTTCAAGCAAGTCTGTCTTACCCACACCAGGGTATGCCCTCGATATGAAGATCGGAATCTCTGTCTTGCTATCCCTACAAGCCCTCAACTTCAAGGTAGTTGGCCACCTCTATCTTCCTCAGCAAGGAAGCCCTCAACTTCAAGGTAGTCGGAACCTCTGTCTTTCTATCCCTGGAATTCCTCGAATGTAATCACCAACATTCGGAGTCGCATGAAGTTTTGAGAGTTAATAAGATCCTCTCTCTCTAGAAATCACTTCAATAGCATGTATGAACAATGTCGAAGAAGTCATTCATCAGTTGTGAGCTCTTTCAAATGACCTCCAATTTATAGGCAAGGTCGGCCTCCTTTCCAACGGTCATATTTTACTTAAAAATCAGAGGGACCTGTACACGTGTAACTTAACCAACTGTTAGTTTATAATAGAATAGACGACATCATTTTATAACAAAACAAGTGAAACAGAAAGTATGACATCGTTTAAAGTCTAACTCAAAAGTTCGGAGTAAAGGTTCAGAGTGTAAACAAAAATAATTTTTCGGAGTATAAATAAATTTGAAGTGTATAAAACAAAGATGATCAGATTCTGTTTAATAGTTGAATTTGGAATGAGAATTTGGAATGAGAATTCGTCAACAGAATTCGTAATGAGAATTCGTCATCAGAATTCCTAATGAGAATTCGTCATCAGAATTCTTAATGAGAATTTGTCATCAGAATTCGTAATGAGAATTCGTATCCAGAATTTGTAATGACAATTCATCATTAGAATTCGTAATGAGAATTCTTCATCAGAATTCGTAATAAGAATTCGTTTCTAGAATTCGGAGTATAACTTTATTACAGTTCTCATCCAGAATTCAGAACCTAAAACAGAATGCTTCTTATCAAAGTTTCAAACGATTCCGAGAATATAGAAATGAATCTGAATCTTATACTTAAGAAATATATGGATGAAAGTATGATAAGGATAATTTTTATTACAAAATCAATCTTCCTTATAAAATCAATTTTCTTTATAAAAGAAACTTTCCTTATAAAAGCAATTTTCCTTATAAAAGCGATTTTCCTTATAAAAGCGATTTTCCTTAAAGATAAGGTGTTTGTGATTTTCAAAACAAGAAGGAATGGAAAAGTCATAAGGAAAACCTTATTGACTCAAGAATCCATGAGTAATTTATTATTACAGTTCCATTTTACTATTTCAATATAATTATTAATTATACCTTCTATAAATTTTATGTGAAATGTATTCCATGAATGTGTTAGTTGTTTTTTTACCATTACGCATCTTTTGAACTTATGCCTTCTTCTGTTTCTATTTCCTTAAGTTATGAAGAAAATTTTTACACATGATAGATATAATAAGAGAGATTTTTTTTATAATTAATTGGTTATTTTTATATATTATTATGGATTATGTAGTTTCTTATTACGGGAAAAATAACATTTTTTTAGATTTACATTATTTCTATCAATTTTTTTATTTTTCCAAATTATTTTAACCTCTTATCCTACATGTTCATTAGAGTATATTTAAGTATTTATTGTCATTATGCGTTATAAATATTGACTATTTTTTGGTAATCTGTAACGGTTTTTTATTATAGTATGTAATTCATTTTTCATTATCACCTAATAAAAAAGAGAAGGTCTGGGGTGACACAATTAGTATCATAGAATAGTTTTGATGACATTAGAGTTCATGATGATATTGGTTAAGAAAAGTTTAGGTTTTGAAAATTTTATAAAATTTTGATTAGTTAAGGTTGATTATAATTTGAAAGGTATAAATTACCCGTTTGGAAAATTGATGTATTATTTTTATGATTTAGATTCTAGATATTTAGTAAAACTATATAGATAAGTCAATGTATATGATAAAATACTAATTTTTTTGTAACGAAGATAATGTATTGTTTTTTTGTAAAAAACATTCCTTTTAGGATACTACTAATGGATACATGATCTGGTGTATCTGGAACCTAGGGTAAAAAGCATTAAAAGTTTGTATCAGGTATTACCTCAATCATAAACTTTTTCTGGACCAATATGTTTACCTACACTCGTAGTCTAATAGTCCTGGGGGATATTATTTTTTATGACATTATCTTTATAAACCATTATACAAGATTTATTTCCAAAATACATTAATGAATTATGTTAAGAATTACAAGACATCCTATCCTAAATCTATATGGATTAAACTAAACATATTAATAGACAAAATGATGGTGTCATTATAGAATATTTACTTTTAATATTAATGTGTTCATTTACCTTGTTTATATTGGATATTTTTAAAATTATTTTTAATTTCTTATTTGGAAAATGTATGTTCAAAAAATGAAAATTATAATTTTATATATCCATAAACCACTGTTTCTTATAAAAAAGTGTGGTTGCATATATAAATGGTTGATAATCTTACCGTATTACTATTGTGATAGAAATAATGATCATAATTGTATTATATACTGTATTAAGGATGATATCATAATGGATTAATTTATGATATTTTTATATAGTTTCACTAGTGTGTTATAATTATTGATAATATTATGGTATAATAAAAAATATATGAGAATTATGAAAACATCAAAGAGTTTTTCTGAAATAATTTTTTTTATTTCACTAAATTAATAGAAATATATTTTAAATGTTATAATCAACCGTTAACTAATATTTTTTGAAGATAAATACTAGAGAACAAATGATTGGGGGATAAATGACTCTTAGGATTAACGAATATTTGATGTTGATAAAATAATGGGTTTTTTTTTGTTTTGAAAATGTAATTTGGAATATATTTTAAACCCTGGGATAGATAACTAATTAATGATATTTTTTGTGAAGTTTAATAAATTTTTGGTATTTTTGTTTATAGTTATTAGTTTATGATATTATAATTTTTTAGCTGTAATGATAATGTCAAATTTTGGAATGATATATGGTTTCACTATAGTTAAAGGATATAAATATTTGTATGGTTTTTGGAATAAAATTTATAGACAATATTTGATTATAATATAAAAATAATTGGGTATATGGTTGTACTATTGTATAATGTTGTCCGAATAATGATAAGTAACTTTATATAGTATAGAAGAGTATAGTTGATTTCATATTTGTGGTTATACCATGATTGATGAATATTTTAATAATACCAAAACTTAATTTTTCAATTTTTAAAATTTAAAATTTCATAGAACTAATTTCTATGATGGTATAATGTAACAACTATATATTTCAATGTATGATTTTATTCATTAATAAATGTGTTTGATATATTTCTCTATACAAAACAACGAACTAGAAAAAAACGTGATATGATTAGACCTTTAAAATATATCCATTGAATTAGTGGGATTGGAAATAAGTAATTAGAAGTTGAAATTTTTATTGGTATAAAATAAATAAATCATTTAATATGAATTAAATTCCATTGGTATGTCTAAAATTACTGATACCATCATTATATGACTAAAATTTTGTTTTTTTAAAAGAATTTATTTTTTATTTGAGGTGAATTTAATTTTAATGAAACGTGGTATTAATGATGAGAAAATATTTTTTATATGAATAATTAACCAATACTATTTTAATTACTAAATGATAGAAAATACGAAATAGAATGTATAATATTCTAAAAACCAATATTATAATTACTTATTTACATTACATCTCATATTTTATTTTAAAATTTAAATTTATGAATTTCAAAATTTTAATTTGAAAATTTTAAATTCGATTTTAAGTAAAAAAGGTAACATTTTCATAAGATTTTTTAGGATATTTCTAGAAAATTACTTTTTATATCAATAGAGAAAAATATCTTTTTTACAAATAACATGGATTGTATGAAATTATTATTATATAAGTATGAAATATAAATTAATGAAACTTTTTCATAAGACAAAATATTTATTTAAGAAGTGAATTTAAAATTTTAAATTAGTTTTATACTTTTAAACCCACATTTGACAATGATCATATGATTTTTTTTGCAAAAAAAAATATACATTATACATTTTATATTTTTAAAATTTTTTTCATTATTATAAAGTAAATATAAAACAATTTATTTAAAAGTCTGAATAATTATGTCTAATCTATGTTATAATTAAAATTGTAAATTTATGCATAATTGAAAAATTACATTCTTAAAATACTATTTTTCTTTGTTACAATCAAAGGGGGTAAAAGGGGTTTATATAAGATGTAAATACCACAACAATATTCAAATAATGTGTTGGAATAGTTTTTTGAGGCCTTTCTTGACCTTATAAAATTTCCTCTCTATTATTTCCATATTTTCTGAGAAACATTCATTTAGTGTGTCTTCCCATTATTAAAATATTTACGGTATTTTCAAAAATTCCCTATAAATTGGGCATTAATATATTCATTTCCACTAATGAAAAACCCATTAATTACAAACAATACACCAACCAAACAGCTCATAAGGAATTTTGGCTTCATTTATGGGGTCATTTTAATCTCATAATTCCATCCCCCAAGGTATTAACCACTTTTCAATGGAAGTAATCTAAGAAGTGACGTATAAATTTAAAACATATATTTTCTAATTAATTTGTATTATATACTCATCTTATTCATAAAATTAAATAACACCATTATAAAATTATAGAATCAGTACATCTATTATACATTTATGTTTTTAAAATGATGGTAAATTCATTATCAACCATTCCCTTTTTCAAAAAATCAAAACAATCATTGATGCTTTTTGTGGAAAATAGCTTCTATGATGTTACATGTTTCAATTTCCTTAATTATCATAAAATTATATGCCTAGTAATGATTTTAATATATGAGTATGATATATATGATATATATTATATTTTGACATAAAAATCCATTTTACTCCATTTCCCTATACTAATAAAAATGAAAACATATTCTATGCATACGTGTGGACTACTACCTCCATGGAAATTGTTTTTCTAGTTATTCATTCCATACCCACATTATGAGGATGGAAATTATGTTTTTCAAAATTTTTAAATATAAATCTTATGAAATTATTAATTTTTTGGAAAGGAATTTTTTGTAATAAAATTAACAATATGATCAATAAACAAAGAATGTTTATTCATCCATCCAAAAGAACATTCTGGGAGAAAAATTAGATTTCATCAAACTAAAAAATAACATCATGTTGGTAAAATTATTCCTCTAATGTTTTTAAATTATTATATATAAAAATAATGAAAAATTAATAATATCATTATTTTTTCATATAATGATATTAAGACTAAATCAATTCATAATCATTTGTTAGTTATGGTATGTTTTCTATAGGTTTGTTTAACAGCCTATAAGATCATTATTATACATTTTTATCATGGAAAACAATTATAATTTAATGTTATTTAATATATTATATAAATGAATGGATAATTATTATTTTTGTTTTATAATGTTATCATTATTATTAAACTAATTAATTTATAAAACGCATTTAATTCTGTAAAAATCACTCAAACCTGATCACCATCGATTTCCTCTTCATGTGTTGTAATTTAAACATCAATTTAATGAAATATATTTTTATAAAGTCAATGAAAAATATATTATAATAAATTATTGATATTTTAATGATCAAATTTTTTACAATAATAAATATCAACTCTATTTTTATTTAAACTAGTTCAAAATAATCATGATTATTTATGCATGATATTGATAACAAATAATTATTAACTAGAATTTATATATAAAATTATTGTAAATGAATATAATAAATGTAAAAAATATATTATGAGGTTATTAAATAATTTTTAAGATATATTTTTTTTGGTATACTGGATGTTAGAGTGCGTTCATGCAATCTAGTATTAAAAATCATGGTTTCTTGGCCCATTTTTCAATTCCATGGAATATAAATCTTCTTATACACTTTTTTTCATAAAAATAGAATTTTTAATTCCCATTTAATATATTCTATAATTATATCTTAATTTTAAATTTAATTTAATGTTTTATTTGATATCAAATCCATTAACAGGGTTTTACATGATTATTATTAATATGTAGGGGTTTTCTTGGTATCAATTCCAGTTCATTTAAACATAATGTATTTTATGAAACTTATTTTCCTTTTTTGGATTATTTATACCTTTGGATATAATTTAATTAAGATTTATAGTATTTAATTTTATATATTTATTTAAATCAAATTTCCATCTTCAAATGGATATGTATTCAACTATTACCACAATGGTATGGATTTTTTGTAACTCAACTTTCATACATTGAATTATGATCAGTCTCGTGTACTTATTTCATATTATATGTGTACATTCTACCCTATATTTTATTAGGTGGAATTCCTTCGCTATTTTAAATTGACCAAAATATATACCATCTACATTCTAATTAAATATTTCTTAACTTAAGGAGTATGTTTTTTGTAATGGATATTCATAGCTCAAATCACATTTCATTGAGTTATAATGTGTAATCATGAAATTTTCCCATTACTTATTTTGGATATCCCTTAATAAAAATTTATTATATGTTCTTTTATAATCTTATTTTTTTATTATTTTTCTAATTAAAAAATGATTTATTACTTTTTCACAATGTGGGGTTTCATGATAGAAAATTGTTGATTATTCAAAAAGACCATTAATAATGAAATGTTTTATATTTTTAACTAAGTTTACTATAGATATAATTATTCTATAATTAAGGAATATTATTGGATGTTATTCTTAACATAACTATTTAAAATATCATTAAATTACACTGTTGTGAAGTTACTTTTGAATGTGACATGAAATCATTTTTTTACATTAATGTCAAAAAGTGTGTTCTAAAATCACTTTTATATATTCACATCCATTATAATTTTATATTAAAAAGTATTTACACTAACGGGGTTTATGTTTCCTGATTTATTCTCTAATAAAATTATATATTTTCAATTTGGGAGATTTATCTCATGATATCAAACAATTGGATTCCGGAACCCTTCCTGTGTGAAATTGTTTGATGAATTTTTTTCAATAATGATTTCTATCGATGTAAAAAATTTTCTATGTTTCCAATGATGAACTAAGAGTATGTTATTTTATAACCATCAACCTTAAATCAATACTAGTATTACATAACAATATTTTTTATCAAGGAAATGATCCATTAATTCCTTTATCTAGAATAACTTTTTTCATGAATGCTAATAACTTTTATTCTAATTTATTTACATTTGGGAATACCCTATTTTTCATTAAATTTATTGAATGTTACTCACAAATATTGCACATATAAAATAATTGTGGATATTATTGACTTACCTTCATACTATAAAGTCATATAGTTTTTTCTTGAGGGATTTTAAACATAAAAACAAAAATTAATTATTGATTTTGTGAACTACGCAAAATAATTATAAATTCTATTCTGATAAAAATGATTATTGATTAATATGAAATTTTGGTGATGAATTTTTTATCCATACAGCTTATTTATATAGAAGGGTTATGGTCATTTTATAACTTTTATTGACATGGTTAATAGTATGGGTGTCTTATATTTGTTTACTTCAATATGGTTAATTATTGGAATAGTTTATTTATGTATTTTTTTCTCAATATCTCATATAGTTAATTGATTATAAAAAAAAGTGAAATGGGAAATAAAATATATATCCCATTGATCCATCATTAGGTCTTTTGAGGAATTTTGTTTGGTATTTATTATATGCCCACCCAATTTAGTCAGTTTTCATGACTGTTGTGTTGATGGTAAAAATGATGTCTTCGTAGAGGTCTTGATGGAAATATTGTGTTGTTCTATATTAATAATTTAATAATTATTATTTTATATTATTGATTTTAAATATTTGTTTTCATAACTATCCACTGAAAATTTATTCTCTCATTTCAGTTTTATTATGCTATAATGATGATTACATAACTCATCTGTAATATTTTGTCCCATATTATTCTGTGATTTGACCTATTATATGTTTTACCATACTAATAATTTGATCTTAATTGTTCTAATGTTACCATTTCCCCCAATATATGTTTAAATTTTAAACACATGATATTTATAACAATGCATATTTTTTTCGAGAAATGGTGTGAGATATTGAATAGTTATTAAGGATTAACTATTCTATTATAGTGGATAAAATTTTCAAAAATTGATGATTTATTTAGATGTATTGGATTATAATTTATCCTTACTACCTAAATCTTTATACCAATAATTTCTTGTGAATGTATGTGTAGATATTTTTTCATTATGTCGTGTAAATGTGGAAGATTTTTTCAAGGAATCTATAGATGGAATCAATTTTATACTTTTATATATGTGTTATTCACACTAGATCTATGAGTGAGGTTATGGGGGGATATTATTTACCAAAAAAATGTATTCCATATAGTGAAATATTCACATATATTAAGTCACACATATAATATTTGAGAAAAAAAGTAATTATAACACAAAAATGGTCCCTTAACACAAATATAATACTATATTGTAGTTTAAGTGACATCCCAGCCTAAATAATTACATATTCAAGTATATTTAACTAAAATTAAATTTATTATATTCCTAGATACATTTTTGGTTTAGGGTATTATATATTTTGGCCATAGATCTTACATAAAAAACCTATATACTAAAAATATGACCCTTCAATTAAATATCAATTTTTCCAAACAAGATATTTTATTAAAAAGAAACATTATTTATTTTCATGAAACATCTTGAAAATTTTCATTATGACCTCATTATTGTGTCTAATAATCAGGTTGAAAACATTTTAAAATGTTTAATGACAAAAAAACTAAGGGAAGTAAAAATAAAAAAAATAAATAATTATTCCATGAATACTTATTCAAATATGCCTTTTTCAAAATAATATTTATCCAAAAAACTAATATTTTCATACAAACGAAATAAAAATTCTTTACCCAAATAAATCCATTATATATTTAATAAAACAAATTATTTGAAAAATAAAAGTCATATGGTTTCTTGAAATCATAAAAACTAATCATTGTAATTTATTTCAAAAAGATGAAAATTTCACACTTAAAAAGTAATAATAATTTATTTTAAATGAAAAATCATTATCATTCCCTCAAAATTAAAAACATTCTCATAAATACCCATATAACTAATTTATAAATCATGTAGTGTTCATGAGACTACATTTTTATATCACTCTTAAAAAATAAATAATCAAAGTTTTTACTTCTATATCGAATACTATGGGCTCTATCACAGACCATCCTATAGTTGGATTATCATGGAATAACCCATAATTTGATAATAATGTGAAAACCCATACATGGTTTATAATATAACTACCAATAATAATAATAATTCATAACAACTATAACATATTCACAACACATAGAAGTTTTTAATTTCAAACTGTACACTCATAAAAAGTATTCTTTTCTTCTATAAGAAAAAATATATGTGGTTATTGAAATAACAGACCGATTTAAAAAAACATTTTCAATTATTAGGAATTTTTTTTCATTGAAAAAAAATAAATCTTATTATGTAATACAAAAATTAAATAATGGTTATGGTGGCGGGAAATTTTTTGTTGTTGTAGACATTGAAATAGAACATCTTGTTCCATGTTCTTGAAATAATTTCCAAACTTCCCATAAAAATATTATTTGTTAGATCCATTGAAGGAATGTAAAAATCAAAAAAATTACATTTAAAATTATTTAATGTATATATAAAAACATTCAAAAATAAATTTTAAAAATATGGACATGAAAGAAAATGTTTTTTCAAGAAAACATATAAAATAAATTTTCGTACATCATACCCAAATTTTTATCCATGTTAATTTCCATACAAAATTTTAAACAAAGGATCATTATTTACCTTATTAAAGAAAATTGTGTATTATTCCTTTAAGAAAATTTATTACCACATTATAATGATTACTTAATCATTTAAATTCATATCATATGTTTTGTTGATATTCGGATCTTATGTTCAAAATGATATTGGTTGGCTGAATATGTTCAGTGATTTAATTATTCTATAATATTAGAATAATAATAAATAAATACTTATCAATTTTTAAATATATTATATTCTTAAATAAAACTATTAAATACATTCATTACATATAAAATATGATACAATCAAGGAGATGGTAGGTCATACGTACACATCGATAACATTTCCATTCTTCGATTATCATATTCCAGAGAATATAAGTATTATTTTATCATTAAATAATGATAATAATATAATTTTTTATATATTAAATCATTAAATATACCTAAATTTATCATCCATGTGATGTTGGGATGAAAAACGAATCACATCGCATTGTGGAGATGGTAGTTCGCACGTACTCATGAACGTCATTAAATTTTTGTAGTGTATTGAACAGTAATAACATAAATGGTCTTTTATCTATTAATATTTATAAATACATCATGAATATCATATATAAAAAATCCATCATTTCAATCCTTTCATGAGTGATATCTATGGAAAACCGATTACATTTGTTTTCAACATAGTAGTCTTCAATACACATGAACGATGGTTTCATTTCCCACTTTATGGATGTGGAGATGTATATTGGTTATTAGATTAACATAATAAAATCTTAGTCTATTAAGGATACCATGGTATTTATCATATCATGTTTGATTATATTTTCATGAAGTGGAAAAAGAAATAAAACAAATACACACAGCTTAAACTATACCACTTATTTAAAAAATAATCATTTCACAACACCTAAACACCTATAATACTAGTATTATTCCAAAACTAAGGCCTCTATTTTCATAGGCTTTTAGAGATTTACTTCAATAGATATAGGTAAAACAAAATTGGTTTTTACACCTGATGTAAGGATAAGAATAAATTCCCTTTTATAATAGTAGGTTGGGGAACTCTATAAATTTATCAAAATATTAAATTAATATAAAATAATTTTAAATTAAAAATGGATAAAAATTGATTTATATAAAATAATGGATCTGTATGGGTCAAAATTGTCAGTACCCATCCCCTAGGGCCTTTTCCGTGACATACCCTAAGCCCACCTCCCAAAGGTCGAGGGTAGGAAATTTGCACCGAAGGCATTAGCCTGCAAGATGGAGTCATTTTCTTTAGTACCTGTACACACACACACACACCCAACCACATCTGAAAAAACTATAAGGGGAAAACAAGTAATATGAAACATGGGCAGAGTACCAGTACAACTGAAAACAAGTTTTCTAGAATACAAAACCAATAAAAATAACTGATAACAGCAAAGTACAAAGGGACTCAGTTATCCATTTGCTTAAAACCCCGCCTAATAGTAAGAGTATTTTTTAAGAAGGTTATTCCTTTTTAAACGACGAAAGAACAAAATTTTTTACTGAAAAAGTAATAACATGAGTCTAAAATTTAGGATTATTCTAAAATATCCATCATAAAGGGGTAGTAAATCAACAAGAATGTCATATAACCATGTGGTGACATGGTTGACTCCCATATTTGAAAGACCATCTACCACCGTGTGCGCTTCATGAAAGCAATGCATAAAAATTTAGTTAAAGTCCATGAGAAAATGAATATAATCCATCAAGCATGTTATAATAGTTCACGCGAGGTTCATCACTCCATTCTAAATAGATTGATTGATTGTTGTTGAGTCACATTCAATACAGATGGTGCTCCAACCATGTTTCATGGTGAAGGATATCACAAAGATCAAGCTCATCATTTCAGCCTCCAGAGCCAAGGAGATGCCACAAGTTCCATAGAAACATCCAAGAATCTTCCTGGAGTGATTTCAAAAAATAGTTTTGTAACCAGAAGGGCCCAGGTTTCCTTTCGAAGTACTATCAACATTCAATTTAATCTAGCCTAGGAGTAGAGATTTCTAAAACACCTCAAAAGTGAGTCTAGGTTGAGGATAAATACCATTATCCCCAAGCCTATGCAGAATCCTAATTTCATTCACAATGTTGTTGCAAAATCCATTTCGTATCGAAGAAGCATCCTGAATGGCTATGAGGATCTTCATCTGACCGTTATGTAAACTAAGTGAGTAGTTGTTATGAATAATAGAATTATTATCATACTAGAGTACATGAAGAAGTTCAGAAACAACATTTAATAACAGGATCTTGATTTTTTGAGATGCTTCAATATCCACACAATGTTGAGGATGATAGTTGATTGAGTCATTAAGTGACCATATGTACTAAAAAATATCAAACCTATAATTCGGCTGAGCAGTAGTAGTAACATAAGAAAGAAAAAGTTGCTTAATGTCTTTGCGATGTTGGTTACAAATATGACATTTTGTTCTAAGATGGGTCCCAAAAGAATAAAGAAAAGGGTTAGTGGGAAACCTCTTGTGAGAAATATTCCAAATCAGAGTAAATCATGAAGGTTTTAACCATAATTTATTAAAATATTTAATCTAACTAAAATTTTTTTCATAAAAAATAAATTAATGGTTGTAAAAAGTTTTTGAGTTCAAGATGAAATTATGAGGAGGTTACCAAAATAAAAAAATCATTATTGTGGGAAAAAGGGTATATGTTCATGAAATAATTGACATTGTCGAGAAAATTAAGGCTATGAGAGATAAAAACCTCCTTGTTAGTATAATTAGTGTGATAAAAAAGTTTATTAAGGGGAATCATAGATATGAGAGACGCTCCATCCCATTTTTCCAGCTATAAATTCATGGAAGAGTCTCTACTCAACATCCATATGGAGTTAGACATGATGTTGGAAAATGCATTATTAATGGATGTCCAAATGGAACTGTTCATGTAATTCAAATTTGACTTCTTCATTTTGTCAAGAAATCTAATTTTATGGAATGAAATTGGGTTAGAGTGGTTATGAAATAGGTTCCAAGTGAGTCTATCTTGTGAAGAATCATAAAACAGTTTGAGATATTTTATACTGAGACCACCCTTCTCCAAAGGTTTGCAACAAGTTGACAAAGGAACAGTCACTAGTTTTCTTTCAAGCATGCTTCTTCCCCAATCAATTTTTTGGATAACAACATTAAATCTTTTAAGATGACTAGCATGGCATTTATAAATCATCAAAGAGTATACCATTTTAGAAACAATCATATATTTGACAAGAAAAATCCTTCCATCCATAGGGAGTTATTTTCCTTTCCAAGATGAAAGTTGGTGGAGGATTTTCTCAACAGTTTTATAAATGTCACAAGCTTTTGGTCTACCCCAAAAAAATGGAACACCAGGATATGTAAATGGAATGGACCCTTCTTTAATACATAAATCATCAATAATATTTTATTTTCTATTTGCAGGAAACAATTTCCAAAAAAAAGTAAAAGGGTTTCTTCTAATTAATTATTTGAGCAGAAAACTCTTCATAGTGTTAGGGGGCACATTTGAAATTTTGGATATTCCATTTATCCCATTGTAAAAAAGAGAATAATATCATTCGCATATAAAAGGTTCTTCGGAACATTTAAATTCCTAGAAGACTTAATCATATTAATATTATTTTTCTCGACCAGGAGAGTGATCAATATACTTAAGTAATATTTCACAATTTCAAAAAGAATGTAAGAGAGTGAGTCACCTTGTCTGACACTTTGGTGCATTTAAAATAACCCTTAAGAGATGCATTAACAAGAATGGATAAGTTGTCCAAGTTGAAAATAGTTTTAATTCTACTGATAAAGGAATCATTAAACCCAAATTTCAGAAGGACATTTAATATAAAACTCCAATACATGGTGTTGAAGGCATTCTAAATATCAAGCTTAATGGAAATATTTCCACCCCTATTAGTTCTATTTAATAATATAGTACATTTAGAGGCAAGACAAATAGAATATGGAATGGGCCCAACTTTAACTATGCCAAATTGGATCCATGTAACTATTTTATTAATAATTGAAGAAAGTCTATTGGAATGAAGTTTGGTGACAATTTTATAAAGGGTGCTGATTAAAGAAATGGGTCTGAATTAGTGAATTTATGTAGCATTATCCACTTTGGGGATCGAGGATAGAAACTAGGCATTCAACCCATGAGGGTGAATACCATTAGAAATGATATTCCTAACAAGCCTACAAACATTAGTTTGAATGACATCCCATAATTGCTAATAGAATCCATTATTGAAACTATCAGGGCCCAGAGGACTATCCTAATTTGAACAAAAGACAGTGTCTCTGATATCATCATCATGCAGGATGATAGTAAGAAAAAATTTATCCTCATCATTGACCAAAACCATGATGACATCAGGTAAAAGGTCCTTGTTAGTTGGAAGTCCCATAATGATACTGATGGTAATAGTAGTGTAGCTACATGATGCTGAGGCAGTACGTTCTGTCCACCGGATCCCACTAGGCCCCACCTGCTCCTAGGCTAACAAGTCCTTCGACTAAACTTCTGTCATCTACACAAGGCACAACACGTGTGGGAGAAGCCTGTGAAGGGGTGAGTAACATAGTACTCAGTAGGGGACCTCAGTCCCCTAAGGAGAAATAAAACCAAGAAACCACCAAGAAAAGCCACAAATAATGATAGTTCACAACATGTACAATCTAAAGAATATGAAGAAGGTTCATTGGCTATAGTGATTACATTGCGTACTATTGAGAGACTCATCCCTAATTAATCACTGCTCGTCTACTGGGCCACTAAGAATCCACAAGGCTATAGCTCGTCTATCGTACCACTAAGGATCCACAAGGTTGTTGCTTATCTATCAGGCCAATAAAGATCCACATGGAGGCTACTCATTTGTCTGGCCACTAAGGATCCACATGGTTGCTGCTCGTCTATAGGGTCACTAAGGATCCAAATGGCTGCTGCTCTTTGACTGGGACACTAAGGATCCACACGACTGCAGCTCGTCTGCTGGGCCACTAAAGATCTACATGGCTTCTGCTCAACTACGGGCCACTAAGGATCCACACAGCTGTATCTCAAGAAATTGTTTGTACCACAATCTCCACAAAGTCCCACATAGAATAACCCAAAGAACCATCCCATCTTAAGGGTTCCAAAAAAATAGGCGGCGCATCGAATAGGCCCCCGGTCTTAATATATGGCCATTTTAGTAAAAAGGGCTAGGTTGGATTCGGTCCCGATAAAAATCGTCCATATGAGAAACCCCACCAAAACACTTATAGATTATCTTAGAAGTCCTTCCTTGTTGCAAGGGTCCTTGTATCATAGATGGTTCATCAATAAGATACCTAATCTATGAGTTATGGATGTTTCAGTCAACATGGGGTCGGTTCCACCTAGGCCTGGTCCGACCCGATCAGACCAACCTAGCCTAGGGGTCCCACATACCCTGGTTTAATTCAAATGGCCTGGCCTAACATGGTTATGATCAGGGTTGGTCTGGTCCGTCCTAACCAGTGGGCCAGGCCCAATGGGCCACGTTGGGCCTAACCAAGTTTGTCTAGGGGTCCATCCCGTCCTGAAAGGAATGGACCCGGTATGCTTGCCTGGGTCCATCCCAAAGGTGTGGGTTTGTACATCCCATTGGATGGGGGTGCGACTTGCCTGTCGGAGCTGGTCCCCTAGAGTCAGACCAGTGTTTTTTGGCTGCGACATGGCAGCCGCTGCCGCATTCCCTTCCTTGTCTGAACGCTACCCACAAGGAGTGGGCCACTCCTCCTATGTGGTGCCCGACTGGGGCAACGTCCAGCGCCTTCCGTGTCCGACGGGTCGTAGCCTCCCCTTTTCCATGTTTGGGTGACTGCGGCTCGCCAGGTCACCCGGGAAGCCTAGATGTTGGCCGCTGCGATGTGCCAACTGTTCCCTCTGTAGGCCACTAGAGTTCCTCAGGTGGTGTGTTTCTCGATTCACCTGCACCCATGGGCTTCATAAGGCGTCACCTTCCCTGCAAAGGCCTCAAACATTCCTTGCCTCTGTCTGAAAATTTCTCTACCAATAACACAAAATGTGGAGTCAGGATGGGCCCTGTTTGTGTCGGCCCACATAGTCCGCATTAGAGGTTTAAAGTAGTGGAGGCTCAGGATTACAATTCTATCCCCAATACAATTAATCCCAAAGAGAAAACCCCAAAACAACACCCTCTCATTACAATTCATGATTCATAGATTATTGTGTTCATGGGTTAATCTGTTTTTTTAGAATAATGAATGGAGAATACATTAAAATAATTCCAAAACCCTACCTCATTGATATTCGTTACTACAATGTTTCATCCTTGAGGGTCCAAGAGGATGATAGCCTTCATCATTCTTTGATGTACATAGAATCTGATGACGTCCCGCCAGCGTTCGTCATTCTTAATTAGGGGGAAATATGTCTGTGGTTTTTCAGAGAATCCTCATAGTTTTCCTCATTCCACTAATGCATCAACTATTAAAAAGAAAACATGTCACAATGAATCTGTTACGCTATGATACCGCATCGTTACACTGATTCATTTATGAAATAGTGTTACTATTATGAATCATTAAAATGTTGTTACTCTTCATGTTAATGATCCATTAATGAGTTCCATTAATTCTCTATGCGGTATCCTTATCATAACACTTCATCGTCTCCATGTTTCCACTCTTCATAGAGAAAAGAAATAAAATAACTTTTTATATTATGTTATTATTTTCTCGAAAATTCTGAAAATTAACTTTTTTGTTCCACCCTTTTAGGAAAAAGTTAAGTCCATTCTAGGTGAATCTTGGTGTTCTAATTTCAACGGTGCCCTCATATTTTCAATCTAAGCACCAGTTCAAAAGATAAGAAAACCCACTCACGTGTTTATTAAACGTACCTTAAAAAAGTTCAAAATTCTATTCTGGGGTCAACGGGCCTTGGAATTACATGCTATTAGAGCATGTAGTCTTCAAATAGTTCAATATAAAAATGAAAACAATTAAATATATATTATGGGACATTACATTCTCCCCACATTAGTGATTTACGTCCCCAAAATCCAAAAGAATGGATAAAAAATAAATGGGGTACTGATCATGAATCTGAATCATCTTCTCCCATGTGATCTCTTGGAGGTTATCATGCTGCCACCGGACACGCACCGGATGAATTGACCATCAATTAGGGACCCACTGCTATCAATCCTCTATCCTTACTAGGAACTCTTAAAACACCACCCCATTGTCAATTTCCATATCAGCCTAGTCGATGATGTGTGATGGATCATGCATGTACCTCCTCAGCTACGACACATGAAAAACATTATGCACCTGATGCATCTATGGCGGAAGATATAGGTGGTACACCACCCTTCAAACTCTGATAAAAATATGAAAAGGTCTGATTAACCTCAATGATAACTTTCCACCCCAGCCATATCTCTACAATCCCCTTCGAGGAGAGACCTGAAGGAAAACATGGTGTCCCTCCTTGAACTCCAAGGGTCTCCATCTTCTGTCAACATAAAACATTTTCCATCTTTTCAGAGTCCTCATATACTCCTAGATGATCTTCACCTTCTCAGTGGTATCTCATACCAACTCTGGACCCATGAGTGCCGAATCCAATGGGTCTATCCAGCATAGGGGTGATCTAAAAGGCCACTCGTACAAGGCCTCGAACGGTGCCAAGAAAATGGCGGTGCGATAGCTGCTGTTGTATTCATGCTCCACCAGTGGCAGGTGGTGCTCCCGACTACGACCAAAATCTAGGATGTAATCATGAAGCAGGTCCTCCATGGTCTATAAGTTCTCCTCTACTTAACTATCCATTAGGGGATGAAAATTTGTTCTCATGTGTAGTTGTGTCTTGAA
Source organism: Viscum album (assembly GCA_963277665.1). NCBI lineage: Eukaryota > Viridiplantae > Streptophyta > Magnoliopsida > Santalales > Viscaceae > Viscum > Viscum album. The sequence goes on from OY728161.1 coordinate 1,191,123,299, forward strand.
TTCCTCCTGAATTCTTCCTGAATTCCCTTCCACACCCGGGATGTAAAGTTTTAATCACAGTCTGAGAAGACCATCAAAGGCACTCTGTGAAGCCGAACTATCTCCCGAACATAGAGGCATCCCAACCACTATACCCGTCCTTGGTCTCAGATGGGTTGGAAGTGATCTGAATTTGGGATTCAGTCAATGATCACTTAGATATAATCATCGAATCTGGATGTATGTGGTAACCCCGTCATGAAGTCCATCGAGATACCATCCCATTTTGACTATGGTACCTCATGTGGCTGAGACAAGCTTGCTGGAACCTGATGATTGACCTTCACTTTCTAACATGTGAGACATTGTGAAATGAACTCTGCCTTCACATTATTTATCCCTATACACCATTACTAACGTTGGTGGTCCTGACACATATTTTCCAAGCCAAGATGTACCTACAAAGGGGAAGTATGGAACTCCATAAAAACTCATCTTGTAAGGTCACTGGTACTATATTGCATCCATAAAGGAAGAATACATTCTCCCCACTTATTGAAAATCCTTTCAGAACCTATCCTGAATAAATCTGGGCACGTTGGGCCTCGTAGACGACATCCACAAGTTGTGCCTCCCTAACTCATTGTAAGAGTGGGGGAGTGACAATCACTGGATAAACTTAATATTCTATATCATCATCAACGAAGGATATATGAATTGTAGATAGCTATTCTGTCTCCTCACTCAGTAGTTGCAAACGGGTCCTCCTAATAAGTGTGTCAGCTACCACATTCCCCTTCATAGGAGTATAGACTATCTCAACGTTATAGTCCTGGAGGAACTCTCACCATCTCTAATGTCTCGAGTTATATTTCTTCTCAGAGAAGATATGCATCAGTCTCTTCTGATCGGAGTTGACTCTAAACCTCTCACCCATAAAGTAGTGTTTCCACATCTTCAAAGAAGAGACCACTACTCCTAACTTCAATTCATGGGTCGTGTAGTTATGCTCATGCGGCCTCAACTTCGATGAGCCTTAGGCAATCACTACTCACTCCTAAATCAAGACACAACCCATCCTGGTCCCTAATGCATCATGGGAAATTACATAACCAACACCCTCATTTGGTAGACTCAATATGAGGGTACTCATAAATCTCCGCCTCTAGTCCTGGAAACTCTGATGGAATATCTCTGTCCACATAAAGGACTTCCCCTTCTATGTCAAATAAAAAATGGGTTATTCTTCTTTGGAAATGTCAGGCACGAACCTCTGGTAGTTCCAAGACAACCCCAGAAAACTCGACACCTCAGTCACATTTTTGGGTGGCTCCCAATCTAGCGTTTCCTATGTCTTTTTTGGGTCTACTACAACTCCTTCCTCTGAGATGATGTGTCCCAAAAAGTAGACCTCCCTTATCCAGAACTGAAACATAGAAAATTTACCATAAAGACGGTGCTCTCGGATTGTATCTAAAACAATCTATCAGTGAGTAGTTTCCTTTTTCTTAGATACTGATTACACCAAGATTTCATTAATCCTTAATAGTGGATAATTTATCTTCACGATCACCTGGTTCAGGTGTCGATAGTCCATGCATAACCTCAAACTCTTGTCTTCCTTCTTGGAAAACAATACAGGGGCTACCCATGTGAAACCCTGGGCCTCACAAATCCCTTCTTCTGCAAGTCCTCAAGTTGTACCCTCATTTCACGAAGCTCTGCGGGAGCCATCAAATATGCTGGTGTGGATATCAGTGTCATCCCATGGTATGTATCAAAGCATAATTTTAACTCTCAATATAGAGTTAGACATGGAACATCATCAAGGGAGATTTCCTTATACTCTACTATCACTGAGGAACTTGAGGACCCATTACATTCACTACACTGAGGGTCAGACTAGCCAACTTAATAAAAATTGGCTACACCCTCCTCTACCTGAGTCCATCAAGAGATGCAAGGATTTCCCCTCTTCCGATAAAGGGAAATCTTGTTCCATATTAACAGATGAAGCACATTATATTCATAACACAGTCAATCCTGGGTTGAACAGTACTAGTACATAACCAAAATTACGTCACAAGGCCTCGATGGTACTACCAAGAGATCACAACCAATATTCTCACCTACAAGAGTCAAAACACACTATCTTCACTAGTGTGTGGTCATTGGGTCTCCTCCAGTAAGAGTCTCTAAACGTGAGATTAAAGTCAACGGTCTTAACGGGAACAACTCGGTATCAACCAAGAAGAAGAGGTAGGAAAGGGGAAATCACTAGTACAAGTGTCTGTCAATACTGTAGTTAAAGTAGAATGACACTCATCATACATGATCCATCCTTTGAGTCCTGGGGTCAAAAGCTTTGATAGTCATAAATTGTCTCCTCTCCTACCCTATAGCATGAATGGTGCGACAATCTCGCACGAGATTTCCCTTTTCATGACAAGAATAGTGGAGCCTGCCATTCTATAAACTAGCACATTCTTTTCTATAAACCCTCTGGTTCCACAGCTTACAATTCAAACCTATAATTAATAGGTCCCACTGACCCTACATATCTAGTGATAATTGCCTTGGATTCCTATTACACACATTTGAACCCTATTCTTCATTGATAAGTACCAAAAGAGTCATCTACGACTCGGTATGGAAAGATGCATCCACCGGAACCATAAAAGTTGGGCCTACTATATGATAATTGGGTGGTGGTAAAATTAGTATACCACCATGTGGGGCCATCTCTAGCACTGGTCCCTAAATGGATGTCATGTTGCTATGCGGAACTGTTCTCACGACCATGTATCGGGAACCTAGCTGGATATCTGCGTGGAGGCATCATAAAATCGATCAATATGGGCCACAGTCAATAGATTGTACATGGTGATCTGTCTCTAATACAAAATAACATAAAGAGACACTTATGAAACTAGTTTTATCATGTTTAGAGCCAAAAATACGAATTCAGGGTCCTAGTGCATAGATACATTGGCACCACACCAACACTTCACTCCCGAGATCAGAAAGTTGAACCCGAGACATTCAACACTATTTCCCAAAAAAACATACTCCTTGTATATGATGGATAATCGACCACTTATGATACCACTTTATCATGACCCATCCCTTAGGAATCGTTCCATGACATACCCCAAGACCACCTCCCATATTACAGGGGTTTCCAACTTGCACTGACGGGATCATCCTACAAGTGGGAGGCATTTTCCTAAGTACTTGTACGCACACACATGCACAACCATGTCCCACAAACTGAAAGGGGAAACCAATTATAATGAAACAAGTGTTGAGTAGAAGTACAACTGAAAACAAATGGAACATAATAAAAACCCAAATAAAAGAACCAAAAATAGAAAAGTACAAAGGGACTCAGGTATCCATCCACTAAACCCCCCCCCCCTAATGGTAATTGTAGGGTAGCTACTATGAGTTGAGGTAGTACATCATGTCCGCCAGATCCTACTGGGGCCCACATACTTCCAGGCCACTAAGTCCTCCATTGAAACATCTGTCATCTACACAAGACACAACACGTGTGGGTGAAGCCCATGCATGGGTGAGTAACAAATTACTTAGTAGGGGACTCCATACCACTAAAAATAAATATCCCAAAGAAAACAAAAATCAAATCCCCAAAGTAAGGATAGCTCACACCAGGTACATTCTCAAGAATAAGAAGAAGGTTCATCGGTTATAGTGATGAATGTTTCGTACAGTTGAACGACTCATCCTGAATGAATCACTGCTCTTCTGTCCATCCACTAAGGATCCACTAGGGTGCTACTCATCTACTGGACCACTAAGAATCCACATTTATCCTCCTCCTCTATCGGGCCACTAAGGATCCACACGACTGTTGTTCGTCTGTCGGACCACTACGAATCTACAAGGCTAATTCTCATCTGTTGGGTCACTAAGGATCCATACGACTATTGATCATATTCTGGTCCACTAAGGATCCACATGGTTGCTGATCATCTTCCAGGACACTAAGGATCCACACGACTATTTCTCATATATCAGGACACTGAGGATCCACACTACAGCTGCCCATCTATCGGGCCACTAAGGATCCACACGGTTGCTACTGAAGACATCAATCATTCATAAACCCCCACTAAATTCCACATCAAATAACCTAAAGTAACATCTTGTCATAAGGGGTTGAACTCAATATAATATGCATCAAATAGATGCTTGATCTGTAAGATGTGGGCATTTTAGTAAAAATGGCCTAGTTAGATTTGAGTCTGATCCAACCCGACCATATTCCAACACTTTTCAAAACTCCCATAGAGTATCTTAGAAGGACCTCCTCTTCCCAAGGGTGATCGTTCCACATACAGTGTGTCAATCGGACACCTGGTATGTGAGTTATTGATGTTTCAGAAAATAGGGACCGGATACGTCTGTGCCCAGTCCGAGCCGGTCGGATCAACCTGACCAACCCACCCTGGGGGTCTCACATTCCATGGTTTAATTCGACTATCCTGACTTAAAAAATATTAGGTCCAAGTAGGTTAAGTCTATCCTGACCAGTAGGCCAGGCCCAATGGGCCTCACTAGGCCCGGCCCAATTTGGCCGGGGTCCAGCCCATCAGGTCGCATGATGACCCAATCTCATCCGACCTGGCACGAAGCTTGCGAATCTGATCTACCAGTGCAAATCCGTCCAATCCTACTGGCAACGAGGCATGGCCCACCATCTGGAGTCGGGTCCACCAAAGGCAGACCGGTGGTGTGTGCCCGAGATGCGACAGCCGCCGTCGCGTCCCCTCTCATGTCCGAACGTGGGTCGCTTCTTCTATGCAGCGCCCGACTGGCACCACATCCAGTGCCTTGCCTTGTTGACGGATCACGGCCTCCCCTCCTCTATGGTCGAGTGACCATGGCTCACCATTTAATCTAGGCATCTTGGATGTGGGCTGCCGCTTCCATGCTATTACGGTCCCAGCCACTGTAACACTTTGACGGGCATTCCACCTCCCTTCACCCGCAGCAGCTGCCGCCGGCGCACCGATGGTTCCTTCTGCGGTCCATCAATGTTTCTTCGGTGGTCCCTTTCTCAATCCTCCAATCCATGTGGGCCCCATAGGGTGTCTCCTTCCTGTATCTTCATCGTGTCATTGCTTGTCGGTGAGAAATAAATTAAAATAACGTTTTATGTTATTTTATTTGTTTTATCAAATAGTAGAAAAATTAACTTTTTCGTCTGGACCATGCCAGCCGTTGTTAAATCCTTTCTAGGAAAATCCCGACATTTCAGAGTTCAATGGTTCCCTCATATATTTTATCCAGGTATTGGTTCAAAATATAGGAAAACCCTCTCACACATTTACTGAACATTCCTTAAAAAATGTTCAAAATTCTGTTCTAGGCTCATCAAGCCTTGAAATCACATGCCTTCAGAGCATGTATTCTAGAAATAATTCTTTATAATTTAAAAAAATTACATGGAAATTCCATGAAATTACAAAATTAATCTCATAAAAAACTAGACATGTTTGGACTGTGTTTTTACAATTATCTTTTGGTGTTAACACCTAATTAACCCATTTTGATACTTATCATGACAACAAATATATACACATTCTAAGTGTAAATATTTTACTATTAATATAAAAATGAAAAGTAATTGCACCCTGTATAAAATTATAAACCACATAATAATATATTGGGTAATTCTATGATATTTATGAATTTCATATCATTTAATAAAATACTATTTATTATTAAATGTCACTAAAATAAAATTTTCAAAACTATTCATTACTTTTTCATTGATAACATCACAAAAACAATTGAAATTTGAAAAAAAATATTTTATCATGTCCCGTTATAGTTATATTAAGTAAAAAAATTGATATATCATATCTTATATCTCATATTATATTACTTTTAATATTTTAATATCGTTTATTTGAATTTTTTAATTCAATTATTCATGCATCCACATTACATAAGAATTTTTGGTAATTATTTTTTAATTAAAATTTAAAAATAAATTTTCATTCTAAAGATAAATCATCTATATTTAAAAAAGATATATATAAATGAATATATATATATATTCCAAGGTTAAAAATATTATAGTTATTTAAAACAAGAGTGTGTCATTTTTTATTTTTCCTTATAAAAACATTATAATTGTCCCAATCACACCCTAATCAAAAAAATCATATAACTGAATATTAGATTATTAAAGAGGTTTTATACCGATACAATAAAATCTAGGCACGTTTTACTGTCATTTTATAGTACTTATAATATTATTTTGAACCCTTTATTACTAGATTTACATTTGATTGTGGGAATAAAAATTACTATGGTTTCTATTCATATTGGATTAAAATAAGATGATTCTATTTATAAAATTTAAAACCTATAATTAAAAAAATGAATCCATTTTTTACAACTCAAAATATATAAGATTCATATTTTGATTTATATTTAAACTGATAAAATTTGATGAATATTCATTTTTATTAGAAAGATTCTTATTTTAAGAATAAAATGTTTTATACTAAATTCAAGTATAAATTCAACTTAAAATTAATAATTAAATTATTATAAATAAAAATTAACTAATTATATTTAAAAATAATCCATAATATATTTTTCATTGTAAATAATCGAAATGAAAATACAAATTTCGAAAAACAAATTAGTGTTTTCAATGTTCAATGAAAAATCAATCATCTCATAAAATGGTCGTAATTTCCCCATATGATAATTTTGATATGATGATTTCAAAAATGAAATTATTTTTATCAGATAAATTTTATATATCTTTCAAAAACCATGTATAATATTCTCTCATAAAAAGAAACAAAAATCATTTTTGAAGAAAAAAATTGTTCATGAATAAAATGAAATTATTGAAAATAGATTTATTATTTCATAATAATTAATAAATAATTTTTTTTATTAAAACCAATATATATATATATATATCATAATGTATTTAATCCTATTTAAACACACCAATGTTTCTGCAATGTTATAAAAATGACATTAAAAATAAATTACATCTTATTTATGCTCGGTGTTGGGTATTTTGTATACTATCAAAATTTAGTCTTAATTTTAAAAATTCTCAAGATATTTAATTCCCCAAATTTATAAAATTTAACACTCTAAATTTCAACACATTATCTTTCATAAAAGGTTGAAAATTTAAATTACCTTTTTTGAATTCCATTATCCAAAAATGGGTTAACAAACATATCTATGGAAAAGAAAAAATGGGTAGTACGAATTTCCTCTAGGATAAAATGTACTAGGATTTATAATATGAGAACGTTATTGGGAAGTAAAAATATGGAGATGGAAGAAAAAGGTAATTTTGATATTTTTATGGAGAGTGATAAATAACATTAATCATGAGAATGTAAATGATCTCAACAATGTTTATGACCAAAAAACTACAACCCAATGATGTGATAAAAAGACCATAAATTTATACTAAAATAGTGTAATAGGATATCATTCTTGGATAAAGATAATATTCCTGAAGATGATTAATATATATACTATTTAGAATTATAATTTATTTAATTATACATATTTGAATATTAAAATTTCATCCTTTAAACAAACATCATCCACAAAATCATATTTTGATTGAAATAATGATCATTCAACTTGAATTTTTCATACCTAAAGCAATGTAGTCAACACATAATGAATCATATACTCAATAGAATAAAAAATTTATTCCTAATATCTTTATTTTTAAACCAAAACCAAAGTGGTTATCACTTGAGATGATAATTATCAATATGAAAAACATTAAATAATGAAATACAACATTAATCTAAACAATTCAATAGTAATACCCAATGTTCAACATTGATCAATAAATAACTAACTAAAATTTAATTTCCTCAAAATGCTACAGATTAATATTGAAACCCAAAAACTAATTACATATTCTTCAAGTATAAATATATCATTATGTCTAAATAACATAAATAAATTTTAAATTATTCTTCACAAATTTTATATTCTCCAATCGTATAATATCAAAAATATTATTGTCAATTCCATAAATAACCAAAATCACCATTGTGACATTATGAAATCATATACTCTCATAAATGATAATTGAACCACTATTACTCAAATTAGATAACATAATATTTTATTTACATTAATCATATAAGGGTCCTAAAATTATAACGATCTTGTTCTGAAATAACATTAATCACTTAATCAGAAAATCAATTTTCAATCTCATGGTTGTCTATATAATAAAACATATGATCCAATAATATAGTAACCCATAATTATATCAAAATCAAAGATCATATTATCCCTAAAGGCTACCAGTACCTTTAATCTAATTTACACCAAATTTGAATTAATTATTCACTAAATAACATTTTCCATATATTATACATAAAGGGTACATATTCCTCAAACATTTATCAACACTCAATAAATGTCTTATAATAATTGTAACATTTTTTGTACGTTATCATTCAAAGTCATTTATTCCATCTAACATATATTTTCATGTTTTGAAAACAAAACCTGTTATTGGTTAATCATTATTTTTTCATGATTATCATAATATTGATAAAATAGAACAATATAATAATTCTAAAATATATATACATAAAAACAACCTTAAACCTTTAACCATGACTTGGGGTCATATTCCATAATACATTATTCTTATAATCCAATAATGTGAAATATGTCCTTATAAAATGTCAATATAAACTCCATCATGATTCATACATTGAACACAACAAAATAATCCTTTCTAGAAATATGGGCATGAGGGTCTTCTTTTATACTATTGATATCCCAATTCCCTTCAAGCCTGAAGTCCATATATCATGGAAATTAATAGCCATGTACTTAATGGTATCCCCCCTTCTGAATGATTTGTATAAAATGAGATTCTAAAATATGAAAAAAAATCCAATATCCATATAAATTTTATAGAAATGAAATGTTATTGGATATATAAAAGATTTTCTTGTATGAAATTTGGATAATTATAAAGTTGTTAAAATCATTTGAAAATGATTTTTCATAAAGAGTGATAAAAAAATCATTTGGAAGGGACAATATGGATTTGAATGATAACAATCAAACCATAATGACAAATGATCCAAAATTCGTATAAAGAGTAACATTAAAACTTGAATAAATAATTGAATCCCCAAATTAAAATGGTCTATGTAAATACATTACCCATAGAAATTATATAATAAATTAATATTAAAATTAATAATACCTATGTCAACTACCCTTTTAAATTCATTCTCCAAAAATAATCCTAATCAACTCAAAATTCTTCACATAAATCAGTAAGAATTTGATCATATGAAATTGGACATATAATAATCTTTAAACATGTAAACCAATGACAGTATCTATAACTCAAAATAAAACCTCACATTATGAAATCTTAATCTCCAAATTTGTCTAAAATGTGTTCTAATACCAACTGTGACAATCGATCATGAATAATTACATGTTACAGTTATGTAAATAGAAATAAATTTCATACATCCCAAACAATCAATTAGGTAAAGATATTTAGAGAGTAAGTTAATACCACATACATAACAAACTGATATATTATAATGTATATTCTTAAATTTATTATCTACTTTTCCCACTAAGAAAAACGTTTAGAAATATACATGATTAATTTTAATGATACCTCTTTATATGTTTTATTTTTACCACTTTTTTTTCTCCACTAATCCTATAGAAAAAAATTTATATGTGTGATGTGAAAAAAAAATTAAGTAAGGGAGAAATAAATAAAGTAACCATTATTCCATGAAAAATTATAAAAACATTCCTTTTTTAAAATAAATATTAAGCTCCAAAACTATTATTTTATTACCCAATAAATCACCTTATCTTACCAAATAAATTAATAATACATTTCATAATAAATCATAAATGGAAAATAAAATTCATAAGGTTTCTTGGAATTAGGATAAACTCAAGATATATTTATTTATTAATATTTATACTAATTACCCTTACTATGTAGTATATAAATTCTATTAAAAATAAGACAGTTATCTTAACATGATATATCATTAGATTTTAGTAGATGTCTCTAGATATCATAGATAAAAATAGATCTTTATTTTTTATATCAATTACATTTCAATTTTTCAATCACTCTTATGAATGGAATAACAATACGGTGGACATCCCTACCCAATGCATTGGAGTGATATCACAAACCTAGAAATACATTATGTATCATAGAACCACCTATTATTAGAAATAATTTTGACTACCTATCCTTGATTTGTAATGGAAAACCCCATAATAAAAATAATAACACAAAATCATAACATAATCACAAAACATAATAGCTATAAATTTCCATCATTATACTCATAAGAAATAAGGTATTAGTCTAGAAGAAATAATTTCTAGATATTGAAATATCTGATCCATTTTAGAAAACATTATTTAAAGTAACCAAAATATAAGGAAATAGGGTTTTTATAAGGAAAGTATGAATGGTTGTAATGTAATCCAAAAATATAAATAATGGGTATGATGGTGGGAAAATTAATATTCTCTATATAAATTAAAATAGAACATTACTTTTTTTGTATGTAAAGAAAAAATATTATGTAAAAATATTTATTTTTTAAAACCTTAAAAATAATTTCAATTGATAAAAAAATTTCATTTCTAATTATTTCATATCCCAAGAAATATATCCATGATACAATTTTACTTATATGAGTATGAAAGAAAAATTATTCTAAAGGGAATTTTAAAAGGGTTTTTAAAAGAAATTATCCTACCTCAAGCCAAAATCCAAACAAATGTTCTTCATCATTTTGAATAATGTGTCTTTACCTATCCCAGTGGGGCCCATGTCGCAAATCCCCCTATTTACTTCCAATAGGATAGGGTATATTGACTGACATCGAGTAGGCATATCACAAACATGGGAGTCATTGCCTTAAAACAATATGCACACACACATCTCCAAGCCCAAAAATTATGTAATGTAAAAAAATGAAGTATATAATGAATGAGAGCCCCCATAACCCACAACCAGAGTATAATAGTGAATGTCCTAGAATGTATATAGGGCCAAAATATAGTCTCACCAAAAATAATGTCTGTAAACAAGTTACCTAAACTCATCTGAAGAAAACCCTACCTAATAAATTGTGATCTATTGATGAGGAACATATCATATGATTGGATGATGTCATTATGTTATGAAACAACATATTTATTCACTATAGTATGAATTTATTTTATCCAATGAACTCATACTTGATACGAGGAATATATATATAATTCCTGATAGAATAGAACAAGATGAGTTGGATTTGTCATATAAATAATTCAATGAGTTTATAGATAAGGTATTTATACAACCTATTACTTCACCTTTGGGAGCCCCTATTTTATTCATGAAAAAAAAAGGTTAGGTCCATAAGATTTTGAATCGATTATTGGGAGATCAATACCATTACTATAAATACTAGGTATCTTTCTCACAAATTGATGAATTTTTTAATAATATTTAAATATACCATTAATTTTTAAAGATAGATATACATAAAAGTTATAATAAACTATGGTTTAATAAGGATGATATATTGAAGACAACATATCAACCATGGTATGGTAATTATGAGTTTATGTTAACAACTTTCGAACTAACTAATTCACTATATATCATTATTGATTTGATGAGAATATTACCCAAAAGTCCAGGAACTGTTCAAAACTGGTCCTAAAAATATTTATTAATCCATAAGAATGACGAGTCAGACAAACAAGGGGTTATTACAAAACCAAGAGTACATGACATTGCACATGTTTGCCTCCACTAGTGAGATGTAGTTGTCAGGGGCCATAGAAGACCACATCACATACATCGCTAGGATTTCTTTCTTGGAAAAAACAACATCCACGTGATTGGCCTCCATATAAGAATGTGAGACTATAAAATTTAAATGTGTTACCTGATTGAGACAATCAATCCATTCATAGATCACTCCACAAGGCACATTAAATATTCTTGTTTTCAAGGCTTGGACCACAAGTTGAGAGTCTGATTCAATCCATAGCATATTCTAGTTATGATAGACAGCATACCTTATTGCATGAATTATCACCCATAACTCATCTTTGAAAGAAAATACAATACCAGTAAAATGATAAAAAAAATCCTTTCAAAAAACCACGATAGGTGTGAAAAACACCACCACACCCTAATAGTCCTGGTTCACTAGAAGCATCTCCATCCACATTGACTTTGATCCACAAAATGATTGGGGGTATCCAATGAATGTACATAATCATCTGAGGCATCTGTGGCTTCCGTGGCTTCCTAGAAACACCATGTAGCCGAAGAATCTGTAATTCTGAGAAGCTGTTGGGCATCACACCTGATTGATCATTCGAAGTGGAATAAACCTCTTTGTTAATCACCAGCATTCCACACTGTATAGGGACTTGTCTATTGTCAAAGAGGACATCATTTTGAGCGGCCCATATGGCTGCAATCAGAGCCATAGCAAACACATGTATAAGGTTATGGACCTGGTCGCTATAGCCAACATAGAGCAACCCTACCAGTAGGTCATGAAGCAGCAGATTTTGGTTCAAGTCGAACCCGAACAAGACCCCAACATAAGCCCACATCTTCTGAGTGTAAGAACAATCCGCAAACAAGTGCTGGACATTCTCCTCTGTGTACATGAATTTATAACAGGATGATGCCAAATGAAATCTATATCGCTTGAGCTGATAATGATTTGAAACACCATTTTTCATGATTCTTCATATTAGAGAAAACTGAGAGGTATGATTGAATAGAGACCTATAATGAAGGATCTAGTAAGGTGAATGACACGACCCCCCCCCCCCCCACACACAAACTAGATGATATTAATCCATGCTATTAAACTAACCATTCATGTTATTCTCCCATATCAGCCTATCGCAGTCCATGAAATTATAGGATTGAATTTCCATATCCACATGATAGGGGACCATGTTGTCAAACAGATTTATGTGAGATAAAAAATCAGCAATGGGTAAATTCCAAGCACCAGAAGGAACAACCAAACTATCCTGAAGAGGCCGCTCAAACCATGTCGTGCTCCAACAGTTATGATAAGAGTCCCTACAAACCAGCCATGTAGTATCATTAGTAATACGCAAGAAATAATACTCAAGATATTCCCAGTCATATGATGCAAGATAGTATTTATATCTATTATTTAACCTTCCTTTAAATATTTTAATTAAAAAGTCACCATATTTATCCTTGGATGTCAGACCCCATATAAACTTCCAATAAGACTATCATTAATATTCCCGAGGTCTTTGACTCTATAACCCCCAAGTTCAACTGGATTGATACATTTTTTCGAGGAAACAGTGATAAGATTTCACTCATAGATTAACCCTATCCAAACAAAGTTTCATACCATTCGTTGAAGCTCTATGATGGGACCCCAAGGAAATCGATAAATAGAAAAGGAATAAACAAACTTAGAATCTATCACTGATTTAACAAGGAACACACTACCATCCATTGAAACTACCTTACCTTTCAAAAGAGAATGTTGAGTCATGATACTAGAATATATTCCATTAAAATATTGCCTCCTCGCGTTTCCCCAAAATAAAGGAATACCACGGTACTAAAAGGAAAAAGATCCCCTTTTTACCCCAAGGCATCTAATTATCCTGTTCTATTTCGCAATCAGTACTCCATTTACAAAAACATTGAAATATTTATCCCAACATATTTCTTAACCATCCACTTCTTCATAATTTTTAAAGAAAGCCTTAATAGAAGAAATAGTTCTCCTTGAAGCTTTCCCAAGAAAGATAATATCATCAGCATAATACAATTGATATGGAGAAAATTGATTCTTAAATTTACTAATTATATTATAAATACCCATATGTGTAAGTTCATTGATACATCTACTAATAAAATCTTTAGGAAAATAAAATAAAATTCCAGAGAGCGGGTCACCTTATCACACACCTCTAGTATAAGGGAAAATAATTTGGGTGTACCGTTAATGGGGATGGATAGCCTTGATGAACAATAGATGGTACTAATTAGCTTGATGAACACATTTTATAAGCAATATCATTAAAGTACATCCAAGAAAAATCTCTATTTGAGTATACCAAAGGACTCTGAGATGTCAATTTTCAGTGAAAAGTTTACTTCTTTCATCTTACTTATCGTGAGGTTGACACTTTCTGATGCGGTAAAGAGACAATATTGAATATTCCTTCCAGGGAAAAATTCAAATTGATTTGTACTAATCATATCACCAACCATCTGTCCCAGTCTATTCATGAGAATCTTACTGATCAACTTAGGAATAGTATTCCCCTGTTCCACTGGACTGAAATCCTTTATATCAAGGGAATTGCCTTTCTTGGGTAAGAGGGGAATAAAGAAATATTTCATCCCATACGGTAAGTAAGATTGAATATAGAAATCCATTATGGATCGGGTAAGATAATATTGTAAAACATTCCAATAAGACAAAAATGATTTATTAGTAAATCGATCTAGAGAAGGAGCACTCTTCACATTGAGGGATAGAAGAGATATTCTAATTTTCTCTTTGAGAATAGCGGTGATAAGAAATTGATTATAATCCTCCTCAATGCATTAATTTATGTTCCCAACCATTCTATTTGTATTGACATACACATCATCATAATACAATCCCTTAAAATGATCCACAAACTCCAATGAAATATCATTTTCAGAAGTACAGAGGTTACCATTAATGTTGATCACCTTATCCCTTACTCGATCTCTCTTCTCATTATGAAATCTGTTGAAAAACATGGAGTTCTTATCTCCATCTTTAAACCATCTAAAATTTAGTTGGTTTCAAACCAACATCTCTTTGATCATTAACAATCTTCCAACTAATTATGGGTCATTACATTCTCTCGGGATGGGATATCCTGGTGTTGATCTCAGATCAGAACATAGAAAAGCTCATCCTCAGCAACCTTAATTTTAAAATCAATTTAAGAAAATGATTTTCTGCTCTATTCTATGAGAAGTGACTTGAGATATTTCAATTTCTTAGCAAACATCTGAAGATGGCTCCCAATCAGTTCAATCCTCCAATCTTGTATCATTATTTCCCTGCATCCATGATGTATAACCCACCCATTATTAAATCATAAGGGAAAAGTTCATGACCATTCCAAGTGTTTATTTATTTCCAAAAAAATAAGGTTGTGATTAGAGTGGTGTTTAGCGAGTGTAAATCCAGAGATCCCGTGAGAAGAATCTTGATCATCCATATGAAAAAAAAACATCTATCTCATTTTCTTTCTTGCCTCCCATTACAATTATATCTACACCATGTAAAATCATCTCTTTCAATTGGAACATCAACAATATTTCATTGATCAATTCATATAGAGAAATCATAAGCTGAAATCCTATAAAAATTAACACAAGTTTTTCCACCAGGCCTCAGCACCATGTTAAAATCTTATTTGATAACCATTCTTGATCCCTCTACCTAGAAGTCGCTTTGAGCTCCTCCAATAATTCCCTTCTCATAATATAAGAATTGTATGAATATATAAAAGAAACTGAAACTTCATAATCATCTATACTACAAGAGAGAATAATGCTCTGAGACTTGTCCAAGTAGGAGTTGATATGAATGGACTCATACTGAAACACCCAAAAATGACCCATATCAGCTTCATGAAAATCATGTGAAACAAACTTGTACCCCATGGATTCTCATTGGAATCCTTTACAATTTTCAAAAATTAATTTTGGTTCCGCAATACCAACATGAATATTCTTATGGGCCAAGATAAAATGTCTAAGGGCTTTGGATGTCTGAGAGTTTCCCATCCCTTGACAGTTCCAGAAGAATAAATTCATTGAATATGGATCTTTCCCCTTTTCTAGGGGCCACCCTCTGATTCCATATCCATATGACCTCTCCCCCTTCTTTCCTAGCCCTTATAGATTGCGCTATTCTCCATGACCCTTTCTGTTAGGCATGACATCACTTCTAGAAACCTATTTCGCAGTGGTATCAGCGCCCCCAGTGTTGCCAAACTGAGAAAGGTGCACCTGATCAAAATTGATATCACTTGAATGAGGGGGATTCACCTACTCATGTGACCTAGCTGTGGGAGAACCTACTACAATTCCAAGAGTGGTATCAACTAGATCAGGAGGCTAAGAGTCTTCAGTATCATCTGACCAGAAAATACCACACAATGCTATAAATTTATTTTGATCTTTAATCTGATAAGGGTAACTGCGCACTTGTGAATTCTTTTAAGCAGCTTTGGAGGGTAGTGTCTTCACAAAGTTATCCTCGGACCAGTTGTAGTAGAGTCCAAGAAATGTCTATCAACACCTCCACCATCATGAAAAGGTGAAAAAAATGATATAGCCTCTACTAACTAATGGGTTCCATGCTTCATAGAAGCATCCCAACATAGAGGGGAATCTACCAGCATGATTGGATCAACATGTGCTTCAGTATCCATAGGCACATTATCACTATTCTTAAAAGGATTCTCCAAATACACAGCTTCCAATGATGTCTGATCCACATCATTAGAAGTCAGCAAATCTAGATCCCAAGTGGGAGAAGATTGGTACTCTTCCACAAGTTCCTTCCTATATAGAGGCTTAAGAAGATTTCCATAAATAGACCCCTCCTTAGATAAATGATCTATGTATTCAGATAAGGCCATCCCCTTCAACACCCTCTTATTACTAGCTCCCTTATTCTGGGAATCATGTAAAGGCTGATCCTTTCCCCTCTTCCTCCTACATGTGGCATCATCATGCCCTTTCATTTTTCACACACTTCATTCCATATTCCTTCTGCATTCAACCATTAGGTGGCCAAAAAACATAAAACTAAAATATAATTTCGTCTTTTGTTCATAGAGAATATACAACTTCATATTTTCATCCCGTGTTGTGAGAAAAACCTCCTCCACAAGAGTGCTCGACATGTCCTATTCCAACAATACCCAGGAATATTGCTCAATCCTCAGGTTGATTGTCTACCGATCTAGCCAAATGTGGTTTCCAACATCTGAAGAAATATCCCATAAGATCCTTGGGTGAAAATAGAACCAATTTATCCTATATATTAGAATCCATTTCTGAGCGTTCCTGTTCTAGACAATCATGGGATCAAAATTACGGTCCCACTCCTGAATGTTCAAAAATCCATGTTTCAAAGAGATGGTTCCCTTGCTCCACACCCTTATCTTACACTCATATGATGGGAAGACAACATGGTAATACCCCCTTCCCATCAGAGTCAAGATCCAATCATCAAATTCCCACACATTTTCAATCCTTGTATTTAAATCATTGAATTTCCAGTGATTCTCACCTTTGGGAATCAAAACACGAGCAATGATCGAGTATCGACATATTCTAGCCCTTTCTTCTACCGCCTCCTAATTTTACAACACATGAGGAACGTTCCCCTTATTTATCACCCATCCAGGTGGAAGTTCCTTAAAGGAGAAGGCTAGCCCATAATCTGCCTTCACTGCGTTTGAAAATTCCTACCCCAAGTTAACAGCTTCGGGAGGGGAACATCCTAAAACACTGAAGTATTTTTTCGCAAATGAGAACATTTCTCTATGACCAATATATTCAAAAAAATATCCCGATCCATTATCCTCATTTTCAATTATCCTCGAAGAATTCACCACTGGATCTCTTTGATCACCAGGTTTGGGGTTTTCACCCACCTCCTCCTGTATTGCCATCTCCCTACACCATCACTGATGAGTATATTAAACAATGAGTATCATGGTAAATTTTTGTGGGTATACCATGATAGAAACTTAATATATAATAATTATATTAATAACCTGATATTTATCATCAAATAATTCTAGAGACCCGTCAGATGAAATAAATTATATATAATGTATAATATATGTGAATTTTGTATCAATGGGGTATCATTTCTTTCCAATATTGTCTCCATAGATGGAATACATGTTTCCATTTGAAATACCAAGGGATTATATGAATGGAATACACCAACGAACATAATATATATTTGAAAATTCCTTGGAATAGCATGACATTATTCGCTTTTTATTCCTGATTTGACTTGATTGGCCAATATATAGACCAATTTTTCAAATATAAATGTTAAATTACTTTGGAAAATGGAAGGTTTGGAATATTATCAAAATATAAATAGGATACTTATTATTGCACTAGAAATAAATTTATCAAAACATAAAGAAATATTTTTAATTTTTAATGAATAATGGATGATAGTAAATGGTTGTGTCCTTATGAAGAATGGTACAGTGACTTCCTAGAAAATAAATAAATTAAAAATCAATGAATATATCTATACAATTAATTATTTTGAGCTGAAATTCATAATTATTTTGTTATATATGTGAAGACACTACCTCTATGGGGAATGAATAAATATATATTTGAAGAAAAAAAGTTTCATGTATATCTCTTCTAGGAAGGATCCCAACATGAGGTATATAAGATTTTTAGGAATTGTAAGAGAATATGATTGATTGATATGATAACACAACAACATAAAAAAATTGGTTGATGCATAGAGTATGATAGACCATGGTGTTCCAACTGTGATGAGTATTAAAAAAGATCACATATATAGATATGTATTAAAGATGTATATGGTGAATTAGGAAATGGATTTCATCGTCCCTTTACTAGTATATTTATAATCCACCCTTCAAAATTATAGAGAATTATTAACTTGTTGATGAGAATATAAAATTGATGATTAATGAAGTGAATCATGAGAAATTAATATACTTCATCTAAACGATGGTGTTTAGATGTTTGGGAAGAGGTTATGTGTTCCATATAAAGTAGGGGTTAAAATGGAACTCCAATATGATGAACATATCTCAAATTACTCTACACACCATGGTTTCTTAATGATGTTTAAAAATTTAAGTGATCATTTCTAGTGGGGTGGAATTAATAGTGAAATGGTGTACAATGAGTCAAGGTGCATAGCATTATAGCATGGGAAGTCTAAAAGAAAACAACATTAGGGATTCATACAGCCACTTTATATAAATGGATGGAAGTGGGAAAATGATATAATGGACACTATCATCATACTTGAAAATAATCTAGGGAAGAAAAACTCTATAGGGGTTATCATTTGTCCCTATATAAAGTCTTCTCAATTCTTAGTGATAAGAAGATATCTTCCCCTTTAGTGCCTTTCCTAAATCTATTTCATTGAAATCATAAAGAGTCATGGGTCCCCTATAACAATTGTATATGACTATGAACATCAATTAAAATTAAAATTATAGATGTTTTTTAAAGGTATATAAATACAAAGGTCCATTTAAGCACCCCAAATCATCCTCAAATTGATGGTTTCCTTGAAAGGACTATCCAATAATTGGATGACATGTTGAGATCATGGTCACATTAACTCTAATGTATATGGGATTAGTATCTTCAATTGGTGTAATTTTAATACAAGAACAGCTTTTTTAGGGCATCATGATTAAACTATAGGAATAATTTTTATGGGAATAAATCTATACTCAAACATATTGGGATTTAGTTAGAGAAATAAATCTAGTTTTCTTAGATATTGTAGAGGAGAAAATTATTATGGAAGATAAAATTATGGATCACATTAAATCATCCCAAAGAATAAAATGAGTTATACTAATAATGAAATAAATTACATGGAACCTTAAGTGGGACCAGGTATTCATAATGGTTTCAGAATGGATGTGATTCGTATGATTTGTTAATAATGGGATGTTATGTTCTTGGAATATTGGGAATCTTGATATACTAGAAAATGTTTGGTGGTATCTTACTAGTGGTTTATGATTCCCAAAATTATGAAGTACTCAATGTATTAAATGTTTCATTATAATAAATCTATATGTCAGATCCAATGCATTTTTTCATATATGATGGAATAGATTTGGAAGAAGAATTTTCTTATAATGAGGATCCTATCATAACTATTGAGAATAGAGAAAAAATGTTAAAAAATTAGACAACTCTATTGGTGAGAGTCTTATATAGAAATCACAAACTAAAAGAGGTAACATGGGATACTGATGAGGCTATGAGGAAACAATATGCATACTCATTCAATAACATATATATAACCAAATTTATGGGTGAAAATATGTTACGGTGGAATAAAAAACCTATGATCCTAATATAAAATATAAACTCCATGTATGGGATTATCTATAATTAAGACATTAAATGTCCTTTATTCAATATATTATCATAATATTTTTTATTAAAATTAATTCAAAATGACTGAAATAAATTACAAAGGTAAAATTTATATAGAGTAAATGAAAAAAATAGATAACACAAAATTCCATAAAACATAACTATTTTCGCCAAATGACTAGTTGAGGTGTTTTCTGAAACAAAATACATTCCCTATAATTTTATTCAAATATTTTTCCCTTTTATGCATAAATTATAACCTTATATTATTGAAAATTTTAGTGTTACTCTAAAAAACAATACTTCCCTTCACTTTTATAAGTGTAAAATCTTCACCAATTTACAGTTCACACATTATAGTATTTTCTATGAAATTATTCCATTATTATCCTCATATAACCCTTGACTATTTTTAAAATTTCTTGGTCACTCATTGGTATAAAAATCTATTTAAATTTGAGCAGACTTCCTTGGAAAATTCATGTCCCCGGAATGAGTTTTATCAACTACATAGTTTTCATCATCATTATCCTCTTTAAAATATATTCTACATGAACTAATAAAAATATAATATTATCATTTATATATTTTACTATTAAATTATTAGGGGTATTATACATATTTATTCATTTACCTCATCCATTAAGAAAAAAATGGTCTTTCTTTCATTGGGAAAAACACTAACTCAACCACTTAACATGTTTCACTTTACTTCAACACCTCACATACATGGATACAAGGATTCAATTAAATTTTGAAAATTATTTCTGTGATATCATTAAGGTTATATAATTAAAAAAAGAATAACCTAATAATGATATGATTAGAAAATGATCATCATTAATGGATTCATATAAAATAAATGTACCATAAGGATAAATATTTATTCAAATTATGTAATTTTTTTAAATCTAGTACATATTATTATACATAATTCTAATTTCACTATATCACAAAAATTAATTTTAAATAAATTCATTATACTCTGGGTATATTTGAATTAAAATAAAACCACCTCCTAATTGTTTATTAATTGATATTATGTTGATGTTTAGGTTAGTTAAACGAACTACATGAACAATAAAATGAATTGGTAGAATAGATGAGTATAAAAAATTATATACTCATATAATATATTAGAAATTTTTGATTACTTTTATTTTCAATTATAAAGATATTATATAAATATATAATTTATCAATTAAGGGAATGCTGTCTTTTCTTTAAAATTCACTAAAACATGCATTTTATTGACATTATCTTCAAGGATAAATATAAAATATTTCATTAAATTAATTTGAATCATAATAAAACCATATAATAAATACCTCAATGAATTTTTACTAACATAGTAATTAAAAAAATTTGATTAATAATGAATACAAATACTAATATTATAAAACTAGTTCAGGTTATCCAAATAATAAACACCTGATATTGAAAATCCAGAGAATTCATGTAGTGGATTACTATTTATGAAGAGTGTTATTTAAAATAGATATTATTATGATTATAAATTAATTTTTTAAGTTATATTTATATATTTTTATGATAATTTATTTTAATGTATATTAATGGAAGTCATAACATGAGGTAAGGGGTTGCCTTCACAAATTCCCCTCTCTTGGGAATATTGTTGTAATATGCACCAAATTTTCATTCTATAGTTTATAAATTGCTTAATTTATAAGATATAATAAATAATACCTTTATTCTTAAATTTAAAAATTATTTTTAATTCTTACTTTTTAGGATGTTATGCATGAATTTTTATCCAATCCATAAATGTGGGTTTTTTATCTCAATTATAATTCTTTGGGACTCGTGTTAAAATAAATTCATGTTTTTTTATGTGTGGTATGAATTTAAATTCAAGTATTTTTTACATGTTAATAATTAAATTTTATTGATTTAAATACATATATATATCCCTATATCATATAAATTTTATTCAAGAGATCTCTTTTCAGTGATGTAAAATCTAAACTATAAAATGGTAAAGCAATAGTCTGGGTAATTTCTTGAAATTATATCAATCACTCCATACTTGAGTGTGGATGTGTCTACTGAATAGATAAACCAAGGTTTAATTATATAGAAATAGTTTGGTTGATAATTGACTCAATCATCACCAGAATGCATAAGGAGTGGGCTAAAATAACAGACCTAGAAAGAGACTCACATGGGATATGGTTGGTAACATTCTTGTTAACATAATGAACCATGATGAAGAATTTTTCCAACCATTACATTGGTCTCAAACCAATGAAATTATTAAAATAAAATAACATATTAAAGGTATATCCCAATACATTGGAGGAATCATTTCCTATATATTTCATTGATATATATACAACATGTTACATTGAGGATTCACCATAAATACCAGGGTTATTCAGGGTGGTTAACTTAGATATCAAAAATATTATAGGGAATAGGGAAGTATCAAATTTTTTATTTGTAATTATTTTAATAGAAAAAATTTATTTATTTTTTGGTTCCTTAGGCTATATTATGAATTGTCTTGATGACTCTTATGGTGAATTTTAAAGAAGTATTAAGGAGTCGTGTGGGGCGTCAAATAATTTGTCCCCTTGATTCATTGAACGGTGTCAGGAGACAAAATTTTTTGGGTTTTAACGTAGGACTCTTCAATACTGTGCAATTTCTTGTTATTATTCTTATCCTTGTTTTGAACCTATGGACTAGTGTTCCATCAATGTAGTAATTTTTTTATAACCCATTTCATAGGTGAACCATATTCTACATCAAGACAGAGGATATTCCCTCGTGGAATTCCACTTATACTACCACAAAACATGCTTTTAAGTAGAGCTAGAATCCTCCATTATAAGTTCTAAAAATTTACTGACTACCTTAGTGTGGATAAAATTCCTATGCATTTATTAGTGCTAAAAAACACTGATAAATCATATATTTATCACCATTAAAACGGTGCAGATAAATAATTATTTTAACCTTTCCTTTCAAATCATTAATAAAAGACCCCATTTGTCAATTCTTTTAAAAGTGTTGATAAAAGTATAATTTATAAATGCTTTTATTTTAGCTAATAAAAGTATGACTTCTGAACACTTTAAAATGTTATAATAAAGATATACATTATCCATGCTTGTATAAGCACCGATAAAGGATTCCTTTATCAGTGCTTCTAAAATCACTGGTAATGGTCAAATTTATCAGTGCATTTATTAGTGCTTAAAAAGGTGAAAAATGCAGTGTGATGTTGCTACACACTGTATCACCGGGAATAAAAGTAGTGTGCTTCAAAAACACATTGCGTCATTACAAAAAACAAAAAAAAATTCAAAAAATAATATGCAAATACTGAATTTATATGAAATAAAATTCCTAACATAAATACATGAAATAGATTACACTATTATAGAGTATGATAGTTGTTTTTTTTACTAAAATTAATGAATTTTTTTAATAAAAATATGTCCATAGAGTCATATCGGTCACACCATGAGTTCAATTATGATGTGACTGGTTCCTACACATCATAAATCACTTATGTATTATTTTTATAATGTACCAATACAATTAGATGTGTTTCCTCTATTTTGAGTATGTCAGTTGTTTTTTTACTAAAATTAATGTTAGTTTTGAATAAAAAGACCCACTTGGATTCATACCGGTCACATTTTGGGTCGGATTGAGGTGCTGTTGATCCTTACACATCACAAATGATGTATGGGTCATTTTCCTATATTACCAAAACAATTGTAATGGATTTTCATGGTTTTGAGTATGTCAGTTGTCTCTTTACTAAAATTAATGTAAATTTTGAATAAAAAAGACATACATGGAGTCATATCGGTCACACCATGTGTCAGATTGAGTCACGACTAAATTATACACTGTCCAAATGACCCATGGATCCTTTTCTTAATGTATCAAAACACTCTCAATGTTTTTCCTCATTTTTTAGTATGACATGTTTGTTTTCTTACAAAAATGTGATTTTAAACTTGAAACTAGAACATTGAGCCATACTGGTGGCATCGTATGTTGGTTTGACATGAGACTAACTCATACATATCACAAAAGAAATATGAATTGTTTTCCCAAATTATCAAGACAATCCGATCGTGTTTTCTCATTTTTAGTAAGTGACACTTTTTTGTATTAAAATTTCAATTATATATTGATAACAGAAACTTGAAGTCATATTAGTTATATAGTGCATCATATTGAGGTGAAATTAATCCTTATATGTCCCAAATAACTTGTGGATAATTTTCCTAAAGTATCTAAAAAATCAGAATGAATTTCCCGAGTTTTGGGTATTACAGTTGTTTTTGGAATAAAATTATTTTCATTTTTTAATAAAAATATATACATGGAGTCATAATGGTCACACAATGCATCAGATTGAGGTTTGGATAATACCTACTTGTAAAAAATGACATATGGTTTGTTTCCTTAAAGTACCAAAACAATTTCAATTCATTTTCTCAGTTTTGAGAATGTCAGTTGTAATTTTACTAAAATTAATGTCAAAATTGAATAAAAATACACAAATGGAGTCATAGTAGTCACACCATGTGTTGTACTAATGTTAAACGGAATTATACAAGTACCAAACAACTCATGGATCTTTTTCTTAAAGTATCAAAACAATCGGAATATGTTTCCTCAGTTTTGAGTACTCTATATGTGTTTTTCACTAAAATGTCATATTAAACTGTAAATACACACATTATTCCATACTGGTCACACCGTGAATCATATTGAGGTGTGGATGATCCTAACATGTCAAAAATGACATATTTATTATTGTCCTAAGCTACCAAAATAATCTGAATATGTTTTCTTAGTTTTGGGTAAGCCATGTTTGTTTTTTACTAAAATGTAATTTTAAAATGAAAATAGGCACAATGGGTCTTATCTTAAGTTAAATTTGTTATGTGCAATTTTAAAAAAAATTTGACAAACACAATGTTGGTATGATACTTATTATACCTAATTTCCTGACAATTTTAATGTTTTCAAGTCATCTATTCTAATCATCCTTCTCCTCGGTTTCCACTTCAGTCTTTGCCCCTACCTCCTCCCCAATGTCTATCTCTGACTTCAACTCGGCCTCCGCCTTCACCTCCACCTCCACCTCTACATTCACCTCTGATTCAAACATCACCTCTATGTTTTCCCTAGAAATTGTTTAATTTGAAGTTCAGTGATTCTAAACAAATTTATTTCCTCCATTACCCTTCTCCTTGGGAAAAAGATCAAAAATAATATATAAGAATAATATCACTAATGATTCACATCCCAAATATCTTTATATGGTCATAACTCATACTATATAACAAACATTACATGTAATCACCTAAATTTATTTTCAGTATACATTCTGAAAAAACATACGCTAAACAAATTGATTTCGTCTTTTGAGTAACTCTTTTATAAGAAATATTGATAGTACTAAGATAAATAAATATTGTGAAATAAATTTAATGAAATTTTAATTAACTTTAGAAATTACCTAATGTGGCATGCAAGTAATTTCGCGCTTTATGATTTCTATCATAAATTTTCAAGCATAATATTCACAATTGATTGCATTATCTTGGTTCGTACATTGCAGAAACATTGACCAAAATAAGTAAATTATTTTGAAATGTTTTGATAGAAAAATATTTCTATATATAACATAACATGTTTCCATTTGTAGTAATCTATAGCCTTTGTATTATTAGACACCGACTTTATGCCCTGATCTAGCCTGTATTTAGCAACCTCTCTATCTTAATTGAATTATCATTAACTCACATAGTAAAAATATAATTATAAGTTTATCTATAAAATATTGATTGAAGTGTATTACATATTCATAGTACACATCATGTGTGGTTGGTCGGGTGGAAATCCATGCATTGAATCAAAAGAATAAATATTTAGTGTGTCTATGTTGACTATAATCAGAATCTAGTGCTTCCTAAAAAACAAAAACAATTATGTAATGAAAAAATTAAAATTATATGTTATGTGACAAGAATGAAGAGATTTACCCGTGTAATGAAGGCATCAAAAAGATTTTTTCATCTGATTTTGTTTTATAAAATACTTTGACTAACTCATCTTTTTTCTTATTAATTTCTTCCGCATTCAATGTAATATCTATTGTAGAAGTGATAGAAGAATTAGTGAATTAAAATCATCGTTTCTATGATATTCCCTTTATATAGCAGTAATATAAACACATATACAATATATAAATACTTATTAACATTAATCAAAAAATTTATCTAACTATTTAGACTGATGTATTATTAGAATGTATGTTATGTGTGTATTTATAATCAAGATGCCCAGCCATTTATGCTTGAGAATCTCATTTAGAGTCTTGAGACCAATTCCATCTGTCAAGGAAGCTCCATATATTTCTTCTTCATATTCAATGTATTAAATAGTTTTATCTTTAAATGGTGAATCTTCATTAAGTGGAAATATAAATAATTGCTTCTCTTAAACTAGCAGAGAGAATTTACCCTTGGATTTTTTTTGTATTCTTGGTCAATTCACTATATTTTACTGATTGGACCTTTCATTTATCCATTTCTTTATCCATATGTATTATCATGACTCACTTTATTCCTTTTATCATCAACTGTTACATGTTTTTCAATTGAAATTTTTTTAAAGATGTATTCCATGTATATTTATAAAATTAATTTTCCATGCTATAAAAATCCATTATAAGTTTCAACCATTGTAATATCTTTACCATCAAGTGAAATAGTAAACTCAGTAGTCATCTCATATAGTATCTCAATCCCCACTCTCATGTGATTTTCTAGGAGGGGATTATTGTATAGTTACTATCCCGGGGTATTATACATTTTACCAATAGCAACATGGTGGTACATGGGTGTTGATAGATAAAAATCTCATGCAACTATACCCTTCAAATTTTTAGTATTTTATAGTTCTTGAGTTTTATTTGATTTACATTTAGTAGAAAGTGTAACGAAAAAATAGATTACACAGAGTATGGTTTGGGGGAATATATAGCCTAAAATCTAGTGGGATCATTTGGTCCATGGGTGGATCTTTTCTCCACTTCTAATTTACATTGATCTTTTCTTATACATTAGTCTGCCAAACTAGATCCCAAAATAATATCCTACAGTGAGTCAATTTGTGTCTACATTCATCTCATTAAAATTAATGTTTCTTTATACTTTTTTTGTTCTAAAAATATTTATGAGGAGAGATGGCAGACCCTAATCCTCTAACATGACCATATTATTCATTCTACTTAAAAGAGACTAAAAGTATCTTTTCTTCGAGTGTAGTTGTTTCCAATTATTTTTTCAAAACCATATAAAAACATTAACATATTTATTTTTATGTAATATTGTTATAAATCATAAATAATTACAATTATGTCATAATTAAACATGATTTTAAAACTTCTTTTTTGTTTTCATCAACAAATATACCATATGTATTAACACAAGCCTCATAACATGCCACATGACATGGGATAGAAGTGGCTTCAAATTTTGATTCATCAATATATATATATATATAGACATAGGAATATAAGTTGTTTCATATAACATAATAAAACTTTTATTGTTGATTTAAAATACAATCCAATTTCTTCTCTAATGAAGGGTGCCCCATCATTCCTTTCTTGATATGGGTATGCTCGTTTTGATGTATGTTCTTTATTTTCAGCACTCTTTTACTATTTAAAAAATATACAATTTTGAATCCAGTCGAATAAAAAAATTAATGTAAAATGATAAATTATTGACCAAAATACACCTAAATGATTTCTCATTACGACGATAATAGAAAGCATTATATTTTTCCTACTTTGTATTGTGTGCATAACATAGTTGGGGTGGGGCATTAATTTCTCCTCAGTATCCCTAAGGTGTAACTTCATCAGAAGAGCCCAGAAGTCTCTGTAGGATTTTCCAGTAGACATTAAATCAAATTTATTAAATAAACCTTCTAAAATATATGAAGTCTATAGGAAATAATCAAAACTAAATCAACATTTCATTATTATTATTTTAGTAAAATAGAGAAAGTATATTGTAACCATATTGTTATATCTTTTCAAAGGATTTACATCATTATAGGTTGGATGTTGTTCCATGATCCAATATCAATCAAAAATTAATTCCTATTGTAACCCCAAGAGAACTAATGAACATTGAATTTCTGGGGTCATATGTTGGCTGTGTTGATTCCAACCAACCTCTAATATTATACCATTACTAATTTCCATAATAATTTTATTTAAAACTATGATGATGCCTCATTCTTGTTTTTTTTTATTTTTTTGATCAAAATATTGTTGATCCCATAGTAATTCTGTAAATTCAACATAAATAGACTGTTCTTGCCCTGGATTGGCTACATCATCATGTTCAGAATATATTGTCTATATGAGTAGTCAAACATTTAATTTGTCTTTAATAAAAACAATGTTATACACTCTATGAAAAAATTCCCCCAATTGCATCCATCATGCATTAAAATTGTTACTATCTTGAATAATGATATAATAATTAAATACTACAACACAACAACACTTCACTACCTTTATTTAATCCATCCTTAGATACTTTATTGCCTTCTATCTCTTTATAATGGGTGTAAGGATAGTTTAAAAGAGGGATTCAAATGAACCATCAAGAGATGGAAGAAAATAAAGATTCTAGGGATTAATGTTTCCTGGGAACCTATAATAATTGAATCACTCAAAATGTGTCCTCAATTGAACTGGATCTACATTTACCTTGAGGAAGGGCGTAATTTATAGCTAATAATGATATTATCGGTTGTAAAATATAATATTGGAGAGAGGTGTTCACAAAATTCAATCATATTCTATGATGAAACATTTATCACACACCATGACTGTTTTCACCAATTATTATAGGAGATATCATAATTATTTTATCATATTTAAAAATTGAGGTGATATTTTATTTGGGATTTGATCCTCTATTTACACTCAGACCATGGATAGAGTCATATGTAATGATATTATAAATTGTATGATAACACATTGTTCAAATCCTTATATTTTATTTATCTAATTCCATATGATATATAATAGCCATATATTATGGATGAAAAAAGAAATCTTTCATTTCATAATATATGATATTGACATAATACAATATGACATTTATTTATTCAAAAAACTAAAAGATTAATACATTGTGTCCATGATGAAAATGTTTTTGATACCACTTATGAGTTTTATGGTATCATCCTATGATCATTAGGGAGATAAAAAACCTAAACAAGAGATGATTTATGTCAAGGATAAATGTGAATGGAAACCAATAAGAAAACACAAATGTCATACTTGTAATATATTATCAGTTGAATCCATCATTAGGCATCAATAGAATATGATTTATTTATAACACTGAATCAACAATCAAAGTATTCTAGCCTTTGAGGAGATTACACTATCCTTCAATCACTAAAATTTTATTGAGGACCCTTTATCACCGAATGAGTGGTAGCACCTTAACCTAGAGATAACTAGTGATGAAAGACAAAGAGGGGTTTGGCTATGGAATTAAATAAATGGTTAATTACAATATGGGATCATATCAATAGTTTGTGCATTTTGGAAATGGATAAAAAATTACATGACATATAGGACATAATGATCCAAACCATTATAGGTATATTTTAATCAATTATTGTTATATTTATGGTTATTCACCATGATAGATGGATTTTAAAAAAACTTTTTTATCATATAAATTAATTATATCTCTAATTTAATAAGTAAATCTATTAATAAATCACATCTCATATTTTTTTGATCAACTATCCAACTATGGATAACTCAAATGAATTTGGGAAATGAACTCTATATTTGTTGTTGTGTATTTCTAAGTCAATTTACCCCATGATTTCCCAACTATATCATGTAACCATCACTCTTTTCAACCCATGGTTGATTTTTATTAATAATCATGATTTAATTTAAAAAAATCACAACATTAATGACTAAAATAATTTTTGGAACGTGAATAAATAATTCAATATTTTTTGAATTCAAAAAATAATTATTCATTAAGATCATAAATCTAAATGACCAATTTCATGGTTTAACAATTTACTCGAATACAAAAATCCACAAAACATGTTTTAATGATTTTTACACTTACCATAGTCCCAATATGTTCATCTCCCATAAATTAGGGTGATAACATGGTATCACCTAATCCTTATAACCAATATAATTAAGCCATTATAATCAATAATCTATTATATAAGATAAATTAATTTGAGAAAATACCATGATTTTTAAACCCTATATTACTCAAATGAAGGGAAACCTGATGGGGGTGAGAGGTCTACTGGTTAATGTCGATAGTAGAGTAAACCATCTATGTGTGCCTCTAGGGTAAAATAAACTGGATAGTCCAATACATATTAAAGGATATGAAGAAATAGAACCAAAATCGTGGTATTTTAGTAGCGACGAGAAGAGATGTATGGTTCATCATGTTTAAGAGCAGTACAAAAACTGAAAACACGGAACCGAAATCATCAAAAAACTATAGAGGTAGAGTAGAAAATAAGATATACTGGATTCTAGCATTCATTAATATGAAGTAATGTAGAGGAGTCATACCGATAGTATAAGAGTTCCATTAGAGCTTGAGAATCTTGATCAACCGAGTCATGGTCTATGTTTTTTTAAATATATCGGGGACTCTTTTAATCGTGGTTCATAAAAGTTGTGGTAATGATCACATTTATTAGTGATAAATTTATAATCCCTGATAAAAGGAGTATTTATCAGCATGAAAAAAGCATTGATAAATTTTTTATAATTATAATTATTTAAATAACTTTACTATAGTTTTATAAATTTATTATAATTTTATAATTATTTAAATATATATAATTATTTGTTTATAATTATATAAATACTTATTAAAAAATTAATATTTTCTTAATCATATAATTATAAATATATTAAATATACATTTAAAGATATATTTATTTATAAATATTTATTTAAAAATATATTTTTAACATTATTAATGGATATATAATCTTAAATACATACATTTTAAAAATGAGTGAAATTAAATAATATAAAATGAGTACACATTAAAAATATTGAAAAGATTAATAGGATTTATTAATTAAATTTATGTGTTGAAAAAATATAAATATATATATATATATATTGATTTGGATGAAAGCATATTGAAAATAATAAAACATTTTAAATAGATACATATAAATAAATAATAGAAAATGATCAAATTAGAAAATAAAATAAAAAATTAAATTAAAAATTAAATTTTAGTGTTGAAAAAAAAATCTGATTAAAAACATTATATATATTAAATGTATCATGTTATAATGAAACAATAATATATATACTAAAATTAGAATAAATTCTATAAATATTTTGTGTATATGTTTCAATATATTGCATAAATATAGTTGTGTGTGAGTTCATATACAAATATATTAACACACACATACACACACATATATATATATACATTAAATAAATGCGACACACGATGTTTGATATAGGGTAAATTGAAAAATCAAGCAATATTAAAAATGAATATGACATTAATATGTTTTAAATTAACATATTTTATATATTATAATTATTCATTTTATATATAGACGTTGAATATATATTATTTATCAATATTTATAATCAATATATATTTATATTGTATTTATTCATTTTTATCAATAACTATTAAATTAATAAAATGTTTCATATTTTTCATAATTTAGATATTTATTTTTATTTGTTTAATTTTTCATTTTATTTTGGACCTTTATCAATACTAAAAAATCACTGAAAAATGGAAACATTTATCTACACTAAAAACGCGCAGATAAAGGCCACCTTTTATTAGCGCTAAAAATAAAGCACTGATCAAATATTCCTTTATTAACACCAAAAAAGGAAATAAAATGTTTCCCCTTTATCAATTATTTTTTAGCACTGATAAATAGATTCCTTTATCATTGATTTTTTAGCACTGATAATGATAGACATTATCAATGATTTTTTCTAGCACTAATAAATTCTAGCTCTGTTGAATGCACATTTTTAGTATTGTTCTTTTTGTAACGCCTCAAACCTAGTTACCTAGAGTCTGTGCATTATTAAATAACATTTTCATGATCACAAAAGATCAAGTCTAGAAATACCGATTAGTTTAGTAGCCTTGGAAATAATAGATACATTCATAAGTTTTACATTACATTATAAAATAAAAAACTAAAAAAACATAGTCTCCATAGGCCACACACATATCCCTTAAACTATACCTACAGGTCAGTCATAATATTCTTCTTCGCATTTTGAGAAAAATAAAACATAGAAAGGGGTGAGCTCATATGATCAGTAAGGATAACAATATAGTGGAAACTTTCATAAATAATCATAAACATTTAAGTAAATGTAAGACTAAAACAAAATCCTTTTAAACTTTAACTTCATCATAATATGGAAAAGATAAAATAAAATAATTCCATTTACTTATTCACATGGATATTATACTAGTTGAATAATCAATGTAATATCAATAGCCACTTTCATAATGATGGAATGCATAATGACAGACTTCATAACTACATAGTTAAGGCCTTGTTCCAAGACTACAAATAACATTTTTTCATGGCCTTGTTACAAGACACTAGTTTGTCTCGTGAGACCTACCGATGCATCGAGGAGCTATAGCGGACTCCACCTGTCACTTACTAAGTCCAATGCATTTCTCATATGAAAAGGTTTAAACATAACATAAACATTTGTATTATAACTGGCATATGAAATGTCAATACTTTATCCATAAACCATTAATGGTGTAAAAATAACACATCCACAGTCAAAAATATCACAAAACCTTCAATAAAATATATAAGTTTTGTATCATAATAAATCAACTTCAAATAAGCTTAAAATCCATCAAAGGATGTTGACATAGATGAAATCAAAACTTTTTTTAGAGAAATATCTCTTTCTATTTTGAAATCATTTAAAAGTCATATAATTATAAAATAAAACATTTAATTTGAAAATATTCTTATAAGCTTGGAAGGTAAGCTTTGATGATGTTATAATGGCAGAAAATAGCCACACCTACCATATAAGTTAAAAAAACATTCTTACCTTAATTTTGTCGAAAAGGTCATATGGTACCTTATTTGGAAAATGAAGAAAAGATTACTTTCAAAACATATAAGGTCAAGTAAGGGTATAAATTACTTTAACTCAATGTCTAGTAATTGGTAAAAAATATTTGAAGTTGGTTTTTAAGAAAACACGGATGTGGATGATAAAGAGGTCCTAGTAGATACTTACGTAAAAACAACCTCGGATAATAAAGAGATTGTGAAATTAACCCTTACCTTGTACATTTACATTATCAAGGGTAGGTTAAACTACTATATAATGGTGAAATAATTTTTATTAAATTATACAAGAACCATATATATTAATATTATATCATATATGATCTTTTAATATTTCTTTGTTAATGATATTTTAGTAGTATTATCGTTTCAGGTGTTAACTAATTCGTTTCCCTTTATATGCTTGGTTACATAAGCCATGTTTGTTATGGATAGGATGTATTTTATTCATAAACATAATGATATTATGTTTATAAACATTATTTTTAATCATAAAATTAAAATTATTCTTGAATGATTATGATGGGGAATTAATATCATCGTGTTTGTGGAGACGGTAATCCGTACGTACGAACGAGTGACAATACCATTCTTTTGATTTTAAAATCATATATAATTGGATGTTATATCATATATAAAGAATAATTATCATGTTATATTTATTATTTACATCATTTACACTCATTATTATACCCATCAAAATGATGAAGTGTTTGAATAACAAACTACACCACGATGTGGAGACGGTAATCCGTACGTACGCATGTATGGTGACTTTGTCATTTATAGGATGGATAGAATAATGAATATGGGTGTTCCATTTTTATAATAATAGCACAATATATAGAATATACTAGAGTTATTATTTTAGAATGGAAATAGAAAATAAAGAGGAAGTTGAAGAAAAAAATAACTTGAAAGAGGTGATGAAATATTTACCTCTTCTTCAGGTTCATCCTTTTGATTTGATCAACAGGGCTCCATAGGATGGATTTCTGACTAAAGGAATACATATAAGATGAAGTTAGGACAGTTTAGTGGATATTTGGTCAAGGTTTTTCTAAGAAAAATGGCTTTCAAGGTATGAATTTGAGAGAAGGGGAAGTGCCCTTTTATAAGAGAGGTGAGGGTCACTTTAGGAAAATCTTGAAATATTATTTTATAATAAAATCATTTTTAATTTCTAATGGATGTAAAATAAATTTTTCAAAATAAAATGTGGTTATGGGTAGAAAACCTCTCTACCAATAGGTTTTATATAGGTTTAGGTCATCATATTAACTTTATCTTTTCATTTAACTCTTAGTTAAATTGTTTAACATTTACCATGTCTCTTTGTATTTTTATATTATATGGTTAATAAACATACTATAAACTTACAAGAAAACATCATGTGGTTTATTAGTAATATTTTTAACCTTATATAATTCATTTGTCTTATCATTATATTTTTAGGAATATTATATCAATTAATAATAAAATATTAGTTTAAAAAACTCAATTATGTCAATTTTGACATTATTTAATAAATGATTTTGGTTAAATTCCCAATAACTTTATTACTTCTAAATAAATTCATATTTTCAATATTATAATGTCATATTAACCTAAAAAATTATTTCAATTCATCAAAAGACCCAATTTACATTTTTATGAATATTTATAATATCAATTATTTAAATATTTCATTATTAAGGTAATTACTGCATCATCATTGTATGATAAATAAATTAAATTATTTAATGTATAAAAATTATAAATAATATATAATTATGTAGAAAATATTTTTAGATTTAGAATTAATATTTATAGTCGAATTTATATTTTTTATAACCCAATATTAAAAATGGTTTAGTTATTAAACGTGGAATTTAACTCTTTTAAATCTTCTTTAAATAAAATTATAATAAATGTCATAATCTAATCCAAGTGGATCTAAAGGATCATATTTTATTCCTAAGGTTATTTTTTGGTATAATTAAACTTATCCAATAGAATTAGTACATGTGTTAGGGTCATAATAATATCATTTTTACCCTTAATTACCTTATTTACGTTTAACTGTGGTAAATAAAAGTAAAAAGTTACTATTCGCCAAAAATTATTTTCATCTTATTGAACCAAATTTTACTTAATGATATCAACCATGCCTCTTATATTTTTTAAATTCAACTCACATAAGCAGTAAAATTATGTTTTATGCAAATTTGAAAATGCTCCTAGGAGGTGTGTAAAAGACAGTAAAAAGTTCAATAAATTTTTATATATCTAATATTATTACTAAAATTACTCCAATGAATTATATTAAACATTTATAGGTATTATGTATCTATTTTGACCTAAATTAAATTTAAATAAAATAATTAGTTACTTAATTACAAAGTCAGTTTTAAACAATAATGCAGTGTTTTCACTATTCATCAAAAAATGAAAGTTTTCAGAAAAATACCAAAAATTCACCCTAAGATAATTTCAATATTCCGAATCCAAAAATGAAGTCCATTTTGAAAGATAAAATTTATAAACTTTCAAAAAGTGGGTATTACTATTCATAATGGCTATTTTGATTGGTTGTGGTGTGTTTGAACTCGAAGTTGCGTACAACACAAGCTATTTTATCATTCAAAGGGAAACGTACTGTGGAAGCTTGGGGTGTTACATTCTCCCCTACTTAAAATAATATCTTCCTCTAAATTTCTAGAATATTACTGCATAAAATGATTCGAGTGTTTCTTCATCATAAGTTTCCTGGGTTCCCACGTTGCATCTTCCATCTTATGGTTTCTTCATAGAACTTTTACCAGACGAGTCATCCGGTTTCTCAGCACTTGTTCTCTGGTATCAAGAATTTTGATAGGCTATTCACAATAAGACAAATCAGGTTCCAGTTAATTTTCTTTATAGGTGAGTATATACGTTGGTTCAGGCATGTATTTTCCCAATAGTGATACGTAGAACTAATTATGAACTTTGGAGAGACTTGGAGACAATTCCAAACGATAATCTACAACTCCAATTCATTCTAGAATTTCGAAAGGTCCGATGTACCTGGGACTAAATTTACCCTTCTCACTAAAATATATAACACCCTTCTATGGAGATACCTTCAAGAAAACATGGTCTCCTACTTGAAATTCCAAATCCTTCCTTCAGTTATCGGCATAGCTCTTTTGCAAACTTTGGGATGTTTTGATGTGGGTTTGGATAACCTTCACCTTTTCCACTATTTCCTCAACAAGTTCTGGGCCTATGAGTTTTCTTTCACCAACATCATCCCAAAAAGTTGGTGTGCGACATCTCTTTCCATATAACACTTCATATGGTTCCATCTGAATACTTGAATGGAAGCTATTATTATAGGAAAATTATACCAGAGGTAAATATTGATCCCACCTACCTTGAAAGTAAAGTGTGCAAGATCTCAATATGTCTTCTAAGTTTTGAATAGTCTGTTCTGATTGTCCATCATTTTGAGGTTTGTAGGCAATTCTCAAACAAAGATCGGTATCCAGGGATTTCTGAAGACTTTTCAAAAATCTTGATGTAAAATGGGTATCATGATCAGAAACAATCGATAAGGGTACTCCATGAAGTCTTAAAACTTTATTAATAAATAGTCTTTCTAGATGTTCAAGTGGTAAATCTTATCATATATCAAGAAAATGTGCTTACTTGGTAAGATGATCAACAATGACCCATATTCATTCCTTCTAGGAGTCTTTGGTAGCCCTATAACCATGTCCATTGTAATATTATCCCATTTCATCTCAGGTATGGGAAGAGGTTTCATGACTCCTCCAGGTTGTTTCCTTCTAGCATTCACTTGTTGACAAACCACAAATCTTGACATAAAATTAGCAATCTCCCTCTTCATGTTGTCCCACCAAAATTTCCCTTAAAATCTCTATATATCTTGGTGATACCAGGGTGTATAGAGAAATTGGAGCTATGAGAATCATCTAACAATTCCCTTTTTATATCTAGTATATCAAGAACACAAATTCACTTTCCAAATTTGAAAGTCCCATCTTCATATATGATGTCACTCAATCTCCCATCATTCACCTCTTTAATATTCTTTTGAAACTCCTCATCATTAGCCTGAGAACTTTTTGTCCTTTCTAGTAAAGATAGTTTGGAAACCATTTGAAAAAGTATTGATGTTTCACCTTCCATGATTATTCCAATATCCATTTTCACTAGATCTGTGAAAATAGGATCCCTTTCATCTCTCATATTGTTCTAAACTCCATGATCCTTTCTACTCAAAGCATCGGCCACCTTATTTTCCTTCCCCGGGTGGTTGTGTATTATGGAATCATAATCCATGAGTAGTTGAAGCCATTGGATTTGCCTTATGTTGTGTTCTTTTTGTGAGAATATATACTTCAAACTATTGTGATCAGTATAAGTCTCACATTTTTCACCATAGAGAAAGTGTCTCCATATTTTCAGAGCAAAGATCACAGCTGCTAACTCAAGATCATGAGTATTATAGTTTTTCTCATGAATTTTTATTTTTCGTTATGCATAGTCAATAACTCTATCATTCTGCATAAGGATACAACCATGTCTATTCTTTGAAGAATCAATATAAATAACAAACCCATCATTCCCTGATGGTAGAGTAAAGATAAGATCATTGGCTAATATTCCATTCAATTCTTTAAAACATTATTCACACTCTTTTTTCCAAAAAAACCCATTTATGCGTGAGATTGGTTAATGGGTTAGCCAAATAGGAAAAATTCTGGATGAAACACCGATAATAACCTCCTAAACCAATTAAACTACGTACCTTAGTTATAATCGTCGGTGTTGGCCATTCTTGGATTGCATTGGTCTTTAAAGGATCAACAAATATTCTATCCTTAGAGACAATGTGTCCAAGAAAAGAAATCACTTAAAGACAGAATTCACACTTGTTAAACATCTCATATAATTCATTTCTTCTGAGGGTTTTCAGACTAGTACACAAGTTATTTTCATGATCTTCATAGATTTTGAATTATACTAAGATATCATCAATAAATACCACTATAAATTCATCAATATATTCCTTGAAAAATATGTTCATTAGATCTATGAAAATAGAGGGTGAATTAGTCATCCCAAAAGGCATTACTGTAAACTTGTAATGCTCGTACCTGGTTTGAAAAGAATTTTTTAGAATATCTTCCTTCTTCACACACAACTGATGATATCCAGATCTAAGGTCAATCTATGAAAAATATTGAGCTCCATGAAGTTGGTCAAATAAATCGTCAATTTGAGGTAGGGGATACTTTTTCTTTATTGATATAGAATTTCTCTCCCTGTAGTCAATGCACAACCTTATAGATCCCTCTTTCTTCTTAACAAAAAGGACAGGGGATCCCCATGGAGAAACACTAGGGAAAATTAATCCCTTATTACTCAATTCCTCTAGTTGTTTCTTTAGTTACAATAATTCCACAGTATCCATTCTATAAGGGGTCTTCGATATGAGCCTTGAACCAAGAATTAAATCATTGGAAAACGAAATTTCTCATTCTGGAGGATGTCCAATTAAATCTTCTAGAAACACATCAACATATTCTTTCGCAATAGATATGTCCTCTATTTGAACAATCATTTCCTCACCCACAATTATTTCATTCTCTTCCTCCCCAGTAATTGAATTTAGTTGAGCTACTAGGGGTCGATCTAGATAAGAATCAGATGGTGTCATTTCTGCTCTAAAGATAAGGTACTCCTTATCATCATTGAAAATTGTAACCTCATTCTTCTTACAATAGATTTTTTAATCATGGTTCAAAATCCAATCCATACCGAGGATTATATCAAATTCAATCATGGGTAAAATGATGAGATCAGTAGATAAATAACATTTATATGCCTTAATGGGAACTGATGCACAAAACTTTGTTGCAATGATACTTCCCTTAGGAGATCTGACTGGAAACTCCCTTGTTAAATCAAATTAGAAATATCTAATTTTCTTAGCAAATTGGGATGATATTAAATAATGTGATGATCCAGAATCAAATAAAGTATTTTCTAAACTTGAGGAAACCATTAAATTACCGGACACCATGTCTTTCAAGGCTTCAACCTCAGCATTAGTGATAGTATAAGCTCGGCTTTAATCCCTTGGCCTTTTCTAAGGTAAGTTTTCTTGGAACTTAAGACATTCATTGGAATAATTCCCCCTTTATATACAATTGTAGCATTCATCATTGATAGCCTCTTTCATCCCCTTGAAATCACGATATTGGTGGCCTTTTTCACAACACTTGTAATACACTCACATTCCCTTCAGGAAAGTATCGGGGTGTTTCTTCCCACATTTACTATAGGATGGATACTCAACTTTTCTCTTCTTCCCCTTATTTCCATTTCCATAGGGTTCAACAAATCTCTTATTCTTTTGCTTTTCTTTAAAGTCGTAAGACATAGAGAATTATTTTTCTTTCTTGATAGCATATGAGACAATATCTTTGTATGATGAAAAGGATTATGAGACTAATTCTTGATGAAGAAATGGTTTTAACCCATAAAATAATCAATCAATCTTACTCCTTTGGTTATGTATATAATATTCTGCATGCCTTGATAACCTTGTAAAGTTAGCCTCATATTTTGTGACATTCTCATCTTATGTTTGCCTCAGACTCAGAAATTTTCTTTCTGTATCTTCTCAATGGTCATAAGGAAAGTACTTTTCTAAGAAAAGAACTTTAAACTCCCTCCATTCCATATTTTATACTTCATCATCTTCCTTTGTGTATTGAATCAATGACCACCATTGATCTACATCTCTCGTGAGGCGATAAACTGCCATGATAACTTTTTCCCCTTTCACTACTCCCCAAAGAATAAAATATTTTCTCTAATGAATTTATCCATTGATCAGATAATAATGGATTTTTACTCCCATTGAATGTTGGTGGTTATTTCTTTATGAAGTGGTCTAACATTGATCCTTCGCGTTGTGGATCAGGGTGCTCCATCTGAGTAAGGTTATTATTCATAACCTGAGTGAGTTGTCCTAGTATGGTGATAAGATGATCAGCACCAATTGCTTCACCAACTCCACTATAATTATCTTGATTAGGATGGAAATACCTACATTTATTACATGCGTTGATACTATTTCCATTCCTTTTACTAGGCACCATTTTTAAACAATGGCATACACTAGATTAGTTTATGAATTGCAATACATAATTCAAAACTTATAAAACACTTAACATAAATTGAACAGTTTGTGGATATAATTCATAATCATAAAAATGTTTTCTTTGAGGAATTATATACTCATAAACCCTTCATAATGGTTTCTAAAGAAAATTAGAATTACCCTAAGCATATCCCTCAGGAGTGTCGTAACCAAGAATGCAGCAAGGCCTGTTGTCGTACACCAGTTCCCGTTCGAGTCTAGCTCAAAGTGGTGTTTTCGGGTTTTATCCCTAGGTACATCTGTGCTAGACCCACCTATACATGCTCGTATCCAGATATAGATGTATTGCATGGAAAACTCACAAAATCCCTACAGTACCAAAATTATAAGAAGTTATTCTATACAAATCCTCAAAGTCTATCTTAGGGTAATGTTATCAAATCAGAGTTTTTCTAAATATTGCTTCTATGGATTGTAATAAACTTCCTCTGATACTAACTATAATGCCCCAACCCTAGTTAACAAGAGTCTGTGCATTATTACATAACATTGGCATGATCACAAAAGATCAAGTCTCAAAAGACCGATTAGTTTAGTATCCTTGGAAATACTAGATACATTCATAAGTTATACATTACATTATAAAATGAAAAACTACAACAACATAGTCTCCATAGGGCACACTCATATCCCTTAGAATATCCCTACAAGTTAGTCATAATATACTTCTTCACTTCCTGGGAAAAATAAAACATAGAAATGGGTGATCTCAGATGCCCATTAAGGATAACAATATTGCGGAAACTTTCATAAATAAGCCTAAACATTTAAGTCAATGTAAGACTAAAACAAAAGCCCTTTAAAATTTAACTTTAACATAATATAGAAAAGATAAAATAAAATAATTCCATTTACTTATTCACATGTATATTCTACTAGTCGAATAATTAATTCAATATCAATAGCCACATTCTTAATAATGGAATGCATAATGCCAGACTTTATAACCACACAGTCAAGGCCTTGTTCCATGACTACAAATAAGATTTTTTCAAGGCCTTATGACAAGAAACTATTTTGTCTCATGAGACCTACCAGTGCATCGAGGAGCTATATCGGGCTCCACCCGTCACTTATTGAGTCCAATTCATTCCTCATATGAAAAGGTGTAAACATAACATAAACATTTTTATTAAAACTAGCATATGAAAAGTCAATACTTTATCCATAAACAATGAATGGTGTAAAAATAACACATCCATAGTCAAACATATCACAAAATATTCAATTCAATATGTATGTTTTGTATTATAATAAATCAACTTCAT
Organism: Viscum album; assembly: GCA_963277665.1. Classification (NCBI taxonomy): domain Eukaryota; kingdom Viridiplantae; phylum Streptophyta; class Magnoliopsida; order Santalales; family Viscaceae; genus Viscum; species Viscum album. The sequence goes on from OY728161.1 coordinate 1,191,165,255, forward strand.
ATAAGCTTAAAATCCATCAAAGGATATTGACATAGATGAAATTGAAACTTTTTTTAGAGAAATATCTCTTTTGATTTTCAAATCATTTAAAAGTCATATAATTATAAAAGAAAACATTTATTTTAGAAATATTATTATAGTGTTTTAAGGGAATCTTCGATGATGTTATAATGGCGGAAAAAAGCCGCACCCATCGTATAAGTTAAAAAACATTCATACCGTAATTTTTTCAAAATGGTCATAAGGTACCTTTTTTAGAAAATGATGGAAAGATGCCTTTAAAAACATATAATTTCAAATAAGGGTATAAATTAATTTAACCCATTGTCTAGTAAATGGTAAAAATGTTTTGAAATACGTTTTTTATAAAACACGTATGTTGATGATAAAGAGGTCCCGGTAGAGACTTACGTAAAAATAACCTCGGATAATAAAGGGATTGTGAAATTAACCCTTACCTTGTACTTTTCCTTTGTCTAGGGTAGTTTAACATCCTATATAATGGTGAAATAATTGTTATTAATTTATACAAGAACCACATACATTAATATGATATCATATATTATCTTCTAATATTGTTTTGTTAATGATATTTTAGTAGTATCATCATTTTGGGTGTTAACTGATTTGTTTTCCTTTATATGCTTGGTTACATAAGCCATGTTTTTTTTGGATAGGATTTATTTTATTCATATACAGAATTATATTATGTTCATAAAAATTATTTTTATTCATAAAATGAAAATTATTCTTGAATTATTACGATGGGGAATGAATCTCATCGTGTTCGTAGAGAAGGTAATTCGTACGTATGCAAGAGCGACAATATCATTATTTTGATATTAAAATAATATATAATTAGATGGTATATCATATATAAAGAATCATTATCATGGTATATTTATTATTTATATTATTTATACTCATTATTATACCCATCCAAATGATGAATTGTTTGAATTACAAACTAGACCATGACGTGGAGAAGGTAATCTGTACGTACGCACGTATGGTGACATTTTCATTTATAGGATGGATAGAATAATGAATATGTTTGTACCATTTTTATAATAACATCGCAGTATATATAATATATTGAATTTATTAATTTATAATGGATTCAAAAAATAAAGAGGAAGTGTAATAATAAAAGAACATGAAAGAGGTGATTAAATATTTACCTCTTCTTCGGGTTCTTCTTTTTTATATGATCAAAAGGGCTCCTTAGGTTGGATTTATGACTAAAGGGAGGACTCTACGATTAAGATAGGATAGTTTAGAGGATATTTGGGTAGGTTTTTGCCGATCAAAATGGATTTGAAGGTGTGAATTTGAGACAAGGGGAAGTGCCCTTTTATAGGAGAGGTGAGGGTTACTTTAGGAAAAGATTGAAATGTTATTTTATAATAAAATAATTTTCGGTTTCTAATGGATAAAAAATGAATTATTTAAAGTATAAGGATGTTATGGGTCTAAAAACTCTCAAAATAAGTTTTATATAGGTTTAGGTCCTCACATTAACCTTATCTTTTAGATTTAACTCTTAGTTAAAAGTTTGACACTTACCACGTCTCTTTGTATTTTAATATTATATGGTTTATAAACATTATATAATCTTCCAAGAGAACCCCATGTGGTTAATTATTAATATATATAACCTTATATATATCCTTTGGCAGAACCTTCGATTTTTAATAATATTATATCAATTAATAATATAATATTTGTTTTAAAAACTCAATTATGTCAATTTTGACATTATTTAATAAATTATTTTTTTTAAGTCCTAAAAACTTTATTACTTAGAGATAAATTAATATTTTCAATAATGACATGTCATATTAACCTATAAAATTATTTTAATTCATAAAAAGTCTCAATTTACTTTTTTTTATATTTATAATATCAATTATTTTAATATTTTATTATTATGGTAACTAATGTGTCATCATTGTGTCATAAATAAATTAAATATTTTAAGGTCTAAAAATTATAAATAAAATATGATTATTTATGAAATCATTTTATCTTTCTAATGAATATTTATAGTAGAATTTTTATTTTGTATAACCCTATATTGAAAATGTTTTAGTTATTAAACTTTGAATTTAACTCTTTTAACTCTTCTTTAAATAAAATAATAATAAATGTCCTAATCTAATCCAAGTGGACCTAATGGATCATATTTTATTTCCAAGATATCTTTTGGTCGAATTAAAATTATCCAATAGAATTATGACATGTGTTAGGGTAATAATAATATCATTTTTACCCTTAATTACTTTATTTACTTTTAACCATGGTAAATACAAGTAAAAATTTAGTATTCACCAAAAATTATTCTCATATTATTGAACCAAATTTTACTTTTTGATATCAACTGTGTCTATCATTTTTTTGAAATTCAACTCACAAAAGCGGAAAAATTATGTTTTATGCGAATTTTCAAATGCTCCTAGGAGGTGGGTAAAAGAAGGTAAAAAGTTCAACAAAATTTTGTATATCTAATATTATTACAAAACTAACTCCAATGAATTATATTAAAGATATAAAAGTATTATGTATGTATTTTGACCTAAAATAAATTTAAATAAAATAATTAATTATTTAATTAAAAAGTCAGTTTTAAACAATAACGCAGTGTTCTTTACTATTCATCAAAAATTGAATGTTTTTAGAAAAAAAACCAAAAATTCACCCTAAGCTAATTTTGATATTCTGAATCCAAAAATGAAGTCCAATTAGAAAGATAAAATTTATAAAATTTTAAAAGTTTGGTATTACTATTCATAACAGCTAGTTTAATTGGTTGTGGTGTGTTTGAACTTGAAGTTGCGTACAATACAAGCTATTGTATTATTCAAAGGGAAATGTACCGTAGAACCTTGGGGTGTTACACTTATAGGGAGCTCTCAATCCCCTCTATATTTAATTTTTCAATATCCATTTCATTATTTTAGATTTATTTGTTATAAAACTCCCACAATAATTATATAGAGAGTGCAGAAATTGTCTCTTTCTATGTGTGGAGGAATTTGACTTAATTTTTAATTTCGATACACATAAAATTTTTTCTGTTCTCATCTATCTAGGATAAATATTTCATAATTATAAGAATTCATTAATCATAAAAAACATTTTTCCTATTTAAATAAATGAAAAAGTTATGTTGGAATTGATATAATTCATGTTTTGTATCTATTTAGGCATTTAGAATGATATTGAGCATACAAATTTTAGTCAAATTCAACATTTTTTTAAATTAAGGTCTATTGAATTTCTTCTTGGTTATATATTCATTGTGACCACCAATAGATTTTGTTAATATAATTACCCAAGAGGATTTGAAGTCTACAATTTAATATTCTTCCTGATCATATTTCATGAGTGATACCTAGTATATGTAAATCTATCATAAATTGCATTGAGATCTTATTGAGGCTATGACTGAAAAATAAATTTTTTAAAAATGATTGAGGAAATATTTTTTGATTTACTTTTTCATGAGAACCACCTAGAATCTTTCCTTTGTTAGGATTATATTTTACATGAATGACCTTTTAGGATGAAGCTATTTCAAGCCGATTTTCTCTTCATACCTTTCTGTTGTGTCATGCATGATTTTACTATTAAACATGTGTGGAGGAAGTGATCAGATAGAACATGATGATTCAAAAGTGAAGATGTATTATGTTACTCATCATACTATTCGATTGGATTCATATATAATTTGTACCATTTCACCAATATTTTATTCCTTTTCAAAATTTAAAAAAATAGAAAAACAGGCATATGTCTTGTATTAAAAGGGTCAAAAATTACCATTTAAAGTCTGAGGAATCCCCTAAAGGATCATATGTGGATACGAGATGGGTGTGAGATTTTTCCTAGCCATGAGTTTCAAAAAATAAAATTACCAATGAAAAAAAGAAAGGAATAGGATACCCGTTTTTCACTTACTTGACATATATATAGATCGAATTTGAGTTGATGGGAGTATGGACTTGGTTATCTTGGAGAAGTAATTGTATTACACTTTTAACAATATTCAAGCATTATAATTCAAAGCTTACCCTCCATTTTCAATTTATTTTTAAATTTTACCCACCTACAAATAGCCTTAGAGTCATTAGAACATAATTTTTAAGCCCTCATGATAAATTTTTTTTCTTGTATTCACTAAGTAGAGATGATTAAACCAATGAATACATAATATTAGGAGCATGTACTCAGGGTATGATAATAACTCCAATATCATTTTACCCTAGTTGATGATAGAAAATTCAATGTGAGATAAATTGAAATGGGTGTTGAAATCAAAGAATAATGAAATGATTTTAATTAAAAGATTGTAATTTTTTAAAATATCTGAGCTATGAGGCATGAATGATTTCCTAAGCAGGAATGATTTTGGAGACTAACCCATTCTGATTATACTTAGTTTTTTTTTCTTTTACATAATTAAATATTCTTGTTTTAAAAATATCTTATCTTTTTTAAATCACTTTTGAATGTTTTTTCTTGAGGACAAGAAATTTCTCAAGTATGGGGGAATTTGATAAGATGAAATCATATTTACTTTTTCTCATTTAGTTATGGATTTTGGTTTCCTTGTTTGATAATTAACTTGTTATTATCTGAATTTCACAAGTATAATGATTCTGATGATTTAAAGGCGAAAATGTATAAAAAGAGTAGAATTTCCCTATTACACATCATTAAACAATAGTTCTCATTGTGCAATAGGGTTTCACAGCATCCAGAAAGTTGTGAACCAATCTATAAACTAAGATGGAAAGATTTCAAGTGAAGAAGCAAGTACACATCATGAATGGACAATACATGTAGTCAACCATTTGAACATGAAATGTGCTCTGAAGATATAGCTATAAGGACAAAACATTCTCTGAAAGCTAGATACATGACATGAAAGTTTCCTAACCTCATATCTCAGATGAGTTAATTGTAAGATTTAAAACCCATTAATATATACACATATTATCCATTACATGATGTGAATCTCATTACACATCATGTAAATTTTTGCCTATAAATAAATAATCATAGTTGTGGATTTGTAAGAGAATCCAAAGCAAAAAAATCTACGTTTTTCAGTCTCTTCATGTTTCTTTTTACTCCATCCTCCCTAAAATCAGATTTATTTGTTTATTTTCATTATTTTGTCTTAATACAGGCATCATGGATTTTATTTCAACATTTCCTTCATTCTTTTTTTGCATCGCCTTCTTCATTCATTATCAATAATCAAAAAACTCATGTTTATTCCATTTCCACTCTCATTCCAAGTATGTGCGTGCTGGAATTGTGATTTACATGTCTTTAATCCCAATTGAATTATCGTCTCCATTTTTTGAATCTGAATCATTTCATGTGTGTTAACCATTTTAATTTAATCATTTGTAGCATGTTAAGCATGGTTTTGATTATTTATTTGTTTACATTCAACCCTAACATGAGTGGCTAAACCAACATGGGTAGGGATTGAGAGTAGGTCTATCTGAACAAAATAAAACATTAATTATATTCTTGGTAACTTTAAGGGTTATTAATTGGGATAAAAATTAATTTTCTATCCAATTAATTTGAATAACTCTAACCATTAGGTATTCAAGTGATGGACCCTATCCTTTTTGGATTAGATTAGGTAATGACCAGTGGCCTAAAATGAATTTCTACTTAGAATCCAAGCTAAATACATCTAGGTTGTCACTATCTTCTGATAGAGTAATAGTTTCCTCTTAGGTATAACAAGTTTATATGACCAAAATCATCTAGCGGCCTTCGTTAGCTTCACATTGTAAACCTTATGATGGTACCAAGTTAGAATTTGAATCATCATTTATATAGTTACCCAAAATTTATCTTGATCCCTCTCTCATTATTAAAGTAAAACATCAACCCTTAGACATATAACTCCCAAACACAAACCATTTAGAAAGCAATACTACCACAAAAGGTACAAACTATTTAATGACATCGCCAGCTTACATTCCCCATGGGGTAAACTCAGGAATTTCCTTATACTACATCATAGTAGAATGTGAATTTTTGGAAAAAAAATATAATTCTAATCTGATTATAGACTGTGTAAATTCAAATATTCATGTGGTCATGTCATAACTCATATTTCAAATTAAAGAGAAGGAATTTTTTTAAAACTTCATCATCTTTTACCCACATATAATGATATCATTCCCACTAATTGATATTCTAGAATCAACTAACTCTGTTCAACTAATTGAATAAATCATCATTATAAGGAAGGGGCAGTGTTTGTTAATTGAAACATTATTCAAAAAATGATAATCAATATAAAGATTTAAATTTACATCCACCATATTTAATAAAAAATGGTTGAACCTATGGTAATATACATGTCAGAACAAAACCTCATTAGAACAAATCAGAAAGTTGTACTCGCACCTCTCATATCTCAAAATGTACCATCCTAAACTGAGTTATCGAGACATGAGACATGCCTTGTGGTTTATTTACAAAAAATCTAGAAACCATCAATGGGATAACATGATTATATAAATATAAAACCATTAGGGTACTCTTTCGTAACCTTATGAAATAAATATGGGTGATAGTCTAATGAACTCATAAAGATCTTGAACATCAAGTAAGACAAGGTTGAAACATGACTTCAACCTATCTATGGGTATATATCACCAATTAACAAAGATGACTCTATGTAACCATAAGAGTACATAGTATGTATCATTAATAATTCCATAGTAGACTACACCGAATACATCCGTTCCATATCAAGGACATTGTCATAGTGATATATATATATAAATATGTGATGTCACCCAATGGGTGGTGCATCCAAAAAACTATCTCCCAATATATAAATACATTATAAAGATAATATCAACCTCTAACTGGTGTATTCAATGCCTATGGAATATGAATACACTATACCTTAAATCCCAAAATCATAGACTACAACTGGTGATATGAATGAGTGTGTAGTTCCAGCATAGAAAAGTCATGAACCCGGTTTGCTATAAGATATGGATACCTCAAATGATTTCAATTTCACCTAAAACGGTATGTATCAGGGAATCAAACTAGGCATATCCTACTCCATGGACTCTCTGACCATTACCATTACCACCTCAATAACCTCTCTCTAATTTCAGCGAATGGCGAACATCTCAATGCTTAAAACTTACCACCCCAACTCGTATATGATAATCCTGATATGGTGTATCCTATTACAGCATATTTTGATAAAGACTATCAAATAGATAAACTTGAACCTAAAAAAAATTGAACATTCTACCTAGACATAAAGGTTAGATGCTATCACTATTGATGTCCTCATCCACCACATCAAAAACAAACATCTGAACCCTTGGATAATTATCGAGATCGACCATCCCCAAATAAATGATATGATGATGGATAGTACCTACCTAGGTTGTCAGAAAGATATTTTTTCTACCAAACTAGAAACCCTAGAAAATTGTCCTAAACCATGAGGAATATTAAATTCTCCCCTTTTGTAAAATTGTGATTTTGGCCAAAATTCTATTAATAGCTTATTCTCTCCCCAACACATTTAGAAAAATTTGAAGTACAAATTGGGAGAACTAGTAGATATCTCAGTGGAGATCCTCCCAAAAATTCATTTATGAGAAACATCATATAGGAACTTGTCTAAAGAATTTTAGAGAAGGGTCCTAAATAAAATCCCAGACTCCCAGATGCAAGAACTCCCATATTGATGGATAAGTATCTCTATATGACTGATCAACATAATGGTTTATGAATAAATCTCTAATCAAAATTGGTCCCTAAAAATTTCTCGTAAGACCAATGACTCCTTGAAATTCTTGAGGAAGAATATAAACCACTCCCTCACAACTAAACATAATATCATCATAGCTAATAAACACTAGTACTCATTTGGATCATTGATCGAACTGAAATCTATCTCATACTCCTCTGACAAATATTCTATCATTGAGGTTGAATTAGGATCTTTAAAATTCTATAGGCTCTTCCATTGAAACTTGGGTAGTATTTCCCTCCATGTTTTATCACTTTCAACCACCACTCTATGAATATCAATTCAAATGACCTACTAAAATTACTCTTTTTTAACCTAATGGGGAATTTGAAATGGATCCATACCTTCAAAAGAAAAAATGGTTAGATACTCATAATCCTATATTATGGAATATTTATGTTTAATTAATTATTTTAATTTATTTTAACTTTTAATGGTTTAACATATTATGAGGTCTACCCACATAAAATACATGAATAAAGAAGAATGATGAATTATCATTTCATAGTTCTATAGCTCGCATCCTATATCACTTCATTTGGATAGTTCAATAAAAATTACTATTCATATGTCAGATCACATGGGGCCTAATATACTAATGTCTCATCCAATATCCCATTTTTACATTGGTTTATAAAAATATATAACACTATTTCTATACAAACCTATTTATTTATCACCTATTAAAACATCAAAATCATATACTATCCATCAACATGAATCTTTTATACTACTTTATCATCACCCCCTCCCTCAAAACGTACACCTCCTAGGATGGTAATGTGAGAAGGGACATAATGATGTCCAAAGCCCACATCTAATAATTTACATGATGGGAAAAAACACAAAGGGTATAACATATATAAAAAAGGTAAGAATTTCCCTATAATGAAATATTTGGAACAAATGATAAGACATATAACCAAAAAATTATTTCTCCTGATTATGGTAATGGATTAACCCCGTTATATGGATTTCATGTCGTAAAAAATCCAAAAAGGAACCATAACTACCAAAAAATAACTCAATACTGACCATTAATCCCAAATAACTCATAGAAAACCATAGGTAAGTAATATCCAACCTAATTTCTGAAATGATTCTTCTTATATTGAAAAACTATTTATATAAATGTAGGGTGAGAGTAACATGTATACTCGGTTGGATCCTCTCTAAATTCTCTCATGTAAAACATAAAGAAATATTGTTAAATATCAGTGAACAATAAGTGATAATGAATCATCACCTGACCAGGTTTACTATGTTTCCAGGATCATCTTGGTTATCTCTCACAATGTAATCAATTAAAGAGATCATAAATAATGGAAATAAAAAAGGTTACCCAATATTTTTTCCACATTAGTTGTCCACTCTTCCCTAACATTTTATGTACCAATCCATATCACTCCAAAAGAAGTTTCCCATAAGACACTGAGGATAATATATGATAACATGCATCATGAGTATCACCAAATCTCATCATCTCATTACACATTTACATATAGTAACCATTCAGTATCCTAGATCCACCACAACCTATCAATTTTGTATTATACATTGGCATTATAGATCAACTAGTCACAACTCATACATCTTATATTCTACATAATACCATTAAATAATTTAGGAAAAATACATATAATAACCATTTGGATACAACATTCAATGATTAATTAGTGTTATATAAACACAATAAATTACCACCCTCCATACACATATCAGGGGAATGTTAACTACAGTGAATACCAACATATAATACTACCAAGTGAAGAGACTGAAGGTACATGGGGTAGTCATCCATCTACCCTCTCTAACTTGGTTGTCAGGAAAAACACCCTCTGAGGACCACTCAGTGTCAATCACACTACCAAAAAATTGTAGGTTAATTTATAAAATAATAAAACATATATGATATAATATATATCACAACCACACTATAGAAATAAACTTAACCAATGGTGATCCTACATCTATCATCTCTATATACACCCATCCACCGCCACTAACTGCTAGATATCATATATTAACATTAAAAATTAATAATAAATACAGTAAATTACATATCTAACTAAAATTTTTAACTTAAATTAAATAATTTATTAGACTCTAGTTAACATTAATCTCATATTAAATTTTATTAACAATCATAGACAAGTCCTAGTCATCTATTCATAATCCAACGGAGTCTATAGTATCCCATGATTAACATCTTTTTAATCCCAACAAACACCAACTGTATGGGTCAAAATATTTATTAAACATTATTATAATTATATAATTATAAATACTATAGGGATCATCCTAAAAATCAATAACATTTATGCATTAAAAAACACAACTAGCTTCTTTATGATTTGGGGAAAGGAATGTAGATAAAAAATAAACATGTCTATCTAAACTATAAGAAGAAAATTAAAAAGAATGCATCACATATTCTAGAACAACAAAAATAGAATACCATATTTAACTCTTTCAGTCAATACTAGTTCCATCCCAGAAACCATCATGCATATCACTATGCATCTCACCACCACTACTGTCAATTTCTACAACACACTTGAGCCTCCCATACAATAACTTATCAAACTAACAACCATAATAGGACCACGTTACATTTTATGTGAATGAACACATCTAGCATTATAATTATAGGAAATAACAAGAAAAAGGGTCATTTAGGTTACTAGGCTCCAAAATAAGGCATCCTGGATTTATATTCAAATGGGATTATATATCCCTACAATTTTATCTTAAATAATCACCATATTTTAATACCATCTTAAATTAACTGATTTAGTTATCATAGGATACTAAAATGGGTATTCAGGGAAATCAAGTACTACATGTTATTAATTATTTAAACATGATATCTAGTATATATTATTGCTTCAATAAGTCATTATGGAAGAAAAATTCTCATTCTCATTCCTATTTCTAATGAAAAAAACATAAATTTCTAGATGTAATTCCCTTGGAATGTTCCATTAATGTATGTAAGACCAATTTTTAATTAAAAAACAATAATATTAATTATTGACATTATATTATAAGAATTAAAAAATTATAATACATTCCTATTCAAAAATTTATCCAACCAAAATTTATTGGATTTAAATTATTTAACCATTTCAATCAAACTAAAATTCTTAAACCCATTCATAACAAACAAGAAGACAATGAATAAACAAATATTAATCATTATATGTAAAATTATAGGAAATCTAATATCTTGTTATGAAAACATGGGATATCGTCTACCATTGACCATTTCATTCTATAATCTAGTTAAATAATTTTATTATTATTTACAACATCACTAGAATTGAATAAGCATGGACACTTTATTAATATAGATTTAAATATACAAGATAAGAATCAAATTCCTTACCTAATAGTTATTTCCATTCATCAAATGAGAAAATATTGAAATTGTGGATCTTAATCCCCTATACTACAAGAATAATGCATCCTTCTAATAACACCTTGCCAAAAATATTCTAATAAACATAAAATTAAATCCTTAGAAAAAAAAATGTAGATCAAAAGCCAGAATATGGATAGGAGGAATATGATGAAATAAGACCATTTAATGAATTAACCATAGGAAATGGTGGATGAAATCACCTGATATTAAAATGGATAAGATAATGTATTCATGGGATTATAACCTTTCAAAGGTATTCTAAAATTCCATCATGAAATTCCTCTGGTTAATTAGAGTATTGAGTGAAAATCATAGTTATTGGCATAAAAGGGAATTGTAGTTTTTATAGGCACACATACTAGTGGATATTCACTACAAGAATGGGTCTTTAATGATGTGACTTACCAAATATTAGTGTCCCACAAAAAACACATCACTTAAAACCATTCAACATGAAAATAATTCACTTCCTCAATCCCATATTAACGATGAGAGATTTCATGGTCAGGTTTGTAGGGTAGAAAAACCCATTCAATTCACAATGTGAATACCATACATGATATTATTTAACCATTTTAATAACCAAAACATAATCCAAAATTTTAATTCATCCAATAAACCAAAATCCAATAAAATTCATAAAAAAAACATTCATAATCAGAAATTTCTTTCATATTATGAGAAACTCCTTCCCTAATACTCGAAAATTGAAACACACTTTAGCCACTTATTGGAATCCTTCAAGAACCATAAGATTAATAACCCTTAAATTTGATGGAATAAAAGTATTTTTACCCTTGAATAATCTAACTCCATGGATCTATATCTTATATTTAATCACAATATGGTTTGGTCAAGTAGAACACTATTGAAAAGTTTTTAAAAACCCTTGGAATAAAATATTGTAAATTCTTTAATAAATAAAATTAATTTCCTATAAAACAATTTCCATAATGAAAAATAATCATACATATTAACTATGAATATACATGTAAATTATGATGAATGGAAACACAATAATTGACACCATAATCCCGGAGAAATCCCATAATCCCTTACATATATATTATAATTTTCAGCAGAACAGATATTTATTATAGAAAATTTTGAAAAAAAATCCATGTAATAAGAATCATGGATTAATTCCCCAATTTATAATTCTCATAAAAATTTAATTATAACAACCCACATAATGATATAATAAATCACTATATTATTTACTAATATTCATGATATTGATATTGATATTCTTTATAAATGTTTAAATAAAAAATGAAATATTTTTATTGAACTAATATATTATATAATTTTATTTAAATGTTAAATTTCAAAATTACTAAATTTTAATTTGGTAAAATTTATTGAATCCTTTAATTATTCATGTCAATATTACCTTATAATAATTTTTTTTTAATTTTTTGAAAATATAGTTTTTTCAATGAATAGTTAATAATACTTATTTTTTTAATAAAAATTGATTTTTATTTTTGATCATTTAGAGTGTAAAATTATATCTTGGATTGGTAATAATATTTTTTTAGTTAATATTTATTTTAAATATTTGAATGATTTTTTGGAATGGACATTATCCTTCAAATTAGTATAAAAACCTTTTATACTTAAAATTGATTTTTTTTGTGAAAACTCATTTTTCGTCACATTTTGTAAGATTAATTTAAAATAAAATTATTCTATTATTTTTTTTTGCAAATAAATGAAAACCTTCATAAAATTCAAAGAGTACAAGACATTATATTATAGAATTCATCCAAAAAAAGTAGAGATCATGCATAAAGTAGAAAAACTAGAGCCAGTAAAGCACATCACACCGCGCAAGATCGAGGCGATTCCATATGACCATCAAAACAAGCTCAGAGAGTCCCCCCCCCCTTCAGAAGCTTCCTCAATTTTCTCTTCTACCTCCTCAGTTGCTTTTATAAAGCTCGAGACCAATCTCCTAGATTTTCTAGTATCTTCGACAAGATAATCCTTCATTAGCAAACCAATTTCACGAAACTCTGTAACATTTCTTTCTTCCTCTTCATCTTCTTTGCGGAGCCTTCTATGCAATTCTTTTGTCTTCTCTATTTGTTGAGATTTCCATTCATCATCATAATATTCTTTTGGAATCTCATCTATATCTTTCTCTTCCTTGTTCTTCCTCCTCCGCTGAACCGAAAATCACAGCAATTTTGGTTGAGCAAGGAGAGAGGGGTCGAGGGTACTTGGGGGGCTAACGAGGTGCATGTGGAGGAGATGGAGAGGCGCGCAGGTTACCTGGAATGCCTTCGCCTCCATTTCGGTTGTGCAACTAGAGAGCGCAGTGCACCCCTGTGGATAGACCGGTATAAAATTATTATTTATATATGTTTTTAATATTCATAAATTGATTCTATATTTTCATTCATTTGGTGAAATTTTTTTAAATAGATCTATTTCAGTTTCTCTAAATATTAATAGCAATCCTACTATTTTTGATTCCATAGAAAAGGGTAAATCAAGTAATTAATGATGACAGTAAAATGATAAGGACTCTAAAATGACCATAAAACTTGAACAAATTTTATTATATGATTTATTTTAATATATAATAGTTCTAAATTTGGTTTTATATATTTTTTCCATGTGAATGTGAGTATGAAATTTATAATATTTTATTTAGATAAAAATAAAAAATGTCACCGTGTTCTTTCTAATAATTATATTATTTTAAACATTAATAAAACCATAGGATATATTATATTATAAATATTACCTAAAAATATAAATTTTTTATATTCATCATAAATATTTTTTTTATGTTTAGTGAAGATATTATTTCATTAAATCCTTACACAATGCTGACTTGATAATTATTCAATTAATGGAAAAATAAATCAAATGATATTAAAAGTATTAAAAGTAGTATAATTTGAGTAAATTAATATGAAAATTGAATTTTAAAGATACATATATCATTTTTTGGATATATTGAATGTATTTTATCAAATTTAATTTATTATATTGATTTTATAAAAGTCAATGTAAATGAATAGCTCTAAAATTTACATTATAGATATTTTATGGAAATAATATTTTTGTAAATGTTATATTTTTAATAGAGGTAAACTATTCTGCTGAGTGAATATGATATAGTTGAAAACATAGATCATGGTAAATTTATGGGCCATTTTTATATTTATCATAATTATCCTGACACTCAAAGCATAAAAAATCTTTCTTTTAGGGTAAGTATGGAAAAGATTAACGAGGGTTATAAATAAATGATAAGGGTATAGATGTATACTAAACCTACCAAAAATTTATTAAATGGGATTATAAAGACTAATAATCATCTTTTATTCAAATATTTCTAATTTTCATCTATTTCTATGTTATATAAATTTATATTGAATTAATATATTTTTAAATTCCATGTGTGCCCCACCATTCTCATAAATAGAGAACCACTTTTTCTTATTGAATCACACTAAAACCCCATTTTTAAGAAAATATCATTTATAAATCAAACCCAATTACTAGAGTCTTTATTTGTTGAATAATACCTTTCTTATAGGTCTTAATGAGTAAAGAAAAGTATATTTTCACAAAAGAGCTATAGATTTTAACTACATGTTTTAATATTATTTTTTCTTCCACTATCATAAAATAATATTCAACCATTATAAATTAATAAAAATAATATATACCAAATATTTAGATTTTATTATGTTAATTTAATACCCTATATCCATATAAACAATTATCAAATTGGAAACAAATCCATCATTCATGTGTGTGCTGAATTACTACCTCGCAAACTGATATAATTTGATTACAATCATCATCTCACACATCTAGATTATAATTATTTTATTAATTTTTACCTATGATATAAATGACACATTTTTTAATATAAAAATATAATATATCATTTAACAACTCAGAATTACATTCAATGAAAAATGACAATGTTGTTCATGCATATGTGTGGACTACCACCTCTACAAATAGATGTCATTTGTTTTTCATCATCACATAACATGGATGTCATATTTAATTATATTTATATAATTAACATTATATTTTTTATATTATTATAATTCTATAATTGTGAAATAATACTAACCTTATTTCCATAATGATCATTAAAATGTTGAAATGTTACTCGTGTGTACATATGACCTACCATCTCCAGGAATGTAAGATAGTTCATTTTTCATAACCATATTTAATCAATGGATAAATATTATAATTGATGTATAAAAATAATAAAAAAGTATTTACTATTATGATAGATATTATGGAATAAGGAACCCTTTGACCAAATTCAACTTTATAAATTAATTTTTGACTTGTGAACATAATATATTCAAAACATCTGACATGAACATTGATGATTAAGTAATTGTTATAACAAAGAAATGAGTGAGATAAAAGGAATAATTGACTTGAAAAATCTACTCATAAATGTAAATATTTAACATCAAATTATTATTCATGTGTATAAATAATGTATGATATAAGTTCGACACAGGATTAAGTACATTATTTTAAACATACTCTTTTAATGTTTCCCTTAAACCTCTCTTTTACTTCATTGTAAGTATTTTAAAAATTAATTTATGGATGATTCGATATTGAAATAAATGGTTAATTAATTAAATTTTAATTATATTTTTCCATTCCTTCAATGGTCTTTAAAATAAATGGTTAATGGAATGTTTTTATGTTCTATGCAAAAATAAAAAAATAAATTTTCAATTTCAATATATATGAGAATAATTAATTTTCCTTATATTGTATCCATTACATGATATTTACCTTCAATAGAAACATTTCATGTTTTCCACCAGGAAAACCATATTTCCCAAAATTTTTGTTATTTTCAAAAAAATGTTTTGAAATTGATTAGATCTTTCAATATCCATAAATGTTTTCTTATGGTTGCAATGAAAATTTTTATGAGTGTAATATAGGAAATTGAAATAATTATGTGGTTTGTTTATATTATAGTTGTTTGATTTTATTATGATGATTTATATTTCCCTTATAAAAATATTATGGGTGGTTACTTTATTATCAAATGATAGGTTGTTCCATGGTAAACAAACTATAAGTGGGTTTGTAATATCCTTTTGTTTCATTGGGTATGGATATCGACTCTATGGTTATTCCATTAGAAAAAGTGATTGTAAGTGTGATTTGCAAATTATGTACCAAGTAAAAAAAACTTAGTATCAATTCATTCACTATATATTTATGGGAATCCTATGATTTCCTAATGTGAAATTATTATTATATTTTTAAAGGAATAAATATGCTCCTTTTATGAGTAAAATTATAACTTTGTGCAAAAATGTTTTTTGAAATTTTATTTATTACAAAGATAACCTATTAGTTTTATTATTAAATTATGATTTATTATGAAATTATTTAACAAAATATTATGGAAGTAAATGTGATTTCATGGGTATGAAAATGATTTTTTTGATAAAAATGAATAATTTGAAAAAGAAAAACATTTATAAGTCTTCAGCGACTAACTTTTTTATTATTACTATTTTGGACCCTTATAATTATTTATTTCTCATCCAATCTTTTAAAAGGATTTTTAGAGAGTTTAAGAATGGTTTGGGGAAAATAATAAGTAAAATTTAAATTCATGAGTATTTTACATGAAAAAGAAATTTGACTTATTATTAATGTTTTATATTATTGGATAATTGGATACTATTTCGAAAAGTCTTCATTTTATATATATGGATTATTTATGTATGAGTTATACACTATATATATAATTATAAATATCTGAAATATCATTAGGAATGTAAGAATCTGAATTCTAGTTTTTATACACTACAATTTGTAATGTCTGTTGTCAGTTCCTTATTGTTTATATCAAATGATGGCTTTGATGAAATTATGGGTAAGTATAATGTTTATAGAATATCCTTAAAAGATTCTTATATTATTTATAAATTAAATTGATATGGAATTTAATTAGTATCATTTTCCTTTTTCTAATATATGTCTATTTAGAATGGTTTTCTGTAGAATAAATAGGGATAATAAACTAGAATGCATGAAAGGGACCATATCCTTCTAAACTAACAACTTGTAATGGATATAATTGGAATATAGTGGTTTATTATAGTGATTTATTAATTGAAACATGATATAATTGTTAGTGGTATGCATGCAAGAGAGAATCCATCTCTTCTACAATGGAACATGAGAATAGTAATGCATTTTATGTGGCATATTTTTTTAGAATTTAATGGATATTCAGTTTTTTTGATATATGAAGGATGGATTAATGCTTATGAAGATATATTAAATATCATGGGTTGTTTAATGAATCAATAGGTATATCTTACTATATATGTTTTTACACATGAAGTCGGAAAATGGTGGAAAATGGTTAAGAACGCTAATTAATGTGAAGATAGTGATAACATATAATGAGATGAATTTAAGAATTATTCCATTGATAAATACATTCCTATGGCTACTCAGTATACAATATATAAGAAACTCTTATAATTGAGGTAAAATAAAGAATATTCGGTGGCTGTATATGAAGAAATCATTAACCGTTTGGTATGATATGTTCTGTATTTTATATGGGATCTGTATAGTAAATGTAATTGATTTAATATTGGATTTGAGCTTAGATATTTAATGTAATTCAGTTTTTATTAGTATAAAAGTTATGAGAATCATGTTCAGTGTTCTTAGAGGGTAGAAATGTAATTTATAAAGATAATTTATATCTTAATAAAAAGGATAATAAATGGTCTAAATGGTATGAAATGTGTAAAAAACCAATAAATAATTCTTATGTACGAAAATGATGTTCCGATATTATAATAAGTGTGGTAAAAAGAACCCTATAAACGTCGTTAGAATTCTAGGATGTTTATCCGATGTGGTATGTTTCTGAATATGGTATGAGGCTATAAGGAAATTTATTATAAAAATAATGAATGGCCAATGGTAAGACTCATTAATTGAAAATGGTGGGAAAATTATGCTAACGTGTTCCTATAGTTAGTAAATTAGGATGGAAATCATCAAGATTGAAAGAAAAAAGTTATTGAAAACCCATTTGCACTAAAATGGTCTACGTTGGGTCATCAACTTAAGTGGTTACATGTATAATTATCTTTAATTGGAATTATAAAAAAACCATGACTGATTCTGGATCTTCTCATTATTTCATTTATGAAAAATTTCAAATTAATTTGGGAATATCACTACATTACTGAATTATATAACATTTTGTGTCAACTATGGAAATAAATATTAATTTAAATAATATTTATAAGAATATTTATATTTTTATTAGTGGAGTGGACTTTATAAAAATTCTTGTTAAACTTATAATGGATTATTTTGTTATTAATTTAGTTATGGATTGGATTTCAGTTTATCATGCTATGATATGTTGTAGTTCCAAGATTTTTTTTTGTTTTATTTCACACCTATGATAAACTATCAAAATTACAATAAATTAATTATAAATGGTAGTGAGAGTTATATATCGGGTTTTATTAAAAAAAGGAAACAATTTAGATTAGTAATGTCCCAATAGTGAATGAATATATAGATATTTTTTGATTATTTACTGGGAGTTATATATAATCAAGAAGTTGAGTTTACTTAAGGCTTGGTACCTAATTAAATGACTATAAAACCCCCTTATGAAATGTTTCATTTATAATATTTATAATTTAAAAATAAATTCTAGGGTTTCCAACATAAAGGTTTCATTCATCCTAAAACTTCACCCAGGTGTTCACCTATATTCTTTGTTCAAAATTATATTTTTTTCAATTAGACATTTCATCAATTATCGAGCCCTGAAAAAATCACAGTTATGGAAAATTACACTTTTTCTAATGTCAATGATTTATTTGACCAGCACTAGGGAGTGATGTAATTTTCATATATTGATCTTATGTTTGGGTACCATTGATGAATGTGAAAGGGGTAAATATTACAAAGAATATGTTTATTTATATATATGTCCATTATGCGTTTTTGTTTATTTCATTTAGGTTATCAAATAAAAGATCATTATTTATTGAATGATTGAAAATATAATTTATATGTTATTGGATAATTTTTTGGTTATGTTTTTATTTATATATTGGTGTATTTTAAAACTCTTGATGATCATGAAGGAAACCAATGGATTTTGAAAAGATAAATGAAAAAGAAGCTAGATAGAAAATTTAGAATGTTTTGAATTTTGTTGCAATAGATTTCATTCCATGGTAATATTATTTATATATATGGAACAAATATTAACCCTAATAAAAAAGCAATTATTTTAGAATAGCCTAAATAAAATAATGACATAAGGATTCATAGTTTCTTATTAGTAGGTCACTACATTTGGTTTATTGAAATTTTTTTTGTTTTTCTAGCACACTAAATATATTAACTCAAAAAGGAATTAAGTTCATATGGAAAAAATAATTTTATGATTTTTTTAGCAACTAAAAATAAGATTGGTGAACTATCTAGTTTTGTTCATTCCCTACATATTTTTTAATTCTTCATCTACAATGATTCTTCTTTGGAAGGACTTTGTAGTTTCCAAATACATAATGATAATTTAATTTCTTGTACTTTACAAAAACTGAATCATAATGTGTTATATTAACCTACACATTATCATGGATTTAGTTATTATGGTTCTTTTCTTTAAAAAAACAGCCAGTATTAATATGGATTAACTTGTGAAATATATAAAGATCATAAAATATTAAATTATATATTTCCTAAGAATTAGTTTAACATGAGGTATATAAAATGACTTAAAATAATCGATGATTAAGATTTAATGATCCACTATATTTGTCGAAAATAGAAAAGGTATTTTATGATTTTATAATGAAAAATATTTCTTTATTAAAAAATTAATTTTTAAAACAAAACCCATCATTAATTATTTTGATAGATTTTTTCAAAGAAGTTGTCAATGTATTAACTTTATGTGTTTCGTATAATGTGTTATTATAGTCATTTCAATTAGAATTAATTAATAAATCTCAGAAGGGATACTCTAACTTATTATAAATTGTAGAATTGGTTTATAAGGGTTCTTTTCTGGAATTTAACATTAATAAAGATTATTTTTTGATATTTGGAAAGATATTATGTGTGCCTTGTGTTTCGAAGTTGAAGATATAATTTTTGAGTGATGACTGTAGTTCCCCATTTACCATTCATCCTAGTAACACAATGATGTATATATACCTTTTGATTTATTGCTGGTGGGATGGAATGAAAAGTGACATTTCTAAAATTACCATGAAATGATTAAATTTTAATAAGTTTAAATAAGAATAGATATTTTAAAATGGGATAATTAATCCTTTTATAGTGTCATATTTGAGTTGGGAATATATATATATATATATATATATGGGTGAATTTTGTGGTATTGCTACCTAATATAACCCAAGGTAATAAGGAAACTTCTTTTATTATTTATTAGTTAAATAAATCACATAATTTCCATAAAATGAAAGAAGCAATGTTGTTTGTTCACCGTTTTCGAATATATATCAAGATGATTGTTAGGTTTCATTTTATTCCTATTTCAATTGAATATGACCAATATCATCAGGTCGCATAGAATTTTTGGAATGGTGATCAGATGTTCCTGGGAACTGAATTGATTTTTAGTGCAACCTTTTATCATCTATTTGATGGATAGAATAGAAAAACTATTTGGACCATAAAATAATTTATTCTTTATTTTTCATTCAATTTTAATGGATTTTGGGACCCAAAACTTTAATTAGTTGAGTTTCCTTATAATAATGGTTTTCATTCAATTTAATAGATGGAACCTCTTGAGGAATCATAGGAAAAGAGATATCAGGATCCATATTTTTTAGATTAAGTGAGAGAGTGGCAGTTGATTCAACCTAAATTATTAGCAAAAAAATTGAAAAGGTGATAGAAATTATACAACATATGATAATATCTCAAAGTCAAAAATAAAAGATATGGGGATAACTATACCCAAGATCTTTATTTCGTGGTAAATGATCATCATATTGTTTAAAATTTATAGTGGAAATGTATTATAAATTGTAGTAAAAAGGTAAATCATAGTCTAATATTAATTATAACTTTTTAAATCATGGATGATATTTGATCAACTGCTTATGGAGTAACCTTAACATCGATTTTATCCCAAGTACAAAATGTTTTTATGATTTGATGTTACAAAAGTATGTGTAATATTCATCTCTTGTTTTTATCCCTGACATAGTTCGGTTGGAGGATAACATTACTTTTGAGGAATAGTTTTTTAGATTCATGACTATAGAGAGAATTTTTTTTGTAACAAGGTAATTTTCCATGATAAGGTTTTTTTTGGAGAAACCACATGGTTGAAGAAGAAACATGGGATTATGATAATGATATAAGGCAAATATATCCACACTTTTTTTTATTAGTAAATAAAATTGTGAGGACATAATTCCCAATGGTATGAAGGAATGTAATAACCAAGGAAATCATATAATAATTCATTTTCATATTTATTCGTATTCATGAGATAAATATTTATATTCAATTTAAGTTTTTTAATCATAAAAAAATAGTTTTTTAGAAATCATTAAATATATGGTCTTATTTAGAAGTTAAAATTAAAGTTATAAATTTTTTATTTAATAAAATAAATATCAACTGCAAATTCATCATGTCATAATTTTCAATGGATAAACATTCAATATTTTTTTCAAAATGATGATTTTTAATAAATAGTGGAAATAATGATTTATATTAAAAATTGTATTTTTATTTAAATTATTTATAAATAATAAGTTATTTTTTGTTCGTTTCAATATTATGTATGTTTTTCTTTATTTTAAATTACTTGACTATTATTTTTTATTGTATATTATATTTTAAATTATCATTTAAACATTTAATACCTAAATTGAAATTTTTTTAATTTTTTATTCATGTTTTGTAGGATTTGTTTTTAAATTAAAATTTTCTAGATATTTATTTTGAATCATGAATAATTGATTCCATTTTTTGGAATCTGGAGGCCCCAATTTGTCAAATATGTCCCCTTTATTATTGATCAATAGGAATAGTAACCTTGGTAAATTTCATTACCTTGTTAATGGGTAAATCTGGTAATTAATCGTATAAATAAAATTAAAAAATATAAAATTATCTTATCACTTGAATAAATTATATTTGATGAGTTTATATCATCCATAATCTTAAAATATTCAGTTATATCTCTTTATTTCATTTATTTATTTTTGTATAACCATATAGAATTTTCATTAAATAAAAATAATAACTATAATATTATTAACCTACGGATAACTAAAGGATATTTCATGTTATAATAAATAAAATTAAATAGAAATTATATATCATCGTCATAAAAATTGCATTCAAATATTTGGAAATTAAACAATTACACTAAATTATTAAACAATACTGGGAAAGTAGTTATCCTATTAATAGAGAAATAAAATAAAATATAATAAAAAAATAAAGGTAGTATAATTTTTAATAATTTTGGAGACACATTAATTTTCTTGTGAAATTATTTTAAGGATATGTTAATTTCTTTCAAATTTATTTATTTATTTGTATTTATGATATAAATTTCAATGTAAATGATTTTTTCTAAAATTGAAGTCCATGATATTTTATAGAAATAATATTTTATTAAATTTACTGTCCCGCATCTAAAACCACTATGTGGTGCCCTAAGATGGTTAGCCACATGACCTCAAGCTCGCCTCTGCATATGCTAAAGGCTACTAACTAGTAGTAGGGGCCAAGAGTGTGTTTGTGGGAAGATTATAACCTCATAATCAGAGTGTATCACTTCAGTAATAATAAAATATAATAAAAAAGTAATACTAATAACCAACTATAAAATAATAAATCATCCATATTAATAAATAAGTTGGATATCAATGACAAATAGATATAATAATTCTGATGATGATGTCATTTAGAGATACAGAAATGGTTTTCATGGTATATAGGAGAAATAGAAATATACCACATTCTAAATGAAAATAAAAAAGACCAAAAGATACTACTAATAGCATCACAAGTATAAGATCTACCCTCCCTTCAACTCCTCAATCCCAATACAAATAATCAAACATCAGAAGTTAGAAATTTCTGTTTATCTACACCTGCAATCATAAAGTCTACTTGACTCCCAGGGGAAGACCGAGTAGGGTTTGAGATATAATCAATAGGACACTATGAAAAGTGTATATAACAATCTATTATTAATATATAAAATGAGCAGTGTTCCGATTATAATAAAAGTGATATAATAAATAAACATGTAAATTGCTTTAGATCAGGTTTCTCAAGGATTCCAAATTGACCCTACCTACTTTGAACTAAAATAGAAATCTCTGAATGGATGGAAACATATACAGATATAATATGTTTATATTAAGTTTCTCTAACATTCATACTAGTATGAATATAAAATCCTATAACAAGTTAATTATAAAGCGTGGATTGAAATCAAGAAAGTTATTTGTCTCGGAGGACGTTTCCACTGTTTTAATTTGATTTTATTTTTTTAAAATTTATATAATGAATATCTAGAATATAAATAAGTGGAATAGTAGTCCCATCTAAGGTTGAAAATATAATATAAAATGAGTATAACATCATGATAACTACAAATACCCAATACTGTAAGAGTTGGTCCAAGGAGATCCATTAAGGCATCCCAAGTATTACTCTTAGTGGGGTGTAAAGAATAACCCTCTGAGCCTATCCTATTTATACCACATATAGGAATAATTCAATAAAAATATGTCATATTATCTAACATAAAAATAGAATATAATATGGAAAGTTAAATTATGGATGGTAGGAAGGGGAGCGGAGAGTTACCGTTGAGGATCCAATTCATACGAAGGTGAAGTAAACAGAGTCTGTATGAGATATTTATCAAAAAGGATAGGTTAGAAGGAAAGAGATATTCCTCTCTTATTTGGTCTGTTGGAATCAAGTGGGATGAGAAATAAATTAGTCTACATAACTAAAAAGGGTAAAATTTAGTATACACATAATTAAAGGGTTCAAAATTTTTGGCTGCATGGTTGGACAAACCTTGATCCAACTATGTAGAATCTGCTATCTATGGAACCCCCTCAAATGGATGACAACACAATTTGAATAACCTTTTCAATCTTAAGTAAAATCCATTTGTTATGATGTATACAGTACCTCTAGGGGTGTACGTCTTGGGGAGCATGGTTTGGAAAACCATGTGGCCCTCTAATATTCATAGAAGCACCCTGCACGATTTTACCAAACCGTGTGGCCCTGGGCATAAAAAGTTTTTACTAACCACATAGCCCAACTTTTTTCCACAATATTTTATACTTTAGATTCTCAATGTTCCCCATAAACCTTCGTTACCTCTGTTCCCTCATTTGGATCTAATATTAGGTCCAATAAAAATAATTAAAAATAATATTAAATGTTTCTTACCATAATGGAAAATTTTAGATTTTACAACCTCTCATACTTAAAACAATGTATCATCGAGATTCTCCCCTAAGGTCGGTACAGAATTGTTAGAGAAATGTTTTGAACATTGAGTATTTACATCATGATCCTACTCCTAGGTATTATCTTGTACCCAGCCATGCTATTATAGCACTCGGACCAAAGGAACTAACCTACCTCAGAGTTATTTTGTGCTCTAGTCAATGAAACATATATGGTGCTCCTCAAAGGACTCATGTAAAACTAGTCCAATATCATCATTATGAAACAAATGATATTGATTATAGTGATAATGGTGAAAATGTGATACATTGATGATGTCATGCATGACCTACTACCTCTGATGTAACTATAACAAATAGGATAAACACCTGAAGCTATCTTTGATCTATAATGGACTTATTTAATGCATATATATCATTCCCTATCAATGAATCTATTTATGAACCAATATTGTAAAAACTCATAAAAATAACTGAGGTCCCACTAGAATTATAGAGGTAGGAGATGATAATTTGTGTATGTCTTCTTCCTTGATAGAGCTATAAACATCGGTATCTGAATTAACTGTACTTTCTCTGTTGTCTTTTAAATGAGATGAGGACACAGTTGTTCTGCCTCAATTGCCTCCAACCCTCACAGGAGTAATTGAAACAACCTATCATAGAGGTCCTCATATCGATTCATATAAATAATTTTCTAAAAACTATTATTGTTGGAAATCATAATTAAAGGTATGTGGTTCTCCCATGGTCCTCCAAAATAAAGATTCATTACTAGAGAATGTGCATTAACACCCATATTTTATGCTCTAATTTCATGTCAATATGAGGGTGATATGTTTCACTCAATAGCACCTATGATCCTAGATACTTTTTAAATACCCATAAAAACATCAATATAAACCAGGATTCTCATATTGATATGATAGAATTTGGAACACTGTGAAGCCATATAATCTCCCAAATATAATTTCACAAAATCTAATCATCTGGTAAGGTCTATCAGATAGATAGAAAGTGTGAAAACTTAGACAATTTTGATGATATCCCATACTACATCGTGACCTTTAGTGGATCTCAGTAAACCATCCACAAAATACATGGTGTCATCATCCCATTTACACCAAGGAATGGATGGTGGCAATAAAAGTCCAATATGTTACTGGTGTTTTTCCTTCACCTACAGAAAATTAGAGAACTAAGTCATAAAAGGTGAAATCAACCACTTCATACCCAGCCACCAATACTGATGATGTATTATTTCATACATAACAGTAATACTAGCGCAGGATTCACAAATAGGGGAATGATATTCTTGCATTGGATATTAACATATTTCTAAACAAAAACATGATATGTCTTCAAAAGAATAAGATATCATCATTACTGATAACCCAACCAGATTGTGGGTCCTCTCTTAAAACACATTCCCATTAGACTAGTCCCCCCTAATCCAAAATATGCCCCATTCTTACCCACTCAAAATGGTTGGATATCACTTCCATGTATGCCAAAAAATGTTTTCCATAATTTTCATGAACCCATAGGTGTATCTAAAAAATAACTGTCATCAGCTTCCACTCACTATTGGCCTCCTAGATGGCATGTGTCCGAGTCTTCAGGCTTAGTGTTTCAGCAATGTAAATTTCCCTTCCTGGTGTATAGGCATTCTCATAATCAAAAGAATATAATTATTCTTCTCACATGTGTTTCTTAAGATTCATGTTATGATTTGTGTTAATTTATTTGATACTTTAATGGGCCATGTTTAGTTGAACCATCTCCCAAATAGATAATTACCCTAACAAGATAAATCATGAACCATAACTTCTAACATTTGTTTTTTCTTAGGTTAATTGTGGGCATCTGGTCTCAGATGGTGAGACCTGTATGCTACAACCCAATCTAACTACATCAGAATTGATCATTTCAGGATTCTTAGAGCAACATAATAAACATCATAAATTAAGCACGGCTCTACCAGAATCAATATCAACATTAAATTCATTATCCATTTAAACTCATAAAATTTTATCTCACAGGTGTATGACTATATGAATTTCACACCCTTCTTAGTAAAACTAGTATGAGGTTCTTCTTGGCATGATAATTCCATAATTAAATGCATTCAAAATCCATCCATCCCAAATTAGATGTGTATGTAAAATAAATTCCTAAGTAATTCTCTAGAAACCGTGGTTCTCACATTCTCTTGGTCAACAGAAACTCCTTCCTCTGAGATAATATAACCCAATAAGTGAACATGATCATTCAAAAAGTGGAATATGATGATCTTAGAATAAAAAATATTCCATATCAGTTTATTTATCTAGATATCATGATTGATATAATGGTCATTTCAAGTATGTGAATACCGAAATATGTTGTCTATAAATACTTCCGCGAATGAATCCATATACGAATATAAATCCCAATTCATTAAAACCATGCAAATGAATGGCTTGTTCATAATTCTGAACGACATAGTCGGTTACTCATACATGTCATTTCTTATCCCAAATGGTTTATGTGGTAATTCAATTTGTCTCTCATGCACCTACTAGTTTCTCAAACTCAAATCGTTCTTATAGAAACCCACTTCTCCTTGGAGCTGGTCGATGTGGTCAAATATAAGTGGTAAGGGATATTGGTTCTTAATAATTAGCTAGTTAAACCTGCGATTATCTAGGAAAACCCTAGTGGTACCATCCCCATTCTTAAATAGAGGGACTGGTGAATGTCATTGTGATGTAATGGGTTGTATAAAACCCTTGACATCTAAGTCTTTCAACTGCTTCTTAAGATCCTAGTTCCCTATCGATGTTATCCTATAAGTAGGAATGGAAAATGGTTCCACTCATGGAAATAGATCGATGGTGAAGTCTACCTCACCCATAGAAGGTAAACTAGAGAATCTTTATGGAAGTTTTCCATGAAAAGATCCACCACATGAAGTAATTCAATACACTACAATTCCTGATCACTAATAGAGAAGCTATCCTTTTTGTATGTCACTCTACCCATCCCATGATGCTCAGGTGTGGCTCAACATTCTTAGGTATCACATTTTTCGTTATGAAACTAATAACTAACACCATTAATATAAAAGTAACCCTCTAGTGATTGAAATAAAATTGGGGTTTTTATGGAACCAATCAGTCCATCTAAAAAACGATGTCATTTCCAGACATCTTAAGGGAAAAAAGATATTATTCAATAATCACTACCCACCTATCTCAAGGATTAATTCCTTGAACTGACATATAATCTTTGATCGAACCACAAACGGTGTGTCTAGAGTCTTCACTAAATATAAGTACTCTATCCGTAGGATGATCCCTTCCATAATTTCAACATATATAATATATTGTGAAGAACTAATATCAAATGAGGTAGAATATAATGTATAGGATGATATAATAGAACCGTATATTATAGAAGGCCCTAGACTATGATCTTTAGGTGTAGGATCCACAATATAGATATATCCAGACCTATGGAATTGAGATGCATCCTGACTAACCTTGGTAGGTCCACCATACTAGAACTACACCTATAATGTCTCGAAACCTCATATATGAATTCCTCCTTAGCCTAATCATCAATTAGTATACTATCTACTAGCCTGGAACGGAGGTACAAAACCAATACCAAATTGTAGTGTCATTCCAGGTCCCCTCTCACTAGCTACTAGAGAGAAATTGTGGTAGAAATGCTATAGGGGATCCATACTATAGAAAACATGAAACATGATTGGGTTCCTCATACATTTGGGCTTCTTATTTGCTGTCCTACTACACTAGTGACTCACAATGTTGCTACCAGTGTGTGTCATATGGATGGAACGTCTACCGCGTGTACCTTTAAAATGATGTTTCATGTTGCTAGAAAAACAATCTTACTATCTCGAACCTCTTCTACCTTGGCTAAAATTTCCATCTTCCCTTAAGTTCTTCGTAGTGGTTAGGATTAGGTTCAAAATCACTAAAATGGTAGTTAGCTGGAACAAATTCCCATATGGTTGGATAGAGTATGCAATCCCAACCTCAAATCATCTTGCAATCATTTAATCTTCACTGGTCAAATATGGTTAAAAATAATGATGTTCAATTAAAAGAGTTGAATAATCCTTTCTTAAAATAACACCCTATTGTAGAAGCATACTCTCTCTACCAGGGTCTACTCTAATGGTTTGTGGAATGAAATAGTCCCAAATTTTTGTCTAAAAGGTTTCCCATACCACACTCCAATGATGATTATCTGGAGAGACAACACCTCACCAATTCATGGTGAAGTAACAGAACATGAAGGTTTTTATATTGACCCTCATATCTAGAGAAATATATATATTATTGAATATTGATAACATTACCTCTATCCATGAATTGGCAGCCTATGTCCCGATATCCCTTGAGAATGTAGGAAGATTCTACTACTAAAATTCCCACATCAACTCAACTATAGTAAGGGTAGTTTATGAATCTGCCGGTATAGACATCAATAAGCTCCAAAATCTATCCTGAAAATGGAAATTATTCATAGTGGAGGATTATTTAGAGGTATCTCTAGTGTCACTATAGGAGGTAATACTAGTGTCTTAAGGCACACCACCTCTAGAGCAAGGTTTTCACCACCCTCTTGGAATATGAATCAAGGTTATCATGGTAACATAGCTCAATAATTCCCTAATTCACACCTCAGAGAAGATTATATACTAGATATAAAATAATGATAGTATAAAATTTTAGGGACATTACTTTCACATAAACGATTCACACCTCTCTGCCTACTCTTAATTCTGGTTCTAGGCCAAAATAAATGTAACAACTAACTAAAAGATACAATTCCTACTACAAACTATTGAGGTTTTTCTAGGTTTAGGGTCTCATATAACATAGTATGGGTTCTGATATATATAGTGTTAATTGCAATGTATATAGGAAAACACACTTTACCTTAGAATCGGGATCCCTTTATAGTAGTGACATTTTCATTTATAATTTTTAATTTAATTAATTTCATTTTATTTATATCAATATAGATACAATAGTCTAGTTAGATGTCTTATAGTTATTTTATAAAGGCCCATACTCTTTATAAATTGCAATTATTATATCAAGTAACTATGACATAATAATTCTACCATATATCAGGATGTTATACGTCATGTAAAATGTTTTGATTAGATGAATCATCATTCTCAAATTATAGAAGTACCAGATTAACAAATTACAATTGGCATTCATATAATCAAATAAAATAATGTTTAGTCCCTATATCAAATGGTTTATGGATCAAACATGGAATAATTGTTTAATTAAGGTTCCATCATAAACCAATCTAAATAAAAATAGATAATTTTTTTAAGAAAATTTAATTAATCTGGTTATTTTATCACTACATGAAATGTTATCAAATTTCATTATATAATAATAAAGGAACTAACATTATGTGGATGAAAATGAACTTAGAAATTAAACATGACATGGAAAATGGATTGTATATATGTCCAAAATTTCCTATAATTATTATTGATATGATACCACATTTTCATAGTTGGAAAAAGAATTTAAGTATATAAGAATAATAATTCCAACAATAATAATGTCAAAAAACATGTGAATCATCTAATAGTGAAATAAATACAACTGTAATGGAAAGAAACCAATAACAAAAATAACTCATCACATTTTATTTGGGTTTCCCCTATAAATGGTTTAGCAACTCCTTGGAAGAGGATCATTACAAAACTCTGAAAAATATTAGTCATCTATTTAATACTTAAATAGTTAGAAAAAATAAAAAATTCGTTAATGAAACTTTGTAGAATCCCTCCTTGGGATCCACTAAGAGGTTCACCGAGATGGTCAACCACATGACCTCATAGGTGAATCCCCATACTCCATATGATGATGAAAAAATAGTGATGGATTAGAGTGTGTCTTTTGGAGAATATTCCATCATGATCGGAGTGAAGAAAAATGGTAATTATAAATTAAAAATATCATAAATTTTAATATTTAGAAGTACAGTAATAATTATCCATCCTGATAGATAAAATGGTAGAATTTTTATCATAAATAAATACATAAATGATGATGATCATGGAATTTAACTATAAAAAAATTGTGTACATGATATATAAAGGAATTATGAATATACCACATGCTAAAAAATAAAAATAATCAAAAAATTCTATCATGACCATCGGATCAGTCCTTTTCTCTTATACACTATCCCTATACTCGTAATCAAACATTGGAGTCTGGATGCTTCCATTTATCTACACCTGTAATCATGAATTTTTCTCAAGTACTAAGGGCATCCTAAGCAGGGTGTGATATATACATAGTAGGACACCAAAAATGGTGTCAATAAAAATCAAATCATTTTATATATAATGTCTATTATGCTAATAATAATAGAAGTGAAGAAATAAATAAATAAGTAAAACACTTATAACTTGGTTCCTTATGGATACCTGGCCAACACAACCTGCTTCTTCTTAGGTGGGAATCTATTAATGGAAGGGAACCTATAAAAATTTAATATAGTTATATAACGGTTCTATAAATTACAATCTAGAAGAAATAACTAATCATGTAATAGGGAAAGGATCAAGTATGGACTAAACCCAAGCAAGTTAATTGGTTTGGATAAAATTTCATTAGTTTTAATTCAATTGGAATTTATGTAATATTATATAAGGAGTATCTAGTATTTAAATAAGAACAATCCTAGTCCCATCCAAGGATAACCATATAATGGAACCCAAGTATCGTATTAGGAGCACTGAAAGAAACCAACATCGTAAGAGTCCATCAAACAAGTATCACTCTCGATGTGGTGTAAAACATAACCATCTGAGCCCATCCTAGGTGTACCACATAAGGGACTAAGTATCACCTATACATGGTGTGACAATATCACCAATTGATCTTATCCAAGGTATCTCCCCTTGGAAATTAGTATCATTCATGGGTAAAAATGTAATTTGATCAATGATCACATCCATGTAATTCTATAAATAATACATGTATCACTCCGGGTGTAATGTTAATCATCCCACATCCAATTATTAAGAAATATGAGCATGTATATGACATCCTTAAGTGAGTACCTCGGTACAAATATTGTCCAACTGGGACGAAAAGGTTATGGCTTTCACTAAATCATTCCCAGCCCACAAGGTTTGTTAACAAGTTAGGAAATTAATTTAATTCATGCAATTAAACTATGTACTAAAGCATAGGTAACTATAAAATGGATTATCATTTTTAATTGAATCATTTAATATTAAAATGTATTTTATATAAACCAATTAATTCACCCTAATTAATATTTAATAATTTTATTTCTAATAAAGAAGTATCTTAAGCCTTTAAAGAGAGTCAAATACAAACGGGTGGCTCATGAAAAGTTAGGATCCTCATTCCATTCATTCAAGGGTATCATTTTCCCCATTACACATAAGAATAATAATTATTTTCATTAATTGAATAATAGAGAGGTTACATCAGGATTTCCAGTGCGTGGAATAATGAATCACGGTAATATATAACTAGAAATTGAGAGAAAAGAACTAGACCTCTTACCTTGGCCTCGTAGCACTAACCTCATCTAATATTGGACCTTGAATAGAGCTATATGGGATAAATTTAATGAATGAAAAAATTAAATTGAAAATATGAACTATTAGGTGACACCAAAGCACGTAAAATAAGGGAAGATAAATTATAGACAGAAGGAAGAGAGTGAGGAGCTTACTATTAT
Organism: Viscum album; assembly: GCA_963277665.1. Classification (NCBI taxonomy): domain Eukaryota; kingdom Viridiplantae; phylum Streptophyta; class Magnoliopsida; order Santalales; family Viscaceae; genus Viscum; species Viscum album. Next base: position 1,191,197,809 of record OY728161.1, read on the forward strand.
CAATCCAACGCACCTGATAGAGAAGATAATAGGGTATGGATGAGAGAGATATAAAAAATGACAAGGTATGAAGGTAGGAATTCTCCCTCTAGTTTTTTATACTTTAAATAGTAGGTAGGATAAAAAAATATTGTTACTTATGTAAAAGAGAGTAAAATGTAAATTACACTTCATTAAAGGGATCACACTATTTGGCTGCATTTTTTTCCATACCATGTGCCAACCGCATGGAATCTACTTCCCAAAGAACCCCCTCACACAAGATGACCACATGGTTTGACTAAATATGAAAAGGACATGAACAAACACTCTATTAGAATTTATAAATAATCCATATAGGCATGCATACTCGATCATAAAGTTTGGTAAATCCCTGGATCTCTCTTGTCTGAACTGAAACACCCTGCAAAATTTAACTAAACCATATGCCCTGGGATGTATAGGTTCTAAAAATAGTGATTCCTAACTGTGTTCTCTATAATTTATCTCTATGGAATGCATAAAATCCCCATACACCCACATAAATTATTTTACCTCATTAGGGACACATTCTAGGTTAAAATTATAATAAACTAAAAACTATAGGTTCAGTACCTCAAGGAAAAACTAGGACATTACATTAAATGATATAAAATTACTAAAAATTAGACATTCAGCCATGTGATTAAAAAATAGTTGAATATAATAACCATCATAAATTTATGTTCTATTTTTTCATTTATATTAACTATCATGGCCCTTAATGAGTAAAAAACCTTGTTGTCATGGTATGGGTAGAAAAGATTAATGGTTAAAACCAAATGATAAGGGTAAAAGTGTTATCTAAACATGTCTAAAAAATATTTTTTAGGTTATTTACACTCATATGAATATTTTATTTTATTATTAATTATTTTTAATCATTTTGATATCAAAAATAATTTATATTAAACAAATATATTATGAATTCCAATAGTTCCCCTCTGCTCTCTTATAAAAGGAAACACTTATTTTTATTTCATCACACATAATTTTTTTGTATATGATGTACCAAACTCTTTTCAAAACATAAATCCCCAAATTATATAGTTCTTATTTTGTGTATAAGAATAATCATATAGGGCATTAGCCGTTAAGAATATGAGATATTACAAAGAATATTTATAGTTTCTGAACGAATGTTTTTGTAATATTTATTCTTTATCTGCCATGGGATATTCATCATACATTATAATAAATAATACCAATATCCTCCACAAACCAAGATTAAATTATTTTAATATAAAAACCTATGAAAATATCTTCATCCATCAAATGGGGATTGAAACCATCATTCATGTGTACAGAGGACTAAAACATTGTGAAAAAATGTAATTATTTTCTATCACCATCTCTCACAAAAGGATTATAATGATTGGATTAATGGTTATATATATGTTATTAATATATTTATCATTATTAAAATAACATATATCATTTATAATCTTACTTATAAACTCATTTAAAAATGATAACGACGTTTATGTGTACATGTGGATTACCACCTCCACGAAATAATATGATTTCTTTTTCATCACCACATTACATAGATGATATATATTATTATATTTAATGAAATAATATTATATTTATAATATTAATATCAATATTTAATGATAAAATAATACATACCTTATTTTTATAGAGATCATTGAAAAATGGAAATGTTACTCATGTGTTCATATAGACTACGATCTTTATGATTATAATGTGACAAAATTTTCAAAAACATATTTAATGGTTGGATTTAAATTATACTACATGTATAAAAATGATAATTATTGAATTATTATTATACAAGATATTATTTAATAATATCCTCTAAAACTATAGTGAATGTAAAAAAGTAATTTTGGACTTTTCATCTGAATATTGTAAAAACATCTAATGTTATGTTAAATGATTAAGAAATTATTATAACATGGAAATAAGTGAGATAAATGGAATAATAAAAATGAAAATGGTTCTCAAGAAAATAATTAATTAAAATTAAATTATTATTTAGGTAGAAAAATATCATAAGTGATGATTGAGACTTAAGGGAAAGGACTTTCTTTTAAAAATACATATTTTTGGTTTCCCTTAAAACTCACTTTTTCATGCATGTTGATATTTTTAAAATTATTTTATCAATGATTTTATATTGTAAAAAATAATAATAAAATATATTTTATGTATCTTTTGAATTTATTATAATGGATTCCAAAAGAATCATTTAAATGAATTATTTGATATTCCTTATAAGAAGATAAATGAAATGTTTTGTTGCAATGTATATGGTGACAAAAAAATAATGATGCCATCGAAATTGTATTATTTTTTCAATTATAATAATTAAAATTTTATGAAAATAATAACACCTACAAATATATTCTAGTCATTTTAAAAAGGTGTTTTTAAAATGGATTAGGTATTTCAATATCCTAAAATTCTTTCTTGTAGATGCAATGTATATATTTATTAATGTAATGTTGTAAATTGATATCTCTTATGTGTTGTGATTATGTTGTAGTCTTTGGTTTTTGTTATAATGATGGGAACATCCATTGAAAACTATGGTTTTTTACTTACTTTATTATCCAACGAATTGTACTTAAGTGATAAATGAAGGATGGGTGGTTCTGTGATAGCCCTCCAATGAATTAGGTAGGTAGTCGACAACTATTTCATTTGTATGAGTGATTGTAAATGATGCGCCAATTAACCAATGTGTTTTTTCTAATATTTACATGGGTTTGTACAAAAATATTTTTATTTGACAAGTATTCTAATGAACATATTTATAATGGATTGTATATGCATATTTATATAAGTGAAAAGTATAACATTGTAAAATAAATTATGAGTTTTTAATGATTTAAAGGAAAGTATATGAGCTTTATTTTTCTATTAAAATTACTGTTAAATGTTTTATTAAAATCATTGTGCAGTGAAACTGATTTATTTAGTATGTAATTTTTTTTTGGGCCCAAATTTCACATTGGAAAAAGAAATTTTTTATAAGTATTCATGGTCTAGTAGATTCTTTATTTATTATAATGTATATAAATAATATTTTTGTGCTTATCTAATATTTTAAAGAAATAATCGGTTTAAAATATGGGTATGTTTGAGGAAGAATGAAATTATAAATTAATAATGACTTTTCATAAAAAGAAAATGAGTTTCGATTTAAATGTTTTATGTTATGGGAATAACATATACTAATTAAAAGTTCCCACTTTGTATATATATGGGGTCTTTGTTTAAGAGTTATAAATTAACTCTCAATAACATTAAATGTGGATGATTCTTGAAAATTTAAGAAATTGAATTCTAGTTTAATTTCACTATAATATATATTTTTTATGCCTGGTTACTTAAAATAATGGCATACATTCCATGTTTTTTCAATTATATTTGATAGATAACATATCTAAAATAATAAAATAACCAATATCTATTATGATACCACTTTTTAACATCCTATAATCGGTTACCATACCCCTGAATGAGATGAATCATTATATGACCTCATGCACACCACCAATTACTTCCCACAACCACTAGGAAGCCCTCATTGGCCTGTAATTAATATGATAATGACCCTTTCAGGACCAGTTTCAATAGGGTATATGTTTCCAACTATCATTGAGGGTTAACAACATCATAATGGGATCCATTAACCTCTTATAACATAGTAAAAAAATATAACCTATAATCTCTATGAAATAAATAAACAATTATCTAAAATAATTCATCATGTAATAAATATGTTAAAAAATATAAATATGAAAATAAAGCATCCATACAGATTTTTGATTGTGAATCTGACTACAAATATATGCTCTAAGATCTAACTATCCAGAATGATCTTGAATCATGCCCTGAAAAATAGAAAAGGAAAATATATATATATATATAGTGGATATCCTAAATTTTTCACTAAGAAGGATAATAATTGAAACACCACATGTAATTGTAGAATATGTGTGTTAATTATTTGGTTAAAAAATAACAACTAGACAAAAATGATCATAATGGGTGAACAACCCAACAGATTCACCGTGTCCCACTCACATAATATCTAAACAAAGTGTAAAAAAATAATATCTAGAATATAATTGAAATGTTATATCTAGAAAACTTCCTCATAGGTTTTTCCCTCTAATTCCCCATTGTAAAATGAATTTTGAATCCATACCCTTCCTGCACATGCCACATCACACTATAAAAATCGTGTTACATGTGATATGGGTTAGACTATTAGAATACCTATCCCTACCTCCCAAAGGTCCCAACATATTGTGTTGGAAATAAATCATCCATATAATAACCAAATCCACTACCACATATCTAAATCCCCATCACACCTCATAACCTCATCTCATATCCAACCAAGATGGGTATTCTGAACATGAAAGATATCAACCTCGTTCCCCCTCCATACATGCAAGAAACCAAACATATTTTACCACCATTTTTACTTAACTAGTATAATACACCACACCATGAATGGAGATTTGAGAATATGGAATACATGTCTATTAATTCAATTACCAATATCGATGTTTAGGAAAATACTCAAAACCCAAAACATTTTGGGCTTAGTAAGGTAATCTATCTTGGGTGAGGTGTATGAGGAAATAAAATAAAAATACCTAATATATATATATCCACACATGATATTGGCCTAAAGGGATCAAATAAATACAACAACATGAATTTATAATACCATCACTGCACTACCATAACCACAATCATTAACCACTGTCTACTATAACACTAAAATCCAGACCACTGTCCCATATAAAAAATCTATAGAAAACATTAAAAAAGTTCTTAGTAGTCATTTTATTTATCCATTAATACATTTAAAATTGAAAAAAAATTATAGTTATCATTACAATCAATTTCAGGTTTATTGGTGAGACATAATAATCCATTACACATATTTACTCTAAAGTATTTACATAATCATTTAAAGAATCCTCATGTTTAATTATAGAAATGGTTCATTCAGTTTTATCCACACCCAATTACTATATTTATATTAATAATATATTTTTATATCTATGTATTAACTATGAAAACATCCCCATGTCAATCAAACAACCACGAATAAAACTCAATTCATCAGATTCCCTTGAGAAAAAAAATACCTCAAATACCTTTAACGAACCATTGAAAAACCATCTCATAATTCACAAAATTATTATCATTTACATCCTGCAACCCAACACATTTTAAAACCTATTACAAACCATATTATCAAACCACATCAACCACCACAAATATAACCAAACAAAATTAAAATAACAAAAACAACGATACAAGGAAAATATCCCAAGTAAAACTCATTTCAAACATACTAAAAACCCACATATTTTCATTATCATGTTCTCCGATTAGTTCCCCATATTCTAAATCAGAATTAATAAAGTAATTCTATATTTCAATTTCTACTTTTAAAAAAATTATAATTTTTTCATTTCCTGAGAAATATCATAAAAAAATAAACACATGTAATTCCCCTCATTCCCCTCATTTTATTTAGTTAATTTCATTATCATTATTGTTATAATCAATACCATCCACCCATTGAAGTAATTTTTTTGAAAATTAAACATTATACACTAAAAATATATTTCTCTAGAATAACCTACTTCAATAAGTTCTTCAATGACCATTGCACAAGAACATGATAAAGGAAGAGATGATATCATATCCAAATTATTTGAATGTACTCTGGATAACCTAGAACATGCTAATACTTTTGAAATTAGAGAAAAATATCCACCAATATCCTTATGAAAACAGCACCAAAATATTCAAAAAATGAATGGAAGAGATGAAACAGGGAATAAAATATAAGGAACTCACTATAGATGTTATAATTCATAACCTATGAAGGAAAAGAAAAAATTTATAATACAGTATGAAGTGCCTCCGATGAATCTTCAATGATCACCAATGCTGAAGGAGAAATCAATGGGATTATGGGCCACCCAAATTATACCTGTATTGGGAAATATGTTACAATTGTATGATATGACTAGATTATGCCATAGTTAATATAGTCTACTAACCCTCTATGAATCAAACACTGGATTTATATATAACATCATATCCAATACATGATCAACATTCTCAATAGAATAAAATAAAATTTTGGGACATGTAATGACCAATGTTTCATGGTGTGACATAAATTGAAATAGAACACTAAAAAATTTATTGTTTACACTTTCTTCAGGAAAATGATTGGAACTCCCTAACCAATATATTTGATGAACCCCCAAATTCATCATCCCAACCCACATTTTGAGACATGATATACCATTCCAATACACTCAAAAAATAACATTTCTATAAACACTGAGATTCTAAGACCTAATAGAAAAGGAATTTTTTAAAACAATTTTTCTATATATTTTACTTTTAATATAGATAAAATAACCAATGATTCTAAAATAATACTATTTTTGATAGAATACATGACACACAACACAAATATATGATGACTGAAAAATATTATTATTTAATTAAAATTATTATATCATATACATTGAATTAGAAAAAATGAATAAAACTGATGTAAATAATATATATATGTATATTACAAAATTGAAATTTTTTTATTAATTCTTATGAAATATGAAATCAAATTTTTTTAAAGTCGTTTTTTGTTTCAAAAATTTATTTTCTTCAATATTTTTTTATCACTACTGGAATTTGTGTTTTTTCCAATGCTTGTATACCAACGGTTCTTTTGAACCGTTGGTATAGGTGATCTTTAACAATGGTTTGCATAAATCGTTGGTAAAGACCTGTAAAATTTGAGTTTTCCCAACAGTTTTATCAAACTGTTGGGAAAAATGGGAAAAAAAGAGTTTTCCCAAAGGTTTAATGAAACCGTTGGGAAAGATGTTGACAATGGGAGGTATTTTTCAACGGTTTTTTGAAATCTTTGGGATAACATAACTTTCCCAACGGTTTTTTAAAACTGTTGGGAAAGAAAAAACCCTAATATCATCGATCTGCAACTCTAGATATCTCGACATTTTTCCCTAAACAAGAGCTCGACGCACCCTCTCGAAATTTTTCCCCTAAACCTCAACCGTCTGTAAGGTTTGGATCTAAATATTGATGCAAACGCTACTTCCCAAAACAACAGTTCTAGTTTCCAACGATTTTTTCTTCCCGTTTAAATCAGTATGTGTGAGTTCATTTATTTTAGATTTGTTCTTCCTATTTAAGTTGGTACGTGTGTGTTAATTTATTTTAGATTTTGTCATTCTATTTTGGTGGAATCTAGTGTGTATTATGATCCCCTTACGAAAATAAGGCATATATAATTTTAGGTTATGGTTCAAACACTACTTCCTAAGCTGCTCTAGAGGGTGGTAACTCTAATTTCCAACGGGAAATCTATCTTTGATTCAAGTAATTTTTGTTCTTCCATTCTAAATCGGTAGGTGTACCTTCATTTATTTTAGATTTTTTCGTTCAATTTTTTTGAAATGTGTTGTGTATTATGATTACCTTATGAACACAATCAATATATCATTTTAGGTTGTGGTTTTGTTGTGATTTATCTATATAGAATAATTTTGGTTGATATTGAAGAGGTCAATATGATCCTGGGTTATTTTATCCTTGGTTTATTTTAAATTTAAGGTCTATTGACTTGATTTCGTTGGTTATCCATAAATACAGTTGGGGTTGTCTAGGTGGGGTGGGGGGTGGGTTTTCCAAGTGGGGTGTGGGGTGGGGGAGGGTTGTCCAAGTGGGGGGGGGGGGGGGCTGGTTGTCCAAGTGGGGTGGGGGTAGGGCTATCCAAGATGGGTGGGGGGCTATTTAGATAGCGTGGGGGAGGGAGCTGGGTTGTCTAAATGGGGTGGGGGTAGGGATATTTGGGGTGGGGGAGGGTGTGCAGGTGGGGTGGGGGGATGGGTTTTCCAAGTGTGGTGACGGTAGGACTGTCCGGGTGGGGTGGGGGGCTAGGTTTTCCAAGTGGGGTGTGGGGGGTATGGGGTGTCTAAGTGGGGTGGTGGGGGATGGTTTTTCCACTAGTACATTTACATTGGTCATATGTGACGTGTACATGTCAACCTAGCCTCAATTCGAGGCGCGGAGTGGCCGGCACCACTCGAAGTGTCTCTCTATAGTTCAAAATGGACTTCATTTTAATTGAAAACAACAACTGACATACGGAAAACTGACCAAACACATTTGGATTATGTTGAAACATTAGGAAAATGATCCATGGGTCATATGTGACATGTAAGAGTCAAATGCGTCTCAATCTGAGTTGCAGTGTGGCCGGGATCACTCTAAGTGTCTCTCTTTGGTTTAAAATGGACAACATTTTATGTACATATGGAAAACTGACCAAACAGATTCTGATTGTGTTGATACTTTAGCACAATGATCCATGGGTCATATATGACATGCAAGAGTCAACCCTGCCTCAATCTGAGGCGCGGTGTGGATGGTACCACTCAAAGTGTCTCTCTTTAGTTTAAAATGGACTTCATTTTAAGTGAAAACAACAACTGACATACGAAAAACCAACCAAACGCATTCAGATTCTATTGAACCTTTATTAAAATGATCCATGGGTCATTTATGATGTGTATAAGTTAACGTCGCCTCAATCAGAGGCACAGTGTGGCCAAAACCACTCAAATTTTATCTCTTTCGTTTAAAATAGACTTCATTTTAAGTGAAAACAATAAATGTCATACGGAAAATCGACCAAATGAATTCAAATTCCATTGAAACTTTAGGAAAACGATCCATGGGTCATATGTGACATGTATGAGTCAACCCCACTTCAATCTGAGGTGCGGTGTGGCCAGCACCACTGAATCTGTCTCTCTTTTGTTTAAAATGAACATCATTTTGAGTGAAAACAACAACTGACATACAGAAAAATGACCAAACGCATTCAGATTCCATTGAAACTTTAGGAAAACGATCCATGGATCATATGTGATGTTTAAGAGTCAACCCCACCTAAATTTGAGGTGCAGTGTGGCCATCAAAACTCGAAGTGTCTCAGTTTTATTTGAAATGGACAACATTTTAAGTGAAAAGTACAACTGGCATATGGAAAACCAACTAAACGCATTCAGATTCTGTTGATACTTTAGGACAACGATATATGGGTCATATGTGACGTCTTTGAGTCAACCGCACCTCAGTCTGAGTCATAGTGTGTTTGGGATCACTCTATCTGTCTCTCTTTTGTTTAAAATGGACAACATTTTAAGTACATATGGAAAACAGACCAAATGGATTCTGATTGTGTTGATACTTTAGAACAACGATACATGGGTAATATATGATGTGAAAGAGTCATCCCCGCCTCAATCTGAGGCACGGTGTGGCTGGAACCACTCAAATTATCTCTCTTTAGTTTAAAATGGACTTCATTTTAAGTGAAAACAACAACTGACAAATGGAAAACTGACCAAACGCATTCAGATTCTGTTGAACCTTTAGTACAATGATCCATGGATCATTTTTTACGTGTACGAGTCAACATCACCATAATCTGAGGCACGGTGTGGCCGAAACCACTCAAATTGTCTCTCTTTCATTCAAAATAGTCTTCATTTTAAGTGAAAACAATAAATGACATACGGAAAACTCACCAAATGCATTCGGATTCTGTTGAAACTTTAGGACAACAATCCATGGGTCATATGTGACGTGTACAAGTCAACCCCTCCTCAATCCGAGGACTGGTGTGGCCGGAACCACTCAAAGTGTCTCTCTATAGTTTAAAATGGACTTCATTTTAATAGAAAACAACAACTGACATACGGAAAACTGACCAAACGTATTCAGATTCTGTTAAAAATTTAGTACAACATTCCATGAGTCATTTGTCACATGTACAAGTCAACCCCACCACAATACGAGGCCAAGTGTGTCTGACACTACTCAAAGTGTCTCAGGTTTATTTGAAATAGACAACATTTTAAAAGAAAACAACAATTGACATACAGAAAACCGACGAAACGCATTCGGTTTCAGTTGAAAATTTAAACAAAAATCCATGGGTCATATGTGACGTGTACGTATCAACCCAGCCTCAATTCGTGGCATGGAGTGGCCAGCACCAATCGAAGCGTCTCTCTATAGTTTAAAATTGAATTCATTTTAATTGAAAAGAACAACTGACAGACGGAAAGCTGACCAAACGCATTCGGATTGTATTTAAACTTTAGGAAAATGATCCATGGGTCATATGTGAAATTTTCGAGTCAACCGCACCTCAATCCGAGTCACAGTGTGTCCAGGATCACTCTATGTGTCTCTCTTTTGTTTAAAATGGACAACATTTTAAGTATATATGGAAAACCTACCAAATAGATTTTGATTGTGTTGATACTTTGTCACAACGATCCATGGGTCATATATTAAGACCATGAGTCAACCCCGCCTCAATAAAAGGTGTGGTGTGGCCGACACCACTCAAAGTGTCTCTCTTTATTTTAAAATGGACTTCATTTTAAGTGAAAACAAAAACTGACATACAGAAAACTGACCAAACGCATTCGGATTCTGTTGAACCTTTAGTACAACGATCCATGGGTCATTTTTGACATGTACGAGTCAACCACGCCTCAATCTGAGGCACGGTGTGGCCGGAACCACTCAAATTGTCTCTCCTTCATTTAAAATAGACTTGATTTTAAGTGAAAGCAATAAATGATATATGGAAAACCCACCAAATGCATTCGAATTCTATTGAAACTTTAGGAAAATTATCCATGGGTCATATTTGATGTGTACGAATCAACCCCGCCTCAATCTGAGGACTGGTGTGTCCGGAACCACTCAAAGTGTCTCTCTATAGTTTAAAATGGACTTCGTTTTAATTGAAAACAACAACTGACATACGGAAAACCTACTAAACGCATTCAAATTCTATTGAAACTTTAGGAAAACGTTCCATGAGTCATTTTTGATGTGTACGAGTCAACTCCGCCTCAATCCGAGGCCAGGTGTGTCCGTCACCACTCAAAGTGTCTCAAGTTTATTTGAAATAGACAACATTTTAAAAGAAAACAACAAGTGACATACGGAAAACTGACGAAACGCATTCAAATTAAGTTGAAACTTTAGAACAACGATCCATGGGTCATATGTTACATGTACGTATCAACCCATCCTCAAAATGAGGCACGGAGTGGCCGACACCGCTTGAAGTGTCTCTCTATAGTTTAAAATGGACTTCATTTTAATTGAAAACAACAACTGACATACGGAAAACTGACCAAACGCATTCGGATTCGGTTGAAACTTTAGGAAAACGGTTCATGGGTCATATGTGATGTGTTAGAGTAAATCTCACCTCAATCCAAGTTGCAGTGTGTCCAGGATCACTCTATGTGTCTCTCTTTTGTTTAAAATGGACAACATTTTAAGTACATATGGAAAACCGACCAAACAGATTCTGATTGTGTTGATACTTTAGAAAAATTATCCATGGGTCATATATAAATAGCACGAGTCAACCTCGTCTCAATCCGAGGCGCGGTGTCACCAGCACCACTCAAAGTGTCTCACTTTATTTTAAAATGGACTTCATTTTAAGTAAAAACAACAACTGACATACAGAAAACTGACCAAACGCATTTGGATTCTATTGAACCCTTAGTAAAATGATCCATGGGTCATTTGTGATGTTTACGGGTCAACCTCACTTCAATCCGAGGCATGGTGTGGCCGGAACCACTAAAATTGTCTCTCTTTCATTTAAAATAGACATCATTTTAAGTGAAAACAATAAATGACATACGGAAAACCCACCAAATGCATTCAGATTCCATTGAAACTTTAGGAAAATGATTCATGGGTCATATGTGATGTGTACGAGTCAACCCCGCCTCAATCCAAGGATTGGTGTGTCCGGCACCACTCAAAGTGTCTCTCTGTAGTTTAAAATGGACTTCATTTTAATTGAAAACAACAACTGACATAGGGAAAACCGACCACATGCATTCAGATTCTATTGAAACTTTAGGAAAACGTTCCATGAGTCATTTGTGACGTGTAAAAGTAAACCCCGCCTCAATATGAGGCTAGTTGTGTCCAAAACCACTCAAAGTGTCTCAGGTTTATTTGAAATAGACAACATTTCAAAAGAAAACAACAAATGACATACCGAAAACCGATGAATCGCATTCGTATTTAGTTGAAACTTTAGTAAAACGATCCATGGGTCATATGTGATGTTTACATGTCAAACTAGCCTCAATCCGAGCCGTGGAGTGGTCGGAACCACTCAAAGTATCTCTCTATAGTTTAAAATGGACTTCATTTTAATTGAAAACAACAACTGACATACAGAAAACTGACCAAACGCATTCGAATTCTATTGAAACTTTAGGAAAACGATCCATGGGTAATATGTGACATGTTTGAGTCAACCGCGCCTCAATCCGAGTCGCAGTGTGTCCGATATCACTCTACATGTCTCTCTTTTTTTAAAATGGACAACATTTTTAGTACATATGGAAAACCAACCAAACAGATTCTGACTGTTTTGATACTTTAGCACAGCGATCCATGGGTCATATATGAAGAGAATGAGTCAACCCCAACTCAATTTGAGGCACGGTGTGGCTAGAACCACTCAAAGTGTCTCTCTTTAGTTTAAAATGGACTTTATTTTAAGTGAAAACAACAACTGACATACGGAAAACCGACCAAACGCATTCAGATTCTGTTGAACCTTTAGTAAAATGATACATGGGTCATTTTTGATGTTTACGAGTCAACCTGGCCTCAATCCAAGGCACGGTGTGTCCAGAACCACTCAAATTGTGTCTCTTTCGTTTAAAATAGACTTCATTTTAAGTGGAAACAATAAATGACATACGGAAAAATGACCAAATGCATTCGAATTCCGTTGAAACTTTAGGAAAACAGTCCATGGGTCATATGTGACATGAAATAGTCAACCCCGCCTCAATCTGAGGCCAGGTGTGGCCGACAACACTCAAAGTGTCTCACGTTTATTTGAAATGGACAACATTTTAATTGAAAACAACTACTGGCATACATAAAACCGACCAAACGCATTTGGAATGTGTTGAAAGTTTAGAACAATGATAAATGGGTTATATGTGACATGTAAGAGTCAACCCTTCCTTAATCTGAGTCATGGTGTGACCAGAACCACTCAAAGTGTCTCATTTTTTTTGAAATAAACAACATTTTAAGTGAAAACAACAATTGACATACGGAAAACCGACCAAACACATTTTGAATGTGTTTATTCTTTAGTAAAACGATACATGGGTCATATGTGATGTGTATAAGTCAACCCCACCTCAATTAGAGGTTCAGTGTGTCCAGTACCACTCAATGTGTCTCTCTTTTGTTTAAAATGGACATCATTTTGTGTGAAAACAACAACTGATATACGGAAAACTGACCAAACACAATCAGATTCCATTGAAACTTTAAGACAATGATCCATGGGTCATATGTGATGTTTACAAGTCAACCTTGCATAAATTCGAGGTGCATTGTGGCCTTCACAACTCAAAGTGGATCAGTTTTATTTGAAATGGACAACATTTAAAATGAGAAGTACAACTGGCATTTGGAAAACCGACCAAACACATTCGGATTCTGTTGATACTTTAGGACAACAGTCCATGGGTCATATGTGATGTGTAAGAGTCAACCACGCCCCAATCTGAGACATGTTGTGGCCGGTATCACTTTAAATGTATGTATAATGTTTAAAATGGACATCATTTTTAGTAAAAACCACTTGTATGTATTATTAATTCTGTATAACACATATAATTACTTATTTAATTTTTTATGTATTTTATTGACAATTGATAATAAAATTATGTATGTATTCAATTATGAATTGAATTCTGAATTCGACATATAATTTTCATCTATGTTTTAAATTGAATTCTAAATAAATTATGTATGTTTATAATTACGTTATGAATTATGATTTCATTCTGGATGTGTATAGTTCTAGGGTGAAATGTTAAATGTGTATGAATTATATGTTAAATAATTGAAAATGAGAGGGAATAGAGAATTACAGCACAATGGAGGAATGGGATTGCAGACCTGTGCATATTGGAGGCTGTTGTGCAATATTGCAGGCTGCTATGCAATTTGCACAGCATAGCCTATGCCAACGGTTCCAAACCGTTGGCATACATTTTATAGGATTTTTTTACCAACGTTTCTCATAGAACCGTTGGTAAAAACCCTTTCCCAATGGTTTTGTAAACCATTGGGAAAGGTTCCTAGAAGAGGATTTCACCAACGGTTTGATTGAACCGTTGGAAAATCTTATATCAACGGTTCAACCAAAATGTTGGGATAGGTTTCTATAACTAACTTATCCCAACTGTTCTACATAAACCGTTGGGAAAAAATTTTCCCAACGGCTTACTTCCCCACGGTTGGAAGAACCATTAGTATAAGATATACCAACGGTTCTGCAGCCTATCCCAACGGTTATGAACTGTTGGGAAATATACTATTTTCAGTAGTGTATTGTTTTTTGTGGGATAGTATCATAATTAATTTATAAAATATATATAATTTGTATTTATAAAAATTTTATAATTTTTTTGAATCACTATATAAAAATTATCTTCGGTTGGTATTTTGGATTTTTCTGAAAACAATTAATTTTCATGGAATTGCCAAGAAACACTAAATTTTTAGAGAATTTTCTTCTCCATGAAGGTATTTAAAAAGTCTCATTTTCATAAATTGATTTTAAATTTCATTTGTTCCCATTTATAAATCATAATCCAATTACTGTAAATTGAATTTATATTATGTTCACATTTCATAAAAAACATTTTTATATTAAAAAATGGAGTGTTTTGGAAATTCCATTTCATTGTATTTTTGGAGATTCTTTTAAAATTAGTTATTACTAATAATAGGAATTGTATTTTATAAAATGGTTTAATTATTCAGAATCTGAATTTATAATTTTTTAAATAGTTCAACATTAATTTTGGTCATCATGAATAAAATCCTTGTTAAAAATGTTGTCACCGCGGCAAGGGAAAATCTTTTAGAGTGTTGATAATAAAGTTAATGAAGAACTAAAAACATTCCATAAATATGAATATGTTGAATTCAATTAATTTAAATCATATAAACCTTTCAGATATTCTATAATATGGAATTTATTACCATTTTCTATACTTAAATACCATAATGTCTATTTTTTATTCCAATTTCTATAATAATTTGTTATGGGGTTGAACAAAAGTTATGAAAGGTTGTAAAATTATTTATAAAATATGAATAATTTTTTATTTTCTTTTTAATTTATATCTAATATTTAGTGACAAAATATTGTCCTTAAATTCTTACACAACACTCATATAGTGGTTGTGTAAGCTGTATAGAAATCATGTAAATGATTTTAAAAACATAAAAAAATTATGGCAGTTATGGTGTACCATGAATTTTTTAGGTAAATACATTATATTTTTAATGTGTTTGATTTTTACATTATAATTAATTTAAATTATAAATTTTTTATAATTTCAAATTTTTTAAATTATCCCAAAAATGGTTTTAATTATATTTTATGTTAATTTTTTTTAATTTATGATAAAAAATCACATAAAATTATATTTGGCTAAGAGGGTGAGAATTGGTCAATAATATATAAATTTTTTCACTTAATCATCACTTTTCCATTTATAGTAATTTTCTTTTCCCCTAATGTTTATATGTATAACTATCATCTTATTCATTAAATGGGGTTAACATGTGGTTAAAATTAAGAGATAAGGGTTAAAAAATCACCTTAAAATGTTTAACATTAATTATATTATATTTTCCAGACTAATAATCATCCTATATTATAAATATATATTTTTTCACTTGAATGTGATAATTATTTCATATTAATGTACTACATTAAGTAATTAAAAGGTTACCTCTCCACTCACTTTTAAATAGAGAATACTTGTACACTCTTTCTTGGTCTTCATGAGATACTTAGATTGAAAAGACCCAAATAAATATTCTATAATTAATTTTACATATTCCAGTGGTGCTGGAATTATTTAATTGATATCCATATGATCCTTAAGGATATATACAAAGAAGGGTTTATAAATAATAGGTAATCTTCTTAACTAAGTGTTTTAAATTTAATTCTTCTGCTACATACTTAAATTCCATAAAAAACATCCCAATATAATATCATATGTATATAAAATATATGTATATGATATTATTTTAATTTAGTAACCTTATTGATATCATTTTTCTTCAAATAGAGAATGAAACCATTACTCCTGCATACATGAAGACTACCACCACATAAAAAACATATTTTTTTCTCACATCAATACCTTTTAGGGATGGTTATTATGATGGATTGAAAGTATAAATATTATAGTCATAACATATTTATGATTAAATAAGTATAATATATGATCTACCATTATACAATTCCAATCAGTAAAAAATAGAATCAACATACATGAATATGTATATAAAACAGTCTCAATGTGGTGATTTAAATCATTTTTCAATAACAGCTATCATGACATGCCCTCTGGATGGATTTAATAAATTTGTTTTAGGTTTCTACCAATATAATAAATTTTTAAAGATAATATTTTATATTATATAATTATTCTTTTTCTAATAGAAATTAAAAACATCACTCATTTGTTTGAGCAGGATACCTCCTCCAGGTCTAATATATTTTTTCATAACCACTTTTCATGGATGATGCTAATTTTATGGGTGTATATAAATGATAATTATCTAATGAGTGTTATTTTTTATTTTATTTAAAAATTACTCTATTGAATACGGCCAACCTACTAGTTCTATTTTTTAATAATTAACTAAATTTCCTCAAAACACCCAATGTGAACAGAACAGAATATGTAATTAAATAAATGATTAAAATAAATGAAATAATATTTTAAGGATAATATAATAAACCTGTAAAATATTCTAAAGAAATTAATTATTTAATATACATTTATTATATAGGATTTAAGGGTCATATATAGAAATTATGGACTTGAGTAATGGGTGTTATAAGTCAACATTCATTTAAAGGGTTGTACTTATACTTCATCAACTTTATTATGCCAATAATATTTTTGAATTGATATCTATATTTTCTTACAGTTTATATAAATGAAATATGTGGATTAAAATTTTTTCACATAATTACCTCATGGATTAATTATCACATCAAATGTTTTGAGCTTCAGAAGGGTTTTTCTTGTATTATTCTTCTATTCTAAAGATATATTTTTTGTCATACACCATGATTTATTTATAAGGTGAAGTTAATACCCTATTAATTAATTTTTGAGAAATTTATTAATTTAATTAATGGGATTTATATTTTCATATCATACTCATTCTTTTAGTGAATTTCTATTTAAATGTCACCAATGCATTAAAGGCTATATATTACAATCTCATTTTGTTTCGGGATTGTTTATCTTCATTGATCCTTTTGGGAAAATATTTTGAATATAATTTAATTAAAAAGATATTATTTATTATTATATTTTTATTTCAATTTTATCAATATTTCTATTCATTTTCCACCCTTTGGTAGTGAACAAGGTCAACATAATTTTTTATGGAAAAAAATACACCATATTTCCCTTTAACGTTTAGAATATCTTCTCTTTGGTATACATGCTCATAATGTTAATTTATATGATGAAATTATTATTTAAATTATTTTCAAAATATATTTTATTTCATTTTCAATTTCATAAAAGGAATATAGTTTTTCATTTTTTAAATTGGGTATTTTTTTGTTTTTTGGAAGTGTCAAATATATTTTTATTTTTACATTGACAATATAAATGTATTTTAACACAATCAGAAATACCCCTTTACTTAATGTCTATTTTACAAGGTTACGTCGTTATTTTAAATCAATATATTTTAAAAAATATTCATGGAATTTTAGTTTAAATCCTTATCAATATAAAATTTTATTTTCCAAATTTTGAAAAAAAAAATCATAAAAGGTCTATAAAATGTATTTTTCACTTATGGAAATATTATTTACTGTTTTTATATAATAAAATAAGGATACATTACCAAAATAAATTCATTATTCTATTTATTGTTTTCATATGAATTTTTTTTGTTTATTTTAATGGAACCTATTTATTTTCCATCGGTTAATAATTCGCAAAAAATGATGGTTATTTTGAAGGGGTTTATATAGAAATCTGAAAGCTTTGAAATGATTCATTCCATTCTATGTTACTTATAAATTATTACGGATTATTCATAGGTGTATCCATTATAAATAATGTATGGTTAGTTACATAACAAATTAATGATGGGTGGGTCGGTTATTTCTCTCTAATGCATTGGGTAAAGTGATGATGTCAAAAGATTTATATTACTCTTAAGAGATGATGCTTTTGTTGATTTTAATATACTAATTATAGAATAAATTTTTTTATTGAATAATATTATACACTAGGAGAGATTGTATTTAACTATTGTATGTTACTCCTAATAAAATTTTATAATTATAATGTTTAGGTATATTAGAAAAAATTATCACTTAAATACATGGGTAATGTTTTATAATAGTTAACAATAATTCAATAAAACTATCAACCTAAAATTTCCTTTTGTAAGTAATTAAACCAATATTATCTTATGTTTTTTAATGGTTTGGAATAATAAATTTATTTCATGATAATTTTTATAAACTCATAAAACAAATGGATTATTTTTTATGATATCGGATTTGATAGTACGTGTATAGGACTATTATAGTTAGTATCAAAGTAATATTTAGATAAAATTGGAGATTTTGATGTTTTTCATATGAGGTTAATTTAAGGGTTACTAATACCACCATGGGTTTATAATTTTAAATTAGAGCCTAACATAAAAGGAATATAAACCATTTTGATGATTTTTTGGTTGGATTTTTAGGTGATTAATGATATTTTGGGATATTTTTTATTTGGTTGAGTTATATGTAACCCATATTTGTAACATGAAGTATTATTTTGGGATACTACTATTAAATTTTTTTTATATAAGATTAATGTTATGAAACAAAATTTGAATTTAAACAGTTATTTTGGGTTGATGTTATATAGGTTAATTGGTATATGGTGTTATTTATTTATTTACTAACCTATTTAGAACATTGGATGTCATTCTGGTAATTTTGGAGTCAAATTCACTATTTCCTATTAATTTTTCTTTTTTAAATTTTTTTGTATCATATGACCTAGTTCAATCTATTTTAGATTTAATAAATACTAGATGATTTTTTATCCTTTTATAGATCCAATAATCAATTAAATTTTTTTCTATATAGAAGATAAAAGTTATCATTGGACACTAACTAAATGGAATATGGGAATAAATTGTGGTGAAAACTTATAAAAACATTCATTTGAAGGATTAAATTTCATTTATAAGAAAATCAAGTAAGTATATTTTCCAATGTTTTTATTCAGGTTAATAAAATAATTCCTAATAAGTTAAAATTGTCGTATTCAATCAATCAATTCATATAAATTTATTGTCTAAGTTATCATATATTAATTAAAAATATTATATTCATTTACATTATATTGATCTAATTCTCTATCACTACCCATAATTATCTAGATAATATGTTTTTCTTCACTATAAATATTTTAAATTCTCATTATTGATCTCATATTTAGAAACATAGTTATGTGGTATTCTATATGTCATGTATATTTCCCTCTTCCTTAACTGATAAGAATGTTTTATTAACGATTTTAATAATATGGTTTTCAATAAATTTGATTTTAAAATATTAAAACCCTACATTATTGATCATGTGTTTAAATTTACATGACATAATTTGTTTAAGATAATTATTTGAAATAAGTTTTCATAAGGGATCCATTTGGAGAGGGTGATAGAAATTATAAATATGATGATACAAATTCATTAAAATGTAATTTTCATTTTCTAATAGTTTCCTATAATAATTAATCATCATTTGAAACCCCATGTAGAGGAGTATGAAATCCTCTAATATTTGTTGGTTCTTTTCCCTAGTTATAGTGCCACAAAGACATGTGGAGTAATATCATTCCCATCCCACTACACTAGTGATGTAGTTACAGTTTCATTCCACTAATATTGGATTTCCATTATTAGTTATAACGATTTATAGGGTTAACATTTCTATTTGTGGCCTTTGGTTGTTATCCAATGATGATTGGTATAAAATAATGTTTATCTAATTCTATCATTATATGTTTCTATTTTTACTAAACATGCATTAAAATACTTATTTTATTAAAATCATTTTTAATGTTATCTCGTATATTTATTTTAAAAGTATAAAGTTATAGTTTTTCTATAAAAAAATTGTGTATTTAACAATCAGTGAGGTATTACTATGATTTCAATTCTCACACCACAAATAAAAAAATTGGGGGTTTGCAGATCATTTTTATACATATGCGAGTAACTGAATGGTACACCATGGTGGCAGTGGATGTTCATGATATCCTTATTTGTGTTAGTGGAGGATAAATAGTTGTATTTTCTATCATATCACATAATTATGGGTATATTGCCATTTTTTATTTCGTTTCATCTTATAGCATATATTATATTGAATATTTATTTCTATATTAGTTTCCCTTTCTATATATTTTTTATTTTGGAAACATGATATATATAATTTATTTCATTTATCAATGTTTTTTTTTGTTTTATTCTATTATGGGTATTCATTTGTTTTATATTATGATAGGGTGATTAATATTGGTGAAATTATTTCAAATTCCAGAGTTCATAATGTTTATTGGTATCTCGTTGGGTTATCTAGTATGTCCATCTAAATAACTACTGGGAATAACCATCCCCAATGAGCATTATTCATGCTTAGACATTAGTTACCGACCAATGGGGATTGGAGACGCCCTTCGGGCCTTATCACGGGCTAGTTCATATTCCTTATTTAGGATTCTCTTGAGCTGGTCTGTGAAAATGGTATTACAAAAAAATTATTTATTTATTTCGGATTGATTGGTAGATAGTTGTTAAAACTATTATAGTAGATATAAATGGGTTTGAAGGAGTGTATAAACAACACATTTAGTAATAAATCTAGATTTTCTTGGGTTTTTATTTATTTTTTATGTGGTTTGATCCTAACTCATTCTTCAACCACAGGTGTAATAGCATCATTGGATCATATTGGTCTTGAAATGAGAAAACATCATTGGTAGGGTGTGATACTAGGAGACCATACTGTTGGGCCATGATTATGATATTGATGTGATTCTAATGTTATGTCCCTCATAGTTTTTTCATATTTACTATATTTTTTAATTAAATCATTATGATTGATATTAATTATTCTTAAGAGAATGATATTTATTTATCAAACTTAATTTCATATTTATGATGGATTATGATTATTCCATGGCATGATATCGATATTTGATTGTACGTATTTTGTGACCCTTTCATCTAAAAATAAACTTCATAAATGTGACATATTTTCAATTAACTAAGAATGTGAAGAGTAATATTAATTAAATTAATTTTAATGATGATAACTTATTGTTAGATTTATACATATGTTTTTTAAAACTATAGTTTGATAGAAATATTAGGTAAATGTTTTGAAGGAAAAAAGATAATTTCCCAAGAGCGATTTCTAAATAGAAGTTTTCATGGATTCTCATAACTATATATTTTTTGCAATTAGATAGTATATTTCATAATATAATGGTTTTCATGGTATAATGAAATGGAATATGATATTTTAGATTTTTTTGATTTCCAATAATGAAATGTGATTTTACATGAAGTTATTATATAGTAATAAGAAAAATGGCTATAATTGGGTATGTTTTTTATGTTTTTAAATTTAAAATGATTCCAATTAATGTTTTATGAATATATTTTAAATAGAGGTATTCTGATTTATTTTTCCTTTTCAACGAAATATTTTGCATAATTGAGTCATTTGAATCTTTTACATAAATAATTTTTAATTGTACTATGAATCAATTGGTTTTTTGTGGATTTAAAAAGTAGAGTCAAAGTGATTAAATATTAAGAAGTATGTTAAATTATTCATTTTTATCTTTACAAAGTTATTTTATAAGCTATATTATTAATGATTGAATATGTGAAAACTGAATTATGGTTGTTATAATAGTTTTTTTTATGTAAGAATGAAACATGATTAGAACAAATATACATCAATTTGATTACTAATAAATATGTTTTATCTCTTCGGGTAAGTGAAATATTTCAATGGAATCCTAATTTGAAATTAGGTTTTCAATTTATTTTATAAATAAGTATGATTATTTATATGTGTTTAATTATTTAATTTTTGGTTTTTTTGATTTAGGTGAATTAATTGTTTTTGGTATCATTAATAATTGTAAAATTTTATTTTAAATTTTGGTAGTTTTAATTTAATTCATATTTATTTTAGTTAAATTTAAAATGTCTCTTTTAATATCATTATCTATCCTACTAGCCTCCCTTGGGACATAATCTTAATATTATATTAATTTTAAATATATAAATATTATCCATTAAGTTTGAATTTAAATGGAATAATTTTTTTGAGTGAATTTGTTTTATTTTATAAATGGTGGGTGACTTTGAAATATTCCAATGTCTATTGAATTTATGATCATAGAAAAAATTTATTATGAATATTCTATTTTGGCTTATAGTTTCAGTATCTCGTAGGAATCCTTTTCTCAAATGAACATCAATTTTTATTAGATTCTATAATTATGCAATCCGTTCTTTATAAAAACTTTATAATTGGTGTGAGATTTAAAATTTTGTATTGAAGTTTCCTTTTGGAACCACATTGTATTCATGTGAAAATAAGGATTTTTCTTATTGCCTATTATTTTCGAAAAAAATACATTAAATTAAATACAATGTTTTTATATATGGGGATGTGGGAACTAGTGGTGTTTCAGAAGTTATGCCTTATTTGGTTTTCAGAACAAATGAATTAGTGATTCAAAATGAATTTATGTGGTCCATAAAGGGTAATAAATTAGTTTTTTGGTCATTTTTCTTTTAGTCTATATTATATGCTTTAATATTTTGAAATATTTTCATTTTGTAATATATATCCTTTTTTTGTTTGATCATGAATATTTTATATCGGTACTCTAATTATAAGACTCATGCTTTTAAATATTCTCGAGTTTAAATACTCATTCTAATGGCATATGGTTGTTCGATTTAAAAATTATTATCTCTTTTAAAAAACCCCATCAATACTCGACCATATAATAAATAATTATTTAAAATTTGGAAATGTAATTTGGAAATATAGATTATATTTTATGACATGAAATAGACTACATCATGTTTTAATTAATTTTGTTGAAATTTTGACATTGTTTCGATGATAATGATTTACATGATCAATTAATATATATTTATGGTCATTATTTTTCAATAATATCTAAATGATTCCAATGTGTTATAAATAAAGGGGTGCGTTTTTCACATTAAAATAGTTTATAAAAAATTGACGTCAGCTTGTTGAGTTTTTAAAAATCTGTTAAATCATGATTTGTTTCATGATTCACCGATCTAGAGGGGGTTTTAAAAAAATTAATTTTCTCTTATTTTAGCTATAATGATAAAGGGGATTGGGGTTATATTATTTTAACATCTTGATAAGGCAGTCCCTATTATTTATTATGTTATTTTTATTTAGGTTATGGATTTTTTTTAATCCTTTTGAATTGTGATTTCTCATTTTAACTATAATCAAATATCTTTTTATGGTACTTTTTTAAACATTACAGGTTTTAGAAATTAAAATTTTTTAATGTGTCGTTGGAAATATTTTTGTGAAAAAATTAATCTTTTTAGGATCTATTAAATTTAGTTATACGATATGTAAGTTTTGGTTTCATTAAATGTTTTCTTATTGGGTTTTAATTAATTTTACTTTATAAAGATATTTTTTCCCTTATTTTACAAGAATGTGTTGGTTGTCTAAATACTTATGATACTGTAAAAATAGGGAGTTTCATGATATTTTTGGAGAGATCCCCCAAAATTTTCTTATGGTTGAGTATATTTTTTTGATATTTGTTTAATTTAGTTATTTTTCATAGAGAAAAGTATAAGGGGTTATTTTAGTGATTAAAAGCTATATAGTGGGAAGTGTTATGACAATCATTATATCTTTTTAATGGTATTGAATACATTATTAAATTTTTTTAATCCTGGATTTCATGAATCTGAATAATTTCTAGGAAAATAATTTTATGAAATGTAGAAAATATATATTTTTTCAAATAGAAATAAATATCATTGAAATAAAAAAATTATTCCAAGAATAGAACAGAAAATTTGAGTATAAAGGAGGGAGGACCAACAAAAATGTAATATCTCATATTTTTCTTTGAATTATTTATAAATATTATATGAAATTCTTTTGAAACCAGCAGCTAAGACGGCATGTGATTCTATGGCCCAGTTTCCCCTGAAAAATTGTTTCAAAAAAATTAATCATTAAATAGCACGCGTGCATGGTATTCCTAAAAAAAGTTTAATAACATCGAAATGGGTATCCAGATAGGAATTATGAGGAAACTATTTCTTTCAGAGTACTAAATTTACTTTAGGTGAGGCCTATCATCAGTTGGTATGGGTCAACTATGAAAGATAGTTTTTGGACGTTTTAAATAATAAAATAAATTTATGATTTATTTTATTTTAATGTTGCATAGTGATGCTATTTAATATTTTAATAAAAAACTTAGCGGGGACCCAGTTTTATAATTCATAACCCTAGAGAATTACTTGAAGTCTCTTAAGTGAATCATGGAGAAGTCTCTCAATAAAAGATGAGGTAATGATGGATTGAGATCATTCTTGATGAATCAACATCAACAATGATTCCTCGATAGTGAATGATCCTTTCCCGAATAGGGAAATTTTATTTTTAGTTCTCTCATTCCATGTTCTTAGAATCAATGATGAACATAGATCAACCCATGAAAATTTTTTCCCACGGTATGATCATTCTTGAGGGATGGGTTTGATTATGGGAATTATTTTTGGGGATGATTATCATTATACCATTTAGTTTGATTAATCATTCTTATATGAAAGGATTGATACTAGAATAAAAAAAGTAGAGGTTGGTTCCTCAATTTTGGTCCATGTGATTTCTTTCCCATTTTTATTGAGTGTTCTTCATTCATAATAGGATATTAATGGGAAATCGTTTCACCTTTGATTCATGGAGAAACGATCTGATATAGGAGATATAACCTCGTGAAGACAAAGAAAAGGTGTGGCAGTAACGATGTGGAGTGATTCGGCCAAGACGGTGAAGTGTGGAGGCGCCCAGGGTGGCCGCTCTGGTTATTCTAGGTTAGAAGTGGTGTATGTCTAGGGTAATGGTCTGGGAGGATGACGAGGAATATGATGAGGCAGATGGTGAGCTGCCTGTAAATTGGCTGGTGGAGGCAGAACATGAAACAATGGGGTCATGTGGGATTCGTTGGTGCTGGTGGTTGTGGAACGTGGCATGCAGCCACATACATGGTTTGTGGGGTGTGGTGAGGTGGTCGAGGGTACAGAGGTGCCACAAGAGGATAGCCACCAAAAAAATCTTCAGTCGATCAGGCTAGAAGTAGTGAGGTAGGCAGGCCACGCAGAACCTCTTAAGAGGAACATTCTATGGCGGGATAACCGGTTAGGCCCAGCAGAAGAGCTGGATCCAGTGGTTCGGGTCGACCCATTGGGTTGGTTCATACTAGGCTTTGACCCATGGTGGTAGGATCATGCCATGTTTAACCAAGATTCCATGCCGTCATGGAAGCTTGAGTGGTGAGTCCATGGCCTAGTGGCCCCATTCCATTAAAATTCCAAACCCCATATGTTTCAAACCATGCCTCTGGTTGACAAGCCGTTTTTGGTGTTGGGAGCATGTCATTGAGGAGGTCCCTATGAGAACAATGGTGTCATTTTTCTAAGGCATATTTTAAGTGACTCTGTATATTTACATGGGTGGTACTCGGGGTCAAGGGTTATGGCAGGTGTGACTACTACTCACCATGCACTCTCCTTTCATATGCAGAATTCTATCATTCAATGTATCATGGAAATCTTTTCTAATGGTTTATTCCCTTTTTTGTTTCCCGGAAGGATTTTTTGTATCATATCTTACTCATAAGAGAAAAATACCTTCAGTAGGAATTCCAGAATAGAGTTGTTGGAATCCCACAAGAGGCCTGGCATAGATCCTGTATTTCTTCTTCATTCTATAGGTAAAGTCTTCTATATTGACATGGCCAACCGAAATGGGCCTTGATCCTCTACTTAGTAGTTTAATCCAGATGGAGTTATTGGTATCACCCCATGGACTTATCTTGAAACCTCCTCTGACATATCTTAGATGTATTCAGATCTATCAGTTCATCTCTCTCATGATGGTTTCTTAAAAATAGTACTTCTTCAATGGATATCATCAGTGTTATCGAACTCAAGAGTTCATTCTCCCAAATGTGTGCTTCGTGGAATCTTTGTCCTGAATCCCTAGTGGTGGAATGTACCAGTTGTGGATTATCTATCGATAATGTGTCTTTTTTTGGGTATATATGGATATTATTTTTATCTATTCTGTAGACGTATACTTGTATAGAACTGGCTGTATCATCCTTATTATATTTTTTTGCAGCTTCTGGGTGTCCTACTGAGTATTTTTATACTCACTCATGCACGGGCTTTTCCCATGCATGAAATGTCTTGTGTAGATGAGTGAATGTTTGATATATTCTATTGGAATACTAGGACGAGATGGAGCCTTGTGGGATCATGTAGGTTGAGGTATTCTTATGGATTCAGACAGTAGTTCTATCACCTTGCCTTTTGGATGGATCATTTATGGTTTTCTGTGGATGAGTTTTAAGAACTTGTTTTTAGTATATTTTGGTGGTATTGGATTATATCCTAGATTAACTTTACTATAAATTACATGTAGAGACCCAAAACATGACATATATGGACATTACATTACTTTTGTAGAATACTTAATACATAACAAAAACAGACACCCAAGGACCGTAATAGTTTAGTGTCTTTGGAAATTAGGAACATAATATTCTAATCACAATGAAAGATCTTCAACATCTCCCATAAAGATATTCCCCTTTTGTTTTCTTACCTATAACCTTTATTTATATCCTGGGGAAAAGAAAACATATAATGGGTGAGCTCGAATGCTCAGTAAGGGTAATCATGGAGAAAATAAAACAAACATTATACATTTGAACTTAAAAACAAGAACATAAAGTTTAAACATCAAAATCTGGAGTTGTGAAATAAATCTTGGTAGTACGTAAGGAATAGATCATGAAGTAACATCAATCATGATAAAATAGCATTGGAATAAAACATGTAATTGTGGCAAACCATTAATCACATGATATTATTTCTATAGTATCCAAGGCATTGCTTCCAAGACCATCATAGTGGACAAAGTCCTTTACTGAACAGGGTTTACTTGTCGTTCCAGCCATGTATTACTGAACCGGATTTACTTGTCGTTCCATACATGTTTATCTCATGAGATATAAATATTTACCCAATGCATTTGAGGGAGATATAGGTCCCACCCATCTCATATTGAAATCATTCTTATGTTTGTCACAAAACACTCATAAATCATTCATCATAACCCAAAGAATAAAATGGGTTTCATAAACATCATCCCATAATAACATAATCCATATAAAACAAATGGATATCATTTAATCATAATAAAAATTAAACCATGTAAATAATAGAGGCATTATAATTGAAATATTATCATACAAAATAATTTCATCTTAGATGGCAAATAGTTTTGATAAAACACTTGAAATGAATTCTTGAGGAAAATATCATTTCTTCTTCAAAATCATTTTATTTTCACAAAATTCCATGTAATTTTAAAAGAAAAGTATTTTTTTGAAAATAATAATGAAATAATGTAGAGGAATCTTCATTAAAATAAGGCTTTATGAAACCATAAAAATCTATTCATGCCATATAAGTTAAAAAATATGCTTCTTGTACTTTTTCCAGAAAAGTCAAAAAAGTACCTCGTATGGTAAACAAAAGAAAGATTACTTACATACCATGTAGTAAAACTAAAAAATTGGTAAAATTATTTTAAACATACATGAAAAAAAATTTATAAAACATGGACATGGATGATAAATATAACCCTAGTAAATACTTACGAATAAACAATCTTGGATAAGAACGAGATTGGAATAATTATCCCTTACCATAGGTCCAATTTCTCCCATACGTGTCTGAAACTCCTATATAGTGGGATTAAACATATTATTAACTTGTAACAGAACCATAATAATATTTATGATATCATATATGATTCACTTATGACTTTATATTACCTGTTCTTTTGTCAATTCCATGTTAAGGCAACCTTTTGGGTAAAATTGTTTCATTTATCGGATGTGTTTGGACTTGTTGTTCTTGATATTATTACTTATATCCTGATTTACTTAATTCCAGAATATAAAACATTATTTATATATAATATATATTCATAATATAAATATATATTATAGATTGATAAATGTAATGAAATACACCGTTCACAGAGACAGTAGGTCGTACGTACACATAAACGCCGTTTTTGTTTCCTTATTGAATTAAATGGAATTAATTAAATGAAACATATATGTACATAAATCCAGTATCATTATTATTTCATATATTTCATGATTATTTATTATATATACTTTATAATCATTCTTGAATGGTTAACATGGAGAATGAATCTCATCACGTCGTAGAGACGGTAATCCGTACAGACGCACGAGTGACGATATCATTCACTTAATTGTTGAATGGTATTAGAGTAGATTATATAATATATAAATATTAGTATAATTTTATAATAATCATATATAGTTGTTATTTCCACCATTATACCCATCCATGTAAGGTGGTGGTGTAAAAACAGATTACACCACTGCGTGGAGACGGTATTCTGTACGTACGCACTCGTGGTGATTTTATTTTTCGTAGGATGGGTAGAAGGTGAAATAGGGTTGTTTCATATTTATAATAACATATCATTATATGAGTGATACTTATGTTATTACTTTATAATTAAATAACTAAATAATAGGAATTATAAGAATAAAGAAACTTGAAAGAATCGGTAGAAGAGATTACCTCTTCTTCGACGCACTTCCTTTGAACTTCCTCTTAAGGCACTAAAGTTGGTCTTTGAAGGAAACTAGGACATCTAGTATGTTTCTAGGGAAGTGTATAAGATAAATGGAAAGGGTTTGACTGAGCTTTAAGGCTCAAAATATTGTGAATAGGAGAGGGAGGGGGTGCCCTTTTATAAGAGAGGAGACAGGCACTTTTGTAAACCTCTAAAATATTAATTTATAATAAACTCAAAACCGACCTAAAAAACCTATAAAATGACTCAAATTTGAAGATGAGATGAGATATGGTTTTATTCTCATCATAAAATAAAATTTATACATGTTGGGAATTTATTTTAAACCTTATCAACTTGATTTATTCTTATTTAATCTATTAAATTTTATTTGTGGTAATAATATTCTAAACATTAAATTGTCGTAAATAATTACTTATGTGTTGTGAATTTTCCATAATTGGATAATTTATGACATTATACACCATTTAAATTTCAATTTATAATTTTTGAATAATTATTTGATTTTTAAACAATTTAATAATATTTTTTTTATAAAATAACAATAGTGTCAATTTTTTCACTATTCATTCATTTGAATTTAAATAAAATACCCATAGAGGTTATATTCGAACCAAAATATTTAATAGATTCATAACATGTCATATTTATCTAGAAAATTTGTGGAGAACATTAAATAGTTCATATAATATTTATTCTAATATTTTTAAAACCATTTATTTGATATTTTAATTAATAAAATAATTTATACATCACTATTGTGTCATCATTAATGATAATTATTTAATCCCTAAAAATGCTAAATAAATTTAAATTATGTTGATACTTTTATTCAATTTCTATATAATATTTATTTTCTAAGTTTAATGAAGTTTATCCCTAAATTAAAATTATTACACAAATAAGATATAAGAGAGTGACATGTTGTCACTTTCTTTGGTTTTAATAATAATTACATCATTTTCATGGTCAAAAGTCCATAAAATGAATCTATTATGACCCTTACGTGATATGGGTCGACTTTTATTCATCCAATAGAATTTTGTTAGGTGTTAGGGTAATTTTATAATCTTATTTTTACCCTTAATTACCTGATTTACCTTTAACTGTTGCAAATAAATTTACCGTAATTACTATTCATAATGTCTAAAAATAAAAAGTATCCTATTAGCATAATTTGGATCTACGGATTCCAAATATGGAATCCATTTTACCAAATTTAAAACACATAAGTGGCAGTATTTAATTCAAAATTAATCCTACTGTTTAGAAAATGGGTTTTAAAAGTTAAAATGTTGCAAAAGATTGAAATGTTTTTACCTATGAATTCATTGTAAAATTAATGATAATGACTTAAATTATATTAAATGGTAAAAATATATTCTTTTTATACTTTAAAACCATTCAATATTATCATTTAACCATATAAATTATCTTCATGAAAAAAAGTTGTTTTTAATTAAAATTTAGCATATTTTTACTATTCATCAAAATATGAAGGTTATCAGAATAATGTCAAAATTTTATCCAAAGTAAATTTTTATATCCTGATTCCAAGTAAAAGTTTTATTTGTCAACTTGAACTTATAAAAGCTTCAAAAACTATATTTACTGTGGGTGCGCCATCAAAAGGCGGCAAAACTGCATTTATTGAAAAATAATTATTTTACACGAAAAAATTATTTTGTTCTCATACCATGTTCTAGAATATGCATATGATGAATTATATTATTATAAAATTAAAAATGTGGTTAATACTATTCATAACGTCTTGTTCATAATATATTGTTGTTTAGTGAAACTCGGTATTGCGTACAACACACACTATTGAGGAAGGTCGCTCTTGCGTGCAACAGAAGGCAAGAATAGTGTTTGCCTATACTACAAGCTAATAAGGTGTTTCGTATAACGCAAGCTAATCTTGGATTATCGTACAACACAAGACATCAAAGAAATTAAAAATAATATTTCTCATAAAATCTCGGGGTGTTACATTCTACCCCCCTTAAAATGAATTTCTCCCTCGAAATTCATCGGGGTTATAAATGGTTTACTACTTGAAATTTTCTTTCATAGAAACCCACATCCTAAAAAGGAATATTAAAACTTAATTTTAAAAACCAATGTATAAAACGTAATGGTTACCCAAATTAACTCATCACTGGGTTTCCACATAGAAGAACATATGTAAAAATATAGATATGGAAGAGAAATCTAACCATCAAGTTCTGATTGAGAGTGGTAGAGAACGTGGCTATGAAAAAGACAAAATTCACAAAGCCATAAATTTTTTATGATCTAATGTACCATCTGATTCATCAGATATGAGGGTACTAGGACAATGTTTTTGGTTTTCAAGATCATTTCCCTAAAGTTGATAAATTTTTGTATAATGAAAAATACTTACTTGATTTCAGTGTAATATCATTGTTGGTCATTCCATTAACAATTTCCACTTCATCTCTTATTTAAAGAAATGAAGTTGAATTTTTCATTATTGAAGTGTTAGAAGATCATTTGATAGAATGATGGTTCATTCCATCTGTCTCAAACAAAAGGTTAGCAAAAGTTATCAAATATACATAAGTTCACCTATGGTGAGATTAACCGTATATGATTCCAAAAATGGACTTATACTTTATCTATCATACCATTTAATAAAATAAAACTAATTTATACTAACTAGGGACTTCCTGTAGGCCAGTGATATGAAATAAATGCATGTCACACTTCGGTTGTGGGTTCGATTCCTGCATCATTGTCCGACGCGACGGGTTCTCACCCGTACTACGGGTTTTTCTTTTTCTAAAACTTTACTATTATAAAAGTTTAGAAATAATATCAAAAAGTTATAGCCTTAAAAAATACTATCTGATGTCCAACTTAATCCATTTCAATCCTTAGGCTTATCCAAAATACTTCTGTCCAATCTCATAGTATAATGAAAAATATTACTAGAGAGGTCATCTACCAAGCATGTGAATACCATCATTTATCCCCTATATATCATAAGATATATCTTGTTGGTCACATTCTAAACATGTGAATACATTAATCATGTATTCTCTTCAAACATGAATTACCATAGAACCTTAGTGAAAACATGAATGTTTTCAAAAGTTAAATCTTTCCACATACCAAAATCCCAAAAACTCTATATACTCAAATCATGATATCACTTTGTCCTTATATCAGTCATGATCTCATTAATAATATCCAACATATTATTTTCTCTCTATCCCTTCATTATATGAATATCATCTGCTTTATAAAAATATTTCAATCACTTTTCATGGTTACTGGTACCATATAATTATTAAGAACAACAGTAGACCAATACATAGATATTCCAAAATTCCATGATACTATAAATGAGATTTCACAACACTATTTTGGAATCCTGTTACATATAAACTTAATCATTCCACCACTTCATTGTCATATTCAAAATCACCAATAGTGATCGCATGTGACTTCCCTTTGTCCTTTTCCTTAAGAGGTTGTTGATGTCGATCATCATTAACCCTTGGATTAGGGCATTGGTTTGCATAATGCCGCATTTCCCTGCACTTGTAGCATTGAAGTATTGGTGGTGTGTTCTATGTAGTCTTTTCTCTATTCACATCATTAGATAACTTTTTCCCATTACTTCGACACTCATTTGCTCGATGACCTTATTTTCTACACTTAAAACATTTCCTATTCCCTTTAAGACAATCTCCACCATGATTCTTTCCACACTTTGAGCATAACGAAACATTCTTCTTCTTTTCACCATTGTTTTGAGATTTTTCCTTGAACTTCATCTTTTATTTCATGTCAAACCCATGAGATGGATATGTAACACCAACTTTTAGTTCTACCTTGATAGCACAACGCACAATTTCTTCATAGATACTAAAGTCTATTATATCTAATTCCCTTTGAATACTTGGTTTTAAGCCACAGAATAATCGATCAACTTTACTTTCAGGTTGGATGATAAAGCCAGATGCATACCTTGCAAGCCTTGTAAAATTTGCCTCGTATATACCAACAGATTCATCATCCTTTTGCTAAATCTCAAGTAACTCATTTTCTATCTTTGTTTGAAGAATACTAGGGAAGTACTTACTGAAAAACAAGTTCTGAACTCATCCCATTCCATGGATTTAATTTCATCTTGGGGCCTTGTATTCTTAATTAGAGTCGACCACTAGTCTGCT
Source organism: Viscum album (assembly GCA_963277665.1). Lineage (NCBI taxonomy): Eukaryota > Viridiplantae > Streptophyta > Magnoliopsida > Santalales > Viscaceae > Viscum > Viscum album. The sequence continues at coordinate 1,191,231,292 of OY728161.1, forward strand.
TCACCTTCTAAATGGTAAACATCCCAAATGAATTTTTCATGTTCCGAACAGCGAAGTATGGAAAATATCTTTTCAATGGTACTGATCCATTGTTCAGCAACAAGTGGATCATAAGACCCACTAAAAGAAGGTGGGCGTTGCCTCATGAAGGACTCAATAGAATATTGTTCCCCTCTCTGCTCATTTGGAATTCCAGAATGATTCATATCTTGTGTAAGTATAGCAACAAAATTTTCCACTATATTTACTATAAAATTTGGTTGTTCCGGAGTAAAATCATTGCATTGCCCAGTGTATTGATCATTAACACAGTTCTTCGGGTTCCAGCCTTTTTCTAAAACCCAAAAAGAATAGTGTGAGAGGCAAAAATCATACTAGGAAAACAACATAATCAAGGGGAGTACATTCAATCTCTAACATCTTAGGTTTAATCCTAGGTTATTCATGATTGTTATCAAAATTATAGGACTTTAACCTATACTTATATTTAACCTTAGGGACATCCCTACACCTACCTTAGAAATATCTCTAGGGATCTCACTAAAGTTTTCGCATCCTAGTTTCCAAAGTTTAACTAAACCTTTCCTCTGATACCAACTATAGAGACCCAAATATTGATATACATGGACATTACATTACTTTTGTGGAATACTAAATACATAAAAAAACAGACACCCAAGGACTATAATAGTTTAGTGTCTTTGGAAACTCGGAACATAATCTTTTAATCATGGTGAAAGATCTTCAACATCTCCCATAAAGATATTCCCCTTTTGTTTTCTTACCTATAACCTTTATTTATATCTCGGAGAAAGGAAAACATATAAAGGGTGATCTCGAATGCTCAGTAAGGGTAATCATGGAGAAAATAAAACAAACCATATACATTTGAAATTATAAACATGAACATAAAGTTTAAACATCAAAATCTTGAGTTGTGAAATAAATATGGCAGTACGTAAGGCATAAATCATAAAGGAACATCAATCATGATAAAATATCATGGGAATAAAACATGTAATTATGTAAAATCATTAATCACATGATATTATTTTCATATTAGCCAAGGCATTGCTGCCAAGACCATCATAGTGGACAAAGTCCATTACTGAACCGGTTTTACTTGTCGTTCCAACCCTGTATTACTGAACTGGATTTACTTGTCATTCTAGCCATGTTTATCTCATGAGATATAAATTTTTACCCAATTAATTGGAGGTAGATATAGGTCCCACCCATCTCATATAGAAATCATTGATACATGTTCCACAAAACAATCATAAATCATTCATCTTAGCCAAAAGAATAAAATGGGTTTCATAAACATCATCCCATCATAACATAATCCATATAAAACAAATGGATATCATTTCATCATAATAAAAATAAAACCATGAAAATAATAGAGGAATTTTACTTGAAATATAATCATACTAAATAATGTCATTTTATATGGTAAATAGTTTTGATAAAACAGTAGAAATGAATTCTTGAGGAAAATATCATTTCATCTTCAAAATAATTTTCTTTTCACAAAATGCCATGTAATTATAAAAGAAAATGATTTTTTTAAAATAATCATGAAATAATTTAGAGGATGCTTCATGAAAATAAGTCGTTATGAAACCTTAAAAATTCATTCATGCCGTATAAATTAAAAAAATATTCTTCTTGTATTTTTTCCAAAAAAGTCAAAAAGTACCTCATATGGAAAACAAAAGAAAAATTCCTTACATACCATGTAGTAAAATTCAAGAATTGGTAAAAAGGACTTTAAACGTATATGAAAACATTTTTTTAAAACATGGGCATGGATAATAAATATAACCCCAGTAAATACTTACGAATAAACAATCTTGGATAAGAACGAGATTGGAATAATTATCCCTTACCTTAGGTCCAATTTCTTTCGTACGTATCTGAAAATCCTATATAGTGGGTTTAAACATATTATTAACTTGTAAAATATCCATAATAATATTTATGATATCATATATGATTCACTTATGACTTTATATTACCCATTATTTTGTCAATTCCATGTTAAAGCAGCATTTTGGGTAAAATCGTTTCATTTATTGTACATGTTTGGACTTGTTGTTCTTGATATTATTACTTATATCCTGATTTAATTAATTCCATAATTTAAAACATGATTTATATATAATATATATTCTTAATATAAATATATATGATAGATTGATAATTGGAATGAAATACACCGTTCATGGAGATGGTAGGTCGTACGTACGCATGAACACTGTTTTTGTTTCCTTGTTGAATTGAATGGAATTAAGTACATGAAACTTATATGTACATAAATCCAGTATCATAATTATTTCATATATTTCATGATTATTTATTATATATACTTTATAATCATTCTTTAATGGTTAACATGGAGAATGTATCTCATCGCGTCGGGGAGACGGTAATCTGTACGTACGCACGAGCGACGATATCATTCCCATAATTTTTGAATGGTATTGGAGTGGATTATATAATATCTCAGAATTAGAATCATGTTATAATAATTATATATATTTATTATTTCCACCATTATACCCATCCATGTAAGGTGGTGGTGGAAAAACAGATTACACCACAGCGTGGAGACGGTATTTCGTATGTACGCACGTGCGGTGATTTCATTTTTCATAGGATGGGTAGAAGGTGAAATATGGTTGTTTCATATTAATAATAACATATCAGTATATTAGTGACACTGATGTTATTACTTTATAATTAACAACTAAAGAAGAGTAAGTATATGAATAAAGAAACTTGAAAGAATCAGTAGAAGAGATTACATCTTCTTCGACACACCTCCTTTGAACTTCTTCTTAAGGCACTAAAGTTGGTCTTTGAAGAAAACCAGAACCTATAGTATGTTTCTAGGGAAGTTTATAAGAGAAATGGACAGGGTTTTGTTGAGCTTTAAGGCTAAAAATATTTTTAATAGGAGAGGGATGAGGTTCCCTTTTATAAGAGAGGAGAGGGGCACTTTTGGAAACCTCTAAAATATCAATTTATAATAAACTCAAACCCAACCTAAAATATAAGGCCCCAGTCTTAAACCTTACTTAATCTTGAGTTATTACAAGATTACACATTGAGGATCTTTTCAGGTTTAGAGTTTTAGAGAATTAGATCATGAAACTTTCATTACATTCCACATTTAAACAAAGTCGTAACATAAAAGACAGTGTTCATTCTTCCCATCAACGGAAACTTATTTAAAATAAAACACGGATTCTTTCTTGAAACATCCTTGACACTATCATCACATCATGTACCTTTCCCTTGACCTATGAAAAACATTTCAAAAACTTGGGATGAGAATAAAAAGCTCAGTAAGGGTTATAAAAATATGGAAAGGAAACATGAGTTCATATATACATAAGAATGAAATCATAATTTACCCATAAAACATAGGCACTTTAACATACCTCATAAAATCATGAATAAATCATATAAATCATAAGACATAAAAGGTAACTTGAGGCATTCATAACATTCTTACGTAGGGAGTAACCCTCTTGGTTACGTTTTGGAATACCCATCACAGTATATTCCCTAAATCTCTTCAGAGAAACCTTAACGTTTCACTCCATCGCGTTACCCAATGCATTGGAGAGATATATCAGGCTCAACCACCCTTAGTCTATCACGGAACCACCTGTCTTCATAATAATGCCCAATAACCTCAACATAATCGTATCACATAAAACAAGCATAAAGGAAACATAACATTTCCACCTTTCAATCACAAGATATCAATACAACACATTGATATAAAAACATTATGAAAACTATTTTCAATACCAAAATAAAAGAAAGGTAAAAAATGGTATTTATTTTTCTTTAAAAAATGTATGGCTTGTAGAGGAAGCCGAAACTCAAATAATGGTCACGGCGGCGGAGAAGTCGTTGTCGCCGCATACATACGACAAAAACATTCCCTTTTTTCGTTTAGTAAACGCTTCGTATAAAAAAGATTCCTTTTGAATAAACGTAAAATTCAAAGGGTTTTATACACCGTATAAAATAAGGTTGTGTATAAAACAAAATATGCCTCAATGAAAGTAGATTGAAACGAAGTCCCATACAAAGACGGTATCCTTGGATTAAGGATAAATCAGTTACATAACTATGTGTGACAAACGAATACACAAAATATAAGTGGGTATTAAGTGTAAAACAATCAGAGGACATTCACACATAATCATAGAACGACATATTCAAGGTGTACAAGTTTATCCCAAAGAATCGAAATTGGGTTAAGAAGTTCCCTTGCAAAAATTAGACAGCCTAACGGTGTCACTTAAAAATTCATAAAAAGAGTTGATGAGAGATAAAAAGGGTATCTCATCACTTGGACATAAAAATTACAGTAAGAGTAATATAAAATAACATCCCAAGCACAATAAAGATGAGCTTATAAGTAATGATATAAAAGAGAGTACTTAAAAAGAAAGAGAGAAGTAGGATCCCTTACCTCGGGTCCGACTTGACTCGATCGTTCTTTAACGCCCTGAATAATAAACTTGAGTTAATTTCTACTTGATTAAGAACCTTTTTAAAGCTTATTATTCCTTTTATATCACTTATTTCCATGTTATAAACATTATGTAATCATTAAGTTAATAATTTTTGTTTTTTCGATATTTGGTTCTTAAGTCGAAAGTGGACTTCTTACAATTACATGTTGTTCGTGTGGTCACAGGTTCTTTATATCCAGAATGACATTCCTGATTTGGATATCATATATATAATATATATCCAGCATATACATGTATTTTTAATATCACATAATCATTTAGAGGAAAGAAATGAAATGCACCGTTCATGGAGACGGTAAGTCGTACGTACGCATGAACAATACTTTCATTTCTATGTCATATTAATGGAATTAAAACTATATGAGAGGTATGTATATTTTAATTCCAGAATTATATTAATCATTTATATGTAACATAAATCATATATATCCATTATATTTATGTACTCATAATAATACATTACATTTGGGGATAAGAAATGAAATGCACCGTTCATGGAGACGGTAAGCCGTACGTACGCATGAACGCTACTTTCATTTCTATCTCATAATTTAATGGAAAGAAAATAATAATTATATAAAGGTATATTATAATTCCAGTATAACATAATATATAATAACTTTAAATCCATCCTTTATACGTCCCACATATGGCATTAACGAATCACATCACTTTGAGGGGGCGGTAGTCCGCACTTCCTTAAATGAAGATATCGCGTTTACCCATAATGGAAACCATAAAGGTATGCCATAAATGAAAAATACATAAGATTAAGTAAAACATAAACATATTATATATCATATATAAGTATAGTGTCATCTTAATGTCCACCTTTGAAGGTGTTAAAAGAATGTTCAACAATCATCATTTCGGGAGGCAGAAATTTTCCATCCACGGAAACGGTATGTTCTTTAACCATTAGATGTAGGTGTGTGTAAGTGTATCTCGAATCCTTATTATAACAAAATCCTAGTATATTTAAGATACTGGATTTGTTACAAAAGAAATGAATAAAAAGAGTTTAGGTTGTTGGAGAAGCAAAATAAAACAAAAGGACACAAGTGAAGACATTACCTTAAAATCGGGTAACTCTCTTAAATTTGAGATCAAAGGCTTCCTTGGGAAGACTTTTGCCCAATGTGAGGCTTCAAGGAGTAAGAGAGGGATGTGGAGAGACAAAATTGGCAGGGGTTGGCCGAGACAAAGGCTTTGTGAGTGTGGGTAAGGTGGTAGAGTTGGGGGCCTTTTATAAGAGGAGAGGAGGGGCACTCTTGGAAAGTAAGAAAATGTTACTTTATTTGAAAATGAGTTTCAGATTTAAAAGGTCCTACATTGATATAATTCGTGGATAAGGTGATAATGGTTCGAAATCCACCCATACAATAGGTTTTGTACATGTGTAGGTCTTAGATATTACATTATCTTTCCATTTTATTTAAATCGTTAAATAATGAGGTCATGGCTGTATCATCATGATGTCATAAATAATTTAATTTATTTAATGTCTAAAAATTATAAAAAAAATACTATGATGTAGGAAATATTTTTAGATTTCCAATTACTATTCATAGTCAAAAATCTGACATGTATAACCCCATGTAAAAATTGTTTTAGTAAAACATCTCATGTTTGTGTCATTTTTACTTTTTCATTAAATAAAAAGGTATTTATGTCATTTTCCAACCAAAGTGGCTCCATGGGGTCCCCAAGTTGACCCATGGATTTTATTGGTCGTCCATGACACATACACTGAGGGTAGGACATGTTTCTAGGTAATTTCATTTTATTAAAACATTATTCTTACCTTAAACTACACTAATTACCTCTAATCGCGATTAAAAACTTAATAAGTTACTATTCACCAAAAAATTATTTTAATCCCATTGAACCACATTTTACTTCTTAATGACAACCATGTATGTCGGATTTTTGAAATTCAAAACACAAAGGTGGCAAATTTTCATTTAAACGGAAAATTAGTTTTTATAAGTACCACTTAGTGGTTTCACTATTCATCAAAAATTGAAGTTTTTCAGAAAATTACCAAAAATTCACCCTAATCTATATTTTATATTCCGAATTCAAAAATGATGTCTATTTTACAAAATTAAAAACATATAAGTTGCATTAATTAATTTAATAATTAATTCCCGCTGTCAAAACAAATAGCGTGTTTTTATGAAACAAAATGTATCAAAAGATTGACACTAGTTTAAGTCCGATTTCAAAGTGAAATTAATTTCATCGAACACTATTGGATTAAATGGTAAAAATATATTCTAATTTAACTTTAAAACCAATTTAAAAGATAATCTAATCATATAAATAAATTAGATTAAAAAGAGGTTTTGAATTAAAATACAACATTTTTCACTATTCATTAAAAATTGAACTTTTTCGGAAAAATACCAAAAATTTACACAAAGTAAATTTTGATGTCCCGATTCTAAATAAGAATTTTATTTTGTCAAATATAATACATAAAATTGTCAAAAAGTGGATTTAAAAGAGGTTTTCCATCAAAAGGCGGTTAATCGACCTTTTAAAGAATATTAGAATGTTTACGCTTAAAATTGGATTCATTCACATTTTTAATCCTCTAACATTTATTGTAAAAAGTAAAAATATTTGACAAACATATATAATCATTTGGTAGTTAGTTCTGTTCATTCCCACCATTACAACGGCTGGGCGTTAACTACCATTCAAAATAATATTATTTTATTATTAGAGTGCAACGTAAGATTCCCACAAAACTCGTTGTTGCGTATTGGGTACGCCATCGAGCATAGCATCCCCTTTAAAGTAATATTAATATTTTATTCACAAATATGGATAAATATAAAGATGTCATATTCTTTATTTACCTGGGGTGTTACATCCTTCCCCCCTTCTGGGAATTGCGTCCTCGCAATTTTAAAATTGGGCTTGGAAACATCCTTGAAAGTCCCACATCGGAACAAGAGTTAGTAAAACAATCACTTTAAAATAAAGAAAAATAAGTACAAAGGTCACCCGAGTTAACCCATACTAGGATTCCAAGTACGAAAATATGGACATGGAGGAAAAAACAAAGGGTCATGTTCTGATGGAGAGTGATAGAAAACATGTTTAGGCGAAAGTTAACCACAAGAAAATCACAAACTTGTGATGGGTTAAACGGTATTAGATTCCCCAGTAGGAAAAGTTAATAGACAACATTTTTGTTTTAAGTTACTTTTTATTGAGTAAGTTATTCATAAGGAAACATAATCACTTATCATGTTGACTTTCAACTTTTACACAAACTCATATTTTCTCCAAAAGACGAGTATTTAGGAAGACTTGTTCACATTAAGAGTAATATAATCAACTTCTAAAGAATCACCTAATCCACAAAAGAGAACTATATACTTCCCATGTCTTTAAACCAAAACCAAAACCAAAAAGGCTAGTACAAGATTAGATAATCCAGAAAAGGATAACCCCTTATAAAAAGAAAATCAATTCTTAATCTTCAAAATTTGTCCAACAAAACCCAAAGTTCAACGAGGACCATTCGATAATCAATTTGTCCATAAAATTCTTCAAAGTAAACCAAACTAAGATTGAAACCCAAATATTTGAGGGATTTAGTCACATATTCTTCCAAGTTAAATCGTATCAGTTATCTCCAAACAACATCAGTTGCTCTTAATGTCTCGTATTGAAAAGTAATTAACCTAATCAAATATCACTAGTACAAGAATGACCTTTAGTGGCTGCCAAAAGCCGTCGCTAAAGGCCTATAGCGGCTGCCTAGTGGCCGCCAAACGGCGGCCGCTTTTGCCCCGTCGCTGTTACTATCAGCGGCCGCCATTTGGCGGACGCTGTAGGCAAGCCGAGATGGGCTTTAGCGGCCGCGAATTGGCGGCCGCTATAGCCCAGACAAATAGCAGCCGCCAAATGGAGGCCGCTATTAAATTTTAATTTTTTTTAAAAAAATTCAATTATACATTAATATACAAAATAAATCTCGGCTCTCATCTTCCAAGCTCTGCATCCATCATCACATATAACTGCATAACAAAATTTAATAACAAACATAGTACCAAATAAAACCTAGAAAACAAATATTTAACTTCAAACTTACTATAACAGATCTAAAGTATTTGATTTTCAAAATAATATTCATAAATTTGATTACCGTTTTATAAATTTAAAATCATTAATTCTATTGTTCTAATTGGATTTTTGTCCTGTGATTTCAGGTCAATCTGATGTCGTCCGCTATGAGTTTGACCGTTAGACGCCAATTTTGGCCGTTTATGACACCAGAACGGCGTTCCCGGTCACCGCGGGCACACGACACATCACATTGACGTGCCGTCAACTCTACCACATCACAATTCACTCACCCTTTGATGTCGTCCTATTTCGGGCCATTCGGACATCGTTCGGCCAGTTTGGACCCCCCACGCGCGTTTATCAAGCGCGCATAACGCTTAAAGAACGCATAATGATCCATACCGCGCAGACCGCATGTCCGATTGACGTGTCGTCTGCGCATGCACATCGCGAATAATAATTGTATTGTTTTCCTGTGATTTCAGGTCAATCCTATGTCGTCCGCTAAGAGTTTGACCGTTAGACGCCAGTTTTGGCCGTTTATGACACCAGAACATCGTTCCTGGTCACTGCGGGCACACGGCACGTCCGATTGACGTGGAGTCTTCTCGACCACATCAAAATTCACTCACCCTTTTATGTCGTCCGATTTCAGGCCATTCGGACATCGTTCGGCCAGTTTGGACACCCCACGCGCGTTTATCAAGCGCGCACAACGCTTAAAGAATGCATAATGAGCCCTACCGCGCAGACTGCACGTCCGATTGACGTGCCGTCTACGTGTGCACGTCGCAAATAATAATTTTATTGGTGTCCTATGATTTCAGGTCAATCCGATATTGTCTGCTAAGATTTTGACCGTTAGACGCCAGTTTTGGCTGTTTATGACACCAGAACGGCGTTCCCGGTCACCACGGGCACACGGCACGTCTGATTGATGTGTTGTCTTCTCGACCAAATCACAATTCACTCACCCTTTGATTTCGTCCGATTTCAGGCCATTCGGACATCGTTCGGCCAGTTTGGACCCCCCACGCGCGTTTATCAAGCGCGCGCAATGCTTAAAGAACGCATAATGAGCCCTACCGCGCAAACTGCACGTCCGATTGATGTGCCGTCTATGCGTGCATGTCACGAATAATAATTTTATTGTTTTCCTGTGATTTCAGGTCAATCCGATGTCGTCCGCTAAGAGTTTGACCGTTAGGTGCCAGTTTTGGCCGTTTATGACACCAGAATGGCGTTCCCGGTCACTGTGGGCACACGGCACATCCGATTGACGTGCTGTCTACTCGACCACATCACAATTCACTCACCCTTTGATGTCGTCCGATTTCGGGCCATTCGGACATCGTTCGGCCAGTTTGGGACCCCCCCCCCCCCCCCACGTGTGTTTATCAAGCACGCGCAACGCTTAAAGAACGCATAATAAGACCTACCGCACAGACCGCAAGTCTGATTGACATTCCGTCTGTGCGTGCACGTCGCGAATAATAATTTTATTGTTGTCCTAGGATTTAAGGTCAATCTGATGTCGTCCGCTATGATTTTGACCATTAGACGCCAGTTTTGGCCGTTTATGACACCAGAACGGCGTTCCCGGTCACTGCGGGCACACGGCACATCCGATTGACATGCCGTCTACTCGACCACATCAAAATTCACTCACCCTTTGATTTCGTCCGATTTAGGGCCATTCGGACATCGTTCGGCCAGTTTGGGACCCCCCCACGCGCGTTTATCAAGCGCGCGCAACGCTTAAAGAATGCATAATGAGCCCTATCGCGCATACCGCACGTCCGATTGATGTTCCGTCTGCGTGTGCACGTCTCGAATAATAATTTTATTGTTGTACTGTGATTTCAGGTCAATCTGATGTCGTCCGCTAAGAGTTTGACCGTTAGACGCCAGTTTTGGCCGTTTATAACACCAGAACGGCGTTCCCGGTCACCGCGGGCACACGGCACGTCCGATTGACGTGTCGTCTTCTTGAACACATCACAATTTACTCACCCTTTGATTTCGTCTGATTTCAGGCTATTCGGACATCGTTCGGCCAGTTTGGGACCCCCCCACGCGCGTTTATCAAGCGCGCAACGCTTAAAGAACACATAATGAGCCCTACCGCGCAGACCGCACGTCCGATTGACGTGCCGTCTGCGCGTGCACGTCGGGAATAATAATTTTATTGTTATCCTGTGATTTCAGGTCAATCCGATATAATCTGCTATGAGTTTGACCTTTAGACGCCAGTTTTGGCTGTTTATGACACCAGAACGGCATTCCCGGTCACCGCGGGCACACGGCATGTCCGATTGATGTGGCGTCTTCTCGACCACATCACAATTCACTCACCCTTTGATGTCGTCCGATTTCAGGCCATTTTGACATCGTTCGGCTAGTTTGGATCCCCCACGCGCGTTTATCAAGCATGTGCAACGCTTAAAGAACGCATAATGAGCCCTACCGCGCAGAATGCACGTCCGATTGACATGCCGTCTACGCGTGCACGTCGCGAATAATAATTGTATTGTTGTCCTGTGATTTCAGGTCAATCTGATGTCATCCGCTAAGAGTTTGACCGTTAGACGCCAGTTTTGGCCGTTTATGACACCAGAACGGCGTTCCCGGTCACCACGGGCACACGACACGTCCGATTGACATTTCATCTACTCGACCACATCACAATCCACTCACCCTTTGATGTCGTCCGATTTCAGGACATTCGGACATCGTTCGGCCAGTTTGGGACCCCCCCCCCCCCCACGCGCGTTTATCAAGCACGCGCAACGCTTAAAGAACGCATAATGAGCCCTACCGCGCAGACCGCACGTCCGATTGATGTGTTGTATGCGCGTGCACGTTTTGAATAATAATTTTATTGTTTTCCTGTGATTTCAGGTCAATCTGATGTCGTCCGGTAAGAGTTTGACCGTTAGACGCCATTTTTGGCCATTTGTGACACCAGAACGGCGTTCCCGTTCACCGCGGGCACACGGCACATCCGATTGACGTGTCGTCTGCTCGACCACATCAAAATTCACTCACCCTTTTATGTCGTCCGATTTCAGGCCATTCGAAGATCGCTCGGCCAGTTTGGGACCCCCCCCCCCCCCCCCCACGCGCGTTTATCAAGCGCGCGCAACGCTTAAAGAACGCATAATGAGCCCTACTGCGCAGATCGCATGTCCGATTGACGTTCCGTCTGCGCGTTCATGTTGAGAATAATAATTTTATTGTTTTACTGTGATTTCAGGTCAATCCGATGTCGTCCTCTATGAGTTTGACCGTTAGACGCCAGTTCTGGCCGTTTATGACACCAGAACGGCGTTCTCGGTCACCGCGGGCACACGGCACGTCTGATTGACGTGCCGTCTGCTTGACCACATAAAAATTCACTCACCTTTTGATTTCGTCCGATTTTGGGCCATTCTTACATCTTTCGGCCAGTTTGGGACCCCCCCCCCCCCCACGTGCGTTTATCAAGCGCGCGCAACGCTTAAAGAACGCATAATGAGCCCTATCGCGTAGACCACACGTCCGATTGACGTGTCGTCTGCATGTGCACGTCGCGAATAATAATTGTATTTTTGTCCTGTGATTTCAGTTAAATCCGATGTCGTCCGCTAAGAGTTTGACCGTTAGACGCCAGTTTTGGCCGTTTATGACACCAGAACGGCGTTCCCAGTCACCGCGGGCACACGGCACGTCCGATTGACGTGTCGTCTACTCGACCACATCAAAATTCACTCAACCATTGATTTCGTCCTATTTCAGGCCATTCAGAAATCATTCGGCCAGTTTGGGACCCCCCCCCCCCCCCCCCCACGCGCGTTTATCAAGCACGTGCAATGCTTAAAGAACGCATAATGAGCCCTACCGCGCAGAACGCATGTCCGATTGACGTTCCGTCTTCACGTGCACGTCGGGAATAAAAATTTTATTGTTTTCCTGTGATTTCAGGTCAATCCGATGTCGCCCGCTATGAGTTTGACCGTTAGACGCCAGGTTTGGCCGTTTATGATACCAGAACGGCGTTCCCGGTCACCGCGGGCACACGGCACGTCCGATTGATGTGTCGTCTGCTCGACCACATCACAATTCACTCACCCTTTGATTTCGTCCGATTTCGGGCCATTCGGACATCGTTCGGCCAGTTTGGGACCCCCCCCCCCCCCCACGTGCGTTTATCAAGCGCGCGCAACGCTTAAAGAACGCATAATGAGCCCTACCGCGCATACCGCACGTCTGATTGACGTGTCGTCTGCGCGTGAACGTCTCGAATAATAATTTTATTGTTTTCCTATGATTTCAGGTCAATCCGATGTCGTCCTCTATGAGTTTGACCGTTCGACGCAAGTTCTGGCCGTTTATGACACCAGAACGGCGTTCCCGGTCACCGTGGGCACACGGCACATCTGATTGACGTGCCGTTTGCTCGAACACATCACAATTCACTCACCCTTTGATGTCGTCCGATTTGAGGCCATTCGGACATCGTTCGGCTAGTTTGGGACCCCCCCCCCCCCCCCACGCGCGTTTATCAAGCGCGCGCAACGCTTAAAGAACGCATAATCAGCCCTACCGTGCAGACCGCACGTCCGATTGGCATGCCGTCTGCACGTCCACGTCGCGAATAATAATTTTGTTGGTGTACTGTGATTTCAGGTCAATCCGATGTCGTCCGCTAAGAGTTTGACCGTTAGACGCCAGTTTTGGCCGTTTATGACACCAGAACGGCGTTCCCAGTCACCGCGGGCACACGGCACATCCGATTGACGTGCCTTCTACTCGAACACATTAAAATTCACTAACCCTTTGATGTCGTCTGATTTCAGGCCATTTGGACATCGTTCGGCCAGTTTGGGACCCCCCCCCCCCCCCCACGCGCGTTTATCAAGCGCGCGCAACGCTTAAAGAACGCATAATGAGCCCTACCGCGCAGACCGCACATCTGATTGACGTGTCGTCTACGCATGCACATTGAGAATAATAATTTTATTGTTTTCCTGTGATTTCAGGTCAATCCGATGTCGTCCGCTAAGAGTTTGACCGTTAGACGCCAGTTTTGGCCGTTTATGATACCAAAACGGTGTTCCCGGTCACCACGGGCACACGGCAAGTCCGATTGACGTTCCTTCTGCTCGACAACATCAAAATTCACTCACCCTTTGATGTCGTCCGATTTCAGGTCATTCGGAAATTGTTCAGCCAGTTTGGGACCCCCCCCCCACCCACGCGCGTTTATCAAGCGCGCGCAACGCTTAAAGAACGCATAATGAGCCCTACCGTGCAGACCGCACGTCCGATTGATGTGCTATCTGCGCGTGCACGTCGCAAATAATAATTTTATTGTTTTCCTGTGATTTCAGGTCAATCCGATGTCGCCTGCTATGAGTTTGACCGTTAGACGCCAGTTTTGGCCGTTTATGACACTAGAACGGCGTTCCCGGTCACCGCGGGCACACGGCACGTCCGATTGACGTTTCGTCTACTCGACCACATCACAATTCACTCACCCTTTGATTTTGTCCGATTTCAGGCCATTCGGACATCGTTCGGCCAGTTTGGGACCCCCCCCCACGCGCGTTTATCATGCGCGCACAACGTTTAAAGAATGCATAATGAGCTCTACCGCGCAGACCGCACGTACGATTGACGTGAAGTCTACGCGTGCACGTCGGGAATAATAATTTTATTGTTGTCCTATGATTTCAGGTCAATCCGATGTCGTTTGCTATGAGTTTGACCATTAGACGCCAGTTTTGGCCGTTTATGACACCAGAACAGCGTTCCCAGTCACCGCGGGCACACGGCACGTCCGATTGATGTGTCGTCTGCTCCACCACATCACAATTCATTCACCCTTTGATTTCATCCAATTTCAGTCCATTCGGACATCGTTCGGTCAGTTTGGGACCCCCCACGCGCGTTTATCAAGCGCACCAACGCTTAAAGAACGCATAATGAGCCCTATTGTGCAGACCGCACGTCCGATTGACGTGTCGTCTATGCGTGCATGTCACGAATAATAATTGTATTGTTTTCCTATGATTTCAGGTCAATCTGATATCGTCCGCTATGATTTTGACCGTTAGACGCCAGTTTTGGCCGTTTGTGACACCAGAACGGCGTTCCCGGTCACCGCGGGCACACGACACGTCCGATTGACGTACCGTCTCCTCGACCATATCACAATTCACTCACCCTTTGATTTCGTCCGATTTTGGGCCATTCGGACATCGTTCGGCCAGTTTGGGACCCCCCCCCCCCCCCCACGCGCATTTATCAAGCGCGCGCAACGCTTAAAGAACGCATAATGAGCTCTACTGCGCAGACCGCATGTCCGATTGACATGCCGTCTACGCGTGCACGTCGCGAATAATAATTGTATTGTTTTCCTGTGATTTCAGGTCAATCCGATGTCGTACGCTATGAGTTTGACCGTTAGACGCCATTTTTGGCCGTTTATGACACCAGAACGGCATTCCCGGTCACCACAGGCACACGACACGTCCGATTGACATGTCGTCTACTCGGACACATCATAATTCACTCACCCTTTGATTTCGTCCGATTTTGGGCCATTCGGACATCGTTCGGCCAGTTTGGGACCCCCCCCCCCCCCCAGCGTGTTTATCAAGCGCGCGCAACGCTTAAAGAACGCTTAATGAGCCCTACCGCGCAGACCGCACGTCCGATTGACGTGCCGTCTGCTCGACCACATCACAATTCACTCACCCTAAAAAGATACAAATATTGAAAGAGTTCATGGGCTTCTCCCAAGAAACAACTGTCTGGAGTTTCTCTCCATCCACTGACACACCTTCCTCTGAAATTATTTGACCCAATAACTATACCTATATAATCATTACAAAACATACATATATATAGCTTGACATATAGTCAATAAGTGTAATCTATATGATGTCAAGATGTTGGGTATGATCATAATCACTCTTGGAGTGCACGAAGATGTCATCCACAAATATTAAAACAAACTAATCTAGGTAAAAAGGAAAATTATATTCATCAAGGATATAAAAAATTCTAAAGAATTCATCAAGACAAATGAAATTACCTCATGCATGGGGTTCATTCTCATCTAGATCACCAATATCACCGTGATGTCCACCAGATGTATTCGGATCCTACAATATATATCAATATTATGTATCTTAAACATATCAATAAAATTCAATCTGAGTATGGTTTGTTTTATTGTTTACCTGTGGCGCCACTTGTTGCGTCGTCACTTCATCGATACGTGATGACATCTGTGACAACCTCTCCTCATACTCTGCACGTAACTGCTGAAACTGTGAATCAAAATTGCACTGCATATCCTGCATGGAAGCATCTATCTCAACCTGTGTGCGCATCCCTGACTCTCTTCATGCACTCATCACATATTCTCTAACAATTGCACGTCGTGGGACATCGCCGCCATAAGTGAAAGAATAACCATGACCATCACGCCCCACGACACAGTGAAATATTTCATCTCTACGCACAGTACTACGACGTTGCTCCTCTGGAAACTCTGCTAACTGAGCGCTAAACTGAGCCTGTAGCATATAATGAATCAATGAACAAATATACATAATTTATATAAAATAAATAAATACATTTATTAATTAGTAAATAATTTTCTTACTATAACACCGGCAACATCGGGATAATCCGCCCTACGAGTCCTCATCCATATGGACATCCGATCGATTGGCTCGCCGCGTTGGTGTAACTATAATAAAAGGGTTCACCATGTTATACTACAATATTTTTAAAGTATGAATGAAATCGTGAATTCTGAACTTACATCATGTCTGAGCTGTGACACATGTCGAGTGCCAAGTCTGGAAGGCGTGGCCTGCATCGCCCGATTATGTGAATGACGAGAAGACTCGGTCTACATTCAACATATTTACTTAATAGACATTTGCAAAATTATTCATTTATAGATTAAAAGTAATAAATCTTACCATCGCTGCCTCACTCGACCAAAACGCAACCAAATCCTGCCACTGCGCAGGAAGAATGCCTGGAGGGACTCGCTGTAGAATGTCTGGCACACCCACAAATGGTGTCCAGTGATCTCTCTTCACCCTTAACTTGTAATCCTTCCATAATTTTTGGCATTTCGACATACAAACAGCCCGAAACTCATCTGGACAGGATGTCAAATTATCCTGTTAAAAATTTTGTCAGTAGATGGGACAATAATAATAACAATATCATGAAAAATTAAACATTGAATTTACCTGAACCTCCCTCCATAATCTGTCCATCGTATCCTGAGGGAAAGAACTCCAGTCACGAGTCGTCAGAGGGAATCTGTGTGAGTCTCGTATCATATGCCCAAACTGACGACTCAACACAGTAGCACCATCTCCAACTGGATGAAATGTGTATTCAAATAACACATCCAATCGGGCTCCAGAGTTCCAGGATCGAACCCCTCGACCAGGACCCCTGCGTCTGCTGGAAGAAGCAGTAAATCCTGATAAACATAAATTCATAATTCAATTACAATATAAATTAATGATTAGAAACAGTTAGGGAAATTTAAATAGAAAATTGCAATCAATTAATTTAGAAAAATGAAAACATACATACCAACAACATCAGGTGAACCACTATGACCACCCTGTGACATACCTGCATTAAAAGAAATTATAGTTAAATCAAGTAATTTTTATACATATATAACTAATAAATATTTTTACAAATAATAACTAGGAATATAATTACAATTTCCACTAATCATGCAAGTCTATCGTATCTCCTTCAACCGTCTCTCTGGTCCATTGTATATCTTCATCTCGTACAGCTACTGTTGTTTGGTCAAGTGTTTGATTAGGAAATGCGACAACTTCAGGTTCCTCTTGGTCAATCAGAAAAACCCCTCTTCTAGACATTTTCACCGCAACTTTCCAATCAGAATCAATGCCGACAAAGTAAACATGTTCTGCCTGCGATGTCAGTATTAAGGGCTCATTGCTAACCCGGTCATCTTTATATAGCATATTGTTAAAGTTTACTAATGTAAATTGGAAGTTATCAACTTTTGTTCCATGAACTAAATCGACCCAATCACACCTTAACAATATGTGTTTTAAGCCACGATCATAAATAAACTCAATAATATCTCTCAACAATCCATAATAATAGCCCGCACCAACAAAAGAACAACCAACGCCACTATTTTGTGTGGCTCAGTTCATGTCAACATCGTTAATACGAAATAGTAATCCGTTAGCATCCAAAGACTTGTAGCAACGAGCTGTAGTAAATGGACCATCAGCTAGTTGGTTGAGTTCTTCGCTCACATGCTGGGTTAAATCACTTAACTTTTGAATCTGCAAATTTCACATATATTTTTTAATGGATAAAGGATTGTGAAAATACAACTTAGTTGCGCTATAAAAATATTAAATCAATTATACGTACATGAGTCTTGAACCACTCATGAAATGTGTTGAAATGATGTTTTTGGATTTGATACTCAGTTGCACGGGGCCTTTCACGTTTTAACTCAGCGATATGCATCCTAAATCACAACGCAATATAAGGTAAACAATAAAATAAATATATAAACAAAATACACATCAACTATGATACTTACTGCATCAATGGCATAACTGATGGAGTGTTGAACAACACATATCGATGAGCTTGAACCCACTCGTCGTTGCGTATATCAAATGTTATTCCTTATCCAATTGGACCCTCGTCAGTCTGGGACGGTTTATCTATCTTTGTTTCAACCTCATCAATATATGAAGCACAGAAATTAGTACACTCATCCATTAAATATCCCTTGGCAATTGATGCTTCTGGACGGGCTTTGTTGCGCACATAGCGTTTCAATGTATTTAAGTATCGCTCTATTGGATACATCCACCTGAATTGCACGGGACCGCCATCAATGACTTCACCAGTTAAATGCACGGTCAAGTAAACCATGACATCAAAAAAAGACGGCGGAAAGAGTTTTTCTAGGTGACATAGTGCAAGTACAATCTTATCCTGTAGCTTTTTCAAATCACTCATGCGATGATTCCTAGAACAGAGGTGTCTGAAAAAATTAGAAACTCCAATCAACGGCTCAACAACCTGGGAAGGTAAGCAATCACGAATTGCTATAGGAATTAACTGTTGAAGTAGAATATGATTATCGTGACTTTTCAAACCCTGTAATGTCATGCTCGTCATATTCACGTGCTTCGAAATATTAGAGCAATAAACATTTGGCAACTTAACAGTCTTCAAAATTGATAGAAACGTTTGTTTCTCTTTTTTACTCATTGTGTACTGTGCAGCAGACATGTATGCCTGATTACCTTCACCCAGCTGTAAATGTAAAGGTTTTCTCAATCCCATTTCTTGCAAATCGCGTCGAGCATTAGCACTGTCCTTTGATTTCCCCTTGACGCCTAAAAGGGTGCCCAAAATATTATCACATACATTTTTTTCAATGTGCATTACATCTAAATTATGCCTTAAAATATTATATTTCCAATAAGGCAATTCACAAAAAATACTTCGTTTCTTCCAATTATGACTTCGCTGTCTATTTGCAGCAAGAATAGAAGGCAATGCAGGAACCAATAAATCTTGAAAATCATACATTGTATGGATGTTTTCTTCATCAAGTTGTGCACAAATTTCAACCCCAGACAGTATTTGTGGTGATGGGTCAAACTCTCTATTCCCATCAAACGATACACGGTATTTTCTGAACCTATGCAATGGAGGAAGAAAGTGTTTGTGACCAAGATATGCCCACTTTCTACAGTGCTTAAGCCAAATAGATTTCTTACTCTTATTACAACAAGGGAAAGCAAATTCTCCGTTTGTACTCCGACCTGATAAGTTAGCATACGCTGGGAAATCATTAATTGTCCATAACAAATCGTCCTGAAGTCTAAACATTTCATGTGCTACCGAGTCAAAATTCATTACACCATCGGCCCAAAATTCTTGCAGCTCATCAATCAAAGGTTGCATATAAACATCGATTTTATCACCGGGTCCTCTCAGTCCATCAATTATAATTGACAGTAACAAAAAAGGTTGCTTCATACATACCCATGGGGGGATGTTGTATGGAACCAACACCACTGGCCATTTACTATGTGTCGCACCAACCATGGACCTAAATGGGTTAAAACCATCTGCTGCCAAACCTAGTCAAATATTACGATCATCTCGGGAAAAGTCTGGGTGTCTCTGATCAAACTCTTTCCATGCCAATGAATCTGCCGGGTGAGTTAATTTATCAACCTCTTTCTTTCTCTCTGAATTCAAAGTCATCAATTTAGCAATTTTAGCAGACAAGAAGAATCTCTTCAATCTCGGTTTCAGTGGGAAATAACGCATCTGTTTAGCGGAAACTTGTTTCCCTTGATTCAAGACTCTCCCAGGAATAATCTGACTACCTTGATTAATCTCATTGGTCTTCCACCTAGATATATAGCAAACAGTACAATTATTTAATTGTGCATTCTCTTTTCTGAACAACATACAATTATTGCGACATGCATCAATTGTATCATATGTAAAACCAAGATCATCTATTAACTTGAGAGCTTGGTAGAATGACTCTGGAATCTTCGCTCCAGCAGGGAGTACCTTCTTCAATAATACCAACAACATGTCGAATGAGGTGTCTGACCACTGGTTCAAGGCCTTCAGGTGTAACAATTCAATGATGAATGACAGTTTACTAAATTTAGTGCATCCAGGATATAATTCAATACGCGCATCGTCAAGAATTTCAAAGAATTTCAATGCTTCTCCATCTGCAGAAGAACGAGGATTACTCAATCCAACGTCGTCATTTACGACATTACTGTCTTCAGATTGAAACCGACGCATCATATCATTCATTATTATGTTCATTGGATCAACTGTTCCTGAATCAACATTCATATGAATATTTTCTAAACGATGACATGAAATAGAATCTTCTCCATGACGCATCCATGTCTTATAGTTTTTCAAAAACCCCATTCAAAAACAAATGTTCTCTAACACTATCTCGTTTGAAGAGATATCTATTTGCACATTTTATGCATGGACAACTAATCATATCGCTTGGAAATGTGTTGGTGAAATCCATAAATCGCTTAATCCCCTCATAATATTCAACTGAAAATTTATCTTGAATATCAATCCAACTCCTATCCATATCTGTATTTAATAGAAAGAAAAAGTGAAATATCTTATTTAAATTCTAAAAAAACACATATCGTTAGAATTTAAAAACCAAATTTGGATAAAAAAACATTACCTGCGGAGGACTCGACTGCGGGTAACGGGGTCTGACTCGATTGTGGATCCATGAGGGCGCAGTGAATTGAAGACAGAGGTTCGACGGCCGGACTCGAAAGGAGCGGAACCGTTGGACCGCGTGGAGGGTTCTACACGGCAGGACACAATGGACCGGAAGGGTCCAACGGAGGCAGGAGGACTCACCGGAGGGATGCAACGGGGCCGCGAGGGAACGGCGGCGGCGAGACTATCCAAAAGTGCAGCGCGGTTAGAGGTGGGGGTTGCTGGGTCACGGGGGTGTCGGGGTCACGGGGGCGTAGCGCGGAGGCAAGGCGGTGGGGGTCACCAGGGTGCAGCGCGGGCAGGGGGTGTTGGGGTCACGAGGGCTCACCGTGGAGGCAAGGCAGTGGGGGTTGTCGGTGGCGCAGCACGGAGGCAAGGGGGTGGGGATCGCCGGGAGGTCGGGGGCGCACGGAGGTTGCCGGGAGGTCGCCAGGAGGTCGTGGTCGCCGGGAGGTCGGGGCCGCCGGGAGGTCGCCGGCAGCACGGAGGCAAGGGGGTGGGGTCACGGGGGCGCACCGGGGGTTGCCGAGGTCACCGGGAGGTCGGAGGTCAGGGGTCAGGGTCGACGGGGGTCGGGGTCACCGGCGGGGTCGGGGTCGCCGGGGGTCGGGGAGGGTCGTCGGGGGTCGGGGAGGGTCGTCGGGGGTCGGGGAGGGTCGCCGGGGGTCGGGGAGGGTGGTCGGAGGTTGGGGTCGGGGAGGGTCGCCGGGGGTCGGGGTCGGGGTCGCGGGGTCGGGGAAGGGGGGGGTCGCGGGGTCGGGGAGCGGAGGGAGGGGAGGGAGGGGAAATTAGGGGTTTTTTTAGGAAAAATTACAGCGGCCGCCAAATGGCGGCCGCTTTTGATGGTATTAGTGGTCGTTATAGATGCCCCGCCTCCAAAACCAGATTTTCTAGTAGTTTATCCTCCATGATAGGTTAATAAATATCCATAGATAACCTAAAATCAACTTACTCTTAATTCATAAAATCATCTAACTAAAAATAATCAGTCAAACTAACCAGGGACTTCACGTAGTCTAGTGGTAGGCGATAAATACCAGTTGCTCTTTGGTTGTGGGTTCGATTCCCGTAGCTTTGTCCGACGCGACAAGTTGTCACATGGTCTGCGTGTTGTCCTTTTTATAAAACTCCAAAAATAACCCTAACATGTTTTAACCTCAATCGTTTCCTTATACCTTTAATTTTCATCCAAATTCGTTACGATCTCAACATCTTAATTCTTGAAGTTATATTTCACCACCATAAGATAAAATAAAACGATTCCCAAAATGAATAACATCATACCTTGATCATGGCATCCACTCGGTTTCATCTTCATCTTGCTCACATAGGTAGAAGTCCCATGCATTACAACAATGATTTAGAGATCCTTCAAAATCATTTGCTTCCTCCATCCAAATACACCTCGTACAACATGGGTCATATGGGTGTTCACAGAAAAACAGTTTTGGAAAATAATCATGTATGTCATATAATTCCAAAACATCTGATAAAACATGATTTCTATAAAATAGTGAGACTGAAATTGAGTTGAAACTTTCTATTATTGGTCCTTTTAAAATACCATAAGTATGTTATGTGAGACTATAATTTAAAAGAAAATATAAATAGGTTGCGCAAGGGTCTCCTTCCTCAGCACCATTTTTAAAATCATAATATGCTTCAAATTCTTGTGATAAGGTAAAATATTTGAAAATACCTTGATAATATTTACCTTTCTTGAAAATATGAGAATATTGTGAAAATAGTATTTGTCTAAAAACAACCCATGATCCACGATGATAACGAGGTATAGTGGAGGTGTTTGATATCTCAAAAAACTTCTTGCAAGTGAGTTGTATGCTAGAAAAAGTTTCACAATCATCCGAAGATGACTTTGCAATAAATATTGAAAGCATGTCATCTGGAAGAGATAGGAATGTCGTTTGAGATACTTCTCCTTCCATTCATAACCGACTTTACTTGACCTGAAAAATGTTATAAAACAAGGATTTAACTGAAATAATAGATATAGGTACTAATCATGTGTCTCACAATAACTCTAATCCCTAAAGTTGTCTAAACCAACCTTTGATACCAACTATAAGGCCCCAGTCTTAAACCTTACTTAATCTTGAGTTATTACAAGATTACACATTGAGTATCTTTTCAGGTTTAGAGTTTTAGAGAATTAGATCATGAAACTTTCATTACATTCCACATTTAAACAAAGTAGTAACATAAAAGACAGTGTTCATTCTTCCCATCAACGGAAACTTATTTAAAATAAAACACGGATTCTTTCTTGAAACATCCTTGACACTATCATCACATCATGTACCTTTCCCTTGACCTGTGAAAAACATTTCAAAAACTTGGGATGAGCATAAAAAGCTCAGTAAGGGTTATAAAAATATGGAAAGGAAACATGAGTTCATATATACATAAGAATGAAATCATACTTTACCCATAAAACATAGGCACTTTAACATACCTCATCAAATCATGAATAAATCATAGAAATCATAAGACATAAAAGGTAACTTGAGGCATTCATAACATTCTTACATAGGGAGTAACCCTCTTCATTACATTTTGGAATACCCATCACAGTATATTCCCTAAATCTCTTCGGAGAAACCTTAACGTTTCACTCCTTCGCGTTACCCAATGCATTGGAGAGCTATATCAGGCTTACCCACCCTTAGTCTATCATGGAACCACCCGTCTTTATAATAATTCCCAAGAACCTCAACATAATCGTATCACATAAAACAAGCATAAAGGAAACATAACATTTCCACCTTTCAATCACAAGATATCAATACAACACATTGATATAAAAACATTATGAAAACCATTTTCAATACCAAAATAAAAGAAAAGTAAAACATGTTATTTATTTTTCTTTAAAAAAGGTATGGCTTGTAGAGGAAGCCGAAACTCAAATAATTGTCACGGCGGTGGAGAAGTCGTTGTCGCCGCATACATACGACAAAAACATTCCCTTTTTTCGTTTAGTAAACACTTCGTATAAAAAAGATTCCTTTTGAATAAACGTAAAAGTCAAAGGGGTTTATACACAGTATAAAATAAGGTTGTGTATAAAACAAAATATGCCTCAATGAAATGAGATTGATACAAAGTCCTATACAAAGACGGTATCCTTGGATTAAGGATAAATCAGTTACATAACTATGTGTGACAAACGAATACACGAAATATAAGTGGGTATTAAGTGTAAAACAATCAGAGTACATTCACACATAATCATAGAACTACATATTCAAGGTGTACAAGTTTATCCCAAAGAATCGAAATTGGGTTAAGAAGTTCCCTTGCAAAAATTAGACAGCCTAACGGTGTCACTTCAAAATTCAGAAAAAGAGTTGATGAGAGATAAAAAGGGTATCTCATCACTTGGACATAAAAATTACAGTAATAGTAATATAAAAGAACATCCCAATCACAATAAAGATGAGCTTATAAGGAATGACATAAAAGAGCGTACTTAAAAAGAATGAGAGAAGTAGGATCCCTTACCTCGGGTCTGACTTGACTCGATCGTTCTTTAACGTCCTGAATAATAAACTTGAGTTAATTTCTACTTGATTAAGAACCTTTTTAAAGCTTATTATTCCTTTTATATCACTTATTTCCATGTTATAAACATTATGTAATCATTAAGTTAATAATGTTTGTTTTTTCGATATTTGGTTCTTAAGTTGAAAGTGGACTTCTTACAATTACATGTTGTTCGTGTGGTCAATGGTTCTTTATATCCAGAATGACATTCCTGATTTGGATATCATATATATCATATATATCCAGCATATAAATGTATTTATAATATCACATAATCATTTAGAGGAAAGAAATGAAATGCACCGTTCATGGAAACGGTAAGTCGTACGTACGCATGAACGCTACTTTCATTTCTATGTCATATTAATGGAATTAAAACAATATGAGAGGTATGTATATTTTAATTCCAGAATTATATTAATCATTTAGATGTAACATACATCATATATATCCATTATATATATGTACTCATAATAATACATTACATTTGGGGATAAGAAATGAAATGCACCGTTCATGGAGACGATAAGTCGTACGTACGCATGAACGCTACTTTCATTTCTATATCATACTTTAATGGAAAGAAAATAATAATGATATAAAGGTATATTATAATTCCAGTATAACATCATATATAATAACTTTAAATCCATCCTTTATACATCCCACATATGGCATTAAAGAATCACATCACTTTGAGGGGGCGGTAGTCCGCACTTCCTTAAATGAAGATATTGCGTTTACCCATAATGGAAACCATAAAGGTATGCCATAAATGAAAAATACAGAAGATTAAGTAAAAAATAAACATATTATATATCATATATAAGTATAGTGTCATCTTAATGGCCACCTTTGAAGGTGTTAAAAGAATGTTGAACAATCATCGTTTCGGGAGGCAGAAATTCGCTATCCACGGAAATAGTATGTTCTTTAACCATTAGATGTAGGTGTGTGTAAGTGTAGCTCGAATACTTCTTATAAAAACATCCTAGTATATTTAATATACTGTATTTGTTACAAAATAAATGAATAAAAAGAGTTTAGGGGGTTGGAGAAGCAAAATAAAACAAAAGGACTCAAGTGAAGACATCACCTTAAAATCGGGTAACTCTCTTAGATTTGAGCTCAAAGGCTTACTTGGGAAGACTTCTGCCCAATGTGAGGCTTCAAGGAGTAAGAGAGGGATGTGGAAAGACAAAATGGGCAGGGGTTGGCCGAGCCAAAGGATTTGTGAGTTTGGGTAAGGTGGTAGAGGTGGGGGCCTTTTATAAGAGGAGAGGAGGGGCACTCTTGGAAAGTAAGCAAATGTTACTTTATTTGAAAATGAGTTTTGGATTTAAAAGGTCCCACATTGATATAATTCGTGGATAAGGTGATAATAGTTCTAAATCCACCCATACAATAGGTTTTGGACATTTTTAGGTCTTAGATATTACATTATCTTTCCATTTTATTTAAATCGTTAAATAATGAGGTCATTGCTGCATCATCATGATGTCATAAATAATTTAATTTATTTAATGTCTAAAAATTATAAAAAAAATACTATGATGTAGGAAATCTTTTTATATTTCCGATTACTATTTATAGTCAAAAATATGACTTGTATAACCCCATGTAAAAATTATTTTAGTAAAACATCTCATGTTTGTGTCATTTTTACTTTATCATTAAATAAAAAGGTATTTATGTCATTTTCCAACCAAAGTGGATCCATGGGGTCCCCAAGTTGACCCATGGATTGTCTTGGTCGGCCATGACACATCCAATGAGGGTAGGACATGTGTCTAGATCATTTCTTTTTATTAAAACATTATTCTTACCTTAAACTATACTAATTACCTCAAATCGCGATTAAAAACTTAATAAGTTACTATTCACCAAAAAATTATTTTAATCCCATTGAACCACATTTTACTTCTTAATGACAACCATGTATGTCGGATTTTTGAAATTCAAAACACAAAGGTGGCAAAATTTCATTTAAACGGAAAATCAGTTTTTATAAGTACCACTTAGTGGTTTCACTATTCATCAAAAATTGAAGTTTTTCAGAAAATTACCAAAAATTCACCCTAATATATATTTGATATTCCGAATTCAAAAATGATGTCTATTTTACAAAATTCAAAACATATAATTTTCATTAATTAATTTAATAATTAATTCCCGCTGTCAAAACAAATAGTGTGTTTTTATGAAACAAAATGTATCAAAAGATTGACACTAGTTTAAGTTCGATTTCAAAGTGAAATTAATTCCATCGACCACTATTGGATTAAATGGTAAAAATATATTCTAATTTCACTTTAAACCCAATTAAAAAGATAATCTAATCGTATAAATAAATTATATTAAAAAGAGGTTTTGAATTAAAATACAACATTTTTCACTATTCATTAAAAATTGAACTTTTTCGGAAAAATACCAAAAATTTACACCAAGTAAATTTTGATGGCCCAATTCTAAAGAAGAATTTTATTTTGTCAAATATAACACATAAAATTGTCAAAAAGTGGATTTAAAAGAGGTTCGCCATCAAAAGGCGGTTAATCGACCTTTTAAAGAATATTAGAATGTTTACGCTTAAAGTTGGATTCATTCACATTTTTAATCCTCTGACATTTATTGTAAAAAGTAAAAATATTTGACAAACATATATAATCATTTGGTAGTTAGTTCTGTTCATTCCTATCATTACAATGGTTAGGCGTTAACTACCATTTAAAATAATATTATTTTATTATTAGAGTGCAACGTAAGATTCCCAAAAACTTGTTGTTGCGTATTGGGTACGCCATCGAGAATAGAATCCCCTTTAAAGTAATATTAATATTTTATTCACAAATATGGATAAATATAAAGATGTCATATTCTTTATTTACCTGGTGTGTTACATAAAAACCCTCAAAAATGACTCCAATTAGAAGATGAGATGAGATAGGGTTGTAATCTCATAATCAAATAAAATGTAGACATGTTGGGAATTTATTTTAAACCATATCAACTTAATTTATCCTTATTTAATCTATTTAATTTTATTTGTGGTAATAATATTCTAAATTTTAAATTGTTATAAATAATTATTTATGTGTTGTTAATTTTTTATAATTGGATACTTTATGAAATTTTAGACCATATAAATTTCAATTTATAATTTTTAAATAATTTTTTGATTTTTAAACAATTTAATAATATGTTATTTTTATAAAATAACAATAGTGTCAATTTTTCACTATTCATTTATTTGAATTTAAAAAAAATCCACATAGAGGATATATTCGAACAAAAAAAATTAATATATTCATAACATGTAATATTTATCTATAAAATTCATGGATAAAATTAAATAGTTCATATAATATTTATTTTATTATTTTTAAAACCATTTATTTGATATTTCAATCAATAAAATAATTTATACATTACTATTGTGTCATCATTAATGATAATTACTTAATCCCTAAAAATTATAAATAAATTCACATGATGTAGATAATTTTATTATATTTCTGTATAATATTTATGTTCTAAGTTTTATGAAGTTTATCAGTAAATTAAAATTATTACACTTATAAGATATAAGAGAGTGACATGTTGTCACTTTTTTTTGTTTTAATAATAATTACATCATTTTCATGGTCAAAATTCAATAAAATGAATCTATTCTAACACTTAAGTGATTTGGGTCGACTTTTATTCATCCAATAGAATTTTGGCAGGTGTTATGGTAATTTATAATCTTATTTTTACCCTTAATTACACGATTTACCTTAAACTATAGTAAATAGAATTTACCGTAGTTACTATTCATAATGTCTAAAAATAAAAAGTAGCCTATTAGAATAATTTGGACCTACTGATTCCAAATATGGAATAAATTTTTCCAAATTCAAAACACAGAAGTGGCAGTATTTAATTTAAAATTAATCCCGCTCTTGAGAAAATGGGTTTTAAAAGTTAAAACGTTACAAAAGATTGAAATGTTTTCACCTATGAATTCAGTGTAAAATTAATTATAATGACTTAAATTATATTAAATGGTAAAAATATATTCTATTTTTAATTTGAAACCATTAATTACTATCATTTAACCATATAAATTTTCTCGATGAAAAAAGTTGTTTTTAATTAAAATTTAGCGTATTTTTACTATTCATCAAAATATGAAGGTTATCAGAATAATGTCAAAAATTTATCCAAAGTAAATTTTTATATCTTTATTACAAGGAAGAAGTTTTATTTGTCAAATTTAACTTATAAACACTTCAAAAACTAGATTTATAGTGGGTGTGCCATCAAAAGGCGGTAAAACTACATTTTTTGAAAAATACTTATTTTACCCGAAAAAATTATTTTTTTCTCATACCATGTTCTCGAATATGTGTAAGAGGAATGATATTATTATAAAATTAAAAATTTGGTAAATACTATTTATAATGGCTAGTTCATAATATATCGTTGTTTAGTGAAACTTGGTATTTTGTACAACACGCGCTATTGGGGAAGGTCGCTCTTGCGTGCAACACAAGGTAAGAATAGTGTTTGCGTATACTACAAGATAATATGGTTTTGCGTATAGCGCAAGTTAATATTGGTGTAGCGTACAATACAATACATCAATGAAATTAAAAATGATATTTCTCATAAAATCTCAGGGTGTTACATTACATCGTTTCATTCTCTGGTTGGGTTATAGTAGTATGCATGTATTTTTTTACTCAATGGTTTCTTTTAAATTTCAGAATTTTTGGGATTTGAGATGTGTGCATGTATAAAGGTACATATGAAATGCCTCCCATGATTTTTATATGCCTACTAAATTCCATTAACTATCCCCTAGCTTGTTGGAGGCAGGATAGGGAGTCGCAACATAGGTTCCAATGGGACATGTCGTGACAGAGTGGTATCTGAGAGGGCCAACTCTACATTAGGACTGGGAGTCTGTGGGGTTGGTTTGGGGAAATTGTTTTAAGTGTTTTGAGTTCGGATTTTTGTCCAGGGACTCCAGTGCTGCTGCGTTAACCAACGTATCCATACACCATGACTCTAATAACATTCTTTTTGACTCAGTACATGAGAACATTGGTTGTAGAGGAAAAATGGTACATGCATAATATATGAATGTTATGTGGTTTCTATATCCTTATTGAGTCTTCTATCCAAATATACTCGCGGAATATAGTATATCTTTTTCATTACAGGATGCCTCTACAACACATACTAGCTAGGATTCAGCCGATCGCTCATGAGGATAACCTCATAGGTGAAGAGAATTCAGTACATGGATATGTTTCCCATATCTTACCTCTAGATGGAGCACCGGTTATACCACCACTATGGGAGCTACCATTGGTGCCTTAAGAACTAGTAGACGAGGATCACATGTTGAGCATTATTCATGTGTTTCAAAGATAGAGTCTCCATAGGGTCTGAGGAGATCTCGACCCTCTGGAGGTTGAGGACTGGCTTGATGTGTTGCCCTAGTTTTTCCATCTAGAATGGATACAGGATGATCAGACGGTGGTATCAGTAGAAATCCTTCTATTGGTCTTGGAAGGGAAATTGCAGAGTCTTGCTACTAGACTCACGAATAGGTGATGCTCTCGTGGATAGAGTTTGAGTGCTTCTTCAAGAATGAGTTCTCACCAGTTACAATGATAGTTGTGTGTATACTATAGATTATTTATGTTCCACCTGGAAGTATAATGGTATCTACTTATTCATTGAGGTTTACCAACAATTTAGTGTACTCGATAGATATGGTTAGGGATCAGTACTTCTTGAGTCGGGCCTTCGGGTGATGTTTCTATTGTGACAGTTGAGCTAGTCTTATCCCTCTAATAATTCCTAC
Organism: Viscum album; assembly: GCA_963277665.1. Classification (NCBI taxonomy): domain Eukaryota; kingdom Viridiplantae; phylum Streptophyta; class Magnoliopsida; order Santalales; family Viscaceae; genus Viscum; species Viscum album. The sequence continues at coordinate 1,191,261,700 of OY728161.1, forward strand.
TTATGATGGATTTATTTAGTGATCCATGTGGGTGGAGAGCTTCTTGGATGAGCAGATATAGCCAATGATAGTTAGTAAAGGATAGGTAGGTGCAGAGACCTCAGCAAAATGGTTCCAACATCAGTATCCAGGATCTGAACATGGGAGATGTTTTTGAAGGGGGTCTGAGGACATAGGATATGTTTTTCATGGTTCATATGGTGGATCTAGTAAGTATAGTGAGATGTGGTTCTATTTGTGTAATGGAAGGGTACATCTCACTTGAGATTATCCTACCCATCATGTTACGAACAAGGAGGCAATGGATGAACCAATGAGGTAGAGGCAGAGGTAGGAGAAGGTAGATCTGTGGGGCGGTGGACATGTAAGAGAATCATAGAGGGAAGTGGGAGGTGGTCATTATTTCAAATTGTTACCAACACCACCCATAAGAGCTCAACGCCAGGCTTAGGGATCTGGATGATATGGGTGGGGGAAGCTGCATTAAAATGAGGTTTATGACATAGGGGATTCAGTGATGATTAAAAATATTATTTGTCTCTTTTTTACCTTATCTACCGTACTGATAGACACGGGTTCTAGTCATTCCTTACTCACCACATATCTACTTTGAGACCTTGAGATTTTAGAATAACTGTTGACAGGACCATTATTCTTAGAGACACCTACCGAAGGAGACTTAATGATCACACATCTATTTCGGTAGTGCGATCTTACTATTTCATTTCAGTGTTTTGGATGAATCCACTTGGTGGTAGCATTGAGGCCTTACAAATTCATTCTTGGTATGTATTGTTTTTTTTCGGACCATTCCCTGGTTGACTGTTTTCGGAGAAGGTTGTGGTGTGTCTGCAATTATGGGAGGAGGATACCTTTTTTAGTGAAAAGGAAACCCAGGAAGCCTAGGAAGGACTCATTCATATGAAGGAATATTTGATCACTCACTAGTTGGCTATCCTACCCCTCGAAGAAATAGATGTCATGAGCTTCTAGTTTCCATTAGTGGTGGTGGAGTATGAGGAGGTCTTTCCTGAAGATGTTCCAAGATTACCTCCTGACATGGAGATAGAATTCTACCTTGATCTACACCACAGGATGGAACTGCTCTCCTCACCATAATATCATATGACTCCCATATAACTACAAGTTCTAAGGGTGATGTTGGAAGATTTTTAGAGTACGGGCTTGATGAGAACCATTGTTTCACCCTAGGTATCCCTAGTTATGTTTTCCAAAAAGTAATACGGGTGATTGAGGTTGAGTGTGGATTACTAGCACCTAAACTATGTTTCTGTGAAGAAAAAGTATCTAATATCGAGTATTTATAACCTATTCACCTAGTTGAGAGGGGAACAATGGTTATCGAATGTTGACCTTCTATCTGGCTATCACTATCTACAAGTGTGGGATGTTGATATACTGAAGATGACATTCAAATTCCACTATAGTCATTATGATTACATGGTTATTCAATATGGTTTAATGAACAACCTAGCATTGTTTATGGGGATCATGAACCAGATATTCTAGCCATACATAGATTGGTTCATGGTGGTATTCATTAAAGATATCCTTGTGTACTTTGTGTCAGAGGAAGAGAACATGATACACTTAAGGATGGTTCTACACATACTCTGAGAGCATCCTATTTATGAGAAACTCTAAATGTTATAGGTATGGAATTAGGTAGTTGAAATTCTGGGACATGTTATCCCAATAGATGGAGTTCCAGTGGACCTGGCCAAGGTCAAGGAAGTGTTAGCAAGGGATCTAGCTAGGAGTGTGATGAAGGTGCGGATATTCCTTTGGATAACATGTTATTACCTGAGATTCATATCTGATTTCTCAATTTTGTTAGCTCCAATGAATTATTTTTCAAAAAAAGGAATAATTTTTTTGTGGATAGAGATGTCTCAACATGATTTATAGCAGTTTAGGTAGAGTTTGACAAGCCCCCCAATCTAGATATTTCTAAAGGAGGGTGTCAAGTATGTAGTGTTCTGCGATGCCATAAGAACTAGGCTTGGTTGTGTTCTAATGAAGAGGAAATTTGTGATTACCTATGTTTCACACTAGTTAAGACCACATGAGAAGAACTACACAACCCATGATCTTGAGTTGGTAGCAGTTGTATTCACATTGAAGATGTGGTGAAACTGCTGGATGGGAAAGTAGTTTATTAGCTACTCTGATCAGAAGAGTCTCATGTATATCATATATTATAAGGATTTAAACATGAGCTAGTGTCATTTTCTAGAGTTCCTCCATGATTATGACTTAAATATCATCTATACTCTACGAAAGGAAAATGTGGTGGAAGATGCTCTCAGTAGGAGATCAATATTGCAGTTGTTGGATTGAGGTTTAAGAGTAGTTATCCTCATTTTAGTCATCCTTTGTGGATGGAGATAGGGTAGATTATCACTAGTTGATGGTTGTTACTGTTGTAGTCTTAGAGAGATTTAGGGAGGCGTTTATTTGGGATACCAACTCTATGACTCTATGTGCCCATTTATCCATAGGCCATGTTCCTGATTGATATTCATATGTGGGGAGAATGTCTTTATTTTCAAAGGACGCACAGGTATACCAATGGCATTTTGGGAGGTGATTTTGAGGGAGTTCAACAAACCCCCTTTAGAGATACATCTGGGTGTGATGAATATATACCAAGACCTCTGACCTCGGTTTTGGGGGCCATGAATGATGAAGGGAGTTGTGGAGTTTGTTTCATGATGCCTCACTTGATAGCCAGTGAAGGCTGAGAACCAGGTTCCAGTGGGCTTGACCCAACAAATCTAGGTGCCATAATGGAATTGGGATGGGATATCCATGTATTTTGTGATATTTTAACCATACATGCATAGGGTAAATGATACCATATGGGTGATCATTGACCGACTCACCAAGTTAGACCACTTTTTACCCATATAGGATTCGAATTCAGTGGAGATCTTAGAACTCCTCTACATGGAGGAGATAGTTCATCTTCAAAGAGTGCCATCAATTATTATTTCATATTGTGATTCTCATTTCACATCATAGATATTTAATGGATTTCAAGAGGAATTTGGAACATAGTTACTATTGATCATGGTGTTTCACCCCCAAACAGATGGCTGGAAAGAGAGGACTATTCAGGTTCTAGAATACATAATGTGGGATTACATGTTGGACTTTGGTTGTAGTTTGGATGATCACCTACCTCTGGTGGATTTTTCTTAATACAACAGCCATAACACCACCAGTAATATGGAACTATTTCAGTCTCTTTACGGGAAACCATGTAGGTCACCACAATTGTGGATGAACCAAGAAGAATCAGCACTCATGGGCCTAGAGATCATGAGTGCTACTATTGAGATAGTTCAGATCATCCAAGAGTGGATGAAGACTACAATGAGATGACAAAATTCTTATTCTGATAGGATATGGAGGCCATTGGAGTTTAAGGAAGGGACCATTTTCTCCTTATATTTTCACCTTGATGCGAGTTTCATAGATTTTTTCGAGGCGACAAGTTATCTCTGAGCTTCATTGACCCTTTCTAGATCCTGCTTAGAGTTGGAGAGGTGGCGTACCACTTAGCTCTACCACTGTAGTTGAAATGAGTGCAGGAAGTCTTCCACATGTCGCAACTGAGGAGGTATGTTCATGACCCATCGCTTGTCATTGACTGGGGTGAGATAGACATCATGGATGGGGATACTTTTATGAAGTAACCTATGGAGATCGAGGATCGATATGATATAGTCCTTCATGGGTGAGTGATTCCATTATTGAATGATTGGTGGATGTGCAAGAATCTCCAGGAGAGCACATGGGAGCATGAGGCTCTGATTCACATGCAGTACCAAAATCTTTTATAGTATCCTTATTTTGGATTCCTGGGAACATAAATCCCTAAGGTGGGGATAATTTAATGTCCCTAATATTTTCATTAATTATTTTTAAATATTATATTGAATTATTTCTAGAATTGGTGCTAAGAGTAAGTGCAATTCCACATCACAGTGTTCCCATAACAATTGTTTGAAAATTATTAACCATTAAATAGTATGTATGAGTGGTTTTAATAAAAAAGTTGATTAACTTCTAAATGGGTGGACAAATCAGAATTCTAAAGGAACTATTGTGTTTAGAGAAGAGACATTGTTTTAGGTGAGGCCTAACATCAACCGTTATGGGTCAGATGTAAAAGATAGTTTTTGGATGTTTTAAATAATAAAATAAATATATAATTTATTTTATTTTAACATTATGTAGAGAGGCAGTGACTCACATTCAATTTTTAATAAGTAGCTTGACAGAGACCCAAAGATAGAATTCATAACCCTGGAGAATTCCATTATGGATCTAGAGATTAACTTAGAGAAATATCTCAACAGATAATGATGGGATAGTGGATGAATATCGTTCTTCATGGATCACCATCAGCAACAAATCCTTGATAGAGAATGATCATTTTCCTAGTAGGGAGTTGTGATTTTTAGTTCTTGCTTTCCCCATTATTAGAATCAATAATTAACACAGATCAACCCATGAATAGGTTGACCTGTGGTTCAATCATTCTTGTATGATGGTTTTGATTAATGGAATTATTTATGGGATGATTATGATTATACTATTTCGTTTGAGTAATCATTCTTACAAGAATAGATTGAGATCATAATGAACATTCATTGAGGTTAGTTCCTCAATTTTCCTCCATGTGATTTCTTTCCCCTTTTTCCCATGCATTCTTCATTCTTTATGAGATATTAACAGAGGGTTGTTGCACCTTTTATTCATGGTGTAAAGATCTGAGATTGAAGATCTGACCTCGTGACGATCTAGCGAAGGTGTGACGGTGATGACGCGGTGGGATTCAGCCAAGATGGTGGCACATGGAAGCACCTGAGACTACGAATCTGGTAGGTATAGGCAAGCGGCATCATGGTTCTAGGGGCCTAGTCCAGGAAGACATTGAGTTGGATGGAAAGTTTCCAGAAAAGGCGGTCGACAGAGGCAGAAAGTTACACAATGGGGCTGCGTAGATGTGGATGTGACCGACGGGTGCAGACCATGGCAGGTGGCCATGTATAGAGGACATAGAGTGCGGTGAGGAATTCAAGGATGTGGATCCAATGTACATGGAGGGTCATCGTGCTAGGATGGAGTAGAGTAGGTAGTACATGGTTGGCTAGGAGGGATAGTGAGATCGGGCTAGGTAGTCCATTGTGGGGCAGGCTGGGTGGTCCAGGCCAAGTGACCAATGTAAAATGGTTTGGGAAGGGAAAATGATCATGGCCTAGTAGACTGGGTCAAATCTAGTGGGATGGGTTGACCTATCAGGTTGGGTTGGACCGGGGGTAGTTGGACCGAGCCATGGTCGACCGTGGTGGTCGACCATGAGCCACAGTTAACCAAACTATCTTGCAGCCACAAAAAATGGGGGTGATCGGTGTACAGCCCAGTGACCCCTTTTCCATTGAAACTTTAAAACTCCATATCCTTATAAACATACTTTTGATTGGCGATCCGTCTATTGTGTTCTTACCCTAACATTGAGGTGGTCCTTATGAGACCAATGGTGGGTTTTAGCTCGGACATATTCCCAATGACTTGAGTCATTTACGCAAGAAGTACATGGGGTCATGGGGCATGGTGGGTGTGAATACTAATCATCATGTACCCTCCATTCCTATGAGGATTGATTATCTCATCCACTTTAACATGGATGAGTTTCATTAGGGTTTTTCCCTTTATCATTTCCCTGATGGTTTTTTGGTATCATTTCCTACTCATAATAATATGATCCCTTCAACAGGACATCCAACATAGAGTTATTGGAAACCCCAGAGAGTCCCGGAGCATATCATGTATTCCTTTTTTTTCCCTAGGTATATTCTTCTATATTGACATGACCAACTTCACTGGGAATCGATACTCTACTTAGAGTGTTAATCTAAATGGAGTTGTCGGTATCACCATATGGCCCTGGCTATGATCCTCCACTGACATATTATATCTCTCTTCTGATATATCATTATAACTCTCTCATGATTGTTTCTGAAAAATATTACTTTTTGAATGGACATTATCAGTGTTATCAGACTATAAAGTGCATTCTATAGAATTAGAGCTTCGTGGAATTTTTAATTCTGAATCCCTAGTGGTGGCATATGGTAATTTTGGATTATCTCTCAACTATGTGCCTTGGTTGGGGTATATCTGCATATTTTTTATATGTTTTATAGACATATAATTATGTAGAGAAGACTATATCTTTCTTTTTTGTATTGATTTGTGGTTTCAGGGTGTCCTACTTAGTTTTGTTATACTCACCCATGCACATTCTTTTCCTATATGTGTTATGTCTTGTGAAGATGAGTGACCATTGGATAGAATCCAGGGCAGACTAGGAACAGATCAAGACTTGTGATATCAGGAAAGGCATGGTGTTCTTATGAATTCAGACAAATTTTTCAGCACCTTTCTTTTAGGTTGGATCTATTTGGGATTTCTGTGGATGAGTTTCGTGAACTTATTTTCAAAATATTTTGGTGGGGTTGTATTCTCACCCAGTTTAACATTACTATACACTATCTCATGTCGTTATATGGTTGGGTTATAGTGGCATGCATGTATTTTTTTACTTATTGGTTTCTTTATATTTCCGCATTTGTTTAATTAGATATGTCTCTGTTGGTATATGTACATAGATAATGCCTCCCATGTTAGTGATATTCTTTCTCAGTTTTAGTCGCCAGCCCCTGGAATATTGGATATGGGCCTAGGGAGACTCTCCATGGGCCCCACTAGGATGGGTCATGAGAGAATCAATCTACAAACAATATGTATCAAGAATGATTTTTTTTTATACAAAATGATAATATTACAGTCAAAAAACATTGACCCACTATGTGAATAATTACAGATATTAATTTTTACAAGAATGATTTATGTAAATTGATTGAAATATAGTTTTATCCCTAAGAAACTCACTTGAAATCAATGATATTGAGCTTAATTATGAATATAGATCTTGGTTAAATCACTTAACTATCTCTTATGAAAATTCTGGAAAATATTAGAGTTGTAAAACTAAAAATTGAATAAACATGTTAGGGTATAATCAATAATTTAAAAATTTATAAATCTAGACATGATTCATGGTTTGAACAGAAGGTATTATTAGTCAACAGTGAGGTACCCCCAGATAACCTAAGAATAATAATGTGATTTAGATGAAAATTATAACTTATTTTCATCAATCGTGTTCATTCAACTAAAATCAATTATAAATACTCACATGGTTAATATCATATAGATGAATAATCTATATAGTTTCTCAAACCGTTACCCAAAATTAAAATTGGAATCCTATACGTGTGAATATACTCACCAATTTTTAATAACCATAATAATATTAATTTTAAAATCAATATAATATTCAAGGAACCTTGAATAATTAGTATTTTGTAATAAAAGTCTAATAAAGTACTACATTCTATGTTCTAAAAAGGAAGTGATCTTATAGTTTTGTAAAAGACTTATAATTTTCATACAATCAAAATTAGGCTTCCCAAAAGGGATGAAATTACATAATAATAAAAAATAGAACACATATGTTATATATGAATGTGATACTTCTCCACCTCATATCACTTTATTTATGTAGAAAGTAACGAAAAAAATCTCTTAGGAACCCTAGCCCTTTGTGGTTGCTCTCTTCTCCTCGGTGACGACGGCACTAGCACTGGCGCCTCCCCCTTAGTGGGGGAGGTGGAATCGTCATCCCATGAGGGAGTTGGGTTCTTCCTTCCTTTCTCTAACCCAGACTTTCTTCCCCCTTTCCCGGAATCATCGTTATTCCCAAAAGTCCCGGATCTTCTCGATGGACTTCCTAACCTTCAACTCTCATCCTCTGAGTTTGCAGAAACCTCAGTTCTCTTGAATCTCACTCTGGTCACTCGTTTTAAGAATATGAGACCTTCAGTTGATGCTTTTTATCGGTTCGTCTTTGGCTCTTGGGACCTTCAAGGAAGAGTGATTATTGACTTGCTCGACAGCCACCATATCATGATTCAGTTTGAATCGGAGGAAGATCTCATCAAGGCATGGTCGAGGGCACTGCATAACTTCAATGGACTTTGTTTCTTCCTCATACGGTGTTCCTTCAATTTTCACATGAGTTGTGACTCTCCTTCTACGACATTTTGGGTATGATTTCCCTATCTCCCTTTACCTCTTTCAGAACACTTCGATGATTCGAATGATCGGCAACCTCGTAGGAAGATACCTTTTCTCTGGTAGCCTCACTAAGTCTGTGTGTCACCCAGTTAACCCTCGAGTATCTGTTGAGATGGATTCTTCCTGTTTTCCCTTATATTATATGTGTATTATGATTGGTGAGGAGTATAGGTTTAAGCAACGGGTGATTTATGAAAATTGGAATGAGTTATGTCCTTCTTGCAAGTGTTTCAGCCACCCTTTGGAGGCTTGCCGAAGGAGAAGCACTACTCATGCATTAGAGGTAATTCATAGGGGGAATCAGGTTTCTACAAGTAAAGAGGATGCTTCACTGAGTAAGGATCTTGAGGTAGGTGTGACGACTGGTCTGGTTAAGGAGGCTTCGGTGTCCAAAGATGGGGGACCTCAACCATGTCTTGTGGTGATGGACCTCCCAGATGGTGTCCATAAGGTGAAGATGGAGGATGTTAATGGTTCTGAAACATCAAATACTATGATAACTCAGGGTCACCTAACAATAGATAAAGTGTTCAGTAGGTTGAAGTAGGATTTAGAGGGCTCATCTAATCAAAATTCTCGGAAGGATACTGGCTTGGGTTATAAGGAGGATATTTTGGAGCAGCGCATGGATGGAGAGAAAACATTTGATGTCTAGAGGGTGGGGGAAAGGGATTTAATTCAGGCATGGCCAGTCTAAACAATACTAGGGGTTCTAGAGGCTTAGACTCTTCGGCCAGGAACTTTCTAACGTTGAGCAATAGGTTTGATGGCATTTCCTAAGGCATGCTTGAAGAGGATTTGGATGTTGATGCGGTGGAGGGTGGTGATGTCGATGGGGCCTGGGCGAAAGGTCACAATGTTGTAAGTTTGGGCCACGAGGGAGTTCCTACATCCATGGAAGTGACTGCTAATGTGGATGGGTGTCTTTCCTTGATTGAAAGTAACATGCCTGATCAAAGGAGGGGGAATTCTTTTGGTTGTAACGATAAGTCCTCGATGAACAAAGGGAGGGATATTTTTGGGGGTAATAAAGAAAACACGAGTGGTTCATCCTACCTTTACTATAGAAAAATTATGCAGAATGGGATCAAAAGGATGACTGAGGGTGAAGGAGTGCTATCTTCTACACTAAGAATAAGAACAAGAAAGGACTAATCTTACTTATCGCGGTCGATGAGTACCAGATATTCCTTTAAATGGGAGAGAGGGGTGATTCTTGCTTTCAAAAAAGACAGCTTGATTAAGAAACCTGGCCCAGTGCAACCTTTACTATACCAGATGAGGAACTATGAGAAAAGTGATTATATTTTGAGGTGGCATAAATCAGCCTTTGAATGGGAATCAGCTACAGCAGAAGGGGACTCTTGTGTGGGATGTAAAGAGGATTACGGATATTATGATATGTAGTCCCATGCTGGTTTTTTATGGGTTTGTGGTTGTTCTGCATGTGCTTGTTTTGTGATTATTTCAAGTCATGATATGGTACGAGTTAAGGGTTATGCAGTTTCTCACTTTCCTAAAAGTGTTTCGAAATAAAAAAAATCAATTTTAAGCATGTAGAAAGTAACAAAATATTATGAAATGGCCCAATAATCATTACAAATGATACAATTATAGATTGAATTAGAAAAATAAATAAACTAAAATTTTTATTACCAAAAAATTTCAATACAATGAAGGAATGTACATCACAATATATAGGAATAAAAAATTTAAAATAGGTAATAATTCTTATGAAACATGAATAATGTCTCTACTTTATTTATGGTTCATGGTATTATGGTTAATCAAATAATAGTATATTATTCTATGAAAATAGCCATATGGTACCCGGTATCCTAATATTAATGTAATAAACTATTAGAATAAAATATATAATAGAACACAAAGGAAATATAATGGTATCCCACATAGTTCTCTTTTGAACAAAATCAATATCACTGATATGTAAGTGTTTTATTTCATTTCTGATAAATTGATTTAATCCCATTTTGATGGATTCTTAATTTACCATAGTAATTATAGGTTATTGAAAATATCATGAAAGTGGTATTAGTGTTTATAGGGTGAACATAACAATTTAATATGGGTGATATTGTTTTCAAAAGAGGAATAGTAACATAATGGTAATAATCTCTCAAATAAACATGATTATTGATGTTGGGTTTACCCTATATTTCCATCTCATAGGATAATTGCTATTTTTTATGTTCAATAAAATATAGATATATCTCATTATGAAATTACCCATAGAAATAAATTGAATCAACATTAAATTATTTTTTATGATATTAATTGAATATAGTTTTGATAAAGGTGGATTATAAATATGGTAAAAAAATTCCCATTTTAATGATTTTGATTTTAAATAGGTACTAAAATACTAACTCATGCAAGAATGGAACAAACTCATTGAAATGGTTAGAATATTTATTCCTTTTTTCAAAACCTACAAATATCTTAATAGCCTTATTTATTTAATAAAATTCACCAATTCTATATAATTAAATTAAAGGATTGTGGAATTAAATAATTCTGATGATATATAATTTTTTCATTAAGAGAAACAAAAGTCACCCAAATTATTACATTAGTCATTGAAACATGTTTGACATGGCTTTGACATTTTATTATTTCAGAGTACTTAAAAATTTTCAATCTACAATAACAATTGCATAGCCTCTAGAGGACTGTAATAAGTAGAAATAATATTAAAATAATGTGAAAAGTTTGTCTCTACCACTATATCTCTTGTTTTGGTATAGTTTATAACACTAAAAACAACATCCAAACCATGAGAGATACTAATTTTGTGAACACCACCATGATATATCATTCATATGACCATCAACACATTTCTAGGATTTAAACTGTATATAATTAAAAAACATGAGTCTCTATTTAATGAAAACTTATGATTCAACTCATAGAAAAAAATCAATAAAATTTACATTCAAAATTAATAACCCCCACATAGATAATCATAAGATAATTAAATTAAAAATTCATTTTACATTATTATAATTATGTACAAAATATCTTACATTGGATCCAAAATCACAAAATTCCATTTGAAATTATTTTTTTAGCTATATGATTTCATAATTGATAACATTTCTTATGTCTCCAAACAGAATATTCATATCAATAAATTTGGTAATACATATATATTAATTTCAAAACATGGATATAGTATTTTTTTTTTAAATAAGAAATTAACAATGAAACATAAATTAATATTTAATTTATCATAAATATCAAATAAAACATAACCAAATGAATCATGGAAACATAAGGGGGTTCTTTAAAATATTATTGGGGATTTTAGATGTGAAAGGTTTGTTCCCATAATTTTTTATTAATTTTTACCAACCATGAAACTACTGTTGTGAGAAACCTAAATAAATTAGAATGGGCTTGACATAGTTTTCTAGGTTGTTCAACATAACTATTAACCTCATATTAAACCACTATTTTGACTACTTAACATGAAAATATTAAAAATAACAAACATATAACTTCAAAAAACAGTAACACATGAATCAAGATTAAAAAAATATATAAATATTTTTATTTAATATTATTTCTCAAAATAAGACTAACCATTATCACTCAAGGATAATATTTGGAAAGGGAAAGCTCAAAACTCCAAGTTATGACCAATCATGTTTCTAAATTTCAAACTCCAATATAAATAATCATCCCTAACAACAAGTTATATTTTCATTGATATCATTATCCTGAACAAACCAAAGCTATATTAACCTGATAACCAAACCATCCTATAAATATACCTAAGGTAATTATTGATCACCACATACTCAAGAATGTTATTAGGTTCAAAATATAACCACATTGCAAGGATTTCAACATCCCAAATAAAAGAACAAGATGTCCAATATTATAATGAGTCTCAATTATTTTAAACATAATGTTATCAAAAGTATAAATTCTACTAAAAATAAAATTATTTTGATTAAAATAAAATTACTCCCAAAAAACTAATAATATAAATGAATTTATTACTCAAAATAAATATTTTATAAAACAATGATGTTCTTAAAGGATAATATAATTGTCCCAAAGAATTCATAAATATCAAAAAATCTAATACCAAAATGGAAAAAAATAATACCAAAAAATCTAAAGATAATAAATTGAGGATCTCAACATGATCATAGGACACTCTCCAACATAATAACAAAAACACACTCAATTGGGGAAAAAATATATGGATTCAAAATTAGGGCATTCCCATGAACATACACTATTACCTAAAAACCCCATTTGGTATACAGACTTTAGGTGGTATGAGTAGGATGTGATCAAACTTTCCTTATATGATTTACAAACAACTCAATGAATTTAATTAATTAAAAAATTACATAAAAGGTAGTTTTAAATAAAATATATTAATGTAATATTTTGTTTTTTAGGAAAATAAACCCATAGTAATGACTTGTATCTCATTTTGAATAGATATAATAATCTAAAAAAGAATTTGAATTCCCATAAAAGAAATCCTCTATAAAAAAGTTATTCCCATAGTTAATATAAATATATCATTATCTAACAAAAAAATGTTAATCATTTTCATGTATATTTATTTATTTATTTCAAGGACTAAAATTTCAATTATAAAAGAACCCTTTCATAAATCGTAGTTATAATAAAAATTAAACTATTAAAATATATAGAACAATAAATTGAAATTTAATCAATATTACATTATAAAAAAGTAATATGTAGTGAAATTAAATTAAAATTTATAGTTAAAATATAAAATAAAGAATAAAAAACATTAATATAATAAATAATGAGTAATAATCATTATGTTATAAACATAGACTATTACGTTATAATTAAAAAATGTAATGAATAAATTATAGTGATGAACATTAAGGATAAATTGAGAAAAATTATATATATGTATATACACACGTTTATATATATATCATTGAAAAATATCAATGGTTAGAGTAATATAATAGAATACATAATCAATTAGAAATAATACCAATCATCCTATTGTTTGACTCTCACAAATAACCCCTAAACATAATCATCATAGCATTAACAAGTTTCAATCCCATAGAACATATCATATGAAATAATAAATTTTTTAAAAAGACCCAGTAAGACCCCTCCTAGAAAATTTATAATTTATGTGTGCCACCCCATTATAACTTCTAATAGGCCTAAGCTAGGTGACCAGCACCAAGATGATATAATAAACCTATGGGAGTCCATAATACATAAAACCTATAACATATATACAACACCAACCAAAAAATATATCAATAAACAAAATGGTATACATGTTTAACTAAAATGAAAATAGGTATGAATATAGCTGATAAAAATTCCAAAAAATAAAATTGAATACCTTTAAAAATAAGTCTAAAATGAAATGTTTTATATCCTTGATAGTAACATGGCCTAATGTAATTGTGGATGAGAAAATAACATGCCACACTAACTCTAAATTAGAATAGTAAGACATGAATCACATTGACTCTACCATAATAAATCTTTAATAGATCCACTAGAACTATGATCACTAATATCCTCATCGATTTGTGCACTTACCACACAAACACAACCATTTTCATCATAATTATAATGTAGTATTGAGAATAAAAAAAATAAAATAGATGATAAAAAGGAAATTGAAATAAATGATGGTTTGAATATAAGGTTCAAATCATACATCCACCTAACTCTACCTGGGGAAAAACACCAGCCAAGGAAAACGCCTTAAATTAAATTCCCAATATAACAATGAAATGATCTCATGGAAATTTACCATAGATATTATATAATGTTATCCCATACCATATAATAATAAATCTATTATTAAATACATTAAATTATGTGAAAACACGTATATTATCACAAATCATGGGGTAAAACACATGCAGGATCATAAACCATATAAGAAAACACCAACAATCCAAATAACATCATATAAACCACATCCATTATAGGTAAAAACTCTACTCACCCAAAAAAATGGAAGATTAAAAAATATCATATCAGATGAAGAAATTCAAACAAAAAAACTACATCAAACTCCAGGTATCTAGTAAGGAATATCCATCCTAATAGGGATCATAAACCATGAACTAATCTTTATATTATCACATCATCACTACTATATCACACTAGTAAAATGATAGAATTAATCTATGAATCATTATTATTAGATTGACACAACATTCTAAAAATTCCCTTCTAAATATTATACTAATTGATTTCGTAGTCTATAATATAAATTAATTTGGGGAAGTCACTAAAAGAATGATATGTCCCTCAATGGGGTTATAAACCCCAAAAATTAATGACTTGTACACTTTCGAATAAAAAAGTACCCCACCTCTCCAAAACATTGGGAAAACACCTCCTTATTAATTATATGATCGAAAAGGGTGTAATTATGTCTATAAATTCCAAAATGGTGTGATAAAAATGTGTGGTTTTCCCCATCCTACTCAATCCATCACAACCCAAGAGGAGTAAAACAGGGTGAAAACATTATCATCTTGTATATTAAAAGACCCTAAAAATCCATACTACCTTCAAACATTTATCACAATAACTATCATAAATATATATTAAACATTAATGGTGACCCTCACTATACAATCCTCACTAATTGACCTCAATATCCATATTTCAGAGGAAAAAAATCATCATAAAACCCACTCTTTAAAATTTAATACAAACTATATGATTGGATAGTGAAAATATAGATGGATTTGTACATTATTAATGGATTGGGTTGAAAAAAGTGGAATATGTTTCTCTATAGGTAGTAGTTAGCTTGTGGGTTTTAGAGGTATCTCTGGAATATCATTTCATATAATTGATAATCCACCCTCTACAATAGAGGTGGAGTACATACACCATTAATAAATGTGAAAAACCACACCTCATCCTTAAATACAATCTTAAGTGATCAAAAAATCATCTCCATAATGAAATAACCACATTCCCATCTGGACTAGTATTATGATAAATAAATTCCCACCAATAATAATGAACAATTACCCACTCTATCTCCATAATAAAAAATTATATCTTATATGGGGAGGGAATAACCTCTAAAAATAGTATAAAATAGCCAATAAGATTATAAAATAATGGGAGTATACTACTTTTCCCCATAATCTTATCCAAACCACAAGAACCCACTCAACATAGGGTAGATAATATGGCGGGAAAATTTTATGAGATAAACTATTATTATCCCTAATACCACAATTTATATTAATGTAATTATTAATAAGAATCACTACCCAAATGTACAAACATCCAATAACCTCCGAGGATACATATCACTCACAAAATCCAAATGAGACTTGATCATTAGACTCATTATATGAGTTTAATAACTAACCATGCCATATAGATAAGACTGAGGATCCCATTCCCAGTGTATATCATGGAATAATGACCCAAAAATAATAAAACCTCTATATAATATGGTGGGGTCTACCATTCACAATTTAGATAAGGGTAATATTGAATTTTATAGAGGATGTTGTGCACTAATTTTTCTCTTAGACATGGTAAAGACCAACATATTATATAGAATATCTCATGCCCTTATTATAGGGTTTAATAGTGATAGTTCATTGATATATTTAATATTGGTGTTAATGGGTATCTTTTAACTAGAGAAAATGACTTTGGGATCACATTCCTAATGAATATTCATAGGTGACTCATGTTATTTTAAGGTAATGCACTATAGTGGATTATAACTATTTCTTATTTCTTGAGGAATGAGATTATCATATGTGGAATCCCATATATGAATTGTAGTGAAGTGATATTTTCTCGATTGCAATATCATTCCTAGTCCTTTTTAATGTATGGTCCTTAAAATTATTGAGGATATAATGTTAATATATAGTGACTCCGGATTATCATACATGGATAATACATCATTTTATATGAATATACATCACATTAAAAAAGTACATGCCCAAGGAACATAATATTTTTGTGAATTTGGAAACTTGGAACACATTCTTCTAATGTGGTGTAGAATCTTCAACATATCCCATTATGATCTTCCCCCTTAGTAATCATACTTAAATTATTTATTTATAAACATGTGGAAGGAAACATATCAAAGGGCGATATAAAATTATCATTAAGGGTAAAATTAAAGGGGATACAAGAATAATATTCGATGATAATAACCTCCATTTCAAATATCATAATAATGAGTTATGTAATAAAGGATAGTGGTTTATAAGACATGAAACAAAATGAATTTAAAGATCATGTGTCAATAGATCATACCATTGGCATCATACATATACTTTAGAATATGCATAAAAATATAAATCATTCCTAATTTTTCAATGACCATTTACAAAACATGTCGAGGCACTTAATGGGGGATGCACCTAGTAAGAAGGACACACCACCATCCTCAGTCACAACTATTTCCTTACAGTGGAATCCGTTGTACATTCTACCCAATGGTTGTAGTAACCCGACCCCATCATGCTTAAAGGTAATGTCATGCTACCATTACATCTTCATAATATTCAAGTAAATCAAATCCCAAATGACCAAAAAAATTAGTTGTTAAGGTAAATGAGATACATAAATGGGTCTTGTATTATATATAAATTCACCAATTACGACATAATTTTTTCCTTTAGATGGTAAATTTATTCCAATTTTGATATCCTTTCATATCTTTCTTAGTATACTTAAAAACTTCTTAGGAAAGGAAATATAATTATGGTTATCTCAAATGCTCAATAAGGGTTTTTATGGTGAAATAAATAATTAATTAATGAGATTAATCATTCTAGGAAGGTAAATAACTTAACACACATTCTATGTAATAAATAAACGAGTAATGAAGTGCATAAATAGTATGTCATGGTAAATAACTAAAAACACATTCCATTAAAATAACTGGATAAGTAAAAATAAATATAAAAAGGTAAGAAACTAAAGAAACATGTAATTTAATCAATAAATTGAGAATGAAACACATCAATATAATTTTTAATGACTAAAATGTCATGGATAA
The DNA here is from genome assembly GCA_963277665.1 of Viscum album. Taxonomy (NCBI): domain Eukaryota; kingdom Viridiplantae; phylum Streptophyta; class Magnoliopsida; order Santalales; family Viscaceae; genus Viscum; species Viscum album. The sequence goes on from OY728161.1 coordinate 1,191,278,996, forward strand.
TAAATTATTAATCAAATTGAAGTAAATTCTTAATTTTTGGCTGTCATGTATCTGGAACATGACCCACTATATCATTAATATATATCCTCAAGAAATTTTTATCCTTTAGTTAGAAACCCATCTATTCTTCTTGGAAGAAAACCTAAAGGGTTTTCACAAACTAATTTTGTCTTATGAGAGTATTGATACATCAGGGAGATTACTTTAAATAGTTACCAACCTGTCTCTGGAATGTGTACATCATTCATAAAATATCAAATAATATATTTAATTTATAAAAAATGTGCCTTATCAAATATATTTATTGATTAACATATAAGGATTTATCAATATCTCCACACTAAATAAAACTACTTTCTATGTGATAAAGATATTTAAAAATGGTATAAGATTTATGAAATGAACATATCCATGATAAATGATATATAAAATTAAGGGAAATTCAGTGTTCAATGATCATAGAATATTGAATATTTTAAGGGAAGTAACAGAGGAATCAAGGAATTAAATTTCAGTACAATCACTGAGAAAAGAAATCATAAATCATCGATATGAATAATACGGATGGTATCAATACAACATAAACCAAGTGTTGTAAAATAAAGTTTTATTGTCATTGATGAATGGATATATTATAAATAGGCCTTTTAAAAATTTTATTAAGGAAAACAACCTTTTCATTTTGAAAAACAATTTGGAAATAGTTTTCTATGAGAATCACTTTTAAAAAAATCTTTAAAATGTATACTTTTAAACATCGAAAGGATTCTTTGAAGAAATTATTATGGGTAAATCCATATTGGAAATAAAAGGTAAATAGATCATTCATTTTGTATGGTAAAAAGTTATAAATGTTCCTTGTTTGTAGATAGACATGATAAATCCTTTGAAAAATTTTGAAAATTGAAAAGGCCACAAATTTCTTAAATAAATAATTTTTTAATTTTGGAATTTTCTTTAAATATTTTAGAAAAATCATTCTTATAAAAAAAATAGATTATTCTACTAAATAGAGAAATGATGTAAGATTTTCTTAAAAACATTTTCTAAAACATTTTGAGTTCCAAAGAGTGGAAAAAGTTTATATTAAATGAAAAAGGTCTTTAATAACAATAGGATAAGAAAATTAATGTATTTATTATACAATTATCTAATAATTTCCACTAATATAAATTTATGTGTAAACAATACCGAACATAATGAGATTCTGATGTAAACCCTTGAATAGATCACAATGTTGATGTAAGAGTCAATCAATGAAAAGACTATGTGTGTAAAATGTAAATACACATATTGGTTTTAAAAAAAAAATTAATTAATAATTTATTAAACATATATTATTAGAATTTTAACAATAATGGAAATTTAATACAACCTATTGAAAAGGAAGCAGGTTTTGAAATTATTTACTGCTTAGTAACATTTAATTCAAATCCCTTTAGAAGAAATAATTACAATCTAAAATAAAAATGTCATGAAGATAAAATAATTCCTGATATAATATATCAAAATATTCAGTATATACTCCCCAAAAATGAAGTATGTGGTTTATATTACATTTATCTCGTAGTGGTAAAAAGTGGGATGGAAATCCCTTCCCTGGCATTTCCATTCAGGTGAATTTCCATTAACCTCAGGTATAATGGTTTTAAGAATTTTTTATACCAGAACCATTATCATATTTATAATATCACTTATTCACTTATTATAATATATTATTCACCATTTGTTTTCAAATCTTCTTTATTTTAACTATTTCAGGTGTTAATTACCAAGTTTTTTGAGTATGTTTTGACTTATTAATTGTTGTTCCTAGAAATTAGATCATAATTTAAACATATCCAGAATGTTAACCATGATATAATTATTAAATATCTTCATTATATATGTATTTATAATAATCCATAACATTTTGAGATTGGAAATGAAATGAACCATTCATGGGAACTATTGGTCGTACGTACTCATGAATGCTACATCAATTTTTTTCTTATTGAAATGAATTAATATTAAATGATATATGTATAAAATAATTACAGTATTAAATTATTTATTATCATTCATATAGTGTTATCAAAATAATCCTTAATAAATACCAATTATATCATGAACGAATCACATAACTTCGTAGAGGTGGTAGTCCACACTTCGACAAACTATGTTATCATATATACACAAAATGGAATGCAGGAAGGTATGTGTTATATAAGAATTTAAAAAGTATAAATATAGAATAAATATAATATGTATCATATGAATACATTATATCCATCATAATTCCCAACCATGAGATGAGGTAATGTAAAAATGAACAACATCATTTTGAGAAGTGGTAGTTTGATGTACACGAATGGTATGTTCGTTACCCATTTGATAGAAATGTGTGTTGGTATAGTATGAATACATTAGATAAAAACATATCTGAATATTTAGGATATTTATTTTATTATATAATAATCTAAAAATAATAATTTAAGTAGTGGAGAATGAAATAAAACTAATGTGATCGTTTAAGAACATTACCTCTTATCTGGTTAACTTTTTTTATTTATACCAAAATCCATCCTTAGATTTATTAATACATAATGGAAGGATTATATTATTATGGGAGTGATTTTGGGAGATTTTTTTGGTAGATTTCTTGCATTCCAATGAGAATCATATGTGGGAATAAGTGGGATTAGTGAGTTCCTTTTATACTAGAGGATGGGTGGCATTCTCATAAATTTTTGAAAAGGTAATTCCACTTAGGTTTTATCATTTAATGTGGCTCTAATAAGGGTAAATATTTTCTAAATTAGATGATACAGGCATTATATGAACATACATTTTATTTTGGAAAAGTTTCTATGACATTTTTTCCCTTAAGATTAAGGTTTCATCTTTTGTTATGATAATTTGTTTCTTAATCGATGTAATCATTATTTATTAATTTCACTAATATTGTTGTTAAAGAACTAAGTTGACCATAATTAAAATTATAAATTATTATACTTCTAAATATGAAATACATTTTTCTAAATTTAAATCATATAAGAGATAGAAATTAATTTAAATTTAATCCTACAGTTGGGGAGACAATGTGGGTTTTTAGAGTAAAAAAGGTTGAAAAGATTGTTATGTTTTTATATCAAAAATTTTAGTGAAAAATATTAAGATGAACTATGTTTGATTAAGTGATTGAAAATTAATCTAATTAATCCTTAAAACAAATAAAAATATAATTAAACATTATAAATAAATTTGATGATAAACAGTTTGGAATTAAAATTCAGTAACTTTCACTATTCATGAAAAAAGGAAACTTCTCAAAAAAACTTCACTGTAAGAAAATTTTTAGATATGTATTTAAAACATTATATTTATTTTAAAATATAATATTTATAAAATTTCCAAATATTTTATTTAAAATAGTTTCCCAAATAAATGGTGGTAATAATGCCTTTAGAGAAATATAGGTTTTTATGCATAAAATTGGATTTATTCTGATCCCATTCTTATAGAATTTATTGGATTAATATCAAAAACAACAGATTGAATATATAAATTATATATTTCATTAATTTCATTCACTAATTGTGATTAATTTAATTTATTAAGACAACACGATTTTGGTAGAATTAATAATATTTAATTCATATTCAATTGGTTTATATTTTCATTTCTATTTAATAGGTAAACAACGAATTCATCTTATATTTATGTAAACCATATATTTCTATAAGTTAGTTAATATTATCCATAACTACTAATTTAGAATCTAGTTTATAACTTATTATATTATAAAATGTTAATAATATATTGTTGCTCAGTAAAACTTGGTCTTGTGTGTAATACTAGCTATGGAAGGAGGTCTTTGTTGCGTGTAACACAAGTTTTCTTAGTATTTTCTAAATTTCAATCTATATCATATATTATATTTATTAAAAATAGTAATTTTATTTTAAATTACAAGGATATTATATTCTCTTAAAATCTTGGTGTTTCATTTCATACATGCTATCAAATAAAATATTCTTATTTTATAATTATGAGTTGTTATATTCTCCCTACCTTATTAAAATTACTTCCTCACAATTTAGACTTTAAATCAGAATTATATTTTTTGATATTTCCTATTTTTAATTCCCACAATAATTTGAAGGGTTATTAAAATATCCTATATAAAAGATAGAATTTGAAGTATAATGGTGGCATGAACTAACATATAATTATGTCTCTAAGTAGGAGAAAATTTGTGTAATGTGTATATACGTACATAGAGGAAAGGTGTAAATGATTATAGGGAGTGATTGAGGATATCAATAACAAATAAGTGAATGATAAATAAAATGTTGAGTTAATCAAACCCATAAATATATGATGATTTAAAAGACCATTGGTTCAACCAAAATTATGTTATTATGACAAAAGTTTATTTTAAGATACTTTTCCAAATATTGAGGAAATATTAAATTCACCAAGAATATAAAGAAATATATTTAATTGAGAGGTTTAATTTTTATTTGAACAATTTAATATTTTTGTTGTGATTTGATCAAATTCAAATATATCCCTTACTACATGAAATAGATATCCTAAAATGAACCCCTATTTTGAAGAACTAAAATTGTCTTTTAAGAGATCGTAAAAAAATTTAAAAAAGAATTATTTTTTTTCTCTAACTATTTTCAAAAAACAATATGGTCAATAAATTAATATTTAAGCCTAACAAATAATATTATTGTTTAATTATATATATTTATTCATCAAATTTAATAACAAAAAATAATTACACATCAAATAGGAAACCACGTTGGCCAATGGTAGGTGTGAAGCCCTTATTTTCCTTTAGTTGTATGTTCATGCTCCCTGACCTTGTTGGATTTGAAAGGTGTTCACCTGGCATATAGGCTATCCTTTTCAAAACCATATTATTTTAACTTCCAAAATAAATATTATGGGAAAGAAATTTAATAACTAAATATCCTTTTAAATATGGATATCAATACAACTGTAATACATAGATAATTCAACCATTTATTTCCACATATGTCCTTCCTTGGTCTAAATTGTATCCTATATAAGAGTTCATTAAATCAAGTAATTCCCAGTTTCCCCATATTTAAGGTGACAAACTATAAATGGATCCTTAGGATGAGTGTTATTTCCTTCCATCGTACTCTTAATTTTCCCTTCGAAATTATTTTCTTTATTTCCTTTTATCCCATACATAAATCATTTCTATATTCCATTGAGACACTATACAGGGTTTCTCCATCCAGATTTCTTACATGATAGAAATAAAGACATTTTTTATTCATGGTATGTAGCACTTGAGTTCTTAGAAAACTCTATACTTATCTTCATTGGTAATTCTAGGGGTTGGTTAAGGTATATATTGTCAATAATATTTCGGTAATACATTTTAGGAATAAACATGATATCATTCAATCCTATTTTCATGTCATTTGGTTTCTTATTATCACTAGAATGTCCTTCATGTTCAATGTTAACATGACTCCTAGTTCCAAGCAATGACTAAAACCATAAATAATAGTGAGAGTAACAATAGTCATATTGAAAAAAACTTAAAATAAATTATATGATATCTAAATAATGAAACCTTATTTTCAAGATAAAAAACCTTTGGATTGACCTAGGTTATTTATTTTCTTTATATATTCAAATATTTAAAAAAAATTGTAAATAAAAATTTAATTATCCCAAGAATATCTTCAAGGAGTGTCAAACTAGGTTTACAGTAAGGCCCATTTTCTTATACCATGTTATTCTTGAGTCTATACCGAAACACCATTTTGGAGTTGTTACCTCTAGGTACATCTATTCTAGAACCATATACTCATTTAGTATGCAAATGGAGAAGCATTTATAGAAATACCACATAATCTCTATGTTACTAAAACATTAGGATGTTCCTCTATAATTATCCTAAAATTATACTTATTTATAGATTCTATAATCTTTTTTTCCTCTATCTTATTCATGAGGTTTCTTATAAACCTAATCTGAATCCAACAGTATCAACCCAATCCTTGAAAGCCTAGATCTGATGTTATGATACCATTAAATTGGAATAAGATACAAGTAAATCACATCCCAATGCAAAGAAAATTTTAGTAGTCTTGGTAAACTATATATAAATAGGAGTCTTATACTATAAATGAATATACAAATTTCAACATGTTTTTTATTTTTTAGGATAAATTTATTCTCACTTATCATATCCTTTCATATATATCTTAGTATATTTTGGAACATCCTAGGGAAAGTAATCATAATAATAGTGAGGTCAAATACCCAGTAAGGATATGTATAACAGTATAAATAATTAATCAATGAGAATAATCATTAGGGAATAGTAAATTTATGAACACACATGACATATAATCAATAAAAATAAAAAGGATGTACATAAATAGTATGTAAATATAAATAATGGAAACAAAATTACTTTTAAATAACTGGATAATAAAAAATCAATTTTTTAATGTAAGAATTATAAAACACATGTCACGACCCGTCCCCCGGGTCCCGTTCCGTGACTACCCCAAGCTTGCCTTCCAAAGTCCAGAGGCTGGTGACTAGCCCAGAAAGGTATATTCCCTCAAAACCAGAAAGGCATTGCCTTTATAACATGTAAACACTTGCAACCAAGCACACAAAAAGATAGGAACACAAGTAAATTGTATAGTAAAAAGTGTGTGTACAGTAAGAAAAAGGGGCCAGAATACAAGCCCAACTAAAAAGTACAAGAAAACTAAAATAGCTCCTGTGAACTCCCACCAAGAACCCTACTTGAAGGGTAGGTACAGCTCTTGAACGGTCTTCTCTGCGGTATGCATCGTCTAATGTCCTCCTTCGAGCTACCTCCAGTCATGGTACTCACGTCCTCAGTCAGCGCTATCCATCGTTTGCACCAAACACAACAAGGCGTGGGTGTAGCCCGTGTAGGGGTGAGTATAACGATACTCAGTAGGGACCATGAAACCCTCGAAGGTCTCACAAATCCCAAAAATGATAAACCACAAAGCATGAAAACATTTGACAACCCTAATTATGTATATACATATACATGTACCAAAGTTATCAAGTATACCCATCTCATTCTTGAGGAAACACAAGGCTCAACTCTTAGCCAAGGTACAACTGTTCCATGTAGGAAAGAATACCATGAAGGTAACACCACAAGGTTAAGTACCACAAAGTTAATGCCACATAGAAGAATACAACGAAGGTATCACTGTGAAGATAAGTACCATATAAGTATGCCACATAGAAGAATACCAAAAATGTATCACCATGAAGGTAAGTACCACAAAGGTATGCCACATAGAAGAATACCACAAAGGTATTACCAAGAAGGTAAGGACTTAGCTCACACCAGGTATAACTTAGGTACGGTAGAAAAGATGATTATATGTAACTACTGAATAATATTACTCTGTTAAGAGGTAGACCCATGTAGGCACATGAGCCTCAGTCTAGTTGGTAAGGTATCTATAATTGCATCCAAAAGACCCGTGTTCAAAATCAGGTATAGGCATATTTCCGGGGGTACTGTAGAAATACTATAGTAGGTACTGTAGCAGGGACTATAGTAGTACTGTAGTAGACTGTACACTATGTGGTACTGTAGTAGAACTGTATACTGTGTGGTACTATAGCAGGAACTATAGCAGGTACTGTTCGGTACTGTATCAGCTGGAACTATTCAACTTGGGCCACCGGTTTGGGCTTGGAGTCCTTAAGGCTTTCGGGCCACCCAGGCCTTCGGGTTAGTAGGGATTTTGTGCCACCTTTAAGGACTCTGATCCACCTCAAGGCCTTTAGGTCACATGCAGTTTACCAAGACAAACTCTACAAAAAAGAAGTATCCCCAGAAGAGGATTCAGATTAGGTGCACTCACCAGAGTAGATCCAAATGGATTTGTCAGAATGAGAGGGTATGGGTATGCCATCAGGACCAGCCTATGCTTGCAAAGAAAGCCTATCTAGACATCCATGTGAAGGTGGAGAGCTACTTTCACGATGCAGATGATAGGGAGGGGTAGTTCCTTGTAGATAGTCTGGTTGAATTCCCTAAGACCTTCGGGTCATGTAATCTCTGAGCCTACGGGCCTTGTAAGGGTTCCCCATCATCCCTTGAAATGGGTGTTATCAAAAAATCATTAAAAATGAAGGCCTTCATGCCATTTGGGCTAGACCCATGTAGGATCCTAAATAATCATACCCACGTAGGATCCTAATACAACATACCCACGTAGGATTCTAGAGTAGTCCCACGTGGATTGCCTAGAGTGGACCCAAGTGGGACTCTCGAACATATACCCATGTAGGATCCCAAAGCACAGACCCACGTAAGATCCCAAAGCACAGACCCACATAGGATCCCAAAGCATAGACCCACATAGGATCCCAAATCAAAGACCCACATAGGATCCCTTTCTCATGTTACAACCAGCTATAGGGTTCCCACACTAAGGTCGCTTGATTCCGAGAGAATCTGCTCCTCAATCCACAGTTCGATGATCCAACTTCCACAAATTCCCACGAAGTAGTATCCCAAAGGACCGCCATGTGATATGGGTCTCAACACAATAGACAATGCGTCAATCGGACGCCCAGTCTGTAAGTTATTGGCCTTTTAGTCCTAAGGGTTGGGTTGGATTTGTGTTCGATCCAACTCAGCAGTACTCCAACTTTAACCAAAACTCATGTGGGGTATACCAAAAGGAACCTCTCGATCCAAGGTTTCTGGCACCATAGGTTGTTCATCAAACGGACACCCTTAGCTCAAGATATGGTCGAATGAGCGAAAAGGGTCGAAACAGGTCTGGGTCCGGTCTGACCCGGTCGGACCAACCAGGCCTGACCTAGCCTGGGCCGACCCGACCCGGTTCCGGTCAACCCAACCATGGTCCGGCCTTGGGTCAGACCTAGCCCACTAGGTCTGGCCTAGCCTACTAGCTCCAGCCCGGACCACCGGCACAGCCCAACCCACAGGCACGGCCCTGCCCATTGGGCGGCCCATGGTGCGGCCCATGGTGCGGCCTGCTAGGGAGGACCGCTGGCTCCTTAGCTGGCCGGATGGCCAGACTCCTCCACGCTGCGCATTCACGCATCGTGCCATAACCATCAGCTAGCAGTGAGCTAGCCGCCCCTCCACCCCTACCGCAGCCTTGTTCCGCGACACCTGTACGTCGGGCAGCGCGGACGCGCGACGTCACCCCTTCGCACGGTCGGCCGCCGCCTTTGCTCCATTGCGGCCTTTCTCCGGTGGTGCAGTCTGCCGTTGTCGTCTTCGCAACCGGATGTGGTGCCAACAGCCGCTCCTAAGTCCCACAGGTGCCAATTTTCGGCACCGGTCACCGTCCTCCTCCATCGCGAAGAACGCGTCAGAACCCACAAAGGTTGCGGAGTGGTCAGGTCATGTTCGTTTGGACCGCACCCTCCATGTTAAAGTAGTAGCAATCAACTTAAATATTCTTGAATCATGAAGAACGACAGTAACGGGGTAAGGGGTATTCAAACAACAATAAACACAACCTTGTCGTTCATTGAAGATGAAGTCGTTTAAGGAGGGAAAGACAGACGCCATTCCCTTATCATTGAATATGTTCCTCATTGGATAGGGCGTTCTTCGTTAGATATGGCTTGTTTTTCATTGGAGAAATCATTCTTCATTGTAGAAAGGTGTCTCTCCAAATTTCTCCCCTTTTTCCAACACTTCCCCCCAATTCCACCAAAATTAAATAGCCAACTTATTAAATTAAGTATTATTAATTTAATTAGAGTTGGTCATTAATTATGTTGATGTTGGCATAATAAATTAATGGAAGGTGGCATAATTAATTAGGAGAGAACCAAGAGTGACCCCCCTCATTAAAGAGGGAGTTCAAGGGTCGGGTGGTCCCCACCATTAATTTCAAATTGGGGGGTTTTCCAACTCAGTTGGTCCCCAACACCGAGCATTCAAATGGGAGGTTAAAAATAAAATAAATGTTTGTTCTTTATTTTATTTTTATTTCCAAGAAGAACATGAAAACTAACTTTCTCCCTCATCTTACTGCGGTTGAGGTGAATGTATCCTTAAGATAATGTTGGCACTGCAAGTTCAACAGTGTCCTCGGATTTCAATTCCAAGCATCGGTTCAAAAGTAACAAACACTCACTTGCTCGTTTACTGAACGTACCTAAAAAAAGTTCATAAATTCATTCTGAGCACACCAGGCCACGGGATCATGCGCCGTCAATTTTTTCGGACTCGTAAAATTCCCATATAATTAAAAAGAAAATTTACATGGAATTTTCCAGGCCTTTACAACACATGTTATTTATTTAAATACATATATATATATTCATAGAGAAAATCTCATGGATAATAAATAATTAATCAAAATGGAGGAAATTCTTAATTATTGGAAGTCATGTATCTGAAACATGATCCATTATACCATCATGATCTATCCTCAAGATAGTTTATACATGTGGGTAGAAACACTTATATTATACATGAAAACAAACTCAAATGGTTTCTCACCAAATAATTCTATCTCATGATACTACACTGATTCCTAAGGGGTATTACATTAAACTATCCCCAGCCCATTCCTTTCATGACCAAAGAATTCCTCAAATAACAAGTAATTGATTTAATTAAAAAACAATGTTCCTTAGAAAATATCCATTTTGAGTAAAGGATATGAATTTATAAAAATTTACTAGTGAATAAAATAAATTCCTAATTAAACACCATTTTTAAAAATGGTAAATTTTTTAGGTAGTGAACATATCCCTGATAGATGATATGGATTATTTTTGGAAGTTCACTCTTTAGTGATAATCATAAATTGAATATTTAAAAGGGACTAATAAAAGAATCGGGGATTTTAATATCAATACTAACCTTTTCTAAATAAATCATAATCCATCCGTAGGATGAATACAGATGGTATCAAAGCAACATATCCCAAGTAGAGTAAAATATAGGGTTGTTGTCTTTGATGAATGTATATATTTTAAAAATGGTCTTTTAAAAATATTCTTGAGGAAAATGTACTTTCCATTGTGAAAAACATTTTGATGATAATTTTCATTGAAATTTTTGTTTAAAAAAATTCTTTAAAATGTAATATTATAAATATTAAAATTAATCTTTGAAAAAATATGATGGGTAAATCTGTACAGTTCGTACGAGGTAAAAAAAAATTCATTTTGTATGGAAAAAAGGTTTTAAAAGTTCCTTGTTTGTACGGAAACAAATAGATTCCTTTGAAAAACATTTTAAAAAACAAAAGTATAAAAATATCATTAATAATTCATTTTATAAAGGTAAAAAACTAAAACATTTTTATAAAATAGGTTTTTAGAAGAAAATAGGTTCTCCAACTAAAGAGAGAAAGAAAGTTAGTATTTTTTAAAAATATTTTCTAAAATATTTTGAGTAGAAAAGAGTAGAAAATTTGTAATATTACTCAAAAAATTACATGAATAATAAAATGAGAAGATAACTAAATCAATTTTAAAGAAATTATATAATAATTTCCTCTAATTTAAATTCAAGTGTAAGCAATCCCGAAAAAAATGATATGGTGAAGTAAACCCTTGAAACGACCAAAACGTTGATGTGAGAATCAATCAATGAATTGACTATGTGTATCAAATGTTTGTAAAAATAAAATAACTATAAATAAAACTATATATTGTAATAAATTATTACACACATAGTCATAATATATTAATGAAAATTGTGGAATAATATATCCCAATGAAGTAGAATCAGGTTATGAAATTCTTTACAACTTGGTAACATTTAATTGAAATGCCTTTAAAAGAAATAATTATAATTAAAACTGAAAATACCATGAAGAAAAAATTTTATATTTTTTAGTATATAAAATTGGGAAGTAGATACACCACATAAAAAAGTAGGTGGTGAATATGAAATTTATCTCACAAATGTAAAAGTTGAGATGAAAATCCATTTCATTGTGTTTTTTTTGGGGTGAAAAATATTTAGCCTCACGTATAATGATTTTAAGAAAATTATTAAATTATATAATAACCGTAATTATATTTATAATATCATATATTAACTTCTTTTAATATAGTATTACCCATTTTTTTATAATCATTCTTTATTTTCACTATTTTGGGTGTTATTTTCGATGTTTTTCAAGTATGTTTTGACTTGTTACTTGTTGTTCATATTATCTAGATAATTATTTGATCATATAAATATTTTAAACCATTATTTAATTCTCATAAATATTTAGTATCTATGTACTTATAATAATCCTTAATATTTGGGGATATGAAATGAAATGAACTATTAATGGAGACGGTATATCGTACATTCGCATAAAGGTTCCTTCCATTTCATTATCATATTTAAAAGAATGAAAAATAAATGATATATATATATATATTATAATGAAATTATCATTTTTTCATAAATTTCACATAGTTTTATTAAAATCATCTTTAATACAATCCATGCATAGAGTGAATTAATCGCATCGCTTCGAGGAAGCGGTAGTCAACACTTCCCAAAACGATGTTATTGTATTTAAAAAAATGGATATCAGGAAGTTATTTGTTATATTAAAATCATAGAAGTATTATGAAAAAATAATATCCTATATATCACAAAAAACATTTTTCCATCATTATTACCAACCATGAGAGATGGTTAAAGAAAAAACAAAATAAATTGTTTCGCAAGGTGGTATTTTTCCATGGGCAAATTGGTTATTTCCCATTTGATGGAAGTGTGTGTAGGTTATGGTAAAACCCTTAACATAACAAAATATTAATATATATATATATATAGATATATGATATTTATTATATTATAAAATCATGTTACAATCATAATTTGAGTATTGTATAAATAAATAAAACTAATGTCGTCATTGAAAAATGTTACCTCTTATTTGGGTAACTCTTTTTGGTTTATATAAAAAGACTTATTTAAGAATATTTCATCCAATATTTCGGATTATATGTTGGGGTTATGGATTTTTGTAGATTATTTGGGAAGAATATGGGTGATCCAAAGGGCTTGAGAGGTGTGAAAATGTTATAAGGTGAGTTCCCTTTATAGTGTAGGAGGAGTGAAATTATTGTAAATATTTTAAAAGAAAATTACATACACATTTCTTCCATGTAAATTGTATCCGATGATGTGAAACATTAGATCCAATTTATTATATGGTAGTAATATGAACATAAAATGTCTTTTGGATACGTTTCTAGGTCATTTTGGCCCTTGATTTTATGGTCTAGTCATTTGTTAATCTATTTCTTCTCTTGCTGATTGGAATTAATTTTAATTATTTTCACTAATATTATTTTTCCCAGACTATGTTGAAATTAACAGAATTTATAAATTATGATGATTAAAAATATGGAATCCATTTATCCTAATTATAATCATAGAAGTGGCAGAAGTTAATTTAAAATTAATCTCGCAGACAGGATGACAATATGGATTTTTAAAGTAAAAAAGTTCAAAAAAATTCAATGTTATTATATCCAATTTTATAGTGAAATTGATTACAATGACCTAAATTGGATTACTTGATATGAAATTTATTTAACTAAACTTTATAACTAATTATATATATAATTTATCCTTATAAATAAAGTAGATGAAAAAATATATTTGAATTAAAATTCAATATTTTTCACTATTCATTAAACATGAAACTTCTTAGAAAAATACAAAAAATTCAGCCTAAGTTAATTTTTATGTTGTGATATCAGAAATGAAATTTAATTTTACTAATAAAATTTATAAAATTTCTAAAAACCAAGATTTAAAATTGGTTGTCCATTAAAGGGTGATAAATTTCCTTTAGAAAAAAATAGGTTTGGATACATAAAATTGGGGTTCTTCTTATCTTATGACTATAAACTTTATTGTATTGGTATAAAAAATATTTTATTGAATATATAAAACATATATTTCATTAATATCATTCACTAATAGTAACTAATAAATTTTATTAAAGGGTAACTGATAATTTTATTTTATATTTGTGTAAAGAATAAATTTCATAAGTTAAATAATACTATTCATGTCCTCTAATTTAATGGATTGAATATATCTTATTATATTTTAATATTTTAATAGCATATTGTTTCTCATTAAAACTCATACTTTTTGTAGTAGAAGAAATTGATGAAAGTCTTTGTGGCCTGTAACACAATATAAATCATTATTGAGTGAATTGAAATATATCTCATATATTGGATATATATAAAATATTCATTATACTGTAATATCTATAGATATTATATTCACTTATGTTCTTGGTGCTTAATTTCATACATCTTATCAAATAAAATGTTCTTATTTTATAATTCTTCACATTAAATTCTTGGTCAATCCTGTAGGAAAGTTTCCCGTCACAGAAGTAAACGATCACTCCAAATCCCACCTTATTAGTCAAGGTTCAATATAATTACCATCTTAGTAGTCAAGGATCACTACTTATATCATATTAATATTCAATTTTCACTCCCAATACCATGTTTATGGACAAATCCCCTTACTGAACCAGTTTCACTCCCCATTTTATCCATGTCTATATCATGTTATATAAATATTTACTTAATGCATTAGAGATAGATATAGGTCCCACCAGTCATGTATGATATAAGTGGCCCACCTGAGACCATATGGGAAACCTAATCATATAACCTATAATTTTATTAGCATGTTATATCTATTCCACCCCATCATGTATGTTGTAACGGGCTTACTCGGCGCTATCTAGGACACACCATCGTATAATCAATGTATGTGAAATAAAACATTAATGAAGTACAAATATATTACATAAAATCTTTTTTAAAAAATATCATTTTATTTCTGGATTTATCAATGGAAAAATGTGGTTTTTATATCAATCTCCTTGAATAGTTATTATCCAGTGGAAAGGGAATGGGTTCTGTAACAATATCACTGAAACCTACTTTTCTCATGTATAATAAATGGGTTACATAAAAAAATATTCCGTTCATAGAAATAATATGAATGGTATAATTGTTTCATCTCCCTATTAAATCATAAAATATATCAATGGATGTCATCTTTTATGTTGATGGAATGAAATTTTATTTTGAGCATTTCTGAATAGTGAATAAACTTTATTTAAAAATAATTTTAAGACATAAAAATTTTCCAAGTGCTTTTCCTTGAAGGAAAAATTGAAAACATAGGATATAAGATTTAAAATACATTTATTAAATTTCATTAGAAAAATATTCTCCCCGCTAAATTTTTTTTTGTTAAACCAAAACCATTTTTAGAAAATTTTTATTTGAAAATAAAAAAGAAATTTTTAAATAAAGGATTGAAATATTTTGAAAACCTTTTTTTTAATATCATTGAAATTTTATAAATTAATCTAGAAAAAATATTTAGATCCATTAATTGAAAATATATTTGAAAACATATAATGGAATATTGATAACATTTGAAAAAAAAATCCTTGAAAATATAATTGATAACTTATAAAGGAAGATTGAAGACATTGTAAAAACCGTTTATTTGAAATTAACTTTTAGAACATATAAAATAATATTGAAAAAAATATATACAATTTTTAAGAAATAAAACATTTAAAAAATCAATTTTCTTTAAAATATGATTAGATTTTTATTTCAAAACATATTTTAAAACATTCTTAGAAAACATGGTTTTTGAATAAAATAGAATTTCGACAGAGGATAGAGATAATGTTATATATTCTTAAAAACATTTTAAAAATTATCTTAAGTACAATAAGTGTATAAGTGGAACCAATACATTATGATATCATGTATATACTGAAGGGAATAAATTTCATGATAATTCATGAGATATAGATCATAATATTACATCAATGGAATCGTAATCATAAAAAATCATTGTAAAAGATGAGATTGTGGCAGTAAAGTGTTACCACCCATGTAACATTGAATCATAATACCTATAAAATAAAAAAATTACATGAAGTCTAAAATATAATGAAAGTATTTTTATTCATGATACATCGTCATAAAGGATAGTATATACATCACATAAAATAAATTAGGGGTATAATATGACATGTATCTTAAAGAAGGTAAATTGTGTCAAAATTACATTACTATTTTGGTAATAGTTGATCTGTAAACCCAAAGAAAGAGATATGCTAAAATTTATATTTAAATATTCATAAAATTAAGTCTAATAATTTTTTAATGAATTCATGGGAAGTATATACACCACCCAAATGAGACGATTAGGGAATATTGCATAAGTCTCGCAAAAATAAAAGAGAGACTAGAAATCCTCTTACTACTCAAGTAACTTTGGAATCATGATACCCATGAAAGAATAAAATAAATTTATTCTATTAATATATAACAATAAATTAAAATAATCATATTACATGATATATGTAATTATATACACCACATAAAATAATCGAGTGGTGAATATGGCTGGTATCTCAAAAATACAAAAAAAGTGAGATGGAATTTCCTTACCTTAAGTATGGACTTTCTTATTATGTGTAAAAAAATCGTTTTTAATTAATATATGTGTATTATAAGTGTAATATGGAACCATATTATTATATATAATACCATATATTACATTATTATGACATTATATTACCCATTTATTAACAATTCCATGTTATTGTAATGTTTCTGGTAATATCCGCTTTGTTTTTCGTGTATGTTTTCACTTGTTATTATGAATCATCCAACATAGATCATGATTTACTTATTTCAATAATTAAAAAATGAAAAAAAATCATATATTTAATTATATAAGTTTTTATAAGAATCTATAAAAAAATATAAATATGAAATGGAGGACTGCATTCATCGAGACGGTAGGTCATACGTACGCAGGAAGGATGTTTCTATTTTCTTGTCATATTGAAAGAGATAAAGTAAATGAAATATGTATATATATATATAATAATAATAAATTAAGTATCTTTATTATTTCATATATATCATATATTGTTAATAGAACCACCCTTAACACATTCCACGTAATGTGTGAACGAATCACATTGCTTATAGAAGGGAGTAATCCACACATCCACAAATGATATTATCATATTATCACAAAATGGAAAGAATGAATGTATATGATATTTAATAATAATATAAGGATAAATAAATAATTAATATGATATATGTAATATAAAACAACACATCCATCATTATTCACAACCTTGAACGTTTTTAATGTAAGAACGAATGACAGTGGTCCGCAAAGCGGTTGTTTGTTATACACTTGAATGATGATTGGGTGTTCCCATTGATAGAGGTTTTTTGGAGTTTAGTTTGATCCATTAAAATATAAGTATATAATTATATTTATTATATTTATTATACTATTTTTATTTTCAAATAATTTAATAAGATTAATTAATTGGGTGGAGAGAGAAATGAAATAAAAGTTTTTATTGAAGGATATTGCCTCTTCTTTAGACAATTCTGTTTGGTTTTCACCAAAAGACTTACTTGGTTTGATTTATGTCCATAGTGGTTCTTTTATGGTGAGATTATAAATGTTGGGAGATTATTTTTGAATGTTTTTAATGATCCAAAGGGCTTTATAGGTGTTAATATGTGAGGGGGTGAGTACCCTTTTATATTGGAGGTAGAGTAGAATTCCTGTAAATATAAAATGGTAAAAACTATTGAGATATCTCCCTTACATAATGTGCCTCCTATATTAGTACATTTTTTTGATACAAGTGATTATATGTTCTAAATGTTTCTATCCAATGTATTTTGGACGAATTTATTGGTTATTTTCCCCCTCCAATTAAAGTTTATCCAATAAGTAAACTCATTTTTACATTAATTCCTATAATTAAATTTAATTACATTCACTAATATTTTTGGTCAAAACTATGTTTATATTACTATAAATTATTAATTATCATAATTTAATTAATTAATCCAATTCTAAAAATTCATATCATACTGGTTGAAGTAATAAATTTAAAATTAAGCCCGTAGACGGGGTGAGACAATTGGTTTTTAATGTAAAAAATATTAAATTGTTTAAATTGTTTTAATATCCAATTTCAATTTGAAATTGATTAAAAATAAAAAAATATATTAATTTATGAATTATTGATCTAATTTAAATTTAAAAAAATTAAAACATTATTTTAATATAAAAAAAATTGGAAAAAATGCTTTTTCGAATTAAAATTATGTATTTTTTATTATTCGTCCAAAAAATAAAACATCACAGAGAAATACCAAAAATTAATCCAAAAATAATTTTTTAAAAAATATAAAATAAAATTATTTTATAATATATAATTTATAAAATTTTCAAAATTTTAATTTAAAATTTGTATTCCATTAAAAGGTAGTAAAATAGCATTTTGGGAAAATATATATCCTTATGCATAAAATTGGTTTTATTCTTATCTCTTATCTAGTTAACACATAATATGAATGTTAATTAGTTAACTGAGTAATATATATATATATATATATATCCTTAAAATCATTTATCAAAAAAAATTAACTAATTTATTGAGGTAATTTTATAATTATAGTTTTCCCTCAAAATATTTCCTATATTTTCAAAACTATTTTATTTTCATTTTGAGTTACTTAGTTAGAAAATAATTCCAATAAAATACATATGTAAACCATATTTTAATAATTAAATTTATCTTATTTATAACCTCCATTACAATGGATAAGTGACAACTATAATAATATTTTAATAATATTATTAACATTAAATCATAATTTGGTAAAAGTAAGTCTTGCGTGCAATGAAAGCTATCAATGGAACATGGAATTATGTGTAGTACATGACAAACATAGTTTTTTGTATACCGACATATAATCTATGTGTCGCGTGTAGTGAAATATCAATATACTATTGAGTGAAAAACATGAATAAATGTGTGGTTTCATATAACACAAGTTATATTCAGTTTTTCACAAAAATGAAAAATATCAAATAATTTAAATTAACCTAAAAAGAATATTTCAATAAAATTCATGATGTTATATTCTAATCCCCTTAAAATTAATTTATCCCTCGAAATTTTTATATGTTATCCAAGGGTTATTACATTGAACTTCCTTCGATAGAGACCCACGTCTTAAAAATGACTACTTAAACTTCATTTATAAAAAGTAAGTTGTAACCATTATGGTTAACCAAAGTAAATATTAACTAGGTTTCCATGTAAGAGAAAATAAGTGGTAAGTGAATATTTTACATACAATAAAAGAATATATTATTATAGAAAGTGATAAAGATCACATATCAAAATCATGTTAATGATCAATGGAAAATTAAGGGCCTCAAAATCATAAATCTATAATGATTTATAAGACCATTAGTTAAAGAGAAATGAATGTATTTGGATAAATATTTTTCAATATAGATTTCTTATAGTTGAAGAATTTTTCACAAGAAGATATTCTTACATGGTTTCATTACATTCCATATGCATAATCACACCCTTTAGTTGTGCCTTAACCAATTCTCACTTAATCGCCTACTCTAGGGAATGAAGGTGAGTTTTTCATTCCTAAGGAACTAAGATATCATGATATCCATAAATAGATAGATTAGTTAATCCATCTATCATTATTTAACATCAGTGAAAAAATGTTAGCATAGGTTATCTAAATTTCATAAATCCTCATATGGAGATACAATACTTTAATTTATAAAATCTCACCTAAAATATAACTTTAACCATTCTATAAATGGTTATACTTATAACAGTTTTAAAAGGGGAAAATACAAATCATTATAATGAATGTCCCTATATTCTTCAAAATAAGCTTCACATTGATACCCAAATATCGTAAAGTATATCTTCTTTGTCACATTCGAAACACGTGAATACCATAATCATGTATTCTCTTGAAACATGGAAATAACATTAACTATCATAAAAATTTATTCAAAACATGCATGATTTATTATTAAAAATATTATTGGATCTATTCATGAAATCCAAAAAAATATTGCAATCTGCATATATTATAAAATAAAATAGTTTTTAAAAAAATCAATAATCAATTAAAGGGTAATTAGTATTATAAAATTTCTTTATCCATATCCATCATCTATATATCAAATCTAAACATAACTTTTTCAATATCAGGGACACGGTAAGGGTTACCTTCCCCTAATCAAAATAACATTTTTACATTAAATCCATTTTGTAGTTCAACATCACCAGTCAATATAATTTTTAAAATCCATATTGGAATACATATTATCCATGATTCATATAACATAATTATTGAATTCATATAAAAATACACTTCAATCATCCAACATTATTCTTAAAACATTAGTTCAGCTTCATCGTCTTATTCCTCAATACCCATTTCATAGAATATGAAATACGAATCATTTCTTAAGCATTATTAATACCAATTTTTTCGTGATTATTATGTTTAATGTAAAAAATAATGTTAGAAAATATTATACCTTTAACATGTCATTTGCGGACATGTTGTATTCAGTAGTATAAATGATACTAGTACCTCCTTCCTAAATCACTTCCTGATATTTCTACTTAAAACATCAATTTTTATAATTCTATAATTTCCACATCTGAAACATTCAATGTTGACCTAGTTACTTCTAGTTCCAAATATTAACTATTACCATAAATCATAGTGTAAGAAATACTTATCATAGAAGAAAACCAAATAATCCTAAAAAATTACTAATAAGATACCTAAATCATGAAACCTAAATTTAAATATATGAAAACATAGGATTATCCTTAGAAAAAATCCTACACATATCAATATAAATATACCCAGGGATCTCCATAAATTTTTTTCATAATAGATTAAGAATTTCACTAAACCTTTCCTTTGATACCAACTATATCAACTGTAGGTTAACATAAATGGATATTACATGATTTTAGATGAATATTCATCACATTAAAAAATTACATGCCCAAGAACCATAATTTTTTGGTGTCTTCTGAAACTAGGAACACATTATTCTAATTTGGTGAAATATCTTCAACATATACCATAATGATCTTCCCCTTTAGTACTTCTACTTAATACCTTTCTTCATAACATGGTGAAATAAAACATGTTAAAGGGATATATAAAATTCTCAATATGGTTAATAATAAAGGGGATATATAATAATACCATAGACAAAAGTCTACAAGAAAATTATAATAACATTTGAATATTACACCCTACATGAATCGTGATATGATATCTATAAGGCCCCAGCCTTAAACCTTACTTAATCTTGATTTATTACAAGATTACACATTGAGGATCTTTTCAGGTTTAGAGATTTAGAGAATTAGATCATAAAACTTGCATTACATTCCACATTTAACCAAAGTGGTTACATATAAGATAGTATTCATTTTTTCCCATAAATGGAAACATATTTAAAAATAAAGCATGGATTATTTCTTGACACTTCCTTGACACTATCATCATATCATGTACCTTTCCCTTGACCTGTGAAAAACATTTCAAAAAAAAACTTGGGATGAGCATAAAAATCTTAGTAAGGGTTATAAAAATATGGAAAGGAAATATGAGTTCATATATACATAAGAATGAAATCATACTTTACCCATAAAACATAGGCGTATCAAATCACGAATAAATTATAGAAATCATAAGACATAAAAGGTAACTTGAGACATTCATAACATTCTTACGTAGGGAGTAACCCTCTTGGTTACGTTTGGAATACCCACCACAGTATATTCCCTAAATCTCTTCGGAGAAACCTTAACGTTTCACTCCTTCGCATTACCCAATGCATTGGAGAGCTATATCGGGCCCACCCGCCCTTAGTTTATCACGGAACCACCCGTATTCATAACAATGCCCAAGAACCATAACATAATCTTATCATATAAAACATGCATAAAGGAAACATAACATTTCCACTTTTCAATAACAAGATATCAATACAACACATTGATATAAAAACATTATGAAAACCATTTTCAATACCAAAATAAAAGAAAAGTAAAACATGGTATTTATTTTTCTTTTAAAAAGAAGGTATGGCTTGTAGAGGAATCTAAAACTCAAATAATGGTCACGGCGGAGGAGACGTCGTTGTCGCCGCATACGTACGACAAAAACATTCCCTTTTGTCGTTTTGTAAAACGATTCGTATAAAAAATATTCCTTTTTGGATAAACATAAAAGTCAAAGGGTTTTATACACCATATAAAAGAAGGTTGTGTATAAAACCAAATATGCCTCAATGAATGGAGATTGAGACAAAGTCCCTTACAAAGACGGTATCCTCAGTTTAAGGATAAATCAATTACATAATTATGTGTGACAAACGAATACACCAAATATAAGTGGATATTAAGTGTAAAAAAATCATAGGTTATTCACAAATATTCATAGAACGACATATTCAAGGATTACAAGCTTATCCCAAAGAATCAAAATTGGGTTAAGAAGTTCCCTTGCAAAAATTTGACAGCCTAACAGCGTCACTACAAAATTCATAAAATGAGTTGATGAGAGATAAAAAGGGCATCTAATCACTTGGAAATAAAATTTAAATCACTAAGGATATAGAATAACATATCCCAACATAATGTTATCTGAATTAAAAGACATAACAAAATAAGTCTTTTAAAAAGAGGAGGGTGAAAGGTTCCCTTACCGACATGGGTATCTTTCGAAACATACACCCCGTGAAAGAAGGACAATACAACATTGATTTAAATACTCATAAATGAAAGTATATTACACAATGAGTAAAATAATGGGCAGTACATATAAAACTCAAAGTAAATTATGGCAAATGTAGCATGAATCTCACAGGAATAAAAGTGAGATGAAAAATCCCTTACGAAAACTCGGAAGCCTCACGGCGCCACTTAAAACTTCCAAAAATGATTGATTAGCTCAAATAGGGTTTCTCATCATATTACAATAAAATGTACAGAAATAGGGATATAAAATAACATCCCCCATCATAACAAAGAGGATCTTAAAGGAAGTGACATAAAAGAGAGTACTTAAAAAGAAAGAGAGAGGTTAGATCTCTTACGAAAATTCGGCAGCCTAACGGCGCCACTCAAAACTTCCAAAATGGATTGATGAGAGAGAATAGGTTCTCTCATCATATGAACATAAAAATTATAGTAATATTAATATAAAATAACATCCCAATCACAATAAATATGAGCTTAAAAGGAATTACATAAAAGAGTGTACTTAAAAAGAAAGAGAGGAGTAGGATCCCTTACCTCGGGGCCGACTTGACTCGATCGTTCTTTAATCTCCTGAATAATAAACTTGAGTTAATTTCTACTTCCTTAAGAACCTTTTTCTAGTTCATTATTCATTTTATATCACTTATTACCATGTCAGGAACACTATGTTATTATTTAAGTTAATAATGGTCGTTTTAACGATCATTGGTACTTGAGTCAAAAAAAATAAACTCTTTATAATTACAAGTTGTTCATGTGGTAAAATATCCATTATATCCAGAATTTTGTTCATGATTTAGATATCATATATATCATATATATTCAGTATATTCATGCATTTATAATATTACATAACATTTAGAGTTAAGAAATGAAATGCACCGTTTATGGAGATGGTAAGTCGTACGTACGCATGAACGCTGCTTCCATTTCTATTTCATATTTAATGGAATTAAAAAATAATTATACATAATAGTATTTTAATTCCATTATGGTATCATATATAATATCATTAAATATATCCTTTATATGTACCACATATGGTATTAACGAATCAAATCACTTTCAGGGGGCGATAGTCCGCACTTCCTAAAATGAAGATATCGCGTATACCCATAATGGAAGCCATAAAGGTATGACATAAATGAAAAATACATAAGCTGAAGGAAAATATAGACATATTATATATCATATATAAATGTAGTGACATCAAAATGGCCACCATGAAAGGTGTTAAGAGAATATTGAACAATCATCGTTTCGTGAGGCAGTAGTTCGCCATCCACAGAAACAGTATGTTCTTTAACCATTAGACGAAGGTGTGTGTAAGTGTAGCTAGAATACTTAACATAAAAAAATTATAGTATATTGAAGATACTGGTGTTGTTACAAAATAAAGTAATAAAATGAGTTTAGGGGGGTGGAGAAGCAAAATAAAACAAAAGGACTCAAGTGAAGACATTACCTTAAAATCGGGTAACTCCCGTTGGTTTGAGCTCAAAGGCTTCCTTGGGAAGACTTCTGACCAAAGTGAGGCTTCTAAGAGTTATAGAGGGATGTGGAGAGACAAAATGGGCAGGGTTTTGCCGAGCCAAAGTCTTTCGAAGTGTGGGTAAGGAGGTAGAGGTGGGGGCCTTTTATAAGAGGAGAGGAGGGGCACTCTTGGAAAGTAAAGAAATGTTACTTTATTTTAGAATTATTTTTGGATTTTAATGGTCCCACATTGATGTGTTTTGAGGATAAGGTGATACGGGTTCGAAATCCACCCATCCAATGGGTTTTGGACATGTTTAGGTCTTAGAGTTTACATTATCTTCCCATTTTATTTAAATCGTTAAATAATGAGGTCATCGCTGCATCATCATGATGTCATAAATAATTTAATTTATTTAATGTCTAAAAATTATAAAAAAAAATACTATGATTTAGGAAATATTTTTATCTTTCCAATGACTATTTATAGTCAAAAATCGGATTTTATAACCCCATTTAAAAGTTTCTTTAGTAAAACAACTCATGTTTGTGTCATTTTAATTTTAACATTAAATAAAAAGGTATTTATGTCATTTTCCAACCAAAGTGGCTCCATGGGGTCCCCAAGTTGACCCATGGATTGTCTTGGTCGTCCATGACTCTTACAATGAGGGTAGGACATGTGTCTATGTAATTTCATATTATTAAAACATTATTTTCACCTTAAACTACACTAATTACCTCTAATCGCGATTAAAAACTTAATAAGTTACTATTCACCAAAAATTATTTTAATCCCATTGAACCACATTTTACTTCTAAATGAAAACCATATATGTCGGATTTTTGAAATTCAAAACACAAAGGTGGCAAAATTTCATTTAAATGGAAAATCAGTTTTTATAAGTACCACTTAGTGGTTTCACTATTCATCAAAAATTGAAGTTTTTCAGAGAATTACCAAAAATTCACCCTAGGCTATATTTGATATTCCGAATTCAAAAATGATTTCTATTTTACAAAATTCAAAAAATATAAGTTGCATTAATTAATTTAATAATTAATTCCCGCTGTCAAAACAAATAGCGTGTTTTTATGAAACAATATCTATTAAAAGATTGACACTAGTTTAAGTCCAATTTCAAAGTGAAATTAATTCCAATGACCTCCATGGGACTTAATGGTAAAAATATATTCTAATTTCACTTTAAAACCAATTTAAAAGATAATCTAATAATATAAATAAATTAGATTAAAAAGAGGTTTTGAATTAAAATACAATATTTTTCACTATTCATTAAAAAAATGTACTTTATCGGAAAAATTCCAAATATTTACACAAAGTAAATTTTTATGTCTTGATTCTAAAGAAGAACTTTATTTTGTCAAATATAACACATAAAATTATCAAAAAGTGGATTTAAAAGAGGTTCGCCATCAAAAGGCGGTTAATCGACCTTTTAAAGAATATTAGAATGTTTACGCTTAAAATTGGATTCATTCACATTTTTAATCCTCTAACATTTATTGTAAAAAGTAAAAATATTTGGAAAACATATATAATCATTTTTTAGTTAGTTCTATTCATTCTCGCCATAACAATAGCTAGGCGTTAACTACCTTTTAAAATAATATTATTTTATTATTAGAGTGCAACGTAAGATTCCCAAAAAACTCGTTGTTGTGTGCTGGGTACGCCATCGAGCATAGCGTCCCCTTTAAAGTTATATTAATATTTTATTCAAAAATATGGATAAATGTGAAAATGTCATACTCTTTATTTACCTGGGGTGTTACATTCTTCCCCCCTTTTGGGAATTGCGTCCTCGCAATTTTAAAATTGGGCTTGGAAACTTCATTGAAAATCCCACATCGGAACAAGAGTTAGTAAAACAATCACTTTAAAATAAAGAAAGATAAGTACAAAGGTCACCCGAGTTAACCCATACTAGGATTCCAAGTATGAAAATGTAGACATGGAGGGAAAAAAGGGTCATGTTCTGATGGAGAGTGATATTAAACATGTCTAGGAGAAAGTTAACCATAATAAAATCACAAACTTGTGATGGTTTAAACGGTATTCGATTCCCCAGTAGGAAAAGTTAACAGAAAACACTTTTGTTTTAAGTTACTCTTCATTGAGGAATTTATTTTTGATCTTAAGGAAACATACTTACTTGTCATGTTGACTTTCAACGTTTACTAGATTTCTTACACAGACTCATACTTTCCCCAAAAGATGAGTATTTAGGAAGACTTGTTCACATTAAGAGTACTATAATCAACTTCTAGAGAATCACCTAATCCACAAAAGAGAACTATATACTTCCCATATCTTTAGACCTTAACCAAAACCAAAACCAAAAAGGTTAGTACAATATCAGATAATCCAGAAAAGGATAACCCTTTATAAAAAGAAAATCTATTCTTAATCTCCAAAATTTGTCCAACAAAACCCAGATTTCAACGATGACCATTCGATAAACAATTTTTCCATAAAATTCTTCAAAGTAAACCAAAATAAGATTGAAACCCAAATATTTGAAGGATTTAGTCACATTGTGTTCCAAGTTAAATCGTAACATTTTTCTCCAAACAACATCAGTTGATCCTAAAGTCTCGTATTGAAAAGTAATTAACCTAATCACATATCCTCCATGATAGGTTAATCATTTTCATAAGTAGCCCAAAATCAACTAACTCTTAATTCATAAAGTCACCTAACTAAAAATAATAAGTCATACTAACCAGGGACTTCACGTAGTCCAGTGGTCGGCGATAAATACCTGTTGCACTTTGGTTGTGGGTTCAATTCCCACAGCTTTGTCTGGCGCGATGGGTTGTCACATGGTCTAAGTGTTGTCCTTTTTCCAAAACTATATAATTCTCAAATCATTCCCCAAAAAGAGATAAAATCATCAAAAATAACCATAACATAATTTAACCTCAATTTTATCTCATGCCTTTCACTTCCATCATAACATATAGTAACCCATAATTACCTCAGAAGTAAAGATCATATAAACCCAAATGGTTCTTTATAACTATGTCCACAAAATAACAAATAACTATTCCTTGAATAAAATTTTCATATATTAAACATCAGGGTTACACATACTATAAAAAGTCTTCTAATGTAACCCCATCATCAAAAGAGACTTAATACTCTTAAGAATTTCACCATAACTCTTGAAGCCCTTATATGTCGACTTCTTACTCATTCAACATTCTTCATCATCCATTAACCATTCCTTTCCAACTTATTCAGAAATACTTCTTTCCTACAAACAAAATCATGAATCATATCCTAATATTCCAAAATAGGAAAACAAAAGTTATGAAATAATCCATACCTTTGATTGGTCATTATCATTTTCTTCATCCTCAATCAGAAAGGCATTATGTATTGGTAAATGAATAATTGTACGGTCTTGGTGATCCCATTCACAAAACTTCTTCATAGTACATGTGATTGCATAATTACCATGCACACCACATTTAAAACATTCAATTGATCCCTCAGAAAGAACTTCTTTCCCTTTCCTCGAGTCAACTGGATGCTTCCTTTTTCCATGGAAGGTTCTTGATTTATGACCTTCATTTCCACATCTATAGCATATTTCTGTCCCTTTGAAACATTTTCCTAGGTTTTTCTTTCCACATATTTGACACATAGGTTTTTGAACACATTGACCTTTATGATTATTACCTGTAGTTCCGTAGGGATTTGTTTCATGCATATATGATTCCTTAGAGAAATAACCAAGGTTTAGGTGGTCAATCATGACTCCAGATAGTTTTTTGAGGATAAACCCAAGAGTTCTCATTGCATCTCCCATATCATTCAGTTGCTTTCTCAAAAAACTGTCACAGTTTCCTTCACATCCACTGTTACTTTGGTGCCTGCTAGATCCAGCCATTTACTAAAACCAAAAAGGTCAGTGTGAGTATATCAAAAAAACCATCATTTACTAATGAGGAAGATAAACACTAAGATATACTTACTCATTCACTTTATCTAAAACTAGGACTCTTTCTGAAATCCTAACCATTATGGTAATGTCACTTATTCTTAAAGAATACCCTAACCTCTAAAGTTATCTAAACCGACCTCTGATACCAACTATAAGGCCCCAGCCTTAAACCTTACTTAATCTTGAGTTATTATAAGATTACATATTGAGGATCTTTTTAGGTTTAGAGTTTTAGAGAATTAGATCATAAAACTTACATTACATTCCACATTTAAACAAAGTGGTTACCTAAAAGATAGTATTCATTTTTTCCCATCAACGGAAACATATTTAAAAATAAAGCATGGATTCTTTCTTGACACTTCCTTGACACTATCATTATATCATGTACCTTTCCCTTGACCTGTGAAAAATATTTCAAAAAAAAACTTGGGATGAGCATAAAAAGCTTAGTAAGGGTTATAAAAATATGGAAAGGAAACATGAGTTCATATATACATAAGAATGAAATCATACTTTACCCATAAAACATAGGCGTATCAAATCATGAATAATTCATAGAAATCATAAGACATAAAAGGTAACTTGAGGTATTCATAACATTCTTACATAGGGAGTAACCCTCTTGGTTACGTTTGGAATACCCACCACAGTATATTCCCCAAATCTCTTCGGAGAATCCTTAATGTTTCCATCCTTCGCGTTACCCAATGCATTAGAGAGCTATATCGGGCTCACCCGCCCTTAGTTTATCATGGAACCACCCGTCTTCATAAAAATTCCCAAGAACCATAACATAATCTTATCACATAAAACATGCATAAAGGAAACATAACATTTCCACCTTTCAATAACAAGATATCAATACAACACATTGATATAAAAACTTTATGAAAACCATTTTCAATACCAAAATAAAAGAAAAGTAAAACATGGTATTTATTTTTCTTTTAAAAAGAAGTTATGGCTTATAGAAGAACCTGAAACTCAAATAATGGTCACGGCGGTGGAGAAGTCGTTGTCGCCGCATACGTACGACAAAAACATTCCCTTTTTTCGCTTTGTAAAACGCTTCGTATAAAAAAGATTAATTTTTGGATAAAAGTAAAAGTAAAAGGGTTTTATACACCTTATAAAAGAAGGTTGTGTATAAAACAAAATATGCCTCAATGAATGGAGATTGAGACGAAGTCCCTTACAAAGACGGTATCCTTGGTTTAGGGATAAATCAATTACATAATTATGTGTGACAAACGAATACACCAAATATAAGTGGATATTAAGTGTAAAGAAATAAGATTTTATTCACACATATTCATAGAACGACATATTCAAGGAGTACAAGCTTATCCCAAAGAATCAAAATTGGGTTAAGAAGTTCCCTTGCAAAAATTTGACAGCCTAACGGCATCACTACAAAATTCAGAAAATGAGTTGATGAGAGATAAAAAGGGTATCTCATCACTTGGACATAAAATTTAAATCACTAAGTATATATAAGAACATACCCCAACATAATGTTATGTGAATTAAAAGACATAACAAAATAAGTCTTTTAAAAAGAGCAGGGTGAAAGGTTCCCTTACCGACATGGGTATCTTTCGAAACATACACCCCGTGAAAGAAGGACAATACAACATTGATGTAAATACTCATAAATGAAAGTATATTACACAATGAGTAAAATAATGGGCTGTACATACACAACTCAAATGAAATTATGGCAAATGTAGCATGAATCTCATGGGAATAAAAGTGCGATGAAAAATCCCTTACGAAAACTCGGAAGCCGAACGGTGCCACTTAAAACTTCTAAAAATGGATTGATGAGCTCAAATAGGGTCTCTCATCATATTACAATAAAATTTACAGAAATAGGGATATAAAAGAACATCCCCCATAATAACAAAGAGGAGCTTAAATAAAGTTACATAAAGGAGAGTATTTAAAAAGAAAGAGAGAGGTTAGATCTCTTACGAAAATTCGGCAGCCTAACGGCGCCACTCAAAACATCCAAAATGGATTGATGAGAGAGAATCGGGTCTCTCATCATATGAACATAAAAATTACAGTAAGGGTAATATAAAATAACATCCCAATCACAAGAAATATGAGCTTAAAATTAATGACATAAAATAGTGTACTTAAAAAGAAAGAGAGGAGTAGGATCCCTTACCTCGGGTCCGACTTGACTCGATCGTTCTTTAATCTCCTGAATAATAAACCTGAGTTAATTTCTACTTCCTTAAGAACCTTTTTCAAGTTCATTATTCCTTTTATATCACTTATTACCATGTCATGAACACTATGTTATTATTTAAGTTAATAATGGCCGTTTTAACGATCATTGGTACTTGAGTCAAAAAAACTCTTTATAATTACAAGTTGTTCATGTGGTAAAATATCCATTATATCCATAATTTTATTCATGATTTAGATATCATATATATCATATATATATAGTATATTCATGCATTTATAATATTACATAACATTTAGAGTTAAGAAATGAAATGCACCGTTCATGGAGACGGTAAGCCGTACGTACGCATGAACGCTACTTCCATTTATATTTCATATTTAATAGAGTTAAAACATAATGATACATAATAGTATTTTAATTCCAGTATAGTATAATATATAATATCATTAAATATATCCTTTATACGTACCACATATGGTATTAACGAATCAAATCACTTTGAGGGGGCGGTAGTCCGCACTTCCTAAAATGAAGATATCGCGTATACCCATAATGGAAGCCATAAAGGTATGCCATAAATGAAAAATACAGAAGCTTAAGGAAAATATAAACATATTATATATCATATATAAATGTAGTGACATCATAATGGCCACCCCGAAAGGTGTTAAGAGAAGATTGAACAATCATCGTTTCGTGAGGCAGTATTTCGGCATCCACAGAAATAGTATGTTCTTTAACCATTAGACGAAGGTGTGTGTAAGTGTTGCTCGAATACTTAACATAACAACATCCTAGTATATTTACGATACTGGTGTTTTACAAAATAAAGGAATAAAAAGAGTTTAGGGGGGTGGAGAAGCAAAATAAAACAAAAGGACTCAAGTGAAGACATTACCTTAAAATCGTGTAACTCCCTTTGGTTTGAGCTCAAAGGCTTCCTTGGGAAGACTTATGACCAAATTGAGGCTACTAAGAGTTATATAGTGATTTGGAGAGACAAAATTGGTTGGGGTTGGCTGAGCCAAAGGCTTTGGAAGTGTGGGTAAGGAGGTAGAGGTGGGGGCCTTTTATAAGAGGAGAGGAGGGGCACTCTTGGAAAGTAAAGAAATGTTACTTTATTTTAGAATGAGTTTTGGATTTTAATGGTCCCACATTAATGTGTTTCAAGGATACGGTGATAAGGGTTCTAAATCCACCCATCCAATAGGTTTTGGACATGTGTAGGTCTTAGATTTTACATTATCATCCCATTTTATTTAAATCGTTAAATAATGAGGTCATCGCTGCATCATCATGATGTCATAAATAATTTAATTTATTTAATATATAAAAAGTATTAAAAAATACTATGATGTATGAAATATTTTTATCTTTCCAATGACTATTTATAGTAAAAAATATGACTTGTATAACCCTATTTAAAAATTGTTTTAGTAAAACAACTCATGTTTGTGTCATTTTAATTTTAGCATTAAATAAAAAAGTATTTATGTCATTTTCCAACCAAAGTGGCTCCATGGGGTCCCCAAGTTGACCCATGGATTTTCTTGGTCGGACATGACTCATCCAATGAGGGTAGGACATGTGTCTTGGTCATTTCATATTATTAAAACTTTATTTTCACCTTAAACTACACTAATTACCTCTAATCATGATTAAAAACATAATAAGTTACTATTCACCAAAAAATTATTTTAATCCCATTGAACCACATTTTACTTCTTAATTAAAACCATGTATGTAGAATTTTTTAAATTCAAAACACAAATGTGGAAAAATTTCATTTAAACGGAAAATCAATTTTTATAAGTACCACTTAGTGGTTTCACTATTCATCAAAAATTGAAGTTTTTCAGAAAATTACCAAACATTCACCCTAGGCTATATTTGATATTCCAAATTCAAAAATGATGTCTATTTTTAAAAAATCAAAACATATAAGTTTCATTAATTTATTTAATAATTAATTCCCGCTGTCAAAACAAATAGCGTGTTTTTAAGAAACAATATCTATTAAAAGATTGACAGTAGTTTAAGTCCAATTTCAAAGTGAAATTAATTCCAATGACCACCATTGGATTTAATGGTAAAAATATATTATAATTTCACTTTAAAACCAATTTAAAAGATAATCTAATCATATAAATAAATTAGATTAAAAGGAGGTTTTGAATTTAAATACAACATTTTTCACTATTCATTAAAAAATGTACTTTATCGGAAAAATACCAAAAATTTACACAAAGTAAATTTTGTTGTCCTGATTCTAAAGAAGAATTTTATTTTTTCAAATATAACACATAAAATTATCAAAAAGTGTATTTAAAAGAGGTTCTCCATCAAAAGGCGGTTAATCGACCTTTTAAAGAATATTAGAATGTTTACGCTTAAAATTGGATTCATTCACATTTTTAATCCTCTAACATTTATTGTAAAAAGTAAAAATATTTGACAAACATATATAATCGTTTTGTATTTAGTTATATTCATTCCCGCCATCACAACAGCTAGGCGTTAACTACCTTTTAAAATAATATTATTTTATTATTAGAGTGCAACGTAAGATTCCCAAGAAACTCATTGTTGCGTGTTGGGTACGCCATCAAGCATAGCGTCACCTTTAAAGTTATATTAATATTTTATTCACAAATATGGATAAATGTGAAAATTTCATACTCTTTATTTACCTGGGGTGTTACATCCTTCCCCCCTTTTGGGAATTTCATCCTCACAATTTTAAAATTGGGCTTGGAAACTTCATTGAAAATCCCACATCGGAACAAGAGTCAGTAAAAAAATCACTTTAAAATAAAGAAAGATAAGTACAAAGGTCACCCGAGTTAACCCGTACTAGGATTCCAAGTATGAAAATATGGACATGGAGGAAAAAACAAAGGGTCATGTTCTGATGGAGAGTGATAGTAAACATGTCTAGGAGAAAGTAAACCATAATAAAATCACGAACTTGTGATGGGTTAAACGGTATTCGATTCCCCAGTAGGAAAAGTTAACACACAACACTTTTGTTTTAAGTTACTCTTCATTGAGGAATATATTTTTGATCTTAAGGAAACATACTTACTTGTCATGTTGACTTTCAACTTTTACTAGATTTCTTACACAGACTCATACTGTCCCCAAAAGACGAGTATTTAGGAAGACTTGTTCGCATTAAGAGTACTATAATCAACTTCTAGAGAATCACCTAATCCACAAAAGAGAACTATATACTTCCCATATCTTTAGACCTTAAACAAAACCAAAACCAAAAAGGTTAGTACAATATCAGATAATCCAGAAAAGGATAACCCTTTATAAAAAGAAAATCTATTCTTAATCTCCAAAATTTGTCCAACAAAACCCAAATTTCAATGAGGACCATTCGATAAACAATTTTTCCATAAAATTCTTCAAAGTAAACCAAACTAAGATTGAAACCCAAATATTTGAAGGATTTAGTCACATAGTCTTCCAAGTTAAATCGTAACATTTATCTCCAAACAACATCAGTTTCTCCTAAAGTCTCATATTGAAAAGTAATTAACCTAATCACATATCCTCCATGATAGGTTAATAATTTTCATAAGTAGCCCAAAATCAACTTACTCTTAATTCATAAAGTCACCTAACTAAAAATAATAATTCATACTAATCAGGGACTTTACGTAGTCCAGTGGTAGGTGATAAATACCAGTTGCACTTTGGTTGTGGGTTCGATTACCACAGCTTTGTCTGGAGCAATGGGTTGTCACACGATCTGCGTGTTTTCCTTTTTCCAAAACTATATAATTCTCAAATCATTCCCCAAAAAGAGATAAAATCATAAAAAATAACCATAACATAATTTAACCTCAATTTTATCGCATGCCTTTCACTTCCATCATAACATATAATAACCCATAATTACCTCAAAAGTAAGGATCATATAAACCCAAATGGTTCTTTATAACTATGTCCACAAAAGAACAGATAACTATTCCTTGAATAAAATTTTCATATATTAAACATCAGGGTTACACATACTATAAAAAGTCTTCTAATGTAACCACATCATCAAAAGAGACTTAATACTCTTAAGAATTTCACCATAACTCTTGAATCCCTTATATGTTGAATTCTTACTCATTCAACATTATTCATGATCCATTAACCATTCCTTTCCAACTTATTCTGAAATACTTATTTCCTAAAAACAAAATCATGAATCATATCCTAAGATTCCAAAATAGGAAAACAAAAGTTATGAAATAATCCACACCTAAGATTGGTCATTGTCAGTTTCTTTATCCTCAATCGGAAAGGCATTAGGTATTGGTAAATGAATATTTGCACGATCTTGGTGATCCCATTCACGAAACGTCTTCATAAGACATGTGTTTGCATAATGACCATGCACACCACATTTAAAACATTCAATTGATCCTTCAGAAAGAACTTCTTTCCCTTTCCTTGAGTCAACTGGATGCGTCCTTTTTCCATGGCACGTTCTTGCTTTATGACCTTCATTTCCACATCTATAGCCTATTTATGTCCCTTTGAAACATTTTCCTAGGTGTTTCTTTCCACATATTTGACACATAGGTTTTTGAACACACTTACCTTTATGATTATTACCTGTAGTTCCGTAGGGATTTGTTTCACGCATATATGATGCCTTAGAGAAATCACCAAGGTTTAGGTGTTCAATCATGACTTCAGATAGTTGGTTGAGGATAAACACAAGAGTTCTCATTGCAGCTCCCATATCATTCAGTTGCTTTCTCAAAAAACTGTCACAGTTTCCTTCACATCCACTGTTACTTTGGTGCCTGCTTGATCCAGCCATTTACTAAAACCAAAAAGGTCAGTGTGAGTATATCAAAAAAACCATCATTTACTAATGAGGAAGATAAACACTAAGATATACTTACTCATTCACTTTATCTAAAACTAGGACTCTTTCTGAAATCCTAAACATTATGGTAATGTCACTTATGCTTAAAGAATACCCTAACCTCTAAAGTTATCTAAACCGACCTCTGATACCAACTATAAGGCCCCAGCCTTAAACCTTACTTAATCTTGAGTTATTACAAGATTACACATTGAGGATATTTTCAGGTTTAGATTTTTGGAGAATTAGATCATAAAACTTGCATTACATCCCACATTTAAACAAAGTGGTTACATAAAATATAGTATTCATTTTTTCCCATCAACAGAAACATATTTAAAAATAAATCATGGATTCTTTCTTGACACTTCCTTGACACTATCATCATATCATGTACCTTTCCCTTGACCTGTGAAAAACATTTCAAAATAAATCTTGGGATGAGCATAAAAAGCTCAGTAAGGGTTATAAAAATATGGAAAGGAAACATGAGTTCATATATACATAAGAATGAAATCATACTTTACCCATAAAACATAGGCGTATCAAATCATGAATAAATCATAGAAATCATAAGACATAAAAGGTAACTTGAGGCATTCATAACATTCTTACGTAGGGAGTAACCCTCTTGGTTACGTTTGGAATAC
The DNA here is from genome assembly GCA_963277665.1 of Viscum album. Classification (NCBI taxonomy): domain Eukaryota; kingdom Viridiplantae; phylum Streptophyta; class Magnoliopsida; order Santalales; family Viscaceae; genus Viscum; species Viscum album. The sequence goes on from OY728161.1 coordinate 1,191,314,917, forward strand.
CCACCACAGTATATTCCCTAAATCTCTTCGGAAAAACCTTAAAGTTTCACTCCTTCGCGTTACCCAATGCATTGGAGAGCTATATCGGGCTAACTCGCCCTTAGTTTATCACGGAACCACCCGTCTTCATAACAATGCCCAAGAACCATATCATAATCTTATCACATAAAACATTCATAAAGGAAACATAACATTTCCACCTTTCAATAACAAGATATCAATACAACACATTGATATAAAAACTTTATGAAAACCATTTTCAATACCAAAATAAAAGAAAATTAAAGCATGGTATTTATTTTTCTTTTAAAAAGAATTTATAGCTTGTAGAGGAAGCCGAAACTCAAATAATGGTCACGGCGGCGGAGAAGTCGTTGTCGCCGCATACGTACAACAAAAGCATTCCCTTTTGTCATTTTGTAAAACGCTTCGTATAAAAAATATTCCTTTTTGGATAAACGTAAAATTCAAAGGGTTTTATATACTTTATAAAAGAAGGTTGTGTATAAAACAAAATATGCCTCAATGAATGGAGATTGAGACGAAGTCCCTTATAAAGACGGTATCCATGGTTTAAGGATAAATCAATTACATAATTATGTGTGACAAACGAATACACCAAATATAAGTGGATATTAAGTGTAAAACAATCAGAGGTTATTCACACATATTCATAGAATGACATATTCAAGGATTACAAGCGTATCCCAAAGAATCAAAATTGGGTTAAGAAGTTCCCTTGCAAAAATTTGACAGCCTAACGACGTCACTACAAAATTCAGAAAATGGGTTGATGAGAGATAAAAAGGGTATCTCATCACTTGGACATAAAATTTAAATCACTAAGGATATAGAAGAACATATCCCAACATAATGTTATGTGAATTAAAAGACATAACAAAATAAGTCTATTAAAAAGAGGAGGGTGAAAGGTTCCCTTACCGACATGGGTATCTTTCAAAACATACACCCCGTGAAAGAAGGACAATACAACATTGATGTAAATACTCATAAATGAAATTATATTACACAATGAGTAAAATAATGGGCAGTAAATACACCACTCAAAGGAAATTGTGGAAAATGTAGCATGAATCTTAGGGGAATAAAAGTGAGATGAAAAATCCCTTACGAAAACTCGGAAGCCTAACGGTGCCACTTAAAACATCCAAAAATGGATTGATGAGCTCAAATAGGGTCTCTAATCATATTACAACAAAATGTAAAGAAAGAGGGATATAAAATAACATCCCCCATCATAACAAATAGGAGCATAAAGGAAGTGACATAAAGGAGATTACTTAAAAAGAAAGAGAGAGGTTAGATCTCTTACGAAAATTCGGCAGCCTAACGGCGCCACTCAAAACTTCCAAAATGGATTGATGAGAGAGAATAGGGTCTCTCATCATATGAAAATAAAAATTACAGTAATATTAATATAAAATAACATCCCAATCACAAGAAATATGAGCTTAAAAGGAATGACATAAAAGAGTGTACTTAAAAAGAAAGAGAGGAGTAGGATCCCTTACCTCGGGTCCGACTTGACTCGATCATTCATTAATCTCCTAAATAATAAACTTGAGTTAATTTATACTTCCTTAAGAACCTTTTTCAAGTTAATTATTTCTTTTATATCACTTATTACCATGTCATGAACACTATGTTATTATTTAAGTTAATAATGGTCGTTTTAACGATCATTGGTACTTGAGTCAAAAAAAATAAACACTTAATAATTACAAGTTGTTCATGTGGTAAAATATCCATTATATCCAGAATTTTATTCACAATTTAGATATCATATATATCATATATATCCATTATATTCATTCATTTATAATATTACATAACATTTAGAGTTAAGAAATGAAATGCACCGTTCATGGAGACGGTAAGCCGTACGTACGCATGAACGCTACTTCTGTTTCTATTTCATATTTAATGGAATTAAAACATAATGATACATAATAGTATTTTAATTACAGTATGGTATAATATATAATATCATTAAATATATCCTTTATACGTACCACATATGGTATTAACGAATCAAATCACTTTGAGGGGGCGGTAGTCCGCACTTCCTAAAATGAAGATATCGCGTATACCCATAATGGAAGCCATAAAGGTATGCCATAAATGAGAAATACAGAAGATTAAGAAAAAGATAAACATATTATATATCATATATAAATGTAGTGACATCATAATGGCCACCGTGAAAGGTGTTAAGAGAAGATTGAACAATCATTGTTTCGTGTGGCAGTAGTTCGCCATCCACAGAAACAGTATGTTCTTTAACAATTAGACGAAGGTGTGTGTAAGTGTAGATCTAATACTTAACATAAAAACATCCTAGTATATTTAATATAGTGGTGTTGTTACAAAATAAAGTAATAATAAGAGTTTAGGGGGTGGAGAAGCAAAATAAAACAATAGGACTCAAGTGAAGACATTACCTTAAAATCGGGTAACTCCCTTTGGTTTGAGCTCAAAGGCTTCCTTGGGAAGACTTATTACCAAAGTGAGGCTTCTAAGAGTTATAGAGGGATTTGGAGAGACAAAATGGGCAGGGGTTGGCCGAGAGAAAGTATTTGGAAGTGTGGGTAAGGAGGTAGAGGTGGGGGCCTTTTATAAGAGGAGAGGAGGGGCACTCTTGGAAAGTAAAGAAATGTTACTTTATTTTAAAATGAGTTTCGGATTTTAATGGTCCCACATTGATTTGTTTCTAGGATAAGGTGATAAGGGTTCGAAATCCACCCATCCAATAGGTTTTGGACATGTTTAGGTCTTAGATTTTATATTATCTTCCCATTTTATTTAAATCGTTAAATAATGAGGTCATCGCTGCATCATCATGATGTCATAAATAATATAATTTATTTAATGTATAAAAATTATAAAAAAAATACTATGATGTAGGAAATATTTTTATATTTCCAATTACTATTTATAGTCAAAAATATGACTTGTATAACCCCATTTAAAAATTGGTTTAGTAAAACAACTCATGTTTGTGTCATTTAATTTTAACATTAAATAAAAAGGTATTTATATCATTTTCCAACCAAAGTGGATCCATGGGGTCCCCAAGTTGACCCATGTATTGTATTGGTCGTCCATGACTCATCCAATTAGGTTAGGACATGTTTCTAGGTCATTTCATATTATTAAAACATTATTTTCACCTTAAACTACACTAATTACCTCTAATCACGATTAAAAACTTAATAAGTTACTATTCACCAAAAAATTATTTTAATCCCATTGAACCACATTTTACTTCTTAATGAAAACCATGTATGTTGGATCTTTTAAATTCAAAACACAAAGGTGGAAAAATTTCATTTAAACGGAAAATCAATTTTTATAAGTACCACTTAGTGGTTTCACTATTCATCAAAAATTGGAGTTTTTCAAAAAATTACCAAACATTCACCCTAGGATATATTTGATATTCTGAATTCAAAAATGATGTCTATTTTACAAAATTCAAAATATATAAGTTTCATTAATTAATTTAATAATTAATTCCCGCTGTCAAAACAAATAGCGTGTTTTTAAGAAACAATATCTATTAAAAGATTGACACTAGTTTAAGTCCAATTTCAAAGTGAAATTAATTCCAATGACCACCATTTGATTTAATGGTAAAAATATATTCTAATTTCACTTTAAAACCAACTTAAAAGATAATCTAATCATATAAATAAATTATATTAAAAAGATCTTTTGAATTAAAATACAGCATTTTCACTATTCATTAAAAAAATGTACTTTATTGGAAAAATACCAAAAATTTACACAAAGTAAATTTTGATGTCCTGATTCTAAAGAAGAATTTTATTTTGTCAAATATAACACATAAAATTATCAAAAAGTGTATTTAAAAGAGGTTTTCCATCAAAAGGCGGTTAATCGACCTTTTAAAGAATATTAGAATGTTTATGCTTAAAATTGGATTCATTCACATTTTTAATCCTCTAACATTTATTGTAAAAAGTAAAAATATTTGACAAACATATATAATCATTTTGTAGTTAGTTATATTCATTCCCTCCATCACAACAGCTAGGCGTTAACTACCTTTTAAAATAATATTATTTTATTATTAGAGTGCAACGTAAGATTCCCAAGAAACTCGTTGTTGCGTGTTGGGTACGCCATCGAGAATAGCGTCCCCTTTAAAGTTATATTAATATTTTATTCACAAATATGGATAAATGTGAAAATGTCATACTCTTTATTTACCTGGGGTGTTACATCCTTCCCCCCCTTTTGGGAATTGCATCCTCGCAATTTTAAAATTGGGCTTGGAAACTTCATTGAAAATCCCACTTCGGAACAAGAGTCAGTAAAACAATCACTTTAAAATAAAGAAAGATAAGTACAAAGGTCACGCGAGTTAACCCATACTAGGATTCCAAGTATGAAAATATGGACATAGAGGAAAAAACAAAGGGTCATGTTCTGATGGAGAGTGATAGTAAACATGTCTAGGAGAAAGTTAACCATAAGAAAATCACAAACTTGTGATGGGTTAAACGGTATTCGATTCCCCAGTAGGAAAAGTTAATAGACAGCACTTTTGTTTTAAGTTAATATTCATTGAGAAATTTATTTTTGATCTTAAGAAAACATACTTACTTGTCATGTTGACTTTCAACTTTTACTAGATTTCTTACACAGACTCATACTTTCCCCAAAAGACGAGTATTTAGGAAGACTTGTTCACATTAAGAGTACTATAATAAACTTCTAGAGAATCACCTAATACACAAAAGAGAACTATATACTTCCCATATCTTAAGACCTTAACCAAAACCAAAACCAAAAAGGTTAGTACAATATCAGATAATCCAGAAAAGGATAACCCTTTATAAAAAGAAAATCTATTCTTAATCTCCAAAATTTGTCCAACAAAACCCAGATTTCAATGAGGACCATTCGATAAACAATTTGTCCATAAAATTATTCAAAGTAAACCAAACTAAGATTGAAACCCAAATATTTGAAGGATTTAGTCACATAGTCTTCCAAGTTAAATCATAACATTTATCTCCAAACAACATCAGTTGCTCCTAAATTCTCGTATTGAAAAGTAATTAACCTAATCACATATCCTCCATGATAGGTTAATCATTTTCATAAGTATCCCAAAATCAACTTACTCTTAATTCATAAAGTCACCTAACTAAAAAGAATAAGTCATACTAACCAGGGACTTCACGTAGTCCAGTGGTAGGCGATAAATACCAGTTGCACTTTGGTTGTGGGTTCGATTCCCACAGCTTTGTTTGGCGCGACGGGTTGTCACACAGTCTAAGTGTTGTCCTTTTTCCAAAACTATATAATTCTCAAATCATTCCCCAAAAAGAGATAAAATCATCAAAAATAACCATAACAAAATTTAACCTCAATTTTATCTCATGCCTTTCACTTCCATCATAACATATAGTAACCCATAATTACCTCAAAAGTAAGGATCATATAAACCCAAATGGTTCTTTATAACTATGTCCACAAAAGAATAGATAACTATTACTTGAATAAAATTTTCATATATTAAACATCAGGTTTACACATACTATAAAAAGTCTTCTAATGTAACCCCATCATCAAAAGAGACTTAATACTCTTAAGAATTTCACCATAACTCTTGAAGCCCTTATTTGTTGACTTCTTACTCAATCAGCATTCTTCATGATCCATTAACCATTCCTTTCCAACTTATTCTGAAATACTTCTTTTCTACAAACAAAATCATGAATCATATCCTAAGATTCCAAAATAGGAAAACAAAAGTTATGAAATAATCCATACCTTTGATTGGTCATTGTCAGTTTCTTCATCCTCAATTGGAAAGGCATTAGGTATTGGTAAACGAATATTTGTACGATCTTGGTGATCCCATTCATGAAACTTCTTCATAGGACATGTGTTTGCATAATGACCATGCACACCACATTTAAAACATTCAATTGATCCCTCGGAAAGAACTTCTTTCCCTTTCCTCGAGTCAACTGGATGCTTCCTTTTTCCATGGCAGGTTCTTTCTTTATGACCTTCATTTCCAAATCTGTAGCATATTTTTGTCCCTTTGAAACATTTTCCTAGGTGTTTCTTTCCACATATTTGACACATAGGTTTTTGAACACACTTACCTTTATGATTATTACTTGTAGTTCCGTAGGGATTTGTTTCACGCATATATGATGCCTTAGAGAAATCACCAAGGTTTAGGTGGTCAATAATGACTCCAGATAGTTGGTTGAGGATAAACACAAGAGTTCTCATTGCATCTCCCATATCATTCAGTTGCTTGCTCAAAAAACTGTCACAGTTTCCTTCACATCCACTGTTACTTTGGTGCCTGCTAGATCCATCCATTTACTAAAACCAAAAAGGTCAGTGTGAGTATATCAACAAAACCATCATGTACTAATGAGTAAGATTAACACTAAGATATACTTACTCATTCACTTTATCTAAAACTAGGACTCTTTCTGAAATCCTAACCATTATGGTAATGTCACTTATGCTTAAAGAATACCCTAACCTCTAAAGTTATCTAAACCAAACTCTGATACCAACTATAAGGCCCCAGCCTTAAACCTTACTTAATATTGAGTTATTACAAGATTACACATTGAGGATCTTTTCAGGTTTAGAGTTTTAGAGAATTAGATCATAAAACTTGCATTACATTCCACATTTAAACAAAGTGGTTACAAAAAAGATAGTATTCATTTTTTCTCATCAATGGAAACATATTTAAAAATAAATCATGGATTATTTCTTGACACTTCCTTGACACTATCATCATATCATGTACCTTTCCCTTGACCTGTGAAAAACATTTCAAAAAAAACTTGGGATGAGCATAAAAAGCTTAGTAAGGGTTATAAAAATATGGAAAGGAAACATGAGTTCATATATACATAAGAATGAAATAATACTTTACCCATAAAACGTAGGCGTATCAAATCATGAATAAATCATAGAAATCATAAGACATAAAAGGTAACTTGAGTCATTCATAAAATTCTTACGTAGGGATTAACCCTCTTGGTTACGTTTGGAATACCCACCACAGTATATTCCCTAAATCTCTACGGAGAAACCTTAATGTTTCACTCCTTCGCGTTACCCAATGCATTAGAGAGCTATATCGGGCTCACCCGCCCTTAGTTTATCATGGAACCTCCCATCTTCAGAACAATTCCCAAGAACCATAACATAATCTTATCACATAAAACATGCATAAAGTAAACATAACATTTCCACCTTTCAATAACAAGATATCAATACAACACATTGATATAAAAACTTTATGAAAACCATTTTCAATACCAAAATAAAATAAAAGTAAAACATGGTATTTATTTTTCTTTTAAAAAGAAGGTATGGCTTGTAGAGGAAGTTGAAACTCAAATAATGGTCACGGCGGCGGAGAAGTCTTTGTTGCCGCATACGTATAACAAAAACATTCCCTTTTGTCATTTTGTAAAACGCTTCGTATAAAAAAGATTACGTTTTGGATAAATGTAAAATTCAAAGGGTTTTATACACCGTATAAAAGAAGGTTGTGTATAAAACAAAATATGCCTCAATGAATGGAGATTGAGACGAAGTCCCTTACAAAGACAGTATCCTTGGTTTAAGGATAAATCAATTACATAATTATGTGTGACAAACGAATACACCAAATATAAGTGGATATTAAGTGTAAAACAATCAGAGGTTATTCACAAATATTCATAGAACGACATATTCAAGGAGTAAAAGCTTATCCCAAAGAATCAAAATTGGGTTAAGAAGTTCCATTGCAAAAATTTGACAGCCTAACGGCGTCACTACAAAATTCAGAAAATGAGTTGATGAGAGATAAAAAGGGTATCTCATCACTTGGACATAAAATTTAAATCACTAAGGATATAGAAGAAAATATCCTAACATAATGTTATGTTAATTAAAATTCATAACAAAAGAAGTCTATTAAAAAGAGGAGGGTGAAAGGTTCCCTTACCGACATGGGTATCTTTCGAAACATACACCCCGTGAAAGAAGGACAATACAACATTGATGTAAATACTAATAAATGAAACTATATTACACAATGAGTAAAATAATGGGCAGTACATACACCACTCAAAGTAAATTGTGGAAAATGTATCCTGAATCTCACGGGAATAAAAGTGAGATGAAAAATCCCATACGAAAACTCGGAAGCCTAACGGCGCCACTAAAAACTTCCAAAAATGGATTGATGAGCTCAAATAGGGTCCCTCATCATATTAAAATAAAATGTACAGAAATAGGGATATAAAAGAACATCCTCCATCATAACAAATAGGAGCTTAAAGTAAGTGACATAAAGGAGAGTACTTAAAAAGAAAGAGAGAGGTTAGATCTCTTAAGAAAATTCGGCAGCCTAACGGCGCCACACAAAACTTGCAAAATGGATTGATGAGAGAGAATAGGTTCTCTCATCATATGAACATAAAAATTAAATTAAGAGTAATATAAAATAAAATCCCAAGCACAAGAAATATGAGCTTAAAAGGAATGACATAAAAGAGTGTACTTAAAAAGAAAGAGAGGAGTAGGATCCCTTACCTCGGGTCCGACTTGACTCGATCGTTCTTTAATCTCCTAAATAATAAACTTGAGTTAATTTATACATACTTAAGAACCTTTTTCAAGTTCATTATTCCTTTTATATCTCTTATTACCATGTCATGAACACTATGTTATTATTTAAGTTAATAATGGTCGTTTTAACGATCATTGGTACTTGAGTCAAAAAAAATAAACTCTTTATAATTACAAGTTGTTCATGTGGTAAAGTATCCATTATATCCAGAATTTTATTCATGATTTAGATATTATATATATCATATATATCCAGTATATTAATGCATTTGTAATATTACATAACATTTAGAGTTAAGAAATGAAATGCACCGTTCATGGAGATGGTAATTCGTACGTACGCATGAACGCTACTTCCATTTCTATTTCATATTTAATGGAATTAAAAAATAATGATAAATAATATTATTTTAATTCCAGTATGGTATCATTTATAATATCATTAAATATATCCTTTATACGTACCACATATGGTATTAACGAATCAAATCACTCTGAGGGGGCGGTAGTCCGCACTTCCTAAAATGAAGATATCGCGTATACCCATAATGGAAGCCATAAAGATATGCCATAAATGAAAAATACAGAAGCTTAAGGAAAATATAAACATATTATATATCATATATAAATTTAGTGACATCATAATGGCCACTATGAAAGGTGTTAAGAGAAGATTGAATAATCAACGTTTCGTGTGGTAGTAGTTCGCCATCCACAGAAACAGTATATTATTTAACCATTAGACAAAGGTGTGTGTAAGTGTAGCTAGAATTATTAACATAAAAAAATCCTAGTATATTTAAGATACTGGTTTTGTTACAAAATAAAGGAATAAAAATAGTTTAGGGGGGTGGAGAAGCAAAATAAAACAAAAGGACTCAAGTGAAGACATTACCATAAAATCGGGTAACTCCCTTTGGTTTGAGCTCAAAGGCTTCCTTGGGAAGACTTCTGACTAAAGTGAGGCTTCTAAGAGTTATAGAGGGATGTGTAGAGACAAAATTTTCAGGTTTTGGACGAGCCAAAGGCTTTGGAAGTGTGGGTTAGGAGGTAGAGGTGGGGGCCTTTTATAAGAGGAGAGGAGGGGCACTCTTGGAAAGTAAAGAAATGTTACTTTATTTTAGAATGAGTTTCGGATTTTAATGGTCCCACATTGATGTGTTTCGAGGATAAGATGATAAGGGTTCTAAATCCACCCATACAATAGGTTTTGGACATGTGTAGGTCTTAGATTTTACATTATCTTACCATTTTATTTAAATCGTTAAATAATGAGGTCATCGCTGCATCATCATGATGTCATAAATAATTTAATTTATTTAATGTCTAAAATTTATAAAAAAAATACTATGATGTAGGAAATCTTTTTATCTTTACAATTAATATTTATAGTCAAAAATCTGACTTTGTATAACCCCATTTAAAAAAAATTTAGTAAAACAACTCATGTTTGTGTCATTTTAATTTTAACATTAAATAAAAAGGTATTTATGTCATTTTCCAACCAAAGTGGCTCCATGGGGTCCCCAAGTTGACCCATGGATTTTCTTGGTCGGCCAGGACTCATCCAATGAGGGTAGGACATGTTTCTATGTCATTTCATATTATTAAAACATTATTTTCACCTTAAACTACACTAATTACCTCTAATCGCGATTAAAAACTTAATAAGTTACTATTCACCAAAAAATTATTTTAATCCCATTGAACCACATTTTACTTCTTAATGAAAACCATGTATGTCAGATTTTTAAAATTCAAAACACAAAGGTGGAAAAATTTCATTTAAACGGAAAATCAGTTTTTATAAGTACCACTTAGTGGTTTCACTATTCATCAAAAATTGACGTTTTCAGAAAATTACCAAAAATTCACCCTAGGCTATATTTGATATTCCGAATTCAAAAATGATGTCTATTTTAAAAAATTCAAAACATATAAGTTTCATTAATTAATTTAATAATTAATTCCCGCTGTCAGAGCAAATAGCGTGTTTTTATGAAACAATAAGTATCAAAAGATTGACACTAGTTTAAGTCCAATTTCAAAGTGAAATTAATTCCAATGACCACCATTGGATTTAATGGTAAAAATATATTCTAATTTCACTTTAAACCCAATTTAAAAGATAATCTAACCATATAAATAAATTATATTAAAAAGAGGTTTTGAATTAAAATACAACATTTTTCACTATTCATTAAAAAAATGTACTTTATCGAAAGAATTCCAAAAATTTACACAAAGTAAATTTTGCTATCCTAATTCTAAAGAAGAATTTTATTTTGTCAAATATAACACATAAAATTATCAAAAATTAGATTTAAAAGAGGTTCTCCATCAAAAGGCGGTTAATCAACCTTTTAAAGAATATTAGAATGTTTACGCTTAAAATTGGATTCATTCACATTTTTAATCCTCTAACATTTATTGTAAAAAGTAAAAATATTTGACAAACATATATAATCATTTTTTAGTTAGTTATATTCATTCCCGCCATCACAACAGCAAGGCGTTAACTACCTTTTAAAATAATATTATTTTATTATTAGAGTGCAACGTAAGATTCCCAAGAAACTCGTTGTTGCGTTTTGGGTACGCCATCGAGCATAGAGTCCCCTTTAAAGTTATAATAATATTTTATTCACAAAGATCGATAAATGTGAAAATGTCATACTCTTTATTTACCTGGGGTGTTATAATATCATTTACATAATACATAAACATTGGTCATACAAAAAAGAATATAAAATAATTCCCTATAATCCATCTCCCATTTCCAAAACATATCATGGCACTTAATGGAGGATGAAACTATTAGGTAGGACACACCACTATCCTTATTTGCAACCCTTTCCTTATAATTGATTAGGTTACACCTTCTTCCCTTAGTTCCTCAATCCCGTCGACTTTATTTTCATCTTTTTAGTCAAGTTTCTATCCCAAAACTGTCTTGGTAATCATGGTTTAACACCAAGAACATATTAGTAGTCTGTGATCACTCAAAATACCATCTAAGTTATCAAGGTTGACTCCCATCACCATATTAGCTAACAAAGTCCCTTACTAAACTAGTTTAAATGTATATTTCATCCATTTATATATCATGGTATATAAATCATTACCCAATTAATTATAGGGATATATAGGTCCCCCTAATCGTTTGTACTATAACAGACTCACCTGATGGTATCTGGGAAACCCCATCATATAAGTTTTAATATGATTACAAGGTGTTATCTATCCATACCATAGTATCAAATATTACAGGCGTACCCGAAACCATATGGGGCACCCCATTGTATTAAAAATTTCAATGAACCAAAATAATAATAAATTACAAAGATGTTATATAAAAGTATATAAAATTATTATTCATTCATATACTGATTAAAGTATGGAAAATAAATTGGTTTCATGTCAATATCTTTTAAACATGATTATCCCATGTAAAATAAATTGATTACATAATAGTCTCTTTGAAATATGATTTAATTATGTATAATAAATGGGTTCCAATAACAAAATTCCATAAAAACATAAACAATTATTATAAATAATATGAATGGTATTCTTGAATCATATACCTTGTAAATCCTGAACTATGTCAAAGGATGAAATCATAGATGGAGAATTCTTTTGAAAAATCACTTTGAATTTTTCTTAAAGAATATATCCATTCTTTAAAAATAATTTTTTATGACATAAATCATTTTCAAAATCCTTTTATTTTAAAACACCATTATAGGTTTATGAAGTAATATTTAAAAATAATTAAAAACATTTCATGAGAAAAATATCCATTATTATTTGAAAAACTATTTTTAAAACATTATATATTTTGAAAAAAAAATATTTGAAAATATCCTTGAATACTTATAAAGGATGTTTGAGAACATTTTTAAACCCTTTTAATTGATATTATCATTGAAAACAAAAAATAATGCATGAAACCATTTTGAAAAAAATTCATGAAATTATATTGGAAGAAATTTACTGGAATATTGATAACATTATCTTTAAAAATATATTTTAAAACTTATGAAAAAATCTTGAAAACATTTTAAAAAAATTTATTTGAATATAATCTGGAAAACTTACAATAGAATTAAGAAAAAAAATAGACACATTATAAAACATAAAAAAATCATTTTTCCTGAAAATTAACTTAAAATTTCATTTAAAAACATTTTTAAAAAACATGGTATTTTTATAAAACCAAATTTTGTCAGAAGAGAGAGATAAGAAAGTATCTTCATAAAAACATTAATTTAATTGTCTTATGTAAAAAAGAGAGAAAAATGGTGACAATTCATAAAGATATAATGATTAATAATAGGATAATAAACATCATTAATAATCATAGTATAATAAATATCATGAAAATTTATGAGATATAGACTATAATATTTCATCAATGTAATCATAATCATAAATAATCCTTATAAATGATGAGATTATAGCAATAAAAAGTTTCCACTTCTTTAACATTGAATCATGATACCTATGAGATAAAAAAAATTACATGAATATTATAATATCTTTAAAATAAATATATTCAATAGAGAACTTGTCATAGGGGTGTATATACACATCATAAATGAATATAGGTGTACAATAAAACATGTGTCTCAAAGAAGGAAAATTGAGAAAAAATTACTTTACCGGTTTGGTATGTTTTAAACTGTGAACCCCATAAAAGATACATCATCAAACTGATATTTAAATGATGATAAATTTGAAAATAATAATAATAGAATAAATTCATGCAAATTTTATACACCAAACAAATGAAAATAGTGGTGAATCTGGCATAAGTCTCGAAAAAATAAAAATGAGACTAGAAATCCCATTACTACTTGAGTAACTTTTGAATCATGATCCCAATGAATGAATAACATTAATCAAAACATTTAATATCATAAAATAAATTAAATTCAATATATACATTTCATATGCTTGTATATAAACCACATAAAAGAATAGAGTGATGAATATGGAATGTATCTCATTAATATTAGAAAGTGAGATATAATTCTTTTACCTTAAGTCCTTACTTTATTCATATAAGGTCAATCCTATTATGTAATAAATATAATTTTATTAAATATCTACCATAGAAACATATTATTATATATAATAGCTATTATTAATATATTATGACTTTATATTGCTTTTTAATTAGCTACTCCATGTTAATAGTATGTTTCAGGTAATAAATGATTTGTTTTTCATATATTATTTAACTTCTTATTCTTGATCATGTTACTTATATCATGATTTACTTGTCTACATAAGGTAAAAAATTATATAAATATCATATATATTGATTATATACATATTTTAAATAATATATAAAATATATAAATATGAAATTTAATACACTGTTCATGGATATGGTAGGTCGCACGTATGTATAAACGTTGTATCTGTTTTGTAATTGTTTTGAAAGAAATAATGTTAAGGAAATATATGAATATATATGTATATATTATCATTAAAGTGGAAATGTTTTTTAATATATATCATATACTTTTACTTAACCCATCTTTAATACATTCCATTTAAATTATGAACGAATCACATCACTTTGAAGAGTTGATTATCCACATTTCCACAAACAAAGTTATCATATTCGTAAAAAATGTAATGCATGAAGGTATATGTTATTTAATAAATTTAGAGTCATAATTAAATAATAAATATCAAATTTATCATATTAAAAAATTATTTCCATCAATATTACCAACCTTGAAAGGTGGTAAAATAAGAATGATTGACCTCGGTTTCTGAGGTTATAGTCTACAGTACACACGAATGATAATTGTGTATCCCATTTGATTTATGTGTGTGTGATTGTAGGTAAATGCCATAATATAACAATATATGAGTATATTTTAGATACTATAAATATTATATAATCATATAATTATAATAATTTAGTGGGTGGCGAAAGAAATAAAACAAAAGTTCTTGTTGAAGGATGTTACCTCTTATTTGGGTAATTCCTTTTGGTTTTCACCAAAATAGAAACATGGGGTTATTTATTCCCAATGTTATGATTCAAGAATTAGAGAAGGGAAATTTTAAGTTTATTTTTTTAGGGTTTATATGATCCATAGGTCTTGAGATGTGTGAATAAGTGAGGTGGGGGTGAGTGCCCATTTATAGTGGAGGAGGAGTGGAATTCTTATAAATATAAAAAGGTAGACACTATTGAGATATATCCCTTAAATCATTTGCCCTAAATAAAGGTAAATTTTTTATAATGGGATTTTATGGTCTAAATATATCCATAAATTTTATTTTGGACATTTTTCTAGGTTATTTCTACCCTTAAGATAATGTTTATTCACCAAGTAAACTTGTTTCTACCTAAATTACTATAATTAATTTTAATTACATTCACTAATATTTTTTGTCAAAGGTTAATTTTAAATTACTAGAAATTATAAATTATGATGATAAAAAATATGGAATCTATTTTTACAAAATTATAATAATACATTTGGTATAAATTAATTTAAAATTAATCTCTCTAATGGGATGACACTACATGTTTTTAAAATAAAACTATTCAAAAGTTTTTATTTTGTTTATTTCCAATCTCAATGTGAAATTTATTAAAAGTAAAAATATTATATTAATTCATGTATAATTTAACTAATTATAGATTAAAACCAATTTAATTTATAATTTAACTATATAAATACATTATATTAAAATTTAGTTTCAAATAATATTTTATTATTTATCACTATTCATATAAAAATTAAACTTCACAAGAAAATATAAAAAAATAACCCTAATATAGTTTTGACGTTCTATTTTAGAAAACTATGTTTATTTTTATCAAATATTATTTATAAAATTGTTATAAATTATAAATAAAATAGGTGTGCCAATAAAAGGTGGTACAATTTTCTTTTAGAAAAATATATATATCATTATGCGTAAAATTGGTTTTATAAATATTGATTATCTAGAAAATATATAAGGTAAATATGAATTAGTTTAGAAAATATAGTATATATATATTTCATTAAATTAATTTATAAAAAAAATTAATTAATTTATTGAGGTAAATTATGTCTGATTTCAAAAATATAATTTTACCGTAAAATATTTCTTATATTTTAAAAAGGGTTTTATATTCATATTTTGTTAATTATTCACCAATTAATTGTTCATATATACATGTGTAGACCATATTTTCATAATTTAATTAAAAAAATTTATAGCTTCCATTCCAATGGCTAGGGGTCAACGATAATAATTTGTTAATAATAATATGAATATTCAATTGTAGTTTAGCAAAACTTTGTCTTGTGTGTAACATAAGCTATATATGGAACATTACATTATGTATTAAATAAGCCAAAAATAGTGTTGTGTGTACCAAAATATAATATAAGTGTTGTGTGAAGTAAAATATTGACATAATGTTGGGTCAAAATCAAGAATAACTTGGTGCTTTCATATAACATAAGTTATATTCAGTGTTGTGTGAAATGAAAAATATAGAATAGTTTAATTTAATTCAAAAAAAATATTTCAAAAATTTTGTGGTGTTATATCATAATTTTTATCTTATCATATTTGGATTGGTATTGGTATTTTTAGAGATACATTTGATATTTCTTATTTTTTGAATGAAAAATCATGAATATTGGGAGAATTTATCAAACTCAGGATTCTTGGGTGGATGACTTATCCCATTTTTTAGATCAAGTGACATATAAGCATATGATATGAAGAATTATATATTCTTCTATTATATTATTTAGGATTTTTTTGAGTGTTATATTTTTTTGGAATGTAACATTAACACATTTTATATAATTCAGTGACACTTTAGGTGGAACATTTTATTGATGATATAAAATATTTAACAAAAATATATTTTTTACTATGTTGGATTAAAAAATATATTTCATCCAAGAGGAAATCTAGATTGAAAGTATGAATATATTGTTGAGTAAAAAACTAGGTATTCTATCATGGTTTGGAATAAACATCATCTTTGTTTTGGGTTATATGCGAGTCTTTTTTGGGGGGTTTTAATTTTAGTTTAGTTTATTTTAATTCATTAACTACACTTTTCTATACCCAATTTTCAAAAAGGGTAGGAGGAGGTATGCAATCATTGATTCGTCCAATAATATGGAAAAAATATCGAATCAGAGGTAGTTCCACATGGGATGAGTTCCATTAAAGCTAGATTAGGATGTAGTGGTGATGTTGCATGAAACCAATCCAAATGTTATGATGATTGAACATAATTTATAATTCTTTATATTGTATTTTCAATTAACCATTTTTTATTTTTTATTTTTTATTTTTAATATAAAATTTAGGACACTGAGAATGAATTGTGGAACATATAGAGGTGATTATGATTTAAATTGGTTATTTATGCTGATCTTAGTATACATTGATCTAGAAAACAAGATCACTGGGTGTATAGTTCTATAATAGGATTTTATGTATCACATAGGTTTAGCAGAGTTTTATGATTGAGATGACATGGAATGTAGTTCACGTCCACAATTTTTATTAGTCATCTGGGTTGAATCCATGGGGTTTGGTTGTATATAAGTAGTGATTAACATTGTGTGTGAAAGTACATGACATGTAGGGTTACATAACACATCTTGATCTGGATACATGACTACATATCTCATTTATTCCACATGTCACTTATAAAAATTAGAAACGTCAGGTTTTTATAGAATATATTCCTTGTAGAGTAGAGGAACATTTCTAGTGTAGGGAATTCACTGTACATGTCTTGTACAACATTATACATGTCATGTGTCTTTCCCAATAAATTGGTCATATGAATTTTCATCGCCTAAACCTAAATTTGGACAAGTAATTTTTTCATTTTCTATATCTTTATTCAAATAATGTGATGATGGGGTCTAATTATCAATAAAATATATTAGCACAAAGACATTGTGGTAGTTATAGATCTTATCCCCTGATATTTATGATATGATCTTAGTAATGTAATAGATTGAGTGCAAGGATGGTCAATGCCTAGTATAATTCAGACATTGGGTTGTGGAAAAGGACAAGGCATATACTTTTACATGTCATGTTCCTCACTATTCATGTGCATTTCCATAGTTTGTGTACAAAACATTACCACACGACATGTGGATGTGACATATAAAATATTTGATCACCATCATCAACCTCTACTACACAGATGGGTCACATAGAATGTGTTTTTATAATGACAATACATGTGATTAGGTTTTTGGGGCCCATGAGATTTGAAAACTACCAGAATCCACAAATTCGCAACAAATCACATGACTAGTGGCTTCAAGACATCCAAAATAGTACAAATATTATATTCAGAATTTTAACATGAAAAATAAATGTCGTTTAGGTGAAAATAAAAATTATTGACCCTACCTCACAATGATTCATCATATCATTGGGGCTTGTTCTAGAGATCTAGCATCACTCCATCATGATTTGGGTCTGATTGAAATCCTCTTGTGGGATTATTACTCCCTCTCTCAACTTCTCTCTATGGTCCAATGATGTCAACAATGGGAGGCCTCATCCACCACACAAAGAAAAATAGTGACAAAATAATGGACTAAGAGAAAAAAATAAAAAATAAAACTAATGAAAATAAAATATAAAGAATGTTCCCAAGGTACTTCCTAGAATCTAAAAAGATTTTTATACATCAACTAGGTAAAACACCCATTCATAATTTAAACAAGAATTCTTAATTTCTAAATAGATGATTTTTATAATATATCCACATTCTGAGGCTTAAGGATAAATAATATATATTAAATAAAATTGGAATATAATGAAAAATATACTCATCTTATAATCTCACCATATAATAGCACAATGGTAAACATTACATATCAGAAACAAAAAAAATGCATATTTTTTTTAAAATAATCTATGTGGGAACATTATTAGTATACCATTATTCAGTGCTATGGGCTTCAGAACACAAAAAAAAAGACAATGTACTATACATATAAAAACTACAGTTTCATTACTAAAGGACACTTATTATTGAATAATCATCAAAAATCATAGAATCTATCATTTTATCATACACATTGATATCAAGACTTCCAATGTGGTTTTTTAATAGATAACTGTAAATTATTTTTCATGTGACAATAATATAACATAACACATATCAAGGAAAGGTTAAATAATCTCATTTTATCCTTCCACCTGGACACACACTTTTATGAACAACAATAAAGAAACATAATAATCATAAAAAGGTAATATATTAATATCGTGTCTTAGATAATAAATTTTTCAAATAGTCTCACATAAATAGACCTATAAGTATAGTTTCATAGATACCAAAGACATAAAACCCTTATTTTATATTCTATTAACATTTCCCAACAAACTATACCCCCTCATAAATATTCATAAAGTGATAAATAGATTCAAATCCAAAAGAATAGAAAACATAAGAATGGGTGAGGTTAAATTCATAATAAAGGACAAAATGAAAAATAAGAAAATAGTTATATCATTGACTTATTATAAAACCTGAATAATGAAAAATATCTCATTTAAAAGAACATAAATCAAAATTTTAATGATAATAATTATTGATATAAATATCATTTCAAAAGATAAACATTCTACCATAGGATGATAAAATGAAGTTTGAAGCTCAAAAAATGGGACATGGATTATTAAAATGAATATTTCATAATTTTAATCTAATAATTTATTATCATTTTTAAGATGATTACCCACCAACCTGATCATATATGAAATTTATTGTAGTTCAAACCATTGTCACCATCATGATTTCTATCCTAGTTACTCAAAAACATGTTTGTAGAAAATCTATAACCAATGAAATATAATCTTTTACCTAATTAATTATTGAGAGATATTGGCCACATTTTTCATAAAATCAATACATTAATTTTCCACTTTCATAACAATCATCCCATAATAAATTTAAAAATATAATGAAAAGTAGGTCTCGTGACATTATCAAATGGTATCTTATAAAATGATTAAAAAAGTCAAATGATATGAAAAATTGTTCACATAAATAAAATACATTATAATAGATAATAGAAGGTGAATCATTAAACATAACTCTATGGTTGGTAAATCCTTCAAACATAGAGAATAAACTAGATGAAAAATGATTAAAAATTTATTTTCTTAATACCCTTATAAATTTCTTGTAAAATTGAGTTTAAATTAATTCAAAAAATATTCCTCATAATGTTACAGTGTGAATTTTTAAAATTTATTTTTAGATATAATTATTCTTAGATGAATATTTTTATTTTATAAATAAATTTGGGTTAGATGAAAATTTATGTTCATAAAATTGAAATCATTTTATAAAAAAAATATTAACTTGTTTAAACCAATATTAACTTAAGAATTAACAAAACCTAATTTAATAAATTATTAAATATAAGCCTTTTATTCACAAGAGACAAAAAAAATATAATTCTACAAAATATGCAAAACATTGGTGGGAAGGGAAAATATGGCCATGGAAAATAATTTTTCATTATAAAATATGAGATTCATTATTTTCAATCCTAAAATTGATAAATGAAATAATAATCTAATAATACATGGATATAGAAAGTAATTCTCCAAAAATATTAATAGGGATTATAATTATAGAACCCAAAACATTTAAACATATTATTACCAGATTTTTAACATAAAAATCTATTAATTACAACCCAAATATAATGAGGCCTTGTGTATTTTAATGACTAGTAACATAAAAAGAAGAAATCTAAAACATAAAATATTTATTTTTATTCTCTTTATTGAACTACGAAATACATTTGACCTCCCAATACTGTATAAAATACCCTGGGTAAATACTTTAATGAAATGTGTGAGATAAAAATCTTATTAAGTGATTAAAAAGTTCAAGGAAACATAACCTACGGGTATAAGGTATAACTTGATATCATAAAATAAATGATAATGAGTAATCACATTGAAGAATAAAATAATTGACCTAGTATCATATGATCCCGGAATCATAAGAAATATGGAATAAATAATAACCTGACATAAACATCAGTCAAGGATAACTTACTATTCAATATCACATAGTGGACAATGTTCCATAATTAATTAGAGTTATTCTTTAATATCATACATGATGCATTGTGATTTAGAAGATTTACCCAATGCATTGGAGTGCTATGTGGGTGCTCCCATGATAACAACTCATGATTTATGTGTGTTGTATAAAGAAGTCATTCATATTTGTTATAAAATAATTACCCAAGGAATGAAAATGGGATGCATAATCATTTCCCATATCAATACAAAATGATATTTCCAAATAAAGGCATTTGACCAAATGACCATAATGAATGTATTAACGCATAAATATAAGGAAGAATAATATATGTATACATTTGATATAAATCTATACATAATTTATATTCAATCTATAACCTTAATGGTTGTAATCATTGATGAAAATTTATTTAAATTATCAAATGGGATATTTATTTTGGAAAATACACTTTAAAATTTGAAAACATTTCTTAAATATGAAAAAATTAAAAAATAAAAAATAAAATATTTTTTTAAACAACCATGGAAAATTAAAAATTATTATTTAAATATGTTATTTGTTATAATGGTGGGTAATTCTCTAAATTCAATATTAGATACAAAAAAATGTCTTTCTAATTTTTGTAAAAAGGGTCAAAATAAAATCATTAAGAAAATAAAAAGAATATTACATTCCAGAAAAATTAAAAAAAATAAAAAAAATTGTTAAAAATTTACATTAATAAATTATTTCTATAATGTTAAAAAAATTATTGAATTTTTTTTTAGAAAACATATATATGGAAAAAAATGGGTTTTCAATTAAAGAGTGATATGAGTTTAGGTTTTCATATAAAATTTCAAACATTTTAAGAACCAAATATTATAAAATATTAATATTATTTGAAAATTTTAATGAATATATAGATGAGATTAATATGGATGTTTTTTATTTTATGATTATAAAATAATTTCTTACAACGGAAATTAATTCATAAAAAATACTCATTAAAATGAGTTTGAAACATAAACCATTACCTATTTGGAAAAATATCAATAATAACTCCCTAGAATAAATTAAACAAAACATAACATAAATTATCATGATGTATTCGTAATTGATGATAAAATATTAAAATAAAAAAAATAAAATAAATTAAAATAAATTATGTTCATAAAATAACATGTGAATCAATGAATGATGTTTTAAGATGAAATCATTACATTGAGTCTAGACTTTGTAGTGTTTTTATTATATCTCATGTATAATATAAAAATAGAAATTATTTGTTTTATTAAGATTATTTTACAAGTAAAATAATTTAATCATAAAAATTTACATCATTTTTTAAATATTTTTTTAATTACAAAATTAGTTATTCCACATTTTTTGTTTTCGGGATGATCATTTAATAATTCAATAACTACAGTGCTAGGTTGATCATGTTTAAAGGGATAATTGTTCTATTTTCTAAAAAAATATAATAAATAAATCATTATCCTTTTTATAGATAAATCCATCTTTAAATGATGAAATATGGATATGGAAAATGGACTATGTTACAATAATTGAGAGGTTAGGCCTTACATACACATGCATAGTATTTTCATTTTCAATTATCATGATATAAATAGGGTAAATGTTTTTTTACCATTCTAATATGATCATAATATCATAAATATCATATTATTTCTTGAAAAAAACATACACATATGATTCATGTGAAAACGTAATAAAAATTTATTCACATCGCTTCACAAGGCGGAAGTCCTCTATACACATGAATGACTTTAAAATGGATAGTAAGGTAAAAAATATATTATATATCAAATTTCTAGAATGATATATATTACATTAATATAATATATAATAATTAAATCCACAATCATAAACATTCATGAGAGGCGATGATGGAAAACAAATTACATTGGTTCTCAAGGTGGTAATCTTCTATACATAAAAATGATTGTTTCATTTCCCATTTGATAGAATAGGATCTGGATATAGGTTATGAAACTAACCTAATAAATTCTCATTATATGGGATATACTGATGTTATTTTTCAATCAATAATGAGTAAGATTTTATGTAGTTGGAAGAAAAATTAAAACAATGATGCTCGGTTCGGAATGATACATCTTCTTTGGACTACCATTATAGGATTATACAGAAATCCCCCCCCCCCCCAGTTAGGATTTTTTGTCAAATAATTACCACTATAAAATCATGATTGATGTATGTAGGGTCTTTAATAAAGGAATTTTTGAACCAATATTATTTATATGTGTAAATATGAGAGGATTGCGAGTTCTCTTTTTTTATGTAGGGGAGAGGACACACATCAAATTTTTTATTAAAAAAGTTATACCCACATTTTATAGTTGAAAAAATGATCCAAATGGATCATTATTGAACCGTAAACAATATACGATTGAAATATAGATAAAAAAGGATATATGAAATTATTTATTTCATTTTAACCCTTATGTTTTTAGTTTAAACCACGGAAAACCAATTGGCACCTTAACTATAGAAATTAATTTTCAAATATTTTAGTAATCATTATGACAAAAATATAATGTTTCATTATTATATAATAATAGTTATTATAATTAATAATATGGAATCTATTTATTATAATTCAATTCACATAACTGGCATAATTTAATTTATTATTAAACCCTTAGACAATATGAGAAAAATTATTTTTCAATGAAAAATTTCTCATATGTTAAAAAAATTACATCAAAATTCAACATTGAATTTATTTTAATGACCTATATTGTATTAATCATAAAATAACTAAACTAAGATTTCGTTTAAACAAATTTAAAATATTCTTTAATATTGTAAATTATTTAAATGAATAAATAATTTTTAATGAAAACTACTCATTTTCACTATTTTTTAAAAATTAATCTTTAAAAAATAAAAAAAATAACTATAAGATACTTTTGGATTGTTTATCCTAAAAATTTAGTTTAATTTAGTGAAAAAATTATTTTATATTGGAAAAATTATTTTTATAATTTTTTTCACTATAACCAATAAAAAAAATTTCGAGAAAAATCATTTTTTGAATCCTATAATGACTTTTCCAGTATTTATGTACATTTTTACAAATATATTTTATTTATCTTTTATACTTAATATTAAATATGTTTTTATTCCTATTGATAATTCAAAATTTAATGATTATGTTATAATTGTCATGTTTAATTAATAATTTTTCTAATATAGTTATGTTTATTAAAACACAATGTTTCAAGTCATATATGCTATCAAATAATGATTTCGTTTTCAAATAAATTGTTGTTTTTATATTCTATCCCAAATAATGAATTTCTAGTAGATAATTTTCTATTAAATTTCAATGTAGATAGAATTTTGGGTACTTATTCTTCATTTATTCATCCTCCTCCCATGTTTCGAGTTAATATTTATGGTTTTACTATAACACTTTGACTAGGTGATTTATCCTGTTGTGTATAACATTTTTTATACGATCAGAAAATGTCAACAGATACTCCTCATATGATATATCATTTTTTAGCTATAGAATATTTAAATTCAGAGTGTCTGACGTATCTAGTTTTTACATCCTCTATAAGAATGAATGGAATATTTCATGTGCTTTAAAAAGGGTTGGTGGGAGTGTGGGTCGACGAGACACACCTTCGTTGTAGTTGATAATCTTATAGTAGCCTATGTACTATGGGTATATCATTCCCTTGTTCCCGAAAATCATGAATATTTTCCTAAAGATATGTGGAGAATCAATTTATCATCCACCTAAAACTCTAAAACTCTTTCACGATTGTTAGTATGTCTCCTTTGTAGATAAACCTCAGATTTTAGTAAGATATAATTGATATTGATGTTCTATTCCCCCTCACAACCTATTAAATGTATATTGTTTTTATTTTATTGAGTCACTAGTCCAATAGAATTGAATTTATGGGAGAAGTCTTTATAATATGATCCAATACCACTAATATGGCCTCATTTTCCACTTGATGTCTTAAGAAATCTAGTGAAAAATAACTTGATGATGTTTTCCCATTTCTATGTAGGTATGGGTAATGGTTATAAAATCCCCTTTGAAATTTTTCTTTTTAGTATTTATTTTCTGACATACCATACAATTTTAGGTATATTACATGATATCCTTCATCAAATTGTCACATATATAGTTTCATTGGAGATCACATAGAATCATTGAACACTCTGGGTGGATAGAGAAGGTAGAGTTATGTGAATCATTCAATATCTCATCATTCTACCAAAATTGGATGGTTTATAGAGTCAATACCGAAATATTTATACTCATTCATCATCAATTTTGAACTCCAAGGATCTCCCTTTTCTAATATCATAAACTTACATCTAAATTACAACATCATCTCATTAAGAATCCTTAATTATCTTTATATTGGAAGGTAGAGAAATCATATAAAAAAAGGATTATGATTTTCCTACCATTATTATTACCATTTCCATCAATTTCTTCTCTATGAAATTTGTATCACTCTCAATTATCATCATTGATAAAAAAAATTAATCTTTTGTACTTAAAGCATCTACCACTTTGTTAGATTTCCTAGGAATATAATGGATTGATCTGTCATTGTCATTGATCATTACTAACAATTTTCATTGGTGCATATTAATATCATTATTTGTGAATATATATTTGAGGCTCTTATTTACCATATATATTTCACACTTATCTATATAGAGATAATGTATCCTTATTTTCTATATAACGATTACTACTACCAACACAACCTTTTCAATGTTATAGTTCTTCTCATGAACACTCAAATACCTTTAGAAATTGGAAATCACATTAAAATTTCTCATTAGTATACATCCCAATACGTTATTTTAAGAATCATTTTATACCAAAAAAACATCTCCATGTGAGGGATACAAGAGTACGAGTACAATGATAAGACACTTTTCCAACACCTTAAAGCCTACATCACATTATCTGGAACATAAAAAATGTAATTTCTTCTTTTTATCTTGGCTAGTGGGTGGGATAATTATGAATAGTTTCTCAAAAAGAAACAGTAATACCTAGATAGTCCATGTAAATTAAAGATCTCCATTACATATGTGTTTTTAGGCCAATCAACAATTGCCTTTATCATATAAGGATCAACAAATATATCTTTTATTTGTGATAATATTCCCCTTGAATGAAACTTCCAACATCCAAGACTCACATTTATTTTACATTTCTTATCCATTCATCATTATGAAAGACTAAATCACTATATTCAAATGCCTATCATGCTTTTCCTTTATTTTCATGTAAATTAAAATATCATCTATAACAACTAACACATAAATATTTAGGTAATATCTACATAATATATTCATTAATTTTATAAATATTAATAGATCATTAGTGTAAGGATGTGGCCTTAAAAATTATATATTAATGTGTTTGGAACTGTAATTCACATTCGAGGATATTTTAAGATTAGAGTTCTATAAAATTAGGAAAAAATCTTACAAAGGAACCCATTAATTTCAAGCACACACTTATACTTGGTATGTAATACCCCGGAATTCCAGGATTGTTTTAAATCAAATGGTATTATTTTGAGACAATACACTGGGATGGAATGAAATTCTAGGGCCCGAAGTTCCAGGAATGATCTTTGGAAAATTGTTAATTTTTAAATAGTGCACATTAGCGGTTTTCTTAAAAAAGTAGAATAACGCTTAAACAGGTTCTTGGATCAGACATATGTGGAACTATTTCATTCTGGATGGCGAGTTTACCCTAGGAGTGACATATGTTTAGTCAGCAGGGGCCTCTAGTGAAAAATCCCGAAAATTGAATAACTATAAATAAAATAATTAAATAAAATTACTTTATTTTTTAAATCCTTATAACTAAAAAATGGTGGCTCTGATTGAGAATCTGAGACCATTGTTGAACTCTTCAGGGTATTATTTCCTTAGAAAAATCATAACATTGGCTGCTACGGGTCAACAGTGGAAAGTAGGTTTTGGCTGTAAATGAAATAATTGAAAAAAGATATTTTATTTTCATATCAATATAACTCGCAAACGGTAACTCAGATTGGAAATTTTAGAGTACAATTGAGTTCATGAGGGTATAATTATCTTAGGTGGAGCTTAACATCAGCCAGCGCGAGTTGGCTATGAAAGTTGGTTTTTGGGACATTCCGATAAATAAAACAATTTAAATAAATTTATGTTATATTTGAAACCTCATAACTCACAAATATTAACTCGAATTAAAAATTTGAAACCACCGTTGAGTTCATAATTAAATGTTCTCCTTAAGCAGGACTTAGCCTTGACTTGCACGAGTTGAGGGAAAAAGATAATTTTCATACATTTTGTAAGAAAAATAAAATAACATAAGAAGTTATTTAAAAAATCATCGTTGAGCAGTGGAACATCATCTTTGTATACAGCGATGAGGAAACGACGAATCTCGTTAATGAACCCCATTAATGAGTCAGCGTAACAATGTTGTAACACATCATAATATAAACAATGATTCACATTTGTCAATTAATAGTCTAACAAGAAATGTAGGATTTTTGATACAATCCTGGAATTGCTTTAAGATTTTTGTGGGTGGAAATGACGAACGATGAACAACGAACACACCTTCTTCCACCATTAAATGAATATCTAGCGACAGTGGGCTGGATACCATGAATGAAGAATGGAGGCATGTGATATTGTTCATCCTCAGTCGACAATCCTTTCCCATGTAGGGGTTTAAATTCTTAGTGAATTGGTTTTCCCTATTCTCCACATCTAAATAAAGAACACGGATAAACTATCTAAAAAGATAATCCGTGGAAGGATTTTTTTCTTTTATTATTTGGAAATATAATTTTTGGTTGATATCGGGATTAAATATTAGTGATTTATAATTTATACATCGTAATCCCGCTAACACGAACAAATCTAGACCAGTGTGAAGAAAGGTCGGTTGTTCATTTTTGGGTTATTTGGGATCCCCTACATCTCTTCATTCTCTTTCTTCGTGGTGTAACAGATGGAAGTGAACAGGCTATAGAGGCACTAGGCAGATGGGTTGCGGTCAGGTAGGCCACGACACTGACGAGATACTGTAGTACAAGGTCACGGTGGTGGAAACACTGGGTCACGGCACCACGGCCACAGTGGCAGGTGGGATACAGAGCCCTAAAGGCACGACATGGCGGCGACATGAGCTGCCAACAAAGAAGACGGTGGCAGGTTTCAGGCATACGCGGCCATCAGCCACATTGGATGCGCATGTGGTGCAGAGCCGCAGTCCGCAGATTGCAGCGGTGAGGTGGACATGTGGCAAAGACATGGACCACGAAGGGGGGGACTGGTCTGCGTGAGCGGACCGGCATAAAAGTGTGGCGTCGTTCGGGCACCGTGTTGGGGGAGTGGCCCGCGATGGTGGGCCACAAAAGCAGTTGTAAAGTGGTCCCCACGAGATAGCGTGCAGATCAGGAAGCTGACCTTATTAGGCCACATGCAGTGCAAACCGGATGCTGCATGGGCGTCCGAGAAGTGGGGAAACCATCCCACAATGTGGGCTGGGCCAATAGTGGGAATCGGTCAGTAAGGTGTCCCAGGATATGTTCATAATAGGCCCGCCAATTCAGGCTTGGCCGGATGGAACTGGGTCGCTGGGTGATCCAGCAGGCTACACCCACAGTTGAACCAGGTCGGGTCCAGCAATGCCAAATGGGCATGGACCAGCTACTAGGGAGGACCGGGCCATCACATACCCAAACGGGTCATGTCGGTTCGGCCTAACTCGTTCAGGTCATATGGGACCCCAGGACATGTTTGGTCGAGTCAGCCCGACTAGGTCGGACTGTGCCGGAATAAAATCGACCCCTATTTACTCAAATGTCAATATCTTTCAGATTGGGAATCTGATTGATGCTTCATCTATGACTTTGGGACCCTAGCGACAATTTGGTCCTTAGGGAATGCATTATGTGAGATTTTGTAAAATTTGAGATGCGCATAATGGATTGAGGATTATATTCTCCCAAAATTAAGAGCGCTATCAGCATTAATCATGTGGCTGGATGAGACCTAAATACTGCTGAAGAGGGGTTTTAAGTGACCCTACTAGACTAGAAGATAAATGGTCATATGTGGACCAGCTATAAGCAACTCTTCGTTGACCAGCTACAAGAACCTCTGTGTGAACCAACTAAAAGAGGCCCTATGTGGACCAGTTATAAGTGGCCCTGTGTAAACCGACTATGATGACCTGTGTTGGGAGAGACTTTGTGTGACCCAGAAGACCTATGGTGGGGAGAAACTCTATGTGACCTAGAAGACCTATGGTAATCATCAGGGATGTTTACCTCAGCAGTCCAAGGTGTTCTATGTTACGACTAATAGTCTTACTTTCTATACATTAGATTATACTAGTGTGAGTTGATAGTACCATGTGCATATCTAGTTTTTTTGTCTTTTCCTTTTATTTTGGGGTCCCTACTGAGTATTGTGTTATTCAATACTACACAGGCTTCACCTCTACATTTCGTGTCCTGTGCAGGTGATCGAAACTTCGACGGAGACCTTGGTGGTCTAGGACCAGGTGGTGCTCAGTGAGATGGGATGAACAGAAGCTTCGACAGAGACCCTGATGGTCTGGAACTAGGTTATACTTTGTGATATGGGATGGACGGGTATACTTCTATGGCTAAAGATAGCTACCCTTCACCTACCCTTCAGGCGGGGTCTCGAGTTGATGAACCATGGAAGTTGTACATTAATTTATGGTTTTTGGCTTTTATTCTGTCACCTTTTACATTTCTGTTGTATTGTTCTTTCAGTAGTTACCTTGTGATAGTTGTGGTTTACATAGTGTTTACCTTTCTGCAGTTTGTGTTGTGTTTGTGCATACAGGTTTAAAGTAAAATTCCTTCCCTTTTGGGATATGCCTATTTGGTACTAGTTGTTAGCCCTTGGCCTATGGAAGTAGGTCTTAGGGTAGTCACAGCATGGGCCCTAGTGGATGGGTTGTGAAATTGTGGTATCAAAGGAGGTCGGTTCTACCTTAGGAACCCAGAGTCTATGATTACAGTTTGGGGGCTATAGTGTTAAGTGTTTTGTGATTGGATTTCAGAACAGGGAGTCCAGTATAGGTGCGGCGATCGACGTATCCATACACAAGGACCCTGAATTCTGCTTTCCAACTCCGTATATGGAAACACTGGTTTCATGGATCTTTAAATGTTTTCACACGACCTTTCTGAATCAGAGTCTTTTCACCAGGTATAATCTATTAATCATGATTCATCATGATCTCTTTCAGTATGCCTACACACAACCATCCAGTCAAGATTCCAGTGAGTGACCACAAGTATGGTCCATGGAGAAATGAGGCTTCGGTATAGGGATTGTTGCCCTAGATGAAACCTTTAGGAGGTGTCCCAGTGATACCACCACCCATTGGTCAATAGTTACTACTTGCGCTCTCGGTCGAGGACGCACATGGGCTCAGTGCCTTACAGAAGTTCTAGCGACAGGGACCTCCCAAGTTACGGGGAGAGAAATATCCTCAGGTCATAAGGATTTTATGGAGGTGGTGACACGACTCTTCCACTTAGTGAGGACGCCATGTGAACAAATGATGGTTCTAGGTGTGAGCCTTCTAGGGCAGCATATGTGATAGATGAGCTGGGAGAGAAGCAAGAGGTTGTATACTTTTCAACATGTTCTAACCACCACCCTAATGTGGTCCACCCCAGGATCAGGGAGATGGAGGATAGGGTAAGGGGATATCAATAGATTTTTGATGTTTTCAGTTCCCTATAGTGGTGGAGGAGTATGAGGAAATATTTCTAGAGGATGGTCTAAGACTACCTCCTCACAGAGGGGTAGACTTCTTCATTAATCTATACCCTGGTATAACACAAATATCTTCAAATTCATATCGAATGGCTCTTGAAGAGCTCCATGAGCTGAGGGTATAGTTGAAGGATTTGCAGAGAAAGGGGTTTGTAAGGCCCAACATTTTACCATGGTCAGCACCAACGTTGTTCTCTATGAAGGAAGATAGAAGCTTGAGGTTATGCATGGACTTATGGCACCTGACCCAGGTGATATTATACCAAGTATTGATGACTCCTTCAATCAGCTAAAGGGAGAGAGATGGTTCTTGAAGATAGACCTCATATCAGGCTATCACTATCTTTGAGTATGAGATGAGGATATCTCGAAGACAGCTTTTAGAAGTTTCTACAACCACTACGAGTAATTAGTGATGTCATTTGACGTGACGAACACCCCATAAATGTTAATGGGACTCATGAATAAGATCTTCCAGCCATACATAGACTAATTTTTAGTGGTCTTCATTGATTAGATCTTAGTGTATTCAGTGTCTAAGGAGGAGCTTGTGATAAACCTAAGGATGGTTCTAGACACACTCTGAGAGCACCATCTTTACAGAAAGCTCTCTAAGTGTGAGTTATAGATATGATAGGTCCACTTCCTTGGAAATTTCATCTCAGAGGCTATATTTTTGGTTAATATATCAAATATAAAGGTGGTTATTTCTTAGAAACCACCCAAGAGAATTACTGGGGGAAAAGCTTCCTTGGGTTGGCTGGGTACTATTAATGGTTTTTACCCGACTTCTCCACGGTTGCAGCACCCACGATGGCATTAATGAAGAAGGTAAAACCCTTTGTGTGGATAAAGTAATTCCATCAAAGCTTTCATCAGCTAAGGTAGAGCTTGATGAGTTATCTTATCTTGAGGTTTCTAGAGGGGGGAACCGACTACGTGGTGTACTATGACGCATCAGGAACTGATCTTGGTTGTGTCCTAATGTAGGGGAAATTAGTGATTTCTTATGGATCATGGTAGTTCAGACTGCATGAGTTGAACTATGAGACTCATGACCTTTTGTTTGTAGTGGTAGTCTTCAAACTGGTGATGTAGTGACACTACCTTATGGGTAAACGATTCATCGTATAGTATGACCATAAGGATCTAAAGATTATATTTTCTCAAAAGGATCTGAATATGAGAAAATGACATCGGCTAGAGTTCCTCTAGGACTATGACTTTGAGATAGTCTATACTCTTGGGAAGGGGAATGTGGTGGTAGATGCTCTCAGCAGGAGATCGACTTCACACCTACTGAACAAGGCCTCAGATTAGTTGTCCTTACTTTAGATATCCTTTATGTATAGAGATGAGGAATCTTATATTCAGTTAATGGTAGTTTCACATCCACTCTTAGAGTGAGTTAGGGAGGAACAACTTGGATATTCTAGATGCGAGACTACACTTGCCCAGACATCCATAGGGCATGCCCCTATTGGATATTAGAATGGTAGAGAGCACATCATCATTTTCATAGGACTCACCATAGTACCAGTGACATTACAGGTAGAGGTGTTGAGGGAGTTCCATACATCCCCTTTGATATTAAATATATGTGTGGTGAAGATTTACCAGGACCTCTGACGTTATTACTGGTGGCTGGGGATGAAGAAGGAAATAGTAGATTTTGTCTTGAGATGCCTCACTTGTCAGCAACTCAAGGCTAAGAACCAGTTTCCAGTATGTTTTACACAATCCATTGAGGTACTAGAGTGTAAGTGGGATGGAATATCGATGGAATTCATGATGGGATTACCGAGTAATTCTAAGGGGAATGAAACCAATTGGGTGGTCGTAGACTAAATCACCAAGTAAGCCTAATTCCTAACCATTCAAGAGCATGGTTCAATAGAGAGCTTCGGATGCCTCTATGTGCAGAAGATAGTTCGACTCCATGGAGACCCACCTACGATAGTCTCACATCGTGACACACACTTTACATCCCAAATGTGTAAGGGATTGTAAAAAGTTTTTGGGACTCAACTGCACTTGAGCATGGCCTTTAAGCCACAGACCGATGGGTAGACAGATCATCCCAAAAAGAAATTGGAATACATGTTTCATTCTTGAATTCTTTATTTTCATAGTAGTGGGGCGGACCACCTACCACTGGTGGAGTTTTCATACAAATATTTCTACCACTCCACTATCGGTATGACACCATTCGAGGAACTGTACAGATGACCATGTAGGTTACTGATATGCTGGACAAACCTAGGGGAGTCAGCACTCCTGGGACTAGAGATGGTGAAGGATACCACTGAGAAGCTGCAGGTTATCCGATAGTGAATAAAGGACGCATAGTGATGAAAAAAATTCTTTTTTTGGTAGGAAAAAGATACCCTTGGAGTTCGAATAGGGGGACCATATATTCTTATGGGACTCTCCTCGATGAGGTATACATACATTTGGTTAGGGTAGCAAGTTATCTCTGAGGTTCATCAGACCCTTCTTGATACTGTATAGAGTGAGTGAGGTGGCGTACCGCTTGGTTCTACTGCCACAGTTAGATAATGTGAACAAAGTCTTCCACGTATCCCAAATGAGGAGATATGTGCAAGATCCTTTTCACTTAATCAACCATGGAGAGCTTGAGATTGAAAAAGAGGTGACATTCGCGGAGTACCTGGTGAAGATATAGGATCGACATGAGAGGATCCTTCAAAGAATCGCAAGCAATAGCGGGCTGTGGATCAGGAATGAAGAACGGAGGTGTGTGATCCCATTCTTCCTCGACTGACAATCCTTTCCTGTGTTTAAATCCATAGTGAATTGGTTTCCCCGTTCTCCCCCTCTAAATAATATATGTGGATAAACTCTCTGATAAGATGATATTCGGATGGATTTTTCCTTTAGGGGTTGGGAAATATAATTACAGGTTGATATATGGATTATATCTTAGTGATTTATAATTTATATGTTGTGATCCCGCTAACATAAAAAAATACGAACCAACATGAATAAAAGGATGGTAGTTCATTTGGGTATTCTTTTTGATCTCATGCATCTCTCTTTCTCCATTCTTAATAGACCAATGGACAGTGTTGCACCAACCATAGAGGCGCCAAGAAGAAGGGAAGGGGCCAGGAGGGATGCGACACCAGTGAGAGTCTACAGCACTAGGTCATGGTAGTGACAAGGGCTGCTAGTTCAAAGGAAAGTGGCTGGTGGTAGGCAGACGTAGCCACCCGGCCACATCGAAGGCACACTCGATGCATACCCACAGTCCGCAGACCGTAGTGGCAACCTGGACCCATGTCAAAGTCATAGGCTATAGGGGGAACTGGTCTACGTGAGCAGACTGGTGCAAAAGGGTGGCGCCACATGGGTACCACGTTTGGGGAGAAACTTGCGCTAGTGGCCTGTGATAGGCAGCTGGCACGTGGTCCCTAGGAGACCCCTGTGCAGTGCGAAACGAATGCCTCGTGGGTTTCCATGAATGAGGGAAACCGGCCTACCATACAGGTCAGGACAGTAATGTGAACCAAGATTTTGGGTGGCCCTGACCAGAAGAATGTTTTCCCGCTTTTATGGGTTGGGCCGATGGGGGGACTTAGCTGTCGGGCGGCCAGGATCCAGTTAAAAAGGGCCCACCAGTGTGGGCTAGGCTAGATGGAACCGATTAATTGGGAAACCCTATGGGATGGACCCATAACCGAACCAGGTCGTGTCCTGTAAGTCCCAATGGGCCTGGCTCGGTGGCCAAGCCGGACCATGCTATCCCATACCCAATCGAGTCAGGTTAGGTCGGCGGAACTGGGTTGGGTCATGCGAGACCCCCAGACCGCATTGGTCGGGTCGATCTGACATGGTTGGACTCAGCATGGACATAACCGACCCTTATTTAATAAAATTCCAATATCCTTCAGACTGGGTTCCCGATTGATAGGTTTTCTATGGCATTGGGACCCCTGTGAGGAGATGATTCTTTGGGAATTCTCTAAGTGAGATTTAGTGGCAGTTAAGATGAAACCGATGGCTTGAGGAGTAGATTCTCCCAGAATCGAGCATGCTACAAGTATGAATCTTGCAGCTTACTAAAACCCAAAGAGTGTTGACGAGTAGGTATATGGGATCATTCATAACTATATGATAAGAGGACATGTGTGGACTAGCTACAAAAGGCTCTGTGCTAATCTGCTACAAGCGGATTTGTGTGGACCAACTATAAGCGGCTGTGTGTAGACTAGTTATGATGGCCTATGTGGGAAGCAGATATGTATGTCCTAGCAGACCCATGGTGGGGATTGGCTCTATGTGACCCAGCAGTCCCATGGTACTCATCAGGGATGAGTACCTCAGTAGTCCAAGGTGTTCATTGTTACGACTGATAGTCGTTCTTTTCATACATTAGATTATATATGTGTGATTTGATAGTACCATGTGCATATCTACATTTCTGGTTATTAACTTGTATTTCTAGGACCCTACTGAGTATTGTGTTATACACCCCTACACAAGATTTTCCATCACGTGTTGTATCCCGTGCAGGTGATCGACAGTTCAATGGATACCTTGGTGGTTTGGGACTAGGTGGTGCTAAGTGAGATGGGACAGACATATGCTTTGACGGAGACCTTGGTTATCCAGGACCAGGTGGTGCTCAGCGAGAGGGGATGGATGAGCATACTCTTATGGATACAGGCTGCTGCCCTTCACCTACCCTTTATGCAGGGTCTCGATTAGATGAACCATGGTAGTTGTACTTTCCTTTGTGGTGTTGGTCATGTATTCTTCCCCCTTGTACATTTCAGTTGTACTGTACTTTAATTATTTTTCTTGTGATAGTTTTGGGTTACTTAGTGTTTAGCTTTCATAGATTGTGTTGTGTGCATATTTTCAGGTTTGAAAAAAAAATGCCTTCCCTTTTTGGGATATTCCTATTCAGTGCTAGTTGTCATCCCTTGGACTATGGAAGGT
The DNA here is from genome assembly GCA_963277665.1 of Viscum album. Taxonomy (NCBI): domain Eukaryota; kingdom Viridiplantae; phylum Streptophyta; class Magnoliopsida; order Santalales; family Viscaceae; genus Viscum; species Viscum album. Next base: position 1,191,350,486 of record OY728161.1, read on the forward strand.
GGGATTAGGGTAGTCACAGCATGGGCCCTGGGGGACGGGTTGTCATATAGTATCTGTTTTATCTCACTAAAGAAATCCCATTAAAAATAAAACATGATGTATTTTTATGAAAAATCATTAATACTTTCATAACGACTTCTTTTATTTCATTAAAAATCATAAGATTGAATGAAAACATTTTAAAATTTCGGATGTGCACAAAATCATAATAATGGACATAAAAACCCATTAGTCTAGTGAAAACCCATAAAACAATTCCTCAATAAATACCTTTTAACCCTAAATAAAGGATCACAATTTCAAAAATATCATTATCTTACCAATTAAAAATCAACAAAATTACATTAATATCATAAGAAAACATATAATATATAAGTAGGTAACTTGGAAAATAATTATAATAAAATGAAATAACCATATAGTTGACTTCTATACATATCACACATACAAATGGAATAACCATACGATTGACTTCCACATATTTCAATCATACAAATGAAATAGACTTATGGCTGACTTCATATCCCATTTCATTGGATTTTATAACATAACCACATGCACTTGGTTTATCACATAACCACCAATAAGATGTCTAAGAACTATTATATAATCATAACACATAAATGCTTTCAATTTTAAATTTTCCCCCATTAAAATTATTTTTACTTATATGAAAAAATTTCATGTTATTGAATAACAAATACATTTTAAAAAATAATTTAAGACATTTATAAAATATATTTTTTAATCAAAGTGTCACATACCATTATGAATATTTTTAAAGAAATTCTAAAATTAATAGAGTTTAATTCAATTTTATTAACTAAACCATTTTAAATATAGAGTTATACATATGATAAATTAGACTATAAATATTAATTAGAAAGATGAAAATATTTCCTACATCATGGTATTTTATTTACAATTTTTAGACATTAAATAATTAATTTTATTTATGAAACAATAATGATGAAATAATTACCTTATTTATAAAGGTTTAAAGTAATTGATATTATAAATAAGAAAATGAATGTAAATTGAGACTTATAATTCCATACAAGAATTTTATAGGTGAATATGACATTTTAGGGTTGATTGTATGTATTTTTTTTATGTAATCAACTTTTTATGACTTTCATGAAAACCAAATACTAAATAGTCTCAAAATTGAAATAAATGAGTTTTTAAATAAATACTATATTATTAAATGATATAATAATCCTAAAAACTATGATTCAGCTAAAGGACATAGATAATGTTATATATTTCATTAATAAACCACATGAGTTTATCTTGTCATTTTATTGTTACTATATTAACTATTTAGTGTAAAAAACAAGAAGACATCGTAAAAGTTAAACATATTAACTTAGGGTTATGTCTAAAAGATAAGGTTAATATGGTGACCTAAACATGTCCAAGCCCTATTGGTTGAGAGTATTTAGACCCATACTTACCTTATCCTAGAAATAAATCCATTTGGATCTATTAGAAGCTGATAATAATTTTATAATAAATTAATATTTCAATATTTTCCAAAAGTTCCCCTCACCTCTCTTATAAAAGGTCACTTCCCCTTCTCTTAATTTCACACCTACAAAGCCATTTGGCTCAACCAAACACTGCTCAAATATCCTGCCAAATACCCTAAATTCAACCTAGAGTCCTTACTTTGAACATAAATCCAACTTAAGGATCCCTTTTGTTCAAATCTAAAGGAAGAACCCGAAGAAGAGGTAATTATTTCATCTCCTCTTTCAATGTTCATTTCTTCATCCACTTACTCTTTCATTATTGTTTCCATAAAAAAATAATAACTCCAGTACCTTCTACATAATGTGACATTATTATAAATATTATACAACCATATTCTTTATTTTAACCATCCTATGAATGACAAAGTCACTATACGTGTGTACGTACGGCTTACTGTCTCCACGTCGTGGTCTAGTTTGTTATTCAACACTTCATTACTTGGATGGGTAAAATAATGAGTATAATTGATGTAAATAATAAATATAACATGTTAATTATTCTATATATATAATATACCATCCAATTATATACTATTTCACCATCAATAGAATTATATTGTCACTTGTGTGTACGTACGGCTTACCGTCTCCACGACACGATGAGATTTCATTCCCTATTGTAACCATTCAAAAATAATTTTCATATTATGATTAGAAATAATGTTTAAGAACTTAATATTATTTGGTAAATTAATCAAATACCACTTATCCATAAATAACATGACTTACATAACAAAACATATAAAGGAAAATGAATCAGTTAACACCTGAAACAATGCTACTACTAAAATATTATCATCAGAGAAATATTAGAGGTTAATTTATGGTATCATATTTATGTATGTAGTTCTTGTATAATTTAATAACAATGATTTAACCACTATAAAGTAGGTTAACTTACCCCCAACTAAGGAAAATTACAAGGTAAGTGGTTTTCATCTCACTTTTTATTCCTGTGAGATTCATGCTATATTTTCTGCTATTTATTTTTGTGTAGTGTATGTAATGACCATGATTGTATTCTTTGTGTAATATAATTTAATTTATGGGTATTTAAATCTTTATTGTATAATCCTTCTTTCATGGGGTGTATTTTTTGTAAGTTACCAAATCGGTAAGGGAAATTTTAATTTCAATTTCCACTCATTGGGTTTTATGCATACTTCATTGATTATTTTACTCTATGATTATTTCTTTGTGTGATAATACTTTTGATATAGATAATCGCTCCATTGATAAATTCTCAATTAAATGATGTGAACATTATAAGGGTAATATTAACTCAATTTCAATTTATTGGGTTAAACATCCAAGTCATTGGTTTTGTTTTTACAAGATTATGTGTGAATTTCCTATGAGTGATTTACACTAAATATCCAATCATATTGAGTGTATTTATATATTTCAAAAATAATTATGTCATTTATTAATCCTTAATCTAAGGATATGGTCTTTATAAATCATTTCATCTCAATTTACATTCCATTGAGACTTCTTTATTGTTTTGTACCAATTCACTTTTATATGGTGTATATATGGTCCGTTGAAATATTATATCATGAATCCCTTTATTCTCATGATATTATAATGTTTTGATTAATTTTATTCTTAAATTATTTGTATTTAAGTGTCTCTCATTTGGTTAGTAACTCTTTAACTACAATATCATTTTAAATGTTTTAAATATTTATTCTTCTAAATCTTTCTCAGTAATGTCCATGTTTTAAAAATGGTTTTAATGATTTATTTATATGTAAATTTTTAGGTCCATTAGGTTGAATACCCTGAGAGGGGGGTGAATCAGGGTTGGGAAGGTTAAAACTTTCTACCATTCAGATCTTGTTTTATTGTTAGACCAAACTCAATTATCTCTTCCTCCCATAGAAACATATGAAAAGATATGAAATCATGCACAAGACACATCGATTTTTACATGGTTCACCCTGACTAGGCTACATACAAGGAGAATACAATAGCAATGTGCCGATGTACCAAATTCACTAAGGCTCACTACCAATAATGAGTAAAATGTTCAGGCTAGATCTTTTATGTCTAGGCTCACTGACTTTACAAGGTTCAGGGTCTGCTCACTTCATTCGCAGTGGTCACTCCCAATGCTTATTTCTCTTTCTCACTGCCCATGGAAAGGGTCACTATATTCCTCTTTGTTCACTCACTGCTCTGGAAAGTAATCAACTCACGGTTTATTGACTTGTAGGTCAAACACAGTTTGTGGACATGTTGGTCCCTTAATTTTCATGAATTTCTGCATCCTCAACAATAGGTAGATGCTTTGTTGAAGTTCCATTTTCACCTGTAGATAAATTCCACCTTATCGAGTATTTTTAGGTACTGTAAAATACTTTTGCAAACTGAATTGAAGATTTCACAAGATTTCTATTAAAATTGCAAACCCCATTTTCTCTCATGCATACTATGTAACAGGTTTGGTACGTGAACCACCTTCTCCGCGTACTACTACCTCTTTTAGGAACCTCCTCTGTCCACGGACTGTCTCTTCCATGAACCTCCTCTTTCCATGGACTACCTCTTCTGCGAACCTCCTCTGTCCGAAGACTACCTCTACCTTCTCTATCGCATACATCTACCGCATACCAAATTCGTGAACCTATTTTGCAAAACCCTTCTTGTCCACGAACTATTTACTATTCACGTACTGCAGTCGCTTCTACGTACCACTGCCTCTATTATGCCTCTGTGAACCACCCTTTGTCTGTGAATTTTTCTCTATTCACGGAGCATCTTCTCCTCCGCATATCGTAGCTCCCCCTCTGCATACCACTTGCGGAATTCTACCTCTCATGTACCGGGGATTTCTCCTCCATGTACCAAGACACCTCCTTCAACGTACAGGACTTCTTCTACCACATAACAAACTTCCTTTGTGGGTTAAGAAACCCTGTAAACACATTCATCAAAATTCCTTCCGCCCAAACCACTTCAGCCTTCACGATCCTCCCTCCACGAACTACCTACTGTCTTCACCGAATTCCTAGATCAAAATATTCTTTCTAATGATATTAAATCTCCACAGTAATCGATGGGATAATTATTTATTATATAGGTAAAGATACCCGATTAATCCGTTGAATCAATATTTATCAAATCTTTAATTAATCCTTCACCGCTTACCGATTCTTCAGCCATCGTGAGCCTCAATCCATTCAGAAACCATTTTCCTACAAGCTATGTGTACCATCCTTGCTCTTATGTGGTTGAATTCTTCCATCGACTTCATCCCATCTGTGTACCACACTGCCGCTCAGTCATGAACCATTTTTGGTTCCATGAACCACATTCGTGTACCATTCTCATTTCCTGGTACGCGGTCAAGTACCCTTTTTGGGCATGGTACACTTGAAAACTATGCCACCTTAAAAACCTTTCTTTAGAAAACATCAACTATACTCATTTTCGATCATATGGATTTGTCAACAAACACAACCACATCCAAAATATACCGATAGGATGTATTGATGGATTTTTTTCTCAATAGAAATTAATGTTTCAAAATTAAAATTTCTTTCAAATATTCAAAGTGGTATGGGACACATTGATTCAAAAATATACATTAAATGACTTCTTTGATAAATAGTGTGACTTTTAAATTTTTTCATGAAAAAGGGGATATTTCTCTCTAATATTTGTACTGATTATTTTTATCTATGTCAATATCCTTTATTGTATTTTAGTCTTGATTGAGGTTGATTTATTATAATACAATCTTCAATCACTACTATAAATACTGCTTTTATCAGTGCTAAAAATGGCCTTTAACAGCGCTAGAAAAGAGCTATTAAAGTCATCGAACATAAAGGGGGGTCCCCTTTATCAGTGCTCTAGAAAGCACTAATAAAGACCCCTTCTATCAGCGCTAAAAAATTCTTATAAAAGGGGTCTTTTATCAGCGCTAAAAAAAGTGCTGATAAAAGGGTCCTTTTTCAATGCTTTCTTTTTAGCACTGAAAAAAGACCCATTTTATCAGTGCTTTTTAAAATTGCTGATAAAACTAAAAAAAATTAAAAAAATTTGAAAAAAATCCTTCCAATCTCAGGGGGGGCTTTTTACAGTGCTTGATCCACCCCTTTATCAGCGCTTTCCAGTACCTCCAGCACCCGCACGCACCGCCTCCACCCATTATCAGTGCTATACACCACCTTTATCAGCGCTAGCCCCTTAAATTCACCCTTGCACACGGGCCCCTGCCTCCACCCGGATTTGATCTTGAGACCTCCCCCATGCGCGCCTGAAGCCTTTGCCACTCCCCTATATTGATTTGTTCTCTTATTTATGATATATCTATTTATTTATATGTATATTTAGTTATATTTATTCATATAGTAATATATATTTATATTAATATATTTATAATTATATTAATATATATATAGTTATATTAATATATATATATATAGTTATATTAATATATATATTTATAGTTATATTAATATATATATTTATAGTTATATTAATATATATATATGTAGTTATATTAATATATATATATAGTTATATTAATATATAGTTATATAAATATTCATATATTGGTATTTTAAATAAAATGAATATTAGTTATTATTTAGATAAAGTTAATATATTGGAGACAACAATTTCATCTAATCCATCACGACATAGGTATGGTATACTTGGAGTTGGAGAAAAATTAAAACAAAAATGGTGTTCTCGATGCACCATGATTCGTGGAACCTGATGACCCTCTATCGAGTAAGGGGAACCAATCCTATACTACTCATTGAAGATAATAGTACCATGTATCTGTAAATATATATATTTATATTTATATTAATATATATATATAGTTATATTGATATATATATATAGTTATATTAATATAGATATAGTTATATTAATATATAGTTATATAAATATTCATATATTGGTATTTTAAATAAAATGGATATTAGTTATTATTTAGATAAAGCTAATATATTTTATATGTAAATATGTTTAATTATTTATTTAAAAAATTAAATTTTTAGGTGTGAATATATAAAAAATATGTACATATAGTTATATATTTGATTATAAATAACAGTGAATTATAAAATACTATAAAATTTCAAAGACATAATATCAATATGATTGTAAAACCTTGGAATAAATTTAGTCCCCACCAAAAAAAGGCAATAATACCCCCTTAAACGAGGCTGAAAATCCACAAAATGTTAAAAAATCTAGGTACCCCGACTAAAAACTCTGTTTTGGAGGCCTTCTAGGCCTTTTTTGGCCTCGAAAAAATCTTGACCAAGGTCCCCCCTAATTATAGGGTTGTAGAGATCATTGAAAACTTTGGTTTGATATGTGGTAGAGCTCAAACAAACACCTAGATCAAAAGTTATGGTCATTTGAAGTTCGAGTTGTGTTTTCAACATATTTTGGATCTTTTTTTATTTTTATTTTTATTTTTTTAGTCTTAAAATTGTTATTAAATGACTATTACTCCATAATAATTAGAAAATTATTAATTAAAAATATTTTTTTAATTTTTTTATAAGCCAGTTTCACTAAATATCTTATATATTAAGTATATTAAGTGTAAATGTATATTTATACTTATCTAAAATATACTTAAAAATTATATATGATATTTATATCAATATAACTATATTTATATATTTATATATTAATATATTATTTTTAATTAATTTTTTTTTAAGTCGACCCTTTATCAACGCTTTTAAAAAAAATCACTGATAAAGGCCCCCTTTTATCAGCGCTACTAAAAAAAGCGCTGATAAAGGTTGGCACTGGGAAAAACTATTTTTGTGGTAGTGAATATTGTATTGAATGTGTTGCGTCTGACTGTGGATGTTCTATATTTATACCATTCATGGTTTGGGGTTAAAGTATTGACATTTCGTAAACTAGTTTTAATACGAAGGTTTATATTAAGTTTCACCATTTTCATGTGAGTAATGCATTGGACTTAATAAGTGATGGGTGGGGCCCACTATAGCCTCTCGATGCATCAGTAGGTCTCATGAGACAAACTAGTGTCTTGAAATAAGGCCTTGAAAAAATTTACATTTAGGGTCTTCGCACGAGGCCCTGACTTTGTGGTTAAGATGTCCAACATTATGCATTCCATCATTATTAAATTAGTTATTGATTTTACAAGTGATTATTCGACTAGTAGAATATTCATATGAATAAGTAAATGGAATTATTTAATTTATCTTTTCTATATTATGCTGAAATTTATGTTTAATGGGATTGTGTTTCAATTTTATACCTTGGCATAAAAGTTTATGATAATTTACCACAGCATTATCTATATTGTTTATCCCTACTGATCATCTGAGCACACCCATTTCTTATGTTTTATTTTCTCAGGATGATAAGAAGTGTATTATGATTTATATGCAAGTGAATAATGGAATTCTAAAAGGATTATATATTTTTTATTTTATGTTAGAAATTGTAATGTAAATTTCTTGTATGTAATCTATTTTTCAAGGTTGTTAAACTGATCGATCTTTCGGGAATTGATTTCTTGTAATCATGCCAATGTATTAAAATAATTCACCGGCTCTGGGCTTCTAGGGTCTGGGCATTACAGTTGGTATCAAAGTAAGTTTTGTATAAACCTTGGAAACTAGATTTAGAAAAAGTATGATAACATAACATTACCCTAAGATAGACTTTGAGGATTATTATATAATAATATTCAAAAAGTTTGGTAATGTAAATATTAAGTGGGTTTTACAAGGAATACATCCATTTCTGGATACTATAAGTGGATGTGGTTCTGGAATAGATGTACCTAGGAGTGAAAACTTCGACAAGGAGTTTCGAGCTTGACCCGGGGTACCCTGGTACACGACAATGGGCCTTACTACGCACCTGGTTTGACACTCCCAGGGGATATGATTAGGATAATTCTCATTTTCTTTATAAACCAATTTGAAGAATTTTAATATAAGATGTGAATAAATAACCTTGGATAAATCCTAAGGTGTTTTAGATTTAAAATAAGGTGTCATGATATTCTCTAAATTATTTTATTAATATTGTTACACACACTATGCTTTCTATTTTTAGTCAATGGTTGGATTCCAAGGAATCATGGTAACATTTAACATGATGTACAAGGTGGGAATAATGGGGTAAATGAGAAATAAAATGGAATGTTGATAGGCATAAAAGATATCATGTTCGTGCTGAATCAGATTTCCAAAAATATGATAAACAATATATACATCATCCAAATACCAAACTCCAAAAAGAAGAGAAAGTAAGAGAATGATGAGATCTCCAGTAGTGGAGACCATGGAGAAAATAAAGCTTAATTTCCATCATTTTTGAAATTTTGAAGAAGACACCTAGGAAAGTTTCTCAAAGGAACAAAGAAATGCTTTATGTGTGGGAAATAAGGACATAAGGTAAAGAATTTCCGAGATAAAATGATGAGTACTGTGGAAGAAAATAAAAATGATCCTAAGAATCTATGTATAGTCATTTTTCGTAAATGTAGGGGACCTATTCATTACTTGATTCAATGACCTATTCTATAGGATAACCAATAGGTCATGGAAGAAACTATGTGGAAATAAATTGATGGAGAAATGTTTAAAAGTCTTAATACTATTTGTTGATGGGATTACTTTAGAAGACTTTTCTCTTGTATGTGTAACCCTGTAGTTTATTATGTGAATATTATATTTGAGGAAGAATTATATTTTCTTCCATGGATATAGTTATAAAGAACAATTTGGGTTTATACGATCCTTCAATTTGAGGTATTTATAGGTAATTAATTTTTTAGATGAAAATGTGAGGTATCATATAATATTTGTGGTTAAAATATGTTATGGTTATTTTTTAGGAATTTATATCATTTTTGGAATGTTATAAAACTATATAGTTTTTGAAAAAGGAAAACACGCAGACCATGTGACAACCCATCACATCATACCATGATGTAAAGACCCGGAAATTCCGTGGAAATTTTTTTTCTTAAATACATGGGAATTTTATGAGTCCGTGAAAACTTACGGCGCTTGATTCTGAGGCCCGGTGTGCCTGGAATCAATTTCTGAAGTTTTGTTTGGGTACGTTCAGTAAACGTACGAGCAGATTTTTTTAACTTTTGAACCTGTTCTTGGAACTGAAATCTGAGGGCACCGTTGAACTTGTCGTGCTAGAATTCGCTTAATAATACTTTCACCTTGACGGCGGATGGTCGAGAATAAAAGTAAGTTTTTTGGATTTTTATAAAAAAATAATAAAATAAAGTCTACAACACTTTATTTTATTTTAATATTTCATGTGAGTGTGTTGGTTAAAACCTCCAAGAGGAGGTTGGAGGTGGGGGGCCACCACACCTTAACCTCCCATGAGAGTTTATGGTGGTAGGGCCCACCTAAACATAACCTCCCTTTGGAGGATAATTTTTGTGGGGACCACCCAGGCTTGTAACCCCTTGGAACCCCCCATTTAAGGTAGAGAAACTCTTCAACTCCCCTTATTTAATTTATGCCAACCCTTTTCACTTAATGGTGCCACCACCCTTGGAGCCTCTTCACCTTTATGGAGCCAATTCCCCTTTAATTAATTGTTCCAATTCTTCACATTAATTAAGGGGAGCCTACCAAATTAATGATTCCAATTAGAATATTGTTCCAAAAAAATTAATAGGATATCTCAATATATTATTTTGTTGGAATATTCTTTTTGGTGGAACTTGAGAAGTGGAACTTGGGAGAAAAGCTCCCAACGAAGAACGAAGAATGCTACACTGACGAAGAACGCCAAGGAACTTCTTCGACTTCTTCCTCAGACTTCCTCCCTCAAATCCTACTGACATGGATCATCTTCCACAGCCGATGCAGCCGGGATTGGGAGTGCGTGATGAATGCGACGAACGGAGAACTCCTTCGCTCTCTTTCTGCGACGTCAACGAGCGATGAAACAAAAGTAGGGGGTTTATCTGTGCAATAATCCATTTCTTATTCTCACCTTCGGTTGAATGGAAGCATTGCAGATATTGAAAAGAAATATTTAAAGATTATCTTCTTACTTAAAATATTGATGAACCACATGCTACCACCCTAAACGCGGAGGGAGCGGGCCAAACCAACTTGGCCCGACCCCCCTATACCGTGCTTGTTTTTGGTGATCTTCGACGAGTCGACGAAGGCAGCAATGATGAAGGTCGCGCTACCCACAGCCTCCATGAACAGCATGCCCCCACGCGCTACCCATGCCCCCGCGGCCTGCCCGGCCCCCGCCGGTGCCCTGCCCGGCGCTCCCGCGTGCTGCCTGACAACCCCGCGCGCTTCCCGCGAGCCCCCGCGACTTACCCGGCACTCCCGTGCGCTAACCAGCACCACCATGCGCTACCCGCATGCCCCTGCGCGCTGCTCGGTGCCCCCGCATGCTGCCCACGGCCTCACGTCCTGCCCGGCCGCTGTCGCGCCCGGCCCAGCTTTCCGCGTGCTGCCCATGCCCCAATGCGCTGCCCCGTGCCCACGCGGCCTGCCCAGCTGCTATCGCGCCCTACCTGGAGCCCCGGCGGCCTTCCCGCGGCCCGTCCGGCCTGTCGCTGACCTCCCCGGCCGAGTCGCCTATGTGGCGACCTCTGGGCCGAATCACCCCCGCAATCCGCTGGGTCGGGCCCAGCGGACCGGTTGGGATGACCCGCATAACGGGTTGGGTCAGACTCAGTGGGTCTGACTGGGGTGACCCAGACCGGGTCAGCCCAATCTAGATTGGGCCGAGATGGTTCGACTGGGTAGGACTGGGCACAAGCCCATTACTGACCCCTTTGCTTTCTGTTGGCCATATCTTTGGCACCAGACGTATGTTTGACGAACCGTCTGCAGGGATGGTTTTCTTGGAACGAAGTTGTCCCTTTGAGAATACCCCACTCGAGTTTAGGGTATATTTGAGTTATGGTCAGGTTGGATCGTTCACAAATCCAACCGGGCCCTAAGGACTAAAAGGCTAATAACTAACAGACCGGGAGTCCGATTGGCACGGCATCTATTGTGTTGAGACCCCTATGACGTGGTGGACCTTTGAGATACTTCTTCGTGGCACTTCGCAACAGTTGGGGTATTTCACAGTAACTCATGGATCGGATCCTTCCAGTGACGAGCAAACATAGTGCAGAGACCTAGTAGCTAGCAGACCTGACAACTGCTTGACCAATTCGACTCGGAGTGATTCGACTAGCCTAGTGGGGAGAACCTATTAGTTAGCGGCAGACCCACGACGGAGGAGCGCCTGGTAGTTGGCAGTAGACCTACGGTACTCGATAGGATGAGTACCTCTATAGGCTATTAGGGGGAGCGCCTGGTATTTGGCGGCAGACCCACAGTGGAGGAGCACCTGGTAGTTGGCAGAAGACCCGCAATACTCGACAGGAGGAGTACCTCAGCAGTTCAAGGTTAGTTAGAAGCGCCTTCGTGTCGTGACAAGCCCATTGTACTCGATAGAGGAGGAGTTCTCTAGAAGCCATGGTTTCGATAATGAAAATAATGGTTTGAGCTGATTCAATGACTTTTGTGTTTTCCTCATGATTGAGATGGGTTACTAGATAACTTAGGTATATGTATGGGCATATAGCTAAGTAATGGTTATCCATTGATTTCATACTTTTTGGTCTATCCTTGTTGTATTTTGTGAGACCATGAGGGTCTCAGGGTCCCTACTTAGTATCATTATACTCACCCCTACACGGGATTTTCCCGCACCTCGTTGTGTTGGTTGTAGACGATGGACAGTGCTGACTGAGGTAGAGAGTAGTAGGACTGGACAATACCTAGAGGTGGACCACTCCGTGTGACGGTACACGGAGGAGACAGATGGACGGGAGTGCTGAGGAGGCCATCTGTACCTACCCATTATATAGGAACCCCGGAGGATGACCTAGTAGCTGGTTTATTTTTCTTCAGTTGTACTTTCTTTCTATTGTACTTGTACTTTACAGTTGGGCTTGTATTTTCAGCCCCTTTTACTTTCTGACACTTCTTTTGTATACAGTTTTACTTAGTGTTTCTCTTCTAGTTGTGTACTCTGTTGTGTTTCGTTACAGTTATAAGGTAAATTCCTTCCCAGTTTAGGGATTTACGCCTTTGGTAATAGTCTCCAGCCCCTGTCCTATGGAAGGCAGGCTTGGGGTAGTCACGATACAGGCCCCAGGGGACGGGTCGTGAAAAATTGGTATCATAGGATTTAGTTCTACCAAAGAACTTAGAACTCTAATCTTTATTTTCTGTGAAGAAATAGTGTTAAGGGTACTAAGTGTGGTTTTTAGTTCAGGGAGTCCAGTGTTGGTGCGGGAGACCGATGTATCCATACACCAGGACCCTGACTTCTGATTTCCGACTCAGTGCATGAAAACACTGATTGCGTGTATGTTTTCAAAAATTTTCTTTAAGTTAGCTCAAATAGGTAAGCTCACCATGTATAATCTTTTGACCGTGACACATCTGTTTCTTTCAGGATGCCTCCCTGTGGAAGAACAGTTAGAGCCCTGAGAATCGTATGCACTGACAACCCATCGAGTGATGAGGCCTCGGTGCAGGGCCCTTTACCAGCGGAGTCACCAGTGGTACTACTCCCCGTTGAGCCACCGATGCCACCAGCCCTAGTAGAAAACGATGCATGCTGCTTGAGCGCATTGCAAAATTTCCAGCACCAGAGGCCACCTAGGTTTAGGGGAGATATGTACCCACAGGCATCTGAGGATTGGATGGAGGTTGTGGTGAGAGTCTTCAGACTGGTAGGGACACTAGCTGACTTCATGGTGATCCTTACTGCCAGCCTCCTTCAGGCAGCAGCAGGCAGATGGTAGAGCCGGATACTCCAGGTGCATGACGAGGTGACACTACTCTAGGTAGACTTCGAGAGCCTATTTCAGTCAGAGTTTGTCCCAGCCACTCTTTGAGCAGTGCGGATACAGGAGCTACTGCATCTACATCAGGGTAGCATGATAGTATCATAGTACTCAGCGAGGTTCACCGACCTCTCATGCTACTCCACAGATATGGTGCGGGATCCATTTTTCATGGCCCAAACCTTCAATCAGGGTATCAGTCGAGAGATCATAGCATCGATGATCTCCCTCAGCATCCCGACGCAGGAGGGGGTGCGAGAGAGAGCCCTCCTAGTGGAGATTTTCCTTGCTGAGAAGTCTCTAGCAGTGAGACCCACTACTAGACAACATGCAGCGGAGTCTTCTGTAGCTAGTAGTAGACAGATGTCATAGAGGTCCAAGAGGACCAGACCTAATGGTGGTTGACCGCATGACTCGGGATCAATTTTTCGGGGCACCCGGAGTGGAGACAGAGCCAGTCATGCCAGGAGAGGGTAGTGTTACTCATGCAGCGGGCATGATCACATTGCTCGTAACTGTCCGACCCACTGTTATGATGATTAGCACACAGTTTAGGGACCTCCCAGGAAGAGGCATAGGTTTGAACGAGGTGGTCCGTAGGGAGGAGGAAGACATGGTATAGGATTTGGACGTGCAGCTGGCGGTGGATGACATTATGAGGTGTTACCACCACCACCACCAGGCGGTCCACCCCAACCGCAGGGAGCAGGTGGACAGGGGAGAGCTCAGCTCCAGGAAGCTGAGGCTTACGAACACAGCGCTCTAGAGATGATACGAGGTACTATCTATTTCTCTTCCACCGTAGTTTCAGTTCTTATAGACATAGGTTCCAGTCACTCTTTTATTGAAACATCCCTCATTTGAAGCTTGGAGATTCTGAAGGAGTCGTTAGTTTTATCCTTACGGCTAGAGACTCCTACAGGAGCTGATTCGATGATTACACACTGGTTCCAGCAGTGTGAGATTACTCTAGGAGGCGAGAGTTTCGGCTGGGATCTCCTAGTAGCGGCATCAAGGCCTTACGACTTTATCTTGGGTATGGACTGGTTATCTACATTCTATGCTTAGATTGACTATATTAGGTTAAAATTATGGTGTTTCTACATGGATGGGACTAGGTTTACCTTCACTGGAAATAAGGAAACCTTTGCAGCACATGATGGACTTACTCGGAGGAGGGTGTAGATGATCACTCACCAGTTGTCTTGTCTTACCCTCAGAGCATTTGATGTGGACAGTCTGACTTATCCTGTAGTGGTCGACTAGTACGCAGATGTTTTCCCTGATGATGTTCCAGGTCTACCTTATCACAGAGAGGTGGACTTATACATTAACCTGTACCCCGATAAGGCACTGATATCTACTCCAGCATATTGGATGGCTCCCGCTGAGCTTTGTGAGCTGTGAGTACAGCTAGAGGAATTGCAGGGGAAAGGATTCATCCAGCCCAGTGTTTCTCCCTAGGTAGCCCAGATTCTATTTTCCAAGAAGGCAGATGGGAGCTTGAGTCTCTATGTAGACTACCGTCGCCTGAACCATGTGACCATAAAGAACAAGTACCCACTCCCGAGGATTGACGACCTCTTTGACCAGCTAAAGGGAGCACTGTGGTTCTTGAAGATAGACCTTAGATCAGACTATCACCAACTCATAGTACGAGATGAGGATGTGCAGAAGACGGCCTTCAGGTGTCGGTATAGCCCGTACGAGTTCTTGGTTATTCCCTTCAGCATAACCAATGCTCCAGTAGTGTTCACGAGTCTCATGAACAGGATCTTCCAGCCTTACCTCGATCGCTTTTTCATAGTCTTCATCGACAACATTCTGATCTACTCAGCTACTGAGGAAGAGAATTCCTACCATTTGCAGGTAGTACTGGACACACTTCGAGAGCACCAGCTTTATGGTAAGCTCTCGAAGTGCCAGTTTTGGATTCGAGAGGTTCACTTCTTGTGACACGTCATCTTGGAGGCTAGAGTTGCAGTGGGGTGGTACTTGCTTGGGAGCCACCCAGGAGTGTGACGGCGGTTCAGAATTTCCTGGATTTTGCTGGATACTATTGGAGGTTCGTTCCAGACTTCTCCAAAGTTTCAGCACCACTATAAGCCTTGAAAAGGAATTGGAAACCCTTCGTGTGGTCTAAGAGATTCCAGAAGAGCTTTCAGGAACTGAGGCAGAGGCTGACTAGTGCCCCCATTATGAGGCTTCCAGAGGAAGGTGTAGGGTACGTAGTTTACTATGACGCATCAGGGACTGGACTCAGATGTGTCCTGATGTAGGAGAGAGTAGTGATCGCATATGGTTCTCAGCAGCTGAGACAACATGAGCAGAACTATGATACCCATGACCTGGATTTAGTAGTAGTGGTCTTCACCTTGAAGATGTGGCGGCACTATTTGATGGGCGAACATTTTACCATGTACTCTGTTGTGTTTTTTTATATTTATAAAGGAAATTCCTTCCCATTTTAGGGATTTACGTCTTTGGTGCTAGTCGCCAGCCCCTATCCTATGGAAGGCAAGCTTGGGGTAGTCACGATACAGGCCCCGAGGGACAGGTCGTGACAAATTGGTATCAGAGGATGAGTTCTCCAGCAACTGTGGTTTCGATAATGAAAATCCTGGTTTGAGCTGAGTCAATGACTTTTTTGTTTTCCTCATGATTGATATGGGTTACTAGATAACTTAGGTATATATATGGGCATATACCTAAGTAATGGTTATCCATTGATTTCATACTTTTTGGTTTATCCTTATTGGATTTTGTGAGACCTTGAGGGTCTCGGGGTTCCTACTGAGTATCGTTATACTCACCCCTACACGGACTTCTCCCACACCTTGTTGTGTTGGTCGCAGATGAAGGACAGCACTAACTAAGGCAAAGAGTAGTAGGACTGGATGGTACCCAGAGATGGACCACTCGGTGTGACAGTACACAGAGGAGATGGACGGACGGGAGTGCTGAGGAGGCCATCTATACCTACCCTTCAGATAGGAACCCCATAGGATGACCCAGTAGCTGATTTACTTTTCTTTAGTTGTACTTTCTTTCTATTGTACTTTTACTTTACAGTTGAGCTTGTATTTTCGGCCCCTTTTACCTTCCATCACTTCTTTTGTATACAGTTTTACTTAGTGTTTTGCTTCCAGTTGTGTACTTTTTTGTGTTTGTTTACAGTTATAAAGGACATGCCTTCACAGTTTAGGGATTTACGCCTTTGGTGCTAGTCGCTAGCCCCTGGCCTATGGAAGGCAGGCTTGGGTTAGTCATGATACGGGCCCCAGGGGACAGGTCGTGACACATGATGCAGGAATCAAACCCACAACCAAAGTACGACTATGATTTATCATCTACCACTAGACTACGTGAAGTCCCTGGTTAGTATGACTAATTCCTTTTAGTTAAATGATTTTATGGATCAAGAATATGATGATTTTTGGAACTTATGTTTTATCAAATTGATATCCTTAGTATAGGAAAATGATTTGGTGATTAAGTGATAAATGTTATTTGGGATGATGTTCACTCTTTTGGGAACACTATATGCCTAATGAAAATAGAATACTATGGGATTTCATTTGAGGAGTAATGGTGGATTTTTATTTAGGAAGAATCTATATTTTTATTATTAACTTATAGTGATATGGGTTATTTATGGAAATAAATAACTTATCATAAAGAATATGTGATTATGTTAATTACTTTTATGTATGTGACTTTAAGAGTAGTCGATGTTATTTAGAGATAAATTCTAAGATTTATCGTGGAAGACTATGTGATCAAATCCTTATAAATTTTGGGTTTCAAACATAGTTTGGATTATTTTAAATAATTTTAAGGAAAATTTTTTATTTAATTGTGTTTGTTGAACTTCGGGTATTGTTTGTTTAATTTTGGATATTAAGGGTAGTATTTCTATCTATAAATGACTATAATTTTTAGGGATCATCTGATCTTGTAATAACCATTTTGGTTTTGGTTAATTTATAAAGACATAGGAAACATATAGTTCATCTTTTGTGGATTATGTGATTCTCTAGAAGTTGATTCTAGTTCTTCAGGTGTGACCAATTCATATTAAATACGCGTTATTTGGAAAAAAATATGAGTTTGTGGTACATATTTATTAAAGGATGAAAATCTACTTGTAAAGTAATATAATATCCTTATTTTATTATTCAATATCATAAATAAATTTCTCAATGTTATGAAAAGGAACTTAAAACAAAAACATTTTCCATTTACTCTTCCTACAGGATATCAAAGACCGTTTAACCCATCACAAGTTTATGGTTTCTTGGTAGTTAACTTTCTTCTAATCATGTTTCTATCACTCTCCATCAAAACACGGTGGTTTTTTTCTCTTACATATCTATGTTCTTCTACATTGATCCCTAGTATGGGTTGTCTCAGGTGACCTTTGTACTTCTCTTTCTTTATTTTAATGTGATGGTTATATTGACTTTTTTCGATGTGGGACTTTCAATGAAGATTCCAAGCCCAATTTTAAAATTGTGAGGACGCAATTTCTAAAAGTGGGGAAGAATGTAACACCCCAATATTTCATATTATGTTATATCTTTAATGTAATTCAATATATTACAATGCACACAACACCTACTTGTCTTACGTTATATGCAAGAATTGGTTTCTGCGAGACAACACATTAGTATTATAATTATTTAAACAATATATAAATTTATCAAATAAATATTGATATATGAATAGTAACAAATAAATTTTAAATGTTATTTATAATGTTTTCACATAAAACATATTTATAATAAAATGTATAAGTTTTGTTAAAATAGTTATATATTTAGAGAAATTTTTTTCTGAAAAGAACTACTTTTTATGTCCATTTGTGAACAAAAATAACATTAATATTAGACACTCCTAAAAATTGAATTTGGTAAAATGGACTTAATTTTTGGATTCATAATATCAAAATTATCTAAGCCTGAATTTTTGTTATTTTTCTGAAAACTATCAATATTTGATAAATAGTAAAAAATACTACATAGTACATAAAAATCGACTTTTTCATTTAAATAATTATTTTAATTAAAACTTATCTAAATGTAAATATAGATACATAATACATATATTAGTATAATATAAGTAATTTGAGTCATTTTATAATAATATTAGATATCTAATATTTTTATTGAACTTTTTAACACCTTCTAGGCACATTTGCAAATTTGAATAAAATGAAATTTTACAGATTATGTGAATTGGATTTAAAAAATTTTATAGACATGGTTTTCATTATTAAGTAAAATGTGGTTCAATTGGATGAAAAAAAATTGTGAATAGTATTTTTTAAATTTTATTTACCACGGTTAAAAGTAAATAGGGTAATTAAAGGTAAAATTAATATTATAATAATATCAAATTACCCCAACACATGTCTTAATTATATTTGATAAGTGTTTTTACACCCAAATAAACCTTAGTACAAAAATGTGATCCTTTTTTATCCACTTGGATTAGATTTGGACATTTATTATATTTTATTTAAAGAAGTGTTAAAAGTGTTAAATTCAATTTTATTAACTAAACCATTTTTAATATAGAGTTATGAATAAGATAAATTAGACTATAAATATTTTTTATAAATATAAAAATATTTCCTATATCATGGTATTTTATTTATACTTTTTAGATAATAAATAAATTTATTTATTTATGAAACAATGATGATGCAGTAATTACCTCATTCATGAAAGATTAAAAAAATTGATATTATAAATATAAAAATAAATTTAAATTGAGATTTTTGATGCCATAAAATAATTTTATAGGTTAATATAACATGTTAGGGTTGATTAAATGTATTTTTTTCGAAGTAATAAACTATTTATGACTTTCACAAAAACCAAATACTAAATAGTGTCAAAATAGACATAAATGATTTTTCAAAACAAATACTATATTATTAAATGAAATAATATTCCTAAAAATCTATGATTTATCCAAATAACTTAGATAATGTTAGATATGTAATTAATGGACCACTTTTGGTTTTATTGTCATTTCATGTTAACTATATTTACCAATTAGTATAAACATAGATGAATACATTGTAAATGTTAAACTAATAAACTAAGGGTTTAGTCTAAAATATAAGGTTTATATGGTGACATAAACATGCCCAAACCTATTGGTTTAGAGGATTTAGACTGATCCCCACCTTATAAAATAAATAAATCCATTTGGAGCTATTAAAAACTGAAAATAACTTTATAGTAAATTAATATTTCAATATTTTCTTAAAGTGGCCCTTATCTTTATTATAAAAGCGTACTTACCCTTATCTTAATTTCACACCTCCAAATACATTTGGATCAGCCAACCCCTAATCAAATATCCTCCCAACTACCCTCACTTCACCATAGAGGCCTTAATTTGGTCATAAAGCCAGCCTATGAATCCCTTTTGTTCAAATCAAAAGGAAGAAACTGAAGAAGATGTAATCATTTCATCACATGTTTCAAAGTTCTTTTCTTCTTCAAATTCCTCTTTCATTATTGTTTCCATAAAAAAAATCCAGTACCATATACATACTGTGATGTTATTATAAATATGGTATATCAATATTTATTATTCTATCCATCCTATGAATGACAATGTCACCATACTTGAGTACGTACAGCTTACCGTCTCCACGTCATTGTGTAGTTTGATATTCAAGACTTCATTATTTGGATGGGTAAAATAATGAGTATAATTGATGTAAATAATAAATATAACATGTTAAATATTATTTATATATAATATAAAATCCAATTAAATACTATTTCACCATCTATATAATTATATTGTCGCTCGTGCGTACGTACGACTTACCGTCTCCACAACGTGATGAGATTGCATTCCCTATCATAACCATTCAAGAATAATTTTCATTTTTTGATTAAAAATAATTTTATAGAAATTAATATTATTATGTATATTAATCAAGTACATCATATCCATAATTAACATTACTTACGTAACAAAACATATAAATTAAAATGAATCAATTAACACTTGAAACAATGATACTACTAAAATATTATCAACAAAGAAATATTAGAGTATCATATATGATATCAAATTTATATATGTTATTATTTTATAATATAATATCAATTATTTATCCATTATACTTGAGGTTAATGTACCCTTGACTAAGGAAATGTACTAGGTAATGGTTTTTCATCTCACTTTTTATTCCCGTGAGATTCATGCTATATTTTCCACTATTTCATTTTGTATGGTGTATATAATGGCCATGATGGTGTTATTTTTGTAATATAATTTAATTTATGGGTATTTAAATCTTCATTGTTTGATCCTTCTTTCATTGGGTGTAAGTTTCTTAATTTACCAAATCAGTAAGGGAAATTCTAATTTCAATTTCCACTTATTGGGTTTTACGCATACTGCATTGATTATTTTAATCCAAGATTATGTGTAAAATAACTATTTATTTATTTATGTTGTAATTTCCAGTCCCCTTTGTGTAGATGTACTTTTTATACACATAATAAGTCCATTGAGAAATTCTGAAGTCATTGATGCTAACTTGATAAGGTAAATCTTAACTCAATTTCCATTCATTTAGTTAAACATCCAAGTCATTGGTTTTGTTTTTACAAGAATATGTGTGAATGTACTCTGATTGATTTATACTGAATATCAAATAATATTGAGTGTATTTATATTTTTCACACATAATCATGTCATTGATTAATCCTTAATCTATGAATATGGTTTTTATAAGTGATTTTGTCTTAATTTACATTTTGTTGAGACTTATTTGTTGTTATGTGCCAATTCACTTTTATATGGTGTATATAATATCCTTTAACATATTATATCATGAATACCTTTATTCTCAAGATATTATAATGTTTTTATTAATTTTATTCCTCAATTATTTGTATTCTATTGTCTCTCATTTGGTTAGGAACACCTTAACAACAATATCATTTTAAATGTTTTAACGATTTATTCTTCAAAATCTTTCTCATTAATATCCATGTTTTAAAAATGCTTTTAAGGATTTATTTATATGAACATGAATGATTTAAAATTAAAATTCCTTTCAATTATTCAAATTTTTATGGGGCACATTGATTCAAAAATCCCCATTAATTTACTTCTTTGGTAAATAGTGTGACTTTTAAATGTTTTCATGAAAAAGGATATATTTATCTCAAATAATTTTATTGATTATTTTCAACTATTTAAATATCCTTCATTGTATTTTATTCTTGATTGAGGTTTATTTAATATAATAAAATCTTCTTGATTGTATTTAATGAGTTATGTTTTCCCGTGGATGTACTATTTTTATACCATTCATGGTTTGTGGTTAAAATATTGACATTTCGTATTCTAGTTTTAATATGAATGTTTAGATTATGTTTTACCCTTTTCATATGAGAAATTAATTTGAATTATTAAGTGATTGGTAGGGCCTTCTATATCCCCTCTATGCATCGGTAGGTCTCATGATACAAACTAGTGTCTTGGAACAAGTCCTTGACAAAATTTATATTTAGGGTCTTGGCACGAGGCCTTGACGTTGTGGTTAAGATGCCCAGCATTATGCATTCCATCATTATGGAATTAGTTATTGTGGTTACATGTGATTATCCTAATAGTAGAATATTCATGTGAATAAGTAGATGGAATTATATAATTTATATTTTCAATATTATGTGGATTTTTAGGTTTTAAGGGCTTGTGTTTCAATATTATACATTTCCATAAGTGTTTATGATTGTTTACAATAGCTTTCGCTATATTTTTTATCCTTACAGAGAAAATGAGATCACCCCTTTCTTATATTTTATTTTCTTAGGATTCCAAGAAGTGTATTGTGATTTATATGCAGGATAATAATCGAATTCTCAAAGGATTATCTATGTTTTATTTTAGGTTATAAATTTTAATGTAAAGTTCTGGTATGTAATCTATTTTCCAAGACTACTAAATTGGTCGGTCTTTCAGGACATGATTCCTTGTAATCATGCCAATGTATTAAAATAATGCACTATCTCGGCGCTTCTGGGGTCGGGGAATTACATATACAAATTACTTTGTTAAATATTATATTTTTATGAATTTTATATCATTTATTAAATTATTATTTGTTTTAAAATATTAATAGTGTCAATTTGGACACTATTTATTAGATGATTTTTTTGAAATACCATAACAGAATGATAAATTCAAAAAAAAAACCTATAAATGATCAATAACATATGAAATTCATTGTAAAAATTTTTTGGATGTCATTAATTCACTTAAAATATATTTATATTAATATTTTTAATATCATTTGTTTTATTCTTCCATTAATTAAACAATAACTACATCATAATTATGTCACCATTTAATTTAATTATATCTCTTCAAAAAAATTTATAAAGTTACCAAGATGTAATTAATAATTTTATATTTCTGAATACTATTTATAGTCAAATATAAATTCTAAAATTTTATATATTAAAAATGGTATAGTTATTAATACATGAGTATGTCATCTTTGTCTTTTTATTAAAATAATATACTATATAGGAACAATGTTCATCTAAGTGGCCCCATGTAGAAAAAAAATAATCCCCAGGAATATTTGGGTTGAAAATAACTCATCCAATTAAATTATAACATGTTTTATGGTAGTTTTATTATATCAATAATATTATTTTTACCTTTGATTACCCTATTTGACCTTAACTATGGTAAAAAAAATGATGACTAATGTTACTATTCAATAGCCTAAATATAAAAAGGCCTATTTACTAAATTTGGACCCTTTGGTTCTAAATAATGATTATATGTTTCATAATTAAAAAAAAATTGTAAGAAAATAATTTAAAATTAAACTCGTAGACAGATCAAGAATAAGGGGTTTTAATGTAAAAATATTCAAAAGTTCACCATATTTTTATATCCAAATTCAATGTGAAATTGATCATAATAAACTAAATTGTATTAAATAATAATAAATTTATTTAATTATACTTCAAATCCATTCATAATCATTATTTACCACCATAAATAAATTTATTTAAATAGTAGTTTTGAACTAATATTTGTGTTATTCATTATTCATTAAAATATAAATGTTCTCATAAAAATACTAGAAATTGAACCAAATTAAATTTTGGTTCTTTTATTTTAAATAAGAAGTATTTTTTGTTGAATATAATTTATAAAATTTAAATAAACTAGAATTAAAATGGGTTCTCCATTAAAAGGCTGTGAAATTGCCTTTTTTTAATACTCTTTTTGTGCATAAAATTGTATATGTTTTTATATCATGTATAGAAAAAAATAATGTGAATATAAAAAATTAACTTAAATATATTTCCTATATATTTCATTAATATAATCAAAAAAATATTTATTTAATAACTTATTTCTATACAACATACTTTTACATATTTATTAAGTTTTTTGGAAAACATTACCTTTTATTTTAAAAAGGGTTTTACATTCACTTATAAATAATTGTTCACAAAATAATTAATTATATGTACATGTGTAAATAAAATTTTCATACTTTAGTTAATATTAATCATTCCCTCTATTCTAATGGCTATGTTTTAATAGTAACATTTAAATATTATTTTTTACTCACTTAATCTCTATGTGGTGTATCATGTATGCTATTGAACATAATGTTTCTTTCTAAAAACATATAATATTATATTATTCCTATATATTAAATATCATCCTTCTAATTTGAACTCGGTATTGAAAACTAGAGGTATGTATTTTCAAAATATCTTTATTCAAATCCCACATGATAGAAAGGATAAATGAAACTTATATTTTAAAATAAATAAAAATAAGTACAATGGTTTCCTAAGATAACACATTAGAGGGTTCCTTGTAGGAAGACATGGATAGGGAAGAAAAAAATAACTATCATGTTTTTATGGATAATGATAGAGAACATGTTCATGAGAAATTTATAAGTCAAAAAACCATAAATCTATGATGGGATAAATGGTCACTAATTTCATAGTATAAAAATTAAACAGATAGAGATTTTGTTTTAATATCATATTCATAGAATTGAGAAATTCATCTACTAAATGGACTATGAACAAAAGAAAATAGACATAGATGAATGGTTAGTTTCATTCATCAATCAATTTTCACCACAAACTCATATTTTTCTTCAAATGATAAGTATTTAAGTTGATTTTTCATGCCTAAATCACTAAAATAAACTTCAAGGGATTAACATAATTTATTAAAGATTAAAAATATAAATATATCCTATCTTTAGACATTAACAAAAACCAAAATTGTTTGTATATAAGAAGATAGTTACTCAAAAATAATAAACTTTATATGACAAAAAACAATTTCAATCTCAAAAATTCAACAGTAATACCAAAAGTTCAACATTGACCATTAATCAAATAACTATCCTTAAAATTCTTAAAAAACAATATAAATATGATTAAAAAATAAAATACGTAAGTATTTGTTCACATAGTCTTCCAAGATAAATTTAATGTTTATCTCCAAATAATGATAATCCCTTTTATTGTCTCAACCTAAAAATATAAATTTCTAATTCTCATAATTTCCAACATATGATAACTATTTCCTGAATAACCATAAGTATACAATAGTAGATTCTTCCAAAATATTATATTCTTGAAAAAAAATTACATGGTATTCAACAAACCTTAATCATATACATTTCAAAAAAAAGACTCCTAAAATAACATTTATCACTTAATCCTCCAAATCATTTTTCAATTATGATAAAAATATTGTTCCCAAAATCAACTTATTATTATACAATAAATTTTGTAATCTAAAATAAATAATTCATAATAACCTAGTACATTACGTAGGTCAGTGGTATGTGATGCACCATTGTCGCCCTTCAGTTGTGGGTTCGATTCCTATTACCTTGCTGAATGTTATGGGTTTTCACCCATCCTATAGGTTGTCATTTTTCTAAAAATATATTATTATTACAACATTACAAGAATATTAAAAAAATATCAAAAATATCAAAAAAAAAATTAAGTTCAATGTTTATCTCACAACTTTCATTATGCATCCCAAAGAGTAATAACCCTAATTACCTCAAAAATAAATGTATCAAAAAATACCATTACTCACCTTAAAATATCATATCTTAAATCCTAAAAAAGGGTTTCAAAGACATTGAACTTATGATGATCTTTAAAATTTTATGTCAATGTTGACATCCATATCTCTTAATAAAACATCCAAATATCCAAAGCTATATAAATCATCATCTAATACCAAATGTAAGGACCCGACCATAAAGATTCCATATTCTATTGTTTTTGAACTAGAATTCACATTTTTTTATCTTTTAACTTTAGAGGTTTATAGAATTATAAAAAAAATCGTAAAAATAACACTATACCTTACAAGTGTAAACTTGTACTCAGTATCTATTTTTTACACCAAATGAATCCCTTTAAAAATAAAACATGATTTCTTTTCAAGATGAACTGTTAATACTCTCATCATGATATTTTCTTTGTCCTCTCAAATATTAAGACCCATGGAAAACATTTTAAAAATTGTGATAAGAAAAAAAAATTAGTATGAGACATAAAAAATAAAATCATTAGTCTAGGGAAACACCCTAAAAATTTCCTAAAAAACATACAATTTTACCATTAATAAAGGATCATCATTTCAAGAATATTATAATCTTACCTTTTTAAAATAAAACAATTTCACTGAAAAATCATAAGAAAGAAATAATATATAACTAGTTAATTTAGATATAATTATACTAAAATTTTATAAACATTAGTTTGTTTTTCATATATTTCACTCCTACAAATGTAATAGCCATTCAAATGACTTCTAAACATGTCACTATTACAAATGGAACAGTCATACGACCGACTTCTAAACCCAATACATTAGAGGATGTAACACAACCTCCCATCAAATGTTTATTCAAAATTATATAATAATAACACATAAAATATTTCAATTTCAACATTTCACTCATAAAATTACCTTTTCACTGATAAGAATACATTTTATGTTTTTAAATAACCTATTTATTTTCAAAACCCAATTTAAAACACTTATAAAAGATATATTTGAATCAATGTTTCCCATAAGAAATTAAAACATTTAAAATAAAATCAAAAAATAAAAAATTAAAAAATTTATTTCAATATAAATAAATCCATAAAACCATTTCAAAACTTGGACATTAATGAAAATTATTTCAAAGAATAAATACTTAAACCACTGAAAATGATGTTTTAGTTAATGAGTCTCTTTCTATGAGTTTATCTCATCATGTACCATCTTTGTATTCCTAAATAATAAACATAGGATAATTTATAATTTCTTTATAAACTTATTTTCATGTTTATTATTCCTTTTATATCACTTATAACCATGTTATAAAAATTATTTAATTATTTTCATTCATGTAAGATGTTTGGATGATATTCGATACATAAGTCAAAAATGACTTCGGTAAGTCAAATATGGTCAAAGGGGACATTAGAACATCTACTCAAGAATATTACTCATGAAATTAATATCATATTTATATGTAAATTATAATTTTAAATCAAACCAATACAAATGGTTATGAAAAATGAACTATGTTATAATCATAGAGACGGTATGTTGTACGTACGCATGCGTAGCATTTTACGTTTTCAATGATAATTATAGAAAAAAGGTAATTATTATTATATTATTAAATAATGATAATAATATAATTTATATCGTCTTAATAATTTATATATGTTTTTATATAACAATCATTTTATGTGATGATGAAAAATGAATCGCATCATTTTGTGGAGGTGATAGTTCACACGCACGCACGAACGAGTTTATTGTTTTCATATGAATGGAAAGTAAGAAAATAATTGATATATTATTCTATTATATTGATTAATATGTCATGAATATCATATATGAAAATTAATTCAATCATTATAACTAGTTTTGAGTGATGTTAATGGTAAACGAATTATATCGATTTGTGGTGCTGATAGTTCTCATGTACGCACAAATGACTAATTCTTTTCCCATTTGATAGAAGTGGAGATATATATAGGAGATGATTTAACCTACAAAAACCATAGTATATGGAGGATATTGGAGTTATAATTTCATCTTGTTTGAATAAATTTTGATGTAAGAGGAATAATAAATAAAATAAAAACACTTAATTAAAAATGATACCACTTCTTCAGACGATATCCTTTGATTAACACCATAACACCACTAAGGTGAGTGTTATTACTAAAATAAGGCCCATATTATAAGGTTAGGGATCATTATAAGGTATTATGTTAGATATATGGCAACCCAAAAAGGTTATGAGGAGTAAATAATTGAGAAGAATGGGTTACCTTGTATAAGAAAGGGGAGCGACACTCTTGGAATCCATTAAATTATTAAATTGGTATAAATTAATTTTATATTTAAAATGATCCACACATGATTTTTTAGAATCTAGGATGATTATAGTTCAAAATATAGTAATAAAATAAAAAATATACATGTTTTTATAATTTTTAAACCCTTATCATTTTGTTTTAAACCTTACTTTACCTTTTTAATTTTTACTACGATTCTATATATTTTAAACTTCGTCGGTTAATATTATTACTATAAAATAAAAAATGACAAATTATTGAGTCATTTATGACATTTTAAGACATCAACATAAACATTTGGTCTAATTTTATTTTTTAAGGAATTTTATATCTCTTAATGAAATATTATTTATTTTACAACATCAATAGTGTCAATTTTGACACTATTCATTAGTTGACTTTTTAGAATATCATAACATCAG
This sequence comes from Viscum album, assembly GCA_963277665.1. Lineage (NCBI taxonomy): Eukaryota > Viridiplantae > Streptophyta > Magnoliopsida > Santalales > Viscaceae > Viscum > Viscum album. The sequence continues at coordinate 1,191,378,759 of OY728161.1, forward strand.
GATAAATTCAACCAAAATACATTAAATAATCATAAAAATTTAAAAGGAATACTATAAGTTATTTTATGATAGTAATTCACTCAAATTAATTTTATTTTAATATTTTTAATATTATTTGTCTCATTCCTCTATTAATAAAACAATAATTGCGTCAACATTATGTCACCATTTAATTTAATTATTACTTCCCATAAAATTATATATATATTTCCATGATTTAGGTAAAAATTTTATATTAATAAATAATATTTTTAGTTAAATATTTATTATAAATAATTATATATTAAAATTATTATAGTTATTAATACATGAGTATTTCAACTTTCTCTTTTCTTGAAAATAATATACTATAAAGAAAAAAAAGTCATCCATGTATATTCAAGTGGACATAAAGTCATATCAAGAAATTTTTGGGTAAAAAATAACCCATTAAATGAAATTATGTTAATTTTAATGATAATGTAATAATATTTATAATATTATTTTTATCTTTAATTACACGAGTTACCCTTAACTGTGGTAAAAAAAATAATTACTAAATTTACTGTTTATAATGTCCAAAAATAAAAAGGAACTATTTACTAAATATGGAACCTATTATTGAAAATATGGAATCCATTTTTCAAAATTCAACATACATAATTCTCAAAAATTGATTTAAAATTAATCTTGTTGACGGATCAAGATAACAGGTTTTCAATGAAAAAACGTTCAAAATTTCACACTGAGTTTTTATATATAATTTGAATTTTAAATTAATTAAAATTATATAAAATATATTAATTGATAAAAATTTATTTAATTATACTTTTAAAAATTTAAAAACATAATTTATCACTATAAATAAATTTGAAAAAAAAGAATTTTTGAACTAATATTAGTACTATTCACTATTCATAAAAATATTAATGTTCTCAGAAAAATAACAAAAATTAAACAAAAGTAAATTTTAATACTCAAATTAAAAATAAGAAAAATATTTTTTCACATATAATTTATAAATTTGAAAGAAATATTTTTAAAATGGGTTCACCATCAAATAGTGGTAAAACATCATTTTTTGAAAAATAATATTTTTATGCACAAAATTTTATTTTTTCTTATATCCTCTCAATAAAACACATAATATAAATTTAAAACATTAAATTAAATATATTTCATATATATTTCATTATTGTATTCTAAAAAGAATGATTTATTAACTTATTGGTATAAAACAAACTTTTCCACATTTAAATAGTTTTTTAGAAAAACAATTCCATTTATTTTAAAAATTGTTATACATTTATTTATAATTACTTTTTATCCACATAATTAATTATATAAACATGTGTAAACCATATTTTCTTAATTCAGTAAATATTTCTCATTACCTCTATTCTAAGAGCTAGGTTTTAATGGTAACATTTAAATATTATTTAGTTTTCCTCTTAATCTTGATGTCGTGTATCATGGATGCCATAGAACATAGTGTATCCTTTTATAAACTATAGATATTAAATTACCCCATACCTAATTAAAAATATTTCTTCATTTTAGTTTGATCTAAATATTAAAAAAGAGGTTTTATGTTTCAAAATATGTTTATTCAAATCCTATATCATAAAAAGGATAAATGAAACTTCTACTTTAAAATAATGAAAGGTAAGTACAAAGGTCACCTGAGATAACACATAGGTGGGTTCCATGTTGGAAAACATGGATATGTAAAAAACTAAATATTAGGATCTGATGGATACTAATACATAACATGGTTCTAAGAAAGTTAACAATCAAAAAACAATAAATATGTTATGGGTTGAAGGACACTGTTTTTTTCATAAGAAAAATAATCAGATAAAGTTTTTTTAAGATCCCTGTAATATATTAAAGTAATTTTTTTAATACATGTAATATAAAAAAAATAAAAACATGCTTACTTACAATTTTAGTTTCATCTATTAATCAATTACCACCACACACTGAACTTTTTCTCCAAATGATGAGTATTAAAGATGAAATCTTCACTCCTAAACCTCAAAATTAAACTTATAGATATTCAAATAATCCAAACTAGATTAAATATCTATTTATCCTATAATTATAAATTATCCAAAACTAATGTGTTTTGTACAGGATATGATAATTCAACAAATATAATAAACCTTATATGATAAAAAACTACATTAGTCTTCAAAATTTATTAATAATACCCAAAGTTCAATATAGGCCATTAAAAAAATAACTCTCCTTAAAATTCATCAAAAATAATCTAACTGTGATTAAAACCCAAAATCCAGATGGATTTGATCCCATAGTATTCCAAGATAATTATTAATGTTTATCTCTAAATAATTAAAATCACTCCTAATGTATTATACAAAAAATATAATGGCCTAATTCACATAATATTCTTGATATGATAACTATTTTTGGATCACCATAGGTGCAAAATAAAGGTTTCTTCAAAATAAATCCATCCTTTATTTCTCAAATAAAATCCCATAGTATTCTATTAACCATAATCATATGAAGTTCTAAAAATAGAAAATATGTTGGGATATCATATTCATCACTTAATCTCCCAACTCATTTTTCCAGTATGATAAAAATATTGTTCCCAAAATCAACTAATAATTATTCAATAATTTTTTTAATTAAAATGAAAAAAATTTACCAATATAAGACTTCACATATTCCCATGGTATGTGATGCACATTTCTTTCCATTTGGTTTCGGGTTCGATACTCGTGGTCTTACCGGACATGATGGGTCATCACCCATCCTTTGGGTTGTCCTTTTTCTAAAACTTTATGATTCTTATAACACTCCAAATATGAAAAACGATACTAAAAAATTTCCATAACATGTTTTACCCTCAATTTTTATCCCATAAATTTTATTTTTCATCATCAAAATTAATAACCCATAATTATCTAAAAAATAAATGTATTTGAAAATAAAACTAGTCACTATAAAATTTTATAAAATAAATCATGAAAAGGAGGTTATAATACTTTAAAATTATGATCATCCTTAAAATTATAATTCAATTATGATATCAATATCTCTAAATAAAAAATCTTAATATCAAATGTTGTCTACACTATCCTCTTATACCAATTTTTATGTCATGGCCATTAACATTACATATTATAATGTTTTTGAACTAAAATTCAAATTCAATGATCTTTGAAGTTTATAGATTTTTAAAATTAAGACAAAATCTTACAAATAAACCCATACATTACAAGTGGATTATTATACTCAATATCAATTTTCCCACCAAAGTAATCCCTTTAAAAATAAATTATTATTTATTTTCAGCAAAAATATTCAATACTATCATCATGATATCTTTTTCCTCCATCCCAGTCTTAAGACCCATGAAAAACATTTTAAAGCATAAGAAGAGCACAAAAACTCAGTATGGTACAAAAATAAATGAAACCATTATTATAGTATAACCCATAAAAAATTCCTTAAAAACATACATTTTTACCCGGAATAAAGGATAATCATTTTTAAAATATCATTATCTTGCCTTTTGAAAATGAAACGATTTCTATGAAAACTAATACAAAAACATATAATAGATAATATGGTAACTTGGGACATAATTATACTTAAATGGAACAACCATACGATATATTTCCATACATTTCACACTTACAAAAGGAATATCCTTACGAATGACTTCCAAATATGTCACTCTTACAAATGGAATAACCATATGGTCGACTTTTAAACCAAATGCATTAGTGGTTAAAATGTAACAAAACATCATTAGTTTTTCATGTAACCACAAATTAAATGTCCAAGTAGCATTACATAATCATAACACATAATAGCTTACAATTTTAACATTACACTCATAAAATTTCATTTTCACTCATAAGAAAAAATTTCAATTTATTTAGTTACCAGTCCATTTTTAAACCCCAATTTAAAACATTTATAAAAGATGTTTTTGAATAAAAGTGTCTCATACACATTGAAACCATTAAAAAAATTAAATTAAAATTTTTAAATACTTATTTTTATATAAATAATTCCATAAATTGATTTTAAATCATGTATATGAATGAGAATGATTTCGAAGAATAAATCTTTAAAACACTTAAAACGATGTTTTATTTAAAGAGCTCATTACCACAAGCCCGACTCATCACACAACTTCTTTAAATTACAGAATAATTAAAATATGATCATTTATAGTTTCTTGATATACATTATTTCATGTTTATTATTCCTTTTATATCAATTATTACCATTTTATAACAATTAATTATTTATTTTAGTTCACGTCAGACGTATTGACGATATTTGGTACAAGAGTCCAAAATTACTTAGGTAAGTAAAAACATTGTTCAAAGAGTTAATTTTTACATCATCTATAGAATAATATTCTTGAATTTATTATCATTTTTATAAATCAAATATATTTTTAAATTAAAGCATTATTCAAGGTTATAAAAAATTAACTACATTATAATCATAGAGATTGTAAGCCATACATATGCATGAGTAACGTTTTAATTTTTTATCATTCATCATAGAAAGAAGGTGTGTATTATTTTATCCTTACAGAATTATCATGATATAATTAATATATTATTAATAATTTAAATATACTTATATATATATATATATATCCTTAATGAGATTTTGTGATAAAAAATAATCACATCTCTTCTTGGAGGAGATAGTTTACACGTACGCACAAACGACATTATATTTTTCACATACAAGGAAAGTAAGAACATAGTTGATACATAACTCTATTATAATGATAAATATTTCTTTAATATCATATATAAATATTAACTCCATAATTATAAATAGTCTTGATAAATAATAACAGAAATGAATTATATAAGTTCGTGTCGCTTCTTGGAGGAGATAGTTTACACGTACGCACGAACGAAATTATATTTTTCACATACAAAGAAAGTAAGAACATAGTTGTTACATTACTCTATTATAATGATAAATATTTCTTTAATATCATATATAAATATTAACTCCATCATTATAACTAGTCTTGATAAACAATAATAGAAATGAATTATATAAGTTCGTGGGGGTGATAGTTCACACATACACATGAATAATTAATTATTTTCCCATTTTTTGGATGTGAAAATGGATTTAGGTGATGGTATTAGGATAATAACATCTCAGTATATTTATCATGCTATATTTTTTATTTCATCATGTTTTAATAAGATTATATGTGGAATAAAAAAAAATATTTATTTAATTAAAAACAATACCTTTTATTCAGACGATGTCCTTTGATTAACACTTTAACACCTATAAGGTGAGTGTTATGAATATAATATATCCACTATAATGTGGAGTGGGACTATATTATAGGATTTTTTTATATATTGTATGATCCAAAAAAGTTTTTGAGGTGAAACAAATAGAGAAGAATGTGTTCCCTTTTATAGGATAGGGGAGGGGCACTCTTGGAATTCTTTAAAGCATTAAATTAATATAAATAAATTTTATTTTAAAAATGGTCCAAAACAAATTTATTGTGAATATAAGATGATTATGGGTCAAAATAAATTCATCAAATAAAAATTAGATATGTTTTAATCATTTTTAAACTCTTATATATTTTTTAAACCCTTATTATACCCATTTAAGTTTTACAGTGATATCATGTAATTTACACTTTTTGGGTTAATATCATAATAATAAAATGGAAAAATATAAATTAATGAGTCATTGATGAAATTTTAATACATATCCCAATAATTTTCTCTAATGCTTTATTTTTAGTATTTTTTTATCATTTAATAAAATATTATTTATTTTTAAATTGAAAAAGTGTCAATTTTAACACTATTCATTAGTTGACTTTTTAAAAATATCATAAAAACATGATAAATTATAAAAAAAATTAAACAATCAATATAATTTCAATATATTTAATAATATTCATGGATTTATTTAATTCACTTAAATTATATTTATTTAAATATTTTTAATATAATTGATTTGTTTTATCCACTAATTAATGGATAACTCCATCATCATTGTGTCACTATTTAATTTAATTATTTATTTCTGGAAAATTATAAATAAATTACCATGATTTATTTAAATATTTTATATTTATAAATAATATTTTTATTCAAATATATCTTATAAATAACTATATATTAAAAATGTTATACTTATTAATACATGAGTATGCCATCTTTGTCTTCTTTTTAAAATAAAATATTATAATGGGAAAAAATTTCTCCAAGTCGATATAAGTGGACATGAAATAGTCCCAATGATGATTTTGTTAGAACATAACTATCCAATAAAATTATGATAAGTGTTAATGTAATTTTATAATATATATAATATTATCTTTACCTATAATTACCCAATTCACCTTTAATAGTGGTAAAAAAACAATTACTAATGTTACTAGTAATAATTCTCAAAAATAAAAGGGTCATATTTACTAAATTTGGACCATATTATTCCAAATATGGAATCCATTTTTCAAAATCCAAAACAAATAATTCAAAAAAACTAATTTAAAATTAATCTCTTTGACGGATCGATAAAATAGTTTTTTGAAGTAAAAATGTTCAAAAGTTCACCAACTTTTTATATCCTATTGGAATGTGAAATTGATTCCAATGAACTAAATTGGAATAAATGATAAAATTATGATTTAATTATACTTTAAAAGTATTCAATAAAATAATTTAACACTATAAATAAATTTTATGAAAGAGAAATTATGAACTAATATTTATCTTATTCACTATTCATCGAAATATGAAATTTCATGGAAAATATCAAAAATTAAACCAAAGATAATTTTTATACTCCATTTATAAATGGGAATTTTATTTTTTCAACTATAATTTATTAATATGAAAGAATCTATATTTAAATTGGGTTCTCCATCAGAAAGTGGTAAAACATCCTTTTTTGAAAAATATTATTTTATGCATAAAATTGTATTTATTTTTATTGAATGTATAAAAAACACATAAGATAATAGTAAAAAATAAATGAAATATATTTCACTAATATAATCAAAAATAATTGATTTATTATTTACTTATTTTAAAAAAACTTTTTAATATTTAAACGGTTTTTCAGAAAAACATTTCTATTTTTTAAGGGTTTTAAATTCATTTATAATTAATTTTTCACTAAAGAATTAATTATATATAAATTTTTAAACCATATTTTAATAATTCATTTAATATTTTTCATTCTCATTATTCTAATGACTAGGTTTTAACCGTAACATTTAAATATTATTTAGTTATTCTCTCATGCTTGATGTGGTGTATCATGTATGCTATCGAACATAATATTTCTATTTAAAAACATACGATGTGAAAATTATTTAGTCCAAGTAATAACTATGAACATATACTGTACTTACCTTATTTTAAAGGTAGTTTTGTGAATATCAACCTTCCTTACCATTAATTGGTGATTTCTCAACCGAATATCCACCTAGTGAATTATTGGGCTCTTCATTGTTGTTCGAACAAGTCATTATCTATGGGAGGTCATAATTTTTATTTAACATGATTTTTTTGATTGCATAATAATAAATTAATAGGATCATTGACCCAACCTTCTTCATGATAAAGAAGAACAGTACACCCCATTATATAGCACTTGGGTGTATAAAACCCTTTTACATATTCTCGTATACCTTCTTCTTCATCTTTTAGAATTCAAAGGTTTCCACCATGGATAGAAACATCAATATGGATAGAAATCCACATATATGTTCAGTTTATAACTCAACCTATCTGTTAATAGGAGGGATAGAAAACTATTTTGGGAATACATTAGTATAATTCTTTATGATGGGATTCCACCAATAATGATTATCTTATAATTATAAATCATTTTCATTAGATATGCTTTCTCATAAGTAAATTGTATCGATGATCTAATAAGATATTCTAGGGTAGATGTATCCTCCTCCTTACACTTATATAAAATAAGAGGATTTCTTATGAAGTCAATACCATGAGATTTATTATTTAAAGCTTCCAGATAATGGAAGCTTGTAAGGATTGATTAAATAGACTATGATTTTTGTTTCCAAGACACCCTTTATCAAAGGGTTTACAACAAGTGTTCCAAGGCATGGTGAAGAATCTTATTTCCAGGATACTTCCAGTTCTAATGAAGTTCTTGATAGAAACATTAATCAATTACATACAGGAAGAAGTCTATTTGTAAACCGTAATAGATTATAAAAATTTTGAAATAATAACCGCTTTAACTAAACAAACACGATCATCCCAGGTGGGGGAATTGCCTTTCCAAGAGGTTAATTGGTTATTAATCTAAAAAATAATACCAAAAAAGTGATAGACCTTTGGTAAACCCCAAAAAATTGAGACCCCAAAATAAATAAAAGGTAATATTACCTCTTGAATTCTCAAATCATTTATCATATCTAATTTCATGACAGGTGGAATGCTTTATTTGAAATAAACAAAGGATATTATCCAAATAAGATTTTGAATAGAGACTAGCTCATAATGAAAGAGAGATCGCTTGATGTTCTTGGTGTTTCTTTTATCCCCTTGTGTGAATATAATGAGATCATCGGCGTAGAGAAGGTGGGTTAGAGAAGAAGAGCCACGACCAGCCCCAATGACCTTCAGCATTCCATTAGTAGCCATGATGGAAAGTAATTTACTAAGATAATCTTAAGAGATAGAGAATTAAATAGTAGATAGGGGTCACATTGTCTTACACCCCTAGAATAAGATAAATACCCCTCATAAGACCCATTCACAAGCACTAAAATATGAGTAGATCTAAAAATATTCTTTATCTAGCAAATAAAATTATCCTATAAACCAAACATGGTAAGAATTTTGAAGATAAAATCATAATCCATCATGTCAAAAGCCTTTATAATGTCATTTTTAAGAGTAATGTTTCCTCCACATATAGGTTTTTTGAAAATATTGACACACTCTAAATTTGTAATGAGATGATCCTGAATAGACCTCCCATTGGTATAGAATGATTTATTAGAAGAAACAATTTTACTAGTTATGGGGGCCAATCGACTTACAAGAATCATTTTAAAGACATTGTATAAAGTTTTTTTAAAGAAACAAGCCTGAAAAGGTAGATCTCATTGGAATTATCCCTATTAGGAATTAAATCATGGAATTGATAAGTTAAAACTTGAGGGAGATGTACACATTTGAATAATTGAAGGAAAATCTTACTAACATCATCAGAAATGATCTCTTAATAGGTCTGAAAAAAGTGGCTAAAGCCATCAGCACCAGAGGAGCTATCAGGATTGAGACTAAAAACCATAGCCATAATCACGGGTTCCAAAGTAATGGAGATAATACATGAGTTTTCCTACTTTGGATACAACCATTTCATCATTTTTTTCTCATAGATATCTGAACCCCCTGATTTTCTACATTTTTCCGGAATTTCTTTTTTAATCAAGAAATATATAAAACAATTCATAGAAACAAAGTAAAATAATATGTTATTATAATTGAGTAAATATCTAGTGTACCTATCACCACATTATTTTTGGTACCAACCCCATCAGTAGTGATAGAGAATTTTCTTCCATCCTATCTAGGCCAAGGAGGTTTTTTTTCAAAAATCGTCACTAACAACCCTTGGAATGGGGAATTGGTTTCCACAATTACTATGTTTCTTACCATTTAAACACCGCACTGCAGGCAGATTATTGATTTGGAATATCTTTTATTCTTCCAAATTAGTGGGATTCCACATTTCCCTTTGCATTGAATAGATTGATTCCCCCCTTTTACACATTTTATCATCTTCTGGTTCCCAACATACAATTTCATGGATTCTCTTTCCCACACATTGTATTTGTGAGATATTAGGTTATCATTCCTTGAGGAGAGTTTTTATTAGCAACCTTATAGAAGACCCCATTTTCATTTTTTCTGATGTCCCATGATACAATTGAGAGTCTCCAATCTCCATCTCATCATTGAGGGAACAATAAACAATATCTTCATACATGTAAAAGTTTTGAATTGAAAAATCTTTTCTAAGACTTTCATTAAACCATTAAATAAATATTCCACCTAAATTTTGTTGTTGATAAAAATGATGAGGTCATATAATTGAATACTTGGGAAGTTTTCCTTAAACTCACCTATAGAGTATTCTTCATTTAGCTTAAACACATGAAACTACATGTCCATTTTAATATTTGGATTTGAGGAAAAATATTTTCTTGAAGGTTTCACCTCCCATGGAATCAATATCCTCTTTTTATTTTTCCATTGATGAGGTTCCACCACAAATCAACTTTTCAATCAATGAGATAGTATTTAAACAAACCATTCTTATTCTCTAAGCATTGGAGGACATAGAATATATCTTAAATAGAGATAATAAGTTGTTCCATGATGGTGGTATCAGAATATCAACTAGTGATAGGAGGATTTTTTCATATAAAAGTCTTTAAATAAACTTCATATTTCTTAATAGGAGTAATGAGTTTCATATGATTCTTATTATTATTAATATATTAATCTTTTTGAGACAATATTGACATGATGTTCTTAGCTATTTCTCCAAAATGACTAGGTATATCATGGGGTAAATCATAATATTTCAAGCCATGTTGGTTTCTTGAATAGTTCACCTTATTTCCAACCAATAACTAAGCAAAATAACAAACCAATATAGTGATACATGAATATTAAAATGGTAAAATTATAAACATAAAATGAAAAAGTTATAAATGGTATGTATTTCATGAAAAAATAGTATGAAAGTTCTAATATAGTCCATCAATAGTTCTGTTTCCTTTCAGGTCATCCAAACTAAAATTTTATTCAGGTACTTTATAATGGTTCATAAGGATTTTATGATTTTTAAAAACATATCCCCCATTATTTTTAAACTAGTTATGCATCATGGATTATTTTTGTGCATCAAGTTTTGATTTAATCGTGTAAATTACATCAATTATGGGCTTATTACCCCTACGTACATTGTTCTATAGCCACATGAACTTTTAGAATTCATACTGGGATGTAATTATTCCAAAATCACATCATATAACCTTCACCATAATTTCATGATATTTTCCTATACATATACTTATACTTATACAAATCCTTGGAATTATCTCTAGGGTTCTAACTAAAGTTATATCATCATAATTTCTAAAGGATAACTAAACATTTTCTCTAATAGAAACTATAGTAACCTAAACATTTTACACATATTATTACATGATTTATTATAGAAATATATATTAATTACAAACCAAAGATCACATGGTCTATTATCTTTGTATGATTAGGTTAAAAAATCATAAAATTAAAACTAAAAACTATCATATTAATTTTTATTCTCCTTAGTGAGATCTTAAAAACTTTCGAGCTCCTAAAAATATATAGTATAAGCTTTAGAAATACATATAATAATGTGGTGAGATAAAAAAATATTATGGATATAAACATGATAATGATACATAATGTGTGAGGCAATGGTATATCATGATATCATAAAATAGAATTCTTATGAGTAATAAAATGGAAGCATAACATAATAAAAACGGTATTATAAGATCATGAAATCATAGTAAATATGGATGAAACATTTAATAACACATTAAAATGAGTCATGTATAACTACCTATTCAATATCACTTCGATAAAAAAATCTCATAATGGATTATGCCCACTCCCATATCCCATACATAACCCGTAATGAGACTAACGTTTTACTAAATGTATTGGAGAACTGTCTGTAAGTACCCATCCTAACATGTTCGTGATTTAAATATGCCACATATAGGAAATCATTCATATGTAATAATATAGGAATTAAACATGGAATGAATATTGGTTGAATAATCTTGCATCATATCAAAATCAATGTAAATTTCATTATGAATTAATTTACGAAATGAAAATACAACATAAATTACCCCCATCAAAGTAAATGATAATAGTATATGTATATTTATAAGAGAAATATATGTAAAATATAGAATAAATCCAGGAATTTGAATTTTATCATCAAAGATTTAAATTTATTTAAATCATTAAATAGAATATTTTGTTAGAAAGATACCATTTTAATATTGAAACCACTTCATAAAAGTTTAAAAAAATTTAAAATATTATAGAAAAAAATAATAGAAAAGAAACATTGAATATCATAACATAATATTCAAATAATTTATTTCCCCTGATATTTTTTAATTCCTTAAAATTAATATAAGTTAAAAAAATCAATTCACACAATTGTAAGAAGGTTAAAAAGAAACTTGTTTGAAATAAAATAAGTAGATTCCACTCAAAACATTTTCTAAAAAGGAAAACATGGGTATTAAATGAATTTGAAAAATTTTATGGATACTGTTAAAAATATTCAAGAAAATATTTTCAGAAAACATAGATATAGAATTAAATGGATTTTTAATAGAAGAGATATATAAATTCCACATTCCATAAAAATATTATCTCTATTATTTTACGTACTAAATAGAGGAAAATAGAAATTTTATTTGAAAATTTCATGAATAACTAGAGGAGAATAATAGAAATTTTTTAATTAGACAATGATCAAATAATATCATACAACATAAATTCAAGCTTAAACAATCCTATTTAAAAATATATTGAAATATAAACCCTTAATTCTTTATTGACTTTTGAATCATGGCTCCCCTATGTTATGTAAATAAATTTTAACTTAATTTATCAGGAATTTTGAATGAATGGTTATATATTATTTAAAATGGTATTATATACACCATTAAAAGAAATTATATCAATAAAATCAAATGTTTTTTAACAAAATGTATTTTGATATGAAACCTATACCTCAATTTTAGACGTTTTCAAGTATTTCATTTGTATCATGTATAATATAAATTTAATTTTTTTATGATCCTTAACTAGTTTTAATAAATTATACTCAAACATTTTTCTCCATTTATTTTATTGAATTATTTAATTATATGATCAGTTATGTCTATAACAGGTGTTGTGAGGATGATTAGTTGACAATTTAAAAATGACATTAGTGTGTTGACTATGTTCGAAGGGGTTCATGTCCCATAATATTCAAAATAATAATAAATAAACCATTATAATTTTTATAAATAAATTATATTTTTAATAAAATAACAATGAATTAGGGTTTTAAAAAATTAACTAAATTAAAATCATGGATATGGAAGGTCATACATACACATGTGTAATGATTCTACTTTTAAAAGATCGTAATAGAAAGAAGTTAAGTGTTATTATATCTTTATAAAATGATAATAATATAATATATATATATATATATATTCTTAAAATTCATTAAAATATAACATTCATTCAATGTGGTAATAAAAATTATAATTGCATCGCTTCGTGAGGTGGTAGTCTTTCATTCACGGGAACGATGGTATCATTTGAAAATGGATAGTAAGGAAAGAATGTATATAATATATTAATTTTAAATAATTATTACTCATACATGATTTTAAAATAAAAACCTTAAATCAATCATCATGAGAATCCATGATAAGAGATGATGGAAAACAAAATGCAATGGTTCATAAGGCAGTAGTCTACCATACACACATATCGTGGTTTCATTACCAATTTGATAGAAGTGGAGAATGATTCAGGATATCAGATTAAAATAATAGCATCATAATATATTTTAGGTTTGTATTTTATTATATCTCATTTATTTAGTATGATTTTAATGATGTTCCAGAATAAATAAAACGAATATTCTTAGTTAAGATTGATACCTCTTCTTCAGACCACCTCTTTAACATTATACATAAAGCCTACCTAGATTAGCTTTTAGATAACACGAAGGATACTATAATATGAGGATGGAAGTATGTAATGTATTTTAATTGGAATATATTTAACTATAATACTTTAATGGTTTAAAAATATTAGTAAAGTGGGTTCTATTTTATAAGATTGGGAGAGACACACTTGGATATATTTAAAATAAAAAGTTATACCCATGTTTTACACATCAAAAAAAGATAAAAATGGTTCACTCAATGCACATAGATGATATATGGTGGATGTATGGTCATAAAATATATATTTTTTAATTTTTAGGTTATTTTAACCCTTATCCTTTTAGTTTAACCACATTTTAAACTCGTTTAAACAATAACCACATTAATTAATTTTTACAAATTTTACAAACTTTGATGACCAAAATTGATCTTTAAATTAATATATAATTTAAATTATACTAGTTATAAATATGGAATACATGTTTTCATAATATAAATAATATAATTTGAAAAATCTAATTTAAAATTAATCTTATAGGGGTGGTGGAAAACATTTTTCCAATGAAAAAGTTCCATAGGTATAAAATAATTACATAAAAATTGACCTTAAAATGATTATAGGGACATATATTACATTAATAATAACAAAAATAATCTAATTTTACATTAAAAATTTAAATCAAAAAATAAATGTTTTTAAATGAATTTAAAAAAAAGGAAGTGTTCAATAAAAATAGTATTTTTCAGTATTCAATAAAAAAATAAGAAATTTAGAAAAATCACAAAAATTAATCCTATAAAAAATTTTAAATAAATATTTAAAAATTTAATTTCATTTGGAAAAATAAATTTTTTAATATTTTTTAATTTATTTTAATTGTTTTCTGAAAAAAATAAATAAAAAATAAGTTTTTATTTAAAAATGGTTTTTTGAAGCCTACAAATACTTTACCATGAAATTGGTAGTTGTTTATTGATATATTTTCATTATCCTACAAAAAAAATCATAATTTGTTATATCATATTAATATGACCATATTTATTGGCTATGTTATAAGGCTCACGTTTAAATAATAATATTTGTAGTATATTGAGGTTCATTAAAACATGTTGTGATGTATCCTATATTCTAAAGAATAATGTTTTATTTTAAAAAAATAACTTGGGTGTTATAATAGAATAATATCATCATAGAGATGGTTAAATACAATGTTAAATGATAGTATTAAATGAAGTGGAGTATAAATCAATGATAGGAAATTAAAGAATCAAAACTATTTCCTTGAGTTCCTAAAAACACAACAATTCTCTAACCTCATCTATAATGAACATAATTAACATAAATACATAAATTATGGCCATATTAAAATGTGTTACACATTATAAAATTTATTTATAATAAATCATTAAAAATATATTAAATATTTATAACATGTTTTTCTAGTGAAACATAAAAAGTTTATTTACTTTCCTCATTAAAATATATTTGTAACAAATTCAATGATACTACATGGATTCATGTTCATTATTCAATAATTATTCATGAAATACAAATCATTTTTCTAATTATTACTGATGTCTTGTTTTTTCATTATGAGTTATGGATTAATATAGTTTTCTAAAATAGGAAAAATCATAAACCTGTATTGATATGTTCAACAATTGAAAGTTAATATATAAATAAATATTTCAAAATAATAAAAACTCTTCTAGAAATATTTAAATATATTTAATTACATATTTTTACATTTAATCACCGTTAATTGAAATCACAAAAAACTTATCATATAAAAATTATATTACTGTACATATAGGTGGTAAAACAAACCCAAATGGTATTTTTATTTTTTTCTATTAATAAATATCTATAGATTATAATAATATTGAAATCTTAATAATCATATATATGTTAAAACATATGAATATCCTAAAAATATCCATTTATAGAACCATCCTATATTGTTGGTGATGAAAAACTATTTCATTGTTTGTAGAGGCAGCAGTCCACATGTACAAAGGATTAATGACCACATTTATATATGAGTGTATAGAAAGATAATATATGATAACTTATATTTATGGAATAATAAATGATACTTATAAAATAGTATATTTCATCAATTATATCTTTGTTACTATCCATGACAGTTAGTGGTGAAAAATTATAACAACCCTTCGTGGAGGTAGTAGCCGACATTTATGCACGATCGATGTAGTTTTTTTTATTTTTATTAATGGATGAAAATTATTGAATAATTTTTTTCCATTTAATATAATTTAATTTTGGTATAATAATGATATCAATTTCATTATATTAAAAATTATATATAATATTATGAATACATTGTGTGAAATAAATATAAGATAAAGTAATACTCACAAGGGATTCTTGACTTTTATCATGGAAAAATCATTTGAAATAAAGGACTTTGGGAAACTAGTAGTGACCATAACATTATGGAAATTGTACAAGGTTCTTGTATTTCTAGGTGGTATAGTTTTAGGAGGGAATTTTAGGGATTCATTGTAACATGAATGGGTGGAACTTATCCCCTTTTATAAGTAATCATTATGGTATTTTTGGAAATACCGATGGATTTTTAGTAATATTGTTTTACTATAAAAGGGTCAAGGTATTTGAATGGGAAATATAAAGAAAGAATAATACTATTGGTTAATGGAAACCTCATCTACCCATTTGGGAACATTTTTATAACATGTGTCATCCTTATAACCTTTGTAATATACTTTTTTACCATTTTCGTTTTTATATAGGAAACAAATTATTAACCATATAAATTATTTTTAATCGTCCTATATAAAATTTTTACATGTTACCCAATTTTATCCTACTGAATTCAAATTATAAAACAATATTATCATATAAAATTTATCATTATGTAAAAAAATTATTTTAATATAAACATATGTAATAGTGTAAAAATATTTTTTAAGAAATGTATTCTTGAGCAGAAAATTCATTAATAATTTAAAATTTTCATGGTTACTCATTTACATGGAATAAATTTATTTATTGTAAAAAAAATAAAATATATTATGATTTTATAGAATAAAAAAACCCAAATTTATCTGTAATAATTTTAATTATATAGATAAGAATAAAAAAATGTATTGAAGTAATATTTTACATTATTTATAAAAAATTTGGACATAGGTTTTCCATGCTCCAAGAATATTTTAATGTGTATAATATTATTCCATAAATACATAATTGATTATAAAAAATGTGTTTTTAGTGTTTTATGTCATTCTCCCATAATTTTCATATAATCATAATAAATATTTTCATAAAAACCGTATTTCTTTTCAAGAAAATAACCATTTATGAAAAATTAATGAATTTCATTCTAAGTAAATTTTGGTATAATAAATTATAAAAAAGTATATTCCATGAAATAAAAAAATTGAATGTTCATATTTTAAAATAAAATTTAAATTACATTCAAACTTACTTTTAAAGGTTACCTTACAAAATACATAATAATTAGTTATATTCTAAAGGTTATCATTTACATTTTATTACCCTCATGATATTTATTATATATTTAATAATAATATTGGTCTAATTTTTCATGTATTATTTATGTTGTGTGTAGAGTGTACTACAATCTAATGAGCATAACATCATTTTTACAATGTGTATAATTTCTAGTCATTACATTCTACCCCATAAAAACAATTTCTTTAATGAGATTTTATTACACAGAAGAAAATAAATGTGGATAATTTTTCCACAACACATACTTAGGTTCCCTCATATATTATTCATGTGTATGGTTCAACAATAGAACCTTTACTAAATTTTTGGTCTTTTTTCAACAGTGTCGTGTGAAATTGATCCAAAATATCCATGGGTATTTCTTCATAGGAGGTATTGTGTTATACTTTCATAGTCTTTATTTTTAATACATATTATTGATATGATTTTTACTTCCTCGAGGATGATAGTGGTAAGATTTCCCTCACTCTAGAGAGGTGTGGGAGGAGTTTTAAGTAATATGTTATGAACTTGACATAGTAAATGATCTCAAAAAGATGAATTTATATTGGGATTAGCTTCCATTTTTTTCATAATATCATACCATATTTCATTGTTGATATTCAATGAATGAACTTATCACCAACATCAAAATATAAATTTCATTTGTCATTATTGACATAATAATTCATTCAAATTTACTCATTTTTCCTATGCCTTTGGATGGTTTGGAAAATATCCTTTATTTTATGGACAAGGTTATACCCTATTAGCATTTATTCCCAATATTTATCTAACAATGTTACAGTGTTATATCTCTTCACATAGAGAGCTTCATATGGTTCTTTTTGGATGTATAACAAGACTATTATTATAAGATAACAATTTTAGTGGATGATTTTGATCCATATATCCATGTAAATCCTTTAAAAAAGTTCACTTCATATCTTCTAGAGTTTTAATTGTTAAAATTGACTAACCATCTATATGAGGGTGATAAGCTGTGAAAAATTTCTACATAGTGCACAAAACAAAGTAAATAATTTTCTAAAATCTCAATCTAAACCTCATATCTCGATTAGATACAATTTATAAGGGTGCACCATAAATTCTAAAAACCTATTTATTTTGTATTTTAGTAAATTTATAAATAGATAAATATTCCCTATAGGGAACAAAATATGTAGAATTTATAAGGATATCAACTACATCCCATAAGAATTGTGACATTTATATGTGTTTGGGGGTCCTACAAAAAATAATTTGGTGATTTGTTTGAATTTAAAAATAGGTATGTGTAGATGTTTTAGTATCCCATTAGGATATTTTCACTCTCCTTTATCTTAATAACATTCCAAAAATCAAGATATATAATCCTCTATTGGACTATTTTTATTAAACCATATGAAATTTTAATTTAAACATTATAAATATTTCTACCATTATGATGGATACAGTAGGATGATCTATGCAAATCATCAAAAATACACTTCTTCATTTCTAGTATAAATGGTAATAATATCACATTTTCAAACCATATATCACATTATTTATCAATGTTCATCCCCAAAATATTCACTTCCATATTTAATATAACCACACCATCATTCAAGGATTTTTTTTATAATTACATTAATAGAGGGTTGAGAATAAAAATGGGAAAAGTATGATTTTGACCCCATCCTGTATGATATCAAGATTAATCCTTTGTATATTCATGGTTACATGGTCCTTTCAATCATTATAATGTTTAATTTGTCATGATATTTTCTACTTAGATATTCAGTATCCCTGTTTTCTTTTAATGGGTTAAAATTTTGTTGAGCAGTCATAATCATTAATAATATATAAGCACGTCATTAGAGAATTTTAAAATCATTATATATGATTAAATATTTTAATATCTTGTGGTCATTTTATCTATAAAATTCCTCACAATAAAGGTAATTCCACAAAATATTAAATTCATATATAAGCACGATTAATTACAAATCATACATAAGTTAATTTTTCAAAATAATCTGTAATTTTCATGATCCATAAGAAAGTACCTTATAATTTTACATTTGGATGCATCCCATTAATTTTAATGATGAATCTATATAATTTTTAAACCCTTCAATAATATAAGGTAATATATATACCGGTGTAGTGGACAACCATTCATTAATCATTTTTATGTTTTCCCCACATTCATCTATCCTAAAGAACATGGATCATTTCCATGTCAACATGGTTAATGTATTTCATATCCGTGATAAATTTCTCACAAATAATTAAAAATATCATGAAAACCATTGAAAACTACATATTTCAGTCATTTTTATTAATCTTAGACATTGGTCAATAACCTTAGTCTTTGACATATTTAATGGTACACCCATCCTTTTGTTGATATAATCAATGAATGGATATTTTTGTAGATAAAATTCACATTTTCTAAGTATTTTATATAATCTATCGTTTATATAGGTATTAAACATAGGATCACCATAATATTCAAGTATATTGGAATATATAAGGTTATTGTTTATAAATATTATGAAAAAATACTCTTGGTAATATTTGAAGACACTATTAATAAGATTCATGAGGATATATAGGAGTTGGAAAGCCCAAATGACATCACATAAAATTGATATTTTCCATAAATTATATGGAGTGTTGTCTTTAAAATATCCTTCCATTTTAGCATTAGTTGATTCCCTTTGGATCGGAGTTTAATCATTGAGATGAATTCAGATCTTATGAGTTGCTAAAATAGGTTATGAAATCTGGGTAGATGATACTTATTTTTGGACATGATTTTGTTGATCTCGTGATATTCAATGAAAATATTCATTGATATATCCTTATTAATTACAAATAGCATTATTTCCACCATGATATAGAACTGGGGAATTTAAAACCATTTTTATGTCTCTCATTTAATTTCATCTTCAATTCCTATAATTCAATAGATTAAATTCCACAGTGAGTATTTTTCATTGGAAATTATCCTTCTATAAGTTCAATTGAGAACTCAACCACACATTCAAGGTGATAAACATAAAATTTACCCAAAAATACATTAGTATATTCCCACACAATAGGTATATTCTCTATGATAACATCCTCTATAATTAAATGTTTTAGGAAGCCCTTATTGTTTGGTATCAATACCAATGTTATTAAATATCATTTTGATGATGTTACATGATCATACTTGCACAAATATATCATAATCAAAGTATTAAAGACATTAATGGAGTTTTCTCTCACACTGAAATTAATGTGAGATTGAGATATAAAAAATTATTCTATTCCCATATTTATGTCAAATTAAACTACTGAAGATCCTGCTTTTTGGCATGTATCTCCCCACAAATATTGATTGTAGATAAGTTTTACACATTACTAATATTCAATAGGTCACAAGGTTTTTTCTAAAAATCATGAAATTAAATTTGTTATGTGGTGAGAACATATTTTATCCAAATTATAAGATAAGAAATAAGTTTAATAAACAGAATAAAATAGGGTATTGTAGTGTTTATAGTACTTTATGATTGTATATTTAAGTACTTCAATAATTTTAGTATCGATCTCATATTCCCTACCTTACTCCCTTGGTTTTGGGTGATGATATCTTATATTCATTCATCACCTCTATGTTTAGGAAATTTAATATCGTTGTTCCCATAATCCTATAATATGATGCATTTTAGTGTGTGATGATTATTAAATTCATAATTCTTCCCCTTAGTGGGGTAATCAAATTTTTTCTATTACATTGACTGTCACAACCTAGGTGGACTAATTTAATACACTTATAAAACATTGATGAACCTCTACTAAATGTACATAAGTGTTTATTATCATATATATTTTACATGTTAATAATTGTAATTTCTTATGATCATTAGACATCTCATTATAGATTTTATGATACCCCATATTTCCTTTACTTTCTCCATTAATCATGTGTGCCTCTCACTTCTATTTAATCCTTATATTCTTGTGAAGAAATACTTATATGATCAAATAGATTTTACTTTATTTTGTTTTAATTCTAGTAATTCCCATTCCATCATAGTGTAAATAGTCCATGGAAAATATTTAGTATAAAATGTTTCCTTGAAATCCCCCTCTCTAAAGAATTAAATTCCTCCATTATTAATGTATTCCTAATAAAATTCAATAATTTTTTAACATCCACTTCTAGATGATATATACAAAAAATAACCATATAATTATATGAGAAATTAAGGATAGAGAATATGTTTTACCACTCATTAATCCATTTCTCATAAATTATTTGGTTTGGATAACCTTTAATGGATGGATGAAGATGACACATAAATGTTTGAATAGGATGATTCTCCCACAATAGTGAACACAAGAGCTCCAAATTATTCATATTATTATTCATAACATGATATTATTTTTTGATAAATGACCAGATTTTTTGATCTATTTTTCTCATCTCATTTAAATAGTCCACACTTTTTATATTTCATCCATCATTAGACCGATTCCTTCGGGTTTCATCTATATTCTTTATTTAGTAAATTTAATGGAGAGGATAGTAAATTTCGAAAGAGTAAAATGTGGAAGACAATGATCATAGAGTTAACAAATAAAAAATTGGAGTATTATTCATTAAATACTCCTTATGATTCAATCTAGTTAATCCTTATTTTCTTATATGGTTTTTCCTAACAATTTTAGTTAAAAAAGAAAAATAATTCTATAATAATGGTTCACTAAAAATATTATGAATTAATGAATCCATATCCCCCATGGGTTTCTATCTAGTTTTGTTGTTATTATTTCTTTTTCATGCACAATGTCATGGTATAGTTAATACCCAACACGCACACATCAATGATGTTAACCATTGGTAAAAATGTGTTAGATCCGGATATCAATTTATAGTATCCCTAAAGGTATACATTTTATAGGAAAACTATATAATATATAATTTTAATAGAATACCTGGATGTTATCTTAGTTTTATCCATAGGGTTTATACTAATTACTTTCTATCAAAATCTCTAAAAAACTACACCATTATCTGACACTAACAATAGATACCCAAGATAAAAACTCATAGATAATTTATCAATACAATGTTTAATTAATAAATCTTAAAAATATTCATACAACTAGAGGACCTAATGGATTATTTTCTTGTAGACTAGAAATATTAAAACACCTCTTTCACATGTTGTGAAATTTTTTCAATGAACATAAATCCCTATTTGTAATTTCACGAGATATAGTCTTCTTCAAATCCTATAGAAGGGAAAACATAAAAATGGGAGATCTGTAAAACTAGGTAATGGTTTACATTAAAAAGGGAAAAATACTTTTCCCATGGACATATGTTTAAGCATGAATAAGTGAAAATATCTAATTTTAACAAACATAAATCTATAAGTGTTATCAGTAAGAATAAAAAATTGATATATCATCTCAAATAGTAACACTTCTATAGTGATATGATAAAATAATAAAATCATGTTTATAGCATGAGCCATTGAAAAATGAAAGAATCTTCTAAAATCATAATAATTGGATTTATTATCTTTTTGAACCAAACAGCCCACCAAAAAGTTTATAAATAAAATAGTCAATATAGTGAACTATCCTCACACTCATGTTATTTAAACCTTGCAACATGGTAACCTGATCACATAACATCTCAATCTCATGAGATAACATCCCATTGAAAATGCATTAGAGGTAGATATGGGTACCACTCATCTCATAATTCATATATTTTTATACTATTTCAGGAACAATCATCACATCATAAAATATCCCATATAAATAAAAATGGTTCGCATTACCTTTTCAAATGATATCTTATAAAATAAAATTACAAATAAAAGAAAATGATACAAAAAATATTCAAAAAAATGAAATATATTATATGATAACATATAGGTTGAATCATTACAGAGAACTCTATGGTAGGTAAATATATTGTATACAGAGATGATGTTGGAAGTAAAAAATTTATAATACTATTTCAATAAAAACCTCTTACATTTTATATAAAATTGATTTTAAAATAATTCTTAAATTATTTTTATTAATTATTTAAGGATACGTCAAAAAATATATTTTTGAAAATAAATACATTTGGAAAAATAATTTTCATTTATAATAAAATGTTGGTTAGATAAAAATATATTTTCTAGAAATTAAAATCCTTTTATATCAAAAAATAATCTTTTGCTGAAAGACACACTATTTTAAGAATTAAAAGAACATACCATTAAGATATCATAAATATAATGATGAGGGGAACATGAGACCTATAAAAATATATTTCTAAATAAGAAGGATATGATTGGAATTGAGTTAAAATATAGACATGAAAAATAAATGTTTATTATAAAAATATATATGTTTTCAGTGCAATATCATACTTTATAAATGAAATAATCATGAAAAAATATAATGATATAAAACATAATTCCCCAAAAATAAATATTGATTATAACACTATATCATCATAGAGATGATTTGAAAATTAATTAATTAATTTCTTTAATAAATAGGTGTAGAACTCGATGGATGTTAATTGAGTTACCAAACCCTTAAATTTTGTTTCCAGTAAATCTACCTTGAACCAACCCTATGTACAATGAACATAATTGACTTAATTAATTAATTAATTCCCTTATTCATATTTATTACCCTTTATAGTCATTATTTACAATCATTCATTATAAATATATTACATAGTTATAGTTATTTTTACTAATGATCAATAGAAGGTTTATTTGGTTGTATCAGTCATATATCATAGTGACAAATTTGATCTTACTAATTGGCTTAATATTCATACTTTGTTGATAAATTTTCTAGAATAGTAATTTAAAAACACTATTTTTACTTGATTATAAATAAAATGGTGGTATATTAATAAATATTTAAAAATACAATAACACAATTACTGAATCATTAAGAAATCGTAAATTCATTATTATTATAAGATATCTTAATTATATTACATTACATAATTTCTTCTGAAATAAATATTATAACACCATTCATGAAGGTGATAAAACCATCCTAAATAGAAATATTTTATAATGTTCCCATATGTAATATAATGTGTTTATTTCATGAAAATATTTAATATTCATACACTTAAATCATTAATATTTATTATATATATTTATTAAAATCATTCTTATAACTATAAGTCATTTGAGGTGTTGAAAAAAAAATCATTGTTTGTGGAGGTGCTAGTCCAACAAACACATGATTAAGCATTTCATTTCTCAATAAATGGTTAGGAAATAGTATAAGATAAACTATCATTATAGATTTATAAATATGACATAAATAAAGTTACAATTAATCAAATAACTCCTTATTACTAGAAATGAGAAGTTGTGATGAAAAATTAATTTTAATGCTTTATGGAGGTAGTAATCCGTATGGACTAATGATCAATGTATATTTGTTGATAGTGAATATAAAGGAATGAATAATTCTTTTCTAATTAATAATTACTTTAAATTACATAAATGATACATAATTAATTATATTAATATGGACATTGAACATTATAAAGGTTTATTGTAAAAGAAATACTAACATACATTAATTCTCGTATTGCATGATTTGGTTGTTTCTTATAAATATACATGGAAATAAAGGCCTTAAGAAATATAATGTTTACTAGAAAAATATGGACATGATAAATTGATGTATGAGGAGAAACATTTTTTTTATGGTTGAAAATAGAATGTGAGACAATAACATAAAGATGTTGAAATAATCATCATTTAAAAGTGTAGATAAGGGTACTTTTTTAAATACACATTGAATATAAAAAATTTTGTTTCACTATTAAATGGTCTTCAGTTTCAAAAAGATAAACATTATGGAAGGGGTTGAGGTTTTTGGCGATCCATACTAGAACCATCCTTTTGAAATCCTAGTGTTAACAAGTTTTGGTCATTTCCTTTTAGTAAAATACTATTTATTATATTCCTTTTTAAAATTGAAAATAATCTCTAACCAGAGTAATTAATTTTATTAAAAAATATCAAAATTGAATTTATTTATTGAACATTTTGATTTCAAATTATATTATCTTTTTATCATTATTTTTTTTTAATGTTCAAAAACAAATTAAGAAAGGAGTATGTAATCGTGTAAAACAGTTTCTGAAAAACTATTTTTCTATTATTAATATTCATTTATAATATAATATTACCTTGTATACTGATTTACCTGGATTAAAGAGATTTATTAGTAAGAAAATATAATATTTTGGTCTTTAAAAAGAAAAAAAAATCATCTTAATAATTCTTGATTCAATGAAAATACTAAAAAATATTTTTTATTATAGATAAATTTTAAATTATTTATAAAAATATTGTACATTAGTTTGAAAAGTTCAAATAAAATTATATAATTAATAATTTTATTATCTAAATATATACTTAATTATATAATTTTTTTATTCTTATAGGTCCTTAAATAATGATAAAATCACAAAAAAATAATTTTTCAAAAAAACTATATTTTATATAAAAATTAACTGTTTCTGAAAACACTCAAAATTTAAAACAAATTATATTATGAAATCTTTATTTATTAATAAAATATAATTTTTAAAAAAAATATAATTGAAAAATATTATGATTTATCATTTAATTGAATGTATAAAATATAGAGAAAACTGTTTTAAAGTTGTCCTTTTAAAATAATAAAAAATTGTAATTATTTATATTCTAATGGTAATAGATTATAATTTTTTCAATCATAAAGTTTATTATATATTTATTAATGATGTTCTTATAATATTTTGTGGTTATTATATATATTTTTCCTTTATTGTAATATATTTTACATCACCTCATTTTAAAAAAGTAAATAATTTTAGTTTGTCACAACACCCCCTTTTCCATTAAAAAAATTAATCAATAATGACATAAAATTATGAAAATTAAAATAATCATATAAAAAAGGTATTATTGGGGCGTAAATCATTGGTGTATCCTATAGTTTGAAGAACCTTTTATATACTGTGTTAAAAAGGACTTATATAAACCTTTACAGATTAAAACCATGATGTCTATTTTAAAAAAAATTAAAAATGTACTTAAAACACCAATCATATATATATATATATTTAAATTCATATTTATATATACATAAGTGAAATACAAAAAGGTAATAAACAAAAAATTAAACATCATAATTTATAATAAAGTTAAAGAAAATCCCATATAAATATAGGAATATAAAAAATTATTTTTTAAAAATAAATAAAATATGAACACTAATCAAACATATCTTAAAATCAAAAAAAAATAATTCTAATTATTACTTAAAAACAACAATAAAATAAACCAAAAATAACATACCCTTTAAAACTATAATTTTTAATGAAAAAAATCATCAAAAATTCCCCAAATATATGACATGAGTCTTTTTTATAAAAACATAATTGAATGAATTTTTGAAAACTATTCCTGCCAAATGAGGAAATCATACATGTATCAAAATAACATGAATGATTCTTATAGAATTTTTTAAAAAAAATTCAAAAATAAAATGGTTTGTCAAATATAATGAAATTATATGGACCACCAATATTGGTCAAGTATAGATGTAATAATATAATCAGTAATTAAGGTAGATTGAATGAAGATGAAATCTATAAAACACAATTACTATTAAATAAATAATATATAAAAACCATATTCTATATTTATGAAACATAGCATCATGAATTGGCTATGATAATTAAATAAAATAGAATAAGGAGGAAGTATAGAAAATATTGTTAAGTATGGGTCTAACCATGTATAAATCACTTGATATCCAAGAGTATTATATTGGAAAAAATAGAAACTGAACATTACATAGTGCACCCAAATGACAATGTTTTTTAAATAAGGTTCATGTGATGATTAAAAAGTTTTAAAATTAGAATTAGTATAATATGTATTTTAAATAATTTTTATAATAGTACATGATATATGGTTTGGTTACATAGTTTTCCAAATAATCCACTAATGTTGTGAAATCAAATAGATCCTATCAGAATAAAAAAAATTATCATAAATACACCTATCATACACAACCTATGGAAAAATTTTACACAAATTCATGGTTAGTACTCAACATAATATTAATCCACACGATTTTATTTACATTTCACTAACTAAACATCACCTCATAGAGGTGATCCTATGTGTTAAATTAAACTAGATGGTTTTTACAACTTTTATATGATATTAATCAACACATTAACTATTACACATTTTAAACTAGTGAAGGTTATTTATATGTTTTATAACGTCAAATAATTAGTTTTTTTTCAATGAAGTAACAATTAATTTATGGAAAAGTCTTAAAAACTAATTATTAGAAGGAAAAAAATCCTTAAATATGATTGGAAAAATAATTGAATATAATAGACCTCAAAGTTTATTTAATGGTGTAATAAGAATAATTATAATTAAAAAAATAACCTTCAGTTTCAACACAAACATAACCCTAGAACCATAAAATAATCATGAAGATATGTGCCCCCAAACATCCCAACACATCACCTATATGTTTTTCTCAAAACATTTTTCCAATATTACATGATGCACTAATTAAATTATTAGCGGTTATTAACCAAGTCACCCTCCCCACATTAAAAACAATCACATCCTTAAACATCCCTATATAAACTATAATGGAACCCATTGTATAAAAATTAATATAACAATAATTCAATGAAAAAATAGTCGGAAATGATAAATGATTATAAAATTAAAACAAATGAAATCAGTGACTGGCCACTAAGAAAGAAAAACAATAACATAAACAATATAATAATAAAATAATACAGTAAAATAGAAAATATATAATTAACAAAAAAACATAAAAATACATTAAAAGGACTAATTTAATATTATTTTTTTATTTATCCTCATTGCATAAAATTCACAACACATAACCCCTCAATAATTCTATATAAATGTAACTCATACACATAATAAATTATGAAACTATTAATAATTTTAAATTTTGACAATTATTTCTAGAAAATATATTTTCCATCAAATAATGACTAAATACACCCATTATACTTTAAAAATATATCCACTAAATCCCCATCGATGTATCCCTAATATCATAGGTTATTTTATTATCATTTATATATTATTTATTGAGTAATTTATTTGAAATAGATAAATTACCCATTATATACTCCTATCAAAAATATGTGAAATGTTTAACTTCAATGTATAATAAGTTTTTTTATATAAATTGGTTCCTATATCTGTTATAATACATGTCAGCAATAACATCTAAAACAAATTATATATATTGTGACATATTAAAAAATTAAATAATTTTACTTTAAAATAAATAACCACTAAACATCAATCATGCAACTACATTATGTATAATAATAATAATATAGATTTAAAATTACTACTGTTTTATATTGAACCACATAATGAGTATATAAAAATTAATTAAAAAATGATAACTAAATAATTATTGAAACATATCTGTAATTTAATGTACACTCCATCATGTAAATTTTATGATAAATATATTCTAAATAATATTTCATTTTTTTGTAATGATTAATTAATAATATATTGATGAGGATATCATGACCGAGTGACTCAAAAATATCCTCCAATAATGGTATATCAAATTCTATAAATTATTTCTAAAAAATAAAAAGATTTATATATCATATAAAGAACTTAACAAATTTTAGACGCCAATATTCATTAAATAAAATAATATTTGACCCTGTATGATTTTAATTTTACCTAATTTGAATGATTTAAATGATACATTGAGTAAAAAATAGACTCCAATACATTTATTAAGGGTGGGAAATTGTAATCATTATCCTCCAATGGTTATTATATAAAGATCCTCATAATGGAAATTTATTCCAACATAACTGGCTGGAGTATAACATCAAAACCTAACCAAACTAATAGAAATCATTGATAAATGAGGAATATGTGAGAAATATGATGTAGTTAAATGATATATCCTAAATAATCTTTTCAAAGAGAAATAATAAATCTAGAATTTTTTTGGTATATAGGGTTGGAAGTGGGGAGTAAAAGATACCCCTCCCTACACATTCAACCAATCAAGAGACAAATGTGATCATGGAACCCGGAAAAAGGCGTTTAATAAAAATTATTGGAAATAGATCATTTATTCTCTATACAAAAAAATCAGTTTCCATCTATACTTTGTATTCCTTTAACATAAATATAGTGTGTAATAAACCCACACCACTAGTGTATTTAATATTACAAAATTATGAGTTATATAGAATATTTTTGATTAGTTGATTTTTACATTGACTTTAAAATTTTTATTTATTTCATTTATTTATCTTGGTTTAGAATTACCATGTGTAAAAAGTTATTTTTGTAATATAACTATTAAGATGACCTTCACATGAATGGGAAACCATATGAATACCATTATGTGTGTACATATTCATTTCATTATAGTGAATATTATTATATCAAGGTTTAGGTAAACTGTGAAGATTACATTTACAATTGGTAACAACTCTTATATGAATGGTGGAATAGGTTGATACTAATGACAATGATTTATTCCATAAACTATAACTTATGGGTATTCCTATGTTACGCAATTAGAATATAACTATAAAAATGTTTCATAAAAACCGTGTTAGTGATAATTATATTTGTGGTGTTTTCATTATATTGTTGTGTATAATTCCATGAAGCTTATGTGGAATAAATTTATGGGAAACATAATGATTCTAATATAAACTATAAGGTTAGTGAAATATCTAGTTATTTTTTAGTCTAAAACATAGCATAAATCAAAAACAATAATTTTTTTATAATTACTTATATTCCACATTTGAATATAAAATATATTAAAATATTTCCCTCCTCAATTTCAGGGTATTTCTAGATGTAAAGATGGGGATATCTATAGAGCTTCCTTACTTCACCTTTAATTCTAATAAGCACATTCATCATGTACAATTATTTTATTTTTAAGTTAAGGCTCATATATTGTATTATTTCATAGTTATTATCTTATATAATTATTCTATCTTGAACCCAAATTTCCATGGTGTTTGAATCAATGTTTTGGGTTGGGCTTATATTTTGGATTTTGTTCATTAAATCTTGTTTTGGATTTGTTTCTCCTTTATTTTTTCCTTCTTCCTCACAGGAGAGTATCTTTCAACTATTTAATCATTTTATTTTAGTGGATGGTATTTATTTAACTATTTTAATACCTTGACATATCAAAATATGATAGAAATTATATCTTGGTAATGTGTTTTTCAATATTCTTAGGCTATTTATAATTTTTAATAATTTTTTTGTATTAATTTGACATAAATTTTTATGTTTTCCATGTGATTAAAAAAACACAAAAGTACCACATTTGATTAAATTTATGTTTAAAAGAAGGGTTTCAAAAAAGGTTTCAGTTGAAAATGAATGTAAACCTTTTTAAAATTAAATTTTTTAAAATAATTTTGTGATTTATTTTAAATTTACATATATTGGAGAAAATTAGTAATTCAAACATATTTTTTAAAATGATTTTATATTACTATGAATTCAATGTAAATTTTATTGGAAAAGATAGAAACTTATAAAATATTTTTACATTAATAACTAAAACACCATAATAATAATATCCTTCTATTATGTTTTGAATAGTCTTATACCCTTTTTAAAATTTTGAATGAATTTTTTTGGGACACTTATGAAAATATGAAAGGTTCTACATTATGAGAGGGTGTTTTATATGATATGAGGTTTATTAATTTTATTATATATATTATTTTTTAAGGATCATGGGTTTTTTTATTTATCATTACAACTTTCACTATGTCGTGGGATTCATAGGTAACTAATAGAGGATTCTAGTTCACGAGCTAATAGTTTTAATTGTTCTCTACATAATGACCTTATTCAGAATATTCTCAGGCTAGATATAGGTCCCTAATGATATTTATTAATATAATTTTATCATTTTGGGTAAGAACATATGTTAGTAATTTATTTTACTTGTATATCTCAATTTTCCCTTCATTTTAGGACATAGTTTGTTTTCAAAGACACATATCGATTTTGGATAGTGTTTTCTTGGGGATTCCCACTACATATTCTTATTTTATACTAATAAAAAATGTTTCAATGTGGAATAAATTTTCATTATTTTATTTTTCATATATTATTATTCTAAGATATTATACTTCCCATTTATTTATATATCACCATTATTATATGATATAGTTCACTTTTACGTTGATATTAAAATATAGTTTTGAGAAATATTATAAAATAATGAATGTTTTTTGGTTTTGTTTTACATAATTATACATATCTACACTTTTTAATACAATAAAAAAATTTCATTTTAGATTTTTAGTTTTCAAACTTGGATGATATAAGGGGATTATAAATATTGGATGTTATTTGATTTGTATATCAGTGAATTTTGTAAATGTAGGGAGTAACCATGGGCAATATGGTGATATTTGGTAAAATTTTGGATTTTATGGTTCATCATGTAAAGTTTCTATATCTTCCTGGTCATCTAGTTAATTTTGTTTATTTTTAGGTTCCTTTATTCCAAAAATTTAAATGTATTTTATATGATATTGTATTTTTATTTAAAAAATTTATTGAATGGTTGATATTGTTTATGAACTATTCAGATGGATTTATTATTTTGAGTTTATTATTTAATACATGGAAGTCCAAAGAATGAATAAATCATTCTATATTATCTAATTTAGAATAAAAAATGATTATAGTTATTTAATGGTGAAATAATTAAAAAAAATTATTATATAATTTCATGCTTCCTAGGTCCAAACCCTGGTTTTGGGTAACACAATTTTGTCCTTTGGTTGGATGGTCTGGGATAACACATATGATTGACTGGGGTAGTTTCATTAAAAAATCATAACTGAGGGACCCATTAAAAAATTTTAAGTCATATTAGTATGAATATAGTAATATCATAAACTAATTTTAATGTATTTTTTAGGTTCCAAGTCAACAATAGTTGTGATGTAACATGATTTTTCATGGTCCTTTAAGATCCATGTCATGATTTTTATTTATATATTGATTATTTTTATTGTATTTCTATCATTATTGTTTTAAATAAAATATATTAGGTGTTTAATTTTATTCAGGGTGAAATCCTTATAATAATCAATGATGGGGTGTAATAATCACCATCTCTTAAAAAATATGAAATCAATGCTTGTTATTTTCGAATATGTTTTGAGTTTTCCACATGATCAGGACATTTTTGGACAAATATTTGGTTCAATCCATGAAATTATAGTTTTTATAATCATTACTTTTTTATTTAAAACACTATTGATTTCAAATTTATCAAAACCTGAATTTAATCAATTGAATAAGGATCAAATAGGGAATTATGACATGTTTATTTTGATTTGAAATGTTTTTTAAAAGATAATTTTCTATAAAAATAAAATATCGCTAATTTTTTTGATATCTAATACAAGTTTATGTTTTTTAAATAGGATTTTTAATTTCAGGAATTTTTTTTGAGTTTAGTTAACATTTATATTGAAATTTTATATATTTTTTAAAATAAATGATGATTTCATGTAATTTTGAAATAGTTGAGAATTGGTGTTTCTATTTGATGGCATAATTATCGATCATTTGAAGGTTGATTAATTTTTTTCATTGATATGTTGGGATGGTGTGTGTTGGATTATTTTTTTCATCATATAAATAATTTCATTTTTCAATGGAGATCCTCATAATGGGAATGATAATAGACTAAATATGGATATTTCATGGAGACTTATGGGAGATCGAAATATATATAATGAGGATTTTGTATAGAAATGGGATTTAAATTTTTAAATGGGTTTTTTTGGAGTTTAAAAAATTGTTTAATTTTTTAGTAAAATAAGATCAATTAATTATAATCTAGTTACTAACAAAATGTGTTGATATTCGATTGAAAGGGGATAATCAAAAAAATTATATAATTAAAATCCTTTAATAGTAAACTACAACTATAAACTCCTTATTATATTGATATAGGAATTTTGATATAAGTTTTTAATTATTTTCTAGACTCTTTTATAGAAAAAGTATGAAATGGAAAGATATTCATTCAAATATAATGAATCATGAATAGGGTGAACATCTATAAGGCATCTAGAATGAAGGAATGATTTTCATATATATTCAATTTTTAAAAATATTTATCTACATTTTGAGAATATAGGGATTCAAGGATTTCTATTTGAAAATATGTAAAAGGTAAATTATTCATAACAATTTTCAAAATCCATGTAAAGAAATATTATATGAACACAACTCATATATATGAGAAGTTTCAAAAATATATGTGGTTAATTACAAAAATCATAAATGAAGATTCCATGTTTTCTATGAATGAAAATATTTATTAATGTTATATATTTGTGCAATGAAATAATTTTTTATAATGTTACCAAAATGTGGAGTTATAGGAACGCTATTTTTTGGAGTTTCATGAAGGGCGTGATTTCCTATAAATAAAAGAGCCTCAAATATGAAAAAAGTGTGCAATTTCTGGAGAGTTATTCATGTTAAAAAATTATATAAATTATCCAATTATAATTTTATTGAAAATTGACTTATGGGAAGATCTATGTTCATTGATTGACTTATATAAATAACTATGTATTTTCAATAAACAATTTTTAAAAACAATTTTTCCATGTGAAGGCTATATTATTTGAGAATAACATCCATGAATAGGATATTTCATAAGGACTATAAATTAAAATATTTCATGAATTTATGGGTTGTAAAAAAGTAACTATTTTAGGAATGAATGATGTGTGTAAATAATTTGTTAAAGGGTTTGTGGAATTATGTTTTTGGAATTTATTTTAAGTGAATGGTATATGATGTTATTTTCACTCACTATACAACTTAACAAAGTAAAAAAAGATATTCCTTTTAGATGTATGTTAATCAAGTAATGTGAAGGTAATATTTTGGAAGAGTTCACTAATAGACAATGAAATAGATATATAAAGATCAATATGAACCTATCAGTGCATAAAAAAATGAGATCAATAAGTTGTTAATTGTCTGGTGATCCCATGATAATTATATTTTGGAGTAGTGAGGAAAGAGAGATGATAATGGAATCGACAATGGGTGTTAGTGATATTTCCATAAATCTATTAAGGGGTTCACAATAGGCATAACAATTTCATAACCTAAACCCACAACTAAATTATTTTTAGTGGGTTTTGGTACATTGAAATATTATCACTATATGCTCATGTGATTTTAGTAGTGTGGGTGGGATATGTAAAATTATTATGTATTTTTATATTTCTTTAATTAAATTATGTAGAATAAAACCCACTGTTAGGTCCACTAGGATAGATACCCTAAGAGGGGGGGTGAATCAGGGTATGACAGATTAAAACAACTGCCCCTTTTGATCTTGTTTTACTATTAGACAAAACCCTCTTCTCTCTCTTTCCCGATGCAAAGTATGAATAAAACTTAAAGCATGAACATGACACAGTGATTTTTACTTGGTTCACCCTCACTGGGCTACGTCCAAGGAGCATACACCGATAGTGTGCCGATGAACCAATTCCACTATAAGTGCACTGTTGTTTACAAGTTCAAAGTGGACTCACTGTCCCTCCTGGTTTACAACCACTCACAATTTGAGAACTCACTACTCTCTCAACTAAAGTGAGCTCACTGCTTCTTCAGAAGATCCACTCATAGTTTATAGACCTGTAGGTATCTTCATTTGCATGAAAGAATGCATCCTAAACCGTTGATAGATTCTCAATTGAAGTTCAAAGTTCATCCACTGATGAATAATTCTTTACCACAGATGTTCTGGGAAATTTATAACTTTCACGCAACCCTAGGGTGATTTGTGTGCCCCTTTAACTAGTGTACATCCTCTACCTTTGTTTAAGAAAAACCAACTTGCACACCACACTTGTGCACCACACTAGCATGCCCAACTTGCGCTCCACACTTCTTGTGTGTCACACTTCCACAGTACACTTGCGCGGTACACTTGCGCGGTACACTTGCACGGTACACATGTGTGGTACACTTGCATGGCACACTTTCCCCACACACTTGTGCGCCCCACTTGCACGCACACTGAACATGCACGTCACTTCCACTTGCATGATCAAAGCTCAGATTTTCTCTAAGTGTTGAGATCATTGATAAATGAGGAGAGTATCCATCTATTTATAGGCATTTTGAGGACTTTCACTCCACACTTGTGTGCCACACTTGCGCGCCACACTTGTGCGCCACTTTAGGACTTGCGTGCCTCTTTCTTTCCTTTTTCATAGTTTGATATGATGATCTTGAAATGTGAATTTCGCACCACACTTGCATGCCATAATTGCGCGTCATACTTGCGCGCCACTTTAGGACTTGCACGCCACACTTGCATGCCACTTTTGGACTTGCGCACCACACTTGCGCGCCACTTTTGGACTTACACGTCACTTTTCCTTTGAAATTTTTTCGATGTTATGAATTCAAAAAATTCCTGGAGTAAAACATTAGAAACCTCTTTAACACAAGAACAAAACTCCCTTTGCCAAAAAAACTTTTCCCCATTCTCCAAGAAACCCCCCTTTGTCAACAGTTTGAGTCATTGAGACTCGTTTTGTCAAAAAACAGAACATGGAGTCCTACATTGTCAACAAACACAATCATCTCAAAAATGATTCAATGATACCTTGAAGGATTTTTTCCCAACAATCTCCCCCTTTGGGTCTGTTGACAACTATTTTCATAACAATTCTCCATTCTTTGATACCTCATTAAGGCTTCATTTATCTTTATCCACCATTCGCCTCTTGCGATACAGATAGCGATCAAAGATTTACTCAACACATACTCTAAGCCCACATGAGAAATGCATGGAATGATAAACAAGAGTATCATGAAAAGTTAATCTATGGGTCACTTCTTTTCTGACACCACTATTGATACCAACCTGATACCAATTAAAATTTTCATACCAACATGATACCAACCACACTTCTGCTTTTATCATGATCCTCAATTGTCGTGATATCTGTCGTGATATCTATTCTTTGATCAATCACATCTAGCATAGTCTGATTTAATTTTATCCCCCTATCTCACTGCGCCACCATCTACTCCCCATATCATTCATGATTTATCAAATAGCCACATTGTCTCCCCTTGAACAATCACTGTTTTCTCCCCCTTTGTCAATGAACCCAAAGAGCACTCCTTTTCGGTCTCTAATAGGGTAAAAACGCATATTAGTACATTATGAAAAAACACATCATACCTCTAGGAGATGGGGGAGGTTTCACATCCACACTCTTTTAAGTGTAGGGAGTCGACTTAACTCCCAGAGCCGGTTTATGCCCCTCAAAAGCTTATTTGGGTAAGGTCTTTGTTAGAATATCTGCAACCTGTAGCTCTGAAGGCACATACTCCAAATTCACAAGCCCTTGCTCCACCTTCTCCTTGATGAAATTATATTTGATTTTAATGTAATTTTTCCTTGAGTGATGAACTGGATTTTTTCTAAGATTTATAGCACTTGAGTTATCACACTGGATTCCAATTGGAGACTTCACTCCAACTCCCATATCCTCAAGTTGTTGCTTTATCCACAATAATTGTGTGCATGCTTGAGTGGCTTCAATATACTCAGCCTCTGTGGTGCTCAGAGAAATGAAATCTTGTTTCTTTCTTAGCCAAGAAATACACAATCTACCAATATAGAATGCACCTCCTGACATTGGTTTTCTGTCGTATGCTGATCCAACCCAATCTACATCTATATATCCCAATAACTATGGCTATGATTGGTCATTATAAATCAGACCTAAATCCACGGTGCCTTTGATATACTGAAGTGTTCTTTTTACTTTGAGCATGTGTCTTTCCTTTGGATTGCTTTGGTAACGTCCTGCTTGACATGTGGTGAAAACAATATCAGGTCTTGTTGCTATTAGGTACAGTAAACGGTCGATAATCTTCTTGTATTCAATGATATTAACTTCCCTTCCACTGTCATCTTTTGATAATTTCATCCATGTAGAAACCGGAGTCTTCATCTCCTTGGAATTCTCTATTCCAAACATTCTCAGAACCTCCTTGGAGTATTTGGATTGAGAAATGAAAGTGCCATTACTTCCTTGTGTCACCTGTAAACCAAGAAAAAATGTCATCTCACCAATCATTGACATTTCGAACTCACTTTTCATGAATTCATAAAACTGTTTGCATTGAGCTTCATCTAATCTACAAAATATTATGTCATCAACATAAAATAGCACCATCATCCTTTGATTATTGTTGTTGTTGAAGTAGATATTTTAATCAAATCTACCACGCTAGAATCCAAGATTCTTCAAATACTGATCAAGCCTTGAGTACCATGCTCTTGGTGCTTGTTTCAACTCATACAATGCCTTCTTCAGTATTAAAACCTTTTTATCATCCTCATGAATTAGAAAACCATTTGGATGCTCAATATACACCTCTTCCTCCAGAACCCCATTCAAAAATGCAGATTTGATGTCTATCAGGAAAACTTTGAACTTCCGTTGCACTGAAATGGCTATAAATAATCTGATTGTCTCTAGTCTTGCAACCGGTGCAAATGTCTCATCAACATATATTCCCTCAATCTGGGAGTACCCCTTGTACACTAGTTGTGCTTTGTTCTAAATCACAGTGCCATATTCATTCATCTTGTTGCGATATACCCATTTAGTCCTGATGACATTCTTATCTACTGGCCTTGAAACAATCTCCCATGTCTGATTCTTCTCAATCTGATCTAGCTCTTCATTCATTGCCTGAATCCAGTTTTTATCTTCAACTGCATTAACAAAGCATTTCGGCTCAACCTGTGATAGTAAAGATTTCTACTGTAGTGATTTCATTCTTCTTGTATGAACTAGAGCTGACTGATCACCAATGATATTATGCATGTCAATTTCATCTTGACTCCTTGTCTTTTGTGCAGATACAGATTTTACTTGCTCATGCTCATCATCATTATCTTCTTTTGAATCAACATCATCCACTTCTTCTCCCCCTGCGTTTCTTTCTTCCTCATCACTCTCATCAAGAAATTGTTCACTGTGTTATTGAATGATCTCCTCATTCTCTACTATAGTGACATCATTACTCTCAACTACTTTTCCCAGCCTTTTGTTAAAGCATTTTTATGCCTTACTTTTTCCTGAGTAGCCAAGGAATATCCCTTCATATCCTCGGGACTCATATTTTCTATGTTTTTTCTTGTTTAGGATAAAGCACTTACTTCCAAATATTTAAAAGTATTTCATAGTTGGCTTCTTTCCATACCTCATCTTGTACGGAGTCTTTCCTTCCTTCAGACACAACAAAGCCCTGTTAGAAATGTAGACCGATGTCAAAACTGTTTCCTTCCAAAATTTCTCTAGTAGGCCTTTTTCAATGAGCATCGTTTTGGCCATGTTATTGATGATATGATTACTCCTTTCAACCACTCCATTCTATTGGGGAGTTCTTACTAAGGAAACTTGAAGCCTTATACCATGTTTCTCGAGATATCCTTCCACCTGACTGTTTTTGAATTTCGTACCATTGACGGTACGAAGCTTCAAAATTTTCTATCTAAGCATCCTTTCACACTCCCTCCGGTACTATTTTAAGTAGCTGAACACATCCTACTTATGGGAAATAAAAAATACCCATTCCATTATGCTATAGTCATCAATGAAAAAAAACATAGTACCTCTTTCCGTCAATTTTTCTTAGTGTGGTAGGACCAAAAACATCAGCATACACCAATTAGAGCACTCTTGTTGACTTCTTTTCCTTTGCCTTATACGTCTTTCTGATAAGATTCTCTTATTTGCATGCATCTCACATGTGAGTAAGATCATGTGATATCTTAGGGAGGTCTCTTGCTGCATCACACTTCACCATATCTTCTAGGGATAGTTGTAAAAGATGACCAAGTCGTTTATGCCACAACTTGTTTTCTTTCTCTCTGGATAGAAAACACATGTCTTCTTCTCCACTTACTAGGTAGAGATTTCCCTTTGTTATTTTTACCTATAGAACTACTGCCTTGTCTCTTCATTTGACGACACACATCTTCTTATTAAACCTTATAGAATGTCCTGAGTCACATAGTTGACTAATGCTGAGCAAATTGTGACTAAGGCCTTCTACTACTAAGACATCAGCACATCTGATCTCTTTTCCCCCAAACATGGCCTTTCCTACACCAATAATATTTAGGCCTACATCATTTCCAAACTTGAAAACTCCTTATTTATCATATTTTATGCCTGTAACAAGATCCTTATTACCTGTCATGTGAGATGTGCAACCACTATCAAGGATCCACACACAAGATCAATCTGATGCTTTAAGGGTAATTTCTGCCACCACGGCCTTCTCATCCTTCTTCTTTTTGGTCCATATTGTTGCCTTCACACTCGGCATGAATTGAGACTTCTGTTCTTTATTAGAGTATTACGGACCAGCTTCATCTTGCAAAGCTGCAAATCTATTTAGCATTTTTAACTCACCTATTGGTTTATTGATCTGTTGCTTCTGAACATTTTGATTATACTTTGGCACATTCCTCTGTATGGTCAAAGTGCAGTACCAAGCCATGTGCCCAAATCCTCCTCACCAAAAAACAGTGTCCTTAGAAATATGTTCTGGAGAACCGTTCTCTGTTTGGCTTCCACCTTTGTTCTTGCTCCCTTAAATATCTCTTGGCTATGGAACACACATACTGTGAATGTCCCATCTTTCCAAAACAATAACACCTGATATAAGGTGCATTCCTTCATGTTACTCCTACACTATGAGTTTCCTTTTGGGATCTATGAATATTCTGATTCTGCTTTGTGCCCAAATCAACCTTCAATCTCGGGATGGGTGTTTGTCGTCTGATTTCAATTTTCACATATTTTTGCTTCTGATCAAGCCCTAAATCAGACTTAACATCTAAGATCAATTTCTACTTATTTCCTACTGAACTACTAGGATCCTATTTCATCTTTTCAGTCTTTGGAATGGCCTGCTTTCCCAAGAATGTGTTGGGAATCAAAGGTTTTTCCTGGTCTTTAACTTTTCTCTATAAACCGATAACTTCCTCTTAAAGCTCTTTGATACACTTGATGTGATCTTTCCTTGTGTTTTTCAAGCCATCGATCTCCCTTTTCTGTTCTTTAATCATGATTTTATACTCACTAACTAATTCTGAGTTCTCTGGTGTTGATGACTTGAGTTTCTCAATTTCATCCATCAACTCAGACTTCTCTTCTTCCTGCTGCTGCATATAGAGTTTGGCATCATGAACAACTTTGTTAGCTTTCTTTGTTTTGGCTCTCCAAACATTTATCTCCTCAAGAGCAGCCTCTAACTCAGCTTGCATATATATTCTTCCTTCAACTTCTTATTATTCATCACCTTTCGTTTCATTCTTCTCCTGAGAACTACCGACCACTTACACCATATCATTTCTCCACAATATTTTTAGTTCTCTATCTCTTCAACCTCCTCGGCCTCAGACTCATCCGAACTGTCATATTCTTTTGAAATGAGATTTTTCTTCTTAAAGAAATTTCTCTTGAAATTTTTCTTACCTTTACCATAGGCTGATGACTTATTCTTGGGAATTTCAACTTCGTCGACATCATCATCTTCTTGGAACTTTTTGGGATACCTTGCTGCAAGATGGCCAACCTTTCCACATCAAAAACAGGCTAGTGGAAGTTTCCCTTTAAACTTTCCTTTTCCTCTTTGAAGGTTTGAGGAGAGGAATGACATCACCTCATCTGTCTCTTCTTCTCCCTAAGAATATTCAATGGTGAGATTCTTCATGTCCTTGAATGCCACTTATTTATATTTCCCCTTTTCCACAGCCTTGTTATCATCGTTTCGCATTTCATATGCAACCAAGGTACTGTAAAAATTGTCCAATGTTAGCTCCTTTGGATCTTTATCTTCTAGTACTGAAACCTTCGGATTGAACCGCGGTGGAAGTTTCCTCAAGATGCGCTTTACAATATTTATATCTCCAATGACTTCTCCCAGACCTCGCATATCTTCCACAACAACATTTACCCTATCAAAGAATCCATCAATAGACTCATTCAGGTTCATTCTTAGATCTTCATACTTGTTCCATAATACTTTCATCTTCTCTTCTATAACCTTCTTATCTCCTTCATATATGTTCAACAATATTTCCCACATATAATGTGATGTTTTTTATGACATAACCTTGGTATATATATCATTTTATAGGGCTCTTCCCAAAGCATTTATTCCCTTTGCGTCAGTGTCCAATTCTCTTCGCTCAGCTTCTGATAATGCACCGCTATTAATATCAACTGTGACATCATGCATTGCTGCGGTAAACACATCTATTCCCAAAGATTGGAAGTAGTGTTAAATTTTATTCTTTCATAGCTGAAAATTGTTCTCGTCGAAGATTGGAATCCCTTTATGATTAGTGACCTCCATTTGAGAGAGAAACACTGATATCAACCTCCCTCTAATACCAATTGTTAGGTCCACTAGGATAGATACCCTAAGAGGGGGGTGAATCGGGGTATGACAGATTAAAAAAACTACCCCTTTTGATCTTGTTTTACTGTTAGACAAAACCCTCTTCTCTCTCCTTCCCGATGCAGAGTATGAATAAAACTTAAATCATGCACAGGACACGGCGATTTTTACTTGGTTCACCCTCACTGGGTGACGTCCAAGGAGCATACAATGGCAGTGTGCTGATGTACCAATTCCACTATAAGCGCACTGATGTTTACAAGTTAGAAGTGGACTCAATGTCCCTCCTGGTTTACAACCACTCACAATTTGAGAACTCACTGCTCTCTCAACTGAAGGGAGCTCACTAATTCTTCAGAAGATCCACTCATAGTTTATAGACCTATAGGTCTCTTCATTTGCATGAAATAATGAATCCTCAATTATTTATAAATACTATATTGAAGTTCAAAGTTTATCCACTGATGAATACCACTTTACCACAGATGTTATAGGCAATTTATAACTTTCACGCAACCCTAGGGTGACTTGTGTGCCCCTTTAACTAGTGAACAACCTCTGCCTTCGTTGCAGAAAAACAAACTTGCGCACCACACTAGCGCGCCAAAATTTCACTCCACACTGCTTGTTCAGCACACTTGTGCAGTACACTTTCGCGGTACAGTTACGCGGTACACTTGCGTGGTACACTTATGCGGAACACTTGCCCTGCACACTTGTGTGCCCCACTTGCGTGCACACTAAACTTGTACGTCACTTCCACTTGCATGATCAGAGCTTAGATTTTCTCTAAGTGTTGATCTTGTTGAGAAATGAGGATAGTAGCCGTCTATTTATAGGCATTTTAAGGACTTGTGCGCCACACTTATGCACCACACTTGTGCACCACACTTGCGCGCCACTTTAGGACTTGCGTGCCTCTTTCTTTCCTTTGTTATATTTTTATATGATGATCTTGAAATATGACTTTCGTTCTACACTTTCGTGCCATACTTGTGCATCATACTTGTGCGCCACTTTAGGACTTGAGCGCCACACTTGCGCGCCACTTTTGGACTTGCACGCCACTTTTCCTTTTCCAAATTTTTGATGTTCCGAATTCGAAAAATTCATGGAGTACAACATTAGAAACCTCCTTAACACAAGAGCACAACTCCCTTTTCCAAACACACTTTTCCCCATTCTCCAGGAAAACCCCCTTTGTCAACATTTTGATTCATTGAGACTCGCTTTGTCAACAAACACAACATGGACTCCTGCATTGTCAACAAACACAATCATCTCAAAAATGCTTCAATGATACCTTGAGGGATTTTTTTCACAACATCCACTATATATGGGCTATCCATAAATTGATCATATTTAATATATGCTAATGTAGGATCTTAATCAATAGTACCATGGTTAAAATTATTACAACATACTAACACTATAAAAATATAGGTTAATTTTTTTTGGATTCAAGAGTTTTAGGTTTAGGTGGATAATTGTGAATTATTTTCTTAACATTATTTATCTAACCCATGTAATCTCTCAATATAGTCCCTTGTGGGTCAAAAAAATTGTATTAGATCGCTGATATTTCTTCATTGATGAATTTTTTTATTGATCTGATTATGTTTTGTAGATTAATTACACTATAACTATTTGACGTGATAAAGAGAAAAAGTCGGAAGAAGAATCATAGATATAATGGAATAAAATTATCTCATATTTTTTTATATTATTATATTTAGATGAAGGGAATCAACTTATTCCAAAATAAAGG
This sequence comes from Viscum album, assembly GCA_963277665.1. NCBI lineage: Eukaryota > Viridiplantae > Streptophyta > Magnoliopsida > Santalales > Viscaceae > Viscum > Viscum album. The sequence goes on from OY728161.1 coordinate 1,191,422,441, forward strand.
TATGATAAAATGATATTTTCAACATCCTTGTTCATAGAGGGATGCATCTCGACTATCCATGGATCCTAATATTCTATGTGATTTTGGATTTATTAAGAACTATGAGATATCAAGTGATACCATGGTGTAATAAATATAAAATAACATAAACCCAAATTAGGTGTAATGAACGAAAACATAGATCATATAATTGAAAATGAATCTCAAGATACCCATGATAATGTACTGAATTTTTTTTAGTAAAATTAAAAATAATAATTCATATACTCATTAAAATAAAAAAAATTGTGAGGGGGAAGTGATTCCCATTATAATAAATGAGAGGAGATATAATTGAGTTATTTTGAGTGATATTATAGTTCTAATGACAATATCCATGATTAAAAGGAGTTTCAAAATAAAAAGATTATGACTTATGAATTAATTGCACACATGGAAGAGTTCTATGAGGATAACTGATGAAATAGGGAATTAAAGGAACCCTTCAATAATGAAACTTTTATAATGGGATAAATGATATGAATAAAAAATTCTTTTCATGGTTAATTTTCACATGAAATGGGAAAAATGACTATAGAGAGGGATATGGAAACTATCATTATCCATCTCAAATCACAACAAGAAAAATGTTAAAATCTAGATAAGAAGAAGGTTCTAGTTGGAAGGGGATAACAAATCAGACATAATTATAATAATTATCATATTAAGGAGGATGAGGATAGGTTGTAATCCTTCAATAAAAATAAAAATATCCATCATAGTAGATACTTAACAAGTGGATTCTAAGTTTTTTGAATTATCATTTTAGTATCTTAGAGGAATGTTTTTTATAAATCTACATGAATAAAATTCCATATTAATGTATCAATAATGTTCTAATATTGTATAATCATGAGATATACCCTGACTATATTCCTTAAATCCCAATGGATCAAAGAAAAAAATTATTTTTTTAATAATATATCAATCGAGGCATGTCTATATGAGGTATTTTTTTAACAGTAGATTAATTTTCTATTATAAATACGAGAATATTATTAAGTAATACAATAAGAGTGGAAATAAATGTTTCATATGGAATTCCTGTGATTTTTGGTCTAAATGAATGAATATTTTCCCTGAATAAAATTTTTATTAATAGGAATAAAGATTTAAAACAACTAGGGAGATAAATGGACATCATTAAAAGGTGAATGAATAACCAACATTAGTTTTCTCATGAACTCCCTCTTGTAATAAAGTAATTAGAATAACATAATTTATTTTTCTATACCTATTAAAATTTTGGATTCGCATAAAAATAATTATCCACTAATAGTGATAATCTCTAAGATAACTCAAATTTCTATTTACACATTGAAATAAAAATCATGTATTATTATTTTCTTGAAAATGTAAAAAAAGTAACGTGATGAAGAGTTCTATAGGAGTTCACATTAAATTTGAAAAAATGGTTTAAATAGCTGTTGAAATAATTGTTTTAATTAGTGTTTTCTTATAAATAAATGATGCACATTTAGAAAATTAAAGGCACTCAAAATTCCACTTCTATGAAAGAAGAAACCCTAAAATGGCTTGGGTGTTGGAAAAAATATGTAATATTGTAACATAAAGGCTATTAAGAGAAAATATAGAAGAAAAAGATATGTATTTATTTGTTTGATATTTAATCTAGTAAAATTACCCATCGATGAGAATATTTTTATTTTTCCTATAATTTACATTTAAAGGTTTTGTATCATAAAGAATAAGTCTAAATTAAACATAGAAAATGATGGTTGTGAATATTGAATCACTCAATGGATATCTATTAGAAAGGAACTAAAGAATCATGCCCTGAAGGACCATTTGGATAAGGATTAGGAGGATTAATTGATATCTCTTGATTATTTAAATCCAAGAAGATGAAATGAATGTTTAATAGTGAAGCATTGTTATACCAAGACCAAAAAAATCACTATCTTCATAACGTGAATGTTCCCATAACCTCAACTTTTTGTATGATTTTAAATGTTATTAAAGTTTTTTATGTTTTTATGGATATGTGATCCATTGGAAAGATGATCTGAAATATGACATGTGATATAATTACATTCTATAAATTATATCAAGAGAGTCATTAATATCATAAAAAGTAGTTATAATTATTTATATCTAATGTTGAATAATAGTTTTCTTTAGATAATATATTTTTTAATGGTTCATTTAATGAACCTATATTAAGGAAAATATATTATTTTTTGTCATTAAATTATAATATAATAATATTGAATTACCAAAAAATAATATCTCATGATTTTTTTTCTAACATGTGATATCATCTGGATGTTATAATGGTTTTAGAATTTACTATATATGAAGAAATATCATGAAGGATATAATTGAAATATTTTGTGGTGAAGATAAAAAATTCATGAGGGGTTATTGAAATGATGATATTATAAATAGTATCCATTGTAACCAATGAAATAAAACCATTGGATTTGAGCATGAAATAGTTACCAATCCAAATTTATGATAGATAATTGATCGATTAATACATTAGTTGGTATTTAGTGTTATTTAATAATTTACATTTGGAGATAAAAATGATTTAATAAAAGATATCATGAATCAAGTGGGTATATATATTAATTGGTATCATTTTTAGTAATTGTTATTTCTTAATTGTCAATATATTATTTTTAAAAGTTCATTCTTGATGAGTTATTTGTAATAATTTATCATTCTATGGTTTCTTAAAATGAAATGAAGTGAGTTAAATGGATAGTTAAAGAATTATTAACTTTTTTTATTTATTCATTCATTGATTATTGAGTCATTATTCTTAGAGGTATGTAGATGGATATTTTAAAAGTGATATGTTTACCCATATAAAATAATTAGGAATTTATCTTCATCTGATTGAAGATATTGAAATAGAGAGTGTACCTAAACCTATATTCAATGGTGTAAAATTCATTATGGAGGAGAGGAGATATCTTTTTTCTAACATGTGTACCTAATAATTCTATATTTTTTATGAATTGAATATAATAGTGAGATTAAAAATTATCTTTATCGAATACAAGGACCATTTCAACAAAGGGGGAGAAGAAAAATACACCCTTGGAAACCATAAACAAAAGAGATAAATTCAAGTTTCATAATGTGTGGTCTTAATGGAATCACAGCCATATAGCAAGTTTTTTTATATCAAGAATATTGGGATTTATTGAAGATTTCATTTAAAGATACACACATATTTCCCAAGGTATATTATTTCAAGATATTATACATCATTAAATATTTCCCTATGTTTACATTGGAATTGATGTCAATGCGGTTGAACAATGTTTCATGAATTATTATTCTTACTAAGTAAGCTATAGGGAGAATAAGAAGTTATGGTTCAAATATGTGGATGTCGATACCCTCATATCAGTGAAGAGGAATAAAAAAAGGACGATTGTGGGTGATAAAGAAGGTATTTTACAATGTGTGATTTATAGAGTTGTATTATAGTGTGATAATCTATGGTACATTTGGTATTACTTTCCATCAAAAACTGTAATTTCATTACAAATAAAATTTGTATCATCCAATAAATTGGGATAAAATAAAAGAAATTGGATTATTGTAATTATTCACCACAAATACATTGTGGGAGATAATTGGAAACCAATGAATATGGTTTTTATTATATGTAAGATTCATTATGAACCATGTAGTGTTGTAATTATTATAGACATTGATATATTGTGGAGAAATTTTTCAGATTTTATTGTTCATCATGTCAACAGTTTCATAGGGTGGTGGAGTTCTTGATGATAGGAATGATGGAGTTCTAAATATGGAGATTTCATAGAGGCTTCTGTGATCCTAGAAACTCTATCATGAATATTCTGTATATAATATGATTTAAGATATCTAATGGTGAAATAGGATGTATCAGTAAAAAAGTGTTGGAGTATTCAGTAAAATATGTTTATATACATGAAAATTCCTTTTTCAATAGCCTCGGATGGAATTCAAATGAAAGAGTAAAGTAGAGATGGTATTCTATCATGAAACATTTGGGATAGTGATTCAGGATAATTAAGACCATGATATATTATAAAATTAGTGTTTTGAGATTTTTTTGACTCAATTTATTATGATTGTATGGAAAAAAATAAAAGGATATAGATTCAATAAAATTAGATATTCTTTAAACACGATGACTTGATTCCACCGTATAGAAATTAAAGAAAATAACTGATTTTCATATAAGATCAATATTACTATAACATGCCATTTATTTTATGAATGAGGGAAATTTAGGATACCTCATTCAATATATAGAAATGGAAAAAAAAATTAATTTTTCAGGAATCCAAGGGAAACCAATTTGGGTGGAAACTATTCTTACATATTATTATTTGTGTAATGATGGTTAATTCAGAAAAAAATGAAGAGACTATGTTTTTTGAGTGATGAATGATTCATGATTATTGTGAAGTTGTGAAAGTAGTTAATTTTTTTGAAAGGTTCATGAATGATTGGTTACATTAAAGATCATTCTATACTAAAAAAGGGTTTGTATGTCTATAAATACCTCATTCCATTGAGAAGATAAGAGACAAAAATTAGTAGAGGATGATTCATGAGAGAATAAAATATAAATTACTCAATGAAAAAAGGATAATGAAGTTTTTTACAAGATCCACTGAGTTCTATGACAAATATCCTAAAATATTTATGTTACAAAAATAAATTATTTTACAAGAACATTGTTCTTTGAGAATCCTATATTACTTTAAAAAACTATCCAGAATATGACCTTGATTAAGGAAATTAATGTACATGTATTCTTCTATATATGAGTTTTATGAAAGTAATAGTTAATTGAAATTAATATTTTCATCAAAGTAAGAGTTTAATGACTGAAAGAGTGATTATAATATTTAGGGATATGCATAAAATTAGGAAATTTTTCAGAAAATTAAGTGCATGAAATTAAATATAATAGTATAGCACATCTAGTGATTGGAAAAACAGTAGACCATGAAAATGGATGATATTATTTCTTGAATATTAAATATCATACATAATAGATAATTTGATATTGTAGAATATTTAAAAGTGATTATATGAAATAGATGTATTGAATATTAATAGTCACCTAATAGTGCAACAAAATAATATATATTGAAGTTTTTCATTGAAATATGTTCCAGATGAGATTCCATTATTAAGTAGTGAGAATTGGGAGAGGTCAATGGGAGTCACCATTGGGTAATTGTGAACCAACAAAAAATCTAGTAAGGGGAGTCATAAAAGATATAAGAGTGACCTACCCTAAACCCACCAATAAAATATATTTAATAGATTCTATTACATTGGTAAATTACCATAGTATTCTCCTTGGATTAACCTTGTGTGGGTGAACCGAGTAAAATTATTATTCATTCTTTGATTAATTAACCTAAATTTTTTAAGATGATAATAAATTTATGTGGCTCATATGACCTTTGATCATATTTAAATAATTAGATGACAATTGAATCATCAATCAGGTAACTTATAATAGAAAAAAGGGAGTAACCATACTAAAATTGATGTTAAAATCATTTAGTGATGAATTTTTTCATTTTATATGGGGGAAAATATTTTTAATTCATTGACTAACCCCCACCCTATAACATGTAATCTCTCACTAATTTCAATATTTGGCCCAATAATGAATATGTTTTGAAATATCTTTGAATTAATCTAGAAAATTCAAATTCAGGAATTTTTAAGAAATTATTATTTTCACATTTCAATATGAGTTCAATTATTTTAATTTTTTGTGTGATTTATAAAAAATGTTTTTTTAATATTCTTAATAGTGCAGTTTTTTTAAATGAATAGAATTATTATGTAGTTTGATCACATTTTTTTGTAATTTTTATTTTAGGTTAAATACCATTTGTTATATAGTGATTTTTTATTATATTTTTGAAGTATTAATTTATTGAGGTAATGTATCATGTTTTTTTGAATATGGATTCTAGAAATGGTTTAATGGAACATGGAAGGACTTAATATAATAATGATCATTTATTTATTACAATCATCATCAACATGAAACATTTTTTTGTTAAATCTTCCCTAGATAAAAATATATTTATGGAGACAAAACCTTCTTTTCTAAGGGACCCTACCATGGAAATTTTGAATAATCATTTGTGTAATGACTCGACTGGAACTACCAAAAAGGATCTCAAACTTGGTGGATAATAGATGTCATGAATGCCTCTCCAAATGATCAAATAATATAACTAGTAGAAAGGGCATAAAATATATCTGTGTGTATGGGTGGGGTGTGGGTTCTACAATCTTTTATATAATACATGAGATTCATGTTCAAAACTTTGAAATTTTAAAATGTTACATCTATATAATGAAAAGTAAAAAAATAACTATATATAATACAATGATACCCACATGAATTCATAATGCACAACATAGTCTAGTAAATATAACTACAATATGGAAAAAAATATAATATGGAAAAATATTTGTAAACAAGGAATACGATAAATATATTATCATAATAGATAGTAAACAAGAAGAATAAGAACTAAATTATAAACTAGTATCGAGTCCAATTAATCAAAATCATCCAAAAAACCATAATATCCATGATATAATAAACCTTCAATGTGTCTCCAACTCCCTGAAATAATTTTTCATTGGGGGAATACATGAAGGTCTACCAATGTACATTGAAACCAATGGATTGTACATGGGTAGTCTGGATGTCTGATGACCATGTAGGAATCACCAATGCCTCCATAATAGTTTGTTTGGATATGATGAAGAATAAATACATGTAATACATATATATGTAGTGATTTAATTCCTTTAAAAACTCCCACCCTAACATATAACAAATAATTAACAATAAACATTCATGTATGGTCATCATATTCTAACCAGACCACCTCAAACCCATACCATACATATATCGACATGCATTAGAGTTCCTTCGAACAGTCACTCTAATAGCCCATGGGTAAAAAGGCCTTCTCCAAAACTAATAACTAAATATAAAAACGTATTCTTCCATTATCATAAGCCTTTGATTATTTTTAACCACCCATTGGGAAATATAGCCATCCCTAGAGCATAATATTTGGTCATGAGAAATATACTCTTCCTTAGAACACTTCTCCCACCCATGGTGAAATATACCCATCCTTATAAAATGAGAAGTCACACATGAAAAATATTCTTATACCTAGAACCATGTACTCACACACATAGTGGTTTAATCCCCAACATGGAATAAGTTATTAATAAACCATTACCCAAAATCTATATCCAACCAGAAAAACTTGAACCCTCATTTCAAAAATCAGACATTCAGTGAAATAACTATATATTATTAGTCTCCATAACTAACCCAGTGAATAAAATCATTTTATGAAAATAGGTATTCCAAGTCCATATTGATCAACCATAAACTATTATACAAAAATAAACCATCATCAGATAAAATCCATATAAAACATCATCATTTAAAATGTAATAATCATATATATCACAAAAAAAGAAATATATGAAAGCACACATGCTTTAAAAAATTGGCCATTTACTAAACATTTAAAATAGACCCGAACTACTGAAATAAGTCCATATAGAATTTAAATGGGAAAAAAGTCAAATAAATTTTTTAAATCCATTTATGAATGGAATTATATGTCATGTAACTAATAAAGAGACCATGTTAAAAATTCATAAAACTATTCAATAGATAACCCCTTTATAATTTTAAAATATGATCTAAACCCTATTTATAAAATCATCAATGGGTTTTATAAATTTCACTTTATTATGATTGACGTATTAAACTCAAATATTAAAATGGAGGCAATGTTTTATTTAAATCCAACAACTTCTACCTAAAAACCATAAAAATTTCCACTATCGCTCATTTGGCCAATGCACTACCATCAAACTATATAGAATGTAATGTGGTCTATGTTTACTAATAGAATAATGTTTGTTCACCAAAATATGGTGCAAGATGAACCATGTAATGAAACATTGATATATATAATACTGATAAAAAATGAAAATTAAATACCTAACTAAACAAGGGACATAATAAAATATTGGCCACCTACCTCAAAAGATTTCATTTCCAATGAAACAAATTCTATACATCACTACCATGCGTTGTCCAAGTCTCATACAACCCCTTGAGATACAACCTCATTCCAAGAAATATTATTCAAAAATAATAATTTGTTAAAAAAATTATACATAAATAGTTAAACATTGAAAATCTAATCTCGTTCCATTCACTCACCAACATCATGAGCATCGGGGTGCGGTTATATGTTGATAAAAATTTAGATCTAATTCATGAATAAGACACAAATTATCAACATGAAATAAATGTCAACATTAAAAAAATTATTGTATAAACACATCATACAACATAAATAAATTTAAATGATAAATGATATATTTTCCTTCACCTCCAATGACTAGTTATTCATGTCATTCAAGAAATCCCCATAAAATTGATTATTTCATTATCCAATTGTAAAATAATCTTCCAAAACAATAACTAATTAAAGAAAACAGATGAAGAATTGAGATACTAGATTAAGGAAGAATTGAGGAGGAATCTACCTCAAAATAGTGTAATGAAAATCTTTAGAAGGTATAGGATAAATGGGATATTTTTTATGAAGATATGAGAGGCGGGGTCCATCCTCCCCCTACTCATGTGTCCCTCCAAAAGAAATAAAACAATTTTCAAAGATATAAATCCCCAAAAATACACCTATATTAGTAAAATCCATAAATATTTCTAGATCAAAATGTGAAAATTTAGATCGATGTGTGAAGATCCCCAAGAGAAGTGTCATTGACCCTATATCAAATTCTTCATCGTGTATCCCATGCCGTCATGGTGTGACTGACTGCTACTGTAATTTTTTTTAACTCTAGTCACTCCAAACCTACCCTAACATTAACTTAAGATCCTAATAAACCATTAAATACCCTTTCATAATCTATGAATACATCATAGATTCATTTAAACACTCAGAATCATGATCTGGTCTCAAATTTTCAAAATGAAATCCTCAACAAATAATTGTTATTTTAAAAATTGAAACCCAAAAAAGTTGTGGGGATTTAAATACTATGAACCATAGCACATATCATCCATGAGAATCTCCAATATTCCTTAAAAAATATCCTAATAATCCCAAATAACTGATTCGCTTCCAACACACTATGTTCCACCAAATTATTCAAAATTCTCTTTTTCTATCCAACTCCAATTCATATGAACAAATAACATAACCATTCTCCTAAATAAAATTGTTTAATAAATAAACCACATCAATAAAATCTCAAATTGTTCTTTATAAACTATTTCAAACTCAAAATATCTAATTAAATGTAAAATAGCCAGGAATTCCTCCTCTAAAATACATTTATCTAAAATACTTGGAGTCACCCACCGTCACATTTTCACACTGATCGATCCTATTTAATTAACCCTTGAGGTAATCCTGATATCATCCATTGATACAGACAAAATCCCAATCCTAAATATTTGTTTAATTCTTGTTTTGAATCCTCATCTACCAAAAATAATTACATATCCCTCACCCATTCACTGACACACCATTGATCCATCCAATACTAAGATCTCAGTGCTATCATAACAATCCCATCAAAAAAACAATTATTCTGCGCAATATTAATATTGAATTTCTACTCTGGGTATATGTAAACATTACTGTCATTATATTATTATATCAATATATTGACCATTTTAATTATTCTCACAACCCTTCCGATATAAGGGTCATACACCTGAGTCCGTAATGTTTCTCCCTACCATGGAATTTTTTGTTATTTCCATGATAAGCCAAATAATATAATATCTTCCTCCAAAGTCTTATAAATATATGAGTGTGATAGATATGAATGATCACCCCACTCATATCCATGAAATAACATAAAACAACCTTAGCCAAGTCTAAATAAAATGCCCAAAATGAAATCATTGATCTCAAAATATCGAATTTTCAATTATCAAGTCATTTGAACTTTTTGAATATTTTGATCATAAGAGTCCACTAAATGAGTTTTATTATATATAATAGTTCTCCCAGACCTAGAAATTACACATAGAAAACACACAGTAAGTCATCAAACTTGTAAAATCATCAAAATTTACATTATGGTGACCAATCCCGGAATCTAGTTACTTAAATTTAGCTACATGAGCCCTATATAAAAATATATCTCACAATCACATTAAATGAAAATATCTTGGGGCATAAATGAATTTTCATTTAGATAAAGGAATAAATTACCCAATTTACTCGAAATAAACCAGTAAAAGGGAAGGAAATTAATCTATGTAACCCTATATGTTTTTCTTTGTATCACACTAACTAATCATTCCACACCCAAAAAAATTACAAATTGTATTTCCATGAAAACCTATTATATAAGAAAATCATAAAAATGAATCATCTAGTTTTCTCTAGGTTAAAAAATCTATTAAGACCATTTATCAAAGTAGTATTTTTTTATTTCACAAACATTATAAATAAAATTAAACACATAAAACCTCACCTGATATATGGAAAAACACCATTTAATCTATGTGTTTTCACTAAAAATAAAATCCACCAAAAAATTACTTCTTTTTTATAACTATTTAAAAATTTATTCTATTTTAAAATCCATTTCTAAAAGCAATTTCCCCATATTTTCATTCCTTCAACAAAATTATGGGTGTTCCAAAATAACCCAATCAATAAGAAAATTAATTTTAAACAAACTTATAAATCCATTTTATGTTGAAATCATACCAATTTATGGGTTCTTCATTCAAGAATGGGTTTTTCTCGAATACAAACCATCCCTAAATACATTTCCCTATAGTATAAAAACAATGACAATCAATCAAAAAATTTCCCTGATTTCTTATTAATCTAATCACTCCTGATTTGAAAATAAAGAAAAAAATTATTATAATATTATCTTATATAATCAATAATTGATTCTGATAAATAAAACTATTAAATAACTCCTCATATATGTTCAGGTATCATTCCTTAATCATTCCACTATAATGATTCATGAATGAATCTCTAATACCCTAACTAACCCCTATCACTCACCCATAGTCTCATTATTCTTATATTGAGATTCTTTATCTAACCAAACACCTCACTCATCCAATATTTACAATTCCTAATAATAGATAACCCATGTATGATACAGTTTCACTTGAATTCTTGAGGGCTAGGAATGATCTTGATCTAACCCTCAAGTCCTGAAAAAAAAAACTCCACCTCTCCCTAATGATATACAGTCTAAAAATGCCCAGTAATTAGAATTTGATTCAACCTAGACCGAACCACCTAAATGAATCTTGTATGGGGATTTGATATGACCTAATGTTTTCCTCCCTATACACCAATTTTATTCTACATGTTTAATGGTTCTAAAATACACATTGGTAGACTATGCATTCTAATATAAATAATGAGTGTCTTTCCTGTATTTTCAAGAAATTTGGGCTTACATATATTAATAAATTAAATACCAAATACAATTAGACATTTGACAAGGATCCCCATGAGCCTCTACAATCATAAATAAAGGACTAAAATCTATCTACAATATGGGAACATAAATATAAATGTTTCAGTAGATACACTTAAAATAACATATATTGTATGTAATATTGGTTGGTAATCATGTGGAATTATAATTGAAAATTAATCCAAACTCTAGGCCATCTCGCATAAATCATTAAATCGTAACCATATATTCCATTATAGTCTATAATTTTAACATGTGTTCATCTCTATAAAATATATATTCCAAGAGAGAAAACGTGAAGGCCTCAATATGTATATAAAATCCCATTCCATTTACATAGTTAGGGGTTAGTCTGACATCCCAATAGGATTTCCAAATTCTTGAACAATACTGTGAGATGTTGTGAAAAATTGGATTTACATGAAAATTATATACATAAATATTTATTTATTTATTTAAAATATTCCCATGAAACAATGTCACATGAAAAAAATTCAATACACATAAAACATCAACATATGGTCATTTAATCCCTATCGTACCTCCCCAAATCAAGACCATACTAGGAATTTACTATGTTAATGTGTCTCTAAATAGATCACACAATTCACCTAGGGGGAGTAAGCCCTGACCCTACAATGATATCTAAAAAACATAACTTTTACCAGTTATGAATATCATTGATCACATATAACCAACTATGGTAAGTTAACACTTCCTCAAAACATATTAATAACCCATCAGAAATATACTCATCCTCGGAACATATGATCCTCTAGGGATAAATATACTCATCCTCAAGATATAAATAGTAACTATGAGAAAATATATCTATCACAATAAACAAGTAATAACATAATAATATAGCCACATCCCTCACATGGAACCATGTATTAGGTCAATATTACAGAATTATCATATCCACTTCATGACACATGATCCCAAGTTTATGAAATTACACATATAAAGAAATAAAAAGATATAACCAAGTTCCCCAAATCACCTTATATCAATCAACAACATGACCCCATGGTATACCACCCTAGAACCTCAATCATATCATGTATATATATAAATAATCACAATAAATCCACTCACTCATCTTGGAATCTGATAATGGATGACCTCATGTAATTCCACTAAGAACCCATAGAAATCACACACACAAAACTCAATGTTTTTTCATTATCCCATACCCATTTCATGTAAATATAATAGTTCTAAATTCTGTATGACTTATCCTGACCACCATGACCATGTTAATATCATATAAATGATTCATGTTCTAAGGGTGAACCAAAATCCTCACTATCAACAACACACACCGACACTTTCATGTGTTAATGTAATACTAGGGGAAAACTAGGTTCCCCTATATCACATAATAGTATGAAAAACATATTGTATTTTCATGTTCAAATTTCTATATCATGGAAACTTTAACATCAAGACCCCAAAAACTCTATGAAAATTAATCATATATGTTCACCCCATAAAAATTCGGGAAACCCTTTAAATGCCAAAATATGCCAACAAGAAAATGGGGTCTAGCGATGTATCATTAGTAGGTTATAACATTTATATCATAGTTCATAATAATATATAAAATAATAAAATAACGTCTTTGAAAAATAATCTAATATTTGACATAGATAAATATAACCAATAGTGATAAGTACAAAAATCAAGTAGAATCCCAAAAATTTATAAAGAAAATACAATGAAATCACAATGGCTTATTTATAAATATAGATAAGTAAAAAAGTAAATAACAATGATGAATCAATGAATATTCTATGGAATAACACATCCTGACCTCATATCTTATTCATGTGGTCCCACTCAACCATGATATCATGGCCTTCCACCTAAACTATGGTTGAAATAAACATGTGAGAGATACTTGGGATCCAAAGTGCAATAGTGGTCCAAGTAGAGTGTGGTTACATAACTCAGTACATTTCCATCAATGGTGTATCGTAAAAAATATTAAGTATAATAAAATGCTCATGTAACAGTTTTAGATAATGAAATTACTATAAGATATAAGTAAAGAATCAAGCACTATTGATCTTTTTTTTCATCACCCCGATTGTCCATACATGCATTGTCTTATGATAGGGTTTCTCTAAGAATTTAAATATAAGTGTTCCAACCATGTAACATGTGGGATATAAATTCATTGAAGCTAAATTTATATACTAATGACTTTGGGGACCCATCCCACTTCAGTCCAACATCCCTGATCCAAATCTATGGTAGGTCCAATGGTATATCAACTCAAAAAAATCATTTTAACCATATGATTGGATCTAAATACATTGATACCATAACTCTATCTTATTGATTCATATGAACCATTCAATGGTTGGAAAACATTTGCGATAAAAATATATAGTAGAACGAATTGTATACTAGCTCTAAATTCAAGGAATCCCTACAATATATTTGTCCCTAAATCCCTACTAGTTATAACCATATCCTACTGATTTTAGGGACCTATCACATGGTACTCGAATAAAAAATCTCTCAATGCACGGCTTCTACGATAGTATAATTTCACAAAATCCGTGGAATCCCAATCACATATCTTTCTATGAATACATGGAATACATAATTATGTCAACATAAATATAGGGACACATCCCACAATTATAAAATATATATGATTCACATCCATTATAGCCCAACCAAATCAAGTCATTCCAAAGGATGTACACTATGTAGAACATTAATAAGGAATGAATGGTTTTGGAAAAATTTCTAGAATATCCATCATTACCTATATCCCCTCACATTAACTAACGATTGGACTACAATGACCCTTTCAAAAAATATCATAAATGGTTTAATAATTTGATGATTCAAAAATTAGAACTTTAAAAGTGTAGCATAACATAAGGACCTTACGTTTGGTGTCTTGAATATTATCTACATAATTTTTTTTAATAAAACATTAAAATATTTCATCATTATAATGATCCTCTTGACCTAGTTATAAACACATCTCATAGGAAAAAATAATCTTTAAAGCCTATGGATTGTAAGTATAAGAAATTTTAGATATTAAATGCTCAGTAAAGGAAAAACATATCATAACATGATGGAAAACATAGGGAAGGCATAAATATTTTAAATAATTATCAAAATACCATATATGATAAACCTAAAACATGATTTATTAATATAAGATATTAAAAAGTTCATTAAGGAATAATAAAACAGGTTAATTGTATGAAAAACATCTCAATTGAAATATAATGTATGATCATGACACAAAAGTATGAACTACATTAATAAATTACATAATCTGTGAAACATAGTATCTCATGGAACTGAAGTGCATATTGGGATTTTTTTCATAACTTTTTTAACAGCATTGAAATGTGGAATGACTATATACATAGGAAAAATAGTGTGAAAAAAATCATTATATAAGTGATTATCTAAACAAAATGATTTTTTCCACACATAAAAATTTGATAAAACCCATCATGTCCTTTCCTATATTAGAAAACCCATTATGCCCACACCTAACAATATCATTAGATATAAATAAAAACTAATGAATTAGAAGTAAATATAGGATCCCACAATTCATCATCCAAAAATATTTGTGCCTTTAAAATCATTCATAATCATATCATAATGAAAAAATAAAAAAATGGGCTTAAAAAAATCCAAATAGTAATCATTCAATTTTCATAATGAACCCATATAATGAAATAAAATTCATAATAAAAAATTACAACCTGAAATGTATCAACTAATATCAAAAACATGATAACCCAAAAATAATAAATTATTATTTAAATAATATTGGCAAAAACATGATCATTTTTTAAATTTAATATATATTTTTTATGTTTATTGTTTAAATCTAAAACCAAATAAGAAAAGTTTTTTATGAAAACATTTTGATACCGACAAGGTAAAAGTCATAGTTATGAGTATATATTTTATCAAAAACAAAAAATAATAATGACAACTGATTTGAATTAAAAACTATTTCCCTAGAAATAAAGATATAAAATCATAGAAAATTAAATTTATTGAAAGGAAATGTTCATTAAGAAATTTGATAGCCCAAAGAGACAGGTTTGAGTTACCAAGCCATTTAAATATAACCTTTATTAACACATAAATGATTTAGAATCCTATTTCATAAATATAGTAATATTAATTATCATTTTCAGTTACTTTTTTATTTATATTATAGTTTAAAATAATAATTTTTAACAATTAATATTATATACGGGATTTTTGTAATCTTCTTCCGATATTGGGTGTTAATAATCTCAACCCTGTAATAGTAATTTCATAAAAATAATTATAATATTATTATTTTTTAAATTTCATCATTTATAAAGCATAAAATGTTCTGTAATTTATGTTTTATAATTTTATAAAATACTATAATTCCATTATTGGGGTTTTATAGTAGTGTTTCGTTAAAACGACAATGGTGAAGAAATAGCTTCGGGTAATTTATGGATACTGATGGATTGTATCCTAATGGTCATTTAATTTTATGTTATAAAAACATTATTAATTAAAATATTACTTATATATGTAATTTATAAATATAAAAAATAAAATTAAAATAAACATTTTTTGTATTTGAAGTAAAATAAAAATCATTTATTTGTGAAGAATGTTCTTTGGGAAACTCATGATTCACATTTTCATTTTTCATAATCGAAAATGGGAGGGTGTTTAATGATTGTAAAATAATTATAATAACATATTCATATAACAAGGATATTGATATTATTATATAATGATGTTTAAATGAAGTTTTAATAGGAATAAATGTGAATAATGAAATAGAAAAAAGAAAATAGAGGTTAAGAACATATACCTCACTTCTTAGATTGTCTCCATTGTGAATGAGATTTAACTTTTTTGGAAGGTATTTTATAAACACAATAATATCCATATGTTGTCATGATTATGGAGGATATTTTATGGGATATTTTGGGTTAAACATATTATATTATGTGTGGTGGAATGTGAGGATAGAAGTGCTTCTTTTATAAGTGGTATGGAGTGAATTTGTTTTTCAAATTCCAAAAATCTACCAACAACGGGTTTTGACTATGAAGAAACATAGAACAAAAATTGATAATAAATGGTCTTTTTATTTTAAAATTTCTAGACCCACCTACATGATAAAAATAAACTCATGTTTCAAAAATGTTGTAGCCTTTACCAATATGGATACTAACTTTTACAAATTAAGTTTTCACCAAGATAACTTGTTTTTATTTTTTTTAATATATCCATTAAGAACTAAAATTAAATGTTACTTATTATATAAAATTTTCATAATTATTCCAAATTTTAAATATATTTTTTTGATTCGATTTTTAATTGTGATATAGAAATCAATTAATAGTAGTAGATTTATGATGTATATTTTAATGAAAAATATCACTAAATCTTATAGATGATAAATATAATATTATAAATAGAAATATTCATTCTTAAAATTATAATCTCATATATAAAATACATATATTTTCTCATAATAGGCTTTCCTAAATTCCCAATTCATTATTATTTATGAATAATGTAATAATGAATTTCTATTTTTAAAACCAGAACTTTTCAATGTTCACCCAAAAATAAATCTTGTTAGAAAAATATCTAAAATTTATATTAACCTAATCTGAAAATATTAAATCCCAATATTTTTTTAATTTTATAAATATAAAAACCTAAAATTTATTAAATTCAGTTTTATTTAAAATTATAATATAAAGCCACAATACTGTTTTTATAAGAAATCAACTTTTCATATGAAAATTACTAATTATAATAATACTAATCCTTTAATAACATAAAAATATATTATGACTGAAAATATATAAATTTTGAAAAATATATTTCATTAGTCTCTTAGTTTCACTCATTTAATTATTATTTATAATGAAAATTATACACATAGAGATATATACATTAATTTATTTAAATTCATAATTATATTATGACTGATTATACATACTTATTCTGTTGAAGCATTATAATATTCCATATTTTTTTATCTATGATGTGTGTGGACCATGACATTGAAAATTATATTTATTTAAAGATTATAAACATTTTTCATTATATTCAACCCCCTTAAAAAGAATTTCTATCCCAAAATTTCAATACATGGAAGAAAAAAGGTTTATATAATTTAATTACTAAAATCAACATGTTCCCACATAACCTCAAAGGTATAATGATTTCAACATATAACATTAATCGTATGATTATTCTTCTTCTACGACACCTTTTCACTTTGATCACAAATATACACTAGTAGTTCCTCATTTGAGAGAATATGTTCTATTTTCACAGATTCTAAGAATTAAACATGTGAAGGTTCTTGTAAATAACTTCATAAAAGATATCCTAGGAAGATATTGTGTACATGCGATAGATTTGGAGGGAGTGATCAGTGATAGTCTATGACCTAGATGTAATCAAGGATCACAAAGAAATTGATTTATCTAGGTATTTCTTCCTTTTCTCCCCAAATCTCATAGCTTATTTTCATAGATATATTTGAAGGAAAACCATATCACTAACATCAAACTCAAGATCTAATCGATGATTATCTATATAAATATTCTATAAATTTTGTGCCTCATTCATATTTTTCATAATGGTTTTAACATTTTACTTTATTTCAATAAAATGGTTGTGACCTATAAATAACCTCTCTCCACCTTCATCCTAGAATGTTGGGGTCCAGCATATATTTCTATACAAATCCTTATATGGTGACATCTGAATGATAGAATATAAAATTTTGTTATTATAAAACACTACCAGGGGATTTTTTTGTAACAATATACTTTTAAATCCATCAAACAAGATCTCATCATATACTATATATTTTAAACATTCTAAATAGACTGACTATCCTACTAATCATGATATAAAGTTATAATACTCCACTATATCTCTAAATAGTTCAGAAGTTATATCCAGAACCACTATGTAATCCTCATATCCAAATGAAATATAGTGGATAATTGTACTCCATGTTTCCTCACCACTTACCTTATATATATTTGAGTGTTGGTAAATAGAGAAGTAATCATTGATGGAAATCAAATGTGATGACGTTGTAAGGTGATAAAATATAACCCAAATAGAATTATAACCTTTATATATTTTTTGGAGTAATATGATAAAGAACATGGTGTTGTATTCCCATTTCTGTACTATTATTGGTAATGATTGTGACATACCATTAGGCTTTTTTCATTTATCCTTAACATTATGGAATATCATGAATCGTGATATGCATTCTTCTATCTATCTCTTCTTACCACCCTGCCAAAAAATTTGTTTTAGATCTCTATACATCTTTATACATCTAGGATGTGTAGAAAAGGATGTACTTTGTGTATTATTCACATGTTCCAACTAAAATTTATGATTTTATGGGACACCTATTTGTGTTAGAAACATATAACTCTATATTCATCAAAGTAGAACTCAAGAATACTCACTACACTTTTCTATATATTTTCATCACATTTTTTATATTTTTTGATCCATAAAAGATTGGGATATTTAGTTTTCATTTGGGAATGATAGGATTTCTACCCATTTTTTACATCAAGATTGAACCTATGAAAATCATTGTATATTGGATCATTTTTAATCCTTACCATTGATATTGTAGCATGGAATTTCTTACTTAGATCATCATCAAAATTATTTTCCTTCCCAGGTGATTATGTATTGATCATCCATAATCATTTAAAAACTCTAACCATCTCCTTTGTTTCATATTCAATTTAAACCACTTGAATATATATTTCATGTTCTTTTGATTAATATATATATCATACCATTTACTATAGAGATAAGGTTTCCAAATCATCAATTGAAATATCACTACATCAATCTATAGATCATGTCTTGAGTAATGTTTCTCATTATTCTACAATTGTTATGTACTATATGAAATTACATTATCATTATACATGAGGAAATAACCCAAAACCTTTTTTGAAGCATCTATGAATATTTAAAATCCTTTCCTAATACTAGGTGATGTATGTACAATATAAGTGACCAACCTATTATTCGATTCCATAAAAAATTCATCGCATTACTTTATCCATAGGAACATTTCTACCTTTTGTGTCATCATTGTTAGTAGATCTAATATATGTGTGAAATTTTTCACAAAGTGTTAGTAATATCCCAAAAACTCAAGAAAATTATGGATCACAGTTACAATTATTGTTCTGGGATATTGTTCGATAACTTCCATCTTTTATGGATATACACATATTTCTTATCATGGATTTAAATGACCCAGTAATGAAACCATTTTGGTAAATATTTACATAAACTAAATTTGGAAGAAAAATAATCTTTTTTATTATGGTCTTTAACCTATTTTTTAGTTGATCTTCAGGATCTTAGTTTCTCATTGAATATAGAAGAATTTCATTTATAAAGGCAACCAAAAAATTTCTATAGTGGACTCCAAATACTTTATTAATTACATCCATAATGATGACATAAACATCCATAAGTCAAAAGGGTATCACTATAAATTTATAGGCTCCATACCACATTGGGAATGAATTCATGTAAATATCTTCAATTTTGGACCATAAATAATGGTATCCTAATCAATGGTCAGTGTTTTAGATGTATTGATACCCTTAAAGTTGATCAAATAGATCCTCGATAAGGCATAGATGATAATTATTTTATATTTTGATTTTATTGTTATCATGATAATCAATGTAATGAAATATCGATCCATCCTTTTTTTAAAAATATGACCAGATCACCCTAAGATAAAGTATTGGGGTATATAAAACACTTATTTAAATTTCCTTGTATATTATTCATTAGCTCATATAATTCAATGAGATACATTCTATAAGGACACTTTGATAAATGTAGTGATTGATTTATGAGTTTGATTGAAATATAAAACTCACATTCTTGGGGAAAACCCAACAGTTCATCCATAAATACAATAGTATACTCACATACAATAGGTATTTTATAAATGTTTACTCCTAACCTGATCATTTGTGTCAGGATTACATCATTATAAGAAAATATAACCCACATTATAAAAATTTTCACCATAGGGAGTTATAATCAACCTTTCATTGATACATGAAAATATGATTATTTTTTATATGAGATGAGACTTCTTTATCTCAATTGATTATATGTCCATTATATAGGGAAATCCTATTAATACCCAATATTATATCATATTCAAACAATGGAAGAATAATTATTTCCATTTGAAGTTTCCTATGATTACTCTCAATCAGATAAGATTTGTATATATTAGATGTCAACATTGTTCCCCCAAGAGTTTTCATTGACAGTATAGTATCCACTTTATAGGCCACTGATTTCACATTAAGATAAATATTTGGTGACAAAAAATAATTACACAAAGTATAATCAAATAATGTTTTAGACTATCTAAAAAATATATCATTTAAACCACACAACACTTCATTATCATGATATATATCTTTGTTAGTGATCATAAATTCCATTCATTATTCACTTTTTTTAGGTTAATAGGGAATATATCTTCATTTTATTGATATTTGTGGCATTCAATCAAGTAATTTCTGAATTCATTGCCTATAAATCATTTTTGTGTAGGAAAAAAATTAGTAGGGATGTTCTTTTATCTTTTTTGTGTTAATTAGCCTCTTATCATTGGTTAGAAAATTGTAGGCATCATGTCCTATATTTCCACACATAAAACACTTCCTCAATCACTTGATCTAATTACATGGGTTATTTCTACAATATTTTCTACATGATGGAAATTTGTATTTTCCTCGTAATTTGTGTTATAATCAGTGGTTACTTGATAATACATTATCCTTTTCTTTTACATTAAATATTGATATGTTATAGTTTTAATCCCAATCACAAGAGAAACATCAAAAATATGATCATATATTCTAAAATCTATTATGGATAATTCCATTCCAAGGAACAACATTAAGAAAGTAATTAATTGAAATGTTATGCTCTTTGTGTAGCAACCTAACCCCAGAAGCCTTGAGCCAATGTATTCTATCAATTATAGGGGCATGATTACAATTAATCAACTCATGATGGACTAAAGAGTTTAGTAGTCTTTGTAAACCAGATACATAAAAGTGTAATTTATTATAAAAGAATACACTAATTAGAACATAAATTTTTTATTATCCATTTATTTTATAGTTTAAAAATATTATTCCATTTATCTTATCCTTGAAAATCATTCTTAATATACTTATAGGATTCCTGGGTAAAGAAAACAAAATAATGGTGAGCACAAATTCTTGATAAGATTAAGTAAATCATAGTGGAATTAATAATGAATCAATGAGAGTATGTTAAGATTCCAAAGTAAATAACTAAGCACACATTCCATGTAATCAATAAAATTAAATGATAAATAATATCGAAAGATAATAAATGAAAACACATGCCATTCAAATAAATGGACAAGGAAATTTAAATATGGAAAAGGGGTAAATTGAAACACATTTCATTAATTAATAAACAAAAAATTAAATGCATCCATATATATGTCAATGAAAAATATTATGGATAATAATAAATGAATCTAAATTAGGGAAATGCGTAATTATTGGATGTCATGTCTCTGACACATAAAAACCAATACTATTAAGACCTTTTAAAATACGGTTTAAATTAAGGAAATTGACCCAATAAATTTTCACAACAAATTAATCTCATGGGAACCTATTGATGCATCGAGGAGCTAGATAAATTACAAGATCCACCCATCCTTGCATATCCAAAGACTTCCACAACTCAAATGACCACAATAAATAGTATTCCTTATCATGTATTTGTATTAAATACTGAATATATAATTATAAATATTTCCTTATATAATCAAATAACTATCAAGTAGACACCATATGTGAAATGAAATGTGTTTTATGGAATAGTAATATATATGTTCAATGAAATGGATAATTTAGGTGAAATTCAATGTTCAAGGACCATAATAGATTGAATATTTCAAGGGGACTGAAAAATAAATCAAGGATGTGAATTGGATAACTATCCTTATCCAAATGAATCATATTCCATCCATATGAAGAATAAATATGGTATCAATAAAATATATCCCAATTTAAGTAAAATAAAGTGTTTTTGTCATTGATGAAGAGAAATAAAAATATATTTTAAAAACATTATTGAATAAAATATACAATGTTTTTAAAAACCTTTTCATTCAATATAACATTTTAAAAAAATCATTTTAAAATTAACCTTTTAATCATGAAATTGAACATTCAGAGAAATTATGGTGAGTAGGTCTATACTTGTACGTGGTTAAAAGAAAAATACATTGGCAAGATAAAAAGGATAGAAAAATGCCTTGTTCGGAAAGATGTAAGAAGATTCTTTTGAAAAACGTATTAAAAGACAACAAGGGTTAAAATATTTTTACAAAATCATGTTAAAATCATTTCTGAAACCCATCTTTGAAAACCATATTTTTGGCAAAAAAACATTTTCTCTCACTAAATAGAAACATAAAATCAGGTTTTCTTAAAAATATTTTCTAAGGAATTTTGAGAAAAAAAGAGTGGAAAATTGTTAATATTACATAATAAAGTCTATCAAAAACTAGAGAATAATGAAAATAAAGGATTTATTTGATAGTGATCAAATAATATCCTATGTTTTACATTTAAGTGTAAATAATCCTAAACAAAAATTTATTGTAAATTAAACCCTTGAAAAAATTATAATGTTGGAGGGAGAATGAATCAATTAGTAGATTATGTGTATCAACCAAAAATCCACATATAGAAGTGTTAATACATTAATAGATAGTCAAAGTAATTATACAAATTATCATATAATATTAGTAATAATGAAGAAGTAATATAACCCTATGAAAAGAAATTGGGTTATGAAATTGTATTCATCTTGTTAACTTTTAACTCAAATACCCTAAGATGAAATAATTATAATTTAAACTAAGAATATCATGAATAATGATTGAGTCATGATTTTATATTAAATAGTGTAATTATGATCACCATATATATGAAACAAGGCGCATGACAATGAATAATTCCCAATGGAATGTAAATTGAGAAGAAATCTCTTACCTTCTATTTCTTTTCGGGTAAACGTCTATTAACCCCCTGTATAATATTTTTAAACATGTTACTAAATTATTCCATAATAATATTAATTGTTATGATATCATATATTATCCTTCTATAATATCTTTTTACCCATTTTTCAATAACCATCCATTATTTTACCTATTTCGAGAGTTAATTTCCTAGTTTGTCAGGTATATTTTAACTTGTTATTTATTGTTCTCATTAAATATATCATGGTTTCATAATCTCCATAATGTAATAAATGATGTTAATATCACATATATCAAGTATATGTGTATCTATAATGATATATAATGTTTTCAAATAATAAATTAAATGCAAGGTTCATGGATATGGTGTTTCATACGTACACATGAGTGAAACCTTCATTTCATTGTCATATTTCAAAAGAACGAAAAGTAAATAATACGTATAAAAATATATATTATAATTCCATTACCATATTTATGTATTAAATTTCATATTTATTTACTAAAATTTTCATTAATACATTTTATGCATAGTGTGAACAAATCATATCGCTTCGAGGGGGTTGTAGTACACACTTCCTCAAACGATGTTATCGTATTAAAGAAAAATATATATTATTAAAGGAATTTATCATAAAAGGATTAAATGAGATTAAATAAAAAATAAATAATTTATATATCATATATTAACATTTTTTTAATCCTAATGGCCACTATAAGAGGTTGTAATATTAAAAATGGACAATCATCATTTCGTGAGGCTATGGTTCGACGTATACGTAAATAGTTTGTTCGTTACCCATTAGATGTAAGTGTGTGTTATTTTAGATTGAACCCTTAATAAAACAACATAACAATAAATTTTTGATACTTTTTTAATAATATAAGCATTATTTACAAATAATTTAAGGGGTGTATGGGTAAATTATTGAAAAGATATCGTTGGAAAACGTTACCTTAAAAATCAGGTAACTCAATTTGATTTATACCAAAGGGAATACATAGAATTATTTCTGCCAAAAGGGAGGCTTAAATATAGAGGAAATGTATTTTGGTAATATATTTGGTAATATCTTTTCCGATCCTAAGTGGTTTGAGAGGTGTGAGTAGTGGGGAGAAGTGGTGGTCCTTTATAGTGAACAAGGAGTAACTCTTGTAATATTTTGACAAAGGAATTCTTCCCACATTTTTTAAATTGAAAGTGGATCCAATAATGGTCCAATTTCATTAAAATATATTATAGGGTAGATAAATGTTCATCCAATATTTCTTGGACAATTTTATAGTTCTTTTTGGGACTTAAGGTTGAGGTTTAGTCCCTTATTAATATTAATTTAACCATAATCATTGTAATTACTTTTAATCACTTTCAATGATACTTTTGGTTAAAAATGAAGTTGGTATTATTATAAATTATAAATTATTATTATTCAAAAATTGGAACCCATTTATCAAAATTTTAATCATATAATTGTATGTAATTTATCTAAATTTAATCCCATAGGGGGGCGATAATGCAGTTTTTTAAAGTTAAAAAGTCTGAAAGATTTCCATGTTTTTATAACCAATTTCAATGTTAAATTTATTAAAATTAAATAAATTGTGTTAATTTAAAAAATATGATCTAATTATACTTTAAAAAATGTTGAAATTATAATTTTTCCTAATAAATAAATTGTACGAAAAAGTAGTTTTCAACTAAAATTTAGTACTTTTAACTATTCATTAAAATTGATATGTTTCTAAAAAATATTAAACATTCACCCTAAATTAATTTTTATTTTACTATTTTAAATATGATGTTTATATTAACATATTAAATCAATTATAATTTCATAATTCTGATTAAAAATTGGTTCTCTGTTAAATGATTTTAAAAATGCCTTTATAAAAATATTGGTTTTTATGATTGAAATTGGATTTTTTTTATATGCCCATAGAACCTAATGTATAAATATAAAAAATATTTTATTTAATATATAACATATATATTTCATTAAAATCATTCACTAAATTAAATTAATTGTTTTTATTAAGAAAAAACACTTTTGGAAGCATAAAATATTAATATTTATTTTTATATCCAATTGGTTCTTATTTTGGATTCTCATTAACTGGAACCAATAAATTGATTTCATATCAATATAAACCATAAATTTTCATAATTTAGTTAATAATATTCATAACCACTAAAATAATGGATATATTATATCATATTATATTCTATAATAATATATTATCAATTTATTGTTATTTTGTGAAACTCGGTCTAGTGTGTAATGAAAACTATAGAGGAAACTCAGGTTTTCATTTAATGAAAGATATCAAGGATGGTTTTTCCTATGTGTAATGGAAACTAACATAGTGTCACATGACTTACAATATATAGAATATATTATATTTATTTAATATTTTAATTTTAGAAGGTTAATAAATTCCCATTTGTGTTGCATGTTATAAAAACTATTGAATAAAAAGTTGTACTTTTAAATTTAGGGGTGTTACATTCTCCCCACCTTAATTAAAGTGAATACTTCTAATTTAAACTCAGACTTGGTAATATATTGTTTTATATTTTCTACATTGAAATAACACATCGTGAGAAGGTTTTGTAAAACATCCTCTAGAAAAGAGAAAATGGGAAGTCAAAGGTCACATAGACTACCATGTAACTAGTTCTCTAAGTAGTAGAACATTATTGGCATGTAAAAATATGTTATTGGAGGAAATGAATAAATATTTCAAGGCTATGAATGAGGTCATTAATCCCAAACATGTGAATTAACAATAGAAATTTTTTGTCCCTAAAGCCATAAATCTTCAATGATTTAATAGACCATCAGATCAACGTAAATTAAGGTATTAGGAAATCCTTCTATTTTGAAGTCAGTTTTCTAATACTGGGTAATTATTATAATAACCAATAATTTAATGAAATAATTTTACATTATAGGTTTCAATTGAATATGAAAATCATAACTTTTGTTTTTTCTTTGATAAAATGTTAAATCATCACTTTACTCCGAGAAATTATTTACCAATATTGTTTTTTTTTCATAATGAACTAAAATACAATTTTAAAGGATCGTAAGGCCTATAATAGAGTTAAAAATATATATTATACTCTAAATATCATCCAAAACCAATATGGTTAATATATTAGTCTCTAATCCTAAAAATTGATCTTACTGGTTCAAAATTAACATTAATTCGTCAAATTGGTTATTTAAAAAAATAAAAAATTAACCAGATCATTGTGTAGGTCAGTGGTTGGTGTGAAACTCTTATCATTCTTTAGTCATGTGTTCAAGACCAATGGACTTTCTGAACTTTATTGGTTTTCACTAGGCATACAAGTTGTCCTTTTCTTATACCATATTAATATAATTTCAAAAATAAATCTAATAGACATCGTTGAAATTTAATAATTAAACAGACTCTTAACTATGATTTTCAATACATCCTCAATACATAAATATTTTTATCCATTTATTTTCTACATACATCCTTCCATGATCTAGGTTTTATCCTTTAGTAGTGGGAATTAACATGGTAAATTATTAGGTTCCCTGCAGTTAAGGAAAAGAACAGAAAATGGTTCCTTAAGATGAGTTTAGCTTCCTACCATCATACTCTTAATTTTTCCACAGCAATACTTTTTTTTCTGTCTTTATTTTCCACACATAAATAATTTCCTTGTTCTATTGAGACATGTTACAATATGTATCCTTCAAAACTTCTCACATGTCTGAAATAGAGCCTTATTTTCTTTATGGCCTCCACCACCCAAGCTCTTTGAATCCTCCATAATTCTCTTCATTGGTGTGTTTGGGAGTTGGTAAAGGTGTATATTATTAATCATATTTTAGGAAAACTAATTTTTCCTAAGAATGATATCCTTCACTCATTTTAACACTTCATTTGGTTACCAAATTTCAATAACTTTTCTTGTATGTTTGATATTAACTTGAATCCTTTAGGTTCCATCCATAAACTAAAACATGAAAGAATAGTGAGATGAATAATAGTCATAATGAGAAACGTATATAATCAATTATAATATATCTAAATCATGTAACCTTATTTTTAAATATAAAACACCTTAGTATTGTTCTTGATCATACTTTGTAATTATTAATTGAAATTATTCCTAATGTTTTGTAAAGAAAATATGGATTATCCTAATATTATCCCCCAGAAGTGTCAAACTAGGTGCACAGTATAGCCTCTTGTCAGGTACCAGGTTACCCTGAGTCAGGCTCAGAACACCTTTTTGGAGCTATTACACCTAGGTATATCTATTCCAGAACCAATTACACTTATAATATCTAGAAATGGATGTATTCCAAGGAACACCCATATAATATCTACCTCAACAAAACTCTAGTATTTTTTTCTATACATATCCTCAAATTATACCATAAGGTTACATTCTCTAATCCATGTTTTTCTAAATCATGTTATCAATGTTTTATACAAAACATCCTTTAATAATAACTGTAGTGACTGAACCCTATAATCCTAGAGTCGATGTCTTATGTCAATTACATTGGAAGTATTATAAGGAATAAATCCCCAAAGGACTGAAGAGTTTATTAGTATAGGTAAACTGGATATATATATGACTCTTTTATTACAAAAGAATACACAAATTACAACAAAATTTTTTTCATCTCCTTTAACTTTTTAGTTTAAAAACATTATTCCATTTATCAAATCCTTTTAAATCATGCTTAGTACGCTTCATGGATTCCTGGGGAGAGGAAACAAAATATAATTGAGCTCAAATGATCATTATAGTTATGTAAAGCATAACAGAAGAAGTAATGCATCAATGAGAATAATTTAATACGGAAGGGTGAATAATTGAACATAAATTCCATGAAATTAATAAAATTTAATGATAGATAATATGTAAAGGTAATAAATGAAATCACATTCAAGTCAAATAACTATATATGGAAAAATAAATATGTTAAATTGATAAAGAGATACACATTCCATTAATCAATGAACTGATAATGAAATATATTTATATATATATCGACAAAAAATCTCAGGGATAATAAAAAGTGATTATAAATGGGGGAAATGCTTAATTATTAGATGTCATGTCTGAGGCACATGAAAATATATACTATAAAGACCATTCATAGGAGGGTTTAAATTATGTGTAGAAGCCCTATTAATTTGTGTAACTAATTTGTATCATGAGAAGCAGTTAATGCATTAAAGAGTAGTATAATGTCTATGTTCCACCCTTCATTACCTGTTCAAAAAATTATCATATAGAATAAAAAAATAAATAATATGCCTTATCATTAATCCATAATAAATAAATAATATGTGATTATAAATATTTCCCAAAAAAATAAAATAATTATCAAGTATAAACCATATGTAAAATTTTATATGGTTTAGTCCATAGTAATATCCATGATAATTTAAATGAATAATTTAGGGGGTATTCAGTGTTCATTGATCATATGAGATTGAATATTTTAAGGGGACTATAAAATAAATCATGGATGTTTCCGTGAATGCTAGCCTTTTCCAAATAAATTGTAAACCATATAGAGGAATAATAAGAATAGAATCAATAAAAATATCCCAATTAGAGTAAAATAAAAATTTGTTAACATTGATGAATAGAAATAAAAAGATCTTTTAAAAACATTCAGGGGGAAAATATCCTCTATTTCGAAAAACCTTACAAAAACATTTTATTTGAAAATAACTTTTTTGAAAATTTTATTTAAAAACAAATATTTTAAACATTTAAAGGAAACTTCAATGAAAAGAGGATGAGTAAATATGTACTTCTCATACGAGGTTAAAAGAATATTAATTTTTCATGGTAAAAATGATAGAAAATTGCCTTGTTCAAAAAGAGATGTGAATATTAATTTGAAAACATAAGTAAAAGAAAAAAATGGTCAAAATATATTTACTAAATCAGGTTAAAAAATTTATAACCTTTTTATAAAATTAGGGTTTTTAAAGAAAAAACTTTCTTCAACTAAAGACTAGAAATAAAGTCTCATTTTCTGAAAAACAATTTCAAAAAAAATTTGAGAACCAATGAGTGGTAAAATGGTACCATTACTTAATAAAGTTAATTAATAAAAATTGGAGTGGAAAATTAAATGGTTTATTATACAATGGTCAAATAATTTCTTCTCATGGAAATTTATGTGTAAACAATCCCAAACAAAATAAGAATGTAATATAAACCATTGAAAGGTTTTACTGATACTGTGAGAATCAATAAATGATTAGATTATTTGGATAAATGTTAAATACAAATATATAAAACTAAATACATAAATATATATTGAAATTCATTATACACATTATCATATAATATTAATGACATTAAGGAAGTAATATAACCAAATGAAAATGATTTGGGTTATGAAATACTTTTCCACTTGGTAACTTTTAACTCAAATACCCTTAGGTGAAATAATTCAAATTGAAACATTAATATCATGAAGAATGATTTAATCATGATATTATATGATAAAGTGTATGTATTAGAACCATATCTAAGAAACTCAAACCATAACAAAAAATAATTCTTAATGGAATGTAAATTAAGACGAATACCCTTACCTTTTATTTTCTTTCGGATAAACATCCTTTACCCTCCTGTATAATAGTTTTAAACATGATAATAACTTATTATATAACCATATTAATACTTTTTATATCATATATTATCATCTTATAATATCTTATTACCTTTTTGTTATTAACCTTTCATTATTTTAACTATTTTGGGTGTTAATTGTCTAGTTTGTTTAGTATGATTTAACTTTTTATTTTTGGTCCTAATTAAATATGTCATGGTTTCATCACCTCGACAATATAAAACATGATTCTATTATCCTATATATCTAGTATATTTTTATATATAATAATCTATAATGATTGGAGATAATAAATTAAATAAATCATTCTTGGAGATGGTAGTTTGTATGTACGCATGAACACTACCTTCATTTCATTGTCATATTTCAAAAGAATGAAAAGTAAATGGTATGTATATAAATGTATATAATAATTATAGTAACATATTTATATAATATATTTCATATATTTTTATTATAATTTTCCTTAGCATGTTCTATTTATTGCGTGAATGAATCACATCACTTAGAGGTGGCAGTAGTCCACACTTCTTTATACGATGTATTCGTATTAACGCAAAATGGAATGTATTAATGGTATGTGTTATAAAAGTATTAAATAAGACCAAATTCATAATAAATATTATACATATAACATATAAACCTAGTGTCTATCATATTTTCCACCATAAGAGGTGGTAATAGAAAAACTGAATAATTATCATTTTGGGAAGCGGTAGTTCATCGTACACGTAAACAGTATGTTTGTTACCCATTAGATGAAAGTGTTTGTTATTGTATGTAGATACCATAATAAAAATTATATAAATTAAATTGATAATATGTTATTAAAAATATAATAATTATTTAAAAATGATATATGGGGTGGAGGAGTAGATGAAAGAATATATATCATTATAAAATGATACCTTAAAAATCGTGCAAGTCCTTTTGGTTTATACCAAAGGGATTCCTTGGATGGATTTCTGCCCAAATAATGGGTTCAAGGAATATTTTATGTTGGGAATCTATTTAGTTATATATTGTCCTATACTATGTGTTTTTATAGTTGTGAGTAATTGGGATAATTGGTGTTGTTTTATAGTGAAGGAGGAGTGACACTCTTGTAATATTTTGACGAATGAATTATTCCAATGTTTATCATGTTTAAAGTGGATCCAATAATGGTTATATTTATATAAAATATAGGATAAGGCCAATATATTTTCATCCAATAGCTCTTGGAAAAATTTATAGGTCGTTCTGGTCCTTATGGATAATTTTTAATACCTTATAAATCTTAATTTAACCTTAATCATTGTAATTAATTTTAGTCACGTTCACTAATATTTTTAGTCAAAAACTAAGATGGTATTAATATACATTATAATTTATTATTATTCAAAATATAGAATTAATTTTTTTTAATTCAAATAAAATAATTTGAATAAATTTATTTAAATTTAATCCCCTAGGTGGGATGACAATGCGGGTTTTTAAAGTAAAAATGTCTGAAAGATTACTATGTTCTTATATTAAATTTAATATTGAAATTGATTCCAATGAAATAAATTGTATTAATTGATAAAAATATGATCTATTTAAACATTGAAACAAATTATAATTATAATTTATCCTTAAAAAATTACATTAAAAAGCAGTTTTGAACAAAAAGTCAGAATTATTAACTATTCATTAAAAAATGATATATTTCTGAAAAATATATAAAATTCACCATAACATAATATCAATGATTATATTTAAAATATAAACTTTAATTTTACATATTAAACAAATTTTATTATTGAAATTCAGATTTAAAATGTGTTCTCCATTAAAAGGAAGTAAAATTGCCTTTATAAAATTCTAGGATTTTATGTGTCAAATTTAGTTTGTTCATATATTAATCCTATAAATCATAATGGATGAATATTAAAAATATTTATAAAGTATATAAAATATATATTTCATTAAAATAATTCTCTAATTGTAATTAATTATTTTTATTAAGGAAAAACTCTTTAGAAAGCATAAAAATAAAAAAAATTCTTTTTATAACTAATAGGTTCATATTTTCATTACACATTAATTGGTAACCAATGAATTAATTTTATATTTATTTAAAACATAAATTTTCATAATTTATTTAATACTATACAAAAATACTAACATAATGACTAGATTATATGATATTATATTAAATAATAATATTTTAATAATACATTGTTGTTTGGTAAAACTCAGCCTTATGTGTAATGAAATCTATCGAGGAAGGTCGTACTTGAATATAATTCAATATATCTATGAATGTATCTTTTTTATATGATTCCATATAATAAAGTTTTTTGTTAATTATATGATTTTCAATGTGTTATATTTTTTTAATGTTGTAATGTATCGGGTTAATATATTCTCGTTTTACACCTTGTGTTGTGTGTCATAAACACTATTGAATAAAAAGGTGTACCTTAGAATTTCAAGGTGTTGCACCTAATATTAGAGATAAAACCATTATAATACCTTGAAATTAATGCCAAATTTTATTCATACCATCCAATATATTCATTCACTTTTTTCTACAACTTAATGAAATCCCAGTTAAATTTTGTGTGAACTGTCCATATAATATACTCATTCAAAAATGCCTCTAAGAACACTTTACATTCAATAGAGTATACATCCTCCTTCTCCATTTAATTATTAATGAGTGTATATATCTATTTAAAATTACCTTCTCAATAATATACATCCAAAATAATATTATCATGGTCCAAGTGATGGATGTTGAAAAATATCATATTCATTACAATGACTTACAGATCAACAAATGGTGGACTAGAAGACATACAAGAAGAGGGAAGTTGTTGAATCATAAATTAATTAATATAATGTTTTTTCCATGGTGTGTCTTTTATCTTAAGATGATTTTGGTTGTTTCCCACAAATTGAGATTTAAGGTTGAGGAATTTGAAGAAATTTTTCATTTAAACCCAAATATTATTTGTTTTCTCATTGGGACTGCAACACCCCAAGATTTTTCTAAATATTTTCTTTTCCAAAAATTTATTCTTTTAAATATTTTTAATTACAAAAAAAACATTGATATTACCTTCAGTTACATGGAATTCTGAGCTTAAACGAAATGTGACATACCATTAAAATAATATTATTTAAAATGATAGTAATCTCATAGCATATGGAATAGTGGTATGGATTGGATTAACTAAACTGTGAAAATACTTTTTTCTACATGTATATAAAATGAGTACTTTTTTGATAATTTTATAAATAATTAATATACAAAAAAATTCAAAATAAAGGAAATATTTTTCTAAAAAACTATATTTGAGAGAAAAACATTTTTTTAAATAATTAATTAAACAAACCAATTTTTTTGAATTTTTTTATTAAAATTTATATATTATATAATCATTCAACTTTAAAACATTAAACTTATGATTTTTCTATACAAGAGATAAGTATAAATTCAATTTTATGCTTAAAAATAAGACTTTTCAAAAAAGTATTTTTTTTTACTTTTTATAAACTTATTTTAATAATAGTTTTTAAAAATTATTGAAATTTTATTTGAAAATATATTTTTAATATTTTAAATAATACAACAAAATTTATCTTAGGATTATTCTTTGAGAATTTTTTGAAAGGAATAATTTGTTGATGAATAGTAAAATATACAGAATTTTAACTGAAAAATTCCATTACATTTAATTTTTTTATTAAGATAAATTATATTTTTAATTGGTTATAAAGTAAAATTATTTAAATAATATATTTATTAATCAAATTTATGTTTTTTTAATCATTTTTATATTTAATTTTTTTATAAAAACTATGTAAACATTTGACAATTGTATTTTTCAAAACCATTTTCTCACCGTCTTGGTGGGCTTAAATTTAAATTTAAAATTTTCAATTCTATGAGTTGATTTTGTAAAAATATATTCCATACATTAATGAATAATAATTTATATTACCTAATAAATTTAACTTAATTTTTTAATAAAATAAGTAGTTAAAATAGAAAAAATTAATTACTGCAATTATAGTAAAAAATGGTTTACCGAGGGTTAAAGTAAAAGTATTAGGTAAGAATGACATAAAATATTTTATAAAATCTATTTTATGGAAATATTTAGTCCCCATAATGAATATTATAGATAATAATCCATATTTTATCATTTTTACATGATAAATAAAATGGATAACCATTTTCTTTTGAAATAATTGCATTTATGCCACTCACCAAACTTATAAACGGCCACCCACTATAATCACTTCATCAATCCTTCAATACCTTTTGGTTCATTCATTAAATTCCCATATCACATCAAAAAATCCTAGATATAATCCTATAAGACTTATTTTTTTCATAATATCAACCTAAGAAGGCTTTTTTTGCAATCTGATGGATGTTACCTGGAGAAGAGATAACATTCTTCAATGAGAATTTTTATTTTATTTATTTCTCCACAATCTAAAATTCATAATAAATGGTGATTATATAATATACTATGTATATTATGTATATATAGATGTTTTTATGTTGTGGTAATAACTTTAATCCATATATACTTTTAACAAACTAGTCGGGAAATTAGCATTCATGAGTACAGAAGACCACCACCTCACAAAACTGATGGCATTCATTTTTTCATTACCAACTCTCATGATTTAGTATAACAATATTTATAAATTATATATATTATTTTAAAAAATAATTATACACTTTTAATCATTATATCATATATAACTTTTTTAAATTTTATTTTGTATGGGATACGATGCCATCTCTTGTTTGTTTGGAGGACTACCGCCTCACGAAGCGATGTGATTTTTTTTTCACAAACCCTTTACATGGTAAATAATAAGAATATTTTTAATGAATATATTTGATATAAATTACATAATTATTATATTTATTACATATATATATAATTTTTTAAAAAGAATATATTTTTTCCATTTTTACTCATTAAAAGATGATAATGTCGTTCGTGTATGTGTGAGATACCACCTTCACGAAGCGATGTGACCCTCCCTTTTCATCACCACACCACATGGATGATTTTTATAAATATAGTTAATGAAATAATATGATCTAATTAAATTTTTTTAATGATAAAATATTATATACCACATTTCCATAATAATTATAGTAAAATGGAAACGTTACTCATGTGTTTGTAAGGTCTACATCTACATGATCATAGCATTATTGATTTGTAAAAAACTTCCTTCATGATTTTTCATAAAAAGTATAATTTATTTTTAAAGATGATAATTATTTAATTATTTTTATTTTTTATATTATTGATCTTTGATCAAATTAAGGGGAACAATAATTAACAATCAAAACATATACAAAAAACAAAGCACTTACTACCTGAAATGTGATTTAACAGTAAATTGGAAATAAACGGGTAAAAAATGGTCATATTAAAATCATACATGATAATATATATATATATATATATATATATATATATATATTTGGTTATATAACATATTTAAATTGATATTATATTTATTATATTGGGGATTTGGAAGTGTACGAAAGAAGTCTAGACTTAAGGTAATGGATTTCTAGTATCTCTTTTATTCATAAGACATAGATGAAAATCAACATCTCATTTATTTAATGTGGTGTGTATAATATCTATTTTAAATTTTATATCATTATTACCATCCTTTTAATGTTATTTAATATTTCATGAGATGGTATTATTTATTGTGCCTTACAATTCAAAATATTACCAAGTAGTAAGGGGTTTTTATCTCGCTATTTAACTCTCATGATACACGTTCCATATTGAAAAAATATTTCGTTTATGTGGTTTGTATAATTCTAAATAATTTTTTTAAGATTTTTATAATGAAAATTATTTTGAGTTAAATAACCATTTTATAACCAATCTTTCATGTGTTTTATCGTACAAAATTTACCAAAGATGTAAAGGATTTTTGTTCTAATTTTCCTTCTATAAGTGGAATATTATGTTATGAACCTATCTTATTTTATGAGGTTTATATACTGTAGCATTGAAATATAATATCATAAATTTATTTTTTCTCATGATATCCTCTGTTTTGATTAAATTTATTTTTTTATGGGTATTATGATTCAATGTTACCAAAGTGGTAATTGTGTTATGATACAACATCATTATTTATCAAGATTGTTTATGATTATACTAACAATGAAACAAATATTGTAATATATCTCTCATTAAACCCATGGATTTTATTTTCCTTTATTTTCTTCCTTATAATACATGTTTTACCTAAATTTTACTCTCTTAATGTACTTAAGATTTTGAAATAGTATTTTTAAGAATAAAATTATTATTTCACTCTTTAGTTGAAACCCATTTTCTTCCAAAATAATTTTTTCCATAAATTTGTTATTAAAATTTTCTAATGGTTTATTAAAGAAATTGTTACCCATTTTTAACTCTTAAAAAAATTGAATGGAATCATACTTTCTTTTTCAAAAAAATCTAATTTGGTTTTTACTAATAATGTGGATGTAATCGTCATTTTAACGTGTACACTAAGAATAACATTCTCCACTTTCATGGTCATTATATTCTTTGAATGTTCCCTTATAATTTTTCTAGGTTATTTTTATTAAATAAATCTCAGATTTTTTAATGAATTTTCAGATTTGAAAAGTGATTTACAATGTAATGTTATTTTACTTATGAAATATTCCATGCAGTTTTTCAAAATCATTCTCCATCAGTGTTTATATCCTTTAATATAACTTATTATTTTATAGGGATATGAACCATGGTTACCAGTATTTTTCTTTCCCTGAATTCATTATCTTGAAAATATTTTTATGAATCCTCTTTCTCTTCTACAGGTTATACATTGATACATTATTATGAATCTTGGATTTGTTTTTACTGGGTTTTCTATAATGAAATGATGAAATGATAATGAAAGAATCCTATTTTCTAAAGGCTATGATATGATGATTTTTTAAACCCATTTTATATCATAGTTTATCTAATAATTAATTTTTTATTATATTGTGTCACACATATTTAGTATTATCATTATTTGATGGGTAGTAACTATACATCCCTCTATTGAATTTGGTATTTATGGATAACTCATGAGTAAATTTTTTATGTGTGAACCTGATTAAATGTTTATAATTTTATGCATGAACCTGATTATAGGTTAATAGTGTTATGTGTGAACATTTTTTCATGTTCACAATGTTATTCATGAACTTTATTACATGTTAAAAATGTTATTCTTGAACATGATTACATGTTCACAATGTTATGAGTGAATGATATTACATGTTCACAATGTTATGTGTCGACCTATCATTATTTTCCATAATGTTATCTATCATCCTGGTTTCAAGTCCATATTATTTTTCAAGGAACTAATTTTATATCCATTACTTAATAAGAGATAATGTCTCTATTTATATATGTTTACAATGCTATAAGATGATGTGGGTGACAAAAGTCTATGACGTTTTCAATTGTTATGAACTCATGTAATATCTTTTTTTATTACCTTAAGATTCATGTATTATGAATATATAATTATTTTAATGACTAAATATTATAATGTTTTATACACAGGGTATTTTATTCAAAATTTGTTGTTATGTTCTTGTACCATTATGGTCTATTTATGCTCATGTATCTCCCATTTTTACCATAACTGAGTATCTGAGCCCATCCTTTCATATGTTTCCTTCCACCAGGTTATGAATAAATGATTTAATTAGGGTATGTTGTTGAATATTACATAATGGGAAGATTATTGTGGGATATTTTGATGATATTTCAACAAATTATAATATTATGTACCTAGTCCCCATAGACACTAAATTATTATGGCCTCTGGTATGTGTTTTTTAATATAATGAATAATCATCTAAAAATTTGTAAAATATCTTTATGATAAGTCTGGGACACTATAGTTTGTATCATAGGAAATTTTTACTTATTATTTGGAATCTATGATGAGAAAACATTTTGTGATCCCTAGGGATATTTCAAAGGATATTTCATCAGATGTCTTTAAGGTTAAGTCTATGTACAAGTCAAAGTATATTAATTTTGTTTTTGAATTTAGGTAAATGTTAGAGCGAGTGGTTTCCAATCAATTACATCACCAACTAGAAACAACCAGTGGATGTGGCTCTAGGACAATGTTAACTAGCATTAATAACTCCAAAAAAGGTGTATTGAGCTTGACATGATCATAACATGGTCTACATCCATGAGCATTATTACACACATATTTAGACTCTCCTAGGGGATATTCTTTGAAAATTAAAAAACTCTTTACAAACCATCATAAAGGATTTAAATATATTATGACTATCAGCAACCTAGGATAATACTAAGGTGTCAGAGATGAAAAATAAAGTATCCTGATTTAGGCAACCAATAAGTGATTTATCATGATTATGTGGCCCCACACTATGATTATTATTTTTTGATATATTATTATTATTTTTATTCACTGGATCAAACCCAAAGTAATTGTGTTAATTTTTATTTCAAAAATAAATGAAATGATTTCCTTTACGAGAAAACGAATTTTATGGGAGTTTTAATGAAAAACCTTATTCTTATACTCAAATGAATTTCTCAAGTTATGACTCAAGCAGAATATCCAAATTAAAAAATGGGTGAAAAATTTTTATAGGGTCCTTCATGAGATAACACCCATATTATTTTAGTGGTTCCACCGATATTCTAGTTTCTAGGAAATGGATATGTACCACTAAAATGATATTTTCATTTCCTTAATTTTTTAGGGAATTAAGAGTCATTTTTTGTCTTCTATTTGGAAGGTGAAGTAGAGAAATGGTGGAATCTTACTAAGAACATGATGGAGTGGGAAGAAATTGAATACTTCGTGTAGGATTAGGTTGATATATAATTTTTCAATAAGAACTTTTCTCATATTCTTCATCCAAAGTTTAGAATTAATTCCCCATGAATAATAAGAAAGATTATGAATCTTTTGGTAACTATGAAGAAAATTTTACAAAACATGTCAGCTACACATCAGGTATTATAATTCATCCTAAAATTACAGATAATAAATTCTATAGAGTATTAAAACAAAATATATGAAGGGCATTATCCCTAAGGGACATTAGATTCTATGAATAAATCATTCAATTTTCATTAAAGTGGAAATGGAAGTTTGAAAAAATCTTGATTATAGTGATAATAAAAGGAAGAAATGATTCTATGTAAATTATAGTGATATGTCATAGAGATGAAATAAAATGTTTCTTTATCTTACCTACCGAAACTATAAGAAGGATCACTTAGTTAGGTGTCTAAAATGAACAATGATCTCTTTTATGTATAGGAAGTGATCCATAGAGAAATAGAAAGTATAATTAGTATGAAGAGGATTTTCAATGATATTAATGGATATATTGATCAATAGAATTAACCATCCACACTATAGTGTTTCATCTGCGATTATTTTGGAAATTATGTGAATCAATTCTCCAATCCAAGGATGAATGTGGATGATAAGTCACAAAAAATCTATAAATACCAAGGATAAAGGGAATTCGTATGAAATCATAATGGATGAAGTGAATCGTGATAATTAAGGCCCACTTATCCTCCCCTCTTTTTTGGGAATTTCTTGATTTGTTTTATGTGAATGATCCCATTGAAAATATGTTTTCATCCATTAGTAAAATTTCATGCCATTATATCCCTCAGCATGGATTCTGGAATAAAAAAATATCATTTTACATTCTCTTGGTATAAGTATGAACCCAAGATCCCAATAAAAATGATTTTTTATAAGATAAGAGATCATATAGTGGAATAAAGGGTGAATTAACATTTTTATGTGCTTATGTCTCCATATAATATTAAATTAAGAGTTGAGGATATTTTCATGGGTTAATGATTTTATGGTTTATCATAATCTCAAATTCCTTGACACCTATTTTGGGGTTTTATATGATGGTGGTTTATCAAGAATAAGGATATATTAAGAGACAAAAATTTCCATACAACCCATTGGTTTTAAAAGTTTTTTATTGAAAATTCATTTGAGGAGGAATGATTTTACACTTTTTGGACATTTGATTAAATATCCTAGTAACCTTCAAGGTTTATATTCTCGTTAATTTTTATGGAATTGTAGTTTCTAGTTCATCACCTTACCAAGTCAAAATACTTTTGTGCTACTTGAGAAGATCCCTCTTAGGTCATATTTCCATAATATTCATTTCTAATGTTGTAAGGTTTCGTGGGGTCCCAAATTCCATTCTATTTGATCGGGAGATGATATTTTCCTAAAATTTTTAGTGAAGTCTTGAACATGATCTTGATATATAGTTGAGTTTCAGAACTTCCTATCATCCATATACAAATAATCTATCTATAGGAATAGTTTAACCTCTATAGGATATGAGAAGATATTTTTCTATAGATTAAAATGTTGTTTGGTGTCAACACCTTCCTCACATTTGTTTTTCTTTTAGTAATATATTTCACTCGAGCTTTCAAATGTCTATTTATAAATCCATTATGTAAGGAATTATAGAAATCCATCATAATAGAATTAAGTTGTGGAAATGATGTCATTGGGACTTGTGCTAATAAAATTTATGAGAAGTTTAGATCCATTCATCAAGACATATTATAACATAAAAAAGAAATATTATGCATATAATCATCAATGCAAACAATAATTTTACGTTCGTGAGAAGGTTCTTATATGAATTTATCTATAGAAGAATAATGTCAAAAATATTCCTCATTTATATAGGGATATTTGAAATTATTTTTCATAGTGGGAGTATATATTATCTCATGGAAGTTCAATTGAGTCTATAATAGGTTCATGATGTGTTCCATGTATCTCTCCTAAGGAATTACAAACCTTATCCATGACATCTACTATACTCATAGGTCATAATACTTGAGAATAATATTACATGTGAGGAACAACACACAGATATTCTAGTTTTAATAGAAAATTTTGTATGAAATAAATACAACTTTCCAGGTCAATTTCTTATATAAAATCAATGATCATGAAGAAGCTAGGTGGGAACCTAAGGATTTAAGGAGTTAGAAGTATCCTTAGTTGTTGGTACCAAAGTAATAAATTTCAAGGGAGAAGTTCATTTTAAATGGGGTATAATTTAACACACATATATATTGTTAATAAATTTTTTTAAAATAAATTTAATCATTATGGTATCCTTCACTACACACAACACTGAGTTTAACTTGCATTACACGCAACAATGAGTTTAAATGAAACGTGACATACAATTAAAATTTTAGTATTTAAAATGATAGTTGCATCCTAGCCATTGTCAAAGTGGTTATTAATATAATTACATAAATTATGAAAATATATAGATTATAGATGTGTTTAAAATAAATTTTTTGGTGACCAGTTAATTAAAAATGAATATAAATTTATTTTAAAATGAATGAAAGGTTTTTATAAAAACAATTTTTTGAGAATTTTTTTTACCAAAATAAATTAAACTAAACATTTTTTTTGAATATATTTAATGAAATTTTTATATAATATATTCAATAAATTTTTTTAATGTCATCTTATGTGTTTTAATGATAAGAGTCAATAATTAATCAAATTTTACGCATAAAACGATATTTTTTAAAGTAGTTTTTTCACCTTTATGTCAAATTATCTAAAATATCATTCTTTATAATTTTGAAAATTTATTTCACAAAATAAATTTAATTTTTTACATCATCATGTAAAAAAAATCTTAGGGAAAATTTTTAAGTATTTTCTGAAAAAAAAACTAATTTTTTGATGAGTATCGCAAAAATAAAAGTTTCATTGAAACTGCCTTTTTCAGTAAACACTTAATAGTGTTAAATTATATATTAAATTTGTTTTAAAGTAAAATTAGTTCATTTATGTATCTATTATTCCATTTTATTTCATTTTAATTAGTATTATATTGAATTTTTTTATAAAACTTTTATATTTTTTCACATTTTTCTCATTAAAAAATAGTCTTCTCATCACGCATGTAAAATAAATTTTTAAATAAATTTTTTCACATCAGTGAATTTAATTTTTAAAAATGTATTTAAAATTTTAAATCATAATAATTTATATTATAAAATATTTTTTTACTTAATTTTTTACCAAATTGAATAGTGAAAATAGTAAAAATTAATTAATGTGGTTTAGGTAAAAATGTGTTCAATAGGGGTTAAACTAAAAAGATAATGGTTACAATTACTTAATCAAAGTCTTATTCCTATATATATTTCTAATATAACTTGTATATTTATTGATAATAACCTATTTTGTACCCTTTTCACATAATCAAAATGTGATTACACCATTTTTTTTTAAACCATTACATGTGTTCCACTCACCTCACATATAAAAGTACACCATTTATTGTCACTTGTTCACACAATAAAACCCTTTTAGTATGGAATTTACCTTACTAAATGACTTCCTACATTACATAATATCATCATTTAATCCTTATTTTGGATTAAATCCATCCTATGAAGGATTTAACTGAAATCCTAAGGAGGTTACCAAAAGAAGTGGAAAATTTATTCAACAAGCATTTTTATTTCATTTATTTATCCACCTACTTAAATTATTGTTAAAAATAATGATATAATAAAATAAATTTAATTAGATTTTTTTTTATATATTTCATGACCTAAAACCATATCCAATTTTATCAAATGGGTTTTGAAATCATCATTCGTGTGTACAGTGGTCTACTATCTCACGAAACCAATGTCATTGGTTTTTACACTAACGCATCTAAAAGTTTGTTAGGAATATGTATATAATTTATATACATGATAATAAAACAAAATTATACCTATGGATTAATTATATAATATAAAATCTTTTACGTTCTATACCATAGGGGGTACAATAATGTCACCCGTCTGTACGGTGTACTACCTTTTCGTGACGCGATGTGATTCATTTTTCACTAACACATTACATGGAAGAAATTTATAATTATTTTAATTAATATATGTGATAGAAATGAAATAATTACGATATTCATGAAAAAAAATTCATTATGAAGTTTCAATGTATCATTTTATTTCTTAATATTTCACTCAATGAAAGAAAATAGTGTCGTTCATGTATATGTGGAATACCGCCTTCGCAAACTGATGGGACTCTCTATTATCACCACCAAAACATAGGGATGATATGTATAATTATATATATTTTTTATATTAATATCATTATGGAATGATAATATATTACTTACCTCATTTTATTAATGATCATTGAAAATGGAACTGTTAATCATGAAAATGTATAGCATATTGTCTCTATGATTGTAACATAATTCATTCAACACAACCATCATTTATGACTGATCATAAATTTATAATTGATTAATTAATATGATAATTATGTCATTATAATTATTCTGTATATTTTTTAACCATGATCAAATTAAAACGATCAAAAATAAAAAACATTAAAACGTATATGAAAAACAAAGTGGTTGTTACCCAAAATGTGATCTTAACTATGAATTAGTAATAAACGTGTAATAAATGGTCCTTTTTAAATAATATATGTAATAATATATATATATATATATCGTTATATAATATATTTATAATAGACATATATTTAATGTAAATTAGGTTCAAACATGTACAAATGAATTCAAGACTTAAGGTAAGGGATTTCTAGTCTCTCTTTTATTTATAGGATACATATGAAAATTCACAACCCATTTCTTTTGTGGGGGTATATATGATTCTCCATTGAAATTTTATATCATGAATATTATCCTTTTCAATATATTCCATTTACCATTTTATTTAATTATTTATATGGGAATGTTGTTCAAAAGATTAAAAAGTAGTAAAGAGTTTCCATCTCACTTTTTTACTTCCACGATACAAATTCCATATTCAACACATATTTAATTTATGATATGTGTAGAATTCCCATTAATTTATTTGATGATTCATATATTGAATTTTATTGCAATTTTTATATCCATCTTAGGACCTCTCTTTCAAGAAGATTACAATTCAAAAGTTACCAAAGAGGAAATGGACTTTTGTCATAATTTTCATAATTTGAAATATTTGTTACACATCTATATTCATTTATGTGGTAAATTTAAATCCCATTAAAAATTTAATACTATGATTTTATTCATTTCTCATTATATTTTATATTTAATTTGGTTTTATACTTTTAGGGGGTTTGTGATTCAATTTTACCAAACTAGAAATTGTTTTATTATATAATCTAATTATTTTGAAATATTGTTTATGATTATCCCCCAAATTATAAAAT
Source organism: Viscum album (assembly GCA_963277665.1). Taxonomy (NCBI): domain Eukaryota; kingdom Viridiplantae; phylum Streptophyta; class Magnoliopsida; order Santalales; family Viscaceae; genus Viscum; species Viscum album. Next base: position 1,191,467,171 of record OY728161.1, read on the forward strand.
ATCATGATCTATATCTCATAGAAATCATGAATTTTTTACTAATCTGGTTATTTCTTAATAATACAACATTTCCCTTTATTTTTCTTATTTATGTACCCAAGATTTGAAAACAATGTTTGTAAGAAAAAATGTCTTTATTTCTCTCTTCAATCAAAACCCTTTTTATTCCAAATAAATTTTTTCTAAAAAATTGTTCAAAAATGTATTTAAATGATTTTAAAAAGAATTTTTTTACCATGTTTGACATTTTAAAAAATGATTACAATGGAATCATTATCTCATTTCTCAACCAATAGTCATTTTTTATTTTTCTGATAATATGTTAGTAATCATTGTTTTAACGTATATTGAAAGAACATAATTTTACACAATCATGAATACTATTTATTTCTATTAATCTATTCTATAATTTCAATAAAAAATTTCAATGAAAAGAATTTTCAAAAAAAATATGAATTTTTATATTCAAAAAGTTATTTTCAAATAACATTTTTTTCCTTAAGAAATGTTCCAAGTGGTATTTCAAAATAATTCTCCATCTAAAATGATATCCAATTATATAAAATATTATTTCTAGGGATATGATCCAAGGGTAAAATTTTTAGTATTTTTCTAAAGGATTTATCATGACATGATGTTTATGAAAATTATTTATCTTCCACGGGTTATGTGATTAAATAATTCTTATAAAACAAGATTTATTTTCAATGAGTGATATTAATATGAAATAATGAAATGAATATGAAATCTATCTCTTTTGGATAGGTTATGATATGATTAAATGATTATGAAACCCATTTCATTTCATGGTTTATTTTTGGATGAATGTTTTATAATCATGTAGAACACATAATTTTGATTTTATTATGTGACGAGTGGGATACAAATCTCCTTATAATTAATTATTTAATGATAGATAACTCGTGAGTAAATATAGTATGTGTGAACTTGATTACATGTACACAGTTTCATGTGTACACCTAATTACATGTTCATAGTGTTATCTATGAAATTGATAATATGTTCACAAAATTATGTGTGACCTTAATTATATGTTCACAATTTTATGTGTGATCTTAATTAAATTTAAATAATGTTATGCATGAACCTAATTACATGTTATAGGTCGGAGTGAGTACATTAGGAAGGAGGTAGATTGAGTACCCAATAGAAATATCTATTAGAAACAGTTTTAAATAAAATCCCCCAATTAATATAAAATAGGAAAATTAACCAGAAATGATTATCGATATAAATATTGACCTTTTAATAGACTTATAAAAGATTGATTTTGTCTCATTTAAAATAATATATAATATTAATTTAACATTTTAAATCAATTTACTGAGTCAAATTATTATATAAATAGTAATTAGTGTTAACTATCAATGTTGAGATTTTATTTACAGTTTGAAAAAAAATTAATTTTAAATCATATAAATAAACCAAAAAATAAATAGTGGAATTGAATACAATAGGTTCAGTCTCAAACTGATACGTAGTCCTCTCCACATATAAATCACCTATTTCCAAGCAGTTTATATAATATACACCTTTTTATCCATAACTTGAATCATGTATTAAAATAGTAAAATAATAGTCCTATCCACTATGGAACTCTTACACAATAATCTTGGGAGTATTGATAAAACAGGCCACAACCAGACCTCTACCACTACACATGGGAAAACAAGTAAATAATTTGTTTATAATATATCTATTATCTTCTAATTTAAATTCAAAGATAGTTCCTATTTAATGGATATTGTATACATGCATAACTCAAAGTGTATTTCAAATAAATAATAGAGCTAGTAAGGAGTAAGAAATAATAGTTTTCATTGTCAGATAATCTATGCATCTCATGACTTCTTAAATATAGTTTTAATTGTATCTCGAGTCATCATTATAAAATCTATTGTATTATAGAGTGTCGTAATAATCTTTATTATGTAAGCTTCACACTTTTACAAATATGTGAAGAAAAGAAGAAACGTGTAATAAATGTTCCATTTCTTTCAATAAGGTGATCCTTGTGTTATGTGTGAAACTGTTTGTGTGTATTTATGTGTTCATAGTGGTTGGAATTTTTAAACCATCTCCATAAGAGGGAGTTGGCTTCACTTTTATCATCTTCAAGCTAATATAATTAGCTAGTTCTTGTGCTCCTCATAATGCAATTCTGAAATCAAATTTACTGCCATTACAAAACAATTAACACACAATCATTAAAATATGTTTTGCATTATGTTTCATAAAATATCCTTTTGAATTAATTAATTCAAAATAAACAAAAACACTGGAAGTGAGTTTTTATAATGATAGAAAGTCTCTGACTGTGACTTATTCTGGTGGTGACTTCACTCTAGTGATGATATAGTTTGGAATTGAGTATGGCTAGTGGTATGTAAGGCTGGAGGATGGTTTCCTCTAATATGACATAGGTCTAACGGTAGTTCATCTAAACACATAGTTGATTTCTCATTATGGTGGTGATTCATAGATGGAAGTAGATAATCTTCAGAAATTTCCAAAAAATCATCTTAGCAGTGAATTATTGATATTGAATAGTCTTTATAATACTTGGTGAAAATATAATCTTTGTGGTGATACTTCATTGGAGGTGAGATATTCATGGTAGTGAGACTACCTTGTTGGTGGGGTAATCTTGGTGGTGAAAATTCCTTGGAGGTGACTCATACTTAGTCAAAGTCTTGGTTCATCGATGAGTTAGAGTTTGGTAGTGAGTCATCATTGGCAGTTATTCAACTTCAACAGTGAGTATTTTCTAGACATAACTAAATTCACTACAATCTTTATTATATAGTAAAATTCTATCATAAAACATAAATCTAGTTAATAACATACTAAACATGATTTGGTGATCATTAAAATAATGAGGTAAATAATTTGTCCATTTTTTATGATTATAAATCATGGCATTTTATATTCATGGAATCAAAGATAAATCAAGACATTATATTCATATAGTATCAATAATAAATAAATAACACATGGTGTTAAAAAAATAATTAGATAGGAAATGATATCAAAGAAAAAATATAAAATCAAAGGAATATATTTAGGCATATATGGAAAAGATTATTAGTATAGGTCATAAGAAGAGATATATTATCAAATGAATTCTAAGATAGAAATAAATTTTATTAAACATTGTCCCCCTTTTGGGATTATCAAAAAGTACAAATAAAATAGGAAATGTAAAGAATAAGAATAGAATAATAATAAGAGAAACATTTTTATTAAGAGAAAGTCATTGGTAGTACATCAAAAATGTGTTTCAATAAAAAGTTACACAAAACAAAGTCCCATAAAATACAAAAATTGTAATTATTATAATTTTTTGGGATTTGATGAAGATCTAGAGGATAATTTCCCTCATCCTTGTCTAAGAAAAAAGGTGTAGAAACTAAGGGATTATAACAGGAACAACAACAGGAACATCATTCAGACAATAAGGTTCTCTAATTATGATTGGTCTCAGTCATTACATGGAATGTCTAGAAGTGAGAGAAAAGTGTTGGAATTTGGTTGGAAAATGTGCATTCAGATTTTTTGTCACACTAGGCCTAAATTACTATTGGTTTGTAGCTGGAGGATTTAAATGAGATGAAACTGGAATTACATTTTGAGCTACTAAAGTAGTTTCATGCGCGTGAAAAAATGGTTTCATAATGTTTATGAAATCTATTATAATGTTATAACCTATTTACATAGAAGGAAATGGGTATTTATTATCTTCCACAAACCATTGAAGTACTATAGTCATGACCATTAACTATTTTACTTGTTCATTGAAGGATTATGTCACTATAGGCACCCTCATATTTTCTAAAAAAATACTTGAAATGAGAATTCCTCTCATTATTTGTAAAAATCCTAAACAGATGGTACTAGAATGCATGGTTTATGGTTTCTTTTTCAACATTTTTATCTGTCATGTACTCCATGATCATCATATGAGCATGAAAATTTTGCTGCTCAAACATCTCCAATTATTCCATAGGTATGGAAGGTTCACCCTTGGAAGAATCTCTAATATCTTCTCTGATAATAGTTATGATTAGATCAGCATAAACAACAGGTTGTGATGCACAAGGTGAACACCATATTAATGTAAGATTCTCCACCCTCTCCATAAAAGAATCCATAATATATACAATGGATGTCTATATCCCTTACATGAAAATTTTCATATATTCCATCCCACTGGATATTATTTTATTTTTAACATCTACCTCCTGAATGTGGTATATAATTTTTGGTTGAATATGTTGAATCCCTAAATCAAATAACTACCTTGCATTCTTTTTCACTTAACGGAGTGACAGGAGGGATTTTATTTCTTAATAAACGGCTATAATTAGAAAGTATCATTTCTATAAAAGATTCAAAGTCACCCCTACTGACTATATCCACTACTATTATAGGAACTATTATATTATAAACTCTCTTACAGGAAAAAAATTATAGTATAGAAGCAATATAAATTTGACTAACTAAGGATCATTCACGATCTCGTTCTCCTAAAAGATCAGGTTCACCATTCTTTAGTGGACTCCAATGAAACTTGTTCCATTTTTTATACATGGGTTCAATCAAGATATCAAAATGATTATCATGAGGTTTAACATCAGAGGATTCAAAGACTGTGGACATGGTCACAATAGAAACTACAGTAGTAGGTTCAATAAATATATGATCATCTAAAATCTATACAACAATAGTCTGCACAACATTTTCAGGATCAATATCCATCTTCTCATAAATGTATTTCTCAATAGCTGCAACAAACTTCATCTACTCATCCACACAATATTTAAAAACAACTAAATATGAAACATTATGATCATCATCAAAAAATACATTATCATCTCTATAAACAGTAGCAACCAATTGATGAATTTCCAAACTTGGTGATTTCTCCCCCACCACTAAGGCTTCTTTTTTGTATCATACATATTTTTGCACAAGAGTTTGACTTTCCTTGGATTTTAAACTATATGCATATAGAGAAATAACTATATCTCAAGGTATCTCTATATCCTCAAATATAACTCGACCACCAGGTCCATCATAATATCCATCATCATCACATCTGTCACCATTTTATTATCCATCATCATCATAATATCCATATTCATCATCAAAATCATCACTACTCTCATCATCAGATTTAGAAATACACTAGAATTATTCTTCTCTAGAAACTTTTTTTCATCTCCTTCACTACCTTCCTTTAGCAGTTTCTCTCTTTTTGGGAGATACCTAAGTGGCCTAGGTACTCCATAAGTAATAGGAGTGGATTATTATGAAAAATAAGGTTCATTTCCTTCATTAAAAGAGAATTAATTCTCCTCTAAATCTCTAGGAAAATAAACATCTTCTTTATCTTCATCAAAATTAGAATTTTAAACTATTTTTTCTGGTTCAAAACAATGATCAACAAGGTCTTTCATTCTTAGAGGATAGTATATATGGGGGAATTCACCCTATAATTATTCATTGTCAACCACCCTTTTCTTTTTCTATGTATTTCAAATTATTTTCATCCTTCCAAAAATCATACTTGTGATACAAATATAACTATAATCCATCACAAATTCATCATCTTCGCTAACTAAACTGTTACCTTCCAGCATCGCTAAAAAACGTATGTTATATTACATAATTTGATCCCTAAGTAGACTTACTCATCACTAACATATGAAGAATCAAATATTTGAACAAAATTGATTATCTTCATTATTTTCATAAGGTACATCATATATATATCTTGATATGTCAAAGTATCAAAGTCTCATTTTCTTGGACAAAACATGTACTGAATGAACTTAAAAAGAGACCTGAACTCACCATCAAGCTCTCCTGCAATCATTCTTAGAACAATTAAATATTTAGTTAAATCAGCAAGGGAATATTCATAAAAAAATCATCATTAGATTCATTAATAATTCCTTGATATTCATTTTAAATACCCTCTTGTGTTACTCTAAGAAATACAACTCGCTGAATTGATGAGAAAAAAAATTATTTTATATTTAATCTAGTTATCACCTAGTCTTAATTTTCCTCAAAGTTGTACTATTAATATTTAAAAAACATTTATACCACCCTAGTATAAACCATTCTTCAATTGGACGAGAACCAATCCACCCATACTTGGTTATATATAACTCAAATCACTAAATACTTAGTAAAAAAATATTCTAAATATATTTCATTTTAAAGAATAGTTATTCACTTCAAAAGATCAAGATTAAGAGTATCTAAAGTAGTAGAACAAATTGGATCACCCATTTGCTTTTTTTTGGGATGTGATGCATCTTGAAAAAACATAGAATCTCTCTATATTATAGCTATGGAGATCTGCTTGGTTAGTTCAGGTCAAGGTAAAGGAAGATTGTAATTCAGGAGGTAATGGTTCACAATAGGATTAGTGTGATGGAGAGTGAACATTGGAATTAGACAAATCATCTATTTTATAGCATTTGAGATTTATGGATTTTTAAAAATAAAAATAACATTTGAATACCGAAACACTTGATAAAATTTCAATTTAATAAAATTTTAAATAAATATATCGTTAAGAAATTAAAACAAACTAATTGAAAACTAACAACATGAAATTTGAAAAAAGGTATGAGATAATTTTCCAATAGTGAGAAAGATCACAATGGTGAGAAGTATTAACATTGAAACATTCAAGGGTGAGAAAAATACAATGATGAGACATTAACAATGGTGAGACATCTACAATGTTTAGACATTCAGAACAACGAGACATCAAAAAATGGTGAGACATCTACAGTGATGAGAAATCAAAACAATGAGAAATTTAAAATGGTGATACATCTATAATGGTGAGAAATAAAAATGGTGAGAAATATCAGTGGTGAGAAATCTACAATGGTGGAATTTATATAAGAGTGAGGCATCTTCAATGTTGAAAAAAATATATAAAAGTGATTTCCATAATATTAAGCATATCCAAAATTGATCATACCTAATTCAAGTATAATGTAATTCATTATCTCATAATCCAAAGTCTTAGTAAAGATATCAGCAACATGATGTTCTGTACAAATGTATTCAAGAGTGATATCACCCATTTGAAAATAATATCTCAAGAAGTGATATCTTTCATCAATAAGTTTTTTTTATAGAATGTGACACAGGATTAATTGAAATATTTATAGCACTTCAACTGTCAAAATTTATTGGTACATGTCATAATTGATATCCATATTCTAGTAATGGGTGCTTTATCTACAAAAGTCATGCACAGTAGCTACCAGTAGCTATGTATTCAGATTTAGTATTATAAAGTGAAATATAATTTGGTTTCTTACTACACTGAGAAACTATAAAACTTCCAAAAAGGTGACATGTTCCCTAATTGATTTTTATATCTAACTTAAATCAACAAAAATCATTATTATAATAACTAACCATGTCAAATGCTTTTATTCTTAGATAAATAAATCCAAAATTTGTCATATATTTGAGGTATTTGAACATTATTTTTATAGTAACCATGTTTAAATCTTTTGGGTTTCCTTGAAAACAAAAACGCAGACACGCACTGGACATAATATCAATTTGGATAGTAGTAAAGTATAAAATACTTCAAACCATACTTTTATAATAGGTTTGATCTATGAGATTCTCTACCTTATAATGATCCAATATACATGTAGTACTCATAGAAGTATCACTACTCTAATTTTCATCCAAATTAAAAGGTTTCAACAAATAATTAGTATATTAAATTTTATTTAAAATAATTCCTTCATTATTTTGAAAAATCAGATAACTAATAAATAATTTTTGTTCACCCATTAAACTCCTTTCAAATTCATTTTTCATAATTTTTGAAAAATAAATACATTAATAATTTTTTTATGATATAAAAATAATAGAATCTACATTGATTTTTACAAATAAAACATCTTTTGAAATTCATTTTATAAAAACGGTAGGATCAAAAATATCTTTTGAAAATTCCTTTTAAATATGAAAAATTTTGAGCCTATCATACCATGATGTAGGAGCTTATTTCAAACCATATAAATATTTTTTTAATTTGAAAACATTATTTTGAAAATGTAAATTTTATAATATACGTGGGTTTTCAACAAAAATAACCTCAACTATGTGGTAATTTAAGAATCCACTTTTGACATCCATTTGATAATATTTTAAATCTAGATGTTCTGTATAGGAAATCAATATACTAATGGATTCAACCCTAGATATTAGTGAAAAGGTATCTTCATAATCTATTCATTATTATTTATTATACCCATGTGAAACACATAAATTCTTATTCTTTATTGTCATGCATGATTCATCAACCTTGTTTCTAAACACCCATTTAGGTCCTACAGTCATGTTTTATTTCAGTATATCAATAACTTCCTAGAAATTATTTCTATCAAAATTACTTTAGTTCATCTTGAATTTACATTACCAATAATTCGTCATTGATTTCATCATTGATGTTATTTGGTTCAAGTTGTGATAATAATATGTGATGGTCAATTTGATTTCTTAGAGAATATCTAGTTTTTGTACCTCTATATAGGTCTATAACTACATTATATAAAGGATGGTACTTAAATGTCCTAAAAGATCTAGAAAAAGACAGTTTTTTCACCTCAAAATTCTCTATGGGATCAGGTTCAGGTTTTGGAAGTTTGTAAGAACTGGATGATATTTCTACTTGTTTTTATTTAGAGTAAAAATGTTTGGAATTTATTTTCACAGAACATAAACCATCCTCGTGGTTTTCTAAAAGAGGTTTTAGGATCATGTGGATATGTCTCATCAAATTTTACCTGAACATATTCTTCCACAATCTTGGTCCTTTTATTAAAAACTCTATAATATTTACTAAGACTATAATATACAAGGAAAATTCTTTCATCACTTTTTTAGTTAATGTTTTCAATATTATCTTCAGTGTTGTGAATATATACCTTTAAAACAAAATTTCTAAAGTAATTAAATTTAGGCTTCCTATAAGGCCTGAGCCTTATACATTACATAATCTTGAATTAATTTAATAATTCACATTGAGTATCTTTTCTGGTTAAGAGTTTTATAGAATTAGGCCGTAACTATTACAATACATTTCAAATATTAAAATGTATACACTTCTACTCTATCCATTTTTTCACAAATAATAAAACTCTTTAATTAAAACAAGCGTCCTTTTCTTGATATATATCTTCTTGAATTATTCCTTTCACTTACCCTTCCTTATACCCTATGAAAAGCCTTTCAAATACTTTGTGTGATCATAAAAATATTATTATGGGTTATAAAATAAGGAAATAAAACATTAGTCCATAAATACATAAAAATCAATGAAATCATACTTTTTAATCTTTAACATACCACACAAAATCGTACATTTAATGAATAACCCATGAAAATCATAAATCATAAAGGAAACTTGTGGAATCCATAACATACTTATATTTTAGCTTTCATAACTATATAGGGAGTTACGTTGGAATACCCATTATATTATATTCCCTAAATCTCTTAGGAAAAACATTAATGTTTACCTCTGTCACGTTACCCAATGCATTGGAGAGCTATCTTGGGTTCACCTGCCCTATATTTATTACAGAACCAACTATATATGTAAAAAATTCCCAAGATCCATAACATATTCATAAACTATAAAACCATCATAAATTAAAGATAACATTTCCACATTTCAATCACAATATATCATTTCAAGATATTGAAATAATCAATTCATTTAAAACATTCAAAAATAATATTTTTGAATCAAAGTGTCCCATACCAATCTGAATATTTTGAAAGAAATTTACTCTTTAAAACACTCATGTACAAATAAATAAATCCTTAAAATCATTTCTAAAACATGTACATGAATGATAATAATTTAGAAGATTAAATCTTTAAAACATTTAAAACAATTTTTTAGTTAAAGAATCCTTTACCATTTGATAAAATATTGAATTAAAGAATGACATAAAAACTATAAATATCATGAGTATATAGAAATTCATGATATAAAATGTCAATATGGTTTTATATTCACCTTATAGGATAATAAAGGTTCACAATATCAAGATATTCCTCAATGAAAGGAGATTGAGACATAGTCCCTTACAAAGATTATACCATTAGATTAAGGAGAAATTAATGACATAATTATGTGTGAAAAATATAAATAGTCTAATTATAAGTGTATATTAAATGTAAAACAATCAGAGTTTATTCACAAATATTCATAGCATGACATAATCAAGAATTATAAGTTTAACCCAAATAATTAAAATTGGTTCAAGAAGTTCCCTTACAAAAATCAGGCAGACTGACGACGTCACTTAAAAATTCAGAAAATAAGTTGATGAGAGAGAAAAGGGTCTCTCATAACATGGAAATAAAATTTATATAAATAATTATATAGAATAAAATATCCCAAAAATTTATAATTTAAATTTAAAGACAACATAAAATAAGTCTTTGACTAGAAGATAATGGTGAAAGGTTCCCTTACCGATTTGGTAACTTATGAAACATACAACACATGAAAGAAGGATCATATAATGAATATGTAAAGACCCATAAATTAAATTATATTACACAATGAATTCAATAATGGGAGGTAAATACATCGTAAAAAAGGAAATAGTGTCAAATATAGCTTGAATCTCATGGGAATAAAAAGTGAGATGAAAACCCCTTACCTTGTGTCCGACTTGACTCATTCGTTCTTTAATCTCATGAATAATAAATTAAAGTTAATTTATACTTTATTAAGAACCTTTTTAAATTTTATTATTCCTTTTATATTACTTATTACCATGTTATAAACATTACATAATCATTTAAGTTGATAACGGTTGTTTTATCGATATTTGGTACTTTAGTCAAAAATGAACTTCTTATAATTACAGGTTGTCCATGTGGTCAAAATTACATTATCTATAGAATTATTTTAATGATTTATATATCATATATATCATATATATCTAGTATATATATATTTATTTATAATATTACATAACATTTTGAGATAAGAAATGAAATGCATCGTTCATGGAGACGGTAAGTCGTATATATACATGAACACTACATTCATTTATATTTCATATTTAAGGGAATTAAAATTTAATGTAAATAGGTATATTATAATTATATTATAATATAATATATAATTTTAGTAACTCCATACTTTATACGTTCCACATATGGTATGAACGAGTTATATCACTTTGAGGGGGGGTAGTCCGCACTTCCTCAATGAAATTATCGTATTTACCCATTATAGAAACCATAAAGGTATGATATAAATGAAAAATACAGAAAAATAGAGACAATATAAATATAATATATATCACATATAAATATTGTGTCATCTTAATGTCCACCATAAGAGGTGGTATGAGATAATTGAACAATCATCGTTTCGTGAGGTAGTAGTTCACCGTCTACAGAAACAGTATGTTCGTATCCATTAGATGGAGGTGTCTGAAAGTGTAGTTATAATCCATATAATAAAAAAATACTAGTATATTTATGATAAGTGTTGTTATAAAATAATGTAATAAATATATTTTAGGTTGTTAGAGAAGGAAAATAAAAGAAATAAACTTGACAGAATATGTTGCCTTTAAATTGGGTAACTCCCTTTGGTTTGAACCAAAAGGATTTCTTGAATTTTCTTCTACCTAATTTATGGATTATAAAAGGAAGATATAGATGTTTGAAGCTTGTTTTGGTAGATTTTGGATGATCCAATGGGGCTTGAGATGTGTGTTGAAGGGTTTGAGGTGATGGCTTTTTATAAGGGGGAGGGGCTCTTTAGGAATGCTTAAAAATATTATTATATTATATACAAAATTTCGATTTCAAAAGGTCCCAAATTCATTTAATTCGAAGATAAGGTGATTATTGATCTAAATAATCTCATATAATGGGTTTTAGACAAGTTTATGGCATAAAATTGGCCATATATTTCACCTTTAACCTTTAGTTAACTAATTTAACTTTTATCATGTCCTCTTGTATATTCATACTATATGGTTAATATATTTACTATAAAATGTCAAGAGACCAAAAAATTGATCATTAATGAAATTATTAACATCATATATATAATTTGGCTGAAATATTATATTTTTATGACTATTTAATCATTTAATAAAATATTTATTGATTTAAATACTCATTTATGCCAATTTATAATCTATTCATATCAAGACTTTAAAAAAAATATATAAAAAACTTGATTATTTCAAAAAAAACTACATTAGTTCAATGATAACAAGTTATAATCAGCTATAAAATTCTTGGGTGGAATATAAATGTTCAAAATAAATTTATTTTAATATTTATAATTTCATTTATTTAAAACATTCATTAATGAGGTAATCATTACATCATCATTGTGTCATGAATAAATTTTTTTATATGGTGTCAAAAAATTATAAATAAAATACCATGATATAGGAAATATTTTTATATTTATAATTACTATTTATTGTCGAAAATATCACTCATATAACCCATTATAAAAAAATTTTTACTAAGAGATGTATGTTTATGTTACATTTTCCTTAACATTAAATTAATTTTTATAAAGTGTCATTTTCTCTTACAAGTGGCTCAATGGGGTCCCAAAATCAACCCAAGGATTCTCATGGTTGTACATGTATCTTCCAATAATATTAGTACGTGTGTTATGTTAATTTAATGTTATTATAATATTATTTTTTTACCCTTATTTACCAAATTTACCCTTTTACCATGATAAATAAAATATTTACTGAAGTTACAATTTATAATGTATAAAAATAAAAGTTACCTATTTACACAATTTTGGACCTCCTGATTCAAAATATGAAATCCATTTTTCCAAATTAAAAATATGAAATTTGAAGAAATTTATTTAAAATTAATTCATGTTGTCAAAACCAAAAAGTGTGTTTTTAAGAAATAATAACTATCAAAAGATTGATACTTGTTTATGTTTAATTTCAAAGTGAAATTACTTCCAATGAAAAAAATTGGATTAAATGGTAAAAATATAATCTAATTACAATTTAAAACCAATTAAAAATAAAATCTATCAAAATAAATAAATTAGATTAAAAGGTCGTTTTGAATTAAAATGCAGTATTTTTCACTATTCATTAAAAAATAAACATTATTAGAAAAATACCAAAACATCATCCAAAGTAAATTTTTATGTACCAATTCTAAAGAAGAATATTATTTTGTAAAATAGAATATATAAAAGTGAGAAAAACTAAATTTAAAAGGTGTTCTCCATCAAAAGGAGATAAATCAACCTTTTAAATAATATTAGAGTATTTTATGCTTAAAATTGGATTCATTCACATTTTAAGCCTCTAACTATTATTAGATAAATATAAAACCATTTAAAAAATATGTGTATTTATATTGTAGTTAGTATTGTTCATTCCTACCAATACAATGGCTAGGCGTTAACTAGATTTTAAAATAATATTATATTTTTATATTTTTTTTAGTATGACTCAGAATTATGTACAACATGAGATTTCAGAGAAACCCATTGTCGCGTGTTGGGTACACCATCGAACATAGAATCCCCTTTAAAGTAAAATTAATATTTAATTCAAAAATATTAATAAATATGAAAATATCATATTCTTTATTTACCTAGGATTTTACATCCATCGCCCCTTTTGGGAATTATGTCCTCACAATTTTAAAATTGAGCTCAGAAACATCATTGAAATTCTCTCATTATAAAAAGAATCAATAAAATAGTCACATTAAAATAAATAAAGATAAGTACCAAGGTGACTCGTAATATTCCATACTAGGATTCCATGAAAACATGCATATAGAAGAGAAACTAAGTGTCAGGTTCTTATGGAGAGTGATAAAAAACATGATTAGGAGAAATTTAACCACCAGAAAACAACAAAAATGTGATAGGTTAAACAGTATTTGGTTTCCCATTAGGAATATTAAACGGAAAATGATTTTTTTTTTAAGTTTCATTTAATAAATTTGGAGAATTTATTTATCAGATTAACTATAGACATAAGAAAATATGCATACTTTTCAAGTAGAGTTTCATCCTTTAATATGTTTCTACCAAAAACTCATCTTTTCTACAAACGATGAGTATCCAAGATGAATTGGTCACACCTAAATTGATAGAATTGTCATCTAGAGAATCATATAATCCCCAAAATATGAACTATATATTTTCATTGTCATTAGAAATTACCCAAAACCAAAATGGTTAGTATATGATCAGATAATCCCCAAAAAAGGAAAATAATTTATAAAAATAAATACTACTCTTAATCCCCAAAATTCAACAAACAATACCCAAAGTTCAGCAAAGACTATTCAATAAAAATCTATCCTTAAAGTAATTCAAAGTAACCCAATCTAAGATTAAAACCCAAAACTTAGAAGGATTTAATCACATAGTCTTCCACAGAAAATCATAACATTTATCTCCAAATAACATTAGTTACTCTTAAAGTCTCGTACTGACAAGTAATTAACCTAATCACATATTAACTATGATTGGTTAATCATTTCCATTAATAACCCAAATCTCTATATGTCTACAATAAAAACATAGATTCTTCCAAAATGAAATTTCAACCATTATTCCACAAATGAAATCCAATAGTGTTCTATTTTCCATAAGTATATAGTGTTCCCAAAAGATAGAACGTATTCCAAACTAACCTTTACCACTTAATCACTAAATCATTTTCTGATACTAAGGATATCCATTTTAAAAAAAACATAAGTTCCTAGAATCAACATATTCTTGATCCATAAAATCATTTAACTAAAAATAATAATTCATACTAACCAGTGGCTTCACATAGGCTAGTTTTAGGCGATGCACCCTTATTGCCCATCGGTTGTGGGTTTGATTCCTGCAGCCTTGCTAGACACGACGGGTTGTCACTCGTTTTGTGTGTTGTCCCTTTTTATAAAACTCAAAAATAACCCTCACATGATTTAGCCTCAATGTTTTTCTTATACCTCTCCTTTTCATCCCAACTCATAATGTCATCAATATCTTAATTCACGAAGTCTTATATATATTGAAATTTTTTTACATCCATAAAATAACACTATTCCCAAAGAAAGGACATCATACCTTGATCATGGTGTCCACCTGGTTTTATCTCCATCTTGTTCATGTTGATAGATGGTCTGTGCATTGAAACAAATATTTATAGATCCTTCAAAATCATCTGATTCCTTTATCCAAATACACCTCATACAACTTGGGCCATATGGGTGTTCATAGAAAAATAGTTTAGGAAAAAAATCATGTATGAAATATAATTTCAAAACATCTGATAAAACATACTTTTTATAAAACAGTTAGACCGAGTTTGACTGTAAAAATTAAATCAATGGTCCTTTTAAAATAAAATAAGTATGTGATGAAAGACTATAATTTAAAAGAAAATATAAATAGGTAGCGCAAGTGTCTCCTTCTTCAGCACCTTTTTCAAAATCATAATATGCTTCAAAATCGTGTGATAAGGTAAAATATTTAAAAATGCCTTGATAATATTTACCTTTCATGAAAATTTGAGAATATTGAGAAAATATTATTTGATTAAATACAACCCATGATTCACGATGGTATCAAGGTATAGCGGAGGTTTTTTATATCTTTAACAGTTTTATGCAACTAAGTTTTATGCTAGAAAATGTTTCAGAATTATCTGAACATGACTTTGCAATAATTATTGGAAGCAAGTAATCAAGAAGAGATATGAATGTCATTATATATCCTCCTCCTTCCATTTGTAACTACCATTCCTTGATTTGAAAAAGTTATAAAATAAGGATTTAACTAAAGTTGTATACATAGAGACTAACCGTGTGTCTGACAAAAACTCTTAATCCCTAAAGTTGTTTAAACAGACCTCCGACACCAACTATAAGGCCCTAGCCTTAAACATTACATAATCTTGAATTATGTTAATAATTGACATTGATGATATTTTTAGGTTTGGATTTTTAGAGAATTAGGTCGTAAATATTACATTACACTTCAAAAATTAAAAAGTATACACATCTACTCTATCGAATTTTTTTCACAAATAATAAAACTCCTTAAATAAAACAAGAGTCCTTTTCTTGATATAAATCTTCTTGAATTATTACTTTCTCTTAGTCTTCCTTATACCCTGTGAAAAGCATTTCAAAAACTTGTTATGATCATAAAAATATTAGTAAGGGTTATTAAACAAGTAAAGAAAACATTAGTCCATCAATACATACAAATACATGAAATCATACTTTTCAATCATTAACATACCACACAAAATCATATGTTTTATGAATAACACATGGAAATCATAAATAATAAAGGTATCTTGTGGCATCCATAACATAATTATATTTTATCTTTCACAGCTACATATATAGTTACATTGGAATACACATCACAGTATATTTCCTAAATCTCTTAGAAGAAACATTAACTATTACCTCTGTCACATTACCCAATGCATTGGAGAGCTATCTTGGGCTCACCTACCCTATGTTTATCATGGAACCACCCATATATGTAAATAATTCCCAAGATCCATAACATATTCATAAATTATAAAAGAATCATAAAATAAAGATAACATTTCTATATTTCAATAACAATATATCATTTCATGATATTGAAATAATCAATTCATTTAAAACATTTAAAAATAAGTGTTTTAGATCAAAGTGTCCCATACCAATCTGAAAATTTTGAAAAAAAATTAAACTTTAAAACAATAATTTCCATATAAATAAATCCTGAATATCATTTCTAAAACATGGACATGAAAGAGAAGGATTTAGAAGATTAAATCTTTAAAACATTTAAAATGATGTTTTAGTTAAAGAATCATTTTCCACTTGATAAAATCTTCAATTAAAGAATGAAATCAAAGAAAACTATAAATATCATGAGTATATAGAGATTTATGATATAAAATGTTGAAATGGTTGTATATATATACCTTATAGGATAATAAATGTTTACAATATCAAGATATGCCTCAATGAAAGTAGATTGAGACGTAGTCCCTTACAATGATTGTTCCATTAGATTAAGGATAAATCAATGACATAATTATGTGTGAAAAAAATAAATGCATCCAATATAAGTGAATATTACAATTAAAACAATCTGATTTCATTCACACATATTCATAGCATGACATAATTAATAATTATAATTTTATCCAAAAGAATTGAAATTGGGTTAAGAAGTTCCCTTATAAAAATTCAGCAGCCTAACGACGTCACTTAAAAATTCAGAAAATGATTTGATTATAGAGAAAATGGTATCTCATCACATGGACATAAAATTTACATCTATAAGGATATATAATAACATATCCCAACATTTTATAATTTAAATTTATATACATAACTAAAATAAGTCTTTGACTAGAAGAGAAGGATGAAAGGATCCCTTGCTGATTTGGTATCTTATGAAACATACAGCACATGAAAGAAGGATCCTAAAATGAAGATGTAAATAACCATAAATTAATTTATATTACACAATTAATACAATAATGAGAATTAAATACACCACACAAAAGGAAATAGTGGCAAATATATCATGAATCTCACGGTAATAAAAAGTGAGCGGAAACCCCCTTATCTCGTGTCTGACTTGAATCGTTCATTCTTTAATATCCTAAATAAAAAAATAAAGTTAATTTATAATTTATTAATAACATTTTAAAGTTTATTATTCCTTTTATATTACTTATTACCACGTTATAAACATTACATAATCATTTAAGTTAATAACGGTCATTTTATCGATATTTGGTACTTGAGTCAAAAATGAACTTCTTATAATTACAAGTTGTCAATGTGGTAAAAATTACATTATATACAGAATTATTTTAATGATTTATATATCATATATGTCATATATATCCATTATATATATGTATTTATAATATTAAATAACATTTGAAGATAAGAAATAAAATGCACCGTTCATGGAGACGGTAAGTCGTACGTACGCACGAACGCTACTTTCATTTGTATTTCATATTTAATGGAATGAAAACTTAATTATACATAGGTATATTATATTTACAGTATAATATAATATATAATTTAAGTAACTCCATCCTTTATACATTCCATGTATGGCATGAACGAGTCATATCACTTTGAGGGGCGGTAGTCCGCAGTTCCTCAAATGAAATTATCATATTTACCCATTATGGTAACCATAAAGGTATGATACAAATGAAAAATACAGAATAATAGAGACAATATAAATATAATATACATCACATATAAATATAGTTCCATATTAATGTCCACTATAAGAGTTGGTAGAAGATAATTGAAAAATCATTGTTTCGTGAGGCAGTAGTTCACTGTCCCCAGAAACTGAATGTTCATATCCATTAGATGGAGGTGTGTGGAAGTTTAGTTAGAATAAATATCATAACAACATACTAGTATTTTAAGGATAATGTTTTTTTTATAAAATAATGTTATTAATATAGTTTAGTGGGTTATATAAAGAAAATAAAAGAAAAGAACTTGAGAGAATACGTTGCCTTTAAATTGGGTAACTCCCTTTGGTTTGAACCAAAAGGCTTCCTTGAAGTGTCTTCTACCTGTGTTAATGCTTCTAGGTGGAATATAGGGATGTTGGGAGCTTATTTTGTTATATTTTTTATGATAAATGTGTCTTGATAGGTGTGATTAAGGGTTACAAGTTTTGGATTTTTATAGGGGGAGGGGCTATTTAGGAATGTTTGAAACAATTATTTTATTATAAACTGAATTTCTATTTAAAAAGTTCCCCAACTCATTTAATTTAAATATAATGTGAGTTTTGTTATAAATCCTCTCATTTAATGGATGTTACACAAGTTTAAGGAATAAAATTAACCTTATCTTTTAGCTTTAACCATTAGTTAACTTATTTAACTTTTACCATGTCCTCTTGTATATTCATACTTTATTGTTAATATATTTACTATAAAATTCTAAGAGACCCAAAAATGGATCATTAATGACATTATTAACATAATATATGTCATTTTGCCTAATAATAGATTTTTTGGACTATTTAATCATTTAATAAAATATTTATTGATTTAAAAACTCATTTATGTCAATTTATAAACTATTCATATCAAGACATTAAAAAAATCTAAAAAAACTTAATTATTTATAAAACCCTACATTAATTCAAATATAACAAGTTATAATAATCCATAAAATTATTTTATGGAATAAAAAGTTTAAAAATAAATTTATTTTAATATTTATAATCTCATTAATTTAAAACATTCATTAATGAGGTAATCATTGCATTATCATTGTGTCATAAATAAATTTATTTATATTATGTCTAAAAATTATAAATAAAATAACTTGATGTATTAAATATTTTTATATTTCTAATGACTATTTATAGTCAAAAATATCACTTATATAACCCATTATATAAATTGTTTTACTAAGAGATATATGTTTATGTTACATTTTCCTTAACTTTAATTAATTTTTATAATGTGTCATTTTCACTTACAAGTGGCTCAATGGGGTCCCAAAATCGACCCAAGGATTCCCATAGTTGGAAATGTATCATCCAATAGATTATGACACGTGTTAGGGTAATTTAATATTGTCCTAATATTATTTTTTACCCTTATTTATCATATTTACCCTTTAACCATGGTGAATAAAATATTTACTGGAGTTACTATTCCTAATGTCTAAAAATAAAATTTATCTATTTATACAATTTGAAAATAATTATTCCAAATATGGAATCCATTTTTCCAAATTCAAAACGCATAATTTTCATAAATTCGTTTAAAATTTATTCTCGTTGTCAAAACCAAAAGGCATATTTTTTAAAAATAATAACTATCAAAAGATTGACACTTGTTTATGTTCAATTTCAAAATAAAATTACATAAAATAACCCAAATCGGATTAAATGGTAAAAATATAATCTAATTAAAAATTAAAATCAATTTAAAAGATAATATAACCATAGAAATAAATTAGATTTAAAGACAGTTTTGAATTAAAATGCAGTATTTTTCACTATTCATTAAAAAATAACATTATCAGAAAAATACCAAAGTTTCATCAAATGTAAATTTTTATTTCATGATTCTAAATAAGAATATTATTTTTTCAAATAGAAGATATAAAAGTGACAAAAACTATATTTAAAAAGGGTTCTCCATCAAAAGGCGGTAAATCGACCTTTTAAAAGAATATTAGAGTATTTATGCTTAAAATTGGATTCATTCACATTTTAAGCATCTAACTTTTACTAGATAAATGTAAAAACATTTAACAAAACGTGTATAATCATATTTTAGTTAGTTATATTCATTCCCACAAATACAATGGCTAGGCGTTAACTACCATTTAAAATAATTTTATATTTTTATATTTTTTTCAGTATGACTCAACATTGTGTGCAACAAGAGATTTCTGAGAAATCCATTATTATGTGTCAAGTACTCCATCAAACATAGGATCCCCTTTAAAGTAAAATTAATATTTAATTAATAAATATTAATTAATATGAAATTTTCATTTTTTTTTACCTGGGATGTTACACTTCCTACTATTCCAAATCTCTTAAGTGGACTTCTTCATGGTTGTTATAATTAAAACTCTATTGATTATATAGTAGGATATATTCATATACTCTACCAAAAATTATATAGGTAAGTCATTTTCATTTATCATTTTTTGGTCTATCACATGAATTATTCTGTTTTTTCTTTTTACAACTCAATTCTGCTAAGGGGTCGTACGAGTAGTGAATTTATGACTATAACAATTTTTTGAAAAAAAAGAGTCAGAGTATTGATTTTCTAACTAATATCCATGATCACTTCTTAAATTATTAATTCTAATTATATTTTTTTTATAAATATCTAGAATATTGGGTAAATTAAGAACACACATCACTTTTTTGTTCTAAAAGAGAACCCAAGTATACCTAGAAAATCCATCTACTAGTATGTAAACAAAATGATTCCCATTAAGACTAGAAATAGTGTAAGGTAAAAATAAATCCATATGAACCAACTCAAGATATTGAGAAGTTGAAACATATATCATTGATTTAGAAAAAAATATTTTATTTTTTTCCTTTTGGACTAAGGTTACCAGGGTTATAGAATTTATTGTTTGAGAACTCACATTTTGGTAGATCCTTGACTAAAACATTCCTAGTAAGCTTCCAATGTCAGTGTATATTATAGTGGCCTAATAACCTATTACAAATCCAATATTCATCATGAAAGGCACTAAAGGTGTAAAATATACAGAAATTAAATAATTAAGTTCAATAACATAAACATTTTCATTCATTAAAGCTATAAAAACTAAACCAACACTACCATCAAAAACATTACATGAATTATTCTCTAATTTAACAAGAAAACCATCATCACATAATTTCTATCTGTAAAAAATATATACATCACACCATCCAAAAATAGTAATTTCTAAATTAAAATAGAATTATTGTTACCAATTTGGCCAAAGCCAATGATTTTCTATTCATAATTGTCACCAAAGGTGACATGACCACCATCAACCTTTAGGAGGTTCTTGAAACTTGTGTAGTGTCATGTCATATGCCTTGAACTGTAGAATCTCATGTATTTATAGAATAATACTTTTTCATTTCTGTTAAAATTTATGAATAAGATATTATTTTTACATTAAAGTGTACACTTTGTCTGATAGCGTACTCAACACACAACAATGGGTTTCTTAGAAATCATACATTCCACAAAACATTGAGTTATACCGAAAAATATTATAATAATATTATTATTTTAAATAGTTGTTAACTCCTAGTCATTTTATTGGAGGAAATGAATAGAACTAACTACAATATGATTATAATTTTTTTAATTATTTTTTCATTTATCGATAAAAAATTAGAGGCGCAAAAGGAGAATGAATCCAATTTTATGTATAAAATACTCTAATATTTTCAAAACGTCGGTTTACCACCATCTGATGGAGAAGCATTTAAAAATGTATTTTTTTCACTTTCATATGTTCTATTTGACAAATTAAACTTCTTCTATATAATCAAGACATAAAATTTTACTTTGGTTAAATTTTTGGTAATTTTCTGATATAGTTTATTTTTTAATGAATAATGAAAAATACTGCATTTTAATGCAAAACTACCATTTCACCTAATTAGTTTATATAGTTATATAGAAATTTTAGTTGGTTTTGAAGTTTAATTGGATTAAGTTTTTATTATTTAATCCAATTTTGTTCATTTTATGTAATTTGACATTTTAATGGGACATAAACACATATAAGTCTTTTGGTAGTTTTCACATCTTAAAAACACACATTCTGGTTTTTAAAACGAGAATTAATTTTAAATTAATTACTAAAATTTCTGTGTTATGAATTTGGAAAAATGGATCTCAGATTTTTAATAATAAGGTTCAAATTTTTTAAATATGTACTTTTTATTTTTGGACATTATGAATAGTAACTTCTGTAATTATTTTTATTTACCATGATTAATGGGTAAATCTGGTAAATAAGGGTAAAAAATAATATTTTAATAATTTAACCCTACTCTAAAATGTGTCTTAATTCTATTGGATACATTATTCATGACCATGATCATCCATAGGCCGAACTTTAGGAAATTGGAAGCCACTTGGGAGTAATAATGACATGTTATAATAATTTATTTAAACTAATGAAAAAAATAACATAAACATGTATCTTCTTCAAAAACAATTTTTATATGGGGTTATATAAGTGATATATTTGACTATAAATAATAATTAGAAAGATAAAAATATTTTTTAAATCATTAAATTTTATTTATAATTTATATACATTAAATAAATAAATTTATTTATAATACAATGATGATGCAGTGATTACCTTATTAATGAAAGATTCAAATAAATATTATTTTAAATATTAAAATAAATTTAATTTGATTTTTTTGATTTCATCCACAAATTTTATAGATTATATTGACATATTTTCATTGATTTAATGTCTTTTTTTCAAAGTAATCATGTTTTTATGACTTTATCAAAAATCAATTACTAAATAGGTTCAAAATTGACATAAATGAGTTTTTAAAACGAATACTGTTTTATAAAATGATATAATAGTCCTAAAAATCTATTATTTTTCCAACTGAAATACATAATGTCCAAAATGATATTATTGATCCAATTATTATCCTATTATCATTTTATAGTTAATGTAGTAACCATATATTGTGAAAATACAAGAAGACATGGTAAGAGTTAATGTTTTTAACTAAGGGTTAACATAAAAATGATAAGGTTACATTTATGACCTAAACTTGTCTAAAACATATTGGTTGAGATTATTTAGACCCATAATCATATTATACTTGAATTATATTAGTTTTTAACTATTATAATTCTAAAATCATTTTATAATAAATTAATATCTCAAGACTTTCCAAAAGTGTCTCTCCTCCCTCTTATAAAAGGACACCACATCTACCCACTTTTTTCCACCTCTAAAGCCCCATGTATCATCCCAATTATTCTCAAATAATCTCCCAAAATACCTCCCTTACTCCTTGAATCCTTACCTTTGGAAGAATTCAATTCAAGAAAGCCTTTTGTCTCAAATCAAAAGATGTTACCTGATTTAGAGGTAATGTCTTCTCTCATGTTCCTTTCTTTTATTTTCCTTCTCCACTTCCTATGCTCTTATTATTATTTTATTAAATAAAAAAATGTATACTCAATATAATAATATGTTTTTATGAGAATTATTCGATCTACATTAACATACACCTATATATAATGGATATAAACATATTGTTTCTGTGTACAACGAACTACTTCCTTACAAAATGATGATTGTTCAATTTTCTCCTACCACATATCATGGTTTCCATTATGACATAACAGAATTTATATATGATATATATTATATTTATATTTTCTCTATTCTTCTTTAATTATTATTTACAACATACCTTTATGCTTTCCATGATGTTTAAATACGATAATTTCATTTGAGTAAGTGTGGACTGCCACCTCGTCAAAGTGATATGACTTGTTCATGCGATACATGGAACATATAAAGGTTGGTTTTACTAAACCTATGAGACATATATCACATAAATATAACATTTGTATTATAATATACATTTATATCATTTTACTATTATTCTTTTAATATGAAAAAAAATAAAAGTAGTGTTCATACATACCTACGACCTACCATCTCCATGAACGGTGCATTTCATTTCTTATCTCGAAATATTATGGAAATTATAAATACATATATACTATATATATGTGATATTTAAATCATTAATATCATTATGTATATTATGGAAAATTTACATCAAAACAAGTCCATTTTCAACTCATGTACCGAATATCGACAAAACGACCAATGAGAACATAAAAAATAATGTAAATTTTATAACATGATGATAAGTAATATAAAATGAATAATAAACATGAAAAATGTTCTGAATTAAATAGAAATTAAAATAAGTTTATTTTTAAAGAATAAAAATAATGAATGAGACAAGTCAGACTCAAGGTATGGGACTTTGTCTCAATCTGATTTCATTGAGGCATATTTTGGTTTATACACAACCTTATTTTAAATGGTGTATAATTATATCCTTTGACTCTTAATTTCATCCAATTGTTTTCAAAAGAAATATTTTTTTTGAATCATTTTACTAAATGAAAAAATGAATGTTTATTTTTTAATATATGCGGTGACCATGACCTTTCTGCTGCCACGAGAATTATTTGATATTTAAACTCCTTACCAAGACATAATGTTTTTAAAAGGAAAATAAATACCATATACCCTTTTTAGGTATTTTGTTATTGAAAATGGTTTTGAGAAATATTTTATTATGTCAATATCTTGAAATGATATATTTTGAGTACAATGTTGAAATTTTGTCTTTATTTTATGCTTGTTTTATGTGTTATAATTATGTTATGGTTCTTGGGAATTTTTTATGTATATGGGTGGTTCTATGATAAACCAAGGGTGGTGAGCCCTAGATAGCTCTCTAATTAATTGGGTAATGTGATATAGGTAAAAATTAATTCTTCTCTTAAGATATTTAGGGAGTATACTGTGATGGGTATTCCAAACGTAACCATGCAGGTTACTCACTATGTATCTTTGAAAGCAACAATGTAAGTATTTTATGGATGCCACAAGTTTTCATTATGATTTATGACTTCTATAAGTTATTAATTAATTTTATGATTTCATGAGTTATATTAAAGAGGTTATGTTTTATGTGTTAAAAGTATGATTTCATTGATTTATATGTATTCATGGACTAATGTTTTCTTTTTTATTTTATAACCCTTACTAAGATTTTTATTCTCATCCCATATTTTTGAAATGTTTTTTCACAGGGTGTAAGTAAGGGTAAGATAAATAGAGAATTCAATACGATTTTTGTCAAGAAAATAATTCTTGTTTTTTAGGTGTTTTATTATTGTAAAAAACTGGATATAATAAAAGCGTGTAATTGGTATTATTTGAGATGTAATGTAATAGTTATGGCCTAATTCTGTAAAACACTAAACCTCAATAGATCCTCAAAGTGAATTAAAGTCGATTGTTGACTTATCTCAAGATTAAGTGATGTTTATGGTTAAGGCCTTATATTTGGTATCATAGTTCATTTTAGATAACTTTATGAGTTAGGATATTATTAAATGAGTATCCATAAATTATTTTTACTTTATGGTAATATTGAAATGATATTCCACTTAAATATTACCATGTTTCTTCGTCTAAGATATATCTATTTTCATAATGCTTTTCTGTAGAGGAAAAGGGTTGCTATGATGGGACTACATCAAGAGGAAGACAATCTACCAAATCAAAAACCTGATATGGTCAGAATCGGAACTGAATAGTTTTTTTTAGTGATGTCACTACTGACTCAGACTATAAATGGTGGTGGTATCCATACATGAGATCATCCATATCAACCACAAAGTAACATGTTGGTAGTGGATAATTTCATGAGGTAACATCCCATATCATTTAGAGAATCATATGGCCTTGTGTTAGTTGAAGGGTGGATTAAAGCACTGGAAATTATTTTCGATGTCATGGGGTGTTCAAAACATCAAAAGGTTATTCTGGATGTTTACCATTTTGAAGGTGAAGCTAATCAGTGGTGGTCGATGGTTAAAAATTTCATGGATTGTGAAGTAATTTATGCACTTGATTGGGATTCATTCAAAGTTATGTTCCTTGAAAAATATTTTCCTAAGGCGTTTTGACTTAGGATGGAAAACAATTCTTGGAATTGAAAAAGGAGGATGACTTAGTGGATGATTATGTAGCAAAATTCACTCAACTAGTAATGCATTCTCTAAATTTTGTAAGTGATCTTGATAGTAAAATAAATCGTTATTACTCATGATTCATGTTAATGTATCAAAGGGGATTATCTACTCGTGAGTTCAAAAGTTAGGAAAAACTTCTTCGATGTGTGAAGAAGGTAGAAATGGTGTTTTCCAATGATCATGTGTTCTTTGAAAAACAACAGAATAAGAGGTTGAGGTGAAATATGAAAGGGAATAACTCTTCAAAAAATTCTTATGGTAAGAAACATAAGTTTACATTTTGTTAAAATGGTGGTAAAAACACAATAGAAAATGCCTTTTGAATTATGGTAAGTGCTTCTGATGTGGTAAAATGTGACATAAGGCTCGTAATTATAATGAAAATGGTCAAGGTAGTGGTAAGATAAAATCTTATTTACAATTAGTAAAAAAAAATAAGTGCAATGAAATGGGTCATTATGAAAATGAGTGTCTCACGAAGAACTCAAATGATGGAAATTAGCTAGATTACAAGTAGAAAGGTGTATTGAAATCCTTTGCAACTACTTCAGCAGATTTTGGGCCATCAAATAAAGTGGTATCATGTATATTGTTTGTTTATTCATCTTATTCCACTGTGTTGTTTGATTATGAGTCTACACATTCTTTCATTTATGAGAAATTTTCTAGTAAATAGGGAATTTCATCTCAAGATATGAATCTTAAACTTCTAGTAAAAACACATTGGGGAAATGTTGAGACAAAAAGAAATTATAAGAACCTAAATATCCTTGTGTGCTGAAAGAATCTACCTGAAAACCTTGTTATTTTTCCTTTTTTAGATTTTGATGTTAATTTTGGAATGGATTGGCTTTCTGTTTATCATGCTAGGATAGACTGTAGAGCTAAAGAGGTTTCTTTTTAGAAATAATTTTATTTTGTGTTCAATAATGATCCTCTGCATTTGATAACATATAAGGAAGATGAGAATCTAGTATAATATGGAAAGGAATGTTACATTGCACATATTGTTGAGAAAAATAACTGTTCAGAATAATGATGTTCCACTAGTCAATGAGTATCTTGATGTTTTTTCTAAAGAGTTCTATAGTAAAATACCTAATCGGGAAGTTGAATTTACTATTGACATGGTTCCAGATGGTAAGACAATTTCAAAACCCCCTTATTAAATGGCTTAAATTGAAATTTTAGTGTTAAAGAATTAACTATAGGAGTTATTAGAGAAAGGTTTCATTCGACCTAGCACATCATAGTAGGGTACTTTTGTCTTATTTGTTAAAAAGAAAGATTTTTCAATGAGACTTTTCATTGATTATAGATCCTTGAATAAAATAATTGTCAAGAATAAGTATCATTTTCCTCATATCGATGATTTTTTTGACCATCTCTAGGGAGCTCAGTATTTTTTGAATATTGACTTGTAGTTGGGGTACCATTAGCTGAAAGTAAAGGAATTAGAAATTTTGAAGATAGTGTTTCATACTAGATATGACCATTAAGAGTTTTTAGTTATGCCTTTTGGGTTATCCAATGAAATTGTTGTATTCATGGATCATATGAATAGAATTTTCCATGAGTTCTTGGATAAGTTTGTGGTTGTGTTTATTGATGATATTTTGGTATATTATAAAATCCCATAGGAACATTAAAGTCACATAAGGATTGATTTTAAAACCATAAAAGAAAATAAACTATATGGAATATATAGTAAGAGTGAATTTTGGATGGAAAAAAATATTTCCTTGGTCGTATTATTTATAAAGATTTCATAACTATTGACCCTTATAAATAAATTTTTTGAAGACTGTCCAATACCTACCAATATCACAGAGATGCGTAGTTTTCTTCGATTAGCATGTTATTAACTGAGGTCTGTTGAAAACTTTTCATGGATATCTGGCCCACTGACTAAGTTAACTCAAAAATGTGTTATGTTCGTATGGACAAAAGAATGTGATGAATGTTTTTAGGAATTGAAAAGAATATTGGTGAATGCTCCAGTTTTGGAACTGCCTTCCAGAAGTGGTGAATTTGTTATCTATAGTGATGATTAATTGAAAGGATAGGGATGTTTCCTAATGAAAAATTATCAGGTAATTTCTTGTGTTTCACATCATTTAAAAACTCATGTGTTTAATTAACCTACACATGATTTGGATTTAGCTGCTATTGTTTTTTCTTTAAAACTTTGGAGGCATTATCTATATGACGTGAAGTGTGAAATATATACTGATCACAAAAAGTTTAAAGTATATATTCACTTAGAATGAATTAAACATGAGACAGAGGAGATGTTTGTAATTAATTAAGGATTATGATTTCATGATTCATTACCATAGAGGAAAGGAAAATAAAGTTTACAAAACTTTGAGTTGAAAGAGTAATGGTATATTAACCATGGTACATTTGGAATAAAATCATTTGGTTTTTGAGTTAATTAATTTTGGATTGGAAGTTTTTGGTGCTGGGAATTCCTCTATTTTGTTTTATGTGGTAGTAAAATCATCTCTGTCAGACAAAATTAAGAAAGCACAGAAAGAAGATAGTGAGTTGTAGAAAAAGGTATAATTTCTTTAGAAGGTTAAGTTACCTAAATTTAACATTGATAAAGGATATGTTTTGAGTTTTGTAAAGAGATTATGTGTGTCATGTGATTCACATTTGATGGAATATTTTTTATGTGAAGTTCATAGTTATATGTTTTTAGTTCATCCTGGAAGTAGTAAGACATACACAGAGATTCGAGAGTATTTCTAGTGAGATGAAATGAGAAGAGATATTACTGACTTTACTGTGAAGTGTTTGACAGGTCAACTGGTTAAAACAGAATGGAAGTTAAGGAAAGGGATTCTTTATACTTTTCTAGTTCTAGAGTGGAAATGTGTAAATATATCCATGGATTTCTTAGTAGGATTACCAAAGACTTCTTAAGGAAACAATGGAATCTAGGTTATTGTTGATCGACTGACTAAATCTTCTCATTTTCTTCCTATTCAAAATACTCTAACTTTAGATCGACATTATCAGTAGTATAATAAAAATATAGTCAGGATATAGGGAGTTCCCCTCTCCATTGTATATGTTTGTAATCCTAAGTTCACTTCAAACTTTTGGAAAGTATATCAGAAGTAATTGGGTACAGAATTAAATTTTATTACATTTTTTTATCCTCAATCAGATGGGTAGTCAAAATGAACAATTAAAAACTATGAGGATATGATACGTTCTTATTTAATGGATTTCCAGGGAATTTGGGATAAATATATTTATTTGGTTGATTTTTCTTATAATAATAGTTTTCATTCTAGTATGTATATGGAACCATTTGAATAATTATATGAAAAGAGGTGTTGAACTCTAGGTTTCTAGGATGAAGAAGGTGAAAGAAATTTAATAGGACCAGAATTGGTAGAAGAGATGGAAAAATAGTTCAATTGATTCAGAAGCACATTAGAATGGCTTAAATAAGGAAGTAAATATATCCTAATAACCAGATGAAGGATCTTTCTTTCAAGGTAGGTGATCAAGTCTTCCTCAATGTTTCTCCATGGAAAAGTGTGCTTCATTTTTGTATGAAGAGAAAGCTAAGTCTGAGGTTCATTGAACACTATGAAATCTTGGATGATGTTTGATCAGTAAAATATAGAGTGGTTTTACCTAAAATTTTATACCAGGTACACAATTTTTTTTCATGTTTCGATGTTAAGAAAGTGTATGCCAGATCCATCGCTTGTTTTGAGTCCAATGGTAGTTCAGTTGGAAGAGAATATTTCTTATGAAGAACAGCCAGTACAAATTCATTACCACAGAGAGAAAGTGTTATGGAATAGGGTAATTTATCATGTAGTGGATTGGTAAAAAACCCATATAGTTGAAGAGGCAATGTGGGAATATGAAAATTCTAGGAGGGATAAATAGCCCCAATTATTTGATAAGTAAATAAAATTTCCAGGACGCATTTTTAAAAGGGGGAATGATGTAGGATCCTAGGTATTTATAGAATAATACCTTTTCATTTTGATTAATATTTATGAATAAGATATTATTTTTAAATTAAAGGGGATTCTTTTTCTGATAGCATACTCAACATGTAACAATGGGTTTCTTTGAAATCCTATGTTGTACGCAACTTTAAGTTGTACTGAAAAATAAAATAATATTATTATTATTTTAAATGGTAGTTAATGCCTGGAAGTAGTATTTTCATGAATGAATAGAACTAAATACAATTTGATTATACAAGTTTTTTAATTGTTTTTACATTTATCCAATAAATTTTATAGGCTTAACATGAGAATGAATCCAATTTTAAGCATAAAATACTCTAATATATTTCAAAGGTTGGTTTACAGCCTTTTGATAGTGAACCCTTTTTAAATCTAGTTTTTGTTACTTTTATATATTCTATTCGAAAAAATAATCTTCTTATATAGATACAGGATATCAAAATTTACTTTGGTTAAATTTTTGGTAATTTTATGATAAAGATCATTTTTTAATGAATAGTGAAAAATACTGCATTTTAATTCAAAACTATATTTCCATCTAATTTATTTATACCATTAGATTTCCATTTTAACTGGTTTTAAAGTGTGACTGGATTATTTTTTTATCATTTAATACAATTTTGGTCATTTTATGTAATTTCACATTTGAATTGGACATAAACACATGTCAATCATTTGGTAGTTTTTACTTATTAAAACACACTTTTTGGTTTTGACAACGGGAATTAATTTTAAATTAATTTGTAAATTTTTTGTGTTTTGAATTTGGAAAAATGGATTCCATATTTGGAAATAGATGGTTCTAATTGGGTAAATAGGTACCTTTTTTTGACATTATGAATAGTAACTTCTGTAATTTTTTTAATTTACCATGTTTAAAGGGTAAATCTGGTAAATAAGGGTAAAAAATATTTTAATAATATAAATCTACCCTAAAACGTGTCCTGATACTATTGGATGAGTTATGTATAATAATTAGCTTACCTAGGCCGAACGTTTTTCATTTGGGAGACACTTGGGATTAATAATGACATGTTACAATAATTAATTTAAATTAAAGAGAAAAATAACGTAAACATATATCTTCTTACTAAAACATTTTTTATGGTTTTAAGTAAAGGATATCTTAGACTATAAATATTAATTATAAAGAAAAAACTATATTCTACATCATGGTATTTTATTTATAATTTTTATACATTAAATAATTAAATTTATTTTTGACACAATGATGATGCAGTGATTACCTTATTAATAAAAGATTCAAATAAATGATATTATAAATATTAAAATAAATTTAATTTATTATTTTAACACCATAGAAAAATTTTATGAAATATATTTACATATTATATTATATTCATTTCCTTTGTTTCGAACGAATCATGTTTTTATGAAATTAACAAAAAACAATTTCAAAATATTGTCAAAATTGACATAAAAGTGTTTTTAAAACAAATACTATTTTATTAAATGATCTAATAGTCCTAAAAATATAACATTCTTAAAATAGGCTTATATAAGGTTAAAAATGTAATTTATGATCCACTTATGGTTCTATTGTCATTTTATAGTAACTATTGTAACCATATATTGTGAAAACACAAGAAGACATGGTAAGAGTTAATGTTTTTAACTAACGGTTAAAGAAAAAATATAAGGTTAATTTTATGACCTAAACTTTTCTAAAACATATTGGTTGAGAGGATTTAGACCCATCCTCCTATTATACATGAATTATATCACTTTTTAACTATTATAACTCAAAAATCAATTTATAATAAAATAATATTTCAAGACATTCCTACAGTTCCCTTCCTCCCTCTTATAAAAGGCCACCACCTATACCCACTTACTCACACCACTCAATCTCCTTATATCATCCAAATTATGATGAAATAATCTCCCAAAATCTCTCCCTTTCTCCTAGAAACCTTATCTTGGGCATAAGGAAATTCAAGAAAGACTTTTTGCTCAAATCAAAGGAAGTTTCCCAATTTAGAGGTAACATCTTCTCTCAAGTTCCTTTATTTTATTTTCCATATCCACTACATATTCTCTTATTATTAATTGATCAAATAACAAAAATATTATCATCAATATACTAGTATGTTTTTTGGGGAATTATTTGAACTAAATTTACAAAGTTCTCCATATAATGAATACGAACATACTATTTCTGTGTACGACAAACTACTGCCTCGTGAAACAATGATTGTCCAGTTTTCTCCTACCACCTATCATGGTGAACATTATGATGGAACTATATTTATATATGATATATATTATATTTATATTGTCTCTATTATTCTGTAATTTCTATTTAAAACATACCTTTATTCTTTCTATGATGTGTAAATACAATAATTTCATTCGGGGAAATGTGGACTACCGCCCCCTCAAAATGATATGACTCGTTCATGCTATACATTGAACGTATAAAGGATGGTTTTATTAATCCTATGAGACATACATGACATAAATATAATAATGGTATTATAATAAACATTTATATCATTATATTATTATTCTTTTATTATGAAAATGAAATGAAAGTAGTATTCGTGTGTACGTACAGCCTACCGTCTCCATGAACGGTGTGTTTCATTTCTTATCTCCAAATATTATAGAAATTATAAATACATATATACTTAATATACGTGATATTTAAATCACTAATGTCATTCTATATATGATGTACAATTTACATCAAAATAAGTTCATTTTCTACTCAAGCACCGAATATCGACAAAATGACCGATATTATCTTTAATAATTACATAATTTTTATAACATGATGATAAGTAATATAAAATGAAAAATAAAATTGAACTATATACCCTTTTTACATATTTTGGTATTGAAAATGGTTTTTATAAATCATTTATAATTTCAATATATTGAAATGATATATTGTGAATGCAATGTGGAAAAGTTATCTTTCATTTATACTTGTTTTATGTGTTATGATTATGTTATGGTTCTTGGGAATTATTTACGTATATAGGTGGTTTCATGATAAACCAAGGGTGGGTGAGCCCGAGATCGCCCTCCAATGCATTGGGTAACATAACGGAGGTAAACATTATGGTTTCTCCAAATATATTTAGGTAATATATTGTGATGAGTATTCCAAATGTAACTATTAAGGTTACTCCCTATGTAGATGTGAAATCTATAATATATGTATGTTATGGATGCCACAAGTTACCTTTATGATTTATGACTTCTATGTTTTATTCATAATTATTATGATTTCATGAGGTATATTATGGAGATTATGTTTTATGAGTCAAATGTATAATTTCAATGATTTGTATATTTTCATGGTCTAATGTTTTCTTTATTTATTTTATAACCCTTGCTGATATATTTATGCTCATATCATGTTTTTGAAATGTTTTTCACATGGTATAAGGAAGGGTAATAGAAAGGAAGAATTCAAGAATATTTTTATCAAGAAAATAATTCTTGTTTTGTAAGGTGTTTTATTGTTGTGAAAAAATATTGGATAGGATAGAAGTGTATGCTTTTTAATATTTGATATGTAATGTAATAGTTATCACCTTATTATCTAAAACTCTAAACATGAAAATATTCACTAAGTGAATTAAATTAAATTATTGACTTATCTCAATATTAAGTAATGTTTAAGGCTGTAGCCTTATATGAAAAACCATTGTCAATATACCATATACATTTATAGGAGTTTCTTAATAATCATTCCTAAAAAATAGTTTATACCAATGATAAATTTCATACCCAGATTTTCTTTGGTCTAGATTTTTTAGAAATTATATCTTCAGGAACCCACATTTTATTAATGGGTTTCATATTAGAATATTGTAAAATGTTTAAAATAAACACATAGTTAGATCCTGTAACAAAATTTGGAGCGATTTTTTTACCTATAATTTGAGTAAGATTTTTTCTACCATTTGTAATCCTTTATAAGTATTTCTTTAGTTGTTCATTTGAAAAATCAAGTTCAATATTCTCCATTATCAACTAACTATTTTTTTCTTTCTCTACAGCAAGGTCAGATTGAGTATTAGCAGAAAAATCATGTTGTTTTTTCGTAACATTATTTTTTTCATTAAGATCATTTAATGATTCCACAAGAATTTTTTAGTATTAAAAATTTTCTTGAGACATATAATCATCAGTTTTTTATTTTCACAGTTATCATAATTAATCACAAATGATGTTTTACATTCCTCAAATACATTTTTTTTGAATCACATGCTAGATCTATCAGGATTTTCTTCATGAGGTGAGTTCGATTCACTGGAGTTGTCCTCAGAGGCACTCCAAGATTCTTTTATAGATTTCATTAATTTTTTGTCCCTGTCCTCATACATCTTTTTGTACTTAATTTTTGGAAATTATTCTTTAACATTTCATTTTTTTCTTTCATTCTTATTAGGTTATCTCATTTTTATTATCATCCCTTTTCAAATCATTCTTCCAAGATCCTATATTTCCATACTTTCCATTATAACTAAAATTTCTAAAAAATATCTTCCTTATATAGAACCTTTTGAATCATTGATCTAGAAGGGACATATCTTCATCATTATTTGGTGGTAAGTCATAGTCACTGGAAGACTCATCTTATATCTTTTCCTTTTCCTTTTCATTTTTCTTGGATGCAGTCAGCTTAAAACCTACTAACTTTTTTAGCCCATCGTTATCTTCTATATTGACTTCCAAGTCTTCTTTGTACATCATCAGCTTTCCAATTGATTCCTTAACTGGTAGTTTTCTAATGTCACGAGACTCTCTTATAAACATAGCAGTTCAAATCCATGTCTCAGGAAGGCATCTAATAAGTCTGGTGATTTGGTTCTTGTTAGATACTAGTTTTCCTAGGGATCTCTTGGTGTTCACTATTTCATTGAACCTGATATACATATCAAATATTAATACATTAGGATTAATCTTAAAAGTATCATATTTAATATTATATTTATTCAATCTCATCTCTTTAATATTGGTTGTTCCTTTATATGAAATAAATAGTGTATCCCATATCACAAAGGTAGTTTTACAAGTATAAATTCTATTATAATAGTAAAATAATTTTCTAGTCCACTCAGGACCTCTTCCATAGGAATCATGGGAGTACATATAAAACATTCCACAACTGGACCTCTTCTACAACACATGGGAAATTAGGAAAATAATTTTTTGAGATGATATCTAGTATCGTCCAATTTATATCATAAGATATTGTGTGAGTAATAAACAGAGTATACACACACTTCTCATACTATAATTCAAATAAGTAAACTGAGAAATTAAAGGAGTAATAAGTAATAGTAATTCTTTATTTGATAAACTATGTAGCTTGTGACTTCTTGAATGTAGTTTTAAATTCATCTCGAGACATCTTTCTGAAATCTATTATAGAATAGAGTCTCATGAAACTCCTTTTTATATATGATCCACTCTTCCAAAAATGAGTAAAGGAAAGCATAAGAATGTATTTAATCATATGTTTATTTCAATAAGGTTCATCCCAGTTATCATTTTCAACTCTCTATTTGTATCTATGTATTTTGAGTTGTTTTCATTTTCATATCATCTCTGCATGAGGGGTTCTACTTCACTTTTAATAGTAGTACACCTAGAGAATTTGTTGGATCCTCTACTCCTCTTAATGAATGTATGACATGAACCTTAATGTGATTCTAAAATAGTTATTAAAAAATAATTAAAATATGTTTCAGTATAATATTCGATAATATATCCATTAGAATTATTTAATTCAAAATAAACCAAAACACTGGTCGTGAGTTTTTAGAGTGGTGACATTTATCTGTAGTGACTTGTTCTAGTGGTTACTTCACTCTTGTGGTGACTTAGTCTGGTGTTGAGTCAGGTTGGAAGTATGATAATCTATAGGCAGGTCTCTTCAATGGTGACTCATGTCTGATGATAGGTCATCTTGACATGTAACTGATTTTTTGTTCTACCAGTGAGACTTAGATAACAATATATAATCTGCATTCTTTGTCAAAAATCCATCTCAGTGGTCACTCATTGTTTAATGTGAGTCTTACTGACAAATTTAAAAAATATCATCTTGGCAATGATACTTCCTTGGTGGTGAGATATTCTTACCTGTGATACTTCCTTGGCGGTGAATCATACTTAGTAAAATTCCTCATTCATCAGTGATTTATCCTTTGGTGATGAGCATCCTTGTTGGTGACTCAACTTCAATAGTGAGTCTTTTCTGGACATAACAAAAATCTCACCAATATTTTTTATATTGTAAAATACTATCGTAAAAAATAATACTCATAAATAACACCCTAAACATCATTTGGTGATCATTAAAACAAGGAGGTCATCACATGTTCACTATATTATGAATGGACTTGTCTTTACTATCTATAAAGTTATGGATAAGCCTGGTTACATATCCATATGATTGTGTGAGGGCCTGATTTCATGTCATTAACAAAATCATAGAACCTATCTCTATTTATACATCTTCACAATGTTATAACCTGATGTGTTTGAAAAAAAATCTATGTCTTACACCAATTTCATTCTATCATGGATCATGTTCATTAACTCCCTTATAAATAATGTCTTTTGATATTCTAATCATTATTCCATGACTCAATATTATGATCCTTGATATGTGGGGTATTATCTTCAAATTTTATATCCATACCCTCATACCCTTATATACATGTTATGATTACTTTTATCCATTTATTACCATCACTGAGCACCTAATATAAACCTTTAATATGTTCCCTTTCCCCTGGATATGAGGAACAGATTTAAGAATTGTATGTTGGTGAATATTATGAAATTAGAAGTTCATTATGGGATATTTTTAAGATATTTCACTAAATTAGAATATTATGTACCTGGTTTCCAAAGACAAAGGACTATTATGGTACTCATGCATGAGTTTGTGTAATGTATTGAATATTCATCTAAAATGATGTAATATTTATGTATGATAAGCTAGAGTTGAATTTTCAAAAATTATCACATTGTATATTTCACCCATTTTTAGCTCAGTTCTTTTTGTTTTCTATAATTACAATCAATAAAGGAATACTAGGAATTATAATACATAAATTTTTATTATTAATAAATTCAAACTACAAATATAGAATTGGGATTTTATAAATAATGATTAGATGTTAACATATGAATCTTTAGGTTTGAATCTAGGATATCAATGGATTTATATCTAAAATAGTTATATATATTCAATCTCTTCAAATTATTTTTAATGATAATTTGTTTAACTAAATCATATACCCTGGAAGTGTCACAATTTCATTTATAAATGGAATATTCACTATTCACTAGAGTGATGGCCAAGATATACTCGACCAGCTCTTTTTTATGGTTATTACCCCTAGATACATCAGTGAAATACTATTTTTAATTATAGTAGCTATAGATTTGTGTATTTCTAGGAGAACCACACAATCTCCCCATTATGAAAATATCATAATGTTGTCCAATACATATAATCCATCCATATACATTTCCCTAGTTTTTTCACTAATTTTCTCAAATCTTGTCTCCAAAAATAATGAATACCTCCTCTGATACAATTTATTAGGATCCATTTTAATCATGACATATATCCAATAATAAACTCATGGATAAAAAATTACATATCATAAGAAATTTCATTAACCAAGGACCTAAAGGATTAGTGTCTTAGAGATTAGAAACATATAAATATTTCATTACAATATTTGATAATATTTCTTCATAATAATGCTCATAGATACACCATTTATAAACACCTCACATGATAAAATCTTCTTGATAGCCTAGGTATTGGAAACATAAGTATGTTCTTTTCTAAAATGCCTGGAAAGGGAAATATATACTATAACAAGAAGTAAAACCTGGTGTGGTCATAAATATCCTAATAAATTATCAAATGAATATAAATTTTAAACATAAAACATGTTAGATTAATATAAGATATTAAAATTTTCATATAAGAAGAATAGTAGATATTTCTAGTCACAAGACACGTATTAATAGTCATATAACATTGTAAAATTATATAAAATTATGGAACACAAAAAAATAAGGAATAATCATGAAGACATATAATTTCATGGAAATAAAATTCAACATGAAAATTTGGACTAACTTAATGAACAGCATGGTAATGAAACAAAAAAATTAATCCTAGGAAAATACTTACGAGAAAACTCATTATATTCATTCTTATATGAAATAAATCACAATGTTAATGCCTTAGAATCATAGCAAACCTACCACATTGATGCCTCTATGAACAAACTAATTATGTCCTTGAATAAGTATCTCATAAGACATAAACATAAACCAATGCATTTGATAATGATATTGGACCCCAACCATCATCATCCATACATATGTGTTCCAAATAATATTAATCAGGAAAAAATATTAATTAACCCATGTAAAAAATAATGGGTTTATTAAATATAAAAATGTAATACATCCACCTTTCATAAAGAAACTATATAAATAAAATTGGGTTTTATAGAATTAAATAACAAAAATAAATACATTTATTGAAATGGAAAACATGGTCCCCCAAAAAATAAAATATTAGTATAAAAATAGAGGGTAAAACATGAAACATAACTTCATTGGAGATAGAAATTTTTGAATATATATAGTAAAATAAAAACCAACTAAAAAGATAATTCTTAAAATAATTTTGATATCATCGATGTAAAAGTAATAGTTCTGATTCTACTTTAAAAATACTCTTTTTTCCTTAATAAATTATTTTTTATTTGAATTATAATTTTTTTTTTCCCATAAATAAAAATATAAAATCATTTAAAATGTAAATTGTTGGAAAAACTGTTAATAATAAATAATGTAACTCAATGAAAGGAGTTTGAGTTACAAAGCCCCTTATATTTTCCATTGATTTAAATTGAAATGATTTACCATCTTGTATCATAAATGCAAACTAATTTAATACCAATTTTATAAAATTATTCAAAAATATTTTTATTTCAATTCATTAATAGTAATTTTGTTGATGTATATGATTTTTTTAATCTTCTTTCAACATCATGTGTTGATAATCTTAACCACTTAAGATTAGGTTCATAAAAGTAGTGTTGATCTTTGATTTTCTACAAAATATCATTTTTTAAAACCCATTAAATCTAAATTAACTAATGTTTTATAAAAAAATTGATGTTATAATTCCATTAATGGTAGTTGTAGTTTTGTTTTGTGAAAAAAAATAGTGATCAACTAGTTTAAAGTTATTTACTGATATCGATAGTTTACTTCATATTTATCATCACATTTTATTTTATCCAAAAACTATTAATGTAATATAATAAATATATATCATATATATATATCTAATATAAACCAACACTAACCTTTTTTTTATGTGAATTAAAATGAAACATTTTTATTTGTGTTGGTGGCAGTCCACAAAATCGACGATTCACATTTTCATTTTTCATAATGGAAATGGGGAAGGGGGGTAAATATTTTTCTATCACTATAATAAAATAATAGTATAATAATGATGCCAAATTTATTATTTTACAATGGTGAAATAAAATTTTATGAAGAAAAAGACAATATAATGAAATAGAAAACAAAAATGATAGGTTAAGAACTTATACCTCACTTATTAGATTAACTCATTACTGAAGGTAATTAGTAGTCTTTTAAGAAGACCTTAACCTACTTAAAGTTTCTAGGAGTGTATATAAGAGAATCTGGTATAATGTTTCTTATATATAAGGGGTTTCTATGTTTGTAAAATTTAATATAGGGATTACCCTTTTATATGTGGAATGGAATGTGATTTTTAAAAATACCAAAAATTCATCAATAATGG
This sequence comes from Viscum album, assembly GCA_963277665.1. Lineage (NCBI taxonomy): Eukaryota > Viridiplantae > Streptophyta > Magnoliopsida > Santalales > Viscaceae > Viscum > Viscum album. The sequence continues at coordinate 1,191,507,502 of OY728161.1, forward strand.
GTAGTCACATTCAAGGAATATGTCACAAAAATTGAAAAATAATGCATTATAGTGTAAATAACATCGATAAAAACATTAAAATTCAAATATAAACATGTTTAATACTTTTTTACCACTAAGGTTAGTAAAACATATCAATTTATTTATCACCACAGTAGCTAGTTTTTACCTTTGTAATTTGTATTTTATTTACCAAAATAAAATGTATCTAATTATATAATATGAAACTAATGATTAAAAATTGTATATACACATTATTATTATGTTATTAAAAGTGATAAAAAAATAAAATTAAATTACAAATTTTATAATGTATTAAAGCTATTTTTTTGGAAACATATAGCGCAAATTCTAAAATGAAAAAAATGAGTTTATAATTTGAAACCAACATTTTGAAAATTATAAATTCACTTAAAATATAAATATTTGATATTGTTAAAAGGTTATATGAATTTATAATTTGTAATTTTATTCTAATAATTTCATAATTTCATTTTATTTATAAAACAAATATTTTCAACTATTCACCTAAAAATCGTTATTAAAATATTAAAAAAATCATCTGTAAATAATATTATCATGGTAAATATAAAAATGATTCTAAATTTTTTTAATTCATATCCAAAATTTTATAAATTCAATTCTAATTTAAAATTACAAAATATAGTAAAATAGTAGTTTTCCTATACGAAAGAGACTATTCATATATTTATTACTATTAAAGGTATTGTTAATAAATTTTTAAGAATATATATTTTCATGGTAACAATTAAATTATAGAGAATATATTTTTATAGTTTCATTATACTTTTAGTTTAGTCAATATTTAATTTGAACCATATATATATTCATTATTCTCATACTATTGCTTATACCTAAAGATTCTACAGCTACCTTAATATTGTCCATATTTTTCATGTTTTAGTGTTGTGTGTGGATTAATCAATCAAAAAAATATTTATCTAAGAAAGAAAAACTCTAGTAATTAAGAATCATGTCATCAGTTATCCTAATAGTGCCCCTTGGTTAATAAAAATAAAGGAAATCAACATGGATTCCTTGTGATGCCCCGAACCCAAATGCCACTTAATTGGTGGCCCAAGACCAATAGGCCACATGGCCTCAAGTGCATCTCACCAAACACCAGAGGATTTTTACTAATAGTGAGGGACTAGGGTGTGTTTCTGGGGAGACTATTCCCTCATTACCATACTTTATCATAGCGGATAAGTATAAAAAGTGGTTAGTAGTGGAAGAAGTATAAGTGAATTGTGAAATCAGAAAAAAGTAATAAATAAACAAGGATACTATTACTAAATCAACTAGAATAACATACAATAATTGATGATGATATTTCATGTCTCTAGAAAATAGGAAAAGATATATATAGGACTGCAGGCATAACACATTCCACAAAAGTATAAGGAAATCAAAATATTATCCCAAGCATCCCGAACTCTGGCTCAGTCATCTACTATCAAGATCCATCATAAATAGGAATAAATCAAGTCTTCCAAGACGTATGATTCCCTTTGTAAACAAGTTCACACATGTAATCTTCTTAGGGTACCAAACAACACACGTAGATGGTGTGAAATAAATCTCAGTGGGTCAGCACCAACTTTGTCTATAACATCCAACCCATGTAATAGAATGTAATAGTGTTCAAGCATAAATATATAATGTAAATAAGTACAATGAAATTAAATACCCATGTATGAGATTCATACCTCAGCTTGTGTCTGGACATGTAACCAATCCTTTATTTTATCATTACCAGTTTATTATTAAGTTTCATATTAACAATAATAATGGTTCCAAGATGTGACAAGGAAACCTATAATGATATTTAATAATGAAATTACAAGGTAGTAACCAATGAAACTTATACCTCAAGGGTCCCCAATAAATTAATAACTATATCCAATCTAAGGGTAATAGTGTTATCCAAGGAGCATAGTTTAAGGAATTCCATAATATGACACCTATCGGGTCCATGGAGTTCATCAAATGTAAAATGGGGATAAGCAATGATTGGTCCCAATAGGCTTTAACCATGGAACATACTTGTCAATGATGGATCCAAGGATTGTATCCAAGGCATCTAGTAGTACTACATGAGGGGTCTTATGATTTCATATCAGGCATCCAAAGTAAGACAATGATCTGGTTCTAAGATTTTATCAACCAAAGTAAGTCATATCCATGAATTTTGAATTGGGTTCTCAAGAGCTCAAGGCATTCCCTCAGGAATACAAGGTGGGCCTAAGTTGGGCTAGTCCAATTTTTATAATGAACTCTTATATAATTCATAAGGTTCAATCCATTACCTTTAATTAGTATAACAGGTATAGCTAACCATGAAACCATTTAATCCAGACATAATTTATTTATAAGTCTATTTGGTTTAAGCCTTTCTTTTCATTAGTGTGGAAATGACAAGTAGAATGCAACCATTAATTTAATCCATTTATGGAATTTTAATAATCAAGGATAACTCCACTACCATCCATCAACATGATGAAGGGTGGTACAAATGTGCAACCTATTATTCAGTTACATTCAAAAAGGTCAAGCCATATACTTAGTATACATGCCAAATTCCATTTAACATTTGTTTATCAGTTGAAGCAATTACCTTAGGTGGGTCAAGTTGTGAGCATACATGGTACTTTACATTATGAAATTCACAATATAAATCAATCCATTTAATATATAAAATCTTACCCTTAGAAAGACCAATCCAAGGCACACCTGAACGGTGGCTCAAATGTGTCAAAACACTAAAACAACAATTATAACATGACATCCTACATGGGATGGATGGATTTTTGGGAACAACCACTAACAAATAATCACATATTTGAAAAGAGGATAACCATACATTTGTAATAATTATAAGAATACCGTATAAATTCAATAAATTGTACCTGATGAAATTGGTGGGCCCCACACAACAATTATAAAATCAATGAACATAATGGATAAGTTATAGACCACCTAACATATGCTTTTAAAAATCTCCACCTCTAGTATCAACCTATGAATTGGATTGGATCAGAGTAGATTAGAGAAAAAGGTAAAAATTATCAAACCTCAATAACTATGACGAGAGAAGAGAGATGAAGAACAGATCAAATAGACTCGATTACTTATCATTGAACATACAACATGATGAATGGAATCCCTAATGGATCTAATATGATATAGATATCTTGATCCCTAGATAAGTCCTTCAAAAAGATCCAAAATGAGACAAATCGATGCTAATCTTGTAGGAAATCGTAATAGGGAAGGAGGGGATTAACGAGATCATTAATAGAAAAAATGTAAAATTAACCAAAATTTAGCTTATTCATTATTTTTGCGTATGGTTTTACAAACCATGCAAAAACCATGCTCAGGTACCTGGAGAAAAGGGGCATACCACATGGTTCATAAATTGTGTGCCAACCATGCATGATGGATCTGCCTGAATATGCAGACCATTCGCATGGTTAGATCTAACCATGTGCCCTACCAGCACAGTTTACTCTAACCGTGAAATGTGGCCATTTTCTCCAAAAATATGTGTTCTGGGCTCCAAATAATCCCTAAACACCCTCATGACCTTCACTAAACCACTAGGCATCTATATTAGTTCAAAAATACAGAATTAGATTGTAATTTTGAGGATCCATAACTAAGAGAAAAACTAGGTTCTTATATTCCTATCCCCTAAGAAGAACTTGACCCCAAGTTCACCTTCCAATGGTGGAGAAATACTATCTAATAACAACTTTGTCCACTAGGCACATACATCATCCTCTCGGTCCCAAGTCTAGTCTTGTACGTGGCTATATTTCCATAGACCCATACTAGCGGTACATACCATCCTCAGAGATCCTTTGTGATCTAGTAAAGGATGTGTACTATATACTCCTCAAATGTAGTATCGTAATCTTACTCAACATCCTCGAGATCAATGGTATTAGATGGGTCGACAAGATATCGGTGAAGCTATGATTCATGGAAGATGTTGTGCATAGCACAGTACCTCTGAGGTAGTAGAAACCTATAGGAAACCAACCCGACTCTCTCTAGAATCTCAAGTGGCCCAATATAATTAATAAATGACTTCCCATTCTTCTTTAATAGTCTATGCCCTAACCTTGTCAATAACTAAGGGAAAACATGATCCCTAACCTATAACTCTAGAGGTTATCGACGGTGATCTACCTAATATTTCTATTTAGACTGAGCAATAGTCATATGATTTCCGATCAGCTGAACCTACTTCGAAGTCTTCATAATGAGATGAGGGTCTAGTAGGGCTTCCTCACCAGCCTACAGCCCACACAAGGATGAATGGAACGACCTACCAAATAAGTCCCCAAAAGGACCCATCTAAATTGTCACATAAAACCTATTATTTTTAAGGAAATCAATTAGAGAGATACGCTTCTCCCAAGAACATTTGAAACCAAGGAAACATGATTGGAGAATATCCTCTAGAAGCTATATTTTCAATTCTAATTTTCCATTAGTTTGAGGGTGAAAACCTATGCTTAGAAGCAACTGCATCCCCATATCCTTCTATAATCCCTTCTAAAACTGTGACATGAAATGAGTGTCCCTATCTGATATGATAGTGTGATGGACCCCATGTAATCATATGGTCTCAAGGGAATACAGTATTCCCAATTCATCGATTGATAAATTCTCCCAAATAGGAATGAATTGGGATTATTTTGTTAGTCGATCAATAACTACCCATATAAAATCACTACCTCTCAGAGACATAGGTTATCCGACTAAAAAATATATATCAATATCTTCCCATTTCCATTATAGAACTAGAAGCTGCTGTAATAATCTAACAATTCTATAGTGCTCTTTCTTCACCAATAGATAGGTGGAACACCTAGTGATAAATCATGTAATCTGGAATTTCATCCCTAGCCACTAGTATTGTCATCACATATCTCGATACATCATGGAGGTTCTTGGATGAACTACCCACTGAGAAGTATGGGACTCATGCATCAACTCTTCTCTCATATATGTAGGAACCTAAACACATCCATTAATACAAAGGATGTCATCTATGACCACATACCAATCCAGACGTGGGTTATTTCCTGATATACTCTCACTGAGAAGCAATACCTCAGGATCCAAATATTTTTTATTCTTCACCTACTCAATGTGAGAAGATGTAACTAAAAAATATGAGAGGTAACACTGCTTGTGACTATCATAAAACACCAGATGTAGTTGGGAAAATAAGGACATTAACTTTCATTCATCACTATCTTCTTGTACAACATGTGTTTGAGTTTTCCTAATCATGGCATCATTGACTACATTTCCCTTCCCATGCATATGGGAAATCTCAAAATAAAATGATTGTATATATTCAATCAATATTTGTTTTCTAAGGATCAATTAAAATCGTGAAAAGATATATTTGAGGTTGTTGTGGTCTGTGTACACCACAAATCACTCACCCAATAGATAATGTCCCCAGCAATGTATTTCATGGAAAACTTCTTCTAGCTCATGGTCATGCATTAGGTAGTTCCATTCATGAGGACTCAACTATCGAGATCTGTACACAATGAATCTATCCTCCAATATCCGCACTATTCCTAGGTCGATCCCTAATGCATCAAAAAAGATTTTATAACCAATGAATAGCTCTGGAAGAGTCAAAATAGGTGCTGAGAAAATCCTCCCATTCATCTCTTTAATGGGTTTCCCACAAGCTTTTGACCATAGGAACCTTCCCCGCATCTTTGTATGACTGGTGAGAGGTAAAGAAAGTCCTGATATGACCTGTATGAAACACCTATATTATACATCCATCCCCAAGAAACTACATATATCAATCTTGTTCCTTGGATGATCATTGGAAACTACATCACTAACTTTTTTAGGGTGAACATATATACACAATTTTGGGATAATATAACCCAAGAAGTGAACTTTGTTGATCCGAATGTTCCACTTAGGAAGTAAGGCATAAAGATGATCATATCCCAGTGTACTCGTAACTATCACAGTATGATTGTTATGGTCTCTACGTGCGTGAGAATACACCAAGATTTCATCCAAAAGACTGCAAAAAAAAGAATCCAAATAGGGTTGGAACACCCTGTTGATCATAGCCAGGAAAATGGGGGCCATGTTTATGATATTGAAAGGCATAACGATGTACTCATACAGACCAAACCTAGTATGGAAAGTTGTATGAGGTATGTCTTGTGGATTGACTTGTACTCGATCATATTCTGGTCTTAGGTTGCTCATAGAGAAGACCCTAGATCCTTATATCTGACCAAAGAGACCATCTATTCGAGGGAGTGGATGAAGGTTTATGACCATATGTTGGTTAAACCATTTGTAATCTATGCATAGATGTAAGGTTCTTTCCACCATCTTGGTGAAATGCATGGGTGAACCCCAAGAGGATGTATCATGCCGTATAAGGTCTTTGGCCTCTAGATCCTCTAATAGCCTCTTGATTTCTTGAAGCTCAATAGGTTCCATTATATATGGAGGAATGGAATCTAGAGCTTCTCCTTGAACAACCTTGACCATAAACTCTACCTCTCTTTCAGAAGGTAATCTAGAAAAGTCATTGGGAAATATATCCCAGAAATGATCCACTACTGGAGGGAGATCAACATTATCTAAACCCTAATCCTCCATGAAGAGATTGTCAATTTGGTCTATCACTTCACCAAGACCATGATGCTCTAGTCCTGCTCTACCAGCCTAGACATCCCACTCACCCTTATGTAGATAACTTATGACCTCTGTTGATGTTAACGATACCCTCAAATGATAGAAGTTTACAAAAGAATGATACTAAACCAACCAAAGAATCTTGAGAATAGAATCAAATCCTATCATATTGATATTGAAGATGTTCAATAAGAAAGGTTAACTACCTAAATCAAGGGGAAAATCTGTATATTGGCGTATTCCATCTAACTACACTCCTAACGTTGTATCTAGTGTCATCACACCACAGAAATACTATATCTCTATTATGAGACTCTCCAAAATAGATATAGAGATAAAATAGTTTGAATCAATTTTATCAAATAAAGAATATACTATAGTATATTCCACTACAATACTACCTTATATTGTAGATGGTCTTGTAGCCTGATCCTCATGTATCGGTTGTAAATCATTCATCTGGCCTAATCCATGACCCTTTTCAATAGCTAGACTACCATGATCATAACTGGTCTATTGGTACTTCTGGTAATAATAATTGTGACTATGTTGGCCATGAATTCCCCCTATATCAATCATTTCAGTTTTATTCCAACTCCATGCCTGACACTGTGTAAAATAACCTACACCTGAAGGTGGAGCTGGCATAGATCCTTTTCCACTCGAAGCTGGTGAAAAGGCCCTACAGAATCTATGGAGATGCCCCATACAGCTGTAAGCCCAACAATCCATTGGGTCTCTACCACAATGAGGCTTCATTTTCCCCATCTGTCAAAAATGATGACGCACCAGGGAGCAATCAAAACAAGAACTCTGGTTGTCACTTCTCTAATGAGAAACCTTGAGGGAATGTTTCCTGCCAAGAGGATAACTACTTGACTGTTGCGGAAATGATACTCTATGCCTGGTACTATTGTTTTCCCTCATGTGTCGCTCAGTGATAAGATCATGGTTGACAATTTTATATAAAATTAGTTAGGAAAAAGACATTTACTTATGTACGGATGGCATATTGGAGCCCATCCACAAATCGTCTAACCGCAAAACCTCATCACCGGCTTGAAGCGGTGCAATGTGCTACAACTCCAAGAAACGCATTGAATATTCCATAACTGACATAGAACCTAGTTCAAGATGCAAGACCTCTCAGGAAATAGAAACCCTATACTTTTACACATAATATTACATTATTTTAAGCATAATTATACCTCAGAGTAAAATCCAAGGGTCGTAAATTCTAGTGTCTTAGAATAATAGGTACATAAAACTGAAAACATGGAACTAAATATAAAATTTCATTATTTAGTCTTCATAAAGATCCATAACTTACATTTTTCTCATATGTCTTCATAGTATAACATGAGGATAACATGAACAAAGGGATGGACTAAAAATCCTAGTAAGGGAATAATCATTAGAACAAAGCAATAACACATAGGATTGAAGGCATTACATTATGATATAAAAAGTAATTTAACATAAGGAATCATAAAATATAAACAAGGAATCATACAAATAGGGAGACATAGAAATTTTAAAACAACATAAAACATGACTTTTTTACGAGTCAAGGCTAACCTCCAAGATCATTTCACATTGTCACATACATATCTTATTTTAAATTTATTTTTATTTTAATTTCCATAAATGCTTTGTTTTGGGGGTTTCCAAAGGTTTTATAGAGAATAGATGAGTTTTCATGAATTGGGCCAAACCGTGAGCCCAATTCCAGATTTAAAAATAAATATTGTTTCTTTTATAACTTATTCATTTTTTAATATTTTTAACTCATTACAACTCCTAAATGTACTCTCCTGATATATTAACACCACAATTAAAATTTGGAGCCTTTGGAAATCCATAACCAAGGTGTACATGGGTTTTTATTTTATGGATTGGGCCTTCCCGAAAGTCCAATTCCAGTTTTAAAAATAAAATTTGATTAATTAATAACTTATTCATTTTTAATGATTTTTCGGTGATTCAAAGCCTCAAACGCGCCCCTTGAACCCAGTAGCGTGACCAAGCTCTCTCCACTCTTTGGAGATCTTCTACATCGCGATTGAGAGCTAAACTTATTAGGGTTTCTAAAATCGGGCAGATTTGAAGAGGTAAATTCATTCCTTCATAACTCCTTCTATTATTACTCTTTTCCCCCATTCCAATTCCTAAATGACCTTCTTATTCTTGTTAGAATATCCATTAAATTTTTATCTGTTTTAAAATTCAGATTCTTGTCGATTTTGGGTCGTTTTCTTCAGGATTGTTTTGGGTAAGTGATTCCTTCTTGGTTTCTTCCTTTTCCCTTAGGGTTTCCTCTCTCTTTTATTATGTTATAAAATTTCCAGAAGTTAGGGTTTGATACTAGGGTTTAATTTAGTGTATTTTTGGTCAAATATTGTGATCTAGGTCTGAATTTATCTTCCTTGTGGTGCGGCGGTTGTGCGGTTGACGTTTCGAACCAAGTTTTGAGGGATTTGACACTTCCGGTAGGTGATTCCGTGTGTAATAATTTCTAGATGATTTAGTTTGATTGAATTACTTATTATGAATTCTCATAATATTCTGTGTGTGGTGCAAAAAAATTTTATGTTGGATTTGGTTAAGCATTTATTTTTATAGTTTCATTTTAGCTTAAAATTTGGTGTTTTTCATGTGTAACCCTTTGGGTATTGTTTGGGATTGTTTTATAACATATGAATTTGGTTTAATAAATCTTGTTTGGGATGAAAATTATGATTTGGTGGGGTATTGGTGTTCCAATAGGTCTTAAAGAGTTTTTTTAAGGGTTTAAGGTGTAAAACATTATTGTACTTCTTGAAAGTGATTTTGAAAACGTGTGTGTTTCATGTGGATCTTTTGTGCTATTGTTTGAGGTGTTTGTATAACACATGGGGGTTGTTTAATAAATGTTTTTGGGGCTTCCAATTCTGTTTTGAATTTTTATTGGTGTGATTTTGTCCTTGAAATATGGTTTTGAAATGGTTTTTATTTGAAAAGCTTTGGTACACTGTTTAGAATTGTTTTATGAAAGTTTTGAGTGGTTTAATGATTTATGTAAGAGGTGAAACCTTATTGGAAAACTGTTTTGGATTGTTTATACTTTCAAATGAGCCATTTTAAATGTGAATAGTTCTGTTATGTTATGTTTATCATATTTTTAGGGACTTCATAAAATTGTTAAAGGATGTGTTGGATTGTGAAAGTTATGAAAAAAGTGTTGTGGGCTATTTTGGTGTGAGTTTGATTTCAAAATGCATTTGAATGAAAAGTGGAATTTGTGACTTATATGGTGTAAATGGGGCTGTTTGGTTAATGTTTGATGTGGAAGTGTTATCTACATGTGAAAACTATATTTCTTGGCTTGTTGAACATGTTTGAGCACAAAGGGAAAACCCGGGTATCTAGGTGGGTGGACGTGTACTAGTATGCTAGTGAATCCGTGGGGTGTGGCCTCAGTTTCACTTAGCAAGATTGACGCTTAAAACTCTAACTAAACTATTATGATGATGATTGGGGACCACTAGGTTATGGTTATGTTCCCTACTAGTGTCTCGTGCACGAGAATGGATATTTGTGATGGTTACTCTCACCGAGATACGAGGTACCTGGGACCCACAGCTAGCTAGTTCCTAGGGGTTATTTCCTATTTCTTGTGCTCATTAGTTAAATTATACTTACCATCGTCATATGGTACATTTGGAAAGAAAATTCAGTAGCTTTGGTGTTTATTTTAAAAGTGTTAACCCATTAAAATAGCCCACTTGAAAACTGTTTTTATTCAAAGTTGCATCTTTTAGAAATTGTAACTAGCTTTTCATGTTTTTGAAAACTTGCATGCTTTTTGTCTTTAAATGTTTATCACATGGAATCTCTTAGTGGTGGTATCCTACTGGGTTTTCATTCAAACCCTACTTACACCTTTGGTTGTAAGTAGACTTGCTTATTTTATGTCATAGGATTGGGTACAGGTTTTATGCCTTTGGTTTGGGTTTTTAGCGATCCATCGTGATACAGTGTCGTGGAGATGGCTTGAGGGCGGTGCCTCTTTCCATGTGGAGGTTCATGGTCTGTCTTTTCTTGGGTTTGTACCTTTGTAATGGTGTTCAAACATTGTTTAATATTGTGTAATTCAGTTCTGAATTTTTATTAAAAGATGTTTTGGTTTGAAAAATCCATATTTTATTTATTGGATTCATTTGTTGATTTAAGTATAAAAAAATTTGGTTAAATCGTTCCCAGTTATCATTTTATGATACTCGGGCACTTTTTCCAACCCGTGGGGATCGGGAACGCCCTTCGGGACTTGGAACGGGCCAGGTTTGGTGCTGGTTTGATGGTGACCAGATCCGGTTCGTGACACACATAGTAGCACATGCCAAAGCTAACCACCAAGACCGTCACACATAACATCTCATGAGATTAAACTATACCCAATGCATTGGAGTTCTATTTGGGAAAACCCATCATAACTTTTCATGAATATTTTTTCCATATAAATAATCATACCTAATCAATCTTACATAAACATAAGGATTAGACATATAAAGAATTGGGTACCATGATCATGTCATAAAACATAACAAATGGGTGTATAATAAAAGTATCCATTAAAGAATGATACTAAAATATACATATACATTCATAAGGTAAAATATGCATGTTTAATGGTAGGTTATTTCAAGTTTAAGTGATGACATCTAAGAAAACTATTTAATAAATTTTATCATTAAAACATTTTTGTACGATTTTATGGAAAATACTATAGAGATTTTAAAATAGAAAAGGGAACAATCCTTTGTATAAAACCTGAATTTAACCAAGATTGTTTTCATAATAAAAATTCTGATTTTATAAAGAAATTGGTGGTTTATAATAGAAGATAGATTTCACTTGAAACCAGGTAAGAATTCGGGAAGCTCCCTAAAAATGGGTTTGCTTATCAGGAAGTATTAAGAAGGGAATCACTTAAAAACATGTATATCCCTGAAATAGAATGATGGATGGGAATTGATGCATGATATTGGAGAATATCCACTTTATTTATATGTTTTAAATAAAAATAAAATACAACATCATTTGGGTAAAAAGAAAGATAGGGAACCCCGAAGGAATAAAGGCAGATTGGGAGGAATCCCTTACGGAATAACATCATGGTATCGGGTGTACTAAATTGGGATTAATAAGAGATGAAGGGATTTATAATATTATATAAATCATGAGGATATTATGGGGGAGGTGTGTAATCATACTCCATCACTATTAATTACACATTTAAGGGAATAACATAGAGGATAACCTTGAATAAAAGTGAAATAGAGAGGATCCATTACCTTAAGTCTAATGGTGTTCTCCACTTGATATTAATGACCTGAATAATAAAAATAGGTTCATTAATTAATAATTAAAAACCACCTATATATGTAAAATATTTATTATACCCTTTTCATGTTCATTTGTGACCTTTTTTTATGGGTTAAGTGGTTCAACTTCTTTGTTCGGGTCTGTTTGTTTTCTTGGTTTTTATGATCTATTTACTTATTTTCATGAACGGATAAACATGTAAGATGAAAGTGGATGTAAAAAATTGAAGTTATATAAAATTAGTGAACATATAGGAGATTACATGTTTGTAAATTTAATTTTTTTACTTGGAGTGAATTAGAATCATTATATAAAACTTTACTGATAACCTCTTGGGTTAATTGGTGTTTTTTGGCCACAATGAACATGTTTTGTTTTATAAATAAAAACCACGTGTACAAAAGGATTAAAAAAACATATATGAGAAATAATACATATATTATGGTATGGTTCAACCATAAAAATTGTTCCATGACAAGAATTGAATATGTTAAGGGAAATTGAAAACCCATCGTCCTTGAATGTGGTAAATTTACACATCTCAGATGGTGTCTCTACTACATAAATAAAAGAAGGGTAAAGAAGATATGACAATAACTTATTCCATTATCTTAAAAAAATTCCAGTACATGTAAGCTAATTGATTTTTCATAACATTTTTATGAGTATATGTAAGGATATAAAATAAACAAAATGATCTTGAAAGGAAATAGAAAAAAAGGAAAAGAGAAATTTACCTCTTGATCCAATCTTCTTTTAAAGCTTCTTAAGGGGAGAGAGTTTGGTCTTTTGAGGAGACCAAGGGATGTTATACATGTGGGAGGAGCTTGGGGAGATATTTGGGCACAATTTAGGGAATACACAATGCTTAAGGGATGTGAAGAGAAGAGGTAAGGAGGGGTGGTATTTATACTGGAGGAGAGAAGGGTTTTCATAATATTATAATCATTAGTTTATTATTTTTTTCATAAGACAAAGAATAGTGATAATTACATGAAAAATAACAGTAAGAAATTGATGTGAGTTTGATATTTGGGTGCTTACATCACTTATGATGTCAGTAATAGTGGATTTAAATTATAATGTATTTATACGGTAAATTAATGTATTTTACTATTCACCAAAAAATCAAGTATTTCAAAAAAATCCCAAAAAACAAGCCTAACCATTTTTCAATGAGTAGAATCCTAAAATAAAATATATTTTTCAATACAATTCATAAATATGATTAATTAAATATATAATTAAAATCATAATTAATTCTAAAAACAACATTTTTAAACATTTATTTACTTATTCTGAAATATAGGTACATCATAATTTCACATGAATCTTATTTATATACTATCAAATGTAAGGTAACTATTAATTAGGGTATATCACTATTTATAAGGGTAAAATTACAATTAATAATATTATGTTACTATTCAACAAAAATTAAGTTTGTTTAATCAGACTACAAACATCTTATTGATCCCAACCGTGAATGTCATATTTTCAAAATTTCAAACAGAGAAGTGTCAAAATTATGTTTAAAGGTCACATAGTACATGGTAGTTCATTATGTTGTGATTTCATGTGATTATATGACGTGATCATAAGAAGTAAATTTGCATTGAAAACTTTGGGTTGTTTCATTATCCCCCCTTATGAATTTTCTCCATTGAATTTTTTTTACATTCTATGCCATAGATAGATGTGGGTACTTTTCCTTCATTTCCTCCTCCCATTCTTATGTTGCCTCTTCGTAATTATGGTTCTTCCGTAGTACTTTGATCAGGTGAGTAGTCTTGTTACATGTAAATTTTTCTCTATGATCCAATATCTTTACAAGATGCTCCTCGTAAGAAAGATCATTTTCCAATTGTACCACCTCTAAAGAGAGTACATGTGAGGGGAATGGTATGTACTTACTTAAGAGGGATACATGAAAGACATTGTGTACTTTGGAAATGGTATTAAAAAGTTCCAGTTGATAGTCCACAGTCCCGAAATGATCAAGAATCTCGAAGGGGCCTATGTACCTGGGACATAGCTTCCCTTTTTCCCAAATCTCATGACCTTATTCCATGAATATATGTGTAGAAATACCAGGTCTACAACTTTAAACTCATGGTATTTTCAATGATTATCTACATAAGTATTTTTTTGAATTTGTACTGCATTGATGACCTGCTGAATAGTTTTCACCATATTAACCATTTCTTCAACCATATCAGGTCCTAGCAACTTACGCTCACTGAATTCATCCCAACACGCCAGTGTTCTACACCTTTTCCCATAAAGGGATTCATATGGTTCCATTAAAATTCTCTAGTGGAACCTATTATTGTAGGAGAATTCAACTAGTAGAAGATGTTGGTCCCATACTCTATTGAATTTCATAGATCACTTTCTCAACATATCTTCTAGTGTCTGAATAGTTTTCTCAAATTAGCCATCAGTTGGAGGTTGATAGGCCTTAATAAAGTTCAGTTCAGTTCTTAGAGCATGTTGGATACTTTTCCCAAACTTCGAGGTGAATCTCAAATCTTGATCTGATACAATAGATAGTGGTACTCCATGCATATTTACCACCTCTTTGATATATTTCTATGAAATTTTATCCAATGAGAAGTCCTCTCAAATTGCGATAAAGTGATATTCCTTTGTAAGACGATCCAGAATAACCCATATATCATTGTTTCCTCTATATGTCCTTGGAATTACAGTGAAAAAGTACATGGTAATGTTCTCCCACATCCATGTTGGTATGGGTAGTGGTTTCATCATCCCCTTTGACTTTTTCCTCTCAGCCTTCACTTATTGGAATACCAGGCTCTTTGATATATATTCAGTAATCTCTCTTTTCATATTGTCCCACCAAAAGTTTTCTCAAATATCTCAATACATATTTATTCTCCCTGGGTGTATAGAGAAGGTTGAGCTATGTGAATCATTTAGAATATCCTTCTTTATCTTTGTATCATATGGTGCACATAATCGTGACCCAAATCTTACAACTCCTTCCTCATCAATCATGAACTATGAGGATTTCCCATTTCGGATAGCTTTCACCCTTTTCAAAATTTCCACATCTTTTATATGAGAAACCTTTATTTTATCCATGAGGGATGGTTGATAAATCATTTGATAAATGATTGATGATGTTCCTACCTTAATTATTCCCATGTCCATACTCTGCAAATCTAAGAAGATTGGATCTTTTTCAATTCTCATCATTGATAAAGATGCATGACCCTTTCTACAGAGAGCATTAGAATCCTTGTTTTTCGTGTTGGGATGGTGGTGGATTAAGTATCCATAATCCTTAATGATTTCTATCCATCTTCATTAGCATGTATTAATCTCTTTCTGTGTGAATATATATTTGAGAATCTTGTGATCAGTATATATCTCACACTTCTCCCCATTGAGATAATGCTGCCAAAATTTTAATGCAATGATTACTGATGCCAACTCCATATCAAGTGTAGAATAGTTTTTATCATGGATTTTCATCTTCCATGAGGCATATGCTATCACTTTATCATTTTTCATTAGCACATAGCTAAAGCTAATTTTTAAAGCATCTTTTTACACCAAAAAGAGTTTTCCACTTGTTGGGAGTGTGAGTATTGGCGTAGTGATAAGACTTTTTTTCAAATCCTTGAAATAGTCATCACATTAAAAAGTCTAGAAAAAACTTTACTAACTTAAATATCATCATGGTCATTGGTTTTGGAAACTGTGAGAAGTTATTCACAATCATCGATAATACCAGGGTAGACTAAAAAAGGTGCAGATCTCCGTTATAGATTATGGAATGGACCACTCTCCAATTTCCTTTATCTTGGAAGGGTCTATAAATATCCCTTTGTTGATGAAAACATGCCCCAAGAATGAGACTTCCTCCATCTAGAACGCACATTTATTGTACCTTGCATACATCTTCTCCCATAAAAATGTCTTTAACATAGTATTCAAATGCTCTTCATGTTCCTCCTTGCTCTTGAAGTATATCAGATTATCATCAATAATGACTACCACAAATTTATAGAGGTAATATATAAATACTCTATTCATTAAATACATGAAAATTGATGGGGAATTAGAGAGTTTGAAAAGAATCACTATAAACTCATAGTGTCCATACCTCGTTCAAAAGGCAGTCTCGGGAATATCTTCCTTCCTCACCATTAATTGGTAATATCTCGATCTAAGGTCCACCTTAGATAAATAACTAGCCCCATGAAGATGATAAAACAAGTCATATATCCGAGGCACAGGATACTTATTCTTTATCACGGTTTTATTGAGCTCATGATAATCAATATCTAGGGTCATTGATCCATCCATATTCTTAACTAAGAGGACCGGTGCACCCCATGGTGAAGAACTCGGGCGTATAAAACTCTTCTCCATATTCTCATGTAATTGCTTCTTCATCTCTTCCAACTCTATGGTGGACATTCTATAAGGTTTCTTTGATATAGGTAGAGACCCAGGAATAAGTTTAATTGAGAACTCAACCTCTCAGTCAGGAGGAAGACTAGGAAACTCCTCAGGAAATACATCAGTGTAATCCCACATGATGGGCATGTCTTCAAGCATGATTCTCTACTTTTTCCCAATCATTTGATTTAGACATTAATTCTCATAAATAATTAATATCCACACATGAGACAATGATTCTAAAGTAGATTCATCTTCCTCCTTACACTTGTAAATAATCGTAGGATGCTTCGGGATTTGAAGAGTGATCTCCCTTTCTTGGCAGTTGATGTTGGATTTGTGTAAAGATAGCCAATCCATGCCCAAGATAAAATTGAACTACATTAAAGGATGTGTGATGAGAATTTATGGGAGTTTCATTCCACAAACATTAACTGGGGAGGAGTTATAAACCATGGATGCAATAATATCCCCATTCATTGTTCTCACAGATAACTTGTCCTCTAAATTTTGAGGTGGTTCTTGAATAGTTCTACCAAACTACCATGATATAAAAGAATGCATAGAATCAGAATCAAATAGTACATTATACATTCTTAAATGAATAACTAGTATAACTATCACCACATTGTTTTCCGACTCCACCTCAGTAGTAGTGATAGCATAATACCTTCCTTGTTTCCATGGAGGTTTTTTTTTATTTCCCCCACCAGCCCTTGGCTTAGGGAAATTGTTCTCATAATGCCCATGCTCCATGCAGTTGTAACACTACACTATTGGATCAATGTTGATCTAAACCTTAATTTCTTCTATAAAATTAGCAGTATATTTCATATCCATTTTTTACTTCTAGGATATATTTCATATTCTTCCACATTTGAAACAATTATTGGGTCCCTTTAGACAGTTACCAAGATGCTTCTTCCCATTACTATTACAAGAGGGATATTCGGGATTCTTTCCATCATGGGATTTGTTTGTTGAACCACCATTGTACTCTATTTTACACTTCTTTTCATTGGGCCCATGGGAAAACTGAGAGACTCCAATCTTCATTTCAACCTTGAGGGCATAATGGAAAATATCCTCATAATTGTAGAAGTCTTGAATCACTAATTCTTTTTGTAGACATGGATTTAGTTCACTAATGAAGTGATCCACCTTAAATTTGGTGTTCATGATAAATATAGAGGTGTGCCATGCAAGCCTTGTAATTTTTTCTTTATATACCCTAATGGACTCGTCTCCCTTCTGCTTGAGATTGAGGAACTCTCTTTACATCTTGAGATGGAGGGTTTGAGGAAAATATTTATTGAAAAACATTTTCTTGAATTTCTCTCAATCCATGGAATCAATTTCCTCTTGGGACATTGTATTCTTGATCATTGTCCACCACTGATCAGCTTCCCCATCAAAATGATAGACCTCCAGTACAAATTTCTCTTCTTCTAAGAATTGGAGGATAGAGAATATCATTTCAATGGATTTAATCTGCTATGCTATGAGGAGGGGATCAGAATATACGCTAAACATGGAATTAATTTTCCACATGAAGGATTATAAAATAACTTTATCTTTCCTTGGATGAGGAGGGTGTTCCAAATGATTCAAGTTGTTATTCATAACTTAAGCCAGCTGATCAAGTACTTTCATGATGATTTGAGCACTCATTCCCATCATATCAGGAATGTCATTAGAGAAACCTTCACATTATCTATCACATTGATTGATAGAACATGTTCTTCTATTTCCCACCATTAACTATGAAAAATAACGAACAATTAGAGGGCTTGAATACTTATATATTGATAATAAAAAGGAATCATTGAACATAAGTGGATAAATATGTAAAGGATAAGTATATCCAAACTTTTGATTCCATATGTTTCAATCCATTTTATCCTTGATTTATTTCTTAACTTGTATTCTTATGGTATTTTTTATTCCCTTAATAATGGTTTGTATTAAGCTCATGAATTTAGAAAAGGATATCCCCTGAGAGTGTCAAACCAAGAGTGAAGCAAGGCCCGTTTTCGTGTATCAGGATACCCTGGGTCAGGTCCAAAACAACTTATTGGTGTTGTCACTCCTAGGTACATCTTTTCTAGAGACACCTCTACCTATTTGTATACAGACAGGGATGTATTTTCTTGTTGAACCACTTACTATATACTTACTAAAATTTAGGTATGTTTTCTTATACTAAGTCTAATACTTAAGGTTCTCACTAAGGGGATGTATTCATAATATCCCAAAATAACTAGACAATCCTCTAATACCAACTATAGAGAACCTAGCCTTTTACAAGTAACATTACATGATTTTAAGTATAATTATACATGAGAGTGCAATCTAAGGATTGTAAAGACTAGTTTCCTGGAAGAGTACGTACATAATATTAAAATCATGGAACTAAATAAAAATTCTTTATTTAGTCTACATAAAGAGAAACTGACTTCCATTGTGCTCATACATCTTCATAGGATAACTTGGGGATAACATGAACAAAGTGATGATAAAAAGATCAGTAAGGGAATAAACATAAGAACGATGGATTAGTACATGGGATAAAAGACATGACATGATGATATAAAAAGGCATTTAACATAAGGAATAATAACATATAAAAAAATAATTTTATAAACATAGAGTTATAGAAATGTGTCAGAATCATAAAGCATGACTTTAGTACGAGGCAAGGGTACCCTCCAAGATTGTTTCATATAGTAGCACAGGCCAAGGCTAACCACGAAGACCATCGCACATAACATCTCATGAGACTTAACTTTATCCAATGTATTAGAGAGATATCTAGGTGAACCCATATTAACTTTTCATGAATATTTTTTCCACATAAAGAATCATACATAATCAGTCTTACATAATCATGAGGATTACCTATTGAAAGAATTGGGTACCATAAATATGTCATGAAATATAACAAATGGGTGTATCATATAAGTGTCCATGCAAAAAAGGAACAAAAATATACATGTCCATTCATAAGGAAAAATAGGAATGTTTCATGGTAATTTATCTCAAGTAGATGTGACAACATGTAAGAAAAGTATTTAAGAAATTTTAGCATTAAAACATTTTTATACGATTTTAAGAAAAATACTATAGAGCCTTTAAAATAGAAAAAGGAATAATAATTTTTATAAAACCAGAAGTGAAAAATATGGTTTTAATAATAAAAGGACTGATTTTATAAATAAAATGGTGTCTTAAAACAGAATATATAGTTCACTTGAAACCGGGTAAGAATTCGGGAAGCTCCCTCAAAATAGGTTTGCTTATCAAGAAGTATTGAGGAGGGAATCACTTAAAAACATGTGTATCCACAAAATAGAATGAGGGATAGAAATTGAAACATTATTTTGGATTGTATATACATTATTTATAAGTTTTAAATAAAAATAAAATACAAATTCATTTGGGTAAAATGAATGATAGAGAAATCCGAAGGAATAAAGGTGGTTCAGGTGGAATCCCATACGGAATATCGACATGGTATCGGGTGTGCTTAATAGTGCTTAATGTGAGAGAAATGGATTAATAATATTTTATAAATCCTGAGTATATTATTTGGGAGGTTTGTAATAATACCCCAGCACTCGTAATTACACATAAAAGGTCATAACATAGAGGATAATCTGTAATAAAAGTGAAATGGAGAGGATCTCTTACCTTAAGTCTGATGGTGTTCTCAACATGATATTAATGACATGAATAGTCAAATTAGGTTAATCAATTAATTATTACAGAACCTATTATATACGTAAAATATTTATTATATCCTTTTTATGTTCATTTATAACCTTTTTTACGGGTTAAGTGGTTCAATTTCATTGTTCGGGTCCATTTGTTTTCTTGGTTTTTATGATCGGTTTACTTATTTTCATGAACGGATAAACATGTAAGATGAAAGTTTTTGTCCATAATTTAAGTTATATGAAATTATTGAACATCTAGGATATTACATGGTTTTAAATTTAAATTGGTTATGTGGAGTGAAGTTGAATCATTATATAAAACATTAGTGATAACCTTTTGGGTTAATTGGAGATTTTTGGCCACAATGAACATGATTTGTTTTATAAATCAAAACCAAATGTAATAAAGTATTATAGAACCATAGATGAGACATAATACATATAATATGGTCTGTTTCAACTATAAAAATAGTTTAATGACCAGAATTGAATATGGTAACTGAAATTGAAAACCCATCGTCCTTGAATGTGGTAAATTTACACATCTCGAATGGTGTCTTTACTACTAAAATAAAAGAAGGGTAAAGGAGAGATGATAATAAATTATTCATTTATCATAGAAAAATTATATTAAATGTATGGTATGGTATTTTTCATAACATTTTGATGAGGAGAGGTATGGATGGAAAAGAAAACAACTGAATCTGAAAAGAAAAGAGGAATTTACCTTTTCATTCAATCTTCCTTGAGAGCCTCATAAGGGAAAAGGATTTCGTCTTTTGATGAGACCAAGGGCTGATGGACATGGGTGAGGAGATTTAGAAGAGATTTGGTCAGAATTTAGGGAAGGAACAAAGCTTGATAGGAGTAAAGAGAAGAGGTAAGGAGGGGTGGTATTTATAGTGGAAGAGAGGAGGGTTTTCGTAATATTATAAGCATTTGTTTATTATTTTTCCATAAGACAATAAATAGTGATGATTACATGACCAAGAATAGTAATAAATTAATTTTAGTTTTATATTTGGGTTCTTAAATCACTTATGATGTCAATATTAGTGTATTTTTATAATAATGTATTTATAAGGAAAATTAATGTATTTTACTATTCACCAAAAAAATCGAGTATTTTAGAAAAATCCCAAAAAATCACCCTAACCATTTTTCGATGTGTATAATACAAAAATGAAATCCATTTTTAAAAAATTGTTTTTTAAATATGATTAATTAAATATTTAATCTAAATAATAATTTATTCTAAAAAACCAGTTTTAAAACATTTATTTACTTATTCCGAAATATAGGTACGTCATACTTTCACATGAATCTTATGTATATGATATCATAGGTAAGGTTACTATTCATTAGGGTATATCACTATTCATAAGGGTAACATTACTATTAATAAGGGTATATTACTATTCATCAAAATGTATGCTGTCTTATCAGACTCCAAACTTCTTACTGATCTCATCCTTGAATGTTAGATTTTCATAATTCCAAACACAGAAGTGTCAGAATTATGTTTAAAGGTCACATAGTACATAGTAGTTTATTGTGTTGTGATTTAATGTGATTATATGACATAATCATAAGAAGTAAATTTCCATTGAAAACATTGGGTCGTTACACTGGCTTTGTCAACTCTCTGTGTCTGAGGAAATAACTGATCATAGAAAAAATTCTTCAAGTTATCCCATATCATGTCTTTATGAAAATAAACCTAAGTAACCACATCCCACCAATGCATGGAAGAATCCCAAATCGTGTACATTTAAAGTTGTACCATCCTCTCTGGGGGAATTTCTAGATGCTTGAATATAGACAGGATGGCTTCTAGCCAAGACTTACCAGATTATGGACCACTATCCCCTATGAATATAGGAGGATGATGCTACTGGAACTCACGAGTCAGATCAGTCATCATAGGTTCCTTCCATGGAGCATCATGAATGGAATAAATCATATTTAGGAAACTACAATGATCTTGGGAGTCAGTGCCCAAATTAGAAACAAAAGGTGGTGATTCAAGTGGAACTACTTAGGGTATGATAGGTGGATCAGGGCCCACCAATTCTGGAGCATGATCTTCACTACCTTCCTGGCGTATGATAAGAGTAAATTGTTGCAGCATTGGTCTACAAATTTCCATGCATGCCTCAGAAAAATCATTTAGAAGGTACATAGAAACACTTTTGGAATCTAAACAATGAAAATATCACTACCCAAGGTATACAACCCAAACTACTCACTTAGACGGCCCGTTACTGGTAATTTCCCATGTGCAAGTTTCATTTTCATTTTACATTTAATTACCAAGTTCACTCATTTACCTTTCAAAAACAAGACAAGGTAGGATGAGGATGTAAAACCATTTCATATTATAATTCATGTTTCACTTTACAATTGATAGCAATTACCATTGAATCATTTCCCATATAACTCATCAATGAATGTGACCCCCATTTAGTTATTGAAAAATGGATCGACTCGGTATATTACTCATCCCAACCCATGTGGGAACATAAACCTCATTAATTGAGACATGCAATAACTCAATCCCAAAAAATAGTAATACAAGCATAAGCTAACTATCACAGCATCACTCAACAATCACAGGATTATCTTGAAATGGAAAGAAGTAAGATGCACTTATATGGAATAGCAATATGCATAACATTTTAATTCTAGTTGCCTAAGATTATGCATGTAACAACTCTCCTTGCCTTCATATCATTGGGCCAAGGATGAAATAAATCCCCAATAAAAGTAATAATAAACAACTCTATATAGCTTGTGCTTCACCCAATGATGAAATGATATCAACTGTAATAGGAAAAACAAAAAAATAATAATTATATTCTAGGTATATGGGCCTTTACCCTGAACCTAGGTTTCTAACACCCAAGCACGGCTTATGACCAAGTCCCATAGCATTCCTAATAAACATTATATTGTCTCCAAATAGTAATGAAATTAAGGAAACTCATATGATGCCACATTGTGATGTCCTGAACCCATATGACACATAATTGGTACCCCAATCCCGGTGGGCCACATGACCACATGCGCATCTTCAAAATGAAAGAGGCTGATGACTAGCAGTGAGGGCCTAGGATCTATTTGTGTAGAGACTATGCTCTCATTTCTAGAT
Organism: Viscum album; assembly: GCA_963277665.1. Lineage (NCBI taxonomy): Eukaryota > Viridiplantae > Streptophyta > Magnoliopsida > Santalales > Viscaceae > Viscum > Viscum album. The sequence goes on from OY728161.1 coordinate 1,191,530,896, forward strand.
TATATTAGAGAATATATGTATAAACAGAGGTAAGTAGTAGAATCAATATAAGAAAACAGTGAAAGAAGTTAGAAGTAATAAATAAAAAAGGATAATAATAACAAAATCAACTAGAATAACATACAATAACTGATTATGATATATTATTTCACTAGATAACTGGAAAACATGGATGCAAGATAGAAGGAATAACACATTCCACTAAACTATAAGGAAGTCAAAAGACTATAACAAGAATCGTGATCTCCACCTCGATCGTCTTCTATCAAGATCCATCCTAAAAAGAAATCAATCGAGTGTTTGTAGTCGTACGCTTATCTTTGTCAACACTTGAACTCATGTAATCTACCTTAGGTACCAAACAGTTCCCAAAGAGGGTCTAAGATAAATATCAATGAGCCACCACCAACAGTTCCTATAACATCTGGCCCATGTAATGGAATATAATAGTATGAAAGCATGTATATATAAAGTAAAGTAGTACGACATAACTAAATTCCCATGTACCTGCTTCATCCCTCAGTTTTTGTTTGAACATGTAACCAATCCTTCATTTGATCATTACCATTTTATACTTATGTCACATGATAACAATAGTAAAGGTTCCAATATTTAACAATGAAACCTATAATGATATTTAATAATGGAGCTACAAGTTAATAACCAAGGAAACATAAACCTCAGGGGTTTTCAACTCAGTAATAAATGTAGCCTATCCAAGGGTAAGAGTGTAATCCAAGGATCATAGTCTTTGGAATCCCATAATAAGTCACCTACTGAGTCCAAGGAGTTTATCCAAGGTAAAATAGGGCTAAGCAATGAATGGGTCTCATGGGATTTAACCATGGCACCTACTTGTCATTGTTGGATCCAAGGAGTGTATCCAAGGCATCCTATAGTACTACAACAGGTATCCTATGATTTCATAATGAATATCCAAAGTTAGATAAGGATCGGGTTCTGGGTGGGTCTCGGCCTAAGCAAGTCATGTCCTTGAAGTCAGAATGGTGTCCCCAAGTGCTCAAATTATTTCCTCAGTAATCCATGGTGATATCGAGTCAAGACAATCCTATTTTGATAATTATGTCATATATAATTAATAAGGTTCAATGCATTAATTTTTAATAGCATGACATGGATAATTGAGCAAGCACCATTTAATCAAGTCATAATTAATTAATAAGTCCATTTCTTTAAAGAATTTCCTCTCTTTAGTGTGACAAGGTCATATAGCATGTAACCGTTCATTTAATCAATTAAATGCATTTTAATAGTCCTAGTTCACTCTTTTACCTTCCATCAACATGGTAAGGGGTGCTGAATACATGAAACCTATTATTCAGATACATTCAAAAAGGTCAAGTCATATACTTATTATACTTTCCATTTTCCATTTTACATTAGTTTATCAATTGAAGAACATTCCTTAGGTAGGTCAACTGGTGATAATACATGGTACTTTCCAATATTAAATTCACAACATAAATCAATCCATTTAATATATAAAATATTACTCTTATAATGATTGAGCCAAGGAAAACCCAAATGGTGGCTCAAATGTGTCAAAACACTAAAACAAAAATTATGGAATAACATCCTATATGGGAGGGATAGAGATTTGTGGGCACAACCACAAAAAAAATATTCACATATTTGGAAATACCATAACCATATGGTTCTAATGACTATAACCATGGTGTATAAACTCAATAAACAACTCCTTATGAAATCGGCAAGCCCCACACGACAATTCTAAAATCAAAAAACTTGAGGGAAAAGTTATAGAAAAACCACCTTAGTCCCGTACGACTCTACTCCTCCAGTATCGGCATATTATTTGGATTGGATCAAAGTAGATCTGAGAAATATTTAAAAAAACTCACACCTCGATAACTAGGTTGAGAGTAAGAGAGATGAAAAACGGATCAAACAAAATTGAGTACTTACCTTTGTGCATCCAACATGATGAACTGAAGCTCAAACGGATCTTGGGTGAAGGATACATCTTGATCCCTATATTAAGCCTTAAAAAATCTCCAAAATGAGATAAACGGAGGCTAATCCCATTATAAATCGTAATAGGAAAATAAGGTCTTAATTAGATCATTAAGGGTAAAAATGTAAAAAATACAGAACATTTAGCTTGTGCATGGTTTGTACGCACAGTTTGATAAAATATGCACAAACCATGCATGGGTACCTAGAGAAAAGCGATATACAATACGTTTATTCCACACGGTTAATATATTTTGTGCCACCCTTGCATGATGGATTTTCCCAAAAATGCAGACCATCCACATGGTAGATATAATCGTGCACCCTGCAAGCACGATTTACTCTAACCATGCGATAGAGACATTTTCCCCATAAAGATGGTTTTTGGCTACAAACAAGCCCCGAACACCCTCGGGACCTTCACTAACCCTCTAGGTGTCCATATTAGGACCAAAAATATAGATTTATACTGAAATATAAAGGAACTATTTTTGATTGAAAATTGTGTTCTTATAGTCCTCATTCTCCAACAATTCTCAGATCAACAACTGAAGAATTATGGAAGTCATACCCCTTGATTGTATGAATAGGGAATTATGTCCCTGACAACTACATATGGATATTCCATATAGGAAACAATATAAGAGATTGTTTATGTCCTATCACAATGCTCATAGTTAATCTGGTTCAATCCACTCACCCAACCTAATCCGGGTACACCTTTGATTTATCCACCTAGGCCTTGACATGTCAAATGGGGAAAGGTTCAAACATCATCTACACATCTTGAAAAATCATCTTCTTGAATGAAAACATGGGTCCATCTATGGTTCACAAAAAAAAGTTCCTATAATTCCCCACTCACCTCCACCATATAGGCATGTCAATCACCTGTTCACATTCTTACAAGTCAAAAGAAAAAATATAGTCTAAGACTTAGACTTCGATGGTTGAGGAAACATTCTAGTGAACTATGACCAACAAGTCCTACACACAATGATATTTTCATCTAAGGTGTTACATTTTTTCAGATACTTGATTAAAATTAATCATTTTAATTTTAAATTATCCATTTAATTTAATTAATTAACCCGCAGAATCAACCCCCATAGAGATCCCAAACATAAAAATATAACATAACTAGAATATATAATAAATATTTATAGTAAATTAGATGACCTACCTCATTCATGAGAATTTTAAAATTTGTCTTTAATGGATGAAACCTTTTCTATGGATCGTTAATGCCCAACCAGGTTGATTCTGATCTCATATTGATTCTCAACCCCTGATTAATGCACAAGAATCCATATTTATTAATTAAAATTGAATTCATAAGTAATTGAAAATTTATATATTTTCAACTCTTTAATTCAAAATGAATAATTATCGATTATCTCTTCAGATAATTCTTTGTTGACAAAACCTCAAGCATCCACCCATGTGAGGTCCAAAGAAGTCTGTCAATCCAAATAATGGGATTGTCCCTAACACACATCACCATTTCACATGGAAAATTAATTTACATTAAGAGATAAACTATAAGTAAAATAGAGTATATACATACCTTTTATGATTCAATAAATAGAGGAACCCAGAAATTTTCTTGGAATTTTATCTGCATGGGATAAACGAACAACCCTTCATTTCATTATGATTACTCCATGATCTAGTGGAATAACTTCAAAACCCCTATGTAAAAATGAAAGTGGATCTTCAATAATATATGGAAAATCCAAGGAAATAGAAAATATATAGAAACCCACCATGTATCACCACTACAGACATGAAAATATCATACCTCATGATGGGGGGTCAGAGGATCCATGAGAGGGGGTGTCTCCGCCGAATGGACATCCCTTATACCCCCTTTTCTCTTATAAAATGAGGGGTTATTTTGTAAACCATCCAAAATTACCCTCATAAGAAATACAATGATAATTTTACTAGATAGACTATATAGGTATGTAAACATACTAGTGGAAAACGTAGTTGAACATAGGTGACTTCCCACCCAACTAGTTAGAGATTTGGAAAGCCAGGGGATACATACAACATATTGACAAGACTTGAAACCATCCAAAAAATATCTGATAGTCCCATCCACTATCAAACCTCCATTGCATATAAAAAATACCTCTTTGTAAGAGTTCCAACCTTTGGAATTCAATTTCATTCTATGGTTCAAAATTTATCCCATCCACTGACATGAAAAAATAAAATTACATTTTAATTTATATTCTTATACAAACAAGAGACGTTAAAAAAACCACCCCATCTAACCTCACATATATGAGACATACTGACATGAATCTAATTACAAATCCTGATCTATTTTGGTAACAAATATCTATGAAGATGGAAATTATTAATTTTTTAATAACCAAAGAACACGCAATTCATAATAACTAATTCATTGTGGTCAAAATGAAAAAAAAAATTATAAAGTACCCAGCAAAACTGTTGTAACACCTTGATAGTTCATTCATTATCCCAAACTTACTATGATTCCATCACATAGTTTTCATATTCATTATTATATCTATCGTTCGAACTCCGTTTTTTATTTTATACAAGTCCTATTACAACTAATAGTTTTCACCACCATCAAAATTTCATTCTATAACTCAACCCTCGTGATGAAATTTCATGAAGAGAATAGTTTACAACTCGACAAACTAGAAAACCAATGAGAAAACTAGTCAAGAATATGTATAATACCTAATTCTTAATTCTGAATCAGATCTAGTGGGACTTACTACCCATACATGATGGACCTAATCATGCCAACATCCCATAGAATGTACTACCCATTATCGAACACACTCTCTACACCAAATACAATGTGCCTGATTTGGATTCCAAAGCACTACATTCATGCTCATGATTAAAGACCGGTAAAACCTCTTTTATCCAACCCTTTTCAAAAAAAAATCTCTACTTCTGATTCCCTATCCACATTCCCAATTATGTTTCTTTAATCCTAGATAGTGATTGGGATCATCTTAATATATTCCCATAAATTTTCATACCTAACATCCAATGAAAATACCAGGTTATACCATCATCGACTCCTTTCCACCATCATTACGAACTATAAGCATCGATGCACCACTGACCCAATCATGTTCAGGTCATATAAAGAATTTTCCAAAGACTATGGATCATACTAAGAATCCACTTTTTAAAATATCATAATATATACATAAAAATTACCTTGTAATATAGATATACTCAGGTTCATTTACTATCATTAATGATCCAAAATGATTATCCATAAAAAGATCATATACTCCTCTGAACCTTTTCAAAAGAGGGTCTCATGCCCATGAGATACATCCCCAACCCCACCATAAGAGTGTTGTCTGTTATTTATTCACCAGCTAAATCCTAAAACATCATGTCCCACACTCTGCCTATTCTCGCATTAGATTATTGCGTAGAGTCCAACCCACTTATATCTGAACCCCATTCAAACGCCGAAACTACCATCCCTAGGCTCATGGGAACATTAACGAAAGGATTCCCCAAAACATAAAGTATAATGAAGTAAAAAACTCCTAATATGATGTTGGTTTACTTCCCACCATGGGTATTTTCTTAAAATGATCCTCAAGAACATCCACAATATCCCCATTGGAAATAACACATGTAGATCTTCCAAAGAAAGGCTCATTTCTTCCCTAGAAAACACTTTACATTATCCAAACCTGGATTGACTCTATCGCCAAACACAATATTTTTATAATTTATCCTCTACTGGGGAGGGATTAATAAAAATCCTCCCCCAATCACCTAGTTTTCAATTGTATAAGTTCGACATCAAAACTCCTCGTCCCTCAGGTCGTACATGGTCACTCAATGATTTCAATTTGATTAATTTCCATTTGTAACAACATATGTTATCTCAATATCATATAATTACAAACAAAAATATATTATAGTCCCACCCAAACATATGAACATGACTCGATTTCATGTGACTTTCATAACATCAATACCACACTGACATTCCAAAGCTACCAACTATGCAACATGGCATGCCCATTTCACCTAAACTATATGCCATTGGCTCTCATATTCAATATTTAGTAACAATATTTTTCAAATATAACCATATATTTATCATCCATCTAGTTCCATACTAGAACCAAAATATCCAGCCATGCTTGCACCGTGTTTTGAAATGCATCAAAGGTCAACATGGTCAAGTACCCAAAAATTCCTACCCATCAAAATGAAATAATTACTAAATTGATAGCACCCATGATTCCTATTATTAGGAATCTATATGGAAATAACATACCAACCATATTATCAATAACACTCCTGTATACTGATCCCATACACTGAATCAACAACTTTGTTTAACGATCTCTATGAAAATATAACCTTACAGTATCCCCTCACATGGGTTTCCCTCTAACATCATTATCTATTATCCCATTATGGTATAAATCAATATTAAAGGTCACAAGGTATACATTCTAGAACAATCAGTTAGTTCTCATTTTATTATCACTAGGTTCAACCACATATCCCATTGAAAAAACGCGCATAACATACGTGTCCCTAAGAAATCTTCTTGACATTCATATTAATCAATGAAACATGCATGGGAAAAAAACAACTCATGTGTACCTTACAAAATTTCATGTCCTAAATTTCATTCCAAACCATATATACACAAGTTCATTGATTATCACAAAAATATCATATAGGATTGCCCCAATAGAATCAAAACTCTCAAATAATTACATCCACATCCAAAAATGTTGTCCTAGATGAACTAAATCAGGTGAAACCTAGTCACTAGCTCTGTTATATACAATTTCATTCCATGATATATGGGATTACACCATATAGGTTATTCATAGATCATTAAATAACCTAACTTATAAATTAATTATCCCCATGGGGTTTTTTCGAAGTCATCAAATCCCCTTACTGGCCTCTTAGGGTATCTACACACCCTTTACTTAGGGATCCATGTCCCCATCTCTACCAAAATTCTTCCCACTGTTGGATCCATAAGACCCACTACAATAATTAATCATATATTTAATGTTGGTCAAAAATAGTATAAGGTAACCATGTACTTGTAATAAAAAAATTATGGGAAGTCAATAACCCTTTTGTGTGTTGTTCCAATTTTGTTAGTAGAAACTATCACAATATTGGGCTTATATAATGTGAATCCAATTTGACTAATATGGTGATTGAGACACCACATTCCTCCACATGATAGGAGACAAATCAATAATTATTTTATTTTGAATGTTCAATGATCAAAAAATAAAATAACTTAAAATTCATAAGACTCAAACCAATTTTGTTTCATACTGGGTGCATATTACAACAACCATAATATCCCAAACATTGTACATCAATTTTATACCCATGGTAAACAGGACATCCACAGAAATAGGTATTTTTAAATTCACCAGTTCGGGTTCCATATCAAGATCTAACAATTTTCCCTATCTATAGTCTTTGAAAATACAAAAATAGAAATACATAAACAAAATATCCCTATTGAAACATTGTAACATTGCATCACAACTCACTCAATGAACAGTAACAAGATCATTACTCCACATGACCTCAAGAAAACCTCCCCAAATAGAAAAGGTTGTTGACTAGAATTTTGGGTCTATGGAGGTACAATAGGGAGAATGTAACCCATGTGTCACAGTGAAAAATATAATACAAAATAATTGAATATCATCCATCACAAATAAACTGATAATGAAAGTAGTTATATATAAACAAAACTATTATGATTGAAATGTCGTAAAAGCCTGAACATCCATACCAAACATGAAATGGCCACCCAATGGACTAGTAACAAATAAAGACATGTGAAATGGAAATAATGATGATATCTCTATGTTGAATCTGATTTATACCACATATAATTCTCTGATCTCAGCTAACAGGTCCATCTTGACCATTATATATCTTCCCTCATCCAAAACCTATTCCTGTAATAACCATGTAAGAGATCATTTGGTTACCCAATTTTAAATGTATCCTGAGTAGTGCTTGATTACATAACTCTCCAGGGAACCACCAATGTGGGGTCATACAGACTTATATATTCTGCGATATGTGTTTCTGGAAAGATCCATAAAAAATTAACTATAATAAATATGCCACTACTGTCGATCATTAGGTCCAAAACCATATCTGACCATATCTACATTATACAGTTCCATGGTATCTATGATAACATCATGGTGACCATTCTGAACATGTACCATGTGGGATCCAAATAGATGGTATCCCCAACTGTATCCTCACGTCTGTAGGGACCTATATCACTAAACACCAACATTCGAGCTCTAAATGCATGTATCCTAAAATAGTATATAGGCTCCAAATATATGGAAACAAAACCATATATTCAGATTCAAATCTATTGATCCCATAATAGAAACCTCAAGAATCTAGTATCCCATCCAATATAATTCCAACATGATAGCACCAAATGGTTTGTATTTCCAGTAGTACACAAGTACCAAATCCATGTAGCCCAACTATATATATAACTCTAAATCCATGGAATTAATTACTATATACCCACAACTCATGGGGAAAATATCATTTTAGTTCAACCTTAGAACTCTAAATCCCTAGAATCTCCAATTATATAACTGACCCAAATCTATGGTATCCCAAGAATATGTTCGACTCTAAATCCATTGAAGCCATAACTATATCCTCCAGAGTCTGGGGACCCATCCCATGATTTTCCAACACCCAATATCCAACAATATGGATGATCCAACACATAAAGGCTATAAATCCATGGAAACAAAATAATATCATGACTTCACTAAGTGAGAATTCCATTTTAATGAATAATAGAGAAATCTAGTGTTGAAAAAGTGTCCAAACCCTCCATCCATATCTAAAGAAAACTACTCCCACTCAAGTTATGCTTATCATCAGGGTACCTATGGGATCCCTTCAATAAATAAAAATAGATCCACTCCACTAAGGGTACTTTTCCTAAATATTCATTTGGGTAAACACCCAATTCTATAAGGGCATCATAACCCTTAAAATTAATAACTCATTATCATGATAAAAAAATATACATAGGGATTTTCCATATAGTAAATAATCACATTGATGGTCTATGAACTATCAAGGTCCTCAAGTTTACTATGGGTATGTTTGCTCACCAAACCTAATCTGGGTCTGCCAGGGGTCTATCAATCTTGGCCATGTCACATTAAATGGGTAAAGGGTCTCTCTTCTTACACTCATCTTGATAACCCAATAGATCAAAGGAAGATATGGGTACTTCTAATTTAAACCCAATCAATTTATTATAAGTCCCTACTCATATCCATCTTTCAAGAATCAAGAGATCCTATATATGGGATAACAAGTCACAAGGAATACTGTATAGTAGTCCACAGCCTTCCATGACCAAGGAATCATGATGTTAAACTATGACTAACATGGAATTTCAACTATGGACCACATATCCAAGGAATTCTATAGTTCAAATGGTTTTAATTTCAAAAATATATTTTAAAAAACTATTTCACTTAACTATGTTTACCAGGGGGATCTCCTTTAGTGTTGAGACCAAACATCAACATGTAGTATATATACAATTCATAATCCATAGTTCATGTATGTAGGACTAACTCCATAATTCCTGATTCTTTCAAAAAATTCTCCTAGGTTTTATAGCTCTCCTGAGGCTTTATGGTTCCTATCCAAGTCTAGTTCGAGTTTGGGTCAACTCTCAATCCCTTAACTGGTACCCAAGAAACAATGAAAGATAATTATAATTAAATTCATATTTAATTAAAAATATATTTTTTAACCATTTAATTAATAATTCATAATTTTTTATTAGCTCATCAGTCAATTTCTACTTAACCAAACCTCAAAGAACCACCAATGGGAGATCCACAAAAGATACATGACACCACTCCCAGAAAAATCCAAAACAGTAATCATCATATCACATGAAAAATTAATTATATAAAAAAACATAAATATTTTTTAGCATGAAATACTATCTACAATAAAATAAATGGAATGTTCGGGATATTGTCTTCTATTTTCCTCTACATGGGTACAGTGAATACCCCTTCATTTTGGGACCATTACACCATGATTTGATTAAATATTATGAAAACTGAATGCGAGTATAATGTATACCAAAATGAATAGAGGGTTAAGAAATGATGGAGAAATGATATCAGATCCTAACATGGATCCCCACAGAAAAACACCACCCCTTGAAGTGGGGTCAATGAATCCATTAAATGGGGTTTAGGGATTTCCTTTCAAAAACCATAAGGGTGATAGTAGTCTGTATGCTAAAATTATAAAAAAAATCATTAGAAAATACCTTTCCCATCCTATAATACAATCTCAATATCATTTTTAATGTTACCCAAATTACTTTTAAATTAAATTGTAATGAACCCCACATTTAAATATAAAATTTTATATTGTTTTCCCTTTTCTCTTAGAAGTAAAATGTACTACACCAAACAAACCATTCAAGTGGCACTGATACTCCATCAACCAAGGGGGCACAATATAACCTTTTAGCATTCTATGTGTTCTACGTTGGCTATTAGATCGAATTGAGTCCACCATAAGTTTTTTTAGAAATAATAGAATCCATGATTCATAAATATATAAATAATAATAACGGAACACATACATAAAATATAGAACATAACAAGATACATAAATAATCCAAGTACATTAACCAAATTCTATGTCATTTCCATTGAATCAAATCCTAATTATCACTTCCTAGGCTCGACCAAGAGTTGAGACATGGTTTGAGGTAATAACTCAATACAAGATATCAAAATTCGACTCATTGAATAAATTTATAATTTATGAAAAAAAATTATTTTAATTGGAATAAGTTTACCCACCATGATTTATAAAATATTTTATTTCTTTAAACCACATGTCCATAATTTATAATTTTTTTATATTATATTTAAATATTTTAACATATATAGAAACTAAATCACAAAATATTTCATTAAAATGTAAAAGGTTATAATATAACTATATATATTCTCATTTTTGAATTATCAATATATTATTTTATAAAAATAAAATTCACTAATTTAGACATATATATATATATATAGTAAATGGCATCATCGAAATAAGGAAAATAATTTAGTTTAGTTTAAAAAAATGAAACATCCCACAATTTTATAGTATATTTTTCAATTAAAATACTCTATTGTATAAGGAGATTCACATGCAATACCAATCAAAAATGAACAACACATTTTATTAATATAAATATGCCTATTGTAATTAATTATTAAATTGGTGAGTATATGAAGAGGTAACATTAGTATAAAATATATTTATAATGAAATGTGAATGTTATTTTTAATAATAATATAGTTATAAAATTTTGTTACTCTTACTAAATAATTAATAAAATAATTTTATTGATAAGACCATATTTTTCTAAAAATTACTTTTTATGAGATTACCATTTTGAAACTAATTTTAGTTTGGAAATATGAAGAAAAAATTGGGATAAATATTAATTCAACAGTAATTTAATAAGTAACTGATCGAAAATATGAATAAAAACATTTCATTTTTTGTGCAAAAAAGTAAATTTCCTATACAAATAGACTCTATTATATTTGATGTATTTAATTAAAAGTTAACAATGAAATGTTTTATAATTATTATTTCAAAAAAAAATATTCAATTTTTTATTCAATGTGAAAATAATATTCTTGGAATAATATTTCTTATTCAATATAAAAAATTAATTTTAGAAGAATAATAAAAAAAATCAATTTTTTACATTAAACGTGACTTTTTTTACATCATTCGAATATAAGAATGCATTCAAAATGATTCCAAACATTCTACTGACCAAAAATATTTTTATATGTAAATTTTTAGATTTCATATATTTTATGACTAATTTTAAACTGATACTTTACATTTTAGAACAAATGAAATATCATACATCCAAAAATAATAAACGTGTTCTTCATAAGTATTTTATAATTAATTTTTATATCTTTATGAAATTTTATATAATAATACGAGCCTTAAATTTCAAATAATAATTCCCAAATTATTTAAAAAGATCTTGTCACGACCCATCCTCGGGGCCCGTGCCGTGACTACCCCAAGCCCGCCTTCCATAGGCCAGGGGCTGGCGACTAGCACCAAAGGCGTAAATCCCGATAACTGAGACGACATTGCCTTTATAAAAGTAACAAAACACCACAGAGTACAAGCGGAAGTAAAACACTAAGTACAAAGAAAGTGCTGAAAAGTAAATGGGCCAGAATACAAACCCAACTGGAAGTACAACTACAACTGAACAAAAGTACAACAGAAAAAGACAATAGCTGGAAGAAAAGAAGTAGCTCCCGGGTCGTCCTCCTCGGATCCTACCTGAAGGGTAGGTATAGATAGCGCAGCTCCTAGATCGTCCACCACAGATCCTACCTGAAGGGTAGGTACAAATAGCGCAGCTCCTCAATGCTCTCGCCCGTCAACCCCCTCCGAGTGTCGTCTCGCCGTGAAGTCCACCTCCAGATATTGACTCGTCGGGTGGTCCACCTTCGGGTACCGTCCAGTCCTCGAACACTCGGCCTCCGTCAGCACTGCCCGTCATCTACAACCAACACAACGAGGTGCGGGTATAGCCCGTGCAGGGGTGAGTATAACGATACTCAATAGGGACCCCGAGACCATCAAGGTCTCACTAAAACCAACAAGGATAACCACAAAGAAGATCTCAACAGATAACCTCTACTTAGGTATATGCCCATACATATACCTAAGTTATCAAGTAACCCATCTCAATCATGAGGAAACACAAGATTATGAAATCATCGGATAACCACTACCCAGGTATATGCCCATACATATACCTAAGTTATCAAGTGACCCTTCTCAATTATGAGGTAAACACAAAGGTCAAAGATTCAGCTCAAACCAGGATTTTCATTATCGAAACTGTAACTGCTGATGAGTCCGTCTCTGGAGTGTACAGTGATCCTGTCACGACTCCGAGGTACTGCTCATTAACCTAATACTGCTGAGGTACTCCTCCTATCGAGTACCGCGGGTCTGCCACCTCACACAGTAGTGCTCCTCCGCCATGGGTCTGCCACCTCACACAGTAGTGCTCCCCCTCATAGCCTACAGAGGTACTCCTCCTGTCGAGTACCGCGGGTCTGCCACCTCACACAGTAGTGCTCCTCCGCCATGGGTTTGTCACCTCACAAAGTAGTGCTCCCCACTGGGCTATGCTAGTCACTCTGAATCGAATCGAACAAGCAGTCATCGGTCACAGCCAGCTACACGGTCTCCGTACTCTGTATGCTCGTCTCCGGGAGGGTCCGCTCCATGAGCTACAGGTCGATACTCCAAGTATCACAAGTCCCACGAAGAAGTATATCAAAGGACCGCCTCATCATAAGGGTCTCAACACAACAGACGGCGCGTCAATCGGACGCCCGGTCTGTGAGTTATTAGCCTTTTCGTCCCAGGGGCCCGGTTGGTTTCGTGTGCGAACCAACCCGACCGTATCTCAACTGTACCCCAAACTCTCATAGGGTATACCCATAGGGACCGTTTCTCAATGTGATCACCAACGTCGCTGACGGTTCGTCAAACGGACGTCCGGTCTGAAAGATAACAGTTTTTCCGTTCCAGGGGCCCGATTGGATTTTGGGTACAATCCAACTCGGTCATACTCCAACTGCATCCAAAACTCTGGTGAAGTAAGCCAAAAGTTCCGTCTCATCAAGAGGAATTCAACGACACAGACGGTGCGTCAATCGGACGCCCGGTCTGTGAGTTATTGGCTTTTTCGTTCCAGGGGCCCGGATGGATTTCGTGAGCGAACCAACCCGACCGCACTCCGACGGCGTCCAAACCTCGTGCGGAGTAAGCCAAAAGTTCTGTCTCATCAAGAGGAAACCAACAAAGTCGATGGCACGTCAATCGGACGTCCGGAACTCAAGATATAAGCGTTTCCGCTCCGAGGGCCCGGTTGGTTTCGTATCCGAACCAACCCGGTCGAACCCAAAGTTCTCCGAAACCTTGAGTGTAATATATCGAAACGACCGTCTTGATCCAAGGATTTCATCACAACTGACGGTGCGTCGATCGGAGGTCCGTAGCCCAAGATATGGGCAAAAGACAGAAAGAGGTCCGAAAACGGGGGGTCTGGGCCCGGACCGACCCGGCCCAATCCCCCCTGGGTCGACCCGACCCGGATGGCGCGACCCGGCCCGGTCGGCGCGGCCCGGTCCGGCCTAGGCGCGGCCCGGCCTGGCGGTCCGGCCGGGCGGCTCGGCTCGACGCGCTAGCTCGCTGGCGCTGGCCAAGCGACCGCGCAAGGGGGGACCGCCCCCCTGGACGAAACCGCGGCCCCCGCGCGGGGGCCGCTCCCAGTCAACGGACGCGGCGCGATGCCGCGTCCCTCTGATCCCGCGCGGCCGCGGGACCAGCCACGGCGGCCCCTTCCCGGCGGCGCGCCGGGCGTCGCCGTGCCGACGTGGCGCGCCGGCAGAGTCTTCCGCGGACCACCGGACGCGCTCCGGTGGTCCGTTTTGCTCGCCACTTTCGCCAACGGTCCTCCCGGGACCCGACCTTTACTGTGGAGGCTTCAAAACACCTTCGTGGACCGCCTCACCATCGTCCGTCGATCCGCACTTCGACAACAAACTGCGGGGTCTTCGAATCGCCTCCGCGGCCCCGACTCCGGTCGCGGTTTCGTTCAGCCTCAACGGCGCGGCGCGACGGCGTCGCGCTTCTTCGTCGCGTTCTTTCTCGTGTCCGCACGGTGTCGTTGCACTGTGCCGCCTTTGTTCGTGTCGCAACGAATCAAAACAACAAAGGGGGAGGAGAGTCGGTCGTGTTCATGCGGTCCGACCTCCTCCCGTTAAGTTGGTAACAAGCGGCCCAAAAGACGAAGAACAACAAGGGAATTTCACGAACCAAAAGAGAATCAACCCAAACAGTTTTTCCCCGCAATTAAATATTCTCAACCCGCAAAAGAAATAATTTGCGGATCAACTTGAGGATGATTTGATCCGAGTTCTTTGTTTTAAAAGGAAGGAACCACGGGAATATAAACTTACACAAAATTAACCCATACCTCAACGTTGTCGTCGAACGAGCGTTCGTCGCGGAATTAACTGTCGCGGAAGAAGAGGATTGTCGCGGAAGAGAAGGATCTTCGCGGAAGGAGCGTCGTTGATTTCCGAGGATTTGGCGTTCTTCGTCGGAGATCGGTGCGTTCTTCGCATTCTTCGCGTTTTTCGCGTTCTTCGTCAAAGAAGAACGCTTTCCTCCAAATCCTCTCCACGCAACAAGTTCTAACCGAAATAAAAATAAGAACAGTCTTATTTTATTAACGCACGAGTCAACCTTTGAAATTCAAAAAGAAACAATCAATTCAATGAATTAATTGTAACGATTTAACTGCCCAAATTAATGAGGCGTTTCTTAACCAGAATAAACGCACGGTTGACTTCATTAAAAAGGGGGGTGCGAGTGCGTTACTTAGAGGGAAAGAAACGGTGGGGATCGTGCGGGCCCCACCTCACAAATATCCTACCAAGTGGGTGGGATATTGTGGGTCACATCTTATCCGCTTAACTTAGGTTTAAGCCGCTTTAAGAAAAATAAAATAAATTGTC
Organism: Viscum album; assembly: GCA_963277665.1. Lineage (NCBI taxonomy): Eukaryota > Viridiplantae > Streptophyta > Magnoliopsida > Santalales > Viscaceae > Viscum > Viscum album. The sequence goes on from OY728161.1 coordinate 1,191,546,594, forward strand.
GCACCACCTTTATTTTATTTCATAACTTAACCCCAAAAATTTTAAACCACACCCGAGCAAACGCAACTTCAGAAAAGGTGTTCCTAAGCAATTACCAGCGCTGCGAGTTCATCGGTGCCCTCGGATTTCAATTCCGAGCACTGGTTCAAAAGTTAGAAAAACTCGCTCGTTCGTTCACTGAACGTACCCGAGCTAAACTTCGGAAAATGATTCCGGGCACACCGGGCCTCGGAATCAGGCGCCGTCAGAAACTGCGTTCTTGTAAAGTTCCAAAGAAAATTTAGAAAAAAAAAACCCTTGAATTTTTACAGGTCTTTACATTACTCTCACCTCAGAGCTTTACGTCCTCGTAAAGCTTTAACACAAACTAGGGTTACAAAAGCGGTACTGAGCACGCATCTGAGCCTTCCGCTCCCATGTGCTTACCTGGAGGTTCTCGTACTGCTAGTGAAAGCACTCCCGAGGAATCGACCGTCCTCGTAGGACCCGCTCCTGTCGATCCTCGATCCCCACTGGAACCTCCATGAAAGACACCCCATCGCCATCGTCCAGCTCCCCATGGTCGATGATATGTGAAGGATCACGCTCGTATCTCCTCAGTTGAGATACGTGGAAGTCGTCGTGTACCTGGTGCAACTGAGGTGGATGGGTCAAGCGATAAACCGCCCCGCCTACCCAACTGAGGACCTAAGAAGGTCCGCTGAACCTCGAAGATAACTTGCTTCCTTGGTCACATCTCCGTAAACCTCGTCGAGGTGAGACTCGTATAAGGACGTGATCGTCATCCTCGAACTCTAGAGGTCTCCAATTCCTGTTAGAACTGGAACTCAAAATGACTGCTGCCACGAGGGTAAGGTTGACCGACTCAAGAGTGATCGGTCGCACCCTCCTGTGCAAGAGTTTATCATGTGCTGCATGGGGTTTACTTTTCGCCGACCAAGGAAAACCCATCCCGACGTCGTAGTTAAACTACAACCTTTTTGCCTAATACCGTCAATCTGTGTATGAACTGTGATTGCCCAGTCCATACTCAATCCAACGTCGTAAGGCCTCGACGCTGCCACCAAGAGATTCCAACCGAAACTCTCGCCTCGAGGGTCTGACCACACTGTCGGCATAAGTGTTATTATCGAGTCTTCTCCCAAGGTATATCCAGACGTGGGGGTCAAGTCTACGGCTTACCGGAAACTCTAGGTCTGGGACAAGATTCGTGGAAGGAAGGAATGATTCATATCGACGTCTGTTACTACGGCAGCTAGTAGTGGATACAGACTATCCCTTGAATCATTCTTAGAGCCATTGGGTCACTCTCCCTGACCGCAAGCAGCTACTCTCGTCCCCTGCCCTCCAGATCCCTGAGCCTGGCGGGGACAACTAAGGTGGGTGGTTGTAGTATGTTAAAACGTACACCACCACATGCTGCTCTCCTAGCTCTGCCTCCATGTCTGCTGCTTCACAGACTCATCTCTCCTTAAAGTTTCCACTTCTTGAAACATTTAACATGCCCGAGTCTCTAAGACTGGTGCCAGTTTCCTGTTTCTTACTGCACTGTGCAGTCTTCATCCGCTCCTGGATGATCTGCACCTTCTTTACCTATGATCTGAAAGAGCTGCTAAAAATTTCTCCTTTTCCGAAAAGAGAAACTCGGTCTCATCCCCTAGATGAACCGCGTTCATTGCCTAATACAGTCAATTCGGACATGAATGATGTATTCATGTCATGGACGACGTCGTAAGGCCTCGACGTTACTACCAAGAGATCCAACTGTCACTCTCGCCTCCAAGGGTCGAGTCACACTGTCGGCATCAGTGTGAGGTCACTAGGTCTCCTCCAGTAGAAATCTCGAAAGTGAGGGTCAAGTCAACAGTCTTAACCCGGGCCACTCAGTATCAACCAAACAAAAGGACGGGAAAGCAAACATCACAAAGATAAGTGTCTTTTTATTATTGCAGCTCATAGTACAAAGACACGAATACAAAAACATGGAACTAGGAGTACAAGGGACGTATCCACTAGTTCCGCTCTTGTCCACCTGCTCCCGGAGCTCTACTGCCTTGTCCACTGCTCGGCTGTTGCTCAAGCACCCGTCGCTGCTTCTGCCTCGGTGGCTCCTCCAAAGCCTGCGGATCAACTGTACGAGGAGTCGGACAGTCACGTGCCATGTGACCCTTCCTTCCGCAGGAGAAACACTGTCCGTTTATGGCACGCCTGGCCCTGACTCCACCCCGGGTGCCCCGCACTACTGATCCTATAACCCGAGGTCACCCACCTGCTGGTCTAGTCCCTTTGGACCTCTGCATCATCTGTCTATTGCCCACAGATGACTCGGCTACTGATCGAAAACCCTGCGACAAAGGCAGAAGCTCCTGTACACGCTCGGGGTGTAGAGCTACTGGCACAAACTCCACCCTGAAGAAGGTCTCGAAGTCTTCCCATGTGAAGGTCATCCCATCGCAAAATTGGAACAAGTGGCTCCACCACCTTCCTGTTGCTTCCTGAAGGAGGCTGGCAGCAAAGATCACCATGAAGTCTGCAGGCGTCCCCACTAGCCTGAAGACTCTCACCACTGCCTTCAGTCAATCCTCAACCGTCTGCGGGTCCGTCTCTCCCCGGAACCTGGGTGGCCTCTGGCGCTGGAACTCGTGCAGCGCGCACAAGTGGCGTGCATCGCCTACTGCTGGGGTTGGTGGCATCGGTGGCCCAACGAATGGTAGTACCGCTGGTGCCTCCGCTGGTGCCTCAACTGCAAGAGGGCCCTGTACCGAAGTCTCGTCGCTCGGCAGGCTGTCAGTACGCACATCCCTCTGGGCTCTAGCTGGTCATCCGTGAAAAGGCATCCCGAAAGAAACAACGTGACACGGTCAAATGATTATACCTGGTGAGCTGACCTGGTTTGAGCTGACATTTAAAAACTTCTGGAAACACACACGCAATCAGTGTTTTCGTGCACAAAGTCGGAAATCAGTTGTCAGGGTCCTGGTGTATGGATATGTCGGTCGCCCGCACCAACACTGGACTCCCTGAACTGAAGACCACACTCGGTACCCTTAACAATATTGCTTCACAGAAAGAAAATATCAGAGTTATAAGTTCTACGGTAGAACCGACTCCTATGATACCAATTTTTCACGACCCGTCCTCGGGGCCCGTGTCGTGACTACCCCAAACCCGTCTTCCATAGGTCAGGGGCTGACGACTAGCACCAAAGGCGTAAATCCCGATAACTGGGAAGGCATTGCCTTTATAAAAGTAACAAAACACCACATAGTACAAGCGGAAGTAAAACACTAAGTACAAAGAAAGTGCTGAAAAGTAAATGGGCCAGAATACAAATCCAACTGGAAGTATAACTACAACTGAACAAAAGTAAAACAGAAAAAGACAACAGCTGGAAGAAAAGAAGCAGCTCCTAGGTCGTCCTCCTCAGATCCTACCTGAAGGGTAAGTACAGATAGCGCAACTCCTGGATCGTCCACCACGGATCCTACCTGAAGGGTAGGTACAGATAGTGCAGCTCCTCAATGCTCTCGCCCGTCAACCCCCTCCGAGTGTCGTCTCGCCGTGAAGTCCACCTCTGGATACTGACTCGTCGGGTGGTCCACCTCCGGGTACCGTCCAGTCCTCGAACACTCGGTCTCCGTCAGCACTGCCCGTCATTTGCAACCAACACAACGAGGTGCGGGCATAGCTCGTGCAGGGGTGAGTATAACGATACTCAGTAGGGACCCCGAGACCCTCAAGGTCTCACTAAAACCAACAAGGATAACCACAATGAAGATCTCAACATATAACCTCTACTTAGTTATATGCCCATACATATACCTAAGTTATCAAGTAACTCATCTCAATCATGAGGAAACACAAGATTATGAAATCACCGGATAACCATTACCCAGGTATATGTCCATACATATACCTAAGTTATCAAGTGACCATTCTCAATCATGAGGTAAACACAAAGGTCAAAGATTCAGTTCAAACCAGGATTTTCATTATCGAAACCGTAACTACTGATGAGTCCGTCTCTGGAGTGTACAGTGATCCTGTCACGACTCCGAGGTACTGCTCATTAACCTAAGACTGCTGAGGTACTCCTCCTGTCGAGTATCCCGGGTCTGTCACCTCACACAGTAGTGCTCCTCCGTCATGGGTCTGCCACCTCACACAGTAGTGCTCCCCCTCATAGCCTACAGAGGTACTCCTCTTATCGAGTACCGCGGGTCTGCCACCTCACACAGTAGTGCTCCCCCTCATAGCCTACAGAGGTACTCCTCCTGTCGAGTACCGTGGGTCTGCCACCTCACACAGTAGTGCTCCTCTGCCATGGGTCTGCCACCTCACAAAGTAGTGCTCCCCACTGGGCTATGCTAGTCACTCCGAATCAAATCGGACAAGCAGTCATCGGTCACAGCCAGCTACACGGTCTCCGTACTCTGTATGCTCGTCTCCGGGAGGGTCCGCTCCACGAGCTACAGGTCGATACTCCAAGTATCACAAGTCCCACGAAGAAGTATCTCAAAGGACCGCCTCGTCATAAGGGTCTCAACGCAATAAACGGCGCGTCAATCGGACGCCCGGTCTGTGAGTTATTAGCATTTTCGTCCCAGGGGCCCGGTTGGTTTCGTGTGCGAACCAACCCGGCCGTATCTCAACTGTACCCCGAACTCTCATAGGGTATACTCATAGGGACCGTTTCTCAATGTGATCACCAACGCCGCTGACGGTTCGTCAAACGGACGTCCAGTCTGAAAGATAACAGCTTTTCCGTTCCAGGGGTCCGGTTGGATTTCGGGTACAATCCAACCCGGCCATACTCCAACTGCATCCAAAACTCAGGCGAAGTAAGCCAAAATTTCCGTCCCATCAAGAGGAATTCAACGAAACAGACGGTGCGTCAATCGGACGCCCGGTCTGTGAGTTATTGGCTTTTTCGTTCCAGGGGCCCGGTTGGATTTCGTGAGCGAACCAACCCGACCGCACTCCGACGTCGTCCAAACCTCGTGCGGAGTAAGCCAAAAGTTCTGTCTCATCAAGAGGAAACCAACAAAGTCGACGGCACGTCAATTGGACGTCCGGAACTCAAGATATAAGTGTTTCCGCTCTGAGGGCCCGGTTGGTTTCGTATCCGAACCAACCCGGCCGAATCCAAAGTTCTCTGAAACCTTGAGTGTAATATACCGAAACGACCGTCTCGATCTAAGGATTGCATCGCAACTGACGGTGCGTCGATCGGAGGTCCGTAGCCCAAGATATGGGCAAAAGACCAAAAGAGGTCCGAAAACGGGGGGTCTGGGCCCGGACCGACCCGGCCCAACCCCCCCCCCCCCCCCCCCGGGTCGGCCCGAACCGGATCGACCCAACCCGGATGGCGCGACCCGGCCCGGCCTGGCGGTCCGGCCGGGCGGCTCGGCCCGGCGCACTGGCTCGCTGGCGCTGGCCAAGCGGCCGCGCAAGGGGGGACCGCCCCCCTGGATGAAACCGCGGCCCCCGCGCGGGGGCCGCTCCCTGTCAACGGACGCGACGCGATGCCGCGTCCCTCTGGTCTCGCGCGGCCGCGGGACCAGCCACCCGCCGTCGCGGCTTCAGCCGCGGCGGCCCCTTCCCGGCGGCGCACCGACAGAGTCTTCGGCGGACCACCGGACGCGCTCCGGTGGTCCGTTTTGCTCGCCGCTTTCGCCAACGGTCCTCCCGGGACCCGACCTTTACTGCGGCGGCTTCAAAACGCCTTCGCGGCCCGCCTCACCATCGTCCGTCGATCCGCACTTCGACAACAAACTGTGGGGTCTTCGAATCGCCTCCGCGGCCACGACTCCGGTCGCGGTTTCGTTCAGCCTCAACGGCGCAGCGCGACGGCGCCGCGCTTCTTCACCGCGTTCTTTCTCGTGTCTGCACGGTGCTGTTGCACTGTGTCGCCTTTGTTCGTGCCGCAACGAATCAAAACAACAAAGGGGGGGAGAGTCGGCCGTGTTCGTGCGGTCTGACCTCCTCCCGTTAAGTTGGTAACAAGCGGCCCAAAAGACGAAGAACAACAAGGGAATTTCACGAACCAAAAGAGAATCAACCCAAACAGTTTTTCCCCGCAATTAAATATTCCCAACCCGCAAAAGAAATAATTTGCGGATCAACTTGAGGATGAGTTGATCCGAGTTCTTTGTTTTAAAAGGAATGAACCACGGGAATATAAACTTACACAAAATTAACCCCTACCTCAACGTTGTCGTCGAACGAGCGTTCGTCGCGGAATTAACCGTCGCGGAAGAAGAGGATCGTCGCGGAAGAGAAGGATCTTCGCGGAAGGAGCGTCGTTGATTTCTGAGGATTTGGCGTTCTTCGTCGGAGATCGGTGCGTTCTTCGCGTTCTTCGTCGAAGAAGAACGATTTCCTCCAAATCCTCTCCACGCAACAAGTTCTAACCGAAATAAAATAAGAACAGTCTTATTTTATTAACGCACGAGTCAACCTTTGAAATTCAAAAAGAAACAATCAATTCAATGAATTAATTGTAACGATTTAACTGCCCAAATTAATGAGGCGTTTCTTAACCAGAATAAACGCACAGTTGACTTCATTAAAAAGGGGGTGCAGGTGCGTTACTTAGAGGGAAAGAAACGGTGGGGCTCGTGCGGGCCCCACCTCACAAATATCCTACCAAGTGGGTAGGATATTGTGGGTCACATCTTATCCGCTTAACTTAGGTTTAAGTCGCTTTAAGAAAAATAAAATAAATTGTCGCACCACCTTTATTTTATTTCGTAACTTAACCCCCAAAAAATTTAAACCACACCCGAGCAAACGCAACTCCAGAAAAGGTGTTCCTAAGCAATTACCGGCGCTGCGAGTTCATCGGTGCCATCGGATTTCAATTCCGAGCACTGGTTCAAAAGTTAGAAAATCCTGCTCGTTCGTTCACTGAACGTACCCGAGCTAAACTTCGGAAAATGATTCCGGGCACACCGGGCCTCGGAATCAGGCGCCGTCAGAAACTGCATTCTTGCAAAATTCCAAAGAAAATTTAGAAAAAAAATTCCCTTGAATTTTTACGGGTCTTTACAGATCTACTTTATTTTATGGCATAAAAATAAATGACATAGATAAAAATGTGTTACCATAGTAAAATCCAATATATTAAAAGTGTTAAATCAATGGATGGAAGACATAAACAATGATAAAAAGATGTCTCCAAATTAGTGGATGAGGGATTTTATGTCCTTAAACTACCTCTTCCCATTTAGTTTCGACTATTAGAACCACATTTCTTTGAATGTGACATGATGTTAATATAATGTTATGGGCATATAGATAAGGTCGCCCCTCTCAGCTATAAAAGGATTCCATTAACACCCCACATATCCTCAAATAAAATACCACTTAGTTTTTAAAAATAAATACCCAAACACATCCCCAAAAGTCTTATACACTTCTAAGAGGTCATAGTCTCATCATTATACATCCCATCAATGTCTTACTCAAATATGCAAAGGAGTTATTCTAGGGTGTAGGGTATGATTTTCTAAATCACTCATTTTCATTTATATTTCTCTATGAATTCCACCTATATCTCAAAATCATTTATACAATCCAAAATCAATAACATCTTTATCATTATTATACAGAAATGTTATTATATTGATAGAACAACCATTGACTACCTTCCTCCCTTCTCGATAAAAAATGAAAACATTGTCCTTGTTTACATGTAGACAAGTGCCTCAATAGAGAAAGTGTTTTATTTTTATGATTATTCTATGAAAATTATTTATTTTATTAATAATTCCATCATTTGTAAAAATAAAACTCTACTAATTTGTATGTGAAGACTACAGCTTCTATGAATGACATATTTCATTATTCATGAACATCATACATTCATGCTTGTAAAATATTTTAGGTAAATATATATGATATAAAGGATTAATAACTATCATGAAAATTGTTATTAAAGGATGGAACAAAAATAAATCATAAATAGAATGTAATCCATTTAATTGGAAAATTAATAGAAATTGTTTTGTCACTAATTTTATCTCCATGGTTCATACATAAAACTCTCATAAAATGATATTGAATCATTATAACTATTTATTGAAAAATATATTAATTTAATATTTAGTAATATATGAATAACGAACATTTTATAAATTTACATGGATCAATATCGCTATTAAAAAACACATACAAAAAGAACAAAGTTATTGACATTTGATGATGAAACTAAACTCTAATAGACAAATATATATATATATATATATATATATATATAATTAATGGTTAAAATGGAATTATATAAAAGTTTTTTCCAATGAATATGGTTATAAAATAAGTTACTATGATGAAATAATTTATTATACATGTGGTTAAATAACTCTCATGGAAGTCGAGAGTTATGGTCATGCTTTCTCATCTCAAAATAACTTTCTTTGAGGCATTATCTTTATTACTAATCTATTTTATAGTAAATATTTTTTATAATTTTTATTAGTAATATTATATAATGATTCCATTTATATTCATCATACATTTTGGTTTAATATCATGCTCTATGTTTCCCAGTTTTTCTATTCAAATGTATTCAATGTCATGAGGGTTTTTGGTTAATCAATGTTTATTCATTGAGTTATGATCATTATTACTTTGAAAAATTCATTTAAATTTCGATATTCATAACATTTGATTTTATTAAATCATAAAACATATTTTTTATATGGAATTAAATTTTTTCTCTTCAACTCTATTTTAATGGATTTTTACATCCATTCTTTCTTAACTGACTTCTTTATTTATAAAAATTTTAATAGTTGTTTGTAATAATCCTCATCATATTTGATTATTGAATCTCATCCATTTTCATAATGTGTTATTATAAAATATATTCCTATAAATTTTTTAAACACATATATTATCTCATGTTATAATTTTATGTATTTTTACTTATTTTAAAATTTTAATTTTATTGTCCTATTTTTATAATAGTTTTATATAATGTTATTTTAAAATATTAATGGTTTTTATTTCATTATCCTAAATATTAGCATCATCTATAAATTTTCCCCAGGAAAAAAATTTCATGGTTCACATCTCTATTGTTATATTCCTTTTTAAATAACATCTGAATACATTTGTCATTCGAAATTATCAAAAGAAAATTTTAATTGTGAACATTAACATCATCATTTTTTATAATGAAAAAAATTCACAAAATGCCTCTTCAAGATTTCCCATACATTTTCCACTTTATCTCCAAAATACTCATATCCATTAAAGAAATGTTTCGTGAATCACGCTATATCATCCATTATGAAAAAATAATTTGAAGTGATTGTATTGTACATTTAAACTGATCTAACTATTTTGGTCATTTATGTGATTCATTTGAAAATTTTAATAAAAGCTAATTTATTTCTCTGAGTTCTTTTTGATATGATACGTAATGGATATTTTGTGGCATAGGATCACATGGTGTATCATTATGATACTGTTGGAGTTTTATGTAGCCATTCAATTCATAGATTAATATTTTCTATCTCATGAGATAATTATGGAAATCGAGTATTGATGATCACTCTACTATGGGAATCAGGAAAAGGCGAGAAGTGGCCCAAGCCCAAGGGTTGGTCACCTTGGGCCTAGCTGGGGACGTGCGGCGCGCAGGTGGGCAGGCCAGCCCAATACCTTGTTACCCAACACCACGTTTCTCGCAAAGGCAACGTGCACCATACGCCAGCGATCCTCTCGTCCCCTCGATTCTGCGGGAACTGGCCCAAGCCCAAGGGATGACCACCTTGGGCCTAGCTGGGGACGTGCGGCACGCAGGTGGGCAGGCCAACCCAATACCTCGTTACCCAAACACCATGTTTCCCCTCGACTCCGCGGGAACTGGCCCAAGCCCAAGGGTTGGTCACCTTGGGCCTAGCTGGAAACGTGCGGCGCGCAGGTGGGCAGGCCAGCCCAATACCTCGTTACCCAACAACACGTTTCAGCCCAATACCTCGTTACCTAACACCACGTTAGCCCCACGCACTCAGCTGTGGTGGTTGTGGGGTTTGGGGTTTGGGTCGGAGGTCGCGGGGTCGAGTCCCCGGACTTGTTTTCTTCTTGCGTGCGTTGTAATACCCCTCTTTTTTATAGGAATAATGTTGTGATTCCTTCTCCACTATGTTATGGGAATTTAGTATAGATTCATATTTTAATTTTTTTGGGAATCTTGTAGTGATTCCTACCCTAGTATGTTATGGGAATCATCTACTAATGCCTTCTCTACTATGTTATAAGAATCATTTAGGAATTTATGATCTAGTATGTTATTATTTAATATTCATATACATATACCACATATTAATGTTATATGGATTTTTATATTCTCCATGGAACAGGAATATTGTCTCCTTAATCTTATTCCATGATATTTGTTTGACCATTTGAGATTTTATAAAAAAATCATGCTACTCTGTTCTTTTTAATCATTTATTTCTACCATTCTCTTTTTTTTAATATTATTATTCTCCAACCCCTTTTGAATCATTTATATATGTCACGACCTGCCTTCACCAAAAGGAGGGAAGGGTCAGCAGATTGTCAGGCCCTTCCTTCTTTAAGTTGAAGGAGAGATAATGACCCCCAAGACCCGCCTTCAATAGGCCCCGGAGTGGCGACTAGCACCAAGGGTATAGAAATTTCTCACAAATGGAAGGCATTACCCCTTTTTGTTTTATAAGATCGAGAGATGAGATGATGAAACTCAACAACACCAAGGTAAAAGAAAAGTAAAGCCAAAAATAAACCATTCTCACGTGCATGTTCCAAAAGTAAAGCCACAAGTACAAAAGGTGACTACAAGGTAAGTACCAAAGAGGAAAAGAAAAACAACAACTGCAACTGCTCCAAAGGTTCGAGCTAGTAAGGTCCTGCGTGATCCCCAAAGTCCTCCTAGAAACCTGAAAGCAGTTTTATATACGTAGGGTGAGCATACAAGTACACTCAGTAGGGAAAACCAAAGACTCTCGTGCACAAGTGGGGGAACGTACTAAAGTCCCGTGAGAAAAAGAGTGAACCAAACACCTAACAAGGCAAACTATCCACCTCAGGCCTCACCAAGGCACACTCCCCAAATAACGCAAGTCTAGTAATATATATAATAAGAGCACATCGATGTTTGGGTACCTCGCGCCACTTTCCCACTGGTTATTGAGACATCTTACGCATCGGATCAATCCCGCCATTCTCACCGCAGTCTCACTGTCACACCCGCCCGCACACACCTGGGCCACAACCACACGCAGTCCCACTGCCGAAATCCCGCCCGCACACACCTGGGCCACAACTGTCACATGTAACCACGCCTGCAAACACCTAGGCCAGAACAACCACCATCACGCCTGAAGACACCTGAGCTAAAGGATCCACTGACACGCCCGAAGACACCTGGGCCTCATCCCGAAGACACTTAGGAAACCACCTGCCGCACACACCTGGCCAACCACCACACTACTCCGCCCGAAGGTTCTTGGGCTAATAATGGACCTCAGACCATCACAGCCTGCCCGAAGATACTTGGGTTATCCGGGAAAGGGAGCAAAAAAGGAGCTAATAACCAGCCACTAAGAATAGAGTTGGGAAAAACACCCTCCCCCATGAAATGGGGGTGTTCGGCACTAAGTGCTCGACTTGGGTGGGGCGCGAATAAGAAACACAAAGCTACAAGTATATATATATATGTAACAAGCACTCACCCAAGCTAGGTTTTTCTTCAGACAGCCTACAGATCACAACAGCACTCAAGTCCGAGTCACGACTCACGCTAACAACTCATTTGTCCCCTTTCTTATTTCACGTTCAGTAATGATGTTTATGTTTAAGCACTACTAGGCAACTAGTAGGCATAGGCATAAGTCCAGGAAAGTAAACAGTCAAACATCAACCAAAACGCCCACACTCGGTTCTCAACAACAGAGGATTCCACCCCAATTCGTGATATAAACAAGTATTCACCCAGTCTTAAAACTCACAACCACTGAATCCATACCAACAGGGGATCACATCCCCCAATTTCACACAACCACCGAGGGTATAAAAGAACAGGGGATCCCATCCCCTCCCACATCTCCAGCAATCGGCCCGAAGGAAAACAACCAACTACCACCACCAACACAAGTCAGAGATTTTCAGATTTAAACGACTTAACACACTCCATGATTTCAAATTCCGGGTGTTCTAACCGGGAATTATCACAGAAGGGTTGATCCTGGTGCTTTCAATTTATTCAGCCAGATATACGTGATTAACCAATTCACTTTTCACAGCAGGAGTTTACAACCACAAACAAGCCATTTAAAACATCAGCAAGGTTCATTAGTGCACAAACAACGACCACCAACGGCCTCGATTTTCAGGAGGCATAAGCCAGCACAACTCAACAAGATGGTCATAGAAGAAACAACATCAAAATATAAGACAGCATCAACAATCACAGCCCCCCCCCCCTCCTTTCTTTATAGAATTCGTTCATTATCTTTAATTAGGTTTGGTTTATCCAATTCTACAGAATCAAAAGCACGCCCACCCCGCATGATACACAAAAGAGAGAGGCGAATGAGAAATTCCCTACTTGTTGATAGATGATCGACGCTTAGGCCAGGTGCGGAACTTTACGGATAACGATGTGGCGCGCCCGATGCACCAGAAGCTGTTTGTGAAAAGCCACGATCGAGGAAAGGAGAAACCACGGCTAACCCTTAGTTTATAAGAGTCGCGGACGGTTGAGGTGAGAACGTGTAACCGCGTAAAGGCGCGGGGGTCGTGGGTTGACCACGCGGCTGGGCAGTTACACACGGAGGTCCCTCGGGATTTTTAGGAATTAATTATGGGCTTTAAATGGTTTTAAAAGGAGTAAAAGAATTAATTTACGTCGAAACTTGCGTTGCGGGGGCAGAAAAGTCAGGTACTGGAAGAAGAACGAAAGGCTCGGCGAGGGGACATGGTGCCACCGTCACGGTTCCACCGTCACAGTTCCACCGTCACGGTGTCACCTTCACGGTGTCACTGTTTTGGTGGAACCTCACTTTGGCAAAGTAATGGGTCAGGAGGGTCTGGGTCATTACATTAGATACCTCTTAAACGATTCTCGTCCTCGAGAATCAAAACAAACCAAGAAGGAAAGAGAGGGTATGAACAACCACCACGAAAGATACCTCTTAGAAGTGAACTCATGCTAACCAAAAACACTTCTCTGTCAAGAACCAAGCAACATACCATGCCAAACTGCCCAGTCATGTGGGTTGGGGAGTCTCCTCCCCCCATGTCAAGATATTATCCGCTTTGGGCGGCACTGACTCGCCCGCACGGGTTTAATCGCATCCACCTTAATGCGTCTTGATTAGGGGACGGGTTCTCTCCTCCCCCATAGCCAGGGCTTTTCACACACATCCAGAGGAAGAAAAACCAGTACATTTCATAGCCAAAAGACAAAACGTTCTATCACAACAGGTACAACAAGGAACAAAACTTAAAACAACTCTGGGTACTGGGTACGCATCTGTGCTTCCCTCTCCCACGTACTCTCCTCAAGCCCACCATGTCTCCACAACACGCAAACCAAGGGAATGGTTCGCCCACGAAGCACCTTCTCCTTGCGATCCTCGATCATCACTGGTCTCTCCACAAAGGTCACGTCGTCCTCGATGTCCAGCTCACCTCAATCGAGGACGTGTAAATCGTCGTGCAGATACCGACGGAGCTGGGACACATGGAAGACACCATGTATCCTCAGTAGCGGCAGTGGCAACGCTAGCTGGTAAGCCACCTCGCCGACCCGCCGCAATACTTCGAAAGGTCCGATGAACCTAGGGGAAAGCTTACTCCCCTTGTCGAACCTCCGCTGCCCACGCCGAGGGGAGACCTTCAAGAACACGTGGTCCCCAACCTCAAACTCCAAGGGCCTCCTCCTGGTATCAGCATACGACTTCTGTCGGTCCTGGGTCACCTTCATCCTTTCCCGTATAAGCTGAACTTTCTCTGTTGTGTTCTGCACCACCTCCGGGCCAAGGATGTCTGCCTCTCCTACTTCGGCCCAACACATAGGTGAACGGCATGGCCTCCCATACAGGGCTTCAAACGGGGTCATGCCAATGGTAGAGTGATAGCTATTATTGTAGGCGAACTCTACCAGGGGCAGGTGTTGCACCCATGATCCTCCTGAGTCCAGAACACATGCTCGCAGCATATCCTCCAAGGTCTGGATGGTGCGCTCTGTTTGTCCATCTGTCTGGGGATGGAAAGCAGTGCTAAGGCGTAACTGGGTGTCAAACGCATGCTGCAATCCTCTCCAGACTCGCGAGGTAAACCGTGCATCCCTATCTGAGACTATAGACCTCAGAACTCCATGCAACCTCACCACCTCATCCACGTACTTTCGTGTCAAAGCGTCCACAGTACTCGACTCCCTGATCGCCAGAAAGTGAGCCGATTTCGTCAACCTGTCTACTACCACCCAGATGGCGTCGTATCCCCCTTGGGCCTTGGGTAGTCCCGTGGCGAAATCCATTGAGATGTCATCTCACTTCCACTCGGGGACATCTAGGGGCTGTAGTAGGCCGCCCGGAACTCGGTGTTCAGCCTTCACTTGCTAACACACTAAACACTTGGCCACAAACTCTGCCACTGCTCGCTTCACTCCGGGCCACCAAAACTGTCCTTTCAGTCCCTGGTACATCTTGGAAACTCCTGGGTGTACCGCCAGGGGTGAGTTGTGGAACTCACTAAGAACCTTGCTGCGCATCACCCCTGGAACAAACAACCTTTTCTGGAAAAGCATCCAGTTCTGACCATCCTCTGCCCATCCTTCCGGAGCATTGCCCTGGTCAACCTGGTCACGCATCACTTCGCACTCCGGGTCTCCCCACTGAGACTCCTCCACCTGTCGAAACAGAGATGACTGCACTATCATCTGATATAGGCAGTCTCTGTCGCTATCCATCCTCGCATCCAGGTGTAAGGCAGCCAACTCTTCCATTGCCTTCCAGGCGTCCGCCGACTCTCGGACCGCATCCTTCTGCGTCCTCCTGCTCAAGGCATCGGCCACCACATTGCTCTTGCCTTCAGTATAAGAGATCTCGAAGTCGTAATCCTGGAGGAACTTCACCCATCTCCGATGTCGCAAGTTTAAGTCCCGCTGGGAGAAGATATACCTCAAGCTTTTGTGATCCGTGAAGACCACAAAGCGTTCCCCGATGAGGTAGTGCCGCCATAACTTTAGCGCAAAAACGACCGCTGCAAGCTCCAGGTCGTGGGTGGCGTAATTACGCTCATGGGAACGCAGCTGCCTGGACCCATAAGAGATCACCCCTTGTCGCTGCATCAACACGCATCTCAGGCTCTGTCCTGAAGCATCACAGAACACCTCATAAGTCGCCCCTTCTTCTGGTAATCTCAGCACTGGGGCACTGACCAACTTCTCCTTCAGATAGCTGAAGGCTGACTGGCACTGCTCACTCCATACGAAAGCCTGGTCCTTCTTGGTCAGAGCCATCAAAGGGGCTGCTACTCGGGAGAAGTTGGGTACGAATCTCCGGTAGTAACCCGCCAGCCCGAGGAAACTTCGGACTTCCGCCACATTCTTGGGTGCTTCCCAAGAAACAACCGCCTCAACTTTTGATGGGTCCACCGCTACCCCCTGCTCGGACACCACGTGCCCGAGGAAGTGCACTTCTCGTGTCCAGAACTTGCATTTTGACAACTTCTCATAGAGATGGTGCTGTCGGAGGACCTCCAAAACTGTCCTCAGGTGCTCTGTATGGTCCTCCTCTGATCTAGAGTAGACCAGGATGTCGTCGATGAACACAACCACGAACCGATCCAGGTACTCCCAGAAGATGGAGTTCATAAGCCCCATGAACACAGCCGGGGCGTTCGTAACACCGAAGGGCATGACTACGAACTCGAAGTGTCCATACCTGCACCTGAACGCTGTCTTCGGGATGTCGCTCTCTTTCACCCTCAGCTGGTGATACCCAGACCGCAGGTCGATCTTCGAGAACCATCATGCCCCTTTCAGCTGGTCGAAAAGATCATCTATCCTTGGAAGAGGGTAGCGATTCTTGATCGTCACCTGATTCAGCCTCCTGTAGTCTATGCACAACCTAAGACCACCATCTGCCTTCTTTGCAAACAAGACCGGAGCACCCCACGGTGACGCATTCGGACGAACATAACCCCTCTTCATCAGATCGTCAATCTGTATCCGCAACTCCCGTAGCTCCGAAGGTGCCATCCGGTAAGGAGTCATCGAGATTGGATGAGCGTCGGGCTGCAGGTCTATCCCGAACTCGACATCACGTCGAGGGGGTAGAGTCGTCACCTCCTCAGGAAAGATGTCCATAAACTCACGGACGATCTCTGACACTTCCACCATTTCAGCATCTATTGATTCCACTGTCAGCTCGGTCAACAAGGAGAGAAGAGGTTCCTCTCTCCTGTTTCCCTTCGGACTGCTCCGCTCGCCGGTGAAGGTAACACGCCGGCTGTCCAAGTCTGAGAACACCACCCTTCTTCGAAAACAGTCGATGACGGCACACACAGAGAATAGTCAGTCGATGCCTAGGATGACATCGTATGGCTGAATCTGCAGCAGATGAAGATCCCTAACCGACTGATGTGGCCCTAACATCAGTCTACATCCCCGACAAACGAACAACAAGTCGGTCTGACCTCCGACTGGTGTGCTCAACACCAGGGGCACTGAAAGTCTCTCGGCATCTAGACCCAAGGCACGGGCTAGACTGGGTGCAACAAAGGAGTGTGAAGCTCCAGTATCGAACAAAGCATAAGCAAGAGTGCTAAACAGACTGATCGTACCTTGAACAACCTCTGGCCCTGCTGAAACTGCTGCCTCTGCGGCGTGCAACTGTCCACGCCCAGCTCCCCTACCCCTCGGCTGTCGGCCACCTCCCCGGCCACGCCCTGGTCGAGGTCCCTGTGGAGCGCCCTGAGGTCGGCCTCCTCCTCCTACGTCTGCCCTCGGAGGAGCGGGAGCTCGCTGTCCCTGCTGCTGCTGCTGGAAAGGTCTGGCTGGAAGCTGCTGCTGGGGCGGGTGCTGGGGATGACTGCCACTGCTGTACTGCACCCGGTCGGGGCACTGACTCCGGAGATGCCCAGGGCTCCCACAGATGAAGCACCGCGGTCCCGGGCCCGTAGGAAAAGGGTGAGGGCCAGGGGATCGAAACTGAAACTGCTGCGGCCTGCTCCCTGCGGGTCGGAACCTAGAGGGTCCTGACGCTGGAGGCCTGGTGCTGACGGCCTTCCCCTTTGATGGTCCCAGCTGGATCCCTTCTCGCGACACTCCTCCTAGAGTATGCATCATCTCCACCACTTCGGCCTTCTTCTGGACCTCCAAGTACGTCGGCAGGGTAAAGGGGGGTAACAGCATACTGGAGGGAGGGTCGGAGTGCCTCCTCTAAACGTCTTGCCCGAGACTCCTCGTCGGGAAAGAGGTCCGGAGCAAAACGTAGGAGGTCCTTGAACTTGATCCCTAGCTCCCTCACGGACATACTCCCCTGCTGGAGGGAGAGTAGTTCCTGCCTCTTTTCTGCCTTCATCGTCGAGGAGAGGAATTCCGCCCGGAACTCCCTCTCGAAATCCACCCAAGTCACCTCAGACTCTCTCCTCTCCCCCAGGTAAAGCATCCACCACTGACGTGTCGCTCCCCGCATCTGGCTAACGGCCAGAGGAACCCAGTACTCGGTCGGGGCCCGAATCAGGCCGAAGGCTATAACTAGCTCCTCTAGTCAGCCTTCCGTCTTCATATCGGAGGTGTTACCCTCATACTTCTCGAGGGTCTGTCGCTGAAAGGCTCGAAGAGTCTTCTGCCACTGGTCGTCCTCTTCCTCTCGATCAGCTCTCTGTCGATCGGCCAAAGTAGTCTCCGGGGCCTCGATCGCCTGTACCACACGTGGTCGTCTTCCAGGTGCCATAGCTGCAAGGTAAACAAGGAATGCTTAAGCCCAAGTAGTGCAGAATATCGTTCTTAAAACTTCTTAAAATTTAATTTATTCTTAATTCCCAAGACATCCCAGAAACACAAAAACACAAGTCATTATGATGCATGTACCTTTCCTAGGGTCTCTACCCTGCAATCAGTGTGGCCTCACTTGGTCGTTCGGTAGGTCCATAGTCCTTGCATCGGATCACGGGGGGCCCTAAAATCCCGTGTCCTAGTCGGTCTTCCCTGGCCTAATTCACGCACCAAGGTCACCCAACACTGTTGCCTTACCATCTCATGCAATCCTCACTGTGCCTAACTCCAGACTCCATCCTATCTTTCAACCATCAACCTGCCTCTGATACCATTCTGTCATGACCCTCCTTCACCAAAAGGAGGGAAGGGTCAGCAGATTGTCAGGCCCTTCCTTCTTTAAGTTGAAGGAGAGATAATGACCCCCGAGACCCGCCTTAAATAGGTCCCGGAGTGCCGACTAGCACCAAGGGTATAGAAATTTCTCACAAATGGAAGGCATTACCCCTTTTTGTTTTATAAGATCGAGAGATGAGATGATGAAACTCAACAACACCAAGGTAAAAGAAAAGTAAAGCAAAAAATAAACCATTCCCACATGCATGTTCCAAAAGTAAAGCCACAAGTACAAAATGTGACTACAAGGTAAGTACCAAAGAGGAAAAGAAAAACAACAACTGCAACTGCTCCAAAGGTCCGAGCTAGTAAGGTCCTGCGTGATCCCCGAAGTCCTCCTGGAAACCTGAAAGCAGTTTTATATACGTAGGGTGAGCATACAAGTACACTCAGTAGGGAAAACCAAAGACTCTCGTGCACAAGTGGGGGAATGTACTAAAGTCTCGTGAGAAAAAGAGTGAACCAAACACCTAACAAGGCAAACTATCCACCCCAGGCCTCACCAAGGCACACTCCTCAAATAACGCAAGTCAAGTAATATATATAATAAGAGCACATCGATGTTTGGGTACCCCGCGCCACTTTCCCACTGGTTATTGAGACATCCTACGCATCGGACCAATCCCGCCATTCTCACCGCAGTCCCACTGCCACACCCGCCCGCACACACCTGGGCCACAACCACACGCAGTCACACTGCCGAAATCTCGCTCGCACACACCTAGGCCACAACTGTCACATGTAACCACGCCTGCAAACACCTAGGCCAGAACAACCACCACCACGCCCGAAGACACCTGGGCTAAAGGATCCACTGCCACGCCCGAAGACACCTGGGCCTCATCCCGAAGACACTTGGGAAACCACCTTCCGCACACACCTGGCCAACCACCACACTACCCCGCCCGAAGGTTCTTGGGCTAATAATGGACCTCAGGCCATCACAGCCTGCCCGAAGATACTTGGACTATCCGGGAAAGGGAGCAGAAAAGGAGCTAATAATCAGCCACTAAGAATAGTGTTGGGAAAAACACTCTCCCCCATGAAATGGGGGTGTTCGGCACTAAGTGCTCAACTTAGGTGGGGCGCGAATAAGAAACACAAAGCTACAAGTATATATATATAGGTAACAAGCACTCACCCAAGCTAGGTTTTTCTTCAGACAGCCTACAGATCACAACAGCACTCAAGTCCGAGTCACGACTCACGCTAACAACTCATTTGTCCCCTTTCTTATTTCACGTTCAGTAATAATGTTTATGTTTAAGCACTACTAGGCAACTAGTAGGCATAGGCATAAGTCCAGGAAAGTAAACAGTCAAACATCAACCAAAACGCCCACACTCGGTTCTCAACAACAGAGGATTCCACCCCAATTCGTGATATAAACAAGTATCCACCCGGTCTTAAAACTCACAACCACTGAATTCATACCAACAGGGGATCCCATCCCCCAATTTCACACAACCACCGAGGGTATAAAAGAACAGGGGATCTCATCCCCTCCCACATCTCCAGCAATCGACCCGAAGGAAAACAACCAACTACCACCACCAACACAAGTCAGGGATTTTCAGATTTAAACGACTTAACACACTCCATGATTTCAAATTCCGTGTGTTCTAACCGGGAGTTATCACAGAAGGGTTGATCCTGGTGCTTTCAATTTATTCAGCCGGATATACGTGATTAACCAATTCACTTTTCACAGCAGGAGTTTACAACCACAAACAAGCCATTTAAAATATCAGCAGGGTTTATTAGTGCACAAACAACGACCACCAACGGCCTCGATTTTCAGGAGGCATAAGCCAGCACAACTCAACAAGATGGTCATAGAAGAAACAGCATCAAAATATAAGACAGCATCAACAATCACAGCCCCCCCTCTTTCTTTATAGAATTCGTTCATTATCTTTAATTAGGTCTGGTTTATCCAATTCTACAGAATCAAAAGCACGTCCACCCCGCATGATACACAAAAGAGAGAGGTGAAGGAGAAATTCCCTACTTGTTGATAGATGATCGACGCTTAGGCCAGGCGCGGAACTTTACGGATAACGATGCGGCGCGCCCGATGAACCAGAAGCTGTTTGTGAAAAGCCACGATCGAGAAAAGGAGAAACCACGGCTAACCCTTAGTTTATAAGAGCCGCGGACGGTTGAGGTGAGAACGCGTAACCGCGTAAAGGCGCGGGGGTCGTGGGTTGACCACACGGCTGGGCAGTTACACACGGAGGTCCCTCGGGATTTTTAGGAATTAATTATGGGCTTTAAATGGTTTTAAAATGAGTAAAAGAATTAATTTACGCCAAAACTTACGTTGCGGGAGCAGAAAAGTCAGGTACTGGAAGAAGAACGAAAGGCTCGGCGAGGGGACACAGTGTCACCCTCACGGTGCCACTGTTTTGGTGGAACCTCACTTTGACAAAGTAATGGGTCAGGAGGGTTCGGGCCATTATAATATATTTTTCCATTATTGGGAATTTTAGCTCACTTTGTTCTTATGTTTTTCATACCCTAGGTTATAAAGGGCAGTATAACCTATGTGTTTTGAAGAAGTGGATCCGGTATGGTGGAATTTCGGAGAAATATTCATAGTTATATTGAATGTAATTTTTATAGATCTAATCACTAATGATATTAAAACATTGAATTCATGGATTTTTCTCTATTAATGAAATATGATGTTTAATATATAATTGTGATGTAACATATATGCATGATAATCATACCTGAAAGATCAAGGGTCCGGAAAGACCGACCCTATATTATTAAAAGAAAAGTAAACAAATAAGGTCAAGCATTACAAGGAGTCTTACATAATCCAGAGTGTATCACATCCCTCATATCATCCTCATCCAACTTGGAAAAGCAGTCAGGAATCATGCAAGACCACATAGTGCTTGGTTCCGCAATTGCCATCTTCGAAAGGGCATCGGCCACCTGATTGGCCTCCCTAAAGGCATAAGAAATAGATATATGAATACCTCTAGCATGGTGAAGACATGCAACCAGGGATGGGAGGACCCTCCATGGAACATCCCTTGACTGGGCCTTGAACGCATTTACTGTAAGTTGTGAATCATATTCAATCCACAACGGTGACCAATTGCAATGAATAGCATGTTTGACCGCAAAAATGATAGCCCAAAGCTCTGCTTCATACGCAGTACCTTGCCCAATGAAGTGGTGAAAACAGCCCTTCACAAACCCACGGTAGGTGCAATAAACTCTACCACAGCCCGCTGGTCCAGGAGAACCAGCCGCAGAACCATCAACGTTGACCTTAATCCATGAAGGGAGCGGGGAAATCCACCGAATGAACTTGAGTGAATGTGGCCTCTTTGGTTTCCCCGCTACCCCAATCAACCTAAGGACCTGCAGGTCATCAATAGAGTTATTCATACTTTCATTTTGAATAGAAGCAGCAGCATGTATATCCCAGTGAACTGTAATATAGGCTGCATGAACAGATGCAGGTGTATTATTGAAGAGGAGCTGGTTCCTGGCAAGCCAGATTGAATGCACAACAGAGGCCGACACAGCCAGTAAAAGGTTGTGCACCTGGAAACTCCTTCCACTCGCACCGATACACTGCAGTGCCTCCTCCAGGTACCTGCAACACTGAAAATCAGTATTGAATAGCATACTGATGTAACCCTATATCTCCTTCGCATAGGAGCACTCCAAAAAAAATGTGCTGCAGGTTTTCTTCAGCCCGCATACAAAACAAACATGCAGATACAATATGATAACCTACATTATTCATTTCATCATGTGTAGGTAACTGATTTTTCCAAATACGCCATAAGAGAATAAGCCTAGAAGGTTGGATGAAGGGAACCTTAAACTGCAGCAGCCATTTTGGAGGCTTATGAGAGCCATCACACTTTGACAAATAATAATCCTTGGAATTGAATCGGCCATGTCAATTGGGTTTCCAAATCAGAGTGTCCTCATCCATAAATTCATACCTCTGTATCTCCATAAAAGCTTGATAGGATAGGATGTCAACAGCCGGAACAAGGTGAGATATGAGGTCAGCAACGGTCATATGAACCATATCAAAGGGCACAACAGCAATATCAATAGGACGGTCCAGCCATGGTGTGCGCCAGCAATTAAGAGAAGACTTCCGACTGACCATCCATTTCTATTGTTTCATAATATCATTGAAAGAGTGTTTGATGGATGGCCATACAGATGAGGTGAGGTAGTGAGAATATCCACTTAACAACTTCTGTTTCAGTCTGCATGATAGAAACACAATAGAGAGGTCAGTTGAGGTCAGCAGGTTCCATGTGAACATATTAATAAGACATTCATTAAAGATTTGAAGATCCTTAACCCCAACACCTCCCAACTCAAAAGGATTAATACAATCCTTCCATGCAACAGTAACCATCTTCCTTTCATTCACTGAACCTGCCCAGAGGAAATTTCGTATTGATCTTTGAAGATCATTCAGCAAACTTTTTTGCCATCTTTAATGAGAGAAAGAATAGACAAATTTTGAGGTAATGACTGAGTTAATCAGGAACACCCTACCGGCCAAAGACATGGTCTTGCCCTTCCATCGGCCAACTGATTAACAATTCTAGAATAAATACTCCCCAGAAGATGACATCTTACCTTGCCCCAAAACAAGGGGAATCCAAGATAATTGAACGGGAGAGATTCCTTTCTCACCCCAAGAATTCTGACAATTCGATTCTACTTCCCAACATGAATACCATTTCCAAAAATGATAAAGGACTTGTTTCAGCTTATAGCTTGGCCAGCCACCTCTTCATAGTGGTTAAAGAAAGCTTAAATTGCACATATCGTCTTTCCTGATGGCTGACCAAAAAGGAGAATATCATCAGCGTAGAGAAGATGAGCTGGTATATTGATACCCCGACCAATCTGCTTGTAAATCCCAAGATGGACAAGTTCATTGAAACACCTACTCGTGTAGTCCTCAGTAATAGCTAAAAACTGTACCTGAAAGTGGATCACCTTGACGAACACCCCTAGAGCATTGGAAATAACCCATAGGGGATCCATTGACCAAAATGGAGAGACGTGCAGAACAAAGAATACTGTGAATTAGGCAGATTAAGCCAGTAGAAAAGCCATACCTTTTCAGGACCTCAAAAAGGAAACTCCATTTGAGAGTATCAAAAACCATTGAGATATCAATTTTAAGGGCAAAGCTCCCATGCTTCAGATTTCTTTTCATTAAATTAACACTCTCAGAAGCAGTGAACAAACAGTTTTGAATACATCTACCTAGGAAAAATCCAAACTGCTGTGGTGTAATATGATCTTTAATGACTTCTCCAAGTCTGACCATAAGAATCTTACTGATAACCTTGGGAATGGTGTTTCCAAGAGCGATCAGTCGGAAGTCTTTGATATCAACAGCATTCTCCTTCTTCGGTATGAGAGCAATAAAATTCGAGTTAAGACCAAAAGGGATAAAAGCATGAATGAAGAACTACCTTAACGCATTAGTCATGCCATCTTGGAGGATGTCCCAATAGGACATAAAAAACTTATTGGAAAACCCATCTGGGCCTGCAGCACTCTCTATATTTAGAGAGAAAAGGGCCTTCTTAATCTCATCCTTCAAAGGGACCATGGTTAGAGCATGGTTCTGCGGCTCCTCAATGCAGGTTTTAATGTTGTCAACCATCATGCCAGTTCTGTCAATTCCATCATCAGCATACAGATTTTGAAAATATGTCACAACCTCATTTGAAATTTTACTTTCAGATGTATGAAGGCATCCATTAATGTTAATAGCCTTGATCCCTGCTTTAACTTGTTTCTCTTTATGCAGCCTTTGGAAGAATTTTGTGTTTCTATCACCCTCTTTCAACCATCTAACATTTAGACAGGCACGATCCAGCCTGTCCTTTATGGTCAAGAGGTCATCCAATCTTGAAGTAGCTTGTATTTCTTCTCTTGAGGGACTATTTTGCAACTGGTTTCGAATATCAATCTCCAGATTATAGAAGGAATTCTTACTCCAATCCCTAAGCTGCCTCTTAACATTCTTTTACTTCACAGCAAGAATATGTAAATGTCTTCCAATAACGTCCATATCCCAGGCTTGCAAGATAATCTCCCTGCAGACATGAGTGTCAATCTAGCCATTGTTAAAGAGAAAAGGTAAGGGATATGACCTTGTATTCTGCATATTGATATCAATCAAGATCAGATTGTGATCAGAATGATGTTTGGGCAACGTAAAACCCGATATACCGGTGGCTGCATTTCTGTCATCAATATAAAAAAAAAATCTATCTAACTTGCTTGCCTGCCGTCCATGCAGAGTGTATCTACTCCAGGTAAAATCAGCGCCTGCAATCGGAACCTCAGCAAGGTTACATAGATCAATACAGGTAGAGAAATCAGTTGCAGCAGCCCTGTTAAAATGAAGCCCGGTCTTTTCCTCAGGTTTCAAGACAGTATTAAAATCACCTAAAATCACCCAACTCTGATTGATACTACCAGATATTTCCTCAAGAACTTTCCATAGATCTCTTCGCTTCAGATATGAATTTGAGGCATATACAAATGAGGCCAGGAAATTGCGATTGTGAATGGTAACAGAGACTGATATACACTACGATTTAGAACTGATTGAAGACAACTGAGTGTTATCATTCTTGAAGACCCAGAGATGTTCCATAGTGGTATCATGGAGGTTGTGCGCAACAAAACTAAAACCAAGGGAGGCCCAATTAAAGTCATTCCAATTATCAAAGAGCATCTTAGGCTCTGCAATACCGATAAGCATTGGTTTATGGACCATGATAAAAATGCCGGAGGGTTTTGGCCGTTGGGGAGTTCTCGAGCCCATGACAATTCCAATAAAGGATATTCATTGGGAGGGTGGTGGTTTGCTTCTTTTCCAGGGCCCTCCGCCCTTTTACACATATTTGTGACCTTTACCTTTCTTCCCCTTGCCCTTTTCCTTCTATGAACTTTTATCTGTTTCATTCACCACCGATATAGCCTTGTCAATCTACACAAATGGAACTGGGAAAAGCTGGCCTTCGTCATGATCTGCAGCAAAGTCCACTTGCTGAGGGGCTTGCACATCATCAGTTTCATCAGACCAAAAGATTCTAGTGAGAGGTGTGAATTTATTACCGGCCTGGAGGCACTCAAAAGACTCCTCTGTGTGAATTTTCTGGGCAGCCTTTGCATGAGGCACAGGCAGGAAAGAATCCTCATACCCAGCAACATCCTTGTTGGGAGTCTCAATGCCAGAGGGTGGAGTCAAACAAGCGGGAGATGCCTTCCCAATGATAGGATTAATGCCAATCTAGCTATCATCTTTAAAAATGTCAAGTTAATCAAGAAGTTGAACCTGTCCTTGCTCAGAAAGGTTTGGAAGATCAACTACAGCAGGCTGAACAATATTCACAGCCTGATTCACAGGAGATGCATTCAGTGATTCAGGTGTACCATTAAGTTGAACATGTCCTTGCTCAGAAAGGATTGAAAGATCAGCTACAGTAGGCTAATCAATATTCACAGCCTGATTCACAGGAGATGTATTCAGTCATCCAGAATGTGTCTCAATAGGTACCTCCAAGGAGTCAGTTCTTAGAAAATGCTCAGAATTATCCAGCTGAATATTATCCTTCACAACACCACCATGCTCCTTGCATAAAGGGCCATTAGCAGAGGGTTCCGGCTGAACTTGCCCATCCAGTTTATTCTGCTCAGATTGACCAGAGGCATCAACAATTAGAGGCACATCTCTATTCACATTAGAGGGCCCAGCATCTAAAGAGATGGGAGGGTAGAGTTTATCCTTTCCCCTCCTCCTGCGACATGTAGCATCTTCATGTCCCTTCACCTTACAAAAGTGACATTCCTTATCCCGATTACACTCATCAAGCAAATGGCCAAAATATCTACAACTTGAACAGAATCTTGGCTTTCTTTCATACCGTATTTCCAGCTTCATACTGTCATCTCTTGTTGTCAATACAACATCCTCAACCAATGTGCTGGACATATCAACTTCCACCAACACCCTGGTATAATGTCTGAACTGCGGATTGTCTGTCTGCTTATCTAACCGAATAGGGTTCCCTACAAAGGAGGCAATATCCCATAATATTCTCGGGTTCCAGTACAGCCAATTTAGCCTGCATATGCGTATCCATAATTGAGCAAGTGTACTCCGAACATTTGTGGGATCAAAGTTCCTGTCCCATTCCTGTATACACAAGAAGCCAGGCTTCAGAGCAATGGACCACATGCTCCACGCACACCTCTTACGATCATCTAAAGGGAAAACTATCCTCTTCCCATTGATGTCATCCTCCAATCATCGAATCCCCTTAAACATGCAATTCTTTTCATAAGATCATTAAATTTCCAAAAGTTCATACCTTTTGGAGTAACGACCCGTGCAATGATTGAGTATTTGCATAAGCTGACTCTCTTCAAGAGCTTCTTGATTTTCCAAGACGTGGGCAACCTTCCCTTTCTTGATTACCCTTCCAGGAGGAGGCAAATCAAAGTCAGAAAAGGAGAGGCCAGATACGGCCTTGATGACATCCATAAAGTTCTTTTTGAGGCCTGCAGCATCAGCCAGGGGAGGCCTGACCGTGTCTGCTTTCTTCTTCGCAGAGGAGAAGAGTTCCTTATGCCCAGGATGATCAATTTTGAGATTCGTCGTCGATTCACCGATCGGATTTGCATCATTTCCCTCCTTCACAGTCCCTGGATCTTGTGGGTTAGGGTTTTCATTTTCCTCTCCTAGCGTCGCCATCTCCCCATGATAATCATATGATATCATACATGGTATCAAAGATAGAATCCACTAGTTTTTTAGCACCAGATTCGATAGGGTGATTTTGGGGAGCCATTGTAGTTCTCGGAGAAATAGTTCTTATCTTATAATAGTTTAATTATTTATAGGGATTATGACTTGAGAAAATTAGTGAAAACCCAAATGATAAGCCTATATATAGGAATACATCCTAAATTTTTTTAATGTATAGATTTTATGGATTCCATAAAATTACATCCCATTCGAGATAAAAACAAGAGGATGTATGCTCTAATATAGGATGTATGCTCTAATATAAAAAAAACGTAAGTGTAACAACCCATAAAATCTTTCTATACTGTTAATTAATACTTTACTTATTTCATGATAAGTGAGACTAATTACATACTTGTTTTGACACTCTAACATGATTAGCATTAGTTTATTCACATATTCATTAAAAACCATTATGAAGGATATAAATGGTATTCGAGGATGTAATATGTAACTACTCTAGTTAGAGAATATAAGAGGAATGTAATAATGGGAAATATAGGTTAAAATTACAAAATAATAAGTTGGTCAAATTATACCATATTTGAATCAAAATTAACAAATATTAAAATGAATATTTTGTAAGAGAATACATCTTATGAATGGATTTTCATATTCATGTGACCATTTACTCAAATGTTTTTAGACATTATAAAAAAAAACCTTTTTTCCAACTGCTTAGTCAGAATTAGGATCATGAAACTTAGTTTGTGATAGGTATGTCTCTAAAAAATCTAATGTATTGTATGCCAACAATGGTTTATATTTTAAAAAAATCAATATGGAAAATGAAAATCAAGACATGTCTTTTATGTGGTAAAAAATGTTTTACCTTATCTTAATTTTTATAGATATCTTGATATAAAATTTGGAATTATATATTGTGTTTTTTGTATCTTATGGATACCATCTTGTACTTTTATTAAAATGTAATAATTCAATTTTTGAGGATGAAATTTATTTATGGGGAGGAAGAATAAAAAACCAAAACATTTAGGAAAACATTCAATTTTTTTAATATACGTGTCTATAATTCATAAATATGATTTTTATATTCTATTAATTTTTTTGAACTTATAAGTTATGTAAATCATATAATATATGAATCAATACTAAATGGTTATAATACCAATTACACTATTATTTGTCAAAATTATCGGTAAATAGTTGCAACAAATATAATTCATTTTGGTTAAAAATACACTTTTTATTATAAATAATTTATATAAAACAAATGCAATAAGATAGTTTAAATAAAAAACAATAACATCCTACAATTTCACTATATTTTTAACTTTAATTTAACTTTGAATAAATTCATTGACACGAAACATTGAACCAAAAAAATTAGTGACATAATTTATTAAGATAAATATAAAAAATATAAGGTATTAATTTAACTAGCGAGTATAAAATGATGTAACTAAATGTTCAATTAACCATAAAAATAAAAATATTGGAAAAATTTAATATTAAATAATCGATAAAATTAAGTTAATATAGAAAAATTACTAATTAAATAATTTTATACCTAATAATATATTTTTTTAAAATAGGATTTTATGTTGTAAATATTAAATAAATAAATATATTATTGTTAAATGGGGATAAAAATATATTTTCGATATAAATAATATATTAACACTAATATAATTATAAATTTATCCAAAAAGATAATAATAATTATTTAATATTTAAAATTTGTAATTTTCATATAGAATTCATCTTCATTCTATTTTTTATTTTTTATTTTTATTTAAAATTCAATGATTTTAAAATTTTGACATGAAAAAATGAACATTATTTTTTGATTCATAATAAAAATCATAACATGTGGGATTTTTTTGAATTTTCCTAAAAATATTTATTTTTTTGTGAATTATACAAAATAGAGTTTTTTAAAAACACTGTGTTTTTTTTCTCATTATTATGATATAATCATGGCATAAAAATTTAGGGAATAATTTTCCTGACCCCAGATGTAATTCATATGAGAAATTATACATGTAGAATTTATATATATACTTTAAGAACCTGCTTTTATCACTTTATAACATATTTCATATCATTTTTCAAATAATGTTTTTCATAAGTTTTATATTTGTTATATTAGAATTAATTTTTATTCATTTCAAAAAAATATATCTATTAAAATGGTTTCTATGTTTGTAATCAAGTGGTCAACATTATTCCCCATCCACCTTTTTTTTAATCACAAAAATAAATTCCATAGGTAAAAAATTTGTTATCGTAGTAAAATACAAAATGATAAAATTGATAAATAAAAGAGTAAAAACCTAAAACTATTATAATCATGGATCCATTTTTTTTATATTTCATAACCATACCCAACCCCATTTAGATTATTTTCCACTTATATACCCAAATTCAATTGAATGTGACAAGCCTTCAATATAATATTTTGACACATTAAAAACATACCACCTCTCTCAATTATAAAATGTTACCTTCAAAAATATGCATATCCTCACAAATAAGAAACCATATATTGATGGAACTCATCCCAAATTAATGCTCATAACATCTTGAAAAATATTAGAGGCCTAGCTTTTATATCCTCAAGAGATATCCCATCAAATTCATAATATATTTTACAACGGAGTTATTCTTAGGAGTAATGTAAAAATTCCCAAATAACTTTACCTTATATATTATTATTATTAAATTTATTTTAAACAATAAAAAATAATAATATCAGTATTATTAGTATTATGAAAAGTTAATATATTTATGGAATAATCACTTCATACCTTCCTACCTTATTATTTATAAATCAATATATTATCCATTCATATGTGTAGAATACCCCAAATTAATGTTTTGTTTTATTATTTATCATCACAATACATGGTATTTTCTTGGAGAAATGAAAAATTTTAGGGTGGGGTGAATTTCCTTTTTAAAAAATTAATGTGAATATGTAAGTCAGTGCTATAAAGATAGACAGATACAAAGAAAGTATAAGATATTATTAATGTAAGTCGTATGGGAAATTAAAATAATCCAATTAAGTTGAAGCGTTATAGAAAATAAAATTTAGTATGTAAATTTATAATGAAAAAATGTTAAAGTGGTTTGATAATAATCTACAAGGGATCCTTACATATGATACGCTCAAAAAGTCCTGAGGGTTTTTATAACCCCTTTGTTTTAATGGGAACCATAAACCAAATAAGTCCATTATCATTGATTGAAAATTCCAATAGAACAAATACCCATAGTCTTAATGGGAACGAATAAAAAAATACCTTCCATTTTAACTACAAATCAAGAAACTAATGGTGAGATTGATGGAAAAAAGTGATGGTTTAAATATTTGGAAAACACCTTAAAATTCCGTATGAAAACTCATTAAATTATAAGAATCATAAATAATGGGTGAGAGAGATATATTTAAAATGGGAGAGGGAATAAACGGTTATAAAACAAAAGGAAAAAAAGAAACAAATTATGAATAATGTTAAAGGGAACAAGAGATAGAAAAGAAATTGTAATGAAATAATAATTAAATGAGGCTCGCTGGTGCTTGATGAAGTCAGTAAAGATCACTCCATGTATGGTTCCCATGGATATTCACAATTCCACCTGTTAATGTTTTCATTTATATTCTATAGAAATTTTGTAATGAATGAAAAAATAAGAATATTGGTGGCTAATCAGTTTATAATGATCCAAGAGAATTTCACTTGTTGGATACAAAAATTGTATGAATATTTAATCCTCCCTTTTCCTCCTTTTGTATCCTTTAGGATCCCAATGATCTGTAAAGTCATTTAGATACCCTAAGAGATAAGCATGTTCATTTTTTACAACTGTAAATGCCTATTTGAATTATCACCCTCAATTCCACAATATACCTAGTATCATCCTTTGGGTAGTCGGTGGTGCTATTGGAATTATTTTTATTTTTTTTGTTCCCATTGGTTGGTTGCTCTACCGTCACACTAGTCAGCAATCTCAAAAACGTGTTCTACTTCCACATACAATCACCTAGTAGGATGCACATCACCTATTTTCAAATTCAACCAACTATATAACTTTTTTTAAAAATTCCTTTGAACCAACTATAAGTCTATCTTTTGGCTGTATAACTTTTTTGAATTTTTACTCAATATAAATTCAAGAAAAACACTAGAAACAACATTAACGAAGTTTGATACAAATTAGAGAGTGGGTGATCACTGAAAAAATTAAACTATGATGTAAAAAAACATCCCATTTTTTTGATAAAAACACTTTATATATGTCACAACCCATCCCTCGGGGCCCGTGTCGTGACTACACCAAGCCTGCCTTCCAAAGGGTAGGGGATGACAACTAGAACCTAAGGCATTATCCCATTAGTGGGAGGCATTTTCCTAAGAACCTGTATGCACGGACAAACTACAACATCCAAAAAAGCATAAAAGAAAAAATATGCATGCCACTAAAACAACCAATGAGTAATGGTACAAGTTGTAAGTCCAATGAGCCAGAATACAAACCCAACAGAAGAAAAACTAGAAAAAGGAATGTACAAAAGATCTCATGTAATTTCCCAAAATTTCTATGTCATTTTTTAATTATATTGAATTATTTCGAGATAAGAAGCTTTGACGACACATGATTCTGAGGTTCGGTGAGCCTCGAATAGAATTTAGATCTTTTTTAAGTTCATTTAAGTGAACTTACTAGAGGGTTTTTCTAACATGTAAACCGGTGCTCGAATCAAAAATATGAGGGAACCGTTGAACTCAGAATGTCGGTAGTATCCAAGAAAGGACTTAACTTCGACCGACAAGGGTCGACCGGAAAAGACAGCTTTCGAACTTTCTGTAAAATAATAAAATAACTTAAAATGTTATTTTATTTTCTTCCCTCACCATCGCGAGATAGACGACAGTGCTGTGGAATGTTGGCGAGGCCCATTAAATGAAGTTCATTAATGGCTCAATTTTGTGCAGTGTAACGATACATTAATAGAAGCGTAATAGATACAGTGTTTATTAAATGAAACAGCGTAATGACGTGATGTCACATCATAATGGAAACATTGCGGTGTGTTTTATTTTAATGGGTTAATGCGTTGGAGAGTTGATAATAAAATGGCGTATTTTTCTTTGATGAACTGATGGCGAGGTCTCCCTCTAATGAAAAATGACGAATGCCAGTGGATCGTTAATGACATCGACGCATCTCGAAGAACGAGACCGGTGAGTGACGAATGCCTTAGGAATCTTGAATCTTCGTGGGAGGACCACTTCAACATCGAACTGTTTCTAGGTAGGGGGTTTAATTGTTTTATGTTTTCCCTGTTCTTATTCTAAACGAGGAACGCGGATCAATCCATGAACAAGTTGATCTGTGGATCGTGTGTTCTTTTGGGGGGTGTTTTCCTTGGTTTTTTTCCCCGGGATTGATGATTATCTGATAGAACTATGATCCCAAGCCTCCCCTCTTTTAAAATTTCTAATCCAAAGGGCATGGGCCAACACGAAAAAGGCATGATCCCCTTATCCCTATGTATTCTTCGTGTTTGAGCATTCAAATTGGTGGAAAGAAAAATTTGAGGCCTTCGTAGGGAAGGCGATGTCCCACAGGGGATAGAAGAGTAGGAGGCATGAATAATGGACCACTGAAGTGGACCCGATGGTCCGTGGAAGAACCCACCGGCATGATGAAAGAGCGATGTGGCCGGATCGGGCTGTGGAAACGCAACAAGACCCACCGTCCTCCATGCCAGCAGCTGGCAGTGGGTGGAAACCGCGACCATGGCACCGTGGCTGTGGAGCTGGCCCTGTAGACGACCCTGCGAGGCAGGGGGTGTCGAACGTGGCTTCCAGTCGCGTCCCTGCCAGGCGGACTGGGTAGGACGCGAGCCACCCCAGCGGGCCGAACCCGCTCCAACAGGCCGGAATCGTGACCAATGGGTCGGACTGGGCTGAAGCCAGACTGGGCTGGGTTTGGGTCGGGTCAGTGGACCTAGTTCGGGTCAGTGGATCCCAAGTCAGGTTGGGTCGGCCGACCCTGGAGTGGGTTGGGTTGTTCGGTCCAACTAGGTTGGACCAGACCCGGACCCAACTGGGTCCTTTTTGAAAAAACACCAATATCTTTCAAATCGAGCATTCGATTGACGATCCATTTGCGGTTTTGAACCGTCGTGACGAGGAGTATCTTTTGGAATTCACTATGGAGGTTTTAATGGGAGTTAAAATGTGATGACTGTCTTGAGTAGTGGTTCTCTCAGAATCAGGCATACTACGTGTGGAAACCTTACGGTAGGCTCAGACTTGAAAACTGCTGACAAGAGACCCTATGTTGATTGGCTACTGTGACCTAGTGGAAGGTAGCTTCTATGTGACCTGGAAGGCCCATAGTGGGAAGCAACTTCTGTGTGACCCAGCAAACCCACAATAATCGATAGGAGGAGTACCACAGTATGACCAAGGTGGGAAACGACTTCTATGTGACCCATCATTCCCATAGTGGGGAGAGACTTCTGTGTGACCTAGCATACCCACGATACTCATTAGAGATGAGTACCACATCAGTCCAAGGTTTGTGGGAAGTGGATTTTGTATGACATGGTAGGCCCACTATACTCATTGAGGAGGGGTTCTCCAACAGCCCATGGTGTTTAAAGATATGACTGATGGTCTTACTTTACAACTCTAAATTATACATGGTGTTAGTTTTCTTGTGTCGTGATCATGTTTCATGGTTTTCTCGGTGGATTGATTTGTTATCCTTCCCTAGTTTTTTGGGGTCCCTACTAAGTATATTGTAACTCACCCCTACACAGGCTTCGCTTTCACATGTTGTGGCTGGTACTGACGACTGCCTCCTTGATGGGGGACTTGGTGTCCCAGGACCCGGTGGTGCCTAGTGAGACCAGGTAGGTGGGGCGTACTTTTACAAATTCCAGTAGCTAATCTTTACTTAACCATTAGGTGGGGTTTTCAACATACATCTTCCAGAGTTTCCATGTACTTTCCTATTTTCATTACATCTTTTTTTGGGTTTGTATTCTGGCCCATTTGACCTATAGTTGGTAATTTTACTCAGTATTTGTTAAGTGGAATGCATGTTTACTTTTCCAACTTTTTTACATGTTTGTGGTTGCATGTGTATAGGTACTCAATAAAATACCTCCCGCTTGCAGGATGACGCCTTCGATGCTAGTCTCCAACCCCTGACCTTCGGAAGGTAGGCTTTGGGTATGTCACAGCATGAGCCCCAGGGGACGAGTCGTGACAAAGTGGTATCAAAGGTGGTTGATTCTACATCAAAGACCAATAGTCTGTTGTTTTGTTTGTGGGAAAATAGTGTCGAATATTTCGAGTTTGACTTTCAGATTTGGGGAGTCCAGTGTTGGTGCGGCAGCTGACATATCCATACATCAGGACCCCGCATTCTACTTTTCAGCTCTATACATGAAAACACTAGTTGTGCAAGTGTCTCCTTATGATCTTCTTGAATAAGATTCAACTCACCATGTATAATCTTCTGATTGTGGTATATCTTGATCTATTTTAGGATGCCTCCACGCAGACAGTCAACAAGGATTTCGATACGTGATCGTGTAGACAACCCGCCTAGTGATGACATGTCAGTTCAGGGACCAGTAAAATATATTTCCCCTCCAGGTGATGAATCAGTGTTTCCACCACCCATTGATCAACAGTTACTTCCAGCATTACCAGTAGAGGACGTAGGTAGAATCTGTGCCTTGCACAAGTTTCAGAGATAGATACCTCCCATGTTCTAGGGAGAGATAGATCATTTGATTGACGAGGACAGGATGGAGGCAGTGACACATTTCTTCCGGTTAGTGAGGAAACCACTTGAACATATGTCGATCTTACACGTGATCCTTATTCAGGGCTTGGTAGTTAGATGTTGGAACTTGAGCATTCAGACGCATGATGAGGTGACCCTCACCTGTAAAGTCTTTGAGCAGCTTTTCTAGGAGGTTTTTTCCCCACAACATTGCACTTTATGCGCATATAGGAGCTGATTCACCTGCAAAATGGTATCATGTTAGTGGTTGAGTACTCTGATAGGTTTACATACCTCTATCACTACTCTACAAACATGGTGCATGACCCTTTCTTCTAGGCTCTAAACTTTGAGAAGGGACTCAGATGAGAGATCAGGGCATCCATAGTGTCTCTCAGCATCCCCACTTAGGATGTAGTGCTATAGAGATCCCTTTTTTTGAAGATATTCGTAGAAGAGTAGAAACCGACATGTGGAGCCACCAGCAGACACTAGGCAGTAGAGTCTTCAGTGGTGGGTAGTAGGCAGTAGATGAGGGGATCCAAGCAGGTCAAGTCTTTTAGGGGAGACCCCGGGACTCAGGGTAAGTATTGTGGGGATCCTAGAGTATTGGGAGTTAGTAGGGAACTGGGATGTGATTTATGTGAGGTGGACATGGACACATGGATCGTGACTGCCCGAACCGCCACAAAAATGATCAGTAGATAGGCTAGGGACCTCCAAGGTAGAGGAAAAGGTTTGAGAAAGGAGGTCTTCAGGGCGGAGGATGTGGCAGGGGAGCAGGTCGAGCCGCATACAGTGGATGAAGATTCTAGGTGCTACCACCACCACCCCCAGGTGGTCCACCATGGGCTCAAGTAGCTAGTGAACAAGGGTGAGGCCAGCTTCAGGCGATAGAGGCCTATGACCACAACTCTCTAGATATGATTAGAGGTATGATCTGTGGCTTCTCCTCCATAAGTTTATTTATTATAGACACAGGTTCTAGTCACTCTTTCCTTTCCATGGACATCGTTCGATGGTCAGAGATTCTGGTTTAGCATCTGGATCGATCCTTACGATTAGAGACTCCTACAGAAGAAGATTTGAAGATTACACGCTGGTGCCAGCAGTGTGAGATTACTCTAGGAGGTGAGAGCTTCAGCTTGGATCTCCTAGTAGGGGCGTTGATGCCTTATGACGTTGTCTTGGTTATGGAAAAGTTATCAACATTTCATGTTCAGATAGACTGTATTAGGCTCAAAGTGTGGTGTGTCCATGAGGATGAGACCAGGTTTTCCTTCACCAGTGAGAAGAGAACTGTTGCAGCATAGGATGGAATTTCTTGGATGAGGGTGCAGCCGATCACTCACCATTTGGCTAGCCTCACCCTCGCTATGGTGGACAAGAGGAGACCAAGCATTCCTTTAGTGGTAGATGAGTATGAGGATGTCTTTCTTATGAATGTTCAAGGACTACCTCCTCATAGGAAGGTATACTTTAACATCAACCTGTACCTTGGGACGACACTGATCTCTATACCGAAATATTATATGGCTCCCACAAAGCTTCGTGAAATGAGGGTATAGCTGGAGGAAATGTTGGAGAATTACTTCATGAGACCCAACATTTTAGCATGCGCAGCCCTAGTATTGTTTTCCAATAAGGCAGACGAGAGCTTGAGGCTATGTGTGGACTTCCGGTGCCTAAACCATATGACCGTGAAGAACAAGTATCCACTATTGAGTTTTGATGACCACTTCAATCATCTGAAGGGAGTTAGGTGGTTATCAAAGATAGATATTAGATCAAGCTATCATCAACATTGGGTAAGAGATGAGGATATACCTAAGACATCCTTCAGATGCTGGTATGACCACTACGAGTTCTTGGTGATGCTCTTCGGCATGACCAATGCCCCAAAAATGTTCATGGGACTCATAAACTAGAGCTTATAGCCTTACCTCGATCGTTTCATGGTAGTATTAATTGATTACATCTTGGTGTACTCGGTGTCAGAGGAGTATCACTCTAGACACCTGTTGATAGTCCTGGATATACTCCAAGAGCACCAGCTTTATGGTAATCTCCTGAATTTCTAGTTTGGGATTCTGAAGGTCATCTTTCTAGGACGTGTCATCATAAAGGATGGAGTTTCAGTGGATCCAGTGATGATATAGGCAGTTCTTTCTTGGGAGACACCCAGAACTATGACTGAGGTGCAGAGTTTCTTAGGGTTGGATAGATACAAGTGGAGGTTCGTGCCCAACTTTTCTAGAGTGGAAGAACCCTTATAATTTTTGACACAAAAGGGACAACCAT
Organism: Viscum album; assembly: GCA_963277665.1. NCBI lineage: Eukaryota > Viridiplantae > Streptophyta > Magnoliopsida > Santalales > Viscaceae > Viscum > Viscum album. The sequence goes on from OY728161.1 coordinate 1,191,583,910, forward strand.
TCATGTGGATAGAGAATTTCTAGTAGAGTTTACAGGAACTGAGGTAGATACTGATGAGTGACCCCATCTTGAGACTACCCGAAGAGGGCGTTGGGTATGTTGTCTTTTGTGACGCATATGGGACTGAACTGGGTTGTGTCCTGATATAGGAGCAAGCAGTGATCACCTACAGCTCACGGAAGTTGAGGAAACATGAGAAGAACTACACAACCCATGACATGAAGTTAGAAGTAGTTGTCTTCGCCTTGATGATTTGGCGGAACTACATGATTGATGAACGATTTACTATCTACTCCAACCACAAGAGTCTCAAGTATATCTTCTCATAGAATTACCCAAACTTGAGACAGTGGTGATGGCTAGAGTTCCCTCAGGACTATGACTTAGGGATAGTCTATACTCATAATAAGGGGAACGTGGTGGCCGATGCGCTCAGTAGGAGGTCTGATTTACATCTATTAAGTGAGGTTATGGAACAACTAGACACGATGCAGACACCCTTCATGGATGGTGATGGAGAAGCTTACCTTCAATCAATGACTATCACTCCCCCACTCTTACAGTGATCCAGGGAGGCACAACTTGTGAATGTTGACTGTGAGGCCCAACGTGCTTAAATATCCTCAGGATAGGCTCCTAATGGATTTTTGATAGGAAGGGATAAAGTCATCCTTTTCAGAGGATGCACCATAGTACCAGTGACATTATAGGAGGAGGTGTTGAGGGAGTTCCATACATCCCCTTTGGCAGTAGATCCTGGTGCGCCAAAGATGTACCAAAACCTCCGACGTTAGTTTTGATGGCCATGGATGAATAAAGAGGTGATGGAGTTTGTTTCATGATGCCTCACATGTCAGCAAGTGAAGTAGGAGCATCAAGTTTCAGCATTCTTGGCACATACTCTTGAGGAACCAAAATGGAAGTGGGATGGTATCTCGATGGACTTCATGCCAAGGTTACCATGCACGTCCAGGGGCCATGATTCTATCTGGGTGATCGTTGACTGACTTACCAAGTCACCTCACTTCCTACCTATCTAAGAGTAGGGATCATTAGAGGGATTGAGGCCCCTGTACATCCAAGAGATTGTACGTCTTCACTAGGTGACATTGATGATTGTCTCAGACTGTGATGCATACTTTACATCTTGATTTTAGAAGGGGTTGTATGAGGCATTCGGGACTCTGCTACACTTGATCACATATTTTCACCCCCAGATAGATGTAGAGATGGAGTGGACCATACATACCATAGTGGATGAGCTTCATGATTTCATCCTTGATTATGGTCATAGTTTAGAGGACCACCTACCACCAGTGGAGTTTTCATAAAACAATAGCTATCACTCCATGATTGGTAGGGAACCATTTGACTCCTTGTATGAGTAGCCTTCCGGATCACCTCAATACTGGATAGACCTAGGGGAGTTAGCACTCATGGGTCCAAAGTTGGTATGGGCTACAATTGAGAAGGATCATATCATCCAGGAGTGAATGAGGACTACATAGAGAAGAATGAAATCGTATACTGATAGGAGACAGAGACCCTTGTATTTTGAGGAAGGAGACCATGCATTCCTTCAAGTCTCACCCTAACGGGGTATATGGAGATTTGGACAGGGTGACAAGTTATCTCTGAGGTTCATCAGACATTTTCAAATTCTTAGTAGAGTTGGCTAGGTGGAATACCACCTAGATCTTCCCCCATAGATGCACTGGTTGCAATATTTTTTTCACTTGTCGCAGTTGAGGAAGTACGTGCATGACCCATCACAAGTCCTTGAAAAGGGAGAGTTGGATGTCGACGATGGGGAGACATTTGAAGAGTTCCAGGTAGAGATAGATGATTGAAAGGAGTGGGTCCCTTTTGGACAATCTATTCCTCTAATGTGCATTTGGTGGAAGCACAGGAATATCCATGAGAGCATATGGGAGCGGGAAGCTCAGAACCTCCCACTTGTTTGTTTATCCATGTTTTGGATAATGAGGACATAAAGCCCAAAATAGGGGGATTAATTTAATATCAAGGAATTTTCATGTAATTTTTTTTAAAATTATATCGAATTATTTTGAGACAATACGTTTTGAAGGAACGTGATTCCGAGCCCTGGTGTGCCATGAACAAAATTTTGAAATTTTTTATGTTTGTTTATGTAAACGTGCAAGTGGGGTTTTCTAAAATTTAAACCGCTACTCGGATCCAAAATATGAGGGCACTATTGAACTCAGAATATTGGGATTCACCTAAAAGGACTTAACTTTGACTAGAGAGGTTAGAATGGAAAATATAGTTTTTGGACTTTTTGGGAGATAATAAAATAACATAAAATGGTATTATATTTTCTTCCCTCACCGTTGAGTGGCAGGCGACGATGTTGTGTTGCGGCGGTGAGGCACATTAAATGATGTTTATTAATGGATCATTTTTTTACAGCGTAATGACACATTAATTGAAGCATAACAGATATGATGTTTTTTAAATGAAATAGCATAATGACGTGATGTTGCAGAATTAAAAAAAAGTTGTGGAGTATTTCCTTTTAATGGGTTAACACATTGGATAGTTGAGAATCAAAGGGTGGATTTTTATCTAATGAAGAGATGGAGAGAACTCTCTCCAATGACGAACAACGAATAATGGATGATCGTTAACGACTTCAATGTATCTCGAAGAACGGGACCGATGAGTGACAAACGCCTTCGACAACATCAATCTTCATGGGAAGGCCACTTCAACATCGAACTAATTCGAGGTAGGGGGTTGAATTGTTTTATGTTTTCCCCGTTCTTATTCTAAATGACAAACGCATATCAACCCACGAACAAGTTTATCCACAAATCTTGAGTTCTTGTAGGAGGGTGTTTTCCTTGGGGTTTTAGCACCGATATTGATGATTATTCGATATAATAATGATCCCAAGCCTCCCCTCTTTTTAAACTTCTAACACATAGGGCATGGTCCAACACGAAAAAGGACCGAGCCCCTCCGCCTTGTGTGTTCTTCATGGACGAGCATTCAATTTAGAGGTAAAGAAAATTAGAGGCCTTCGTAGGGAAGAAAACATCCCACGGGGGCCGGAGGTGCATGCGGTGTGGAAAACAGACCAACAGAGTGGACTCAGTGGTCCGTAAAAGAACTCACCGGCATGCCAGTGGCCACGGGTAGGTGGCAGCATGCCATGACGACACACCGAAAGAGCGTCACAGATAGCTTGGGTGGCGGCGGTGCGCCAAGAGCCGCTAGCCTCTGTGTCAGTGTGTGCCGACTGTTGTACACAACCACCCGTCTATGTCGGTGCACCATAGATGGGGCACCGCACCGCATCTTATGCGAAAAATCTGAGGTCAGTCAACCGCATTTGGGTATTTGGCCCCACAGATGACTCACAGGGCAGGGGGTGTTGGACGTGGCTTCGAGCTGCGTCCCGACCAGGTGGAAGGCAGGCCGGGTAGGGCGCAGGACGCGCCAGCGGTCCGGACACAATCCAGCGGGCCAGACCCACCCAATAAGGCTAGACCCGACACATTAGGTTGAACCTACAACCCAATGGGCCCATGACCAATGGGCCGGACCAAACCAGTCCCAAGAGAGGTCGGGACCGGGTCAGCTCGGCTTACCCAGGTTTGGTCAATGGATCTTGAGTCGGGTCGGGGGATACTGAGTTTGGTCAGGTCAGGTCGGTGGGCCCTGGAGCGGGACGAGTTGGGTAAGTCTGATCGGGTTGGACCAGAACCAGACCCGACTGACACTTTTTTGAAAAAATGATAATATATTTCAAACCGGGCATCCGATTGACGAGCCGTTTGCAGTGTTGAACCCTCGTGAGGAGGTGGATCTTTTGGAATTCTCTATGAATGATTTCCTAGAAGTTGAAATGCGACGATTGGATTTAGAATCTATTCTCTTAGAATCAAACGCACTACATAGGGAAACCATGCAGTTGGATGAGACCTGAAAACTGCTAACAAGCGACCCTATGTGGAATGACTATTACGGCCTAGTGGGAAGTGGCTTCTGGGTGACCCGACAGTCCCACGGTGGGGAGAAGCTTTTGTGTGACCTGAAAGACCCCCAATATCAATAAGAGGAGTACCTCAATATGGAAAAGGTGGGAAGCGACTTCTATATGACCCGGTATACCCACAGTGGGGAGAAGATTTTGTGTGACCTAACATACCCACGATACTCATCAAGGATGAGTACCAAAGTAGTCCAATTTTAGTGGGAAACAACTTCTATATGACCCGACAAGACCACTGTACTCATTGAGGAGGAGTTCTCCTCCAGCCCATGGTGTCCGACGATATAACTGATGGTCTTAATTTCCTATGCTAAATTACACATGGTGTGAGCTGTCTTGTGTTGGGATCATGATTCATGACCATGTTTCACAGTTTGCTCGATGTATTTATCTGTGATATTTCCCTTCTATTTTGGGGTCCTTACTAAGTATATTGTTACTCACCCCTACACAGGCTTTTCCCAGACATGTTGTGTCTGGTGCAGATGACTGCCGCCTTGATGGAGGACTTGGTGGCCCGGGACCCGGTGGTGCCTAGTGATACCAGGCATGAGGGGCATACTTCTATGAATTCCATCAACCTTTCTGTACTTACCCATCAGGTGGGGTTTTCTGTGGATGGCTTCCAAAGTTTCCTTGTACTTTCTTGTTTTCAGTACATCTTTTTTTGGGTTTGTATTCTGGACCATTTGACCAAAAGTTTGTACTTTTACTTAGTAGTTATTTAGTGGAAAGAATTTTTTACTTCTCCTTATTTGGGATGTGGTCTTGGGTGCATGAATATAGGTACTCAGGAGAATTCCTACCTCATAAAGGTTGACACCTTCAGCGATAGTCACCAACCCCAAGCCTTCGAGAGGTGGGATTGGGGTATGTCATGGCATGGGCCCCGATGAACAGGTCATGACCTCTTTTAAAGGTATTCGGTAAAATAACCCCACCTTTATGATAAGAAAGGAGTGGCTATAGAAAGTTATAGAAGTGTTTACCACCTGTAGTATCTCATTGGGCATCGCTTGGTCCTGGGCCACCAAGGTCTCTGTCGAAGTGCCTGTAGCACCAGACACAACATGTGTGTGAGGAGCCTTTGTAGGGGTGTGTAACACAATACTCAGTAAAGACCTCAAAAAACAAGGGAAAGAACCCAAAAGAGAGTATTCAAAATTTATTGTCAGATCATGCAGGTATAATCTAAAGTATGGAAAGAAAGACTACCAATCGTAACACTAAATACCAAGGAATGTTGAGGTACTTATCCATGATTAGTACCGTGGGCCTGCTAGGTCACACAGAGCCACTTGTAACCGGTTCACATAGGTCCTCTTATCATCTAGGACTAAAGGGTCACATAGACCCACACATCTGTAGTCTCCGGATCGCATCTAGCCATAGGATTCCTGCACGTAGCATGCTTGATTCCAGGAGAAGTCACTCCTTAAGCCATTCTTTGAATTTCAACTTCCATGAAATCCTCCTTAGGGAATGCTAAAATAACCACCTCATCATGAGGGTTGCAACACTACAAATGGATCATTGATTAATCATATGGTTTGAGCGTTATGACTATGTTTCTGAAAAGGGTTCGGTCGGGTTCGGGTCTGGTCGGACTGACCTATCCTGACCAGGCCTGGGGTCCACCGAACCAACCCGGGTATGAACCTGTCTAGATCTAACCCTGCCTGCCTCCGACCGGCCCTCTATGAGGGCTATCTCTCCTCCAGAATGGACACTAGGAGGCGTCCATCTTATTCTTCCATGTGGCCAGTTGAGGCCAGCCACCCCCTGTCCCACACGCGGTCCCCGCTGGACCGTTTTCTAGTGCACGCGGCGGCCAACAGTCACGGGCGGCTCCTAAGACATAGCCGGTTGGCCACTTCTATCTTCACCAGCTGTCGGCCTGTGTGGTGGTGATCCCTACTGCACTGATGCAACCCCATATGGACGTGACCACGACCTCAGTGTGCCATTGTGGCGTGACGCCACCTGCCCTCGGCCACCGCCATGGGCTGCCACTACTGGTGATATCTTCCACAGACTATCATATTTGCTTTGGTGGTCCGTTTCTCAAATCATCTACACCCCAAAATTCTTGGGTCATCGTCTTCCCTGCTATGTCCTTATGGATTCCTTGTCGCCGATTTGGAGGTGCAGTCACAAAGATCACAAGAACTCCCAATGATAAAGGAATTGGGGCCTTGTTCATGTCATCCCAATTCCTCTGCATTAGAGTTTTTGAAACATGGGAAGAGTAGATTAAGGTTCTATCAACAAATAACCCCAACGCAGTACCCAAGATAAAACAACCTCCCATAAGAACGAGCGACCCACAAATCAACATGTTTATGGGTTGATCCTCATTCATTTTTTTATAGTGAAGAACATGGCATTCAAATTCTCAAAAAGATAAACCCCTACATGGTTGGAGTTCAATCAAAGGAAGAATCTGTCGCTAAAGGCGATCCTTCCATGAAGTTCCTCGATCCATTGTCGATAGAGGGATATTTTGAAGAAGAGGGGGAATTCTCAAGTAATTGGAGATCATCGTATGACATTTGTCAATGAAAATACTTCAGTGATTTAGAGTGTTTTCCCAAACATGTCAAAGACGCACCCCCTAATTAAAACATTAAAAGAGGAAAGGCTTTTCTATTAATGCTGTGTTGTAGGGTCATTGAACTATTTCATTAATGAAATAGTATTTCGGTTTTGGTGAGTTATATTGCAAGTTTGTTGCAACAATTTTAAAAGTTAAAAAATAAAAAAAAATTAATCAAGTTTATTTTAATTTATTTTTTATATAAAAAAGTATGAAAACTATCTTTCACCCTCGACTCATGATAGTCAAGGTTAAGATCCTCCTAAGGGAAACACGCTCTCATGATCTCAATGGTACTCTTGGATTTCCAATCCGAATTACTATTTAGGAGTTATAAGGATTTGAAAATAGAATAATTGTTACATAATTACTTTATTTACGGTCAAAAAATAAATTTCTCTGTTGGCCTACACCGATCAACGTTAGGTCCTTTCTATGCAAATCTCGACACCCTGAGTTCAACAGTGCCCTCCAATTTTTGATCCGGGTGCCAGTTTAAATGTTATAAAAAACCCGCTCACTAGATTATTTAATGAACATAAAAAATATTTCAAAATTACCTTCTAGACCCTATGGGACTCAGAATTATGTTCCGTCTCAGATCCTGGTCTCAAAATAATCCTATCTCATTTAAAAAAATATTTACATGGAATTCTGGGGTATTACATTACTCCCCCTTTTAGGGATTTACATCCTCATATGCCAAAAAGAAGGATAATCCAACAAATGGGGGTACTAATCACGAATCTGAGCCTCCCACCCCCATGTTCTCTCCTGGAGATTCCTGTTCTACCAATGAATACACGCCAAAGGAATTGACCATCCACAAAGGATCCTCTTCTGTTGATCCTCTATCTCCACCGGGTAATCCGTGAATGTCTCCCCATTTTCAATCTCCAACATGCCATGGTCGATGATGTGATAAGGGTCATGCATGCATCTCCTTAGCTGGGATACATTGAAGACATCATTCACCCTCTCTAACTGCAGTAGTAGAGACAAGCGGTAGGCCACCTCGCCCAGTCTACGCAGTTTTAGGAAATGTATGATGATCCTCGGAGATAACTTATCACCCCAACCAAATATATATATCCCTTGTCGAGGAGAGACTCATAAGAATACATGGTCCCTCTCCTCAAACTCAAAGGGTATCTATAGCCTATCAGTATTGGACATATATTGGCTCTGTCCAGTCTTCATCTACTCTGTGATGACCTGAACCTTCTCAATGGTAGGCTATACTATCTCTGTATCCAGGAGTGCTAAATCCACTGGGTTTGTCCAGCATAATGGTGACCTACATGGTAATTCGTACAGTGCCACAAACGGTTCCATACCAATGGTGGGGTGGTAGCTTTTGTTGTACACAAACTCTACCAGTGGTATGTGGTCCTCTGAACTGCGACCAAAATCAATGAAGCAAGCATGAAGAATTTTCTCTATGTTATGTATGGTCTACTCTGTTTAACCATCAGTATGTGGGTGAAAGGTTGTTCTTAAGCGCAACTAATTCCCAAAAGCCTCATAAAATCCCTTCCACAACTGGCATGTAAAGCATGAATCACGATCTGAGACTATCATAGATGGGACTACATGGATTCAATCTATCCCCTACACGTAGAGGAGTCCCAAGAACTCTACTGAACCCTACTATCAAATGGGTAGGATGTGGGATACCATGGTGAGTCGGTCTACAATCACCCAAATGGTATCATGCCCCCTGAACATATGTGGTCATCCCACCACTAAGTCCATTGAAATTCCAACCCACTTCCACTATAGTACCTTAAGGGATTGTGTCAAACCTGCTGGAGCCTGGTGATCATTCTTCACTTGAGGATAAGTGAGGCATCTCGAGACAAACTCTGTTACTTCCTTCATCATCCTCGACCACCAGTACTGACGTCGAATGTCATAGTACATCTTCCCCACACCTGGATGTACCGTCAAAGTGGATATATGAAACTCTCTCAACACCTCCTCCCGCAACACCACAAGTACTACTGTGCATCCTATGAAAATGATGATGTGATCCCCACCTTTTGAATATCCAATAGGGGAATGCCTTTTGGACATCTGGGTAAGAGATGTCTCGTAGTTGGAATTTCTGAGTTACGCCTCTTGGACTCACTGTAAGAGTGAACGGGAAACTACCATCGACTGTAGATAATCTTCCTCAATTCAATCCAAAAAGGATATATTAAGAGAGAGAAACTACTCATAGGCCTCATTAAATAGTTTTAAAGTCAATATCCTACTGAGATAATCTTCCACCACATTCCCCTTCCTAGGATTTTTGACTACCTCGAAGTCAGAGTCCTGGAGGAACTCTATCCAATGTATCTAGCTCAAATTTAGTACCTTCTTAGAAAAGATATACATGAGAATCATGTGGCAGAGTAGATGATGAATCATTCCCACACAAGTTATTTTCACAACATATTAAGTGTGAAGAGTACCGCTGCCAACTCAAGGTCATGAGTCACATAATTCTACTCACTCGGTCTCCATTTTCGTGATCCATAAGCAATCGCTGCTTTCCCCTACATTAGAACACAACTAAGCCCATTTCCTAATGTGTCACAATACACAATGTTTTTGGCACCTTCCTCTGACAGTCTAAAGATAGGAGCACTTTTCAAGATCTACCTCAGCTGATAAAAGATATGGTGGCATATTTCTGTTCACATGAAGGGTTATCCCTTCTTCCTCAATGCCATCATGGGTGTTGCTACCCAGGAGAAGTCGGGTACAAACCACTAATAGTACTCATTCAACCCAAAGAAACTACGCACCTCAATAATTCTCTGGGTGGCTCCCAAGCAAGCATTACCTCTATCTTCATTGGATCCACTGTAAATCTAGCTTCTAAGATGACATATCCTAGGAAGTAAACCATTATTATCCAAAACTGAAATTTCGAGAGATTACCATAAATCTGGTGATCTCATAGTGTATCTAGAACCATCCTCATGTGTATCGAGTGCTCCGCCTCTAACGCTGAATACACTAAGATGTCATCAATGAAGACCACTACATACTGGTCTAGGTATGACTGGAATATTCTATTCATGAGTCCCATGAACATAGATAGGGTGTGAATCACACCAAACGACATCACTAAGTACTCATAGTGGATGTAGCGAAATCGGAATTACATCTTTAAAATGTCCTCATATCACACTCAAAGATGGTGATAGCCTGATCTGAGGTCTATTTTTGAGAACCATCTCGCTTCATTCAGCTTATCGAAGTGGTCATCAATCCTTGGTAGTGGATACTTGTTCTTCACGGTCACCTGATTAATGCATCATAAGTCCACGCATAGCCTCAACCTTCTGTTTGCCTTCTTGGAAAACATCATTGGGGCTGCCCATGGTGAAATGATGGGTCGTATGAACCCCTTCCTATGTAAGTCCTCTGACTGTACCCTCATCTCCCAAAGCTCTGTGATATCCATTTGGTATGCAGGTGTAGATATCAGTGTTGTACCGGGATATAGGTCAATGCATAAGTCTACCTTACTACAATGAGGTAATCCTGGAACATCCTAAGGGAATTCATCCTCGTACTCATCCATCACTACAGGGAACTTGGGACTCTCTTCATCCATCGAACCAAGGGTGAGGCTAGCCAACTGGTGAGTGATCGACTACACCCTTCTTCGAGAAAGTATGTCATTTAATGAAAGCATACCCCTTTTACCATTAAAGGAGAACTTAGTTACATCTCTATGGATACACTGTACTTTTTTACTGAAATTTTCAATCTGAGCATGGACTGTGGATAACCATTCTATACCCAAAATGATGTCATAAGGTATCGACTCTACTAATATGATATTCTAGCTGAAGGTATCACCTCCAAGAGTAAACACCCACTCCCGGTGCTAGTGTGTAATCATCGAATCCCCTTCCATAGGAGTTTCTAATTGTAAGGATTGATCCAATAGCTCTACCGAAATCTCTGAGATCCGAACAAGGTATGTGGTAAGGAATGAGTGACTGGAACCTGTGTCGATAAGAACTACAACTAAGGTGGAGAAGACACATATCATACCTATAATCATAACTGGATTTTTGTGGTCATAGGTCTCCATCACCTGAAGCTGGTCCCGCCCCTGTCCACCGGCTCCCGGAGCCGGTGGCAGACTACATGGGGGTGGTGGTGGTATCACCTTGAACCTTATCCCACCACATATTGCTCAGCCTACTCCTCTATCATATCCACCACCCTGAGGACCTCCTCTCTTGAACCTCTACCTCTGCCTCTGAGGTCTCTTGGCCTTCTTTTGATTACTTGTGCAGTGAGTTGGGCAATCATGATCCATGTTTCCCTGCCCGCCGCATGAGAAGTACAACCTTGCCCCTGCTGACTCCCTCTACTCTTGGAGCCCCACACTACCGACCCTATGTTCAGGGGTCATCCCCAAAAATGTTTGAATTGCTTGGGTCCCCACTATTGTTTCCTGATGCCTACCACTGAAGACTACGCCACCTGGTGTCTAATGGTGGATCTATCTATCAGCACCTACTCTACCAGGAATCTCTCTATAAGTAAAGCTTGCTCTAGCACCCCATCCTGAGTAGAGATTCTAAGACACACCATGGATGTCTAGATCTATTGACGGAGTCCGTGCTCAAAGTCTCGATACCTATAAAATGGGTCTCACACGATGTCTGTAGAGTAGCGAGAAATCTCGATGAATCTCATTGAGTACTCTGCTACTATCATGCAACCTTTTTATAGGTGAAGTATCTCATGTATGCACACAGGGTGCAACGTCACACGAAAGAACTCCTCCATAAAGTGGCACTCAATGTCTATATAGTTGAGGGTCACCTCATCATGTGTTTGAATCATCAAGCTCCTTCATCTCCCTAACAAGCCATGAAAAAGGCTAGCGGAAAAGATCACCATCTGGTCGAGAGGTTTCCTCACTAGTGGAAAGACTAGCGTAACCGCCTTGATCCAATCCTATGCCACCTGGGGGTCAGTCTCACCCCTGAACCTGGGAGGTCTTTGCCTCTAGAACTCATACAAGGCACTGAACCTACATGTGTCCTCTACCAGTAGCACTAATAGTAACTGCTGATCAACGGGTGGTGGTAACACTAGTGCACCACTTGGTGGGTCCATGTCTAAAACTGGTCATTGAAAAAATGCCTCATCTCTAGGTGGGCTATTCTAACATTCATGCATCAGAATATTATCTAGATATCTCTGTAGAGGTATCCTGAAATAGATCATGATGTACCACAATCAATAGATTATACCTAGTGAGCTGACTCTGATTCAAGAAGAACACGAACAAACACTTAATTCCTATATGATTCATGCAACTAGTGGTTTCATGTAACGAGTCTAAATGCATAATTTAGGGTCTTGGTGTATGGATATGTCAGCCGCTGCACCAACACTGGACTCCCTAAACCTAGAAGTTGAACTTAAAACATTCAACATCATTTCCCTAAAACAAAACCAAAGAATCTCGATCATTAAGGTAGAACCGTCCTCCTATGATACCACTTTGTCACCACCCATCCCCCGGGGACCCATGCTGTGACTACCCCAAGCCTGCCTCTCAAAGGACAGAGGCTAGTGACTAGCACCGAAGGCATTATCTCATGAGGGGGAGGCATTTTATTATATACTTGTACACATGCACACACAACCACATCCCAAAAATCTAAAAAGAAAAATATGCATGCTAATAAAACAACCATTGAGAAAAGGTACAAGATTTTAGTCAAATGGGCCATAATACAAACCCAATAGAAGACAAAATGAAAATAGGGAAGTACAAAAGATCTCTGAAAGGTCATCGGAAGAAGAACCCCTCATATAGGGTAGGCTAGGAGTGGCTACCAAAAGTTGTAGATGTGTGTCCCGCCTATTGTATCTCACTAGAAACTGCTTGGTCCCAAGCCACCAAGGTCTCTGTCGAAGCACCTGTCCTCTGCACCAGACACAACACATATGTGTAGAGCCCGTGTAGGGGTGAGTAACACAATACTCATAAAGGACCCACAAACCCAAGGGAAATACCATAATGAAGAGTATGAAAAAGGTATTATCAGCTCACATAGGTATAACCTAAGGTATGAAAAGAAAAACTATCAATCATAAAACTAAACACCATGGACTGTTAAGGTACTCATACTTGATGAGTATTGTGAGTCTATTGGGTTACACAGAGCCGCTTGTAGCTCATCCACATAGGCCCTCTAATCATCTAGGCTTGTAGGGTCACTTAAACCTGCTCATCCGTAGTCTTTTGGTCTCATCCAGCCGCATGATTCCTGCACATTGTGATCTTGATTCTGGGAGAATTCACTCTTCAATCCATTATTCGAATTTCAACTTCTCAGAAATCCTCCGTAGAGCACTCTAAAATAACCTCCTCATCACATTGGTTCCAACACTACAAACGTCTTGTCAATCGGGAATAGAGTTTGAATGTTATGATTGTTTTTTGAAAAGGGGTCGTCAGGTCTAGCTATGGTCTCACTCGATTGGATGGACCCAACCCGGTCTGGATTTGACCCATCCCTTTATACGATCTAACTCTCCTCCAAACTGGATGGCAAGAGGCATCCGTCTTCTGCTGCCACACGACTGGCTGAGGCGGGCCACCCCCAGTCCCACACGCAGTCCTCGGTGGACCACATGCATGTGCACGCCATAGCCCATAGTCGCGAACCGCGTCCGTATCCCCCAACTGCTGGATTACATGACAACATCCCCTGTCACACCTCCGTGGTTCTAGCCAGCCATGGACTCCACCTCATCATGCTATCGTGGCACACCGCCACCCACCCGTGGCAGCTGCTGTAGGCCGTCACTAGTGATATATTCTGTAGACCATCAGGTATGCTTCAGTGATCTTTTCCTCAAATCGTTTGTGCCCTGAACTTCTTGGGTCTATGTCTTCCCTATTATGGCCTTGTGGTTGCTTTTCCACCGATTCAGATGTGTTGTCATGATGATAACAAGAACGCCCAAAGACGGAGGAATCTGGGCCTTGTTCAAGCCAATCCAATTCCTCCGCGTTATAGTTTTTGAAACATGGGAAGAGGAGATTATGGTTTTATCAACAAATAAACTCAATGTAATCCATGAGATAAAAAACCCTCTTGCAAGAACGAGCGAACTGCAGATCAACCTATTCATGGGTTGATCCGCTTTCATTGTTTAAGAAAGAATAATGGGGTATTCAAATTATAAAAAAGATAAACCCCTACATGTTGGAGTTCGATCGCAGTAAGAATCTGTCACTGAAGGAGATCCATCCGTGAAGGTCCTTAATCTATCGTCGAGGGAGGAATCTCTCGAAAAGTAGGTGGAGTACTCAAGTCATTGGCGATCATCATTCATTGTTCGTAAATGGTTATCCTTCAGAGATTCAGAGTGTTTCTCCCAACATGTCAAAGACACACCCCCAATAAGAACATTAAATGTGGAAACGCTTTTCCATTACCATTGTGTTGCAGTGCCATTACACTATTTCATTTATGATACAATGCTTCAATTCCGTTGAGTTACAATGCAATTTCACTGCAACAATTTTGAATGATCAAAAATAAAAATAAAATAATCAAGTTTATTTTATTTTAATTTTTTTAATGAATTTATGAAACCTATCTTTCACCATTGACCTATGCCGGTCATGGTTAAGATCTTCCTAAATGAATCACACCCTCACGAGCTCAACAGTACACTTGGATTTCCATTCTGATTTACCATTAAGGAGTTATAAGCATTTGAAAATAAAATAATTGTTACTTAATTATTTTATTTATGGTCAAAAACTAACTTCCACTATTGGCCAGTACCAGCAAACATTAGTTCCTTTCTTGGCGAATCCGGATTCTCTATGTTCAATGGTACCCTTGGATTTTTGATTTGGGTACTAGTTTAAACTTTATAAAAACCCACTCGCATGATTATATAATAAACCCCAAAAATTGTTCAAATTTACGTTAAGGACACTCCTAACCTCATAATTATGTGCCGTCTTAGATTCTAGTCTCAAAATAATCCCATTTAATTTTCAAAGAATTTTACAAGGAATTATGCAGTATTACAATATAAAAATCAAGACAAGATATAGGTAAAAGAATAAAATGAAGGTGTTTCCAAATAAACATTATATCATGTCACTTGTTTTTTGGTACTTTAAATTTTTTTTATTCCTCTTGATAAAACAAAACTAAAACAAACATTCGATTATATAATACCTCTATTTAAAAATTATCCCTCCTTGAGATTATGAAAAAGGAACATTGAAACAATGTGGGTTAGTGAGTAAAAGATAATATGATAGAAATTAAAAGAATTTCAAAACAAGCTTTAAAAAAAATTATCTCCCTAATATTAAAAGAAATTAATATTAAATAATTTGGATTTTATAATTAAATATGATTCATTAAAATGGGATAAAAAATTGATCCCAAGAAGCCATATATATATAAAAAATAAACTCATGATTGAGGATAAATAAAATAATAGAGAATGGCCAAAACACTTTTTAAAAATAGAATATTCAAAAAATATTTATTTTTCTAGAAAATATTCAAAAAGATATTAAATGAATTTTTAGAATATTTTCAATGAATATTTAAAAGATTTTTCCAAATGAAATATAGCTAAAAAATTATTTTAGAAGATATATGGAATGATTAGTTAGTGATGAAGCATTGAGAATATGGTTTAGATAAGAGAGAGGGTAAAATGAAATAACATTAAAGCAACCACCCAATGTATGACATGAGGAAATATAAAATGTTTGGAAGAAGTAATGTATTGTTTTTAAAAAAAAATATATGTATACCACATAACGTCAAAAATTAAAAAATATTGTAAATATCATGATTTAAAATATTACAAGACCTGATAAAGTAATTTGGAAAAAAGATCATTTTCTTCGTTTATAGAAATATAAAAATCAGTGAGAAGATAAAAATTGAAAATAAATTCAAGAGAAAAAATATAAAATAATAATAATAATTATTATTTGAAGATAAAGTTAGATGTTTATGCTTCTTCATAAAAGAAATAACTAGAATCCCCCTATCATTGAGCATTAATGAATGAGTTCAAGGTGGTAGAGTTGATAAATCACTTCAATGATGTAAATAAAGACACTAACCATCCTAAATATCCTGGTACAAAGATAACTAAGCCGGAACTAACATGTCCCAAAGGGATTTTCCTATCCCAATGGGTTGTAGAGCGACACCTAGAATAATAAATTATAAATGGGTAAATAAATTTTCCACAAAAGAAGTGTAAGATAAAATATACATGTTTGAATGCTAAAAACTCAATTATAGAAAGTATCGGAAACCAAACATATATAAAGAAAATAGAAATTAGTGAATCATAAAAGTAATTAGAAACTAGAAAGATAAACTCAAACATCCCAAATAAGACATCACTCTAACCCTAAAGGATCAAGAACATCCACCTCCTTAAAGAGGCACTATCCCATTTATTGTACCTTTTAGAAGGAAATATAAAAACTCCCAATGGTAATGGTAGGTTGTAAGCTATAAATCCTAATAGGGTTACACCAATTGTTCCATAATATATTCCATAAAAATAAAAAAATCATTCTTTATATTTAAATAAAACGGGGCAGAAAAATGTATTTTAATATATAAATAAAAACATTATTTCTTTTTTAAATTATGAGAAATATTTAAAACATGGCTTCAATATACATTTAAAAACATTTTATAGAAATCAACTTTCATGAATAAAAAATTTCAATAAAAAATGGAATATATAAAAAATCACAACAAGAAACATGGTTATCAACCCTATGGTATGATAATTTCTAATTATAGGATACTCACACCTCACATATCAGTGATCATGGAAATAATATGTATATACATCCATAATGTTTTGGCCAAATAGGACTCATCAACATCCCATGAGGGACAAGATCATACTAACTACATTTTTTAGAGTTTTCATCATCTATCCATTTCTAGGGAATTATGATTTTATCTTGATTTTCCTAAATAACCCAATACCTACTAAGGATCCATTTATCTCAATCAATCAATTAGTCCTAGGAAAATAAACTCAATTAAAATAAAACATCATTTACAATTAAAAATCTCATCATTATATTTCAATATGAGAAATAAATTTCAAAACCAAAAAATGGTTTTTTTCAACATTTCATTCATTTTAAATATAAAACCATTCAGTGATATTAATCATTTTGATTTAATACATTTTTCTCAAATCAATTTCTCAAATCATTTGATCAATTCCATGAGTTTTAAAAATATGCCCCAAATTCCAATTCCATTAGAATTTGGGGTTTTCCACACCATTCATGCCAGCACAATTTACAATTTAAATTTATTTCAAATTCATTTTTAATAAATAAATTTAATGAAAATTAAAAAAAATCATGAAAATTAAGGTTTAATCATATGGACAAACATAGACATAACCACATGCCATTAATCATGGAATCACATCATACAACACCAGTAGTGGGGAACTCTATTAAAGAATGATGGTGACAGAGATCAAGAAAAAAAACCCTATAATCAAGATTCAATTAAACAGATTTTAGATCTACAAAAAACATGATTATATAACAATTTCTAAGGAGGATATAAAGTGATATCAAGAGAAGACACATGAGAGTAGATTCACATATGTGGAGGATATCGAACGAGATATACCACAATTAGATCTTCCAAGTAATGGATTTGGAGGAACCAAAAATGCTTTAAGGGTGGTTACTAGACCATGGAATTCAAAATAGGTTCAATTGAGGGGATCTGAGTTCTTCAAAGGGGTTTTGGGAAATTTTATAATAATATTTATAATAAAAATATCATGCTTTAATAGTTTCTTGTAGAGGGCCAAATTGATAGACAAATCGTGTTTCTTAACTGTGTTCCACATCAAGTGTGACTGTCTAAGGAAAACAGTTTTTCAAACTTTTCACCAACCATGAAAACCTTTATTGTCTATAGTTTTATGGTTTTCACTAGAGGGGAATATAGTTTGGGAAAACCAAGCAGAAATGATGTATATCCTAAAAAACCTCTAAAATTTTACACTATTCACCCAAAAACCTAAATCTATCAATAACCAAATCATGATAAAATGTAGGGTCAATGAGTACTTGAAAAATAGTAATTTGATGTTACATACTCTCCACCATAGAAACTATATAGCCTTATAACGCATTTCAAGATGTTTCAATATAAAATAGTTGAGTCTATTTTTCTCTCATCAGTGCCTCATGATCCCATGTATCATGATAATCAATACTATTCTTCCATAGCAAATAGGCTAGATGTATCATCCTATCATGATGTACCTTTATCTCGTAATCAAAAATCACTATTGGATTCTAATTCATGGATAAGTAAGGCTCAATATCAAGATCAATCCATCTCAAAACAGTAGACATATTAGAAATATACTTTCATAACTGGGATACATGGAACACATTTTGTAAAAACATCAACAATGGTGTATGTGAAAAATGGTATGCCACATTACCCACCATCTCAATGACCTCAAATGGACCCAGAAAACATGGATAAATATTCATTTTTCTCTAAATCCATCGAAGAACTAGAAGGGGGAAAATATTCAGGAATACCAAGTCCCAAAATGAAAATTCCAATGGTCTTCCATGATGACCAATGTAATATTTTTACTGGATAATTTCCACAAATATTCTATGATGAATCAATTGATTAATTGTTTTTATATCATGAACCAAACTCATTACAACTAAGTATGTTTTACCAATATTCAACCAACATAGAAGATATTTAAATGTTCTACCATATAAGGCCTCAAAAGGATCCATTCTAATTGTGGAATAGTAACTATTACTATAAAAAACTCAACTAGTCCCAAATTGTTTTCCCAAGATCCACAAAAAATTAGGAAATATGATCATTTAATCTCCTTGAGAATTTTTATATCCCTCTCTATTTTTCCATCCCTCTATGGATGGTATACCGTACTAAAATCTACATGAGATCACATCACATCTTTAAGGCCTCGACAAAAATAAGAGGTAAAATGGGGATCTCTATAAAAAAATATATCAGATAGAACGCCATAAAATGAACAATCGCTTTCATAGAGAGTTTCACCATCTCCTCCACTTTGGTTGTATTACAAATGGGTATAATAAGATCCATTTTTTTAATCCCATCGATCACCACAAATTTCAAATTCTTTATTCTCTAGGTACCCCAAAACCCAAAAAAAATGTCTATAGATATCTCATCCCACTTCCATGTCATCACTAGAATATTCTAAATCACACCCGATGGTCTTTGGTGCTTGGACATGGATGTTTTTTCAAGTATAACAATGAGAGAAAAAATAAATAATACCCCATCTCATACCTATCCACCATAATCAATACCACATATCATATAACATCTTTTTGGTTCCTAGGGGAATATCTCCTTATGAATTATATAATTCCCCCATAACAAAATTACTCATAGATAACATCACAACAAAAAAATTATAAAAACATATAATACTATCCATGGGTAATGACCACTCATCCGTGGTCACCCACAAGAAATTGATTTCATAATTCTACAGAATTCATCTTCATGCTAACATTCATAAATAATCACTCCAATAAAAGATAAGGTCAATAGAAAACTATCCAAGAAAACATAAACCTTTGTAACCAAAACTCCTATATGAAACTATGGAAAAAATACATCATGTTCTACTATTTTGATGATTCCTTCATGGTATAGGTTATAAGCTTCCTTCAAAATTCATTATAAATGATATTCCCCTTCCCTGGGATGTAAGGGATGTTGAAATAAAAAAGATTTCATGAACTCCATGGAACACCTCTAGTGAAGAATCAAATTATTTTGAGAGAAGTGATAACTAAATCTCTTGTGGTAGGAATACACAGTAAATATTTTTCATAAAATTTGATGCCACAAACTCTTATGTTAATTCATCACTAATGTGATTTCAAATTCATGGGTTATATAATTTCTCTAATGTGGAATAAGTTTTCGAGATCCATTGATCAAGATGTGACCATCTAGCATAAGATCACAACCCAAACATAAACCTAATGTGTCACTGAAGACCACATAGGCTTGACTGACATCTGTAAGAGTTAAAACCAGTGAAAATGTGGAAAAAACATTTCATGCCAACAAAATAACTCTTAAATTTATCATCCCATGAAAAGTAAACTCCCTTTAGAGTGAGAATATTCCTCATATAATCTAACTTATAAAAATACATAAAAAACTGGTGATAGTATCCTACTAAACCCATAAATCTCCGAATTTAAATATATAAATATATATATATATATGTGGTTTCTCCCATGTCATAACAACTTTCAGTTTTTAGGTTCAACTAAGATACCATGTTATGAGACTATGTTTCCCAATAAAATATCTTCCAAAACATAGAAATCACATTTCATTAGCTTGGCATAAACTTGATGAGTTCTCATCACTTTGAGAACTAATCTCAGATGATGTACATGATCCTCCTAAGATCGAGTGTAAACTAGGATACTATCAACAAATACTACATTGAATATATCATGATACTCATGGGAAGTCATTTTCATTGAATCCATAAAAACTGCAGGATAATTTTTTATACCAAATAGCATGAAAATATACTCATAATGGACATACCCACTATAGAAGGTGGTTTTTTGGATGTCATATTCTATGATTCTAATTTATTGATAACTAGATCAAAGATCAATCATTGAGAACCACTTTGACCCTTTCAATGGGTCAAAGAGATCATTAATCCAAGGAAATAGATAATTTTTCTTTTCCATAACTTGGTATTGTTTCATGTAATCATCACATTGGAGAAGTGTTCCCTCATCTTTATTTTCAAAGAGAATAGGTGTCTCCCAAGGTGACACACTCATGAATATAAAGCCTTTATCTAACAGATCATCCAAAAGAGTCTTCAAAATGTTCATATCAGCTAGATTCATGTGGTAAAAAGATATAGATACTATATTTTTACTATGAACTAAATAAATATATAACCCTACCAATCTTACTGGTGAAAAAATAGATAATCTAGATGAAAAAACAATGATAAAATCAAAACAAATGGATGGGGATTATCACTCAAAGATTCCTGATCCAAGTCAAAATCATATATTGACATTACATTCCCCAAATCTAGATAATATGGTCAAACAAAAATTGATCTCATGCCCCATTATCCCTTAAAGATATGGCATAACCCATAGGGAATAGTAAAGGTACCCATTAGAGATATATCTCAATTCAGGACCTATTTTCAATGAGACCATCTGTCCTAAAAATTACGTCAAGTTGTTTAATTTCATGAACTAGAAAATCCCACATAATCTTGATATATGATAAAGTGAAAATAGATACAGGAAAACAGATACCATGATCTCTCTTCCCTCTAAGGGGTGTAGTAATATCCATCACATAAGATAAAAGTGTTATCTAAATATTTAAATGGTTTTCGATATGATTAAAAATAAATGATTAAAATACAATAGTACTAGATAAAGAAGTTATAATAGATGAAGAAACAATTATGGTACCTCTCAAGTTCACGGGACCTATATCCTTTTCCTCTGGAGACAATTCCAATATGTGAGGAAGCTTCATCCCTGATTCTTAAGGATGGAACCCCTTTATTTGTGAAGCATATTATCACATTGTAGTAGTTTTAAGTGTTGATGATCCCATTCCACTACATAGGGTAGAAAAAATATAAAATATTTTATTCAAGTGTTTTGAGAAACCAAAGGAACTACATATCTTGGGTGCCTCAATGAAAACCCATTTTAAATTCCCACCCTTCCCAAACTGGAAGGAAGTTAAAGGGAATTTTGTTGGCCTTTTAGGTGGTATGGAAGAACCCCTCTATTATGATCCATCATGAATGTCATCATGATTTATATTTCCTTTAAAGGAACTCATAAATCTACCCCTGGGAGAAATAGGTTCTCCCATCAACCCTGACATACCATTCTGACCTTGGTCAACCATCAACATCTTAGCCATCAGTTCAGCATAATAAGATATGTTCAATAAGAAAACTAGAGAAAAAATATCAGTTCAAAGACTCATATCAACCTATTGAGTCTTCATCTTTTCATTTGATACTATCTCAGGTGAAAACTGCACAAGCTTGAAAATGTGGTTCTCATACTCTATCATGGTCCTGTCAACCAACATGAGTTTTATAAACACGATAGCATTATCTAGAACCATAGACTCTAGATAAAACTAGTCATTAAAAAGAACCATGAAGTCCTTACACTCCATACCCTCATTCTTATTTGATGTTACCATCGAGTCTCAGCATCTATTTCTTAGTGCTCCCAGCTTTAAGGTGGAACATTTCAATTTGATTGAATCATGTGTTTCCAATAACTCAAAAAAAGATATATCTTTCTCCCCCCAATTCTCAACCTTTTGATAGTCATTTAGGTATTGAAATAAATGTTTCCTCTAGTGAAATAAATTATGAGTAGGTTTCTAGGATTCATCCCTCTAAGGATCCAAATATTGTGCCTGAAATGGAATGGATGCATGCTCTTATCCCATAGCTTGGACATACCACACAATAATCTCAACAAGATTCCATCCCATAAGAGGATTCAACCAGTTTGGTTCACCAACAACTTCTTACTAGGTCCATATCACACGTCTTATTAGAGGCATGATGATACAAAACATTATAATATAACATTGATGGCATCATATGGTTACTCAGATCAAAATATCAAGAAAGAGAACAAGGAAAATTAAGGACACTAGATAAGACCTCATGATTTGGAATTCATCGTATCTAAATGAAAAGTATGGAAAATATGATAATTATATCAAATTTTTCCTCAAGACTCCTTTCCAAAACCACTAACAATTAGTTAAAGTTTCATTATGATGAGAGATGACCATGAACTCTATAATAACAACCTCCTATGTTCTAAAAAGGTATTAAAAACATCTTACTGATAGAAATGAAATATGGTTTACCTCTCTTTGATACAAAATTTTTATGAACTTTCCCAGATACACTGGTACCATGATACCAAATCCGGATATGAATTGTCCTCATGGGTGTTCCCAATCCCCATGGGTTGGAGAATAGAAACTTGAATCATAAAAGATAAAATAGGAAATGAATTTTCCATAAAAACAACAAAAGATAAAATATATAAGATAGTACACTCAAAACTCCATAGGGAGAAAGTACAAAAAACCAAACAAGAATGAAAAAAACCCAAAATATTATATCATCAAAATTATCATAAACTTACATGATAAAATCAAACATCATAATGGATACATCACTCCAATCCTAAAGGATCAAGAATATACACAACCTTTAAGAGGTTCTCTCCATTTTTATGGACCTTGTAGAAGGAAATATACAAACAATATAAGAAAAAGGTATGATGTAAGATGTAAAGCATAGTAGGGCCTGAAAAGGGCTCTATAAAAATTTCCATAATAATAAACCAAATAATTCAATAAATTTAATAAAAACAAGGAATGAAAATAAATTTTCATATTCAAAACAAAATAATATTTAATTTCAAAATGATGGGGAAATCTTAAAACATGGATTTGATAAAATTTTTATATAAAAGAGTTTATATAAATCAAATGGAATGAATAAAGAAGTTCAATAATCAATGGAATATATAAAAAATAATAATCATAATAAGATACATGTTCATCTATCCCATGATACATTATTTTTTGGTTATAGGATCCTCACACCTCTTATACAATTGATCATGTAAATTTAGTTTACAAAAGTCCCCCAAGATCAGGCTAAATAGGACTCATCAACATCCAATTAGGGATAATATCTACCTAACTAGTTTTTTAGTGTTTTCATTATCAATTAATTTCTATGGAATCACCATCATATCAATACTTCCCCAAATAACCCATTAACTACCCAATATCCCATGTGATCAATCAATCAATCAATCATTCGAAAGTTATCTCTTTTTGAATCAAACATCATTTATAATTTATTTTCCAAATATTTGGTTTCAATATAATAAATAAATTTCCAAACCAAATAATGGGTTTTTATAATTTTATGTATTTTCAATATAAAACCAATAATAGGTTTTAATCATTTCAATTTATACCATTTTCATCAAATAAATTTCTCAAAAAAATCATCAGGTCTGTCTATTTCAAAATATGCGCTAAATTCCAATTCCATTAAAATTGGTGGAATTCATTAAAATTCAATCCAAACCTAATTCCAGTTAAATTTTATATAAAACATATTTTAATAAATAAATTTAAAGAAAATTCAAAAAAAATCGTGTCAGCCAAGGTTTAACCATATGGCCAATCATTGATAGAGCCACCAACATTGAATAATAGAATCACAATGAACAACACCCATAGTGGGGAACACCAATGAATAATGATGGTTATGGTGATAAGAAACCAAACCTAGAATCAATATTCAATTAAATAGTGTTTATTTTAATCAACAACATCAAAATATGACACTTCCTAAGGAAGAAAGAAATAAAGAGCAAGATAAGACACCTGAGTGGAGGTTCACTTGCCCGAAGGACATTGAAAAACATATTCCACACTCTAATATGAAAAGAAATTAGTTTTTAGGGGCCAAATATTCAAATATGGAGCCTTATCAAACATGTAATTTGAGATAGGGTTGAGTGAGGTGTTCGAGTATCATAAATGGGGATTCTTGGAATTTTAATATATTTTCCAGTATAAAAAATATCACATGCATAGAGTCCCATAGATGGAAACATGGTTAGAAAATATATGGACCAATAGTTCAAACCCCCAATTTATAGGGATTCATGATTTTCACTACTGGGGTGCACGGTTTGGATTTTTTTTTTCCAATAATGCACATCCCAGAAAACATCAAAATTTTAAAATTTTCATCCGAAACATCACAAGAAAATCCCTAACCAAAGAATAATCAAAAGGAGGGTCATGGCATAATTGTAAACCTGTAGCATGATGATATAAAACACAATACTTTATTTTAGAATCCACCTTATTATTGATCAATATATTCTAGTGGGAAATATGTATAGAAAATCAGTAAACGAAACCTTTTTTACCCTTGAGGTTCTAACATTGTTTACAAATGATTATTTTGGAATATAATTTTTTTTTCACAACCATTAGATATTAAGGATTTAGGGACATAATAATTATTGTTTTTATAATATTAATATATATATATATATAGAATTAGGCCTTTTATACCAAGTGTTCTTACAATCACATTCATGTATATTATAATGGTATGTACTATTGTTGTTATAATATTTATTTTGAGAAATTCCATTTACATAAGTAGTTTTTTTATTAACCAGAATTCTTATTTTAAAAACCAAAACCATGATAATATCTTTTAACACTGAGTACCAAATAAAATATCAAGGAATTGTTCAACATGGGTGAATTTTTAATAGGGTATTTTTTATCTATGATTTATTTTTTGAATAAATCAACATATATTTGATTTCATGATTTTAATATAAAATCATTTTTAATCCTTTTATAGAATAAATTTTTCACTAAAAACATTATTATAATTCTCATAAAGCATTTTATAATTTGGATAATGTTTTATGTAATGTTTTCAAATTTCATGACAATAATTTTCATTATCCTCATAATATAGAGGAGATGATGAAGAAGAGGAGCTAGAAGAAGCGGTGATAGAAGATTAATGAGAAGGAGAGTGAGGCATTGGACTACAAACATAATTGCTTTACTTTGGATTAGCCATGAGGAATTTTGGACATGAATTTAAATATTTTTATTAGTAATCATAATCACTCAATATTGATACATTTAGATCATTCTTAATTTCTTCTTGTCTTTTAACATGTTTTTTCTAGATTTTTTAATTTGGTATTAAATGTCCCTTTTTGTTTCATTTGTAACATGAAAATTTTTAAACACCAATTAGATAATTATTTTTTAAATAATAAGATGATTTCATCTTATATATATTATTATTCATCATTGTGATATTTAAATTTATTTCACCGTTATCATTGGTGTCACATTAGAAGGAATAATATTCTTTTATTTTTTTAACGAAATGTTCTTCCTAGTTTCTATGTAATCCAATTCATATTTTACTTCATGGAATTTTTTTATGTCATAAATAATTAATGAATTAATTATTTTTTAACCCACATTATTTTTTATATTCATTGATTCATGGATCATCATCACTTTGGTATCCCATGAACTAGGTAAAACCCATAGGATTTTCTTTGTGACTAATTTTATGGTAAAATAAATATCATGGGACTTTCAACCATTTTTTATTTCAGTGAAACAAATAATCATGGATGTAATAGATTAATTTTAACACATAGAGAATATTAAAAAATATTGATGATACATATCCAAACTTTTATCATTTACTTTATTGGTCTCCATAGGAGTAGCTTTAAAAAAACCCAAATTTCATAGGATGTTTTACACGTACATAATATATTGAATTCATTTTGATCATAACCTAAATGTAAGGAACTCATCAATTTGTTATTATGTTCAAAATCCATAATATAATTGTGAATCCATTTTCCTACTATTTCGATAGTAGCAATATACTATTGTATTATCATTTCACAAATTGGATAACAAATTCAACCAAGAAAAGATGGCTTGCATTCTTTCTAATATGAGTAATTATAACAATAATAGAAAGAATATTATGTATAATCGGTAAATGAAATATAAAAAATTGAATAATGATAACCATTTAAGATTTGTATTTGAGAAATATATTTTGGAAAATAAATTAAATTTTAGTAAACAATCCAAAAATGCTTTCGATAAAAATTATTTGTATTAGGGAATAAATTATGTTATCAAAAAGTTAATATAAATTAAATCATTCCAAACATTTTTAAAAAAATTATGGGTCGATGAAATACAATGGGGTTGATTTTTGTTTTTATAAAATTAAAGTGATCAAGTAAATAATTTCTATAAAATGTAGAGCTACACAGTAAAATAAAGTGATATTATCAAAGTGAAGTATTAAAAAAATTAAAATAAGATAATTAAAAAGATCAATTGAAGATAATATAATGTGGAAATTAAATAGATAAAGAAAAAATAATTGATAATATGGTTTTTAAATAACACAAAAAGGATCCTTACATATGATACCTTGAGAGGTTATATAGCCCCTTAGTATTAATGAGAATAAAGAACCAAATAATTCCTAGGCTTTTGAATGGAAATGACTTACAAGAAGGATCCCTCAGATTTAATTGGAATGATGAAGTAAACAATTAATACCATTCATTTTAATTGAGAATAAAAAACAATTATGATATAAAAGGAGAAAATATATGGTTTTCTTTATTGGATAACTTGTTATAATTTCATGTCAAACCTAACTAGAACATAAGAAGTATAAAAAAGTGACAGATATAGATTGAATACAACTAAGAGAAAGAGACAAGTGGTTTTACAACAATAGAAAAAACCCTCAAATAAAGAATAGATTTATTAGGAAAAGAAGATAAAATACATATAACAATGAATTTATAGATTGATGAAGCTCGATAGTGCTTGATGAATTCATTAATATTGATTCCATGGATGTTTCCCTTTATATTTACAATTCCCATAGAATATATTTTCTTTTACATTTGTGGGATAAGATGAAAGTTATTTAAATTTTCATATCATTGGAGGATGAGAAGCTATGTAATATAAAAGAATATTTTAGTTGATTACAATATATATTATATAAATATTCAAGATAGTGTTTTCCTTATTTAATAACTATATTGGAATATTGGGAGGTTTATGGTTAATAGGAGTCACTATGATATGATAGGGATGTTCATTACCACTATAGATTCCTCTTTGATTTATATTCCATGACACCATCAGATACATTCTTTACGTAACCAAGTAGTTAGTGGTGGATCTAGATTAATTTTCATTCTTCATTATACCACATGTATAAATGTTCCCTCTACCGATGAGTCAGTGCTCCCTTTGGAATTATGAAGCTACTAATACCTGAAACTAGGTAGCCCATAACACTGCACTAGAAAAATGGTGCATCCATCTACACATAGCTTTAGGTAAGTACCTTTGAACATATTTTCATGTCTTCTTTTATAATGATACCTTCCATCCATTATAACTAAATAGAAATTCATAAAAATTTGTAGAATAATACAAAATATATAAGATATGAATTAATTTTTTATGATAATTAAAATAATTAAACTGTATTGTACAACAAAATATTGGTTATAATATTATATATAATTAATAAATATGATATATTCGATATATCTAGGATTATATAATGATAAATTTTGAATTATATCAATAATACCAATCATTGGATAATGAAAATGATGTTCTTCCATAAGTGTGGATAACCTCCATCAAGTACAACATATTTCATTTTACAATAAAAACATTCATTGAAAGGTAAAAAAATATATTGGATTAATATATATGATATAATATATTAATATATATCATTAATATGGTTATGAAATAATGAAACAAAAATCAATAAATATCATAACGTAATGCCTTGATATCAAAAAATTATAAGAATCATACTCATTAGTAATTTCATCTTCATATATCATAACTAATGATTGAATAGAATTATATTAGAACATTAAAAATAAATACAAAACTTATATTATATTAACTTCAATTTTATTTAAATGATAAACATTCTATAAAATATTAAGGATTAATATCTCCATTATAAAACCCAAAAGAAAAATATAGAATTTTTAACTTCTCAATATGAAAATAAACTATATCAAACTAATATATTATCGTGGAATGACTAAAAATTAATTAAATAAATGATATTGTTTTTTAATATGATTATAAAATATTTTATTAATTTTTTTCATATTTAGTATATTGGCGGTTAAAGAGATTTTGTGGTATTTGAGAGTTCTGTTTAGGGTATCTTGTCTCAAAATTTAATTCTTTGAGATATGTTTCAAATTATGCACCATTTTTTTTCATATGTGTATATACTATATTTTTTAATTTTCATTTCATGATTCTTTATAAAATAATTATAATTAAATTTACATTATAATTTATCACATTTAGGAGAATTTGATTAAAGAGTTACTAATGTTGTAGTTGTTTTTTCTTACTCAATTTCTATTCAATGTGATTTGACCATTATTCTTAACCATTATTGATATCATATTGGAGAATCCTAAAAAAAAATTAAAATAATTTTTTCTAAATATAACATTTCATGGGATTTACATGTCTCATTAACTGCCTTTTGAATACTTGTTACATCAATTCATCCCAAATGAACTTCTTTCTTTATAAAAAATGAAACACTATTAAGAATAATCCCCATAATATTTGAATTATTCTTATCTTCTTTAATAATGATCATTATTTATAAAAATATCCACTATTATATTGAAACCCAATAATGTAACATATAATGTGTCCTTATTATCTATTTTTTCATCTATTCGAATAAAAATTTTATTATCCTTGTTATGATGTTAGTTTCAATAATTTTTTTTTAATATTTTAATAATTATTTCCATTCCAAATCTTAAGTTTTATTTCCTAATTCACATTTCCTACAGAAAACCATTTAGTATTTCTCAATTTTATATTTTTTATATCCATTTTCAAATAGTATATTACATTTTTTTCATTCAATATTATTTAATTATTCTTTTGAAAGGGACATGTAATATCGTTGTATTATTATAATGTTAAAAATATTTTATTGAAAACTAATTTCAATATTTTGAATCCATATTCATCCTAATTACAAAAAAATATATTCTAATTTGGTGTAATGTTTAATGAACCAACCTATAAATTATATTATGAAATATTCATTTTGGGATATTATATATTAGGTATCAACCAATCTTACTAAGATGGTTATTTTATGTTTAACCATTTTAAACATTATGAGACATAATTCTAAAAATATATTCTTTATGATATGAAATATTATGGAATTTGGATGAAGGACATGCGTATGTGTATAATTATAATGTTGGTGGGTCCAATACAGCCATCCAAAACATTGATTTTCATTTTATATCTCATGATATATTTACGGGAATTGAGAATCAACTCTCACTACACTATGGGAATCTGGAAGTGGTGTCATATCTACTATTTTATGATAATTATGTACAAATTCCAAGTCCACTGTGTTAAGTGAATCAAGTATTAATATCTCATAATCTATGTTATGGGAATTTGGATGTGATTCTTACCTCACTATGTTAATGGAATTAGAAACAAATTCTTTCTTCACTATGTAATTTGAATTTGGTATTATTCCCATGATGTTATAGGAAATAAGTAGTTATTTAAACTATAATATTTTTTTGAATTTATAGGCTAATGGTAATTCAAAATTTCAATGTTATATTCCATTTGTATGCTATATTGAACATGACTACACATCCGTATTCCTTGTCATATGTTTGATCATTTTAGAATATATTGAAAAATATTATAGGCCCATGGAATTTTTAATCAGATATTTCTTTTACGGTCATGTTTTTAAATATCCACATTATCAATCCCATTATCACTTATGTGAACATTTTTCCCATATAGATCATTTAAGACTAATTGTTTCTTATATTTTCCTTTTCTAAGGTTATAAAGATGAGCATGACTAAGTACATGTCTATGATGAAATATATTATGGTGTGATTATTGATGAATATTGATAATTACATGGAAAATGATTTTTATGTTGTTAGTATAGAAATAAATTAAACCACGAGTTCTGGGATCGTGTGAGTATTCATTAGATTAAAATTTTCAATTATGCATGTTATATAATATATACTACAGTTAATAATGGGAATCCTTTCATGGTATTTTTCACAAACCAAGATATGATTCCATCTAACCCAACACATAACCCAGTATGAGGCATGGCCCGAAGGGTGTTCCCAATCCCCGCGGGTGGGAACCTAGTGACGAGAATCAAAATAATCCAATGGGTATGATTTATCCCAATAAATACCCAAGATCAAAATACCAAAACAGAACATGTAGAAAAAAATAGCAACTGAACCTCAATAAATATAAAAAACATTCTAGATACAATAGTTAATGAATAATAGAAACTTAATACAAAACTAAAATCAAACCACCCAACCCAATATCCATGTGACCTTTTGCTTCCCACCAATCACAAGACCAACCTACTCAAAATGAAAATCGAGCCACATTCCTGAACCTGAAAAAAAGTTTGGGTTTATCGACACCGAGTGGCATAAGTAGGGAGTCACCTCAAAAAACTCAGTAGTTAATCACCATAGATTTTATGCATTTCATTTCCTGAAACAGTCCTCATACACTTGTATGAAATATATTCATAAAATAGTCTTTTATTATTTTAAAAAACCAAACATGGATTTCCAGAATGATCCTTTTTAAAATAACACATATAGATTTCATTTTCAAAAATATTTCAACTATTCACGAACCAATTCAAAACCAAATCCCAAATGGAAATTCATACTAAGTTACCAAAAAGGGTCATATTTAGAAAGTAAGGGAACCAATATAATCATAAATAAACTAGTAGAGATAATATCCACATGCAGTAGAAATAAAAAAAACATAGGGATAGTAGACCAAGGGAATTTCCTAAACATCTGTATAAAAAATCCCTCGACGTACTCATTTTAGACTCACCTACTAGTGTATGTTGTATATTTACTATTAATAACCAACTAGCCTCTCCAAACTAGCCAAACTATGGCATATCCCACCCGGCCTCTTAGAAAATCCAAGGGTACCAACCTGACTAATCAGGGTTGAAATGAAACCATCACTCATCCCTCTATATGGCGTCCAAGATTCACATTATAATAGTAATCGGTGAAACATGGTTTAGAAACTGCAACCCACAATACCCTCATTCACAATCTAATATAGGGTAACACATCCCAATGTCTAGTGGTTTTCAAACATAATCCAAAACCCATGGTTTTCTCATGCACGAGCCACTAGAGGGGAACATATCTCAAGGTATATTGGTCTCCAATCATAAGCCATTCACAAGTTCTAATCAGGCCATCACATCATTTTAGTTTCAAAAACCACCTTCCTAACATTTCAAAATACCAATCATGCCTTCACACAACCCTTGTTTTCAATACATTTTCCAAAACATGGCAAAATGGACATGGGTCCCATAAATCACATGATATCTGAAACCAATTCCAAAAACATCATATGGTACCAATCATTATTTCACACCACTACACATAAAAACCAACTTTTCAAAGACAACATAAAGTTCCAAGTGGGTCTTTATCATTTACAATCCCAAATACATTTACAAAACATTTCAAAACCATTTACAATGTCAATATGAAACACACATTTCACATACACAATTTCAAATGGGCCTTTAAATTTCAATTCCAAAAAAATTTCCATCCTAAAGTGAACCCATGGAACAACATAAAAATCACAAAATGATAATTTTTCACCATTTAATTTCCATGCATGTCTTAAACATCCTAACGGGCCTTTATACCAATATGTCACCAAACCATATCTCAAAATTCCAAACATTCCAACCATTAGTAAAAACATTTGAATTTTTTTTAAGGTGACATGAAGAACCAACACAGAATTTAGTAATAAAGGAACCATTTTGAAAAAAAAAAGTGTAAAGGGAGATGAATCCTTTCAAAAAATATGTTTCAAGGAAGAACTAGTTTTATCAAGGTTCCAAACGGGTCACAAAAGACCATTAAGAAACCACAAATTTCCAAAATAATCATTCAAATCATTTACCAATAAAAAAAATGTAACATCCAGATCCTGGAGGTCACCCAAAGGTGCCTCATACCCGGTTGGTCACATGGACTCAAGCACATTTACCCGAATGCTAGAGGCTTCCAACTAGCAATGAGGGATATAGGTGTGATATTGGGTAAACTATACGCTCATTGGTAGAGTAACATAGTGGAAGTAAAACAGATAGAAATAACATAAGCAGTAATAACACCATACAACCGTTTTCAGTGAAAGACTAGAAGTAATAAATGGAGCACACATATATAAATGATGCATGATACATATGTATTGGAAAGAAGCCAAAAAAACCACAATGCTGGAATACAGTACTAAACCCAAGTACAAAATAAAACCAAGTAAATAACTCCACATCATCGAAAGCCTCAACTTGGTCCCATACTCCCCATATTCTCAGAAATCATGTACATGAAGTAGAAGGGCTCTTTCCCTTATCTATACCTACAATAATATAATCTGTTTGAGCCCAAAAGCATGACCCAAACAGGGTGTGAGACTAATCCCAGTAGGAAACCACCCAAAGATCAGTGCCAAATAGTCAGTGAATATTTATGGCAGACAGTAAACGAAATGAAGTAGTAAACAAGGAAGTGAACATAGTAACAATCCTATAAATTCAAATGCATTCATTTTCATACATCAAGTAATAAGATAGTCAAAATAAGGTAACCCTCTGGAAAGTACTCAAAGCCTAACTCTTCTGGTTCAACTAAACAAACACAACCAACCCTTTAGAAAGAACTCATAGTCTAACCCCTCTGGTTCAGCTTTAGTAAAGACTCTCTGAGGAAGCACTCACTATCAATTCCCCCCATGGTCTCTTATTGATAACTAAAAGGCACTCTAAGGAAGAACTCAACGTCCAATTCCACCAGTGGTCTGTATCGAGGAAACTACAGAAACTCTGAGGGAGCACGAAGTCCACCCCCTATGGTCTCACAACATAACAATAAAACAAACACTATGGAGAAGCCCTCAACGCCCATTCTCCCTATGGTATACTACACCGAGTTCCCACATCCCTGTGTATGTTAATCATGAAAAAACAATATACGAAAGCCAAATTAAACCTCATGAACTACTTGGATAGATAGTCTATAGTATCTCACAACATGTCAGATAAAATCACTCCATCCTAACAACACTAGTCAAGGAAAACAAAGCAGCATCCTAACGGGAAAAGATAGAACAAATGGTCAAAACAATAAAACACAGGAAAAACAACCATAGAATGGAAAGTATAACCCTATTCAAAACAATTAACCTCTATCCAAACATACAAGGCATAGAAGGCAATAACACAACTAACAACCATAAACACGCAATACCCCTAACAAGGTTATTGGGAACTTTTGCACATAAAATTCAATGACTATCTACAGAAAAGCACAAACCACCTACCTCAGTGCTGTGAGATTGATATATGTGAATCTCAGGCCTTGAATCACCCTATAACGTCATAGATCCACAAAAATGTTAAAAAAGTCCGACTAAGTATAACTCGTGAGAGGGGAGAAATCAGGAGATAAGGTTCAAGAAGAAAAGAGAACTCACCGATGCGATTCCAACGCAACCGATAGAAGTCAAATCGGATGACGGATGGCGAGTCAAGGGCTCGGAGAAGATCTGCGGCTGTATGGACACTCCTGGACGAAATAGGTCGAGAAGAAGGTCATTATGTCCATTAGATATGACCATGGTCCATTTAATTAAAAAAAATAAAGTACATGACGTGTTCTTTAAAAGTACATGGTGTGTAATTTCCTTTTTTGTCCTCCATTTTAGGTGGTCTCTAGGTCACCACACATGGCCATGTACTCGGCCATTACATGGCCAGTACATGGTCATCCGCGGCAACTGGGAACATGACATGTTCTTATAAGAACACAACATGTACTTTTTAAATTTCTAGAAACTCATATTTTTCTCAAAAACAACCAGAAAAGAAAAAAGTACCTGAAAAGAAGATTCGGGTTCTTAAGAACTTCCCCCCTTAAAGAAATTTATCCCCAAATTTCCCTAACAAGGCGGCGTAGAAGAAGAATCCTTGAACAGCTCCGGCCACTGCGATCGTACATCAGCCTCCCTCTCCTAGGTCTCGTCTTGTACTCACCCATGCTGTCATAACACTCATACCGGAGGAATAGACCATCCATGGAGAACCTTCTCAATTCGATCAACAATTCGGATATGATGCTCCTCGAATGATGCGTCCACCTCTAACTCAACCTCTTAGGGTTGGAAAACATGAGACAGGTCTAAGAAGTAACGCCAAAGCTAAGAAACATGAAAGACATCGTGCATATCCTGGTACCTCTGAAGTAACTGCAACCAATAGGCAACCAGACCGACTCTCTCTAACACCTCAAACGGTCCGACGTACCTCGGTGAAATCTTACCCCGCCTTCTAATCCTCTTATTTCCCAACCTTGGTGTGACCTATAGAAAAACCTAATCTCCAACCTTGAACTCTAGAGTTTATCTCCATTGATCAACATAAGTCTTATGTCATGACTGTGCAATATCCATTCTCCTCCGAATCAACTCTATCTGCTCTGTGGTATCCTAGACAAGATGAGGTCCCAACATAGATGCCTCTCCTACCTCCAACCAACATAAGGGTGATCAGAATGGCCTACTATACAAAGCCTCAAAAGGTGCCATCTGAATAGTTTCTTAAAAATCACTATTCTAGGAAAACTCTACAAGAGGTATGTGCTTCTCCCACAAACCTCCAAAATCCAGTATGCATGCCCAAATCATGTCCTCAAGAACCTGAATCATATGCTTGGACTGGCCATCTGTCTGAGCATAGTAAGTTGTACTCAGAAGTACCTGTGTACCCAAAGCCCCCTGAAGTCTCTACCAGACTCGAGAAGTAAAATGGGAATCCCTGTCTGAAACAATGGAGTGTAGAACCCCATGTAAATGTACAATATCTCAGATGTATAACCTCCCAAGATCATCAAAACTAAACGTCTCCTTGATCGGTAAGAAGTGAGTAACCTTCACAAGTCTGTCAATGACAACCCATACTACATAATTCCCTTGAGGTGACCTTGGTAAACCCGTCACGATTTCCATCGCGACATCATTCCACTTCCACTCAAGAATGGGTAACTGCTGTAAAAGACCTGTTGGTCGTTGATGCTCCACCTTCACCTGCTGACAGGTGGAACACCTCAAGACAAAACCAGCAACATCTCCCTTCATACCTGACCACCAATACTGATGGTGTAGATCACGATACATTTTTCTGACACAAAGATGAACTTCCCAAAATGAGGAATGAAAGTCTCGCATTATCTCCTTGTGTAAGTTTACTGGCACCCACACACTCCCATGAAAATGCAAGATCTCATCCTCACCTATTGTACATCCAAGAATAGGGTCCTCTCCAAAAACACTCTCCCGTAGGACTAGGACTTCTGAATCTGATAGCTTCCTCATTTGAACTCGATCAAGAAGAGTAGAGGGAAAATCTATAGAAGATAAAAACATCCACCCCTATTTTTCATGCACCTCCAAATAAATCTTAGAGAACAGAGCCATAAGATGCCACTCAATGCTAGTCTCCTGAACTGCCTGTATCTGAGTTCTTCTGCTCAACGCATCAACGACTGTGTTTCCATTCCCAGGCATGTAGGAAATCTCAAAGTAAAAAGATTGAAGTTACTAAACCCACATTTACTATCTCAAATTTTGGTTTCACTGAGTGAATATATACTTAAGATTTCTTTGGTTGGTGAAAACCACAAAATGCTCTTCCAGAAGGTAATGTCTCCAACAACGTAAAGCATGAACAACTGCAGCCAACCCGAGATCATGCGTCGGGTAATTTTTCTCATGTGGCCTCAACTGCCGAGACCCGTATGCAAAAACTTCTTCTCCCTACATAATCACTACTCCCAACCCGATACCTATTGAATTATAGTACACAGTATAGCTCTTTCCTGGATTTGGAAATACTTGTTTCGGTGCTGAAGTCAACCTCCCTTTCAGCTCCTGAAAGGCTTACTCGAAAGAATCTAACCACAAGTACTTCGCACCATTCTTAGTCAGGATCTCCAGTGGTGCAGCTAAGCCTGATAAGTCCTATGTAAAATGTATTTAGTATCAATTCAACCCTATAAAACTTTGTACCTCAAAGACATTCTTTGGATGCTCCCAAGAAACAACTGCCCTTGCTTTCTCTAGGTCTATTGATACTCTTTTCTCTAAGATAACATGACCCAAGAAGTGAATTTGGTCTATCCAAAAGTGGAATTTTGAGATCTTAGAATATAAATGATTCACTCTCAGTTTACTCAAAACAATCTCAATATGGGTATCATGTTTGTGTCGAGTGTAAGAGTACACCAAGATATCATCCATGAAGACTACCACAAAAGAATCCATGTATGGATGGAACACTCGGTTTATCAGTGCCATGAAAACTTTAGGTGTGTTCATTAGGCTGAACAAAATAACCACATACTCATATAGACCATACCTAATTTGAAAGGCTATAAGAGGTATATATGATGGTCTAACACGCAACTAATGATAACCAGATCTCATGTCAATCTTCAAGAACACCCGAGCTCTTTGAAACTGATCAAAGAGATCATCAATCCTTAGCAAGGGATATCAGTTCTTGACTGTCAACTGGTTCAACTTCTGATAATTTACCCAAATTCTGAGGGTACCATCCACCTTTATCGCAAACAGGACAGGTGAACCCCAATGAGAAGTACTGGGTCAGATGAAACCCTTTGCCTGCAACTCCTCCAAATACTTCTTGAGCTCTTGAAACTCTGGTGTAGTTATCCTATAAGGAGGAATGGACACCAGTGCCACTCATAGCACAAGCTCAATAGAAAATTCCACCTCTCACTCTGGAGGAAAACCTAAAAATTCCTCTATAAAGACATCCCTGAAATGATCCACCACTAGAGAAAAGTCCATCTGTGAAGCCCCTTGGTCATCCAAATATATACTAGAAATCTAGGTTGTAACTCCTCCCAACCCATGAAGCTCGGGTCCTGCTCTGCTCGCCTGGACATCCCACTCACCCTTATGAAGAAACGATCCACCCTCTGGTGATGTGAAACTCACCCTATGGTGATAGAAATTGAAAACTGCCTGGAAGAGAACTAAACAGTCCATTTTGAGAATGAAATCATAGCCTATCATCTCTAGGACATAAAGGTACCATAGGAAGTGACACCCACCAACCTCTAAAGGGAACTCCTTGCACTGATGTATATTATCCATTCTTGTCCCCAATTGCCTGCCTTGCATCAACATATCAACAGAAGAAAAGATACAGAGCCCAAGGATCTCTACAACAACAACAAATATAAAGCTATGGGAATCCCTTGTATCAAAAAGTAAAAAAGCTAAAATTGAGGCAATTAGGACCGTACCTCTAACTGTAGAGGGTCTGGGATCCTGCTCCTATTGGGTCTGATCCACATCAAAAGTTTGACATGCACTATGGCCCTACGACCCTACCTGACCACCATGAGCTGATCCACCCCATTGTCACTAAAATCCTAGTGACTGGATACCATGGCCACGACCTCCACCTTGGCCTGAACAGTCTGAATAACTCCAGTTCTCTGACTAATGAGAAACCAGTGGTGCTTCTCTTGAATGTGGAGTCATAGTAGAACTCCTATCACCATCTTCTGGTGAGAAAAACTGACAGAAACACTGAAGATGGCCCATTTTTTTGCAAGATC
Source organism: Viscum album (assembly GCA_963277665.1). Lineage (NCBI taxonomy): Eukaryota > Viridiplantae > Streptophyta > Magnoliopsida > Santalales > Viscaceae > Viscum > Viscum album. Next base: position 1,191,622,166 of record OY728161.1, read on the forward strand.
GGCACTCCACTAGGTCTATCTAGAAATGTGGCCTCATATTCCCACTCTTCTCACACTGGTAGCACAACACCTGGATACCAAAAGAAGTGTCCCTTATTCTTGGATCCCCACACGTAGACTCCCTGCGGTGCTTCCTGCTTTCAGTATAAGGGATACCAACTCTGGATGTCGAACCACCCTGGCTCACCACTCCATAATCCCTCAGATTTTGCTCCATGATTAGCACCTTGTTGACTATATAAGTGATAGAATTCAACTTGAATATGTTCACTTGATATTGGATGTTGTGCCTGACAAAATCCTCAACCTTCCTGGTGAGGAATAACTCATCACCTCCTAGAATAGGCGAGAAGCACGGTAGCTCTGTGAAGTGAGAAGAATACTCCATAACAGAATGAGTACCCTACTTCAGGATCATGAACTCTAGGGCTCGATCGGCGCCCAAATTCTCCGGGTAGAAGTAATCATAGAAGGCACGCTGGAACTCATCCCATTCCATAACCTGGTGGCGTCCCGCTTGTGAGATAACATCCCACCACCTCTTGGAAGAATCCCGAAGCATATACATAGCGAGATTCACCCTCTTCTCTGGAGGCGTCTCCAAATGATCAAAGATATAAAGCGTGGATTCTAACCACGACTCTATATCCTGAGGTCCTCCATACCCTGTGAAGGTGGGATGCTGCTGCTGCTGGAAAACCCGCATCAACTCTGCCATAGAAGGGGCAGGTTGCGGTACTCCTCGGAAGTTCTGCATAAACCTCATAAAGACCTCTCGGAACTATGCGTCAGTACCTATATCTGTAATGATGGTCGGTTCCAAGACTGACACAACTAGAGGATCTGATGATAGCCCATGATAAGCTATATTCGGTGTCTGATCACTACCCTGTAACTGGCGGACAACTAGAGGAAGTCTCGGTGGCATGACTCTACAAGGTCAAGCACACACCTTAGTTCAAGATTAACAGGGACTGAAACATAGAAGTGTAATAAGGGAACAAGATAAATAAAGAATTCATTTTTTTCAAAACATGGATACATGGTGTGTTCTCTTAAGCCTTTACATGGGTGTGTACTTTTGTCAACCTAGGTCATGTAACACCCCATACACATGGCATGTTTCCCTCAAACATGATGTGTACTTGAATCCTCTTTCTCTACCCAAGTTATTCTACATGGATAAGACACACGGTTCTACTAGAACAAAAATACATGGCATGTTATAGCCAGACACGGTGTGTACTAGACGAACATCAATGACCAGTGTTGTTTGTCACACGACCGGCTACACAGCTCACTCTACACAGCATGTTCGAGATGGACACAACGTGTACTAGATGGTTTTCAACTGCCCGTGTTATTAGTCACATGAGTGATCACATGGATAACTATACATGGTGTGTTTATCCCAAACACGATGTGTACAAGAAGGTTTCCACCATCCCATGTTGTTTGTTACATGTCCAAGTACATGGGTTACACTACACAGTGTGTTCAAGATTTACACAGCGTGTATAACTTAAGTTTTATCCATCTGTGTCATTATTCACACGGTTGGACACTTGGTCTTCACAACACAACATGTACATCAGGAACACGATGTGTTCCACCATGATTTCCCAACCCCATATCTCTACCCACACAGCCAGTGACACGGTTAGAGACTATACGACATGTAAATACAGTACACAACCTGTACTTAAGAAAAACTGTTCCTTCCCGAATAAGACACATGGAATGTATTTATCATTACACGCCGTGTATTCTGGGTTCTTATGGATAGTAAGCCTCAGAAACTACTTCGAAACCTAGAAAAACACTTAAAAGAACATTAAAGCACCAAATTCTGATCTGTGAGGGCCCATACTCCCCACGAATCAAATATTGGCATCTTATACATGTTATATATAAATATAACAAAACAATGATCCACAAAATTCCGATCCATGAGGGCCCATAACACCTCAGGGACCAATGTTTGGAATCTATTTAAGAAAAACCTTACACAAACCAATACTTTATCAAAAAGTAGGTATTCTATCAAGGCATCTATCACCAAAACATGCATATCTAGCACAACATCAATCACAACAACATGTAATCAATAATTCACCCTAAATGTCATGGAAAGAATGAATGACATGTGATCTCTAGCAAGCGCCTATATGATGAATGAGATGGAATACCCTAATATCATTGGGTTGCAATGGAAATAGAACCTCAATAACATCAACGATAACAACATAATACATGTGAATCACCCAACGGTGAAGTAAAATCAACTATAAAATTGAAAAACTAGAAAAATTGCAATAACCGAGGAAAATTGGATTTTCCCTGTACACAGGTTAGATACTCCCAGGCACAACTTATTACTAACTACCTATTCCATCCTATCCCTGGCTATAGGCTCCAAACAATATGTCAAGAAGAAAAGAATTCCATTGATACCACTTTGTAACGTCCCAATTCCGGAACCCGCCCAGAGGTGCCCCGTAACCGATTGGTCACATGGACTCAAGTGCATTTCCCCGTACTCCAGAGGCTACCGAATAGTAGCAAGGGACTTTGGTGTGATAGTGGGGAAAATATTCCCTCATTGGAAGAGTAACAAAAAATAAGTAAAACAAATAGAAATAGCAGAAGTAGTAATAACACCATAAAACACTAATCAGCGGTTGACTGGAAGTAATAACTGGAGCACACATATATAAATGATGCATGATACATATGTCTAGGAAAGCATCCAAACAAACCAAAATTCTGGAATACAGTACTAAAACCAAGCACAAAATAAAATCAAGTAAAAATCTCCATAGCATCGCAAACCTCAGCTTGGTCCCATGCTCCCCAGCACCACATCAATCAAGTACCTAAAATCGAAGGGATATTTCCCTTATCTATACTTGCAGGAATATAATCTGTTTGGGCCCAAAATCTTGACCCAAATAGGTTGTGAGACTAATCCAAGTAGGCAATCACCCAATAATATGTGTCTAATAGTTAGTTAATATATATGCCAGACAGTAAATAAAATGAACCGGTAAACAAAGAAGTACACATAGTAACAATCCTACAAATTCAAATGCATTCATTTTCATACATCAAGTAAGAAGCTAATCAAAAGTAGGTAACCCTTTGGGATTTAATCACAGCCTAACCCCTCTGGTTCAACCAAACAAACACTAGAAACCTTCTGGGAAGTACTGACAGTCTAACCCCTCTGGTTCAGCTTTAGTAAAGACTCTCTGAGGAAGCACTCACCGTCAATTCCTGATGTGGTCTCTTATAGGTAACTAATAGGAACTATGAGGAAGCACATAATGTCCAATTACCCTTGTGGCCTATATCGAGGAAACTATAGACACTATGAGGGAGCATGAAGTCCATTCCCCCTATAGTCTCGCAACGTAATAGTAACACAGACACTCTGGAGAAGCCCTCAGCATCCATTCTCCCAATGGTCTACTACACCAGGTTCCCACAACCCTGTGTAAGTTAATCATGCCCAAACAATATGCTAAAAAAAAAGTAAACCTCAAGAAATAATTATAAAAATATTCTATAATATCTCATAGCATGTCAGATAAAATCACTCCATCCTAACAATACTAGGAAAGGAAAACAAAATAGTATCCTAACAGGAAAATCTATACCAAATGGTGAAAATAAGGAAACATGGGAAAACCATCCATATAATTTAATGGTTAACCCTATTTGCAAAAATTAACCTCTATCCAAACAAACAAGACATAATAGACAATAATAAGGATAACGCCCATAAAAACGCAATACCTCAAACAAGGGTATTGGGAACTTTTGCACATAAAATTCAAAGACTATATACTGAAAGGAAAAAAACACCTACCTCAGCATCGTGAGATCGATATACATGAATCTCAGGCCTTGAATCTCCCTAGAACACTGTAGATCTACAAAAATGTTAAATAATTTCAACCGAGGACAACTTGTGAGAGGGGAGAAATCAGGAGATGAGGTTCAATAAGAAAGGATAACTCACCGATGCGATTCCAACGCAACCGAAAGAAGTTGAATCAGAGGAAGGATGAAAAGTCAGGGGCTCGGAGAAGATCCGCGACCATATGGATGATCCTAGATGAAATAGGTTGAGAAAAAGGACATTCTGTCCATAAAATGTGACCCTGGTCCATTTAATGAAAAAATAAAGTACACGACCTATTCTTTAAAATTACACAGCGTGTACTTGGATTTCCCATCCTCCATTTTAGGAGGTCTCCAAGTCACCACACACGTTCATGTAATCGACCATTACACGGCCAGTACCCTGTCACCCTTGGCAACTGGGTACACGGTGTGTACTTATAAGTACATGGAGTGTACTCCTGAAATTTCCAGAAACTCCTCTTTTTATAAAAAACAACCAAAAAAGAAAAACGTACCTGAAAATAAGATATGGGTTCTTATAAAAACATAGAAATTAATTCAATAAAACACAAAACAACATTCAATGACACTCTTCATGTACCCATGAAATCACCCAAACCCATTTTTTAAAGAAACTTCACTTTATTTCAAACTAACACAACAGTCCACACATAAGCATCACAACATAAAAGTCACAAATTTCCACATACATCATCAAATTCAAAATCCAAAAACATTACCAAACATATCCAAGGTAAAACACCACCAAAAACACCCAATTTCACTTTAAATGTTCAATTGGAATTTTATCAAACACCTTGAATATATTTAAAAATAGGCATAATTTAGGAAACCCTTTGGAAAACCATTTTACAACCATTTTCCATCATGGAAATATGATTATAATTTATACTAATTCAGAACAATAAATATTATAACATGATTAAATCATTCATGGAAAGATAAACAATCAATGGAGTGTCCCAGATTTGAAATTTAAGGAAACACCTACCTCAATGATGTGAGAATGTAATGAGACCACACCAAGAGAGAATATGAACACCCTAACATCAAATAAATCCAACCACACATCATCCCTAACCCTTCGAGTTCATCCAAGAGTAAATCCATGACCAAGAGAAACCAAGTAACCATTATCGAAGGATGTGGCAAAGAGGAATTCAAATAAAATGAAATTGAACTCACCCAGGGACCATAACGAAGAATCTATAGAGGAATGTGATCATGGTAGGGGAGGGTTTGGAGCCACTTGGTGCTCCTAGTTGAACAAGGGAGAAGAATCCTAAAATAGGATTAATTCAGCATATGGAAAAAAATGGAATTTAAAACTTTTAATGACTTGGGAAACTCACACAATTTGGACACACGATTAGAAAAATCATGCGCCAACTCTATGAATATCTGTAGGAGAATAGGGAACCTCACACGAGCTAGTCACATGGTTTCCCAAACCATGCGCCAACTATGAAAAATTTCATTGTCCAATCTGCATAATTCCTCATAGGCTTTCCGCATGATTTCCTCTAACCATACTCAGACCTTGAACCATACCCCAAACACCAATCCTCAAGTCATGTAGTATACCCTTGACCATGCATGGGTTTTCCAATGCCATTATAAAACTATTCAATTGGAACTGTACAAGAAGAAAATGAACAAGAAACATCCACTTCCTAAACATGCCACATGGTTAACCCTCAAACTGTGCACACAAACTATGTACAAGCCAAAAATCCACCCAAAACATCCAAAACATCCAAAACACAAAAATTAAATCTAGGAAATTACCCCAAAACCCAACCAAAATAACAAAAGATAATAAAATATTAAAACAAAAGAGATTCCAAGATCAGTGTCAGAAAATTCACTCCACCACAGAAAAATTATGACCCTATAAACCCACTTGCATAAGGAATAAAGATCAATCCAAAATCTAAATGTAACCAAAGACATCAGAGTGACCTTTTAATCCACAAGTCAAACACAATGATCCCTAAAAGAAACTATAATGTAATGAAACATTATAAATAAGAGATTTCTACCAATAATAAGAACCTAACTAGAATGACCCACGTTGGAACTCCCAATGACATCATCCTTGGTTGGCCGATACGGAAATTCCTTAAACATACCAAAAAATTCCCATGAAAAAAGGGAAACTCATGGAAGATATCAATACCAAAGAGTGAAAAGATAAAAAAAATCATCCTTTCCACAATATATGAGAATCTTCCAAACAAACACAAGTAGAAACCATAACCCATCCATAAAAAGATAAGCACACAAAAGAGAGAATAACTATGTAAAGTCTCACATCTAAAAGAACCAATCATTAGAGTTCCAAGAGATCAAGTCCACAAAACTTATCCTAATAAAGAGGAACTTGTAAAAATCAAGAGAACTAAGAAAGTGGAACTCAAACTATTCCCCCTCCATGGTTTCATACACCATTGGGGATTCCTAACTACGTCAAAAGTTTCTCTCCGAGGTCTATGGCTAGAGCCCTAATGTCCCAATTCATCTGCTACCCTGAAGTCAGGAGAAGATAGCCTTTGATAATGACTTCCTCTTCTAACCATTCTTCTTACAAAATTTCCCAAGGTGACCCGAATGGACACACTGATGGAAAAACTTCAGTAAAATATGACAATATGGATTTAAATTACCAAACCAACCACACTAAAAGCACACAAGAGAGTTGTATGATGAATTAGTAGTCGGAACTAACAATAAAGGCTTCCTGAAAATATGATCATTTGACATACACCTATAACCATATAGGGAACCTTCATGAGAATCAACCACTATTGACTGCACCTTAAGAACCAACTCATATAAGAATTCCCCATCTACCAATTTCTCAAAGTGTAATTTCCCAGATGAGTGGAGTCTCTCTTTGACATCACAACGTAGACCCCCATAAAATGAGTGGAACATTCAACTGATTTTTGGAAGATATACCAACAGAAAATGAAACTAGCTCCTTGAATTTGTCAATATATTCCCTCACCATCCTCTAACCCTATTGAATACTCAATATCAATTTCACCATCCATGACTTCACCTCATATGGAATGAACCATTGGATAAAATTGATCCTAAATGTTTCTCATGTAATACCAACATTGAACGATGATGAAACCTTCACCCTCCATTGATTCAAACTCATAATTTTGAACAAACATAGAACCACCCACACTCTCACCACATAGAGAGTTTCCAATGATCTGAATACACTCCATACATCCTCAATACATTCCACCTCCTTTGACGGACCTCTGTCACCTTTAAATATAAGAAAAAAATGAGAAGAACTTGAAACTGGATGAGACCCACTAGAAATTTTGTGGATATTTCTATGCGGAATATTATGAAAAAAATGAAAGCACAGAACTAAAACCAACATCAACCAAAAATGAAATAAAAAGACCATCACAAGATAGAACAACCAGCTCATAATTCAAACATCACAAACAAAAACAAAAATCCTCTTTCCCAAAACCACCATTTTTTCAAATTTTTAAAACCTACTTCTTCCAAGGCCACTATCCATATATCTACATACATTTTTAAGAAAACTTGAATCAAAATTTTAAATCAAAACCAATTCCCAAAATCATTTTCCATTCAAAAACCATTTTGGAAAAACCAATCCAAACATTTGATTTCAAGTACTCACCTATGTAAACCTTTGAACTATCACATATGTGTCCATCCCACTTCCACTTATATCATCCATACACAGGTGACAATGTGCACATATCATACACACCCACACCTAAGTGAACATCCATAAAGAATACTAAGGGTCACACATACCACTTTATCATCAAACACAATAATTTAAAAAATTATCAATTCACTTTTCCTTTATACTCTCCCAAACATTTCAAAATCCTGAATCACTTTATCTATTAAAAATACATTTCACTTTTCAATATAAAACTAGATGGAAAAAACATTTTCATTCCAAAAACCATTTTCCCACTCTAAATACCATTTCATGTAGAAAATCACTAAAAAAAATGAGAGAAAAAACCAACACACAACATACATCAAACTCACAAAATGAGTAACTAGTGGTCATGCATAACCCAATGACATTGTTAGTGGACCATGCCCCAAGAAATAAATATTCACTAAGAGGAACTTGAACTGTGAACTTGGATTATGCATGGGTCACGACTCCATGTTATATCATGAAATGATTCCATATCACTTCCATTTTCATTCCCCATCTACTCAAACAAAACCCCAAAACAAAATACTCAAGTCTCAGATGACCCCTGAAAAATCGAGGAGCATAACAAGAAAGGGTACATGATGTACTTCCCAGACCTACCTCTCAAGTCTTGATAGTCCAAATATTCGATATACCTGACAACCCAAATAATAAGAATGTTCTCTAGTATAATTTCGTTACAAACCAATCTAGGATTCCATCCAACCCGACACCCGACAAGGTTTGAGGCATGACATAAATGGTGCTTCTGATCCCTATGGGCTGGAAACTAGTACCAATCATCAAAATAATCCAATGGGAACAATTTATCGAAATAAAAATTGAGGATCAAAATAAAAAAACTGAACACGTAGAAACAACCCACAATTGAACATCAATAAATATACAAATCAATATAGATACAAAAATGGATGAATAATAGAAATAGAATACCAAACTAAAACCAAACCATTAAACATGATCTTCATATGACCTCTTAGTCACCACCAACCATAAGACCAACCTACTCCAAATGAAAACCATACCCGAAACCTGAACCTGTAAAAATGCTTGAGCCTACCGACACCGAGTGGCATATGTTTTGTGTGACCATAAATAGCTAAGTAGTTAATCACCATAGATTCATTGAATTTCCATTCCTTAAAAATTTCACAAAAATCAGTTTCTAATACCTTCATAATATTGGATTTTTTTATTTGATCAACCAAACACATCTTTCTACAATTTTTCCTTCTTAAAAAAATGCACAAAGCTTTCCATTTAAAAAACAGTTCCACCAGTCAGAACTAAGTTCCAAAACCAAAAAACAAATTCAAATCCATACAATGTGACAGAAAATGGGGATATGTAGAAAGTAAGGAAAACAATTTAAGTAGGAATAATCTAAAAGGGATAATATTCTCATGAATAAGAAAGAAGCAAAACATATAGATAGTATATTACAAGAATTTATTAGATATCTCTAGATGTAATCCCCGAATACACTCAGTTTGGACTCACCTATCGGTGTATGGGTTGATCAATAGTCAATAACAAATTGGATGCACTAATCATTCCAATCCAGTGGCATGTCTCACGTAGCCTCCTATCAAATCCAGGGCTATCAACCAATCTAATGGGGGTCGAAAAAAACCACCACTCGACCCTCTAGATGATACCCTGAAATCCCATGATAATAGTACATGAAAAAACATGGTATAGAAACCATAACCAAGAGCTTTCACATGCTTGATCCACTAGAGTGGACACATCCTGAGGTCTATTGGTTTCCAAACATATTTCAAATCCCAAAATGTCTTCATGCATGAGCCTCTAAAGGGGAAAAAATCCCTAATGTATAGTTGTTTTAAAAACATAATCCATTCACAAGTTCCAATCGGGCCGTCACATAATTTTAGTTTCAGAAACCACCATCCCAAAATTTTAAAATTCCAATCGGTACTTCATGTAACCCAATTATTCAATCCATTTTCTGAAACATTCCTAAATGCCCACTTATCTCATACATTGCATGATATCTAAAACCAATTCCCAAAACAACACAAGGTACCAATTGGGCTTTCACACTACTTCAAATCAAAACCATATTTTCAAAAAAACAAAAACAAATTGTCAACCATTCCTAAAACATTTAAAATCACAAATACATTTACATTCCATTTTGAGACCATTTCCAAAGTCAATATAAAACACCACTTTAATGTCCCCAATTCCAAATGGACTATTATATTTTGAATCCAAAACCATTCCAAAACTAAATTGAAAACATGAAAAAACATGAATAGTTCCAAATAGGCCTTTTCGCCCATAAATTACCAAGTATGTCTTAAAGTGAAAATGGGCCTTAATACCAATACAACACCAAACCATATCATAAACTTAAAATTGGGACCATCCTTCAAAAAATAAATTGAAACCACATATACAATCACATGATGCACCAATTCACCATTTGGTAATCAAGGAACCCATTTGAAAAAAAGTGGAAAGGAAGAATAAGATTTTGGAAAATCATGGGTTATGGAAGAGAAAATATTACCAAGGTTTGAAACTAGCCTCAAGAAACCATTATGAAACCAAAAATTCCCTAAATAATCCCACACATAATTTAAAAATCCAAAACCACTTAGAAATTATTTATATAAAATCCTAAACAAAATTCAATGAAACACTTCATATGTGCATGAAATCATCCAAACCCCTTTTTTTAAGAAACACCACTTGATTTCAAACCAACACAACAAGTAACACATAAGAATAACAAGAAAAAAAGTCACAAATTTTAACATATATCTACCAATTCACAATCCAAAAACATTAAAAAAACATACTCAAGTTAAAACACCACCCAAAATAGCCAATTTCACTTTAAATTTTCAATTTTCATTTTATCAAACACCATCATGCATTTAAATAAAGGAATAATTAAAGAATACTTTTGAAAACCCATTCCACACCCATTTTCCAACATAAAAACACTAGTAAAAGTTATACTAATTCACCACAAGAAATATTATAACATGATTAAATAATTAAAGGAAATCTGAAGAATCAATAGTGTTCGAGAAAGGAAATAGATGGAAACACCTACCTCAATGACCTGGACATGCAATGAAACCACCCCAAGAGACAATCCACATAGTCTAACATCAATGAAATCAAAATAAACATCAAACCTAACCTATAGGGTTAATCTAAGAGGAAAAACCCAACCAAGAGAAAAAAAGAAACTAAGATAAATGAAAGAGTGTATGAGGAAATCCACCAAAACTCAATGAAACAAAACTAGGGACCTTCAAGAGGAATCCATGGAGGAAGGGTAGTAAAGGAGGGGTTTTTTAGAGGGCCTTGGTTGGATATGTTCAGAAAATGGAGGATAATCTCGAAATATAGTTAAAATAGTTGAGGGTAAAAGAGAAATTTCACACTTTTAATGACCTGGGCGACTTTCATGGTTTAGATACACAGTTAAAAAAACTATGCACCAACCGTGCACACGTTAATAAAGAAGTGGGAACGCCGCATAGGCTAGTTGAATGGTTTCCTAAGTTGGGAGCCAACCATGCATAATTCCATTATCCAATCTGCATAATCCCTCAAAATCTTTCCATACTATTTCCTCTAACACTGCACCGATCATGCACCATTCCTTAGACACCAATCATCATTCCACACAGTCTACACATAACCTCGCATGATTTTTCCCAAGCCATGCTCTAACTATGAAATTCAATCCATGCAGGAAGAAATTGAACTGGAAACATCCTCTTACTTAACATGCCACATGGTTAGACTTAAAAATATGCACACAAACCGTTCACAAGACAAAATGCCACCCGAAACCTCCAAAACTCAAAAATTAAAATCGATAACTGAACCAAAAACCCAACCAAAAGAACGAAATCCATGAAAATAATAAAACAAAAGAGATTACAATATTAGGGTGTGGTAGTATTGAAGAATGAAAATACTGTATTTTATTTAGTTCTCAATCCATGGGTGCATGTCTAGGGTACCACATCTAACAACTCAAGATTGACATACATAGATAGTACATCATATTTGTGGAATACACAAAAACACACAAAAATACTGTATTAGTTTAGTGCCTTTAGAAACTGATAAACATAAAAAACTGGTTCATAAAAAACCTACATTATCTCTAAATTTTTCTTTTCATAACTATAACATTTTTTTACACATCTTACTTAATAATCTTCTTCATATATTGGGGAAAAGAAACATAAAACCGGGGGAGATATGATGTTCAATATGTGTAAACAATGGAAATATAAATCATATCATAATCATAATATATAATAACATAACAATTGAAAATCATAGTTTTCATATAAAGATCATGATATCATTTCCTAGGATAAATCATAATAGTTTATAAAGAACCAGTGATCATATTCTCAAAGGGCACAACCCAAGACATGGAAATTTTGGCACAAAATTAAGCATATAAAATAATTTTATACTAGTCAACCCTGACTACCAAGACCATCACACCAGACAAATTCCATTATTGAAGAGATTTCACTCCTTGTTCCAGCCCTACATTACTAAAATGGACTTACTTTCCATTCCATCCATGTATTACTGAACTAATATAATTTACAATTCCAGTGATTCTTATCTCATGAGATATATATCATTACACAATGTATTAGAGGGATATATAGGTCCCACCTGTCACATAATGTAAAAAAAATATATTTTTTCCCTAAGAACATATATCATATCATAGCTCATAGAATAAAATGGGTTTCTTAAACATCATTCCATCTTAAAATTATCCATAGAAAATGAATGTATTTAAAAAATATCATTCCCTCATAAAAATAATAAACCATAGGAAAATTATGGATAATATAATTGAAAAATATCCTAATTAAAGAATTTTATCATAGAAAGAAAATAATTTTGACAGTATAATTTAAATTAATTCTTGAGGAAAATATTCTTTCATCTTCAAAATTGTTTTATTTTCTTAAAATACCATGAAATTTTAAAAGATTTTTTTGAATATTACATTTAAATATTATAATACAAGAATCATGGAAATAAGGTGTTATGAAAGCGTAATTTTTTTTTCATGCTATAATATATAAAATTAAAAAATTATTCTCACACTCTTGTTAGATAAGTAAAAAATTGCCTCATATCAAAAATGAAAAAATATTCCTTTCATACCATTTAGTAAAAATTTACCAATGGTTAAAATTGAATTTAAATTTTTTTAGAATAATATAAGAATATTTTATAATACTTATCAATGAAACATTTTCTTGGATAATAAATATACCCTGGTAAATACTTATATATAAACAATCTCGAATAACAATGAGATTGCAAAATTATCCCTTACATTCTGTATGATTTCCTTTCTATGTATCTAAAACTCTTGTATAATGATTTAAATAATGTAATTAAATTATTATACAATCATATTATTTTTATGATATCATATACAATCATATTATCACCCATTTTTTATTGACATTTCATTATTACTCATCATTATGTTACTGACTGCTTCATTTTCTTATGCATATTTTTTTGAATAAGTTTTAATTCTTATTCATATGTTATAGTTATATATTTTCTAGAATTACATTAATATAATATATATCATATTTATTCAGTGTATACATTTATATAATTCATTCTTTAATGGAGAACATGAAGAATGAATCGCATCACATTGTGGAGACGGTTCGTCGTACGTACACACGAGCGACGATATCATTCCCATAATTATGAAATGGTATGGAAATGGATGGTATATATTTTCATAAATAATAAAAATTATGTTATAATAATCCTATATTTTTATTATTTCCATCATAATACCCATCCAAGTGAAGGGGTGGTGAAAAATAGATTACACCACGACATGGAGATGATAAGTTGTACGTATGCACGCGTGGTGATTTCATTTTTCAGAGAATGGATAGAAGGAGGAATATGGTTATTCAAAAATAATAATAAAATCTCATCATATAATTCATTATTTATTTATTAAATTATAATTTAAACAACTCATTTAGAATAATTATAAGAAGAAATAAGTATGAAAGAATCAGTAGATGTGATTACCTCTTCTTCAACGAGCTCCCTCTTGATCGCCACTTAAAGGCACTAGAGATGGTATTTTGAAAATACCAACACCAATATAATGTAACCAGATAATTTAATAAGGTATAGGGGTAGGTTATATCCAATAATAGAGGTTCAATGTGAAACGATGAAGTGAGGGATGAGGTTCCTTTTTATAATTCAGGTGAGGGGAACTTTTGGAATCTCAAAAAATATTAATTTAAAATAAAATAAAATACCATAAAAAATCTCAAAATTGTCATGATATAAAATATGTGATGAGATAGGGTTGTAATATCATCAAAAAATAAATTTTAGACAAATGTTTCTATCTATTTATACCTTATCAGTTTAATTAGCCCTTAGTTATTCTATTTTTATTTTATCTAAGGTAATAAATGATTAAATATAAAAAGAGTGTAATTTTGACTAATTTTATATAAATTATACCATAAATAAAAAATTTATATTATTTTAGACCACATGATAATTTTACAGTTTTTTTAAAAACTTCTTTTGATATTTAAATAATTGAATAATTTTTTTTGACAAAATATCAAAAGTGTTAATATTGATACTATTCATTTCTTGGATTTTTTAAAATATAAAGATAAGATGTTAACCTATAAATAAATATATTATTATATCCCTAAGGGTTAAATGCTATCTATAAAATTATTTTTATATATTAATTACCATAATTTATATTTTTTTAAATATTTTTAATAACATAAATTTGATATTTCCATTAATAAAATAATTACTATATCAATATTGTGTAATATTTAATATATTTATTTGTTTCCTAAAAATTTAAAAAATACCACGATGAAGAGAAACATTATATATTTCAAGGTAATATTTATATTTGAATATATCTTCTATAAAATCTTTTATTAAAAATGTTTTATTTATTAAAACATGAATGTGACAACTTTAACATCACTTTAAATAAAATATATAAGTGTCATAATCTTTTCCATTTGTTTCCAATGGTCCATAACTATACAATTTAATTTTTTATGGTTCTGATATACTCTACCCATAAGTTTTGGTTAGGTTTTTTAGTCCTTTAATGGTCATAATTATTTTAATTTAAATTATTTTATTGATTTTCCATAAATTAAATAATTTATGTATCATAATTGTATATGCTTTATGGTAATTATTTATTTTCTAAAAATTAAAAATAAATTACCATAATAAAGAAAAAAAATTTATATTTAAAATTAGTATTTATATTCCAAGTTACCTTATGTATAACCTTATATAAAAAATGATATAGTCATTAAAATTTGTGTAAGACATTTTTAAATTTTCATTAAATAAAATATGTTAAATGTCATAATCTCATCCAAGTGGCATCCAAAAGTTACCATTTAGGCCCAAGGATGATTTAGTTCAAACTAAACTCATCCAATTATATTGATATATGTGTTATGAAAATTCTATAATATTATATTTACACTTAATTACCAGATTTACATTTTTACCATATTAAGAAAAATTACTGATGTTACAATTCATAATGTACAAAACAAAAAGAAACCCATTTACAAAATTTTCACCCAATAAATTATATAATGGTATCTATTTTTCAAAATTCAAAACATATAAGTTTTAGTTAATTAATATAAAATTAATCTCGTTCTCAGAATGAGAAAATTGGGTTTAAAACATAAAACATGGAAAAGATTAAAATGCTTTTACATCTAAATTCATTGTAATATTAATACCAGCGACCTAAATTATATTAATTGATAAAAACATAATCTATTTATACATTAAAAACATTAAAAAAATATAATTTAACTCTATAAATAAATATTATGAAAAAGTAGTTTTCAATTAAAATGCATTATTATTTTTACTATTCTTCAAAACGTGAAACTTATAAGAAAAATACCAAAAATTTAAAAAAAGTAAACTTTGATAATAATATTTTAATGAATAGGTTTATTGTTTAAAATATAATATAATAAAGATTCAAAAAATATATTTAAAATGGGTGTGCTATTAAAAGGCAGAAAAAATGCATTTTTTTGAAAAATACTCCTTTTATCAGAAAAATGATTTTGTTCTTATATAATTTCAATAAGACATATAAGTTGAATTTTAAAAATTATAATGAATATATTACATATATATTTCCTTAATAAAATCCATAAAGTGTGATTTTATTATTTTATAAACTCACTTATTTTCATTTAAATAATTTTTTAGGAAAATATTTCCTTTTATTTAATCATAATTTTGTTAATATTATTCATACTCACTATTTATAATGGCTGAATCATAAGGTAACATAATAATATTTAGTTATTCCCTTAAACAAAATATTTCATGAAAATAAATCTATCAAAATAACTCGAAATTATGTGTAACACAAGCCAGGAATAGTATTTTGTATATCGAAAGCTAAGCCAGTGTTGCGTGCAACAGAATCATATCTTGGTTTAGCCTACATCATAATACGTCAATGAAATTTAAGAAAATACTCATAAAAATCTCATGTTGTTACATTCTACCCCCTTAACATGAATTTATCCATCAAAATTCATATGTGTTATAAAATGATTAATACTTGAATGTTTCTTTTATAGAAACCCACATCATAAAAATGAGTACTAAAACTTATTTTTAAAAAGGAATGTTAGAAAACCAATGGTTACCCAAACTAACCCATCACCAGATTTCCATATAGAAAAAAATAATTGGAAAGTGAAAACATAGATAATCTAATAATCAAGTTATAATGGAGACTGATAGAAAACATGGTTAGGAGAAAGTAAACAATAAGAAAGTCTAAAATATGTAATGATATAAGGGACCATTTGATTCATCAACTATGAAGGTTCTAGGATAACATTTTTGGTTTCAATATACTTTCACTAAAGTTAATGAATTTTTCATGAGAATTATGACTTACCGTATTTCGATACAATCTCACTGTTGGTCCTGCCTTAAAAATTTTTCACTTTGTCTCTTATTCAAGGAAATGAAGTTGAATTTCTCATTTTAGAAGTCTTAGTAGTTCATGTGATCCATAAATAGAATGATAGGTCATTTAATCTATCTTAATCATGAAAAAATGTTAGTATATGTTATCAAATATTCACAATTCCTCCTATGATGAGAAAATAATTTATTCTAACAAACTTCATATAAAATTTAATGTAAATATCCCACAAATTGATAACATTAAAATCATTCTGAAGGGTGAAAATATAAAAATTTATAAAGAGGTGAACTATCTCCTGTTAAAATTTATCCACCATATATCATAAGCTATCTCTTGTTGGTCATATTCCAATGATGTGAATGTTTTCATCCTGTATTTTTTGAAAACACAGTAATAACTTGAATTGTCGTTGAACCATTGTGAAAACATGCATACTTTCAAAAATTAACTCATTTCCACATACCATAAATACCTGAATTATAACTCAATCCTTGATTTCATCATATCAGTCCCAATTTAATTACTAATATCAAATATATTTTTATTTTCTCATCATGACATTATGCACATGTTAAGGGTTATCCTTCCCTTAATTATGTGTTTTCCAAAAATATCAAAATCCATCTTTATGGTTATCTTTATAATTCAACATAAAATTGTAAATAATTAAGGAAAAACAATAGTGTATCAATCCTTATATGTTTCATTATTCTATAATACCATAAAATTACTTATACAACATTATTCTTGATAAACATGAAATCATTCCACTATATTTTTAAAAAATTGAACATGCATTATCCTTTTATTACTTAACACTTCTTTCATATAATATATTGTTATTAGTCTCTTCATTATCAGTAATATAAACACTACTCATAAAAACTTACAGATTATATTCACAATCCTTTTCCCAAGGGAATTGATTTTCATAATTCCTATACATTTTACATTTAGAACATTTAATTATCATTAATGCCTTAGCAATACCATTATAATTTTACATTATTTTAATTGAACCTTTTATTTTTCAATTAATTATGTTGTGTACTTATTTTACACATTCAAAACATATTCCATTTCATTTGAAACATTCCCCTTGATTCCTCTTCCCATATGATTTACATGAGAAAAATTAAACTTTGATTCCTCTATGGTCACCATGAAACTCTATCTTTCTCTTATTTGATGGGTCAAAAAACTCACCAAAGTTGAGATTGTTGATCATATTATGAGATTTATTGTTAGGCATAATAAAAAAATTTCACCATCAAATTACCATTTCATTTGGTTTATCATGAGGAAGATCATTCTAGTGGCCAACATATTCTCCATTAAGATGAATCCTCCTGTTTCTAGTAATTTTCTAAAACCCAAAAAGAATAGTGTGAGCAGAAGTAATCATACCGAGAAAACCACATATCAAGGTAAATTACATTAAATATATAACATCTTTGGTTTAATCCTTGGTTATCCATGATCTTTAACAACATTATATAATTGTAACATATACTTTTACATATCCTTATGGGTATCACAATATATATCCTTAAAAATATCTCTATGGATCTCACTAGAGTTTCCTCAACCTAGTATCCAAATGTTAATTAAACCCACGCTCTAATGCCAACTCTAACAACCACAAATTGATATAAATGAATATTACATCATATTTAATGAATTAAAAAAAATCCAAATACTGTATTAATTGAGTGACTTTGGAAACTATGAAACATAAAAAACTTGTTTATAAAACATATACATCATCTCATGTTATTTACTTCATAAATAGAACCCCTTTTAGACACATCATACTTAATACCCATCTTCACATCTTGGGGAAAGGAATCATAAAAATGGTTGAGCTCAAAAGAACGGTAATGGTAGAAAAGTGATATATCAATCATATCATAATGATAATACATAATAACATAACAATTGAAAATTGTATCCTGTATATCAAAGATCATGGGATCATTTTATGAGATAAATAATAATAGTTCATAAAGAATCAATGAACATATTACCAAAGGAAATATCACAAGACATGATATTTGTGGAATACATATAATCATAGAAAATAATTTCATATTTGTCTAGGATCATTTCCAATACCATCATAGAGGACAAAGTTTATTACTGAACCGAGTTCACTCTTCGTTCCGACCATGTATTACTGAACTGAGTTCACATTCTATTCCAGCCCTATATTACTGAACTGATATCATTTCTCATTCCAGTATTGTCTATATCATAAGATATAAACCTTTACCCAATTCATTGGAGGTATATATAGGTCCCACCAATTACATAATGAAAACCATACATATGTTCTCTACAAGAACATAAATCATATCATAACCCATGAAATAAAAAGGGTTTCCTAAACATCATTCCATCATAAAATAATACATGAAAAATGAATGGATTTCATAAATATCATTCCATAATAAACATAATAAACTATAATAATATTAGGGATAATATAATTGAAACATATCACTATTAAATAATTTTTGGAAAATACTTTTTATAGAACACTTGATATTAATTCTTGTGGAAAATATCATTTCATCTTTGAATTTTTTTTAAATAACATGAAATTTTAAAATAAATCAACTACTTTGAAAATAACCTTGATATATTATAATAAAATATCCATGGAAATAATGTGTAATGAGTGTGTAAATTTTTTTCATTCCATAAATGTTAAAAGAAAACATTCTTCCCAATATTTTGTTGAATAAGTAAAAAATTACCTCATATAAAAAATGAAAAAAGATTCATTGCATACTATTTAGTAAAAATTCACTAATGGGTAAAAATTACTTTAATTTTTTTTAAAATAATAGGATGTTTATTTTAAAATTCATATTTAGGAATCATGTTCATTGATAATAAATATATCCCAGTAAACAATTACATATTAACACTCTTATATAATAATAAGATTGCAAAATTATCCCTTGCCTTAAGTCTGATTTCCTTTGTATGTATCTTAACCCAAGGTACAATGATTTAAATAATATCATTAACTTATTCAAGAATCATATTCATTTTTTTATGATATCATATATGATCATATTATCATCCATTTGTTTACAAAATTTCATTATTACTCATCATTCGGGTATTAACCGCTTCATTTTCGTATGCATGTTTTGTCGAATAAGTTCTGATTCTTCTTCATAGGTTACAATTATATAATTTCCATAATTATTTTAATATAATATATATCCTATTTATTAATTTTAAACATTTATATAATTCATTCTTTAATGGAGATCATTTAAAATGAATCACATCGCATCGTGGAGATGGTAAGTCGTACGTACGCACGAGCGACCATATCATTCTCATAATTATAAAATGGTATGGAAGTGGATAGAATATAATTTTGTATAGGATCAATATCATGTTATTATAATCATATATAGTAATTATTTACATCATTATACCCATGAAAATAATGTGGTGGTGAAAAACACATTACACCACGACATGGAGATGGTAAGTTGTGCATACACATGCGTAGAGATTCCATTTTTTATAGAATGGATGGAAGGTAGAATATGGTTGTTATGTAATAATAAAAAAAATCATAAAATGATTTAAAGTTTTGTTATTACTTTATAATATAATCATATCTTGAATAGTAAGTAAGAAGAAATAAGTTTAAAATAATTGATAGGGGAGATTACCACTTCTTCAACGAGCTCCCTCTATATCTCCTATTAAAGGAAATAGAGTTGTTCTTTCGAGAAGAACATAACCTCTAGAATGTAACTAGGGAAGTATTTATAGTAAAAATATATTGAATATCTGAGCATGAAGATTCAAAGTGAAGTGAATAAGTGAGGGAGTAGGTGCCTTTTTATAATTCATATGAGGAGTACTTTTAGAATATCCAAAAATATTAATATATAATAAAATAATAGCCCATCCAAAAACATAAAAAAATGTATTTTTTTAAAATATATGATGATATAGGGTTGTGATATCATAAACCAATTTGTTTTCAACATGTTTTTCTGTCAATTTATACCTTATCATTTTAATTAACCCTTATTTATTCTATTTTAATTTTAACTAAGGTGACAAATGTTTCAATATTAAAAGATGGTGTTTTTACTAATTTGATGTAAATTAGAACATAAATGAAAAATTCAGAATATTTTATAACATATAATATTTTTTTTATATATTTTTTAAAAATTTATTTCAAAATAATTTAATAAAACATTTTTTTGAAAAAATATTAATAGTTTCAATTTCGACACTATTCATTTCATGGATTTTTAAAAATATAAAGATAATATTTTAACCAAGAAAAATATTTTATTATATCTATACGGGGTCAAGGTAATCTAGAATTTTTTTAGAAATGATAATTATCAGAATTTATATTTATTTTAATAATTTTAATAACATTAATTTTATACTTCTGTTAATAAAATAATTAATGCATTTGCTTTCTGTAATCATTTAATAAAATTATATGTTAGGAAAAAAATTAAAAATAAAATAAAATGATGAAGATAAATCTTCTATATTTAAGAATCATATTTATAGTTTAATATAAACTCTAGAAAATCCTATATTAAAAATGTTATATTTATTAAAACATGAATGGGACAACTTTAACATCACTTTAAATAAAATATTATAAGTGTCATAATCATTTCCATGTGGTTCCAAATGTTGAGTAACTATACCCTTGGATGATGATGGTCGATATATACTATACCAATAAGATTTTTTCTAGCCTTAATTTCTTTTAATTGTTATTATAATTATAATTATTTTATTGAATTTTCATCAATTAAACAATTTATGCATCATCATTGTATAATACTTTAAGGTAATAATTTATTTCCTAAAATTTACAAATAAATTATAATATTAATGAAAATCATTTTATAATTCCAATTACTAGGTATAGTTAAATTTATATTCTGTATAACCTTATATTAAAAATGATATAGTTATTAAAATTTGTGTAATACCTGTTTAACTTTTATTGAAATAAATTATATTAAATGTCATAATCCCATCCGAGTGGATTCCAAAGCATAACATTTCAACATAATGATGATTTAGGTATAAAAAACTTATCTAATTATGTTAGGATAAATGTTAGGAAAATTTTATAATATTATTTTTTTCCTTAATTACCTGATTTACCTTTTTACCATATTAATAAATATTTCTCAAGTTACTATTAATAATACCTAGAAAAAATTAACCTATTTACATAATTTGTCCCCACCGTTTAAAATTATGGAATCCTTTTTTCAAAATTCAAAACAAGAAGTTCCAATAATTAATTTAAAATTAATCTCATTTTTGTAATGAGAAAACTTGTTTTAAAAATTAAAACATGTAAAAGTTTTTTAATGAAAGTGTGATAATAAACCATGATCAAGATTCATGGACCATAACTTCTAAATCAAAAATATATAAAAATGAAACAGTTAACACCTGAAATGATGATGATAATGATTGATTGTTAATGAAAGTGTTATAAGAGGTTATCATTAAAAAATATATGGTATTATAAGTAATATTATGTTTTTTAATAGAATTATAATTAGTTTAATTTTATTTTATGTGATATTAAATTCATATAAAAATCAATTCAAACATGAGGTAATGGTTTATTTCACAATATCATCATTATTTGGGATTGTTTATGTTTATGTTTTCATTGGGGAAATTTAATAATATCCATATATTAAAACATAAAATTTTTCCTATAATCTATTTATTTAGATAAATTTCATGTTTTCCTTTCATTTCATGCTCTTAAATTACTCAAAAGTCCAAAATAAGTTTTTAAAGGAAAACAAACTTTTTTTCTTTTTAGACATGAATATTAAAATTAAATTCCTGTATTTTACTTAAAATATTTTCTATAATGTTTTACTATTATATAGTGATTCATTAAATTCATTTTTACCCATTATTGATTTTATATTAAATGGTTCGATGGAATATTTTTTTCATTTTATGAATGAGGAACTTTTTACCAAGGGTGTGAACAGAATCTTTGTTTTAATGATTACTGCACAAAGGAATTTTCCTATCATCATTAATATTATTTTACTCGAATATTCCTACCATATTTTCCATGGTTATTTTAAAAAATAATTTTCCTAAGATTCTAGAATTTTTTAGATTTTAATATAAGTGATTTCAAAATCAAAAATGGTATTTTCCTAAATAATTATTCTAGTGATATTTTAAAATTATTTTCATAAATTTAAATTTCCTTTGATGAATATTATACATTACTAGTGATATATTCTAATGAGAACATCTAGCATATTACTCTAGATGTATTGTCATCATTTTGATCTACTTATTCACTAGGGAAAACATTAACAGTTCATATTTAAGTCTTTCAATAAGATTTTTTATTTTTAACATGTATTTAATTTTTATTTATTTCATTTGAAGGGTGAATTAATTTGACATAGTATGTGAGAAGCAGGGCCCAATATATCCCCTCAATGCATCAGGTGGTCTCATGAGACAAACTAGTTTGGGTATTTAGAATACACCATATCTATTTCTGTATAATTTCATGAAATGACTCCTTGATGGTAAGATTATTATTTTTATCCTTTTAAATTCAATAATTAGGAAACTATTTTATATTATCCAAGTGATTATTTATTTTGATATTTCATCCATGGAGTTAGTCAACTTTTTATGATATTATTTATATGGAATATTTAATTATTATTTATCAATTCCATATTATTCATGTTTTATTTATCCTATGATAGATTTTGTTTTATTCATCACCTTATAAATAATTTTAACACACCCTTTATTATGTTTCCCTTTAAATAAGTTTCCAATAAGGCATTTATGAATGCTTTTAGTGATATTCTAAAATAAATGATAATGTTATCACTAGAATATTAATTAATATTTCATGTTTTTTATGCAATGTGATAATAATGTATGTATCTAGTCTCCCAAGACTAATAACCTATTTTATCCTTTGGGATTTGATCACTTGAATCTTTTGTTAATGTAATAAAACAACCTATGGCTCTAGATTACTAGAGTTAGGGAGTTAAAGTGTTTATGTCCTACATGCTGTGGTGCCCCTCCATAGAAAGACCTCCATGGCATGGATCTCAACCTTGAAATCTAATAACATTGTGGAAAATACCCATCTTCACATGACTTATTCCATCAATTTATTTTCACAAAGGAAATACCCTTATGTTTGGGTGTACCCATATGTAAGAGTAACTTAAAGACTCTTCTTTGTGGGACATTTCCATTTCCATTTTCCAAGATACTCATTAGGGTGTGGAGCCCCTTTGACATGGTGTGACCTCTCCCCTATTAAAAATTTAACACTAAATATGGTACCTTCTATAATACCCTGAGATCTTATATGTCTTTATTTCTATTATTTTTTACATATTTTACTTCTGGTTTTACATGCAACCCCGTGTATAAAATAACCATGACATATTTTGGCTTTATAAACTAGCCATATGATTGGTTAGAATGAATAGAGTAAACCAAATTATGAAATATATATTAAAATCTTATCCATAACTCAAATATATTGAGTTATTATAATAAATAATAATTAAATTTTAATTTATTCATTTCATGACTAAAGCACATATTTTTATGAAGACACATATTTTTAAAGGTTTTATTATTTTATTTTAAAAAATATATATATTTATAACTATTAAAGATTTATTTTAATGAAATTTATTTTTATTTCATGAATTACAGTTCATACATTATATATTTAATAGTTAGGAATAGAGATAAAATACTTTAATGGTAAATAAACTAATTTTTCATGAAACTATTTTTATGTGTGAAATGTGATTTTATTTTACAAAATTAAATAAATAAATATTGATTAATTAAGTTAATGGTATATGTATAATAAATATTAAATAAATTATTTTTAAATTAGTCTAATATTTTTTACTAGTAATGTAATGAAATTTAACTTGGTTTTATGCTTAAAAATTCATTTTTCTTAAATGATTTTTCATTGCATTTATCATAATTATTTACAAATTAATTTATGACACTTATAGAAATAGAATTTAATTAAATTTATTCCATATTATTATCAAAATATGAAAATTTGGTAGTGATTCCACTTTCAATTTTTCTCATAATGAATAGTAAAAAAATTGTAAAAAGTTCCCATGGTTAGTGTTAAAACAGGTTTAATTATGGGGTTAATCTAATTGATAAGGGTAAATATGCCATATAAACTTGTATAAATCTTATTTTTTAAATTTATTTTGACCTTATATTATATTAAATTAAAATGATATACCATTTTCTTCCACCTTTACATGAATGTGACTTTATGTCTTTTACATATTTTATGTAATTCCATGTGCATCCATCCCCTCACTTATAAATGGTTTTATCTTCTACTCCATTATTGACACAATTTAATCCCACTATATCAATTAATACCGACCGAAAAACCATATTATATTACTTACCTCCATTATTCATCATCTTCCCTTTACACTAAGAGCATATTTATAATTCTTTAGGGGTATGGAAAATGAGGACTCTCAATGAAGAGGTAATCATCTACCCAAATCATTAAAAGTTTATTTATTATTATAATCGATAAAAATATGTTTTATTTTTCCCAAAATAATGAGTAAAATATAATATATATAATGATATTTTATTATTATTATAGTACGACCATTTTCTAGCTCTGTTCTGTCAAAAGGGCAATGTATGTATCGTTCATGAATACATGTAAACTATCATCTCCACATAGATATATGATTCAATTGCCATAAACATATTTCATGGATGGTTATCATAATGGATTAAATTTTAATATATCATATTCATCACATAATTATTCTTCTAAAATTATAAGATCTTTTCTACCTTACTACCTTCCTATCCATTGGAAACTGATAATGCTACTCATGTGGACGTGTGGACTACCACCCTAAAGATGTTATGTTTTTTATTTTTCATTTATTTTAAAAATGGTTTTTAATAAGAATATATTAATGAATATTTATTTTTTTATTATATAATAATGATTTTTGGGATGTTAATTATTATTTATCATTCTTTAGTTCCATCAATTTGAATGTGAAAACACCACTCAATGGTATTTACGAGCTACCATCTCCACGAACTGATGTAATTCATTTTCATAAAAACATTATTTAAATGGTTAAAAAGGTTATATATTTGTATAATATTATAATTTTAATATGATTAATATTCTATAAATTATTGAACCATGTCCAAATTTTATGTAACATAACTATTGAAATGAAACATACCTGAAAAATGAAGTAGTTAACACCCGAAATGATGATGATGATAATGAATGATTGTTAAATAATTGGCGATAATATGTTATAAGACATCAAATTATGGTATTATAATTATTAATATGTTTTTTTCTATATAATTATAATAAAATTTAATTTATTATACTTTAGGTTAGAGTTCTTATGAATAAATTCAAACATTGTATAAGGTTTTCTCATACCACAATAGTTTCTAACAAACATATTCCATATTCAAAACATATTTCATTAATATGGAGTTTATATATCACATTAGATATGTTATATAATTAATATCATTATATTAATGGTAATTAATGTTTCATGTGACTATATTTCTTTCATTGGAGTCATTATCAAAAGTTTCAAGATTGATAACTGTTTTATGTTACAATATCACTTTTTACCGATACTATTTATACTAAAATTTATGGTGATGAAATTATTTTTTATATCTATAAAAAATGTTATCTATTTTATCCTCTAAATATTATTTACAAAAATTAATTTTTTTTCCTTTAATTTTCCTCTCTCAATGTGATTCAAAATCTAATTTTTTTTATGGGAAATTGGTTTTATTTTTCTATTTAGTCAAGATTATTTCCCTTCCATGTATAATTTTTTTTAATTTTTTTGAAAAATATTTTTTATTCCCCAATGATTTATTATAGTGGTTTTATTATTACTTTTAATTTCTACAAAAATGTTTTAAAGGAATTTTCTAATAATTTTTTGAATATAATAATTTTCATCAAAAGTGTTAATATGATCCATATTATAATGTTTAATACACTAATAGTTTTTTCTTGATGTCATAACTATTATTTTCATTAAAGCAAACGTTACATATTTCTATTTTACTTTAAAAATAAAAATATTTTCCTAATACTCTAGAAATTTTTTTATTTAAAATAAGTGTTTTTAAAATGAAAAGGATATTTTCCAAATGAAATATACCAATGATATTTCATAGTTATTTTCAACTATGAAGACATCAATTGATGTTTATAAATATTTAAAGAGGATATGATACAATGTTACCATCTTTATTCATTCTCTTAGTTGTCATTTTTTATGATGATGAAATTATAATAAAACATATTTTATTTTTCATGGGGTTGAGAAATGATGAAATTATAAAAGATATAAAAATATTTTGGAATATATATAAATGAATTATGAATATGTAATTAGTGGGTCCAATATATAACTCCAATTAATTGGGTAATGTTTATGTTTTATGAGCATTATGGTTACACAAGAGGTTACCCATGACCTGAAAGATGGAATATGGTAGGTTTTCCAAGCATGAAAAAGAGAACATTATAGGTTATCACCAGGGAAAAGATGGTACATGGGTAATTATCCCAATCCCAACATGAGATGAATGAATTGGTGGATATCATTGACAAATGAATTCTTTGATTATTGTTATTCCACACTCTATTCCACTTTTTATTAAATTTTCTTATTCTAATTTTTTATTCTCATGGATAATGATCTTTTATTATAAAATGATTAATGTCTTATGAATTGATAAAGATTTATTCCCTGATTCATGTAAATGATATATGAATTATTGGGTATGATTTTTTAAAATTAATATCATTCTCTAATACTCTTATTCTTTTTCTATACTTAATTATGATTATTAAAAGATATCACCAATTTTTACCTTTACTAAGAATATACATTCACCCATTATAATATTTATTTTACCCCGGTCATGATGAATCATTTTATGTAGGGTCTAACTAATAAGTGTATTATATGAGAATACATTGTGGGAGATGTTAAATACCTTCCATGAAATATCATTATTACACATCTACTCTCCAATAATATTAATCCTTTACAGTCCTTATGCGTACATTATTGTGAAATGTACTTAATATTCATCTAAATGATGATATATTTATTTATGTAATATTTGAGTCACTATATTTGGTATTAGAAGATGATTAATTAATTTTATAAATAAATATTATAAAAAATTAGTGGCAACCCATGGGATAAGAATGAGTGTACCAATAATTCCAATGATATCATTAATAAAGGACCCTACTTGTCCCCCAAAAAATTTATCCCTAGCTGGATATTGGGATGTGGATTTAGTTATGATGCATATACACCTATGGGTATCAACTGTAAAAGGGGTGGATTGTGTATTGTCTCAATAATTACTAGTGAAAAATGAGTGGGCCTAGTACTACACACCTAGAAAGTTTCTCCCGAGGGTTATTCATGGGTTAATTCCCATTTTATTTATAAACCATTATAATGAATGAGATTATAGAATTTATAAGAGATTATAATAATCCCTAGATATATGAGACAAACTTATGGTTTCATGGGTTGAGGGAAGGTGTAATAATTTAGGAAATCATTTGAATTATTTTTATAATAAATTTATTTGTTACTCTAATTATTGAAGTTTGATACTTACAATATATTTATTATTTTATTGAATGGTTTGAACTAAAAGGAATCATGTAAACAGTAAATTTGATAGTCAATTAAATGAACTCCTTTATTAGTGAACAAATAAAATGGGACCAATAATTCAAAAACCTGTGATTATTCAAAACCTATTTTCTTGATATATTGTTTACAACAACAACTTGGGAGATTTCCCTAAAACACATAATAAGATACAAATAGGGTTTCATGAGGACTATAGAGAAAATAATATTTATCTTCCTACATGCTGAGAATGTGGGATGAAGCTCCCAAAGAAATATCTCAAAGGAATGGGATGATTTTTTAAGTGTGTAAAGGAAGGGTGTAAAGCAACAATTTTGTGATGAAAAATGAAGATTCCAAAGGATGGAAATAAAGTATATCCTAAGGTACCTTTTTTAGTTCAATTTATTTTTTGTCTGTAACTTTGGTGTAATTTGAGTTAATGCCATAATCCAAGTGTTAAGTACTAAAGAAATTATTATACTACTATGGTAATCATTATTGTATCTTGTGATGGTTAAGGAACACTTATCCTCCACTCCAGTTTTGGGGATGTTATGTTGAACATTTTAAGAATTTTACCTCTAAAAATATTATTATTTTCCCAATAGAATAATTTTATGTGATTTTGATCATTTATTATCTCTCTCTGTATATATCCCTTATGTATTTCTAGAATAAGGAAATAAATTTTGATATTATAAATAAACCTATGACCATGAATATGCGGGAAGATAAATATGAACTTCCAATAGAAGAATCTTCAATTGTACAGGTCTTGATTCCTATTCATAAGGGTTATTTATCTCTGATAGTTGGGGTTAAACACAACATCAATGTTATTCATATTATATAAGAGTTTCATAATTCCTTTATGAAATATTTATTAGTCTTTCTATAAATTGTGACGTTTTTTTTGAAAAGAAATCATATATGGTGCTAAATCTATTTAAAATACTCAAAATATAATGTCCCCAATTGGGTTTCAATAATTAATGAAAAAATATAGGAGAATAATGAAAAGGTATTCATTTGTAAATAATTAACCATGGGGTGAACCATTTGTTTTTTCTAAAAATAAATAAGGATCAAATGGACACTGTAATGATTATCTAGTAACAGGACTATCATCAAGAATAATCAACCTATTATTTGTATTGATAATTTGTTTTATAAACTACTCAGAGATCATATACATCTCAAATATTGAACTTTGTTTTAGAAACTATCAATTGAGGGTAAAAAATTAATACATACCTTTGAAATTATTCCTTGTGAGGTATAAACACTATGAAATTATTATGATTCCATTTGGATATACTAGTTATCCCATTATCTTCATGAATATAATTAATAGTTATATTTTATATTACATTAATAAATTTTTGTTACCATTTATAGATAATATTCATATATACTACAAGAGAAAGGAAGATCAGAAATATCACTTGATAATTATGTTGATGACCCTGAGGAATGAGAAACTATATTCCAAATTCATCTAGTGTGAATATGGTTATATAAACTACAATTCTTGTAACATATTGGATTTATTATTTATTTATTTTATATATTATATGGAAATATTATGAGACTAGGCACTGAGATTGTATGTGATTCCAAGGCCCAGAGTTTTTGGAACTATTTCATAAAAAATATTAAAATACTAAATAGCAATCACACATATTTTTACTAAAAAATTGGAATAACTTCTAAATGGGTTCCCAGATCAAAAATATTATGGAACCATTTCATTAAGAGAAGCGACATTACCTTATATGGGGCCTAACATTGACCGACGTAGGTTTACTATGAAAAGTAATTTTTGGACATCTATAGAAATAAAATAAATGATGTTTTATTTTATTTAATATTACATGGTGATGAAGAAATGGTTTTATTTTTATTAAACCCTATCATAGAATTTAGGGTTATATTCATAACGTTGGAATTCCTCTAAAAGGTGATAAAGTATATCTCTCTAACAAATGCTAGTGAATCAAGGATCTAAGACGACGCGACTTCCGTTCTTCATCAAAAAATGAACCAAACTCCATGTAGGGTTTATTTTTTATTTGTGATCTTCCCCAGTTTCTAAATTTGACATTGAATATGGACTAAAACATGAACATGTTGATCTTTGGTTTTATCACTTATTGGATGGGTGTTATGTTGTGGTTTTTTTAAAGTGGAAATAATCTATGTGATTTCTTACTTTATCATTCATCATTCTAATGGGAAAAAATTGAGGTCAAACTGAACAATTCCTGAGGTTCATTCCTCTGGGAATTTTTGGGCTTATCCTTTACCATATTCTTGTAATTACTCGTTGTTTGAGCCTCATAGACACAAATCGACTTTCTAGGAGGCTCTGAACATGATCAAACCCATAGAGTATTGGAATGATGGATTAGATCTGAAGGCAGTAAAGATCACGGCCCAAGGATCTCATATGTGTCTTTGTTTCACAAAATGGGGAAGCAAGGAAATGTTGAAGGTCTGAGGAACCAGGGGTGCTGGCGGCCGGCACAGACAACAGTGGATGGCGGTGCACTGTAGTGTACAACGACGCACGGTGGCACGACGACTGACACCACGTGGTTGGCAGATCAACCGTGTGGAGGGTGTCTTGGCTACATGATAATTCTGGGGCATTGGCGAAGCCGAGGGCAGTCAGAGCATGCGGGATGCATTGATGTGGAGGCATCGATAGGTAGAACATTGCGGGACTGCGAGGGGGATGTGGCGAGGCAACCACGTACACGGCAGGGAAGCCTCATGGAACCCGTGGCTGTGGTGACACCACTAAGCTTGCAGAATAAGTGAGATGACCATGTGGGATGTTGTGTGGAACTATATAGAGTAGAGTGGTACATGGTTGGGGAAGAACATTTGTGGTGGTTCAACCGACCCGCGTGGCAGCGGGTCAGACTAGAGGGGTTGGGATGCTCCAGCAGCTGAATGGGCTGGACCATGTGCCTTAGAGCCTCTATCCAGTAGACCCTGATGGCCGGGCCTAACTAGGCCAGACTGGGCCAGGCCGGGTTTGGCAGTTCATATCGGACCTAGACCTAACCCGAGTCAGAACTTTTTACGAAAACAACCATAACTCTAAAACCATGGGTCCATTTGTTGAGTCATTTGCGGTGTTGAGATCCTTGATATGAGATGTAATTTTTAAGATACTATATGTAAGTATGTGTGGAAGTGTGAATATGAACTAATAGATTGAGGAGTAGGTTCTCTCAGAATAAGCGCACTACGATCAGAATCATATGGCTGACTGTGACTTTGATACTATGTGACTTTGAGACTACGTGACATACAAAGACTACATTTCTTACTAAATATGCATGTATTATTAGGACTGAGTGTCTCATCAAGACTACATCTCTTATTGATGTTTGGTTTTTTTTGGATTATTTCAGATAATCCTATTTTACATATTATCGACTTATACTTATGTTAGATAACTATATATATTCCTTGTGGTATACTTCATGTATTTTTAATGGTATAATTCATGTATTTCTTTTTGGTATAATTCGTGTATGTATTTTTGATATACATAATTTATTTTTTTGTGGTACACTTCATGTGTTTATTTGTGGAACAGACCATGTATTTCTTAATGGTATACTTCATGTATTTCTTAGTGGAATTTTATTTGAGGTTTTGGGGTGTCCTACCGAGTATTGTTTTTATCACCCATGCACGAGATTTTCCAGAAAGTTTCAAGTCATATGAAGACAATAAATTCTTTGGAAGAGTCTTAGTTTGACTAGGAATGGGTGGTTCTTAGTGAGACTAGACAAACATGGTTTGCTTATACGGCTTCAGACAGTTATCCAATACCTTTCCTTTCATGTAGGGTTTTCTGCGGATGAGTTTCAGGAACTTGTCCATTCACATTTCCAGACTCCTTTTTGGATGGGCTTGTATTCTGGTCCTGTTTACTTTCCTGTTTTCTACTTTCATACTCTTTTGTTGGTATATTAGTGGTATGAATTCTTGTTTACTTAGTGCTTTACATTTTATCACTTTTGATCTTGGAGATCCGTTCATGTGTAAAGGTTCTGAGGAAAATTTCTCCAATTTGTGGGATATGCCTACTCGGTGCTAGTCACCATCACTTGACCTATTAGAGGTGGTCTTGGGGTATTCATGACATGATCCCCTCTGGGACAGATCATGACAAATTTTGGGGACACATAATAAAAAGAGAGGACATATCATTAGATCCTTCTAAGATAGGTGTCTTTGAACATTGGTCAATACAAACAACCATGGATATTATCAATTAATTGTGATGAATTTAAATTATCTTCCAAATCGGATCCCCAAGTTGACAAAAAATGGATTCAATTTCCTTTTGATTGATAAATGTGAAGAGACTTTCATGGAACTTAAGAGATGATTGGTTAGTGAACCTATAATCACACCAACTCTTTAGTGTGTGGGGTTTTTTGACCTATAATGATGCATTAAAAAATGACTAGGATGTGTTCTTGTGAAGAATAATGAGATGATAGTTTTGGCCTCTTCATAATTAAATATTCATGAGAAAAATTACCAAACACATGACTTAGGGTTATAAGTGGATTTTTTTTTCATAAGATATGGAGGTATTATATTTATGGAGAAAGGTGTGAAAAATATAATGATCAAAGAAATTTTAAGAATATATTCACCCAAAAAGTGTTGAATATGCACCAAGAAGATGGTTGGAGTTGATCATGGATTATGACTGCTCAATACATTATAACCCTGTGAAAGAGAAGAAGGTGGTTGATACTTTGAGTTCGAAGGATCATTCTGGATTACCAAGATGAGGATAAAAAAGATCCAATATCTAGATATTTATAAGGAATGGACTATAA
The DNA here is from genome assembly GCA_963277665.1 of Viscum album. NCBI lineage: Eukaryota > Viridiplantae > Streptophyta > Magnoliopsida > Santalales > Viscaceae > Viscum > Viscum album. The sequence continues at coordinate 1,191,655,589 of OY728161.1, forward strand.
AATGTAGAATGAAGTGGGAAAATATTATTTTTTCTAAATGTGTGTTCAACTATCAATCCTAAAAAGATTAAATAGGAACATAAAGAAAATTTAGATCTATAAAATAAGGTTAGAAATATTCTGTAGTTCAACCATGATTTTGATGGAATTATAAGGCTAAATAACAAATTATGAGTCCCTATTATACCGTAATTGATGAATAAAATATTATGTAGTTCATCACATTTAATTTATACTTTAGAATATTTAAATCACGAGCATATTTCCCATATATATATATTAAGGAAGTGATAAGGTTTCCTATAATATCATATGTGATTATATATTATAGAGGTCTAAGGATTAACTTAATGTTTTGAATTATTATTAAGGAAGATTTTGATATGGAGTTGTGTTTGAGTACTAACTATCATCCTGAAATAGATTTCCAGTTTGAGAGAGCCATTAAAACCACAAAGGATGCACTAATATTAAGTTCTTTATATTTTTAAGGTGGCTATGATCAACATCTTCTACTAGTTAAATTCTATTATAAAATTAGATTTCACTTGAGTATTCATACGGATCTTAATGAATCCTATTGTAGAAAAAAAGTGCATAACACCACCATGTGGGGATTAATTTAGAGAAAGAAATTAATTGTGACTTGATTTTTTTAGGAAATGGTAGATAAGTTTAAAGGAATTCAGTAGAACATCAAGGAATCATAGAGTTGATAGAATATTTATAATGATAATAGTTTATGAGATCTATAATTATAATTTGGTGAGAAGTTATAACTTATAATATCTATATAGAAATTAGTTAAATCAAATCCCTATGTATATTTTACCCTTCACTATTTGTTATTAAGTAGAGAAGTTAGTATATTGCTTGTATCTCCCACTGAACCTCTCTCAATTTCTTGATGTGTTCAATGCATCTATTTTAAATAAGTAAATACTAGACACTTCGTATAAATTAAACTCCTATGTTATACTTATACAGAATGATATTTTTTATAAATAACAACTAGAAGAAATATTGTATCATAGATATAATGTTCTATGGAAAAATATTTCCCAGCTTCATAAAGATCTCTGGGGAATTAGAAATTTTAAGAAGCTACATGAGAACCCAAGGATATGATAAAGTATAAGTGACCTCATATTTTTAGACTAGAGTGATGTAATTTTAAGGTAAAATTATTTTTTTAGGGTTTGTATAATGTCACACCTTAATATTTTATATGTATTACTATGAATTAAATTTGATGTATTCAATATCTTTCTTTACAGATCGTCTTGAATGATAATGGACCATGATATTTTATGGTTGTTATATCCTAGTTATAGGATTTTCTAGTATGAATAGGATTAAACACAATCTAAAAATATGTATAATTTTTTTCCCATAATTCAAATACTGTTAATAATACTTAAGAAATTATCATTAAATCTTAATAAGATCATTTTGTGATTACAAGACCTATTATTCTGAAGAAAATATTTTCTTAATGTTTTATGATTTATTATAAAAAAAATTATATTGATCCCTAAAAATTATTTATTTTAAATAAATTTATTGTTAATTTATGAATAATCATTCATAAATTAGTTATCTAATTATTTGTAATGAACCTAACATAATTTAATGGTAAATAGAGTCATTTATTAGAAAATTAGTTTTTGGTTCACACTGTGTTTTTATCTTAGTAAATTGAATAAATCACTGTTGATTAATGATTTTAATTTATTTTATATAATAATTATTACATAAACAATTTTAACATTTATCTATAATTTTTTACAAGGAAATAAATGAAATCAAACTTGGTTTTATGCTTAAAAATACATTAAAAAAAACAGGTTTTCATTGTATAATGCGCGATTATATTAAAAAAATATTCTAATTATAGTAACTAAATTCTAAAATATATATTTCATAATTAGAATCATAATTTATAAATTTATTTATGAGGAAAATTTTATTTTTTTTCAAAATTAATAGTAAAAATAATAAAAATATATTACCATGGTTAATGTTAAAATGGGTTTACTGTAGGTTAAACTAATAAATAAGGGTAAAAATGACAAATAAACTTGTTTCAATATAAATTTTTGAATATATTTCTATCTTTTTATCTTAAATTTTATGATTTTTCCATTTTCTATATCATTAACATAAAATTAACTTTATTTGGTTTAAATATTTTATGTAATATCATGTGAGTCCCTCCCCTCACATATAAAAAGTAACCTATTATCCTCCATTGTTAATTTTTTTTATCCCTATAGATAATAAAATACCTACTAAAATACATTCATATATTAATTACTTTCATTCTAGATCTTCTGTTATGACCTTAAGACCATCCTATCATATGTAAAGGTGTAATCCAAAGGTGGCCTCTTAAAGAATAGGTAATCGTTTTACAAGACTATTTCAACGTTTATTTATTATTATACATCCTTTAAATATATTATTTTCATTCTAAGGTAATAAATCCAATATAATAAATGTATTGAGATATTATTATGGTTATGGTACATCTATTTTACAACTCCTTTCCATCAAATGGTAAATTAAAGTATTGCTCGTGCATATGTGTGGACTACCACCTCCACGTAGTGATATATTTCATTTATCATCACCATATCTCATAGTTGGTTATTTTGAAAAAAATTAAAATTATTTCCATTAGGTCCACATGTTAATATTATGACACACTTTTCTTACCCCACATTCCAGATTTCCAAAGGCGGTCAACCTCCACCACAATGGTTGGTGATGTCATCTCCTTGATGAAAATATGATGATGTGAGGTTGGTCCATCCTATCCATAGATGCATACTTTGATATCATCCCCCATTCTAGGCCTCTCTCATATATCTAATTCATTTTCATGAAATACATTCCTAGTTCCAACTTAAGGTAGACATAGGTTAATTACACTACTTCTCTCTCGACAGGGTTGTATCCTTCAGTTAGAGTAGATATAAACGATGGTAATGTCTGTGAATCTATTGATGTTGGGAATGTTGGGAATATGAAATTTCCTCCATGTTTTTAGGGAATCTAATGAGTGGGCCATATTATGTTTGTAACACAAGGCATCCCATTTTACCATGATGTATTTGATGTCCAGGGTGAAAATCATCTGAGGATTTTCACAACAGGCATCCCATGTTTATTGAATGTGTTAGAGGTTTCAAGTGGGTAAAAGGTTTAATGTCATGTGGTTACATATTGGAGGGTATTGTTGTCCCCATGGGGGGTAATATTTCACACTTTAGGGTTTTTTAAGTGTTTACATAGGGGGAAGATTTCATGCGTGAGGGTTTGGTTAACCGTGTCCCTAGGAGGGGGTATATTTCACACTTGAGGGTATGATTAAGTGTGTACCTAGGGGGGATGATTTCACACTTGAGGGTTTATTTATGTGTATCCCCATAGGATTATATTTCACACATGAGGTTTTGGTTAAGGTTTATCATATGGGAGAATGTCTCACACTAGGGATATGATGGTGATGTATAAATGTGTGCCCCTATGGGTGTAGATAATCAAACATCATGATTTTATCGTGATGTTAATATGGTCATATTTAACATCAGGGAGGTATCATATATTTTTTAGATGTCATGATTAAACCTCATGGAGTTTTTCTATATTCCTTGTTAGTATAAAAGGATAAAAAACAATATAGTTCATTTCCATAGTTTAATGTTGTGTGACAAGACCAGTCTATGAAATTGAAATCTTGCAGCTTGGAAAATCATGTCATGGAATAAGTATCAATGTTGGACGTTTTGGATCTTATGCATGGAATATTATAAGTATGTTCTCATGTTTTTTAGTATTTTATGACCACGAAGTCAGTCTATGTTGTTTATGTCATACATCTCACACATTGGTATAGTCGACATACAAGGAGACTGTTTCTGACACTTTCACTAGGGCGTGCATCCGTCTGTTGTAGGATTTGCAACTATTTCCCCACATTATCACTTTCCAAAGGTGGGTGGAATCCATTGCTTATTCTGGGAAGTTTTCTCCTCGATCAAAACGGGATTATGGGATATCGGTTCCACCTTTCATGGATTCCTCCTAGGAACTCGTTACCTAGTCCGGTTCTCCCTCATAGACTTAATATGTTGTTCGTGAAACTCTTTAAAGTGACATGTCTTCATGGATGATGGTTAATTACACTGCTTCTATCATATAATTCCAAGGGGTCATGTAAGGGCAACAACCTTCAGTCGAGGGAGTAGTAACTTTGGACATTGCTGGCATGACTGGACACTGGAACACTGATGCATCAGGGTTTATTACCCTTTTGATAGGGCTTCTTGAGGGCAAGGAATCCTGAGGCATCCCTCTTAAAATGAGGTTAATTTTATGCCATATGCATGTCTATGAGGTTTTCCTTAGCTTCCCATGTTTAACACATGGTATTCCATGAGTTTAATATCTATTGGAGATGGATCATACTGATCAGAACACTGACAGGAGTGGATCATAAGGGTGAAAACCCAGGAGGGATCGTTGATGCTGGGGGCTAATACGTGGTTAGTTTCACGATTACTTCTAAGTGTAGTGAGAAAGTGGGTGACATGATCTCATCAGGATGCGGCGGCCCGATTAAGAATAAGGATGCATATGGATTTTTAAGAGTGGATGAAGAGTGAGAAGAAGTCGACGCAAGGGCGATGGTGATGTTGGGATTGAGCCTCGAAGAGACTTCCTACGTATCCCTATGGTAGGGAACCAAAGTCTACATAGTTCGATGGGGCGATGGAGTTCTTGAAGAGGTGACCCATGAGAACGGACATATGGATGAGACCCGAAGGATGTGGAATCTCCGGTTTGGGACATAACCTCCCCAAAACATACATGCTCAAGGGAGAGTCTAGAATGAGACATGGGTGATGGTTTTGAACCTCAGGGAGGCTTCCTACATATCCCCGGGGTGGGGAATCAATGTCCACATAGTTCAGGATGGGAGTTATAGAATCGAGGTGTACACATAGGACAACGGCCCGACAATATACTGGGGCTTACGCATGGTTAATAGCCAGGGTTGGTTTGATACCCAGGGGCGAACCAGAGATGTGGGTCCCAGTGAAGGGGACTAAAACGGATTACCGTCGATTGTAGACTACAACAACTTACCACTGGTTGGGGTTGGCAACATTTTACCACTGACTGGGGTTACAATGGTTTACCGCTGAATGAGATTCCAACGACATATCGCTGGTTGGGGTTGATGATGTCTTACCATCGATTGGGGTTGACAATGGCTTATCAATGCTTTGGGTTGACAACAGATTACCGTCGCTTGTGGTTGAAAATGTATTACCGCTGGTTGGGGTTGACAATGGCTTACCATCAATTGAGGATGAAAATGACTTACCTATGGTTGGGGTTGAAAATGGATTATCGTCAATTGAGGTTGACAAGGGCTTACCACTTCTTGGGGCTGATAACAACTTAACCTTGATTGGGGAACACAACAACTTACCATTGATTGGGGAACACGACGGATTACCATCGACTAGGGTTGGTCCTCAGGGAGGCTTCTTATGTACCTTTGCTAGGAGACAAGGATCAAAGCCCACATAGTTCGAATGGGTAAAATTTAACATATTACAAGACAAAAGAAAGGGATATAGTTTAACATCATGCAGGATGAGGGTGGACCTAAATGAAGTGGTTGGGACCTATGGGTATTGGACATGAACCTTAAGGAGGCTTCCTTCATACCATGCTTAGAAGAAAAAGATCAAAGTCCACATAGTTCGGGAAGGTGGATACAATTTAACGTCTTTCGGGATGAAGGTGAACTAATGTGAAGGGGTCAAGAAAATTAGGTGTTGGGCTTGAACCTCAAGGAGGCTTTCTACGTACCTTTCCTTGGCAAGGATCAAAGTCCATGTAGTTCGAAAAACAAAGAAATGTTGGGCTTGATCTTCAAGAAGGATTCCTACATACCTTACCTTGAAGACAAGGATAAAAAGTCCATGTTGTTTGGGATGGTGGATACAGTTTAATTTCATGGAGGATGAAGGTGAATCGATGTAAAGGGGTCATGAAAAGTAGGTGTTGGGCTTGAACCTCAGGGAGGTGATCGTACCACGATTCACTGTTTTATTTCACCCTTATACTAATGTATTAAACTAGTATTGTATTAAAAATTACAAGTATAATAACAAATTTCAATCCATTTTTGATTCAATTATTTAGTTTTTTAACACTGTTAAAAAGGGAAATGTTACTTTTTTTGATAATTATATTGTAGGTGGAGGTGATTTGGAGGACCCATGATGAAGTCCAAGAAAGATGGGTCAATCTGCACATGATCCAAGAACACCAGTGGACTAAAACGCATGTTTCTACATAACCGTGCATTAAAATGGGATTAAACTTTCTGTTCTGGTCCTAAATTTCATTATATGCATTTCATATTAAGGAACCGAAGACCAATTCGTTCATTAAGAGGCCCATAAAAACTAATCTTTCCAATAAAGTGGATTTGCACGGGGTCAAAACGTTTCCTCTGTATTTCGACAATATCTCTTATTATATTCCATATCCTACCTCCAAATTTGACATGGAGGTATAAAAGGTGTCTTAAAACAACATTTTAGTTTTATCCAAAGTGATGTATGACTGTCTGAATGGCCAAAACCATGGACCAAGAGGATTATCGAAATCAGGGTGCCCAAAACTACCTCCTACTTTGCCTATAAATTGGCACCTTGGGCACCCCATTTGTGAGTTAGAACCAGAGGCAAAGTGCTGGAATTTTGGAGTCTCAAAGAGGTATTTTCATCATCCCAATAAGTTTTGGAGGCTATAGGAAGTGCTACTTCAACATCTTCTTCTTCTTCCCCCCATGGGTTTCTAAACCCCTTGTGATCACCCGGGGAGGAACGTGATGTAAATCCAAAGCTTCATATTTGTAATATTTGAATGATATTTTTAATTACAGGTTGTTTTGTTGTTTTTCATCATCCTCTATTCTTATTTTTTTGAGTTATGTACTGGTATGTCATTCTCAACTCATATGATCATGTTTGGGGGTACCCATTCATGTGATGTTTCACACACCGTTCACCACTTTCTTTTACCCCTTCCAATTGCAGTGTTTGTGTGGTTCATATTGGTCAATTGAACTCACATAAGTACTGTAAAGGTCATGTAAATTTATGTCATGGTATCACAATGAAATAACATACAAACCTGGACAGCACATCAAGTTCTTCATGTGTTGCCTTAGTGAGTTTCGGTTATGATGTCGAACACAAATCACCCAATCATCGGCGGTGTCCCATGAATCATTGCGTGTTTTCGAATGAAACCTAGGAGGTATCCTAGTATAAAATCAGTAAAATTATGGTTCTAGGTGTTATAAACCAGGTATTAAAATATCATAACCCTATATCATGAAGCGATGAAGGATGAACATCATGAGAGTACCCTGGGTTGATCACACTTAATTAATCTTGTTCATTTCTACTTTGTTTTATCGCTTTCATTTTCTATTTTCATCTTTAATCATAAAACCCTAAAGTTTTACAAAACCTCATTCCAATTATAATTTCATAATCAAAACCATATTTTTAAATTAATTATCTAAGGCTCCGTCGAGAGATGACCTAGGGTTGCTGCTATACTACAGAAATTCTAGTCAAAATTAAACAACTAATTTGACGCGCTTGACAATGCGATCAAATTTTGGCGCCATTTACGGGGAGCCAATATCAAATTTTTTTCTTCATTTATTTTTATTTATTTATTTTAGTTCTTAATTAGTACTCCTTTAAATACCCCTCCCCCATTTGATTGTTTTGTTTTGGGTTTTTGTCGTTGTTTTTGTTTATTTTTGTGTGTTTTTTCTCTCTCTCTCTCTCTCCAATTCTGTAGTATAACATTCTATTCTTATTTCAACCTACTTAAGTTATTTTTTTATCCATATCAAATAAAAAAAACACAACAAACAATCAATCAATCAAACTGGACATCATTGTTGCATGACAAGATCTGGTAAAGAAACACTACTTGAATTTTATCCTAAAATTAAAAAATCACTCCACTCACAAATCAAGGCTTCTAGAGAAGGTCAATCAAGTAACACCGAGGAAACCCTTGTGGAACCTCAAGTGATCTTCAACCAATCAAAAATTAAACCCAATCAAACCCAAGAAAACATGGCTTCAAATAATTGAACCTTAAAAGAACTGACCACCCCTGATGTGGAGTACCAACCTGCGTACATCCAATATCCCGAGGAAGTAGCCAAATTTGAGCTGAGATCAGGTCTCATCCACCTTCTTCCTAAATTCCATGGTCTTCCCGGTGAGGACCCTCATAAACACCTTAAGAATTTTCACATAGTGTGCTCCACCATGAAACCCCAAAATGTGTCTGAGGACTTAATCATGTTTAGGGCCTTCCCTTTCTCCCTTAATGGTGTAGCCAAAGATTGGATATACTATTTTCCTACTACGATTGGGGGCTGGAATGAACTTAAAATACTCTTTTTAGATAATTTCTTCCCTGCCTCCCAAATGACATCAATTAGGAAAGAAATCTGTGGAATTAGTCAATCACAAGGAGAGACCCTTCATGAATACTGGGAGAGATTAAAAAGACTTTGCTCAAGCTGCCCCCACCACCAAATTAGTGAACAACTATTAATATAATACTTTTATGAGGGGATTATCCCCATGGATTGTGGAATGATTGATGCTGCAGCTGGTGGTTCCCTAGTTGATAAAACTCCTTCCGCCGCTCGTGACTTAATAGCCAACATGGCTCAAAATGCACAACAATTTGGTACACAGGTAATTGAACCAACCCAAGGAGTTCATGAGGTAATTAATTCAGCCCTAGAACAAAATTTAGATAATAAACTTGATGATATGCATACCCTTATAAGGCAATTAGCTCAAGAACAAGGTAACTCACAATCTCCTCCTATTCCATTACATTGCGGTATTTGTTCTGACAATACTCATTTTTCTGACCAGTGCCCACAACTTCAGGATTCACCTAAGTCTTGTGAAGTCGTGTTCCCAGGGCGTCCATTCTAACAAGAACCTCCCTTAAAGAAAGACCCCTTCAGGCTAAATCCAAACCCCGTGTGGAAATCACAACCCCAATACCGACAAGGAGGAAACTCAAGCTACCCCAAGAAGAATTGGTATCAACAAGGCCAAGGTATGCAAACTTCATATCCATAAACATCTCAAAAAAATCCTCCTCCTCCTAAATCTAAACCAAGTCTCAAGGACATGATAAAGAAAATGGAAGCCTAGAACCTCTAGTTTCAACAGAACACACAATCAGCAGTTCAAGACCTCTGAACTCAAGTGGGGCAGTTGGAAAACACCATCGATGAGCTTAAGATGCAAGGTTCTGGACAATTACCATCCCAACCCATTTCCAATCCTAAGGAAAAAGGTAATGTATGTGCAGTTACACTTCCTAGTGGTAAAGAAGTCTCTCCTTCTACTGATCCTACACAACAGGTATGTCCCCCTCTTGATAAATCTCTTTCCCAATCCTAAAAAATTTCAAGTAATGAAAAAAAAGACAAAAAGGGTAATCAAGTTATCATTGATGATTTAAATGATCAATCCATTCCTCTTTCTTTCCCCCAAAGACTCTCTAAATCTAAGAAAAACTCTAATAATGACATTGATAAAGAAATAATGGATACATTTAAAAAGGTTCAAGTTAACATTCCTTTATTGGATGAATTAAAACAAATCCATCGATATACCAAATTTCTTAAAAAGATTTTCACCCATAAAAGGAGACTGAAGGGGAATGAGAGATTCAACTTGGGGAGGAATGTCTCGGTCTTGATTCAACTAGAAATTCCAACCAAATTCAAGGATCCAGGCACATTCACAATACCATGTACCATAGGGGAGAATTTATTTTCTGATGCTATGCTAGATTTAGGTGCTTCCATTAATGTAATGCCTCACTCCGTGTATACTTCTTTGTAGGTTTGAGAGCTTCAACCAATAGGAATTTTCATGCAACTTGAAAACCTAAGTACTACGCATCTAACAGGAGTGATTGAGGATGTCCTTGTAAGAGTGAATAATCTCATCTTCCCTGCTGATTTCTACATTCTTGAGATTGAAGATACCCGAACCCAAGGACACGCTCCTCTCATACTTGGGAGGCCATTTCTCAAAACAGCAAAGATGATCATCAAAGTTCATAATGGTACATTTTCCATGGAGTTTGGTGAAGAAAAGGTAAGTTTTAACATCCTTGAAACACCCCATTGAAGAGCACTCCAATATTCCTATCTATTCGATGGAAGTGATCTCAAACGATTCACACACACACAATTCTCTCCGCAACCCAAATTCTAATTCATTTTACTTTTCTTCACCCTTGGATGATTTTAGTTTTGAGTCATGTTCTGAGTTTTTTGTAGGTTCTGAGAAGTGTAAATTTTGTACTTTAATTGGTGAGTGCGTTCATTCTGAGGTACCCATGACCGTCGATGATTCTGAAAATCTCATTTCAATAGATTCTCTATCTTTAGAGATTAAACATGAGCATATAGACAGTTTGATGGAACTCACTCCCCCTAAATCCCCTCCCTTAGTCAAAAAACCCCCGATGTTGGAATTAAAACCACTTCTATCTAATTTAAAATATTTATATCTTGAGGGTATTGACCAATTTACCGTCATTATTTCCAATAACCTCTCTCAACAGTAGGAATCAAAACTTATTGATATTTTGAGAGAGTGTAAAAAGAAAATAGGATGGACATTGGCTGATATTCTCAGAATTATCCCATCTATTTGTATGCACCATATACTTTTGGATGATGAGGCTAAGCCCGTAAGACAATCTCAACGCCGGTTGAATCCCACTCTCCTTGAAGTGGTAAAATTGGAAGTCAGTAAATTATTTGTTGTGGGGATCATTTATCCTACATCTGATAGTAAATGGGTTAGATCAGTGAAAATTATTCCTAAAAAAATAGGAATAACAGTTGTGTCAAATGAAAGGAATGAATTGGTTCCAACATGTGTGCAAAACAGTTGGCGAGTCTGTATTGACTACCGTCGACTGAATCAAGCCATGCGGAAGGACCAATTTTCTCTACCTTTTATTGACCAAATGTTAGAACGATTGGCTGGTAAGTCCCATTATTGTTTCCTTGATGTCTATTCGGGTTATTTCCAAATCCATATAGCTCTTGAGGATCAATAAAAGACAACATTTACCTGTCTATTTGGCACACTTGCATACAGAAGGATGCCTTTTGGTCTTTTTAATGCTCCAGGTACTTTTCAACGTTGTATGTTGAGTATATTTTCAGAGTACCTAGAAAATTGCATGGAAGTTTTTATAGATGATTTCACAGTTTATAGAACTTCTTTTGATGATTGTTTGACTCACCTAGGTTCTATCCTCCTTCGTTTCATAGAAAAAGATCTTGTATTAAATTACGAGAAATTCCATTTCATGGTTGAATGGGGGATAGTTCTTGGGAATGTTATTTCAAAAGAGGGGATTTCAAGTGTATAAATAAAAAATTGAATTAATTTCAACCCTTACATATCCAAAATGTGTTCGTGAGGTGTGATTTTTCTTGGGACATGTTGGTTTTTACCGCCGATTCATTAAAGACTTCAGTAAGATCACACTTCCCTTGTCCCAATTATTACAAAAGGATTCTGAGTTTTTGTTTGATAAAAATTGTGAGGATGTATTCAATTCACTAAAAAGAAGTCTCACATCACCTCCCACCATCCAACCTTCAAGGTGGGATCTCCCCTTTGAACTTATGTGTGACGCCTCTAACTTTGCAGTTGGGGCAGTTTTATCACAAAGGGTTGAGAAGGCTCCTCATGTCATTGCATATACCTCATGTACCCTTGACCCGACCCAGGATAAATACATAACCACTAAAAAAGAAATTCTTTCTATTGTTTTTTCCTTGAAAAAATTCTGTTCATATCTTATTGGGTAAAAAATCATTGTCTTTTCTGATCATGCTGCCCTTTGTTTCCTCCTAAAGAAACCTGAAGCTAAGTCATGCCTCATTCGGTGGATGATCCTCCTCCAGGAGTTTGAACTTGAGATTAGAGATAAGAGAGGAGTGGAAAATGTGGTAGCTAACCACATTAGTAGGATTTCCCCATCATTGGACCATCATGTTGACTCACCCCTCCCCATTGGAGAATTATCCCCTAATGAGACCCTTTGTGATGTTGTGGACCTTACCCACTAGTATGCGGACATTGTGAATTTTATAGCAACATCCAGGGTCCCCACTGATTTTAGCACTTCAAAATTCCAGATACTTAAGCATGATTCTAGGTGGTACATTTGGGATGAACCATACTTGTGGAGAATTTGTAGTGACCAAGTAGTTCATCGGTGTGACCCTGACCATGAGTTCACCTCTATTTTGACCTTTTTCCACACCTTGGCCAGTGGGGGCCACTTTGGCTCTCAACGTACAGCTCGAAAGGTTATGGACTCAGGACTTTATTGGCCAACATTGTATAGGTATGCCCATAGATTTTTCAAGTCATGTAGTCATTGTTAATTCACAGGGAATATCTCTAAGAGGAATGAAATTACCCAACAACCCATGTTATTCTGTGAAATTTTTGATGCATGGGGCATTGAATTCATGGGGCATTTTCCAAATTCATTTGGCCTTTTATAAATTTTATTGGCTGTTGACTATGTATCTAAATTGGTGGAAGCAAAGGCCACTAGGACCGATGACTCTCGTGTGGTTTTTGATTTTGTGAGGTCTCATATTTTTAGTAGGTTTGGTTTACCGAGATTCATCATTAGTGATCAGGGTTCACATTTTTGTAATCACAACATGAAGAATTTTCTTCGTAAGTATGGGGTTGTTCATAAAGTCTCTACATCATATCACCCCAAAACTAATGGACAAGCATAAATCTCAAATCGGGAAGTTAAAAGAATCTTGGAAAAATGGTACAACCCAATAGGAAAGATTGGAGTTTGCGCTTGGATGATGCACTTTGGGCGTATCGTACAACTTTTAAAACCCCAATCAGAATGTCACCATACATAATTGTGTTTGTAAAGGATTTTCACCTCCCAGTGGAGGTAGAACACCGTGCATATTGGGCTGTTAAACAATGTAATATGAATCTTTCAGATGCAGGTGCACATAGGAAGCTGCAGATTCAAGAGTTGGAATAAATTCGACGTGATTCATATGAAAACTCCCGAATCTATAAAGATAAGACAAAGGCTATCCATGATAGCATGATACATCAGCAGAAGTTTCAAATTGGTGAGAAGGTTCTCATGTATAATTCCAGGCTAAAGCTCCACCCAGGTAAGCTTCGTTCCCGATGGCTCGGTCCTTATAATGTTACTGATGTTTACCCTTTTGGTGCTATACAAGTTTTTCATAAGAAGAGTGGACAAAGGATTAATGTCAATGGGTAGAGGCTTAAAAACTTATATAAGGATTTTCCAAAGCATTTCGTGGAGTAAATCCAACTGATAGATGCCACATATGACACCACTTAGTAGGATGTCCCTTCTCCCTACCTTTTATTTACTTGTCTATTTATTTAAAATAATTTCACTGAGGACAATGTAACTTTTAGGTGCGGGGGAGGGTGACATGTCATAGTTAGGATTAAATAAAAACAACAAAAAAATTAATATTAAAAAAAGTGTTTTCATTTTTTTTATTTTTTTTATTTTGTGTTTTTAGATAAAAAATGATCTTAAAAAGAATATCCAAAATCATTTTTCATGCTTGAGTCGATTGTGTTAAAAATTCCACTATTTTTGGAAAAATGTTTTTTAAATGAATGTTGATATGAAATATTTTTCTATAATTTTTATTTTCAAATCATTCTTATGTGTTTAATGGATTTTTGAAACCCATGCCTCATTAGCACTAACCAATATTTTAATCCCTTACCCGAGAGACATTCTAATACCTTTATTTCATATTCTTCTTTTTAATCACTTTCTTGAGAGTCTTGGGTCATGTAAAGAAACTTGAACTTGCCTTGATTCTATTTGAAGCCATAATATTCAAGTATACTACATTCATGATAAAGGCAACCATTCATTGAAAAGCCCTTTGTACAATTATCCTCTATTTTTTTCCACTTTACATTTTATCCTTATTAAGCCTTAGAGACCATGAAATTCTTGTTAAGTAGCCACATTACAAGATAATTTATCCCTACCTACCCATATCTTGTGTATATTATTGTTTATTTTCAGCAAGTGTGGGTGAGAGGGTGTTTCTATGGGAATTCTGGGGAGAGAATCATTGTTATGGGTTGACATAAAGGGTGCCTACATTTTCCTTAGGCAATGGGTTCACAAGCCATATTACATCATTGTTTTATACATGTTTCCCTATTATCTTAAAAAAAACAAAAAAAATTTAGTTATGTACATTGAAAAAAAAGAGACAGAACAAAAGAAAAAAAAATGGAGAAAGAGGATGTTTACTCATTATTATTCATTGTTTGGTTGTGACCCACAAAATGGACAATGGGGAGAGTGAGTTGGAGGTGATACACTTTGTGAGGTGTTGAGTGTGTATATTCATTATGAACAATTTCTGAATTTTGAAATATTTTTTACACAAGAGATTAAACACTTCTCTTTAGCCTCATATTTTTAAACATTAAATCATACCAACCCTTGAACCTCAGAACAACCTGTTGAAAGTCCTCTTGAGTAGCGCACTAGTTTCTACCAGTAGAGAACTTAGAATCTTTGCAAGCATATGGTAAGATCGCATGAACTCTGATAAAAGAGTATAACCCCACTTTCATATGTTCCTTGAGTGAAGAGGGAAAATTTTTAGGTGAGTTAGGTTGCGACATGTTGCATGGGTTAACAAATGAAGTTGAACAAATTTGAATGTGAGAAAAGAAAAATGATAGGAAAATTGATTCCATAAACGAGACATGATGAATTTAATTTCCAAAGAATATTGGATTTTTTCACACCTTTTATTTAGGAATGATACATGATTAGTATATTATACATTGCCCAGGAGTGTAAATGTTTAGGTGTGGGGGTGTGATCGTACCATGATTCACTGTTTTATTTCACCCTTATACCAATGTATTAAACTGGTATTTTATTGAAAATTACAAGTATAATAACAAATTTCACTCCATTTTTTATTCAATTATTTTTTTAACACTGTTAAAAAGGAAAATTTTACTTGTTTTGATAATTATATTGTAGGTGGGGGTGATTTGGAGGACCCATGATGAAGTCCAAGAAAGATGGGCCAATCTGCACATGATCCAAGAACACCAGTGGACTAAAACACATGTTTCTACTTAACCGTGCCTTAAAATGACCTGAAACTTTGTGGTATGGTCCAATATTTCATTACCTGCATTTCATATGAAGTAATAGAATCCAAATTCGTTCATTAAGAGTCCCATACAAATTGATATGTCCAATAAAGTGGATCTACACAGGGTCAAAACTTTGCCTATGTATTTTGACAATATCTCTTATTATATTCCATATAAGGCCGCCAAATTTTACATGGAGGTAGAAAAGTTTTCTGAAAAAAACTTTGTAGTTTTGTACAAAGTGATTTATGACTGTTTGACTAGAAAAAACCATGGACCAAGAGGATTATTGAAATCAGGGTTCCCAAAACCACCTCATACTTTACCTATAAATTGGCACCTTGGGCACCCCATTTGGGAGTTCGAACTAGAGGCAAGGTGCTGCCATTTTGGAGTCTCAAAGAGGTTTTTTTATCATCCCAAGAATTTATAGAGGATATGGTAAGTTCTACTTCAACATCTTCTTCTTCTTCCCCTCCCATGGGTTTCTAAACCCCTTGTGATCACCCGGGGAGAAACGTGATGTAAATCCCAAGCTTCATGTTTGTAATATTTGAATGATCTTTTTAATTCCAGGTTGTTGTGTTGTTTTTCATCATACTATATTCGTATTTTTTTGAGTTATGCATTGGTATGTCATGATCAACTCATATGATCATGTTTGGGGGTACCCATTCATGTGATGTTTCACACACCGTTCACCACTTTCTTTCCCCCTTCCAATTGCAGTGTTTGTATGGTTCATATTGGTCAATTAAACTCACATAAGCACTGTCAAGTTAATGTACGTTTATGTCATGTTATCACAATGAAATAACATACAAACCTAGATAGCACATTGAGTTCTTCGTGTGTTGCCTTGGTGAGTTTCAGTTATGATGTCGAACACAAATCACCCAATCATCGGTGGTGTCCGGTGAATCATTGTGTGTTTTCAACTGAATACAAGGAGGTATCCTAGTATAAACTCAGTAACATTCTGGTTTTAGGTGTAAAAAACTAGGGATTAAAAGATCATAACCCTATATCATGAAGCGATGAAGGATGAATATCATGAGAGTACCCCAGGTTGATCAAACTTAATTAATCTTGTTCATTTATACTTTATTTTATCGCTTTCATTTTCTATTTTCATCTTTAATCATCAAACCCCCAAGTTTTACAAAACCTCATTCCAATTATAATTTCATAATCAAAACCCTCTTTTTAAATTAATGATCTAAGGCTCCGTAGAGAGACGACCTAGGGTTGCTGCTATACTGCAAAAATTCTAGTCAAAATTAAATAACTAATTTGATGCGCTCGACAACGCGATCAGGAGTCTTTCTACGTACCTTGCCTTGTTAAGGATCAAAGTCCTCGTAGTTCGGAATGGTGGATACAATTTAACATCTTGCGAGATGAAGGTGAACCGACATGAAGGGGTTGGGACAAGTAAGTGTTGGGCTTGAACCTCAAGAAGGCTTCCTACGTACCTTTCCTATAATACAAGGATCAAAGTCCATGTAGTTCGGTATGGTTTGGGGATTACACTCTAAGGAATCCCAAGAAGGATTCCATGGTCAATTCTTAATCTAATCCCACGTGAGTCATACTCGGTGTGAGAAACAAGAGGTATCAATGACCTGACGATCACGTCGTGAAAGGTGTGTCTGTGGGAAGTGGAATGGGGAATACACGTGGTTAGCAGCCCAAAGAGGAAACAGATGGTTATGTGTGGTTAGCAGCCCTGAGAGATGGATATTGGGAGTTACTCCAAGATGGAGACCCGATCGTGGAAAAGCCTAGAGGGAGAGGGACGAGATACCGAAGGTCTTTGTACCCAGCAATCCTATGGTCTTTGGCATGGAAGAACAGAAAAGCATCAGGGGTGCTACCTCCCGCAAGAAAGTATAGGGGATTTCATCAGGATGGTTTCCATTCCTTGTGGATAGGCACTGCTCCAGCATAGAGGATCTCATTCCATGAGAGGAAGATCTCACTCCAGTAGACACGAGCGGGCATAGAGAATGTCCGTGATTGGGCACCCCACGTATGATGCACGGGGAGAGGCCACAGTTTAACATCATGTGTTGAGAATGATAGTTCTTGAAAGTTTAAAGCCCTGTAGCTCGGATGAGGTGGGATCACTTCACACCCCTAGGAATTACATAACTGGCACACTTTAACCCTTGGTGAAGGGAAGGCACTGGAAATGCCGTAGTGAGGGGGTGTTGTGGAGTGACCCATTGAGGGTCCCATGTTAGCGTGGCTATGTGAAGAAGTAATATCCATTAGCATGGCTGTGTGAAGATACATAAGGCTAAGCAACACAATGTGAAAACCACCCAAGAGACCTTGAAAACACTTCATTCAAACTTGGAGGGTCGTACGAGAAGGGGGTGTTCAAAGAATTCAGTCTTTGAAATAGGTGCTTCGTGAAGACGAGGGGCTTCACAAAGAGAACATACTTCGCGAAGAGGACATGCCTGGTGAAGAGGATGGGCTTAATGAAGAGGATGGCCCTCGCAAACAGAAAAGACTACCCATAGAGGATGTGATTCGCAAAGGCTTGGGGCCTCACGAAGAGGGGGGTCTTTGCGAAAGGCCAAGGCTTCGTGAGGTGCTACCATTATGGGAGCAGGGATTCACCTTAGCAAATAAATATTTTTTTAGAGTATTTGGTGAAGGCTCCAGGCTTCACAAAACCTTGATAGAATTATGTGAAGGCTCTACACTTCGTGAAACCATGAGCACCCTGAAGGGGCCCTTTCCTTTATGAAGGGAATAGGTCTTCGCTAAGGGAATCTCCACCATAGGTGGAGGCTGAAAAGAAAATTAAGGGGTACAAATCAGAAAGGGAAAGTACCTTTGAAAATACATTTGAGGGTTTCATGAAGGTCTATGAGAAACAAGATCCAGGAAGTTGAAAGGTCGGAGAAAAAATGGTTTGGAAGAGGAGGGAATGCTCTATTTATAGGCAACCCCAGTCAGAGGGGTGCATAACTCACCACAAAGGAAAGTGATGCCCTGAAAAGGCATCGTTCTGTCGGCCCATTTTGGACTCACAGAGGGGCGTGATGCTGCACAAAGGTCTATCGATAGGGCCACCATGGAGTACGTTGTAGAGGGGGTGTGATACCATGGTGGGGCCTCAGTCTGTTTCAGACTCCCATGAAGCTGAGACGCCACAGAGCCTCTCACGGAGGGCCCACATAGAAATGCACCCTCTATGTGGAGTTCTTCGCTCAGGGCTATTTTGAGAGGGATTGAAGGTTCTGTTCGATTCTGTTTGGGGAGGAGAATTCCTCTGATCTCTTCATTGAATTCACAGAACGATCCGGATGCCTTTTTAGCACCAAAAAATCCCCCCCTCAGAATTAGAGCCAACAGAAGAAGTGGGTCAAATTTTGAGGGAAAGACGCTGAATAAAATGGGATGATTGAACTTACGGAGGATCAAGAATGAGGGGGTAAATCTGGTTCGCCAAAGGTGATGACTTAATCCTTTTGCGAAGTCTTCTTCGTGAGGTGGGTGTAGACCTCAGGAAAATGGGTGCCGCGAAGTGCATGGAGACACCACACCATGAAGCCCATGGGCGCCATGAAGAGCATGAGGCTCTTTGCAATGTTAGAGCCTCTAGCGCATATATATAATGCCTCAGAGGCATTTTTTTCACACCTAGATACTTTCAAAGAACAGTGCTCACGATCTCTTCATTAAATATCCCATTCTTGAATTATTTAGAAAACCAGAGGCTTTCACCTGGTGTTTTGTGAATAATTTTTAGAAAACCGGAGCATCACGATCCGCTGTTTTCTTTGAAAATTCAGCCAAATACCACAGTTCTTTGTGGCGCAAAGGGGACCTTCAATTACCTCTACGAAGCGTCTCTGCACAGCCTCTTTGCGAAGCGACATTGCAAAGTGTCTTGTGAAACTCTCATGACTCAGCCCCAATTTTTCAATGTCTGTGGATCTGATGGACACATGGGAGGATGTACGAGAGGTTTGTGCCAATGATGCTCGGAGGGAGGCCATGGCCAACAACCTAAAAAAGGTGAGTACATTCGAAGCACTTCTGATCACAAATCATTTATAGAGCAGCTGACATAGGTGTAGATATAGGTGTAGATGGAATATCTGTTATGAAAGAACTTTCCATTGTATGGTTTCAGATTGTGGGGTGAAGTCTTCATTCCCGACACCAGTAATGATGAACCAGCCTACTGGTTCAGGGGTACCCCTGAGAAAAATCAGTGGTATAGGACTGCGAATGGGCGCATCAGGAAAGACCATACCCCGATCACAACACATTCTTTTCATAATCATTTCAATAGTATCGATGTAAAGGCACTAGAACAAGAGGAATCCCCACTAGTATATAAGAAGACCATCAATGCTGGGCTCAAAAATCTAGAAAAGGGGTGGATCACCAGTTGGGACTTACACCAGGGTGGAAACTTCACAGATGACTAGGCCTGGGCCTACTGGGAATGCACATCCTTTGAAGAGTTCGAGAATGTTCTGAGGTGGTTTGGCCTATATGAGGCAGCTTGGACCTCCCAATTTAGCGTCTCCCATCTGAAGGAATTCATAAGGGAGTTAATGAGATGGTGGTCACCATATACCAAAACTTTTCACCTACATCATGGGGAAGTTGGCATCATCCTCTGGGACCTCCATCAAATTTATTTCATCCCAATCCTGGGTGGGATGTATGACGAGTTCCTCTCTACCACGAATTCCTTGGGAGATAGAGAGAAAATTCAACCTTTTGTGATGGAATTGCTAAGGCTTGTTCCTAGCACGGACGAGGACAAACAGAACACCCGAAACATCCACTTCAAACATTGGGTTGGTTACTTCATGAATTTCCCCCCAGAAGAGGGAACATTATTGGAGAGGCCCCCTATTTTCCCACAAGAATATTAGTAGGGTAAATAGGATTCATAATGGAAGATCCTTGAAGATAGCCAGTGGAATCTATGGGCATACAGTATCAAGACTGAGCAATGAAAGATATTCAGGCTTGCCGGGTTTATCTCAGTGCGGATCTGTGGATGGATATTACGGGTAAGAGATGCCCACATGGGGTGTGACCAAGAACATTTATCATGGAAGATCAATAGGATAGTGGGGACCACATCAATATGGGCATACCCATGCTGGAAAATTTGTACCATCTTCTTCGTCACGTTAGTGAGGGGTAGAGGCTGCTATGATTGTGCATTCTGTTACACTTTCTTTATAGATGGATTTCAACGTACATGGGGGGTTATAAATAGCTTAACCCCATTTCTCCACCGGGGATACATTCTAGTCTAGCAATTTTGAACATTGTGGGGAGCTCCCCATTGAAGATGGATTCCATGACCATGCTGCGTAAGATGGGGTGAGAAGAGAAGTTTATATACCATCCATTCCCCTTTACAACTGGGTACTATTCTAATGATGGAATGTATACGATAGAGAAACAGTCATATCTATTTTTCTTTTGTGGTATTGTTCTGGTGGCTTGAGTAGACTACGATCCCATGTGTGAGCCATACAGTCCACACCGGTTCTCCTGAAAATTTAGTTGTCTGTAGAGGCTGACTTCCTGTGTGTACATGAACATGCACCATGAAAATCACCCATGCGTGATGCGACAACTCTGGCTTATGCTTACAAGGGAGGACGAGAAGATTCTGAATGAGCTACCCCCACCTGATGCTGCATTCGGATTGGTCCATGAGTATGCACAGAGTTGGGAGGCTGCCTACCCTTGTGAAATACTAAAGCAAGTGACCATCTGAGCCAACAAGGTGGTTCCAACACCACAATGCCAGGCAGTGGTGACCGGGGGGGGGGGACATTAGGAAGGTAGTGCGAACATTTGCGAGGGCGACAAAGCTGCAATAGCAGGGGTAGCAATCCATGAACCGACAAATCCCAGGACAACGCTAACCTGGAATGAAGAGGGCGAAGGGGTAGTGCTAGGCCTGATGGCTCCATCAAGGAGGACTCAGGAGGGAGGCAAATCATCTCGGGGCTTTCTCATGATCTCCCCTAAAGCTCCCAGTAAGCAGCAACATCCGGTACCGATCCCCTCAGATGTCATTTTTCCATAGCCATGGAAAGACTGAGAAAAGAGAAAACAATACCTCATCATTAATGGTTTATGGAAAAACCTGAACATTCATGGAATGTTTCTAGGGGATATTGGCCTTGTGAAAGGCAGTTTTAATGCTACCCTTGATGAGGGAAGAAATTTTTTAATGGAGCTAGAGGATGTAGTACATTCTTGTGGCGACATGCGACTGATGTCGCACCAGGCAAGGGTGCTGTTGAATATGACTACTCCCACCGAACCAATGGCAGCTTAACTGGGGGAGCATTTCCCCTTGACCAGCCATGAAGACGAATTGCGGTGGAAGAAGTTAACATGGGAGACTCCCATAGACCAATGGAGGGGAACTCCATGTAATCCTCCCCTAAAGAAGCTGAGATACTAGCCTTGGGAAAAATTTCCTTGGGAGAATTCGCCGCAACCTTGGAAGTAAGTTTTCACTCCCTTTAAGCACACTAATTCCATTCCAACCTTTTCATAATTTCTCTACTAACATGTAATTGTATAGGAGAACCTTCAGTCGGCCAATCTCACTGATGAGGATGAATGTGTGGTAGTCGCAGAGGACCCAACACCGGTGCCCGAAACCATAGAGATGATGGTGGTAGAGTCCAGAGATACTTAAGGAGAAGGGGAGGCCATCTTAGAATCCATATAGCCTACAATTGTATCTGGGGGGCCACGCCATGGCCTCCCAGCAATGGTAAACCCAAGGCGAAACCAATAGGTAGACCATGGTAAATATCATACTCCAGATATGTACCCACTACCTAGTTGATCGGACCAGCTAACATGACCTTTGCATACACAGTTTCAAGGATGGTGTGTATGTTAATAATTAAAATTACTGGGAGACCTGAGGCTCCAATCCTAATCAAGGTTCCACTCCCTATCGCATTGAGCACCCTAGCTGACCAGGCCATAGTTCCCTATGAATGGCCGATGGCGGTGGGCGATATTTCTAGTGGGACAAAGTTTAACATTAACCAGGAAGACGTCATTGAATTGGAATCCAGCGACAAAGACCAACCTGAGTAAGACCCTGCTACTAGTCTATTGAAGGCATTTCCTATATATGAACCTGCTGACCCATGAGATTGGGATGAAATTTCTTCCAACAAAGATTAAATTATGTTCTTCAGTCGAAGATCATGGAAGCCGATCAATCACTTTATCACGGATACCCTACAAGTACAATGGATAGATCATATGGTGAGGCTTCATACACGGCTGTGTGAACTATGTTCTAGTGGATTAAATGATCAAATCCCGCATACACTTATTCTGGACTTCCATGCCAATAGGGTGCGGGAAGACACGTGTAGTCTCTGTGTTGGCTAGAAGTGGAGAAGGGTCGTAAATATTCGAAGGCTTCAGGAGGCTGAACACAAGATCCAACGTTTGAGGGTGCGGGAGAATGAGCAGTATTCTTTCCTCGAGGTGCAATCAGGGATCATATCACACATGAAGGCCCTGCTTGGAGAGACTGAAGAAAAAATGAGGCGAGCCTCAGAAGAGATGGTCCTTATCCGAGATGATGAGTATCGATCTCAGATAGAGGCTGACAGACTATTCCCCATTTTCATTGAGGAAGAGTAGGAGCTCAAAAAGAGACATCAGGATTTGGACTCCATGAGTTAGTGGGTGGTGGAGCTAAAACACGTCATTAAAGAGGTCAACCCATATATAGGAGGGACCAACTCCTGGGTGCTGTGATTGGTGTGTGCTTTATAAATTCTCTTTTATGCTTTGCTTAAAAATGTTGAATGCATGCATGAAATCCATTGTTTGTTTTGATTTTTTCATCTCCAAAACATCCATGAAACATCTTGAGATCAACCCCTATGATCTTTTGCATCATTCCCAATGTGTGAAACAAGGGATGGTAGTATCGTTATTTCGTTTGAATGTGGGAGTTCCAACCAGCCTTTGGCCTAACTGAAGAATGAAGTTCTCCGAACAGTCAAATTTCCCCTTTCCCAATGTGCTCTAGTGTACGAGCAGGGTCATTCCAGGGGCATTAGAATCAGTCCAAACATAGGGGAGTGGAAAGTGTAAATTACGATACCCAAAATTCGGTACACTGTAGGGATGAAAAGACAACGAAGGATACTTATTGGCCTTATTCAAAACACAATATATTTATTGCGTTAGACTGAAATAGGAATAATAAATGAGGGTCGACTGCTAAAAATGTTCGAAATAGGGGCCTAACTCAAGATGTCATCCATTAGCCTTCTAGAACGCTGGCCTAGAATAGTAGGTGAGTCATAAGTCGAGCATCCATACTGTTAGGGGGTTCCTTTGGATGTGAAAGGGAATAAGGATCTGGATAATGAGTATGAAAAGCGTGGAGGGTGCATTGATGGGCTGTTTTAATGGATTATGACACTATTAAAATTACACCACCGTGTTGAAAACACATTAGGTGGACACATCAATCTGATCAGGGATCAAACTCACTTCTGAACAAGACCTATCTAGTAAGGACCTGAAATTCCCCTGAGGATGGGCCATGAGGCGAAAGGTCCGGATGTTGCTATGTATCCCATATGGATGAGAATCAAGAAAAATGTAGTTCTTAAGTGTGACGTGTCCAGGGAACAATGATGATAGTGGAAATACTCTTTGGCGAGGAAGCTGATGCATCCCATAGTTATCATGGGGCATCTTGAACTGGATCAGGGTAAAACTGTAGTTTAATGTCATGAAATGAGGACATGTAGACTCTTTTAGTTTAACGTCATAAAATAAGATAGGGAGTAAAGAGGGATATCCAAAAAGGGGAGTACGTAATGCGGAATCTATAAACCCGACGTGAATGAGGACATAAGGAGTTCACTCCACATCATGTATCCTTGAAGGAATTATTTTTAGGTCAAGAGACCAAAAGTGAAAGTTAGGCTGGACCTAGGGAAAAGTGCACGATCATTCCTACATACCCCATTAGGATGGGAATCAATCCACATGTAGTTATGGAATCACAGTTTAATGTCATGTGGGACAAAAATCTTATGTGGCATAGCTGCACCAGTATACGGCCCACCAACACTACTAAGCCCATGTGAGTCGTGCTAGATGTGGGATACAAGGAGTATAGATGGTATTTTCCTAGTACAGGTAGGTACACATTAGGGGAAGTGGAATTCTAGGTGAATGACATCCCAAAATTATTGGCCCACCTACTTAACGCACATAGATTCATGAAGGTGTAAAATCGAGTGTGATGGAATTACACTTGAACATAAGGGGAGTGGGATGATGTGAGTCATGGTGATTGAGATCTAGATCACAATGGTGGCGGCATGACAATAAAGGATAACTATTGACCATGTTTGAAACACAATATCCATTTTGCATAAGCCTGGAATGGGGATAGACAAGCAAGGGTTGACCGCTAACCATGTTCAAAATACGGGACCTATTGAAATTTTTTTCTGAGGGCTTCAGGGGCGTTGGCCCAAGATGGTAGGGGAGACAATGTGGCATGAGACCAGGTCATGAAGGGGGTACCTTTAGACATGGAAGAGGATGGGTATCCAAATAAAGGGCTCATTAATCCTGGACATGAAACGAGGGAATGTACATGTGAAAATTCGACACTTTGGGCTCTTTATCATGAAACATTTGAGTACGAAAACAAGACATATCAGATAGAGGGATTCAAATCACTTTTCGAGGAAAAGGGTCCAGGTGTCGCACACTCCTAGCTTAAGTTCGTAGAGTGGACTATGAGGAGGGGAAATGATTTAATTAAATGATCGAAGGGTGGCGAAGTTGTAGAACCCTATGCGTAGTTACCATATGGAGAAATTAGTTTAGGGTCATAGAACTTGGACCGAGATGGGGAAATACAAGGAAGAAACATGGTGCAGTTGTTGCAGAACCAGACATGAATGAGAACCCAAGAGGTTCTCACCACACCACATTATTCTTTAGGAGTTTAAGACAAGGGGCTGAAAAGGGGGTCACGATTTAAGATTCATGGGGCTGGACCTGTATAAATAATGTCTGGGTATTCCTACATAAACCATGAAGATGGGAATCAAGCCACACATAGTTGTCAAAAATTTCATGAAGATTAGTGTCATGTGACAAGGATGGTTATATCTTAGTTTAATGGTCTTAGAGATCAAACCATATATATAAAGGAGGGAGGGAGACATGTGGTGAGACATTTAAAATCCTGATGTGAATGAGGAAATAATCCCATATCACACCATGTTCTCCCTGAAGAGGTTTTAGGTCGAGGGACCAAAAATAAAAGCTGGATGGGCCCAAGGAAAAGTGTGTGGGAATTACTATGTACCTCGTTATAGTGGGGATCGATCCATACATATTTCTATAAGTGTCATGGAAGGGTACCAATTTTAGGGACAATACTATCGTGCGAGTCCGGCCCACGCACCAAAAGAAGCAGCATTTTATAGATCTTATTTGTTCTATTGGATGGATGTGTGTTTTATTTGTGAAGTGAAGAACCTAGGATGAAGAATCCAGGTGTCACTATTAGAATCAATCCATATGAAGGCATTGAAAAATCGTATGGTTGAAAACCACTACAAAAAATGATGTCCCCTTTAGTGAGGACATTACAATGTAGTGATGTTTTTTGTCATGCGGTTAGGATGATAATGTCACGATTTAGGGTCATATAATAGGACCAACCCCTGCATTTTAACGTCTTTCATTTAGGACGTAACAATTTAATGTTATGTGGGACCAGAAATCATAGTTTAAATTCATATGGATTGGACACATATAGAATAAACAAGGTTTTAGGAGGGAATACACACGGTGTGATAAAGCATACCCGACGTGATTAAGGATGAGGTCCACACCACACCACATGCAATTCTAGGGAAGAAAATTCAGGCCAAGAGGCCATAAAAAGTCAGAGAATATGGGGATGGACCTGAAGAAAAGAGGTCTAGGTGTTCTTACAAATCCCATGAGTATGAGAATCAATCCATACATAGTTCCGAGAGTGCAATTTCTTACACCTTGCGGATAATACATAGAATGATATTAATTTAAGGTCTTAGATATCAGACCACAGAGAAGAGAGACTCTTCCAAATGGGTGCAAATCTCGTCCAAATCCCTAATCCCATGTGAGTTACACTTGATGTGGGATACAAGGGAAGAGAAGGTATTTTACACAAATGGAATACATGCAATTTAGAGATCGATGCGGATCACCGAATGATGCCTCACCATTAATTTATCCTCCTAACGCGCCAATTCACACTGAGGGATAATATTAAGAGAGTTGAAATTCCACTTAGACATGATGGAGTGAAAAATGATGTGAATCACACAATAAATATTTAAGGATTGATGGGGGTGGTGTGATGATGGAGGATAACTGTTGACCATGTTCAAAACACAACATCTATATTGTGTGACCTAAAATTGGAACAAAAAATGAGTGTTGACCATTGACTATATTCGCAACATGGGGATTGTATCAATTTTTCATTCTGAGTCCTCAATGATATTGGCCTGAAATGATAGGAGATCCCTTAGACTGGGTATTCGTACCATTTGGTGACCCTTTTGGATGTAAAATATGATTAAATCACAAATAAAGGGGAGCATGAAGCCTGAGGATGGGTGATAACATGTCAATGTAGGATTCAAAACTCTAGGTGTTGAACCAATGTTCTTCTGGGAACATTGGTGAACTGCCAAAAAGAGTCTAGGGGACCATTTCAAGAGAAGTTGACTCGAAAAGATGAGTGTAGAATAGGGGGATGAAGAGATATCAAAAGAAAGGGTATGTGGCATGGTTGTTACAAACCTGATGTGAATGAGAATATAATCCCATTCAACACTGCATGCCCCTCTCCTGGAAGTACTCTAGCTAGAGGGATAGGAAGATAAGGAGGTTACTAAGAAATGGGTATAGACCTGAAGGATAGATGTTTTGGACGTCCTACGTATCCCATAAGGATGGGAATCAAGACACACGTGGTTATGGAGGATGTTGTGTAGTTTTACGTCATGCAGAAAGGACACAGATAGGGGAAAGGTATCTCAATGAGGGATGTGTACAACACAACGAGTAACCCGATGTGAATGAGAACATAAGACCATAACACACCATTCAATCCCAAATGAGAACTTTGGATAGGGGCCAAAAATGTTGAGGGATCTGAGACATAAATTCCCAACTAGTTCGCAGATTAATTTCTTGCGGTGAGGACGAAAGAGGTGGAGATATCCAAGGAGAGGGCTACATGGTGAGGTCAGGAAGAACATGACATGAATGAGGGAAAAATCCTACACCACACCATGTGTTTCAACCCAATGATATATTTTAAAGTTTTGGGATGGACCTATGGACGGAATTTCTTGGTGTTCCTATATATCCCATGAGGACGGGAATCAAGCCATATGTAGTTCTGAAAGGGCCATGCACTTTAACGACATGCAGTGAGGATGTGGGAAGATAAAAGAATGAGGAGGAGCACATGGTGCAATCATCGTAATCCCTTACTTGAGTGGGGGCCAAAGAAGCCTACAATACACCATGCAGGATCCTCTAAGAGAACTACACCCAGGGGGGATTGTCAAAGAGAAGTGTTTAGGGGATGGACTCCAAGACGAGGTGTCAGAGAATTCCTACATATCCCATGAGGATGGTAATCAAGCCATATGTAGTTCTCTGAAGGTGCAGTTTAATGTCTTTTGGGTCAACAGATACAGAGAGATCTTAATTTAAGGTCGTAGAGCTTGGACCACAATGGTATATCTGCCTCTCGTAGTTTAACGTCATGCAGGATGAGTGATGAGTAGTTTTATGTATTTTAGCTTGGAAAAAACACTCATTTCAATGTCATGTGGTGAATAAGAAACAATTTAAGGTCATGTGGGATCATATAGATCTTAGTTTATGGTCGTAGATCTCAGACCCTTTTTACAGTTTATCATCATGTGGGATGGTAAAGAAGTTTAATGTCATGCAAGACGTGATATTTTAAGGTCTTGTAGGACTATCACTGACTCAGGAAAAGTATTTATTGAAGAATTTTTGAATTTTTTGGAGGATTTATATGCTCTCCATCCATGGTAACCAAAGGGTATGTTCCATTGGGGAAAACCTTTTCCATGATGTAAGGCCCTTCCCATTTCAACACCCGCTTGGGTGGTTTCTTACTAGGTATCATTAGTGTTCTTAGGACCAACACCGGGTCACCTTGAAAAAAAGATCGGAGGAGAACTTTCTTGTTGAAAGTTCTGGCTATCTTGTTCTGATGGCTTTCTAGATTGTGCAGGGCATGAAGTTTGTTCTTGTCGAGTGCTTCTAATTCAGATAGATAAATTTCATCTACCTTATATGGTGCTTGCTGATCATAAAATAATGTTAAAAATTAAAGAAATTGAATATATATGGGAAGTATGTCCTCCATTATTTACACTTGGGAATATGGGGTCACCTGTGTGGAATTGAGATTCGTTGTCCGATAGGCCCACAGGGCATTAGGGAGTTTTTCTGGCCAACTATTCTTGTTCTAACCAACCATTTTCTACAGGATGTTAGAGAGGGTTTTTTTGAACGCATTGATCTGTCCATTTGCTTGCGCATGATAGCGGTAGGTATGGTTAGAATGAATGTTGTACTTGGCATAAAATTTCTTCAACTCGGCTGCCTAGAATTTGGTGTCGTTATCTGTGAGGATGGCCTGAGGGACTCCAAATCGGTAGATGGTGTTGGAGCTCAAAAATTCAATGATATAATGGGCCTTGATGTCATTGAGAAAAATTTACTTTACCCACTTGGAAAAGAAATCCGTAGCGGTCATGATTAACCTACACCGATGAGCTATCGTCAGTGGATATGTTCCCATGACGTCGAGTCCCTAGACCCCAAAGGTTCAAGAGTAATTTGTGGTTTTGAGAGGATCTGGTGGTCTATTCCTAAAATTAGCATGAATTTGGAATGCATGGAACCTCTTGGAAAATTCTATGCAGTCACAGGTCATGGAGGGCCAAAGATACCCTAGTCTCTGAATCTGGTGAGATAATTTCGGCCCGGTCTGATGAGCCCTGTAGGAACTAGCATGAACCTCCTGCATGACTTGAGAAATATCAACTCCTTGAATACAAAGAAGGAGAACCCCATCAAAACTGTGCTTTTAGATGATCTTCTCTAGACAAGGACTTCTATGGAGGGTAAAATTTAACGTGTGGAATCAGATTCGCTCACGCTCGGCTCGATCTTCTGGGAGGCTGACGTGCTGTAGATACTCGACAAAGGGGGTCCTTTAGTCGGGAGTCACTTCCAGCACTGCATCAGGGGGACCTAAGGTTCCTTACATGAAGGCGTCGATGGTAAGGTGGATTACCTTTAGGCTATCATCTTCATCTGAAGTGACTGGGGTGATGATTGTTCAGTGTGCCACATGGATAATGAAATCATCCTGATCAGGCTACGCAATAGATGAAGTCAGGCTAGCCAAGGCATCGACTCGACAATTCTGTGATTGAGGGATATGAGTAACCTCTGGCTGGGATGGGAATTGGACCATCAACTTGCGGGTACATTCCAACATAGGTATGAGATTTGGATTTCTGACGATATAGTCACCGTTGATCTACTTGATGACTAGTTCGGATTCCCCTTTCACATGAAAGTGGGAGACATCAATCTCAAGGGCCATCTCGAGGCTGGTGATGAGAGCATGATACTCTGCCTCATTGTTGGTATAGCCCTCTGACAACAAGAATGAATATGGAAGAATAGCCTATGCTGGAGTGATGAAGACAATACACAGACCCACTGTATTGAGTCTAGGGTCATTGAGTCTTCTGTCGATAGGGATTTGAGAAGCGCTATCAAAGTGTATATGCCAACAAAGAATGGCTTGGTCTACCGAGAAGATTGCCTCATCTAGAAAATCAAGGTCTAGGGACTGGTCTGCAAGAGATGGATGGGAGACAAGAAATTCTGCCAATGCTTGTCTCTTAATAGCCTTACGAGGGACAAACTTGATGTCAAACTACTGGAGGATCACTACCCACCGAGATAGACGACCTGTCAACATGGGGTAGTTCTAGATGTACTTCTGCAGATCCACTCGGGACACTAGCTATGCCTAATGGTGTTGGAATTAATGACACAATTTCAATATTGTAAATACTAGTGCAAGGCAACTCTTCTCGATAGGGGAGTATCTGGTCTCTATATCAAGAAGCATGCATCTAAGATAGTAGAGACTGTTATTTGTTCCCTCAGTACTCTTTTACGTGAGAAGGGTACCGAGATATCATTCCAGGGAGGTCACATGAAGGATCAGAAAATTTCTAGAGACAGGTGGAATCAGGACCGAAGGATACAATAGATACCGCTTGATTTTCATGAAAGCAATCTAACATTCCTCATCCCACTGATAGACAATGCCCTTATTCATGAGGTGAGAAAAGGGCTTACAATTGCCAACCAAATAATTTATGAATCGAAAAATGTTGTAAAAATGGACTTGAAAGCCTCACATATCACGAATGTTGCTCGGAGGAGACATCTGACTGATTTCCATAATCTTCTCTAGATTGATCTTGATTCCTCTATATCTGACCACGAAGCCAAGAAAATTTCTAGAGGTGACCTCGAAAAAAAACTTCAATGGGTTCATCTTCAGATGGAGAGAACGGAGGAATCCGAATGATTTCTCAAGGTCTTTTATATGGTCTTGACGCTGGTGAGATTTGACCACCAGATCATTCACATAGAATTCTACCAATGTCCCAAGGATTGGCTTAAATATGCGGTGCATGAAACAATAATAGGTGGCACCTGAATTCTTTTAACTAAAGGGGATTACCTGGTAGCATAAAGTTCTATGTGGTTCCCTGAAGGCTGTAGACTCCTCATCCTCAAGGGCTATTCAGATCTAGTTATACTTGAAAACCCATCCATGAGGGACAATGTCTGGAACCCAGTAGTGGAGTCAATCAACAGTTCTATCATTGGAAGGGAAAAATCATCCTTCAGATAGTGATGGTTGAGATCTTGGAAGTCGATGCAGACTCTAGTATTTCCGTTCTTCTTCCATATGGGCACAATGTTGGATAACCACTTGGGGTAATGTACGTCCTTGAAGAAACTATCTCTGATTAGCTTATCAAATTCAGCTTCAACCATGACACTATGAGAAGGATGCATCTTTCTGAAAGGCTGTTTAAACCCATAGTGATTTTCTTGAAGACCGAGGTAGTGTATAGAGACCTGGGGATATAGTCCTAGAATTTATTCATAAATCCAATAAAATACATCATGATGTTGCTTCAGAAAGTCCATATATTGTTTTTTCTCTTCGACAAGCATAGTGGAACTGATCAATGTGGGCTTTAGATCCATCTCGTATCTGAGGTTCACCTGTAGCAGTTCATCGACTGTGGCGGAGACGCCCTCTTCAAAAGTAGGAGGTTCATCCTCTAAATCTTCATTATCAATAATGTAGGAGGGATCCTTAGTGGGGTGAGATTCCTCTGAGTCAACATATCCCATTGTGAAGATGGTTCCATCCTGAGCGGCAGTGGACACTGCATCAAGGGACTCCTATGCTGCTGAAACAATGGCGAAGAAAGTTGAAAATCCAATCCCATCTAATCTTTGGACTAAGGGGCCACACTTGATGATGTCGAAGAAATAGTGGCACGTCATCTTGAGTCAGTTTATCCCATCTCAGAGAAACAAAAAAGATTGGTGTATTGCCGTGGCAATGGGGCGGACATCCCGATGCCTAATGGGATTAGGGGGTTCTAGGATCAGCCAAGCCTGATTCATGTAGAAATATGAGGTGATCTTCTGATGTATTTTAGATGTTGAAATGTGCTTACCCCTCATTCCTAAAACAATGAAGCATTGCACCATATCTGATGTCATAGCCTCCAATCGGTGGATTAGAAAAATGTTGGCATCATCCAGGTTTTTCCCCATGTAACTCCCTGACCCTAGTTACCCAAAGTCGGTGCATTATTACATAACATTAACATGATCACAAGAGATCAATTCTTGAAAGATTGATTAGTTTAGTAGCCTTATAAGTACTAGATACATACATAGGTTTTACATTACATCATTAAATAGAAAAACAACAACACTGTGTCCCCTTTGAACACACTCATATCCCTTATCCTATTATTGTAGGTTAATCGTAATATACTTCTTTTCATCCTGGGAAAAATAAAACATACAAAGGGGTGAGCTCATACGCTTAGTAAGGATAAAAATATAGCGGAAACTATCATGAATAATCATAAACATTTAAGGCAATGTATAGAACTAAAACACAAGCCTTTTAAACATAATCTTTATCCTAATGTGGCATTGATAAATCAAATAATTCCATTTGATTATTCAAATGGATATTCCACTAGAGAAATAATCACATGTAATGTCAATAGCTAATTTCATAATGATGGAATGCATAATGTCAGACATCATAACCACATAGTCCAAGACTTTTGTCAAGACTACAAGTAAGATTTTTTTAAGGCCTTGTGCTAAGACACTAGTCTGTCTCATGAGACCTACCGATGATTCGAGGAATTATAACGGGCTGCACATGTCAGTTACTAAGTCCAATGAATTCCTCATATGAAAATGTTGAAACAAAACATAAACATTCATATTAAAACTAGTATACAAAATGTCAATACTTTAACCACAAAACATGAATGGTATAAAAATAGCACATCCACAGTTAAACATATCAGAACTCATTCAATACAATATGGAAGATTTTATTATAATAAGTCAACCTCAATCAAGAATAATATCTAGTAAAGGATGTTTACATAGTTGAAAATGATCAGTAAAACTCTTTGAGATAAATGTACCTTTTTGTGAAATCATTTAAAAGTCACACATTTAAAAAGGAAGTTATTTAAAAGATATTTTTGAATAAAAGTGTCCCATAACACTTTGTAATTTTTGAAAGGAAAAAACATTTTTAAACAATCATGTCCATATAAATAAATCCTTAAAATCATTTTTAAAACATGAATATTAATTAAAAATATTTAGAAAAATAAATCATTAAAACATTTAAAATGCTGATCTTCATAAAGAGTCCCTTCCATAAAACCTTAAAATATTTATTTTGAAAACATTTTCATGGAACATGGACATGGATGATAAAAATGTCCCAGTAAATACTTACACATAAACAATCTCGGATAACAATGAGATTGAGGAATTTACCATTACCTTGTACTTTTCCTTGTTTGAGGGTACGTTAACCTCCCGTATAATAGTTAAATCATTGTTATTAAACTATACAAGAACCACATACATAAATATGATATCATATATGATCTTATAATATCATCGTGTTAATAATATTTTAGTAGTATCATTGTTTTGAGTGATAATTGATTAGTTTTCCTTTATATGTTTTGTTATGTAAATCGTGTTTGTTACGGATAGGATTTATTTGATTCATATATATAATGATATTAAGTTCTAAAATGTTTATTTTAATCATAAAAGTAAAATTATTCCTGAATGGCTATAAAGGGGAAATGAATCTTATCGCGTTCGTGGAGACGGTAATCCGTACGTACGCACGAGCGACAATATCATTCTATTGACGGTGAAATATTATGTAATTGGATATTATATTGCATATACATAATAATTAACATATTATATTTATTATTTACATCAATTATACACATTATTATACCCATCCAAGTAATTATGTGTTGAATAACAAACTACACCACGACGTGGAGACAGTAAGCCGTACGTACGCATGTATGGTGACTTTGTCATTCATAGGATGGATAGAATAATTAATATGGTTGTACCATACTTATAATAAATCAGAATATGTATAAGGTACTGGATTTATTATTTTTTTATGGAAACAACAAAGAAAGAGGAAGTGGATGAAGATAAGAACTTTGAAAGAGGTGATGAAATTATTACCTCTTATTTGGGTGCTTCGTTTTGATTTGATCAAAAGGGATACTTAGGTTGGATTTATGATCAAGGTAAGGACTTTATGTTGAATTGAGGGTATATGGGAGGATATTTGAGATGGGTTTGTACAAGAAAAATGGCTTTGGAGGTGGGATTTTGAGATAAGGGGATGTACCCTTTTATAAGAGTGGTGAGGGTCACTTTAGGAAAAGCTTGAAATATTATTTTATTATACAATCATATTAAATTTATAACGGCTCAAAAATGATTTATTTTTAGGATAAGGAGGGACAGGGTTGAAAACCTATCAACCAATAGGTTTTATATAGGTTTATGCCACTATATTGACCTTATATTTTATATTTAACTCTTAGTTAAATAGTTTAAATTTTACAATGTCTTCTTGTATTTTTATATTACCTAGTTAATAAACTTACTCTAAAATTAAAAGAGAACCCCAAATGGTTAATTTTTGACATATATAACATTATTTAATTCATTTGGATGAACCTTATATTTTTATGATTATTATATCAATTAATAATATAGTATTTTAAAAAAAACTCATTTATGTCATTTTTAACACTATTTGGTATTTTGTTTTTGTGAAGGTAAAAAAACTTGATTACTTTTAAAAAATAAATTAAATCAATCCTAACATGTCATATTAACCTATAAAATTAGTTTAATGCATCAAAAGTCTCAATTTAAATTTATTTGGATGTTTATAATATCAATTATTTTAATCATTCATTAATAAGGTAATTACTGCATCATCATTGTGTCATAAATAAATTTAATTTTTTAATGTCTAAAAATTATAAAAAAAACACCATTATGTATGAAATATGTTTATATTTCTAATGAATATTTATAGTCAAATTTATATAATGTATAACCCTATATTAAAAATGTTTTCGTTATTAAAATTTGAATTTAACACTTTTAACACTTCTTTAAATAAAATAATAATAGATGCCCTAATCCAATCCAAGTAGATCAAAGAAGATCATATTTTATTACTAAGGTTGATTTTGGTCGAAATAAACTTATAAAATTTAATTAGGACATGTGTTAGGGTAATTATAATATCATTTTTACCTTTAATTACCATATTTACTTTTTACTGTGGTAAATAAAATTCAAAAGTTACTATTCA
Organism: Viscum album; assembly: GCA_963277665.1. Classification (NCBI taxonomy): domain Eukaryota; kingdom Viridiplantae; phylum Streptophyta; class Magnoliopsida; order Santalales; family Viscaceae; genus Viscum; species Viscum album. The sequence goes on from OY728161.1 coordinate 1,191,691,142, forward strand.
CAAAAAATTAATTACATCTTATTGAACCAAAATTTACTTACTTCTGTCAACCGTGTCTCTCAAATTTTTGAAATTCAATTCATAGAAGTGGTAAAATTATTTTTTATAAAAATTTGCAAATGTGCCTAGAAGGTGGGTAAAAGACGTTAAAAAGTTCAATAAAATTATATACATATAATCTTATTATAAAATGAATCCAATGAATTAAATTGAAATAATATAGGAATTATGTATCTATTTTGAATTAAAATAAAATAAAATAAAATAAATAATTATTTAAATAAAAAGTTGGTTTTAAACAATAACGCAGTGTTTTTCACTATTCATCAAAAATTGAATGTTTTCAGAAAAATACCAAACATTTACTTTCAACTAATTTTGATATTATAAATCTAAAAATGAATTCCATTTTGAGAAATAAAATTTATAAAATTTTAAAAAGTGGGTATTACTATTCATAACAGCTAGTTTGATTGGTCGTGGTTTGCTAGAACTCGATGTTCCATAAAGCAAAAGATATTGTATTATTCAAAGAGAAACGTACCGTGGAAGATTGGGGTGTTACATTCTACCCTCCTTCAAATAATTTCATCATCAAAATTTCTATAATATTACTGCATAAAAAGATTTGGGTGGTTTTTCATCATAATTTCCTCATCTTCCCACGTTGCCTCTTCCATTTTATGGTTTCTCTAGAGAACTTTCACCAGACGAGTCGTCTGGTTTCTCAACACTTGTTCTATGGTATCAAGAATCCTCATAGGCTCTTCAAAATAAGATAGATTGGCTTCCAATTCTATTTCTTCATAGGTGAGTACATGCATTGGGTCAGGCATGTATTTTCTCAGCATCGATACATGGAACACATCATGAAATTTGGAGAGACATAGAGACATTGCTAAACGGTAAGCTACAACACCAATTAGTTCAAGTATTTGAAAAGGTCTGATGTACCTGGTACTTAATTTACCCTTCTTACCAAATTGTATAACTGCCTTCCATGGAGATACCTTCAAGAAAACATGATCTCCTACTTGAAATTCCAAATCCTTCCTTCAGTTATCAGCTTAGCTCTTTTGCCGACTTTGAGCTTCTTTGATATGGGTTTGGATAATTTTCACCTTTTCCATTGTTTTCTCAATGAGTTCTAGGCCTATGAGTTTTCTTTCACCAAAATCATCCCAACAATTTGGAGTGCGACATCTCTTTCCATATAACGCTTCATGTGGTGCAATCTGAATACTTGAATGAAATATATTGTTATAGGAAAATTCTACCAGAGTTAAATAATGATACCACATACCTTGAAAGTCAAGTGAGAAAGATCTCAACACATATTATATGGTTTGAATAGTCTGTTATGATTTTCCATCAGTTTGAGTGTGGTAGGAAGTTCTTAAATGAAGTTCAGTATATAGGGCCTTCTGAAGACTTTTCCAAAATCACGATGTAAAACAGGGATCACGATCAGAAACAATCAATAGGGGTACTCCATGATGTCTTACAAATTCATTAATATATAGTATTTCTAAAAGTTCATGTGTTAAATCTTCTCTTATTTCAAGAAAATATGTTGACTTAGTAAGATGATCAATAATGACCCATATTGCCTCATTTCTTCTAGGAGCCTTTGGTAGCCCCATGAAAAATTCCATCGTAATATCATCCCATTTCCACTAAGGTATGGGAAGAGGTGGCATGAATCCTCTAGGATGTTTTCTTCCAACCTTCACCCATTGAAAAACCATACATATTGACACATAATCAGAAATCTCCCTCTTCTTGTTGTCCCTCAAAAAATGTTCCTTCAAATCTCTATAAATCTTAGTGCTACCAGGGTGTATAGAGAAATTAGAGCTATGAGCATCATCCAACAATTCCCTTTTTAGATCTGATATGTTAGGAACACAAAGTATCTTCCCAAATTTCAAAATTCCATCTTCATATACGAAGTTAATCAATGTCCATTCATTCACAACATTAATTTTCTTTTGAAACTCCTCACCATCAGTCTGAGAACATTTTATCCATTCTAGTAAATATGGATCAGCAACCATTTGAAAAAGTATCGATGTTTCACCTTCCATGATTATCACCATATCAATCTTTACTGGATCCATGAACATATGATCCCTTTAAACTCTCATATTGTTCAAAACTCTCTGATACTTTCTACTCAAAGCATTTGCGACCTTATTTTCCTTCCCTAGGTGGTAGTGTATAGTGAAATCATAATCCTTGAGTAGTTCACACAATCATCTTTGCCTCATGTTGAGTCCTTTCTGTGAGAAAATATACTTAAACTCTTGTGATTGGTATATATCTCACATTTTTTTCACCATAGAGATAGTGTCTCCACATCCTCAAAGAAAATATTACAATTTCTAACTCAAGATCATGAGTGGGATATTTTTGTTCCTGAATTTTAACTGTTGTGATGAATAGGTAGTAACTCTATCATTCTACATAAAGACACAACCAAGTCCATTCTTTGAAGCATCACTATAAATTACAAACCCATCATTCCCCGATGGTAGAGTTAAATTAGGGGCATTGAATAATGTTCTCTTTAGTTCTTCAACACATTCATCACACTCTTTTTTCTAAAAAAAATTTAACCCTTTACGTGTGATCTTGGTTAATGGGTTATCCAATCGGGAAAAATTATGGACAAAATGCCGATAATAACCTACTAAACCAATAAAAATACATACCTCAGTTGTACATATCGATTCTGACCATTCTTGGACCGCCTTGGTCTTTGAAGGATCGATAGAGATTCCATCCTTAGAGTCAATATGATCATGAAAAGAAATTTCCTGATTCCAGAATTCATAGTTTCTAAACATCCCATATAATTCATTTCTTCTGAGGGTTTTACAAATAGCGTGTAAGTGATTTTCATGATCTTTATAGCTTTTTGAGTATACCAAGATATCATTAATAAATACCACTACAAATTCATCAAGATATTATCCGAAAACTTTATTCATTAGATCCATGAAAACAGAGGGTGCATTAGTCAATCCAAAAGGAATTACTTTAAACTCATAATGACCATACCCAGTACGAAATGTTGTCTTCAAAATGTCTTCCATCTTCACACACAACTAATGATATCCAGATCGAAGGTCAATCTTTGAAAAATATTGATCTCCATGAAGTTGATCAAATAAATCATCAATGCGAGGTAGGGGATACGTTTTCTTTATGGTTATATCATTGATCTCCCTATAGTTAATGCACAACCTCGTAGATACATCTTTTTTCTTAACAAAAGGAATAGGGGATCCCCATGGAGAAACACAAGGGTGAATATATCCTTTATTAATCAATTCATCTAGTTGTTTCTTTAGTTCCACTAATTCCACAATGGCCATTCTATAAGGGGTATTCTATATGGGCCGTTAAATAGGAATTAAATCAATAGAAAACTCAATTTCTCATTCTGAAGGATGTCTTGGTAAATCTAATGGAAACACATAAACATATTCTTGAACAATAGGTACATCCTCTATTTGAATATTCCTTTACTCACACATTGTTATTTAGCTATATTCCTCCCTAATAATTGAATTCAGTAGAGATACTGGGGGTGGATCTAGATAATAATCAAATGGGGATGTTTCTACTCTAAAGATAAGGTATTCCTTATCATCATCAAAAATTGTAACCTCGTTCTTATTATAATACATTTTCTCATCATGGTCCAGAAGCCAATCCATTTCGAGGATTATATCAAATTCAATCATGGGTATGCTGATGATATCAACAAATTAAGAATGTTTATATGACCTAATGGTAATTGATTCAAAAAATGATGTTGTAATGATACTTCCCTTAGGAGTTTTGACTAAAAAAACCCTTGTTAAATCAAATTGTAAATATCTAATTTTCTTAGAAAACTGAGAAGATATGAAACAATGTGATGATCCCGAATCAAATAATGCATTGGATAAATTTGAGGAAACCATTAAATTAACTTCCACCATGTAATTTGGAGATTCAACCTCAGTAGTAGTGATCGCATAATCATGCCCTTGCTCCCTTGTCCTTTTCTGAGGTACGTTTCCATGGCTCTTAGGAAATTTATTTTCATAATTCCCCATTTCTCTACAATTGTACCATTCAACATTGACAGCCTCTTTTTTTATCTTGCAATCACGAGCGTGGTAGCCTTTTTCACCACACTTGTAACAGACTCCCATTCCCTTCAGGCATGTACCGGGGTGTTTATTCCCACACTTACTACAGGATGGAAATTCAACTTTTCCCTTATTCCCCTTATTTGAATTTCCAGATTTTTCAGATGATCTCTTATTCTCTTGTTTTGCTTTAATGTCGTAAGACTTAAAAAATTCATTTTCTATCTAGATAGCACATGAAACAATATCTTCGTATGATGAGAAGGATTGTGAGATTAATGCTTGATAGAGGAATGGTTTTAACCCATCAAATAATCGATCTATCTTACTCCTTGGGTTACATTTATAATATACTTCATGACTTGATAACCTTGTAAAGTTATCCTCATACTTTGCGAAATTCTTATCCTCCTTTTACCTCATACTCCAAAATTTCATTTCCATATCTGCTTAATGGTCACAAGGAAATTATTTTTATAAGAAAATATCTTTAAACTCCCTCTATTACATATTTGATACTTCTTCATCCTCCTTTTTGTTTTGAATTAATGAACACCATTGATCTACATCTCCTGTGAGGCGATAAACTGCCATGACAACTTTCTCCCTTTCACAACTACCCAAATCATGAAATACTTTCTCTTATGAAATTATCCTTTTCTCAAATACAAATTGATTTTTATTCCCACTGAATATTTGTGGTTGTTGTCTCATGAAGTGGTCTAACATTGATCCTTTATGTTGTGGATCAGGGTGCTCCATATGGGTAAGGTTATAATTCATAACCTGAGTGAGTTGTCCTAGTATGGTTATAAGTTGTTCAACACCAGTTGAATCACTAGTTCCACTATAATTATCTGGATTAGGAGGTAAATACCTACATGGATTACATACATTGATATGGTTTCCATTCCTTCCACTAGAGGCCGTTTCTAAACAATGACATACACTAGATTAGTTTATGAATTACAATACATAATTCTAAACTAATAAAATTACTAACATAAATTGAATAGTTTATGCATATAATCCATAATAATAAAAAAAAAATTTCTTTGAGGAAGTATTTACTCATAAAACCATCATAGTTATTTATAAAGAAAATATGAATTATCCTAAGTATATCCCCTAGGATTGTCGTAACCAAGAGTGAAGCAAGGCCCATTGTCATGTACCAGGATACCCCGGGTCATGCCTGAAACTTCTTTTTGGAGATTTCAATCATAGGTACATCTGTGCCAGAGCCACCACTACCTTCTCATATCTAGACAGGGATATATTTATTGGAAAATAAAAAGAATCTATACATTTCCAAAATTCTAAGAAGTTTTTCTATACAAATCCTCAAAGTCTATCTTAGGGTAATGTTATCTAATAAGAGATTTTATAAATATAGCTTCCAAGGTTTGTACTAAACTTCCTCTGATACCTACTGTAACTCCTCGACCCTATTACCCAAAGTTCGTGCATTATTACATAACATTGGAATGATCAAAATAGATCACGTCTCGAAAGACCGATTAGTTTAGTAGCCTTGGAAGTACTAGATATATACATAAGTTTTACATTACATATTGAAATGAAAAAACAACAACATTGTGTCTCCTTTGAACACACTCATTTACCTTAGCCTATTCCTACAGGTTAATTGTAATATACTTCTTCGCATCCTAGGAAAAAGAAAACCTATAAAGAAGTGATCTCAGATTCTCAGTAAGGATAAAAATATAGAGGATACAATCATGAATAAGCCTAAAAATTTAAGGCAATGTATAATAATAAAACAAAATCCATTTAAACATAAACTTCTGCATAATATGGAAAAGATAAATCAAATAATTCCATTTGCTTATTCACATGGGTATTCTACTAGTTGAATAATCACATGTAATATCAATAGTTAATTTCATAATGATGGAATGCGTAATGCCGAACATCATAACAACATAGTCAAGGCCTCGTACCTAGAATAAAAAAATGATTTTGTCAAGGCCTTGTTCCAAGACATTAGTTTGTCTCATGAGACCTACCGATGCAACAAGGATCTATAGCGGGCTGCAACCGTCCCTTACAAAGTCCAATGCATTCCTCATATGAATATGTTGAAACATAACATAAAAATTCATGCTAAAAATAGCATATGAAATGTAAATACATTAACCATAAAACACGAATGACATAAAAATAGCACATCCAAAATCAAACATATCAGAACTCATTCAATATAATATGTAATATTGTATTCAAATAAATCAACCTCAACCAAGAATAATATCTATTAATGGATGTTTACATAGTTGAAAATGATTAGTAAAACTCTTTGAGAGAAATGTCCCTTTTTTTGAAATCATTTAAAAGTAACACATTTATAAAGGAAGTCATTTAAAATATATTTTTTTAATCAAAGTGTCCCATACCACTTTGATTTTTTTAAAAGTAATTAACATTTTAAAACAGTCATGTCCATATAAAAAAAATCCTTAAAATCATTTTTAAAACATGGAAATTAATTAAAAATATTTAGAAAAATAAATCATTAAAACATTTAAAATGATGATCTTGATAAAAAATCCCTTCCAAAAAATCTTAAAATATTCATTTTGAAAACATTTTCATAAAACATGGACATGTATGATAAAAATGTCCCAGTAAATACTTACACATAAACAATCTCGGATAATAATGAGATTGAGGAATTAACCCTTACCTTGTACTTTTCCTTGGGAGAGGGTACATTATCCTTATATATAATAGTTAAATCATTGTTATTAAATTATAAAATAACCACATACATAAATATGATATCATATATGATCTTCTAATATTGCTTTCTTAATAATATTTTAGTAGTATCATTGTTTTGGGTGTTAATTGATTCATTTTTATTTATATGTTTTGTAACATAAGTAATTTTTATTATGGATAGGATGTATTTGATTCATATACATAATTATATTATGTTCTTAAAAAAAATTTAATCATAAAATTAAAATTATTCTTTAATGGTTACGATAGGGAAATGAATCTTATCGCATTTGTGGAGATGGTAATTCGTAAGTACGCACAAGTGAAAACATCATTCTATTGATGGAGAAATCATATTTAATTGGATAGTATATCATATATACAGAATAATTAACATATATATTTATTATTTAAATTAATTTTACTCATTATTATACTCATCCAAATAATGAAGTATTGAATAACAAACTACACCACGACGTGAATACGGTAAGTCGTACGTACGCACATATGGTGATTTTGTAATTAATAGGATGGATAGAATAATGAATATGGTTGTACCATAATTATAATAACATCACAGTATATATAAGTTACTGGGGTTATTATTTTGGCATGGAAGCAACAAAGAAAGAGGAAGTGGAAGGAGAAAATAACTTTGTAAGAGGTGATGAAATTATTACCTCTTCTTCGGGTGCTTCCATTTTATTTGATCAAAAGGGATTTTTAGGATGGATTTATGAACAAGGTAATGCATCTAGGTTGAATTTAGTGTAGTTGGGAGTATATTTGAGTAGGGTTTGGCTGATAAAAATGGCTTTGGAAGTGTGATTTTTAGAGAAGGGGAACTACCCTTCTATAAGAGACGTGAGGGTCACTTTTGTAAAAGATTGAAATATTGTTTTATTATACAATCATATTCGGTTTATAATGGCTCCAAAAATATTTATTTATAGGATAAGGTGGGTATGAGTCAAAAACCTCTCAAGAAATAGGTTTTAGAAAGGTTTAGGTCACCATATTAACTTTATCTTTTAGATTTAACTCTTAGTTTAATAGTTTAACTTTTACAATGTCTTCTTGTATTTTTATATTACATGGTTTATAAACTTACAATAAAATTCCAATTGAACACCAAGTGGTTCATTATTTCCATATATAAACTTATATAAGTCATTTTTCCAATCCTTATATTTTTAGGAATATTAAATAATTAATAATATAGTATTTGTTTTAAAAACTCATTTTTGTCAATTTTGACACTATTTGGTATTTGGTTTTTCTGAAAGTAAAAAAACTTGATTATATAGAAAAAAATAAATTAAATAAATACTAAATTGTCATATTAACCTATAAAATTAGTTTAATGAATAAAAAGTCTCAATTTACATTTATTTGGATATTTATAATATCAATTATTTTAATCTTTCACGAATAAGTTAATTACTGCATCATCATTTTGTCAAAAATAATTTTTTTTATTTAATATCCAAAAATTATAAATAAAATAAAATTATGTAGGGAATATTTTTATCTTTATAATGAATATTTATAGTCGAATTTATATTAGGTATAACCCAATATTAAAAATGTTTTCATTATTAAAATTTGAATTTAACACTTTTAACTCTTCTTTAAATAAAATAATAATAAATGTCATAATCTAATCTAAGTGGATCAAAGAAGATCATATTTTATTACTAAGGTTGATTTTGGTCAAAATACACTTATCCAATTTAATTATGACATGTGTTAGGGTAATTATAATATCATGTTTACCTTTAATTACCCTATTTACTTTTAACCGTGGTAAATAAAATTCAAAAGTTATTATTCACCAAAAATTATTTTCAACTTATTGAACCACATTTTACATACTTATGTCAACCTTGTCTATTATATTTTTGAAATTCAATTCACAAAATCGGTAAAATTATGTTTTATGCAAATTTTCAAATGTGCCTTGAAAGTGGGTAAAAGACTTTAAAAAGTTCAACAAAATTTTATACATCTAATCTTATTATAAAATGAATCCAATGAATTACATTGAACAAATATAGGTATTATGTATATATTTTGACTTAAAATAAATTTATATAAAATAAATAATTATTTAAATAAAAATTTTGTTTTAAATAATAATGTAATGTTTTTCACTATTAATCAAAAATTGAAAGTTTTCATAAAAATACCAAAAATTCACCCTAAGCTAATTTTGATATTCTTAATCCAAAAATGAAGTCCATATTGAAAAATAAAATTTATAAAATTTCAAAAATTGGGTATTAATATTCATAATGGCTATTTTGATTGGTCGTGGTGTGCTAGAACTCGATGTTGTGTACAATGCAAGCTATTATATTATTCAAAGAGAAACATATTGTGGAAGCTTGGGATGTTACACCATGGGTCGGTCACAGTCTTATCATATTCATTCTTGTTAGCCTAAATCTTCTTGTCCTTGCTCTTTTAATAGTTGACATCCAGATAGCGGGCTTCACAAGAGGCAAAGGGTGATGTGTCACCATGGAGTATTCCCAATAGACCATTAAGGGAGTAATTAAGGCATTGATGATATGATGAAGAACCACCGCATGCAGGTGGAGCCATGGACTGCCCATCAATTCATTGTCGGTGGTGTACTGGGAGACAACCTTGAACTTAGTGCTGGCTACCAGACCACCAAACTGGGTCTTTCAAATGATCTTTCCAACCAAAATTTGTTCTATCCTTTAATAAACTTGGATTTTAATGTCAGAGGGACTCAGATCATCCTTGAATAGCCCCATATTTTAGAGTGTTCGGGTTGGGATCAGGTTGATCCCAGATCATGTGTTGAAAAGATAGTGACGAACCTCCACGCCACTGAAGTAGCCGGTGATGTACAGTGGAAAGATGTGCCCCTATATGGAACAACCTTTTTCTTCTCCAGAGAAATAGATAATGGTCTGACATTCAGCATGCTTGAATGCCTCAACATTGATGGATTATGTAGACACTACTTCCAGCTCAAACTGGAGGGGGCCTCTTAAAGCATCGACGAGGGCTTCACGCATATCTGCTGATAGGTGAAGGGCCTCAAGGATAGATAGCCTCACAGGAATGCTGGAAATATTCTTAAGGAAATCATAATTTTTTGACAAGTATGAACTTCTTCTTACAAGAGGTCATTCTGTGGTGGGGGGTATGACAGGCTCATTCGGTTGAACCGGCAGCTGGCTGGTGCTGGGAATGTCCCTCTGCTCGCAAGTAAAGCTCATGGAGAGACTAATAGATGTGTTCTATATGACTGAGGCGGGTCTGTAACATATCATGGATGATCACAGTGCAGTCAGGGTGTCTCTTTCAGATTAAGTAACACAAACAGCAATGAAGGCAGACCAGATGACACCGGATGAGAAGGCTACGTGTGTTGAGCTCTGTGTTGGGCCTGCTGTCTTGTTTCAGTGGCATACGTAGCCTGGTAAGAAATTCTGACTGAGGAACTCTGACAACCCAAACAGACACAGCCCCATCGATGATGGCGATGACTGGGAACATTGGGAGGATCCTTCTAGCGCTCTTCATAGTCAAAAATCATGTAGGGGTTTACCAGCTCTATGGTGTTAACCGAGGCGTACCCTTGATTGTCACCTGAATAATCCTCCGCTACTAGACGAATTTTGTGGGGAATTTCCATCTCTAGGGGCATTAAGTCTCCGAGAGTAGGGGATGACGATAACATCAGTGGGGGAATTTTTTTTCCCTTGCATCACTGAAGGGATAATACCAAGGGAATGAGCAACTATCTTACAATCCATCCAGTCGTCATAATTCTGGGACCCGTAGTTAAGGACCTGATGCCACTCACCTTCACTATCATTGCCATTGTCTGGCATCACAAATACACATTCCACCTATGCCGGAGCAGGGCCTAACCTGACTATATTGTTATCAACCTGGTCTTGAAACCATTCTTTAAACACATAACACTATTTGAAGTTTTTCTCCAGGATCCGATGACAGGGGAAACAATTGGGGCGATCAGTGAGATCCGCCTCTTCGGACTTCCAGCATTCAAGAAAACTTAGAAGTCCCTATTTCAAAGTGATTATGAAATAACTGGGGACCTGATCATCATTGAATGATTAGAATCAGTTTCTCATATTCGGGAAGGGGGATCTGGGAGCCTGGCCCTGACAAGGGGCTGGAGGAGCCTATCAAAGAGGTAGAACCTGGTTATCTTTCCTGTGTGGTGGTGGCACGTTACGCGGGAGCTCCTGTCGATTCTGATGTGGGCTCTACTAGGATGGAGGCTTTACCTGAGGTGGAGAACCCTTGTGAGGTTGTGGAGGTGTCTCCATTGGTAATAACTCCAGTTTCCTGGGGGCCTCTACTTTTTCCACCGCCACAGGCTCAGCCTTAGCGGCCCTTCTCATAGGAATTGTAGGAGACAATAGACATTCCTGATTGGCTTGTTTCAAGGCATCCTATAGGCTTTGGGATTTATTAGAGATGTTTTGAAATCCCCTGGGGTAATTATATGTAATGATATAAGGGACTAGTTCTATTTTTACACACCCCACACTCATTGTCAGAAGTTGTTTCTCAGTCAGCGACATATCCAAGGAGTAGGTGAGGCCTTTCCACTGGATGAAAAAAATATAAGACACACTCATCATGCCTCTTCATGCACTTGAAGAGTTCTGTAATACTCATATTCTAGGTGGTAGAGATGAACTGCTAAAGAAACTATCTATGGAGATCTTCCTAGCCGGAGACTGAACTGATGGGTAGCTGGTAGTACCAGAAAAAAACAGGCCCTTCCAATGTCTACATGAAACATAAGATATTTGAGGCCTCCTACTATACTGGAGTTCCTAGCATGGGTCTACACCTTGATATTAAGTGGTCTAGATTCTGCAGTGGGTCACCATTCCCATTAAATGGGGAGAAGCTAGGATTTATGAAACCCATGTGTTCTAGCATATCATCCACCCACGCCGGATATGGATTTCCATCAGGCGGGATTTCCACCTGTCGAGTTTCCAATGCCTTGAGGTGAGGAATGATCTTATCTATAGGATCATCTGGGTGGGGGTTCCTATATTGACAAGGATCGCTGCCAACTATTACATTTACAGGTTCTTCAACATGATAAGCCGGCCCGACGGCTCGTGGAGCGGCTGGTGGGATGACCTACAAAGCAGCTGGGGGAACTTGAGCTGGGTCTTGGGGATTATCACGCCGCATAGGTGTATTTGGTGACACATACCACACTATCATTATAAATATCCTGGCCTCTATCCTATCTATGAGGGTAGTATGGTCAGGGTCACCTGGAGGCAATTCATCGGGGGGATTTCTACCTGCCCCTGCTGCCCCTACTGAGGATTACCATAGTCCGGTTGCTGCTCTATGACACGTTCAACCCGGAGGTCATCAACCATATTTTTGTGCTCTGTGAGATGTAGATGCAATAAAGATTTTTTAGGATCATCCTCTGTATTCTACACCGAGCCAAATGGGTCAGAGGATTTGATGGCTCCATGGTGCTCCACACCCTTATTGGGATTCTGACTAAGGACTAATGCCTTGTTGGGCACGAAAAGACCCAATAGATTTCACTATTGGAAAGTAACCCTTCCCAGTGGATCTAATAGGTGTGGCACACCCCTGGGGGGTTTGTTTTATCCAAGGATCTATGTCTCTGTCTCTTCCTCTGATAGAATGGCCATGTTAATCCTGACTCTACTAGGAGGCATATCCTTGATATTGCTTGGAATGTCGAGCTAGAACTGGATAAAACTAAAATGGAGGGAAGAATACTGTCCCCAACCAAAGACTTGAACATGGGGGAAGACTCCTAGATAATTTTTTAGAGAACTTTAAACCTCTGAATGCATCATTACTGGAAGACCCGATGGCGACCAGGCGACTCAGGGTGCTGGGCCATAGGGAGTGCAGCCAAGTCGACCATACGACATTGTTGGAAAATGTCCTCAAAGTGTGCCTAAATCTTAGGATAAGACACTCGCTGATAATAGAGATAGAATTAAATCTCTCATATGGTTTTCTGAAAGAAAGCGACTTCCTCCTGGGTAAGAGATTCCAGCGCACTGATATTCGTGGTCACAATTTGCCAGAAAATTTCTTGGAAATGATTCGTTGTAAGGATGACCTAAAAGCTCCTTGGCCCAGACTTGAGATATATCCCTTGGTTTCCCCACTCATCAACTGGGGGAGGCTAGGGGACCGGTAGAGGCACTGAAGTAGACCACTAAGATGGAAGACTGGCTGATGGAGAATACAACGAACAAGATGACAAGCCACCACATCTTGGTCTATCTTATGATGAATGTGATGACTGGTCCACTACATCTCAGTAAGAAGAACTGGTGACCATGGATTCTGGCGTATGGTATGTAGTCACTGATAGTGTTCTATGCTGTTGTCCATAATTTATTGGTCCTGAGAATAATTCTACATGATCTCTGGTTGATGTAGAGAATGACCCTATTGATGGCAGGGATGATTATATGACAAGGCCCTAGGAAGGGGCAAAATCTTCCTCCTCCTAAATGTATTTATAGAGGGAGGTTGGAATATGATGGACGTCACATTCCGGAAGGATAAGAATGATACGTCATGTTCCTGCCCCAACCCTTGACACAGAGGATCATGGTGAGGGTTTCATTGCTGAATCGCATTCCTCCTCGGAATCTGAGAATCATACGGGCCTAATTGCGGTCTGAATATTCTCATCACTCTTTTTATGGAATCAAATACCCTCCCTTCTACCCGAGATGGATCTTTGGGACCTGGTAGATTTTTGGTTCAAGGTGGGCCATCGACTAAACTGATGTTGGGTTGGGGAGGACTTCTTCCTGGGCGAGTTGGAGTGAGAGGAGCACCTGAAAAAATGTCAAAGGGAACACAGAGAGGACCTCCATGTCCACTGGTTTACACACGGAGGGAATCTCTTCGGGAAGTTCTGGAGAGGGTAGGACCTCTGCTAGAGCTGAAAGGAGCATGGGTAGGGCCTCTATGCTTATTTCCTTTAGCAGTGTTGGTGCGAGGAGGGTCCTTGTACTGGTTGAGCTGAACACGGGTATGACCTCTGTGTTGGGTTTCCATGAAGCAAGGTAAACTTCCACTTCTATGATTTCTATGATGAATATGACCTTTTTTAGATTCTGTAAGGATATGGGGAATACCCCCATGCTGACAGTTTACTAGACAAGTAGCATCTTTACATCGGTGACTTGTGACAGGAGGAATGACTCCATACCTGAGGCCATGGGTGTAGAAGAGGATTACTTACTAAGTGTCAATGTATCAAGGAGGACCTTCATTAAGATTGAAGGAACAGTGAGAAGGACCTCCACATCGAGCTTGGGAGTGAGGGGGGCCTGCACTATCATTGGTGATGGTATAGGGAGGACCTCCGTACTAGATGTGATCACCGCGGGTCAGCCCACGACAGATGCCACCTGCGTCAGTGACCAAAAGATTCAGCCCAGCCTACCCGTGGGGTGGTTGGGACCTTGATCAGGGCTGAGATTATGAGTTCCCCGTCTCATCATGAACATGGGGATGATGGTATGAATCAGCAGTGGCACAGACCATGGTATCCTTTTACATTGAATCTCCTTGGTAGGCGTCCTCCTCGGCCTACGCCCAACACTGGCGTCAAGTTAATGAGGCCAGGTTCATTGGCGCAGGTGCATAGCTCACCGCCTCCTCAGGTTGTGGTGCTGGGTGGCGGTGCTAATGCGGCCTAGTGGGACCCCTCCTTGGGAGTCCCTATAATGGGATTACATCCAGGTTGGCATGGATATCCCTCACCTCATTGGTATAGGGGAGGGATTCATCAAAGCGTTCCAGGGAGAGGCTCCTAAAAAGATTATACGTCAGAGTGGGGAGTAGTGAATTCTTGTGCAGCCCTTGGGGGTGGTAGTGGTGATGAGGTGAAAAATCCTCTAAGTCTTGTCGATCCATATCCTAGGTTGGGATAATCTCCTCCTCCTCATATCATTGAATGAGGTCATTAATCACCCTTATCTAAACTATTTCGGATGGGGATATGGTGCGTGGGAACCCAACAGCCATGGACGTGGAGGCTTCCATGAGGGATATGAGGTTACACAGAATTGCCGCGTTGATGTTGCCCCTACTCATGCATTTGTGGGTGGGTGGTGATCGGTTTCCTGTCATGATAACTTAGGTCCTGAAAAGCATGTAGATTTAACCATTAGTGTTGAAAGAAGGAAATAGAACTTTAGTTCCACAGTGCCATTCCGTCTTCCATGGTTGGTAAAAAGGATCCACGCTGACAATGTCATAGACCCTGATTTCCAATGTTCAACTACACCAATTTTTGGTGAGTTTCACACCAGGACCACTATTTTCATGGTGGGACCAGGTTCCAGATACATGGATTGGGTGACACGTCAATCAACTGATGTCTCGAATTATACTAATCTCCACATTTAATAGAATAATTTCACTTCAAGTTTACCATTCTGTTTTTGACACTTTCACCGGGGCGCACATCCGTTTTTTGGAGGACACACAACCGTTTCCCCACATTCCCACTTTTTACAGGTGGGTGACATCTGTCGGTTATTCAGGGACATTTTCTCCTTTATCAAAATGGGATGATGGGATGTCGGTTCATCCTTACGTGGATTCCTCATCGAAAATCCTTGCCTATTCCGGGTCTCCCTCATATAATTAAGACGTTGTTCGTGAAACTCTTCCCAGTGCCATGTCTTCATGGAATCTGGTTAATTACGATACTTCTGTCAGGACATTCCAAAGGGGTCAATTGAGGGTAGCAACCTTCCTTCAGGGGAGTAGTCACATTGGACATCGCTAGCGTGTCTGGAGGCTAGAACACTGATGCATCTGGGTTTCTTCCCCTTGTGATAGGGCTTATAAAATGCATGTAATCCCGAGGAATCCCACATAGAATGCAGGGAATTTTATGTCATAGACATTTTTATAAGGTTTTCATCATCTTCCCATGTTTAAAAAAGAGTATGTTGCAAGTTAACATCTAGAGGAGACAGATCAGACTGATCATAACACTAATGGGAGTGGATCAGAAGGGTACAACCCTAACAGTAATCACTAATGTTGGTGGATAATGCGTGGTTAGTTTTCTGATTACTACTAGGAGCAACGAGAAAGTGGGTGACATGATCTCATCAGGATGTGGCAGCCCGAGAAAGAATCAGGATGGATATGGATTTTTATGAGTGGTTGAAGAGTGAGAATAGGCCAATGCGAGGGAAACAGTGATATTGGAGTTGATCCTTAAAGAGACATCCTACGTATCCACATGGAAGGAAATCAAATACCATGTAGTTTGGTGGGGAGATGGAGTGCCTGAGGATGTGACCCATGAGAATGGACATATGGATGGGACCTATAGGAAGTGTAATCTTCAGGTTGGGACATGACCTACCCCGAAACAGAGGGGCATAAGGGAGAGACCAGAATGAGACATGGGTGATGGGATTGATCCTCAGGGAGGCTTCCTATATATCCCTGAGGTGGAAAATAAAAGTCCATGTAGTTTAGGATGGGGGTATTGAATCAGGGTGTATGCATAAGACAACGACCCGACAATATACTGGGGCTCACACGTCATTAGTAGCTAGGGCTGGTCTGATGCCCGAGGGCAGACCAGAGATGTGGGTCCCAGTGAAGGGGACTACAATGTCTTATTGTCGATTGCAGACTACAATGGATTATCACTAGTTGGGGTTAACAATAGATTATCATTGACTGGGGTTGCAACAACTTACCATTGACTGGGGTTCCAATGGCTTACCGCTGTTTGGGGTTGATGATGGCTTACTGTCAATTGGGGTTGACAAGGGATTATTGATGGTTGGGGTTGACAATGACTTACTTTTGATTTAGGTTGATAATGGATTAATGCTGGTTGGGGTTGAAAACAGCTGGGGTTGACAACGACATACCATCGATTGAGGTAGACAACGGCTTACCACCGGTTGGGGTTGACAACGACTTACCGTCAATTGAAGTTGACAAAGGCTTACCACTGGTTGGGGTTGACAATGGATTACTATCAACTGCAGTTGAAAATGGATTACCACTAGTTAGGATTGAAAATGACTTACCTTTGATTGGGTAACATGATGGATTACCGTCGATTGGGGAACACGAAGGCTTACCGTCGATTGGGGAACACGACGAATTACCGTCGATTGGGGAACATGACATCTTACCGTCGATTGGGGAACACGATGGCTTACCATTTATTAGGGAATGTGACAGCTTACCAACTATTGGGGTTGGACCTTAGGGAGCCTTCCAATGTACCTTGACTAGAAGACAAGGATCAAAGCCTACATAGTTTGAATGTGTATAGTTTAACGTCTTGCAGGACAAAAAAGGGGGCTATGATTTAACGTCATACATGATGAGGGCGGATGAACATGAAGTGTTGGGGACCGATGGGTTTTAGGATTGAACCTCAGCAAGGTTTCCTACATACCTTGCTCAGGAGATAAGGATCAAAGTCCACATAGTTCAAGATGGTGGATACAGTTTAATGTCCTGCGGGATGAAGGTGAACTGACATGAAGGGGTTGGGATAAGTAGGTGTTGGGATTGAACTGAAGGGAGTCTTCTTACTTACCTTGCCTTGGTAAGGATAAAATTCCACATTGTTCAAAAAAAAAGAAGGGATGGGCTTGAACCTCAGGGCAGATTCCTATGTAACATTCCTAGGAGACAAGGATCAAAGTACACGTAGTTCAGGATGGTGGATACAGTTTATCATCATAGAGGATGAAGGTGAACCGACTTGATGGGTTCAGGACAAGTAGGTGTTGGGATTGAACCTTAAGAAGGATTCCTATGTACCTTTCCCTATAAAGGATCAAAGTACATGTAGTTCAAAATAGTGGATATAGTTTAACGTCATGTGGGACAATGGTGAACCAACGTGAAGGGGTTGGGACAAGTAAGTGTTGGTATTGAACCTTAGGGAGGCTTCCTACATACCATACCTAGGAGAAATGGATCAAAGTCTAAGTAGTTCAGGATGGTTTGGGGATTACATGTTAAGGTAGCCTAGGAAGGATTCCGTGGTCAATGATTACTCTAACCAACATGAGTCATGATCGGTGTGATAAACAAAAGGTAGCAAAGACTTGACGATCACGTTGTGAAAGGCGTATCTGTGGGAATTGGAATGGGGATTACACATGGATAATAGCCCAAAGATGAAACATGGTCTTATGTGTGGTTAGAATCCCAGGGAGATTGAGATTGGGACTTAATCTAGGAAGGAGGCCTGATAGAGACAAATCCCAGAGGGAGAGGGACAAGATAACAGGGGTCCCTGTGCCCGTCTCTCCTATGGTATTTTGCACAAAAGAAGAGAGGGGGAGGGGGGTTCTACCTTCCACAAGAAAGGCCAGGGGATTTCAATGGAATGATTGACCTTTAGTGTGGACATGTGCCTCTCCATCAGAGAAGATCTCATTCCACATGAGGAAGATCTAACTTCCGTAGAGATGAATAGGCGTAGAGAATTTCCAAGAAGGGGCACCCCACCTATGATGCACGGAGTGTGGCCACAATTTAACATCATGTGTTGAGGATGATGGTGCTTGGTAGTTTATCGTCCTGTAGCTCAGATAAGGTGGGTTCACTCGGTGCCCCTAGGAATTACATAACTGACACGCTTTAACCCTTGGTGAAAGGAAGGCACCGACAATGCTGTAGTGAGTGTGTGTTGTGGAGTGATCCCCTGAGGGGCCCACATTACCCTATTTATGCAGAGAAGAAATAGCCATTAGAGTGCCTATTAAAATAAGCATAAGACTAAGCAATGCAACATAAAGCACCTCCCAAGGGACCTTGAAATAACTTCATACAATCCTGGAGGGTCGTACCAGAAAGGGGTGTGAAACACTTTTAGTCTTAGAAAGAGGTTCTTCATGAAGACGAGGGGATTTTCAAAAAGGATATACTTCTCAAAGGGGACATGCCTCGCAAATAGGATGGGATTCTTGAAGAGTATGGGCTTCACGAAGAGTATGCCCCTCGCAAAGGGAAAAGACTACCCAGAGAGGATGGGATTTGTGAAGGAAATGATCCTCGTGAAGAGGGGGGTCTCTGCGAAAGGACAAGGCTTTGTGAAGTTCTTCCCTTAAGGGAGCAGGAATTCTACTTATCAAATAACTCTTAGTTTTGAGATAATTTCTTGAAGGCTCTATGCTTCGCAAAACCTTGAGATAATTACACGAAGGCTATATGCTTCGCGAAACCTAGAGCACCCTGAAGGGGCCCCTTCCTCTACGAAGGGAATAGGTATTCGCGAAGGGTATCTCCACCATAGGCGGAGGCTGAAAAGCACATGAAGGGGTGAAATTCAGAAATGGAAAGTACCTTTGACAATCCATTTGAGGGTTTCATGAAGGTCTTTGTGAAAAAGGATCCATAAAGTTGAAAGGTTGGAGTAAAAATGGTTTGGAAGAGTGGGGGAACCTTCTATTAATAAGAAAACTTGGTCAGAGGGGCACTGAACTCACCAAGGAGGTGAGAGATGCCATAGAAAGGCGTCGTTCCTTCATCCCACATTGTCCTCGTGGAGGGGCGTGACACCGCACAAAGGTTTGTCGATGGGGCCTCTGCAGAGCATGTTGCGGAGGGGGAATGACACCATGGAGGGGCCTCTGTTGGCGTCAGACTCCTATGAAGCCCAGATTCCATAGAGCCTCTCACGGAGGGGCCCACATGGAAATGCACCCTCCATGTAGAGTGGTTCGTGCAAGGCTATTTTGAGAGGGCTTGGAGGTTCTTTTCAACCCTATTTGGGGAGGTAGCTCCCTTTGACTGCTTCACTGAATTCATGGAACTATCCAAATTCCTTTTTTTGGTTCCAATAGAGACCATTCCAAATTAAAAGATATAGAGATCCAAAAAAACTTCTTTATACCATGAAATTTTCTCAGTAACCCCTAATGATCCTAACATTTAGGATTAAGTTACTACTTCTCATACACCTTTGGGTAGGAATGGAATAAACCCTACCATGGAGAAGTGTAAATCAGGGGTCCTGAGGTTAGGGTGAAAATTCATAGGATTAAACAAAATTAGAGATTCCATGATTAGGAGAAAAATCCAAGGTAATGGCACATGAAATAGTTGTAGGGAATTGGGTGGAAACATGGTTTAGTGATACCAGTCACATGAGAATTTGGGGTGTGGATAAAACGTTTTTGGATGGGTACAAGGGCCATGGGAACTCTATATTCATAGAAGAGTGTTAGATGAAAGGAGGCACTATTGAGAGACCTGGTGGATGGGTTTCATGAATATTGGGGTTTAATGAAATTTGAGGAATTCATCAAGGAAAGGGGTTTCCCAAAAGTTTTTGTTTTTTGGAACTAGTGTAACCTTCTTTAGAGTAAAATATTGGTTCCCATGTGGTTGGTTTCAAAAAAGATAATTATCTCAAAAAACTACAAGATTCATAAAGGGTTGTATTCTTATATAAAGGTATTAGAACTTTAAGAAAGGAATATAAGCCATGGGATGAGGTTCTCACAAACCCATGGGTGAAAATTTCATCAGATATGGAAGCCTTGGGAAATACATCTCCTATTTGGCTCATGAAAGTTACAGTTTCATGAATTTAAATCTTTGTAAGGAATTGCAATGGTCACGCCCTCTCAAAATTTGGATGTGGGGAGGTATTTATATCCCTAGTGTAGAAAGGGAATTTATTTCCTAAAATAAAGGGGAATCCAAGAAATATTTTAATTTCACTACATATGGGATGTTCCATGAACAAATATATAAAGTGTAGAGGTTACCTCCTCTACCTTCACATGGACCATAGACCTCCTCAAATCGGATTTTAAGTTTGGAGAAAATTACCTCCTCTATATATGTGTAGCTTATCTACCTTGGTGAGTATATTTTCATTCATTAAGGTTTTAACCTTTGTGAACAAAACCCCTTATGTATATTTTTGAGCTATTTTGGCCACCATTTTCATCGAACTGACCATACCTTCCTCAAAATCTCTCATGAAAAATGTATTTATGTGTCAAAAAATACCCCAATCTCATAATTATATCTAACTAAGGAGAGGATTGTCATATTTTGATGAAAAAATCCTAAAATTTATTGATTGTAAATATATGTTCTTGAAATATAGTCTAACCCTATTCCTATAAATAGGGGTGGGTAATTGAGGAGAAATAGTAGTTTTTCAAAAGATAGTCAAGTAATCCATTTTTTCAAAACTCTAGTATTTTATGATCATTTTTTGACATCAATCCTAATGTATTTTGAAACAATCCTCTTCCATGAAAAGAACTTTCATGACCAATATTTTTTGGGCTTCTGAATTTTTCCAAAATGACCTCCCTGAAACAACCTGCATGAAAAAATTCGAAAAAAATTTAACGTCTTTAAAGACGGTCATTGAATGTGTAGAAACTATTGAGACACAAAAAAGGGAGATAGTTGGGAACAACCTGATTTGGGAGAGCTTCACAGTGATTTCATATCACTACATAGTCACCGGATTAATGATTATAGTGCAGTAAGAATACCCACTTTGAAAGAGGCTACCACTATATGGTTTTGGGATGAGCGATGCTATGTTCATCCCTAGTGCCTATAGATAAGAACCTGATTATTGGATCAAGAGAATATCATGGTAGTACTAATTTTATATAGCCATGGATCGTCACATTGGTAAAGAACACACATCACTTGCTTCTCACACCCTATGGAACCATGTAAAAAACATCCATGGGGAGGCATTAGAGGAAGAGGAATCCCCTCCCCCTACAATATAGAATAATTATTAAGGTGGGTTTGGTGGACCATCTCTAGTTATGGATCGATGAATGGTACCAGTGAAATAAAGGAAAAGTTATGGATAAGTGGGCCTATGCATAGTAGTTATTCGAGTCATGTCACAAATTTGAGGTGGATCTAAATCATTTTGGGCTTTGTAATGTAATATAATCCTCACTATTTTACATTTACCATCACCAAGAAATAATTCCTGTGCTAGTGAGTAGGTGTTCCATGGAGACCAATACCTTTCACCTATATCATGGGTAGATCTAAATAATCTTTTAGGACCTCTATCACATCGTAAGGATCCCCATCCAATGAAATATTTATAATGAGTTTCACCCAAATGAGGATGTTTGGGATGATTAGGGGATGATGTTGAAGATAGTGAGGATTTTTTTATTATTTTTACATAGAGAGAGTGTGAACAATCAAAGGAAGATGGATATCCCTTTTAAATAATTATTTTGATATTTTTTGAATGAACCAATGAACATGATACTAAGGAGGTAATGCTAGCATCCTAAAGAATACTTGTGAGTAAAATATAATTCTTACTAGAGGATCCTAGCAGTGATCTAGTAGAAAATTTGAGGCTACAATGTGAATCTCAAGGCTACCATAGTTAGGATATAAGTATTTATTATCTTTTGGAACTGCGGTTGGATTCTCCTCGTTCAAGAATCTTACATGGGGGTGTATCTAGGAACCCTCATCATGGATGTGATATGATTATGGTGCATTGAATCAACTTATCAATATTAGTGATAAATAATTTTTACAAGGATTTGTGACACATAATTCAATGGAAGACCTCATTATGTATGTGTAAACCCTTACATTTCATGTGTGGTTAGTTATCCTCAAACATGGGGGGACATTAATAACCAAACTTGATCTCCCTCACGACATGAATTTAGGTATGTAGATCCTCCTCATTATTGGTAGTAGGCCTCTTTTCCAGGGTTTAGCTAATATGTTAGAAAGTATTGGGTTAGATGACCACTTCTTCTTCAATCCATCTCCCCTTCTCATAGGAATGGTGACTGATTATTGAACATGGAACATCGAGTAGTGCTCATATATTATAGACTTTCAAGGCACAATATTGGTGTCTATGGGGGGGGGTTGTAAAGTGATTATAGAGTTATTCAACCACACACCATTTCAAAGAACCATTCTTGTTCTTGTAGTAGCTTACTCTAAAGGTATATAAAATGGAATATAGTGACCTCCACCCCTCAATCTATCAACAGAAATGGTACAAGTTTGACAATGAGGGTGGGGTAAAAACGAGTTGCCACTACCTACTACCGCTGATGGGAAAATCCATGAATATGAACTATAATATACTGGAACATTTACATTGGTCATGATGATGATACCAGTGACTCGGTTGGATAATGAAGGGGATTTAAAACCATGGGTTTGGGGAAAATAGTTAGTAGGGAACACTCTATAGTTATATTTGGGTTAGCAGGTGGGGTAATGGTTGTAGCTCTAGCAATGTTTGGTAATGTAAAAGTAGAGGATTTAGGGAGGGGATAATTAATGGTATCAATGATCCATGAAAAGTGGATTTGGTAGGAAGGTGGGCACTCTAGATAATTTTCAAGGGTGAAAATCCAGGGTCTGTGGAAGAAATTACACCGCCCAGACATCCCTAGTGACGTCGTTTTCATTAATTACTAGGAGAGTTGGGGGATCTACAGACAAATAACCTCCCTCCATTGGATATGACATCATCTCAATTTTGATGGGATGTGCATTATTAGGTTGGGTCAAGTCAGGTCAGTTTTTCACATCCCATGAGTCATGGCGGTGCAATATATGGTGGATCTGGAATACATGATCCACTCTTGCAACACCAAGCATCCTGTGAATAGCTGAGTAATGTTGTTGCAACTCATGACTTCTCCTTATATTATTCATATGGACAGATTAGTTTCTTGTGCTATAAGGGATGAGGGATAAGAGGAATATTCCTATAGAATTGATGCCTATTATAAATACCTTAGGGATGGGATCCTACCATGGATTTGGTAAATATTCTGATCTTGTTTATCTTTCAGGCTCATAAACCTCCCCTAGGGATTCAATATTACAACTTATCAGGTAAATATTAAAATTTTCTGTATATTGAAGACTAACAAACCTCTAAGAGTTTTCCTAGTTTTTTTCACTTGTGTAGAAATTTTAGATCATTGTGGAAGAGGAGGTTTGTGATGATACTGAAGAGTAGAAGGAGGGATCACCAGCCCTTGATAGAGATGGTGTGGGAACTAGTTCTGATTATGTGATTATAGGTGAACAACCATCTATTGAAGTGGAACCTGCAACTAGGGTGATGGATCAATAGTATTAAGCATTACCCCATAAACCTTCTTCCTTGTTATTTATTTGTGTATCTATGCATGAAAATATGTTGAAAATATTTTTTTATAATTTTTTATAGAGTCATTACATCTATCCATGGGGAAATTTCTGATAGCTGGGGAAATGATTACCTGGGGGATACTATCACTGGGAGGATTTCCCTTAAACCATTTTTGAGTTTTTATTCAGAGAGTACCACTCTATCAAGCCTTCTACAATTTAAATGTTTTTTCCTCACATATGTAACAATCTTTTTAACTCATATATTAAATGAAAATTAATTTTTTTGGAGATTATCTATCAATGTCTATTCTTGATTCACCAGAGTCTTTAGATGATGTAGTGATGACGGATGTTGTTGTCCCAACTAAGACTGCTAAGGAGGTTGTTCCTTTGATGGGGGTGGTTTAGGATGTTGTGGTGGATGTTCCTACTATAGGGGTTCCATATGATGTATATATTAAAGTTGACATTTCAATTAATGTTGTAAATATTATTCCATCAATAAAGATGGTTGAGGAGGATGCGGTGGCTGATCCAACCCTATAAGTGTCACAAGGGGTTAGGGAAGCTCATATTACGAGTGAAGGATTCAGAGAGGATGAATTCCTTATGGATATTGGGAATAGGACACCTTATGACATTATGGAAAATGATCCTAACATATTTGTGTTGGTATTATTTCCTTAGTGTAATATTACACAACCTGAGGAGTTTGAGGATATCATCATGGAAATTGTTGTGTAGAAAAAAGTCATATGACACAAGGCACAAAAGGGTATTATTAATTTCATCACTCATATACCAATGGATGATCAATAAAACTGGATGTGATCTTTATGATATTGGTTACTCAGTTAGGGGATGGTGGGATGGATTCTAGAGATATTTTCACACTAGCTTGGGACTTTATCGTCAAATGAGAAAGTGATGAGTGAGAGTATTTTGACGTTTCCAGTCATAATAAGATATAGGTCACCCAGGACCTCTAGGAAATTTAAGAGGATATTGATCATGTATAAGAGAAGGAATGAGAAAATGTAGACATCATCACTACTAAAGAAGATATCATCATCTAATTAAGGGATCCATTGGTGGTGGGTGAGGTTTGGGAAGTAGAGGAGCCATCATTAGTGCCTAGGTGACAAGATGGGCATTACTGAGAACAATTTCACAAAAACAAGTTCTACCCTGATACTGAGGAGGAAGTGGTTACACTGTCTGAGCAACATGAGACCCTCAGTGCTACTTGGTAGAGGCTGAATGAGCTAGAGAATTCAATAATTTGGGATAATACTTATCAAATTTATCTTTATTTTAAATAAAGGATATGTTCTGATATGTGGATAGACCTCCCAAAACTTTTGGGATGGTTTTTAAAAATTTACCTTATTCTTCAATGTGTTATTTTTTTACATTTCAATCTTATCAGTTAAATAACCAACAAAAATTCTCTAATCCCATTTCATTCATTCTCAGTGTGGGAAACAAGGGGCTAACAAAAGATTTCCCATTTATATGAGAGTTGGAGATAAGGGCCAAACACGTAGGGTCTGAAATGTTTTCTGACCACGGGGATTATTCTAACCAGAAAAGAATTAGATGAAGAGTGTGTACATATATATAGTCATTGTGGACTCCCAATGCGATCTAGTAAATATATGGGGTATCAACATTAGTGTTGAATACTACCATAAAAATTCATGGTAATGATGTGCATGAATCGAGATGCATATGATCAATAACACAAAGGGGATGATAGTGTGATAGAGGATTATTTTTGACCATGTTAAAAACCCAGATTTCACTCTCATTTTTTTAGAGATGGGGACATACTAATGGGGGTATTCTATTTAACATGTTCAAATCATGGTACCTATAAATATTATTTCAGGATTATTTTAGAGCACGAAACAAGTACTGTAGGTAAGCCAGTCTATCTAAGAACCATTTCCATTTGGGGATTCGTTTATATGTGAAATTTTATGGGGATCCAAATCCAATAGGACCTGAAGAATGGGGATTAACTGAAGGAATTAATTAGTATAGTTTAACACTCTCTGAATTATGAGAGTGTATAATTCATAATATTTAGTAGGAGTATAATTTTGAACAATGGTTATACTCACATTCTAAAGGGAACTTCATCTCACATATTGGGTGATGGTTGAGGAACATGAATGGCGTGGTAGGTGTCTAGCACCAAAGGGTGGAAAGGGATTCTCAGGTGAGTTAATGAGATGTTTTATAGTTTTTCTTCATAAAATGAGGGAAGTGGGTGCTCAGTTTAAAATATTATAATAAGGACATTGAACATGAGGTTTACTATTAAACATGGAGAAACATGTATTATAATGTTTAACATCATGTGATTAGAACATATGTATCACTGTATAGTATATTGTGAATAAAAAGTGTGATTTGATAGGAATAAATCATGTATGGTCATGGTAGTGGGATGAATACGTAGGAGACACAATGGGTGGAACCTCATAGAGGTTGTCATGATGAAAAGGGAGATGAGATTTAGCACTTACTTTTTTCTGAACTGAGGTGGTATAATTATCATAAGATAATTTTTATTGGGTTCATGGTGGGTCTCACTAGCTTTCTACCTTTTAATTTACATCCACATTTTTTACTAAGTTTTGAGAGTGAACTGGTTGGCAGGAGTCTAAATTTTTCTTCAGTTACCCCAATGGGTTTTGAACATAATAGATGCTTGTTCCTCTTACCTTTCAGTGTTTAAGGTCATGCAAGTCAGACCAAGAATTCAATAATATTTTAAGGCCATTACTCTTAGGCCATAATATAATAATAGATTATGGTCATAATTCTTTGAACATGGATTTTCAAATAGTATAAGGTCATAATGCATAGATAATGGGGTTTAAAGTATTTTATGGTTATAATGTTTGGTCATGTAATCCTAGTTTAAGGATGTAAAGTTCAGACTACTAGTGTGATAATCTTGTATAGGGTATGTATGTGTATATAAACATTTCTTAGGGAAATACAACTCGAACTCTGAATCCTATGTGATCTATGATCAATGTGAGAAACCAGATGTGGTACAGGGGTCCCACTACATGTATGTGATAACGTAATAATAGGAAAAAATCTTGATATGTGTAAGTCTCAAAATGTGTCATCATATTTAGTCACCACATGCATGTGTTTGGGAAAATAATGCACAAGGTGTGTGGATTCTCTCCAATAAAAATGGAAATATAATGGAAGGTAAATCATGATTTCCATGACTTGGATTTGGAAAAGGGGGTGAATAATGGGAAGGGAACAAATTTTTATCATGTTCAAAACAAAGGTTCCAAACCCAAACCAGTCAATAATGGTGATACAAATCTAGGATAGATCATTTACCTTGTTTAAAACATAGGAACTACAATCTGTAATTGGGGATTCTTTGATATGTGTACCCAGGATGGTAGGTTAGTTAGTGTGGCCATGTACCATTTTTGTTAGGGGGGATATTCAGATTGTGGGAATGGGGAGGATCCAAAACTATGGAAAAATTTAGTGCTAAAATGGAAGTGGGGGAATTTCCCAGGGAGTGTTAAATTTTCTAGGAGCTATCCCACCATGTTCTTAAATGTTTTGGATAATCAAGTATGTAGGAAAGGTTTAAAAATTACCTAGAGGGGAAAGATTCCAAAAGGATTTAGGGGAGGGGTTGGTGCTATTATAATAAATTAAATAATCACTTCATATCCTATGTTAATTAGAATAAAACCACACATATTTCATGAATGTGTCTTGGTTATGGAACCATTCTAAAAGGGATGATTTCTTTCGGGGGAGGATGATGAATCATCCCCTGATTATTATATGAGGTATCATATGTTCCCAAAATAGGTTAAGGATATTTTTTAATTTAATGTTTTGTGGATGTTGATTTTGGTAATACTATATTTTTTATAAGATACATCCTATTCTAATCAAATTAGGTTAGGCTATAGTTTAACATCATGTGTTGAGGATGTTGATTTTTGTTCATCAAAAAATTTTTATGTGAGGAAATCATACTTATAACACTGGGTAAGGATATAGGTTAACATCATTTACTGATGATATTAGTTTTGATTCATCTCACATGGGGAATCTCTAAATTGTGTATTATTATTTAGTCACTATACACATGTCTACGAAAAAAAGATGCATAGGGTTTTGGGATTCTCTCTAGAGAAAAGGGAAATAGAAGGTAAGGAAAATCATGAATTCCTATACATGAATAGTGAAAAGGGGGTGACCAATGGTTAAGGAAAACAACTATGCATGTCTGAATCATAGGTTCCACACCCACACCATTCAAGAATGGGGAGAACAAATTTAGGATCAACCATTGATATTTTTTTAAACATCGAAACCAAAATCTATTAATAGGGATCCTTATAGGCATGCGCCCTAGATAGTGGGTGAGATAATGTGGCTAGGAACTATTTATGTTAGGGGGTCTATTCAGATAGAGGGGATGATGAGGATCCAAATCAATGGAATTATGATGTGTTAAAATAGAAGTGGGGAATGTCCTATGGGGATGTATAGTACCCTATGAACTATCCCCCCCCACACACTCAAACACACCAGATTATCATATCGATAGGAAAAGATAAAGAGTAAATCAAAGGTAAAGACCCCAAATTTAGTTAGTGGTGGGGTTAGTCATAGGAAAATAGATCCAAGTTTCTCTCTGAATCACATGTAAATGGGAATCAAGAAAAATATAATTCTTGAACATGGCTTGGTAGGGGAAAATACTGAAATTTTAGTTTCCTTTATGGGGAGGATGATGGATCATCCCATGATTATCATATGAGCTATCACATGTTTATAAAATAGGGTAAGGAAATATTTTAATGTCATGATCTAAGGATGTTGATTTTGGTCCTCCCATATTTATTATATGAGAAGTCATGTCTTCATCATATACGGAGAGGCTACAGTTTAATTTCATGTGATAAGGAAGTTAGTTTTGGTTTATATCATATTTTTAATGCGAGGAATCATATATTTATCACATGGTTAGGGCTAAAGTTAATGTAATGTTCCAAAAATGATGATTTTAATTCATCTCACATTTTTTATGTGATTCATCTCATTTTTATCACACAGGTTTTGGCTATAGTTTATTATCATGTGTCGAGGGAATCAATTTTGATTCGTCTCGCAATTTTCTTGTGAGTATTTTATTAAGTCTAAATAATAATAAGATTCAAAATGGGGCAACAAATTGTGAAATTTCGATAATCTTAGATATATTATGTCTTTCCGCCTTCATACAATTTAAGAATATATTTATTTTTCCCTTCTTTATATAAGTTGAGCAGCGAATAAATAATAAAGAGGAACACACCAATTTTCATAGTGGGTTGGGCATAAAAATCCCCTAATACACTCAAAAAACACACTATCTATAAGCTTGGTGATTTTCACTAGAACTGACCTCTTATCACATGACCTTAACAACTGATTAAAGGTAATTGAAACCTTTTTAATACGGCTATTATTGATCCTTCTGGTAATTTTACAAGAAACCAAATTATCCATAGCTTAGTCTGAGAAGCTGATACTCTACCATGAATGGGTTTGAGTAACTGAAACTCCAATAAATCAAAATAGTTTGATTTCATTGGATAAGTGTATCCATGTTAACAGTTGAAGTAGCATCTGAAAAAATAGATATTCTAATTCAAATATAAAATTATTTAAGAAAAAATATATTAGAAGTGATCCTGATAGTAAATGACCTTCAATAAAAAATTAAATAGATAGACAGAAGCTGTATCATATCATAAGATTTAAACATATATGTCCCTAAAGTATAACATAATCAGAATAAAAAATAAATTCGATGGTTTTTCATTTTTAGTAGCTCTATATTAAAAACTATATTGCACATATTTGTTTTTAAAAATGAAATTACACTTTATATTTCTCAATAGAGACTTAGATTACCTTTGGTTGTGTAGATCCATGAATGTCACCTAACAAATTAAAATCATTTGAATTTAAATCATTCAAGACAGTTGTAACATACATTTGAAATGGGAATGATTTAATCCATCAAATATGAGATTTTTAATTGGACACATAAAATATTTAAAATAATATTTACTTCTATTGAGACTATTTTAGAAAATTATGATAATATATTTTATTAAAAACTCTATTATTCAATAGTCAAATATAGGATTCCTCCATGTAACAAAAAAACTCCAAAATGAGGGCTGAAAACATATAGTTGGTAAAAAACATAGGGTTGATGAAAAAAATGATTATTACTCAAACATATGGTTTCATTCAAATATAGGGTTGTTGACCCGCAATTTTATAACATCATAGGGTATATAATACATAGGTTTCACCCCAAATGATGGTTTCATAAATAATAAATTATTCTTACAAATGTGGGGTATAAACAGTTTTTTCAAAATACTTTCAAAAACATTTTGAATAATGTAAAAAATATTTAAACCCATAAATAAGTTAATATTCTCAGTAAATATATTCTTGAAAATACTTAAATTAATTTCATTAATATAAAAGGGTATTTTTGAGACTAAAAAAATAAGATTCATAGAGTATTACTGAGACAATACCTGCTAAAAAATATCAACCTCTTTGATTATCACAAAACAGTAATCTAATATTTTAGAAAATATAGGAAATGTAAACACAAATGAAATAATATATTTAAAGATTCATAAAAATTCATATTAAAAATTAATTTATATAAGATACATTAAATCAATTCCCTTTTATTAATATAAAAAGTGTAAATAGAATTATGAATGTTCTATTTACCAAATTTTCTCCCCCTTTTTTTGATATAAAAACATTAGTTGAAAATGGCTTAAAACACATTCAATGTATCACATAACTGTAAATGAATGTTTATAATATACTAAAACTAAATTGATAAGGATTATAGAAGTAGAAATGGGTAGAAAATTTATCAAATAATAAATTAAAAAATAATAATAAATTTTTATTAAATGATATTTTATGAGTACAATAATCATTTTGGATTAGAGTTTTCAAAAATTAGGACTGGATGAGTGTGATAAGTAAGGTTCGAAGGAGGGTCCAGAAGTTTGTGAAGCATAAACATCCTAAAGAAATTCCTCTAACTCCTCTATCTTTCATTTTTAAAATTCAATAAGCTAATTTTCACCTCAAAATCTTATAATATTGACCTACCTTTAAAAATTTAACAGAATCCACTGTAAGAAACTCATAAAATATTTATTAAGACTAAAAAAATTGTGAGAGCATGTATCCAAACTGATTAAGAATATATCATATACTAGGCTCTCCTTAAGATATCCTATCAAAAATACCTCTCTGGTTTTCCAACAAAACATTTATAGGTTCACTATCATATTGAAGGGAATGAATACAATCATTTAAATTAGACAATACAACATCAATTTATTAAAACCATCTAACTAAATACAGATATTTTTGAGGTACTTATGTGGATTCTATGTATTGATTATAAATATTTCATATAGATTCAAACTAACACCCAAAACACCTTTCAAATTTCCAAATTATAAATTTTAAAAATATTATGCTCACTGCTTTCAAATTTGATCTTCCAATTCTATTAGAAGGGCATACAAATATATCCTTGAAATAGAAATTTATTTATGATAATGCAGTTGGGTCTGAATTGATTTGAATTCTTCCTTAGGAATAGTTGTGCTTCTCAAATATTCAAAATATTTCTTAGTAACCTCCAACTCATTTGGATGATTTGAATTTTCCTCCTATAGCTTATTATGTTGGACAACAAACTACTCAAATAGATTATTCAAAGAATCAGAATATTATTATTCTTGAACTTGATTTGGTTTTACTCTCTCAAACAAGGATAAATATTTTAATTTATTTTCATAACCATAGGAGGAATATGAAATTTTTTGAACCTCTTTTGTCTCAGAAGGTTAAAAAATTTTATGCTCCAATAAATATGAAATAATAGAAATGAATTAATTCTCATCTAAACTTGTAGTGTCAGCTAATATTGGTTGTTATTTCTTATTTCTATTAGTATTCTCCTAGAATTATTATTTTATATGATTTATTTGATTTTTATTTTTGTCAAGTTCCTCTTGATCTTTATTTTAATATTGAATTTTAAAAATATCATCTTAATATGAACTGATGTCTAGTTGAATTTTAGGTTGTTGTTTCTTGTGAGTGAATGAGGCTCCTAAAAACATTAGTTGAGAATGTTTAGGATTTTCAAATGTAGATTCTAATGCCTGAACTATAGTGTCCTATTTTTAATGTTCATAAATTTGTCTACTCTATATGACATAGTCCTCAACATTTTCTTCATTCAAATTTTACTTAAGATATTGAGGGGCATCTCTTGTAAGTTCTTAATCAGAGACATCATAACTAATTTTCCCCTTTTTTGAATTACATCATCTATTCTTTATTTGGAAAATTCTTCTTAAAAACATTTAAACAAGCCAGATAATCGTAAATTTTCTTCCTCCCCCTGAGAAATAAGACCAGACACTTATTGGTATTCTACACCCACAGGTCACACCATTCCCCAAATTTTACACCAAAAGAAACCCATTTTCCTCAATATTACACAATTTTAAATATTATTATAATGAAAATTGGTGTGCATATGTACGTATCAAATCATTCCTATTTTGTTCAAAATAAAAGTAATTATCATTCCATAAGGATCAAAAAAATTCTTTCCTCTTCCATGATATAATTATGCATTTATCGAAGCATGTATTAGAGTAAATTAAACATGATATTCCTTATAAAAAACATTATATACATATCAGGATAAAAAATATTTTTTGACTAAAAAATTATCGGTATTATTTCTAAATGAATAAACATGAAAACTTCTTATGGTCAGCCTTAATGTCATTTAAATATAATTTAAATTCAATATTTAATCGAAAAAAATACATAATATCTTTTGATTTATGTTATTGATTTCCAATTGATTAAAGATAAAAATGAAAGACTCATTCATGAGGACGCTGAAAAAATTAGCTATTTCAGATAAAGTGATAGATAAATCCATATCATTTACCTATGATATAGTTACATTTTATGTGTATTTAAAACTTAACTAAACATTGTTA
This sequence comes from Viscum album, assembly GCA_963277665.1. Taxonomy (NCBI): domain Eukaryota; kingdom Viridiplantae; phylum Streptophyta; class Magnoliopsida; order Santalales; family Viscaceae; genus Viscum; species Viscum album. The sequence continues at coordinate 1,191,724,398 of OY728161.1, forward strand.
TTAAACTATGTTACTTCTATATTAAACACAAACATATTATTTCCTTATTTGGAATGAAATTCTAAACCTTAAAATTCTAGAGCTTTCCATAGATGACGATTTGTTTGATATATCCATTTAAAATATATGACCTTTCCTTAAAGAATTTTTCTATATGGGAAAGGTTGTAACTTAGTTCCACATTGTTCACCTTATTTCCTCTTGATCATCAACATTGTTAAGAATATGAAATTTGAATTTGCAGATTATAGGGTTCCAAAGGGAAGATGTTAGCTCTAGGAGTTAAAAGGGTTCGAAAACTAAGGAACATTGTGAAAGTGTGGCAGAGTGGGTTTGATAATAGTTTTGGTGATGTTAGTTTTGGTTTCAAAATCCAATTACATAGTGTAATCATAATTTTTTTTGAAAAGACACTCTTTTGAAATGAAAAAAATAAATTCTCAATTAATTTAAACAATTGGTAAATAATAGCTTAATAAAAATAAATAAATAAATTAAATTTTATAAACAAACAAATTAATAAAAATTATTTTAAAATTAAATATTCCTAAATCTTCCATAATAAAATAAAAACTAGAAATGAGAATTGGTTTAGTAAAAATATCTTCAAGTTGATATTCAGTATTTACAAATTATAAAGATTTATCCTTTTTTAGATTATTATATCATAGAAAATGATTTTTTATATCAATATTCTTGGTTCTTGTGTGAATTATAGGATTTTTTGAAATATTAATTTCACTTTTATTATAAAATAAAATATAAATATTATTAAAATTATGTGCAAAGTCCAATAAGTTGTGTTTCATCTATAATAAATGTGCACAACTACTACCAAAAGATATGTATTCTTCCTCAGTTATTGACAGAGCAACTGAAAGTTTTTTTATACATGACAATGGAAATAAATATTCTCCTAAAAAAAGTGGGCTCCAAATTCATTTTTTATCTAGTCTACATCCTCTAAAATCATCATCTGAATAAGGAAATAAATTAAAATCATAGGTTTTTTGATAAAGTAGAGATTGAAAAATAGTTTTATTTAAATATCTAATTTTTTTTCATAGCTGTAAGATGGGATTGCTTTTGGATTGAATGAAATCTAGCACATAGACAAATATAAAACATAATTTCTGGTCTTCTAGTAGTAAGATATAATAGACTACCTGTCATACCTCTATATAACTTATTACCAACTATCTTTCTATCTTCATCCAAATCATATTTTACATTCATACACATGGGAGTTGTATAAGTATTACTATTTTAAAGTAAAAACTTTTTCAATCAATAAATAATATATTTTCATTAATTTAAAAGGTTTCCATATTCATTTTAATAGACTTGAAATTCAAAATATAAATTTAATTATCCCATTATAATCATTTAATATTCATTCATAGGATTAGAAAAATCATTACAAATATTTTTATTTGTTGAAAAAAATAACATCATCTACATAAATGTGTACTAATAAGGTATTAGAACATATTTTTTCTGAAAAATAGTAGTATCTTTAAACCCTATAGAAAATGAATTTTCCAATAAAATGGAGTATAATATTTCAGACCAAGGTCTAGGTATTTTTTTATTGCCATATATTACTTTACTATGTTTGAAAACTGAATTTATAGATAAGGATATTCAAAATATTGTGTTTTTTAAATATAATATTATTCCATTAAATATATATTTAAAAATGTAGATTTTACATCCATCTGATACAATTTAAAATTCTTATAATATGTATATTCTAAAAGGATTCTAATTTATTCTAATTTCGTAATAAGTATGATGTTTTCCTCATAGTTTATCCCTTCTTCTTGGTTGTATTATTTGGATCCTAATCTTTCTTTATTTCTAGTAATTATCTCTTGGTTATCTTATTGTTCTTGTAAAAACTCATTTTGTTCCTGTTACAGGATAATTGGTTGGTCTCTCAAATAATTCCCAAAATTAATTCCTACTGAATTGGTTACGTTCTTCTTGTATATCCATTGACCAAATATCACCTTTTAAATATTCTATAATAGTTTTGGGTTCTAATTGTGATTGGAAGATGAAAAATTCATATATGTTTCCAACATTTCTTTTAGTTCATACACCTATGTCTAGATCTCCTATTATAGTTTATAGAGGGTGATCTTTTATGGTTATATATTGTCTAGGTAAGACACTTTAAATTTAATTAGCCTCAAATTCTTATAGACTATACTATATTTCACATATATTAATTTCAAATTCCGTTTTAGGAGTTTCATGCCTCATTTTGTCTCAGGAGTCAATAATTTCATCTATTTAATTATTCCTTCTATTAAAAGGATCACTTTAATCAAACTTCATATGAACAGATCCTTCACCAATCCTATAATTTTTATTATATACTATATAATAATTAGACGTAATAATATATACTTAAAATATCCCTTCATCAGTTTTGGATCAAATTTACCATGGTTATCTTTAGTATTGATGATATAAATATTACATCCAAATACATTAAAGTACATTATTTTAGGTTTTCTATTATTACAAAGTACATAAGGTGTATTTTTAATAAGGGGACTTATAAAAATACTGTTAATGTTATATAAATATGTTTTTATAGGTTCTATAAAAAAAATGTGAGAATACTATATTGATTTAACATAACCCTTTCAATTTGTTGAATAGTTATAATTATCTTTTCTACAATTTCATTTTGTTGAGGTATTCTTGGTGTAGAGAAGGTGTGTTTAATACATATGTTTGAGAAAAAATAATTAAATTATTGATTCTAAAAATTTCCACCATGAACACTTCTTATTTAAATTATTTTAAAATCTTTTTCATTTTGAAAAAATTTACAAAATCATTCACAAATAGAAAAAACTTCACTTTTATGTTTTAGAAAATAAATCTATGTAAATGTTGAAAAAATCACAAACTAAGACAAAAAAATATAATCTACAAGCCATGATTTCTACTCTGAATGGTCTAAAAAATCCATGAGGATAATTTCACATCCTTTGGATGTAGAAACATTATAAATTGATTTTAAGGATGATTTGTATTGTTTTTCAATTTGGCATGCATGAAAGAATCTCTATTTGTCAAACATAAGACTAGGAAAACCCGAAACTAAGCATTTATTATATAATTTATATAAAATAAATATATTATAATTCTAATGTCTCTTATTCTAGATCCAATATTTATTTTTCATAGTAGTTACCAAGTCACTTTTTTACACAATTAATTAAGATCTAATGTATAAATAATATCAATTCTATATACTCCAAATTTATGAAATTTATCTTTAAATACTGAGAAGGAATTGTTAGAGAAATCAAAATATAATCCATCATCATAGAGTTAACAATTAATTTTTGTATTGTGCTTTAGGCCTTGAATATATAGTACATTTTTGAATGAAATTGACTTTGGATCTCCAATTGATCGATCTCTAATTATCTTCCCTTTAGAATGGTGTCCAAAGGAAATGAGTCCTCTATCTAGTTTTTCTTATGTATGAAAATGGGATGGGTCTCCACTCATGTTTATAGAGCAACCACTATCCATATAACACACAATATTTTTTTTCTTTTAACCTTTTCCCTACAAAATCATTTAAACAAGGATTTGTTTTGAAACCCATATTTTTATGGGTCAGGATATGTCTTCAAGAAAAGAAATGGTTGACAAGATTTTCCTTATTTTTCAAAAATTCATAGTATATTATTCAGAAATATTTTTTGCAAATAAAATCCTTTATCATTACACCTATATATGTATTTCTTAAGAAACAATGATTATAATATTTCATTTAATTCCACAGTTGAAACAAGTACCATTTTTTATATTTTTGCATGAAATAATTTTTATATAACTTTGATTTTTATCCAAATATTATTATTCAATAGGTTTCGTTCAATAATTTTTTTTCCAAAAATATGATTTTGATATTTTTATCCCTTGGTTAATACAATAGAATTTTTTTTTGGGATTTTACTTCATCTTGTAATTCTTCTATTTTATTTTCATGAACAGTATAGTTCGATGTATATTTCATAAGTTTCTATTTTATTTATTATCTATCATTATATTTTATTTTTTTAGTAGTGGAAAATCAAGTATGATATGTCATATTTTTTAGATTCATAGCATAGTATATCTATAAACCCTTTTTCATTTTTCTTGGGGGTCATTATAAAGACTCTCTTTTTAATGTAAAATTTACTGAATATTTTGGATAGATAATCCAATTCCATTTTAGTGTATGAACATTATGATTCATTTGAGATTTTGAAATCATATTTCAACTGTTTTTCATGATTCAGAGATGTAAATCTAATATCATCATTTTACCTTTTTATCATGTTGTGATCTTCATCTTCAACTTTCATCTATGCTTCATAGATCATTAATATACCAATCAAATCTTAAATTATCATGTCTTTTATTGGTTATGATTATATTAATATAGTAGATATTCCATTCCATTTAGGGGGTAGTAATCTGAGAACATTCATTGCTTGATCTGGTTTAGAAATTGTGGTTCCTAAAGAAGCGACATCGTTGATTATACATGTCAGCCTCCCATTAATATGTTTGATGATTTCACTATCATACATTCTAAAAGTACCAAATTTCGGATTTTTAGTAGTGTACCTCAATTGTTTGACATTTTAAATTCCTTCATATGTGATATCAATATTTTTCTATATTATATAAAAAGTAATACATTGATATACTCAATTGAATTCATCTGGACCAAGTCCATATATATTATCATTCATTTTTTAATTAATATCATACTCATATTCCTTAGTGTCATACCATGTTTCTATATTTTAATGGTTTTTATATGGATTAATAATAAACATATATTCTTTAAATCCATGGTTTTCAGATAGATAATCATGCGAGCCTTTCAGAATCCACAATTATCACCATTAAAGTATAAAGCATAGACCATTGAAATACCTTATTTTTTTTAATTGACACCCTTTTTATATTCCTTGTATATTTCTCTTACTATAGTTTATCTACAACATTTTTAAATCTACCCATTGATAAAAATTTCTAGGTTGGAATATAAAATAGATACACAAGAGGGTGGTGAAATGTATCTTTTTGATAATCCTAAATAGAGTCTATCTTTTATCCTTATTTCTAATTTATACAGATATAAATCATTATCTTATTTATGTAATTTGTGTAGTTGATAAATAGTAAATAAGACTATAGAAATTTTAATAGTGCTTCAGGGCACAAATATTTCCTAGTCAACTCAACCAACACACTCTTGGAGATCATGGTGATTTTCTCTAAAAATGTTATCTTATCACAAGACCTTAACAACTGAGTAGAGAAAGTTGAAAAATATACAATAAACCACTAATGGTCCATCTAGTTCTCTTATAGGTAACTAAATAATCCCCAGCTTCCAAGATCATAATATTCCACCAGGACTGAGTCTGAGAAGCTGAATCTCAAATTAATCAAAATATTTTGATTTGATTGAATAAACATTTTCAACTTCATAGTTGCAAAAGAAACTGATAGAAAATACTTATTCTAATTTAAAGATAAAATTAATTAAGAAATAATAGATTCTATGTGATCCTAGTTTTAAATAAACTTCAATAGAACCAAAAAAATACAAACACTAGTAGTTACACAGCTCAATTTTAAAACATGTATGTCTCTAAAGTGTAGCTTCTTTAGAAAAAAATGATGTTTGATCTTTTTTATTTTACTAAAACACTTCATTAAAAAATATATTTCACATATATATTTATGAAAATGAAAAAATTGTTTCTTTTTATCAAAAGAAACTTGTACAACTTTAGGTTAAGTAGATCCAAGAATATCACCTTGAAAAATCACGATCATTTGAATTTAAATCATTCAAGAGACTCATAAGATCCATTAAAATAAGAATGAATTAATCTATTGAATACAATACTTTGAATCAATCATAAAATATATTTGAAACTATATTTACTTATGTAAGATATTGGTATAAAACGTGTATAGTATCTTGAATTAAAAACTTCATCATTGAATAGTCAAATGTTGGGTTCCTCGTTGTAATAAGAAAAATCCAAAAGTAGGGTTGACAGCGTATGGTTTTTTAAATATGTAGGATTGATGGAAAATATGTTTACTAATTAAATGTAAGTTTTCTTTCAAATATAGTGTGATTAATCCATATTTTTCTAATAGCACAATGTTAATAATCATTTCTTTTAATTCCAAACATAGGGTTCCCAAACCATACGTTACACCTACAAACAAAGGGTATGAATAGTGTTTCTAGAATACATTCAAACACATTCATAATACAATAAAACGTATTTAATACCTTATATAAGATAATCTTATGAAAAAATATATTCCTGAAAAATACATAATGTAATTTCCTTAGTAAAAAAAACTAGGGTATTTTTGAGCATCGAAATCAATAACATTCATAGATTATTTTTGAGAAAATATATTCCCACAAAATTCTAAATCAATCACATGGGGTATGGCTAATGTTTATCACCATATTCAGAGTTTTTTTGTTTTTATTCATCTCAAAATTTTCTAGTGAGGAATCTTGTATTTATTATACAAGGTAAGGCTACATTTTAACAACATGTTCTAAGGATGTTGGACTATGTAGTTTCGATTCATATAGTTCAGACTAATGTTGATTCTATTTTAAGGTCCTGGAGCTTAGAAAAATGGGTGTGGGTGTCCTAAAGAGACTAGTATGGTATCAAATAGTGATTACCCAATGTGATTGGGGATGGACAATAATACCAATTTCAATAAAAATATATAAGAAAAACATCACAAAAGTTCAAATCAAGATGCATAGGGATGAAATACCCTATCTTGAGTTGATAGTGGGGAATGAACCCAGGATATGTGATTAGGAAATTGCTTCATATCCCATAAAAATGGGAATCAATACATATATAGTTCTAGAATTAGACATGTTTGAATACTATTGTAGGTTGCGTGGGATCCTTTGGAGTGATGTTACGATGAAAAAGTGAAGAGGAATTTGTTTTCTAAAACAATGGGGATGAGGTAAACTATGAGAATGATAAAACACAAAGGGTGGGATGCACATTATTTAAGGTCATTATTTTTTTTGAAGGGGGTTGGAAGATCAAGGTTTCTTTTGTGGTGAAAAACTGTTAAAACCTAATGTGAAGGATCAAAATATTCCATCCACCAAATAATACAATCCTGAAATCAGTTGTATTTATTTTAGGGTCAGGTGGTTGGGACAAAAGGGAGACCCTAGAAATTGGTTGGTACTAAGGTTGGACATGGAATATTGGATCTAGGTGTCCCTACATATCCCATCAGGATTGGGAATCAATCCAGATATAGCTTTTGAAATTGATGTGGTGTAAGACTAACATTGGAAATATTGTATCCACCCTGATGAGGACATCAAATCACCTCATATTTTTCATACGAGGCATCCTATGTTCACCGTATTGGTTAACTCTACATTTTAAGGTCTTTTTTTTGAGGATGTTTGTTTTTTTCATTCTATATTTGTCATATGAGGCATCTTGAGTTTATACAGGGTAAGGATACAGTTTAACATCATGTTTTGAGGACATTGGGATTTTTTCTAATATTTTTAATAGGAGGATTACTATTCTCATCACATAGGGAAAGGATATAGTTTAAAATTGATTTTTTTTGTATTTTTGGATTTCCTCATCTCATATTTTTCATACAAGGAATCATATGTTCATCACATAGGTAAAGGAGATAATTTACCATCGTGGGGTTGAGAAATTGAGATTTTTATTTTAGATTCATACATCTCGGACTATGGATACTATTATTTCAAGATCATAGAGCCCATAACATAGAGAAATATTTTAGTATATGTTCATAGATCTCGAACTATGATGTCCTATAGTTTAAGTTCACAAATCTTTGACAAAACTACATCACATGAAGTATTGTTTTAGAAACCTACTATTGTTGGGAGGTGTGATACACTTCCTATCTATGGTGATTAATGTGTATGACCCATTAGAAAAGAAATTATGGATAATATAAGGTCTTTTCCATTTGGGATCTATATTTAGTGGATTTTATCTAGGTATCATCAAAGTTTTGAGATCCAATACCCTATTTCCCTAAAGGATGGAGCAAAGGTGGACCTTTTTATTGAAAACTATCTCTACCTAGGTCTGGTGTCTATCTAATTTTTGTAATTATAGATTATTATTCTCCAAATGATCATACAACTAATCTAAAAGGTCTTATTATATTATATTTAGAATTTTTTGGTTATAAATATAAAATCTAAGCAATATAAATTGAAACTCAATAGGTAAAACCACCATTCTTTCACACAATATGGGTTATGGGTCACCTGGGCAGAATTTCAAGTTTTTATATCATATGACCAGATGAAATTGAGGCCAAATCTTCTTGTTCAATCTTATAATCTTCTATAGGATTCTAGATAGGGTTTTTTTAAATGCCATAATCTTTCCATTCTCCTGTACATGGTAGTAGGAAGTGTGGTAGGATCATATGTTGCATTTGGAAAACAATTTCTTTTGCTAATAATCCTTGAAATTTGTTTCATTATATATGATTATGTTGTATGGAACCCATAATAAATGAATGATATTGGAGTTACCAAAACCAATCATGGTTTGGGTTTTAACATCTTTGAGAGAGACTTCTTCTGTCCAAATTGAGAAGAAATACATTATTTTCAAAATTAAGATGCACAATCATGCTATCACTAGTGGGTTGGGACCCACAACCTCAAGTCCTGAAAACAATGAATTTCCAATAGTACTTGTTATCATAGAGAAGATTTAGTTATTTATGGATAAATTTGTTGTGAATATGATAGGGATGAAACCTCTAGGTCAAATCAATGCATTCATGAATGATAATGGGTTAGAAGTAGCCAAACCTCCAACTTTGGTGGGAGAGTTCTAGTCCTACTAGATGGGTGACACTTAATATGGAATTTAAATCTTGTATAAACTATGGAATATCATCTCCCTAGATGAAAAATAGATGAATTCCATTAAAACCTTAGCTATAGAGTGTTTTCCCATGGTTAGGTCCACTCTGGATAATGAATTGTACTACACACTGAAATTTTTTCCCACATTCGGCTCATCCTAGAAGGATAATTCCATGTTAGAAAAACATGATGAATTGAATCATCCAATAAGTTGTTTTATTGATAACATGGGAAATTTTAGGGTTCTAGAATACAAGAATCAATAGCCAGTTGGGATACACATTGATTGATGTCATTTTTGGAAGTGGTGGGGTTGATTTTCCTTTGATAATCCACATGAATGACTGGATCATCTTGTTTAGGTTCAGTGAGGGAAAATTATAAGATTACAAGAGCATAGAATTAATTGTTATGTGAACTTAGAACATGTGTCACCTTTATTTTAGAAAGGAATAGATCTATCGGTTCTCAATCCTATTCCTATAGGGGCACAATAACTATCTTTTTGATGACATGGTCACACTTGATCTTCCTAACTACCAACTTAGAGTCTCCCTTTACATTTAGATATAGGACATAAATCTTGAAGAATATATCAAAAACAATGACAAGGGTATAATACTCTACCTCATTGTTGGTTAAACCTTTTGATAACATGAATATGTATAGAAATACGACCTATGTAAGAGTGACTAAGATAATAAAAAAGTCTACTATATTGATCTTGGTGTTATTGAGGATTATTTTTGGTTAGAATCTAGTAGAAACCTTAAAAATGAGTCTACCATCATAGCATAGTCTAATCTAATCATATGGGAAATCAATGTCAAGTGGTAGTTCTACAGTGGTTGGATGCATGTCCAAGAAGTCTACAAGAGTTTGTCCATTGATATATGTCTGGGAAAAAAACCTCATGTCAAACTATTGGATGGTTACCACCCATAATGAAAATTTCCCTATCATCAATGGGTGAATAATGATGTAATTTAGTAGTTTAACTTGTGACACCAGTGGTATCACATGTTGTTGAAGATAATATCTCAACTTCTTTCACATCAAAGACCAGCATGAAGAACTCTCCTCGATGGAGTAGTATTTGACCTCTATTTTAAGGAGAATGCTATTGAGATAATATATGTTTTTATTCATGACCTAATAATTCTTATGGGATTAAGAGGTCCCCAAAAGATCATTCTAGAGTAGTCACATAGAAGACCATAGGCTTTCCTAATATGGGTGGAATCATAATCAGAGGATGTAGAAGTTACATCTTTATATCCTCAATGGAATTATGATATTACGCATCCCACTGTAAAATTGTTCCATTCTTCATGAATAATTAGATGTGTTTACACATTTTGTCTATAATTGATATAAATAAGTGAATGTAGGAAAACTGTCCTTGGATACCTTGCAACTCCCAATTGTTTTCTACCGAAGGAATTTGGTTGATAAGTATAATTTTTCCTTATTTATCATGATTAATCAATATATGATAATTAATTTGAAAAACATTTTAGAGGAAAACCTAAATTTACACTTCAGAGGGTTCATTTTCAAGTGGTGGGAATGGAAGAATCTGAACACTTTGTCATGATATTTGATATGGTCCTAGAGAAAACATGATTTAACCACTAGATAATCCACATAACACTCAACCATTGTCCTGAGGAGTGGTTTGATGATACGTTTCATGGAATTTTGGTAAGTGAATACAATATTTTTCATGATAAAAGTTATCGCTAAGTAGATAATTTTTTCTAGGGTTCCCTAAAGGAAGAAGAATCCTCATCCCTGGGGGCCATATGTATATGTTTTCACATGGAATATCCACCCATGAATTATAAGTCCTAGAACCCTTTCAAAAAATCAATAAAAACTATTTCATATGAAGTGGAAAAAAAATAATTTGGGAAATATAGTTGAGGTCACAAAAATCAATACAGACTCTGATCTTCCCATTAATCTACCTAAATAGAATAAATTTTCTATCCATTTTAGGTGCTGGAACTCTCTAAAAACGTTTTATTCAATATACTTTTATGCTTTAGCCCTGACCATGTAACCATGATATGGGTGAATATTTTTGGGAGGATATTTGAACCTGTGTTAACCAACTGGGTGGCCAGGTTGATGAAAAAAACCCGAGGATAAATACCTGGAATCATGTCATGGCTCCAAGAAAACTTATCGTAGTGCTACTTTAATAAATCCACATACTATTATTGTTCCTCTTGATACATGGCTACACTGATCTTTTTTGGATTTGGGTCTTCATTAGTGCCATGTTTCACCTCATTCAACTATTAAAAAGTATTGGATACACCCTCTTCATATTCTATAGGAGAATCTTCTAGATTCTCTTCAATATCTGTGATATGAGAATCAATGGGAGGAAGTAAGTTTCAAGAAACATCAAAACACGAGACAACATGAGAACCCGATATAATGGGAGAAGGGTCTTCAATAAGGATATATTTCTCTATGTATAATACTGAAACAAAGTATAAAAATATAATCCCATGCAGCTTCTTACAATGTGGCCTACTCCTAATATGAAATCAATGATAATGGGTCAACTTCCATTGATTTAGCCCCTCTTTGTGGAGAATGTGGGAATGTTGTGGATCCATGTCCATTTAGAAAACATATATATACATTATAGGGGTAGGGTCTTATGGAATTAGTATGGCCAATCTATTATAGGTGTATAAGATAATCTATGGGTGCTCCATCATTTTGGAGACTATGAAATAACCTCCCATGTTTAGCGATGAGGGTTCTAAATGATGAGTTTAGAGAATAATGATTTTATTAAATCATTCTCAAGGATCTATTTTAGTAACCATTTTATTATTTGGGACATTTATTCATTGGAACCCATCCTTATGGATTTGGATTCCCTCTCTTTTTTAGTATTATAATCTAGAAAAAGAGCCTCATAGGAATAAAAGTAAGATGTGTCACCCTAGAGTACCCCAACTCATCCTTCATAGATTTATTTGAGGAAATGGTGATTTGAGGAGGTGGATGCTATAAGAAAATGAATTCCCAACCTTCCTAATAGAGCATTGTAGGAAGTTTCCTATGAGACTACTATAAATTCAGTACATTCTATTAGTCTTTTAAACTAATTCGGTAGTTGAATATTCCCATGTGTCTTATTCTTTTCTATATCATACACCTAAATTGTCATATTAGAAGGATTTAAATCCTCTATTTAAGGATTTGGAAGGCTACTACATAAATTCTGATGTAGTAGAAGGAGGAGGTACAATAACCTCATGAGCTCCTTCTTTTCACATGTAGGACAGGATAATACCATGGGTGCGAGTGACTATATTATGAGACAACTAGTCAATTTTCTTCAACATTACGTGTCTTAGCAGCTATTTACACTCACTATATACTTCTCTTTCACAATCATGGTCCACGACGACATATGTAACTTATGTAAAGAGTTCACCAATTTTGACTAAGACATAGTCCACTCGGCCTTGGAACAAATATTTGAAGACAAAAAAATCATTGATGGTGTTTCCAAGGATACTTTGTTATGGGTAGTGTTTGGTGTGATCTATAATCTTGGACTCTTAGGGTATCTTTCATTCTAGAATCTTTAGAATAAATTTTTCAAGGGAGTAGACGAAATAACCTTGGACTGGGGAATCTTTGAAGGTGAAAGTCAAGATGATACTTTTTGTAAAAGGTATCTGATGTTCTTGTTTTGTAAGTGGGGTTGAAGCCACATTTTATCTATGAGGATGTTCCTATACCTGAAGATGCTACACAAGGAGAGGCTATTCCTGGTGGGGAAACAATTCAAGTGTCTCATTTAGTAAGGGATATAAGAGTTTTACCAACTCTGGATCCTCTACTTGAAAATTGGTAGATTTATCTGCTTTGATGGGCCTTATTATGGTAGTTGTAATGGATAATGGGAACTATAGTTGATATGTCGTTTTCAAGGATTCTTACAAACCCTAAACCCTTTCAAAGAACTCTTGAAATCCACCTAGATAATTTAGGGGGTTGAGGGTAGTGACCAACTTATTATTGACATTCGCCATGCACATCATGAGTAGTTGTTCTTGATATAACAACATTTCAAGTGAGAAGGTGTATCCCTTCCACCAAGAAAAGAAATCATACACCCAAACATCAGACCTCTATTTTTATTTGGATAGGTTAGTGGTTATGGTCTTGCATGAGGTGAATCTGAATAGATAGTGGAACATTCTATCGCAATCCTCCCATCTAGCAATAGATCCCATGACAATCTACCAATACCTCATAAATGATTATACATCATAGTTTCTGAGAAAACAACACAGTTTAATGGAATCCTACAATTATGTATTCCCCAACATTAGGTTACACATTAAGAAGAAGTTAGATTGATATTATAGAAGATCACCCATACCATTGAAGGAGGTGAAACTTTAATTGATGAATTATGGTGGATAGAACATATGGTCCTCCCATACTGGATACAGATTTACCTCATGTTCAATTAATATATATCTCATTTCTAGGGTCAAAAAAAGGGTGGTGAGAGAATCCATCACATCATACTGATGAGTATTTTTTGTCACAAATTCTCTAAAAAACTCTAGATATTGGGTGGATATGTTCCCTTGATCTCTATATAGATTAGTGTACTACTCAGATGGATTGTGTGAATCATATTTTTGTAGTTTTCTATATCCCTTGGATTATTAATTTACTAGATATACAAGGCCACCTGGATCAAGCTTGAGAGCTGATCCAAGGACTGGGTACTAGAATTAAGGATAGATAGGGTCCCATTTGACATTTTCATAGCTTGAGAACTACTCTAACATAATATATGTAATAAGACTCTTGTATTCATCTAACTATTTTTTTAAAGAGGTTTTCTTGGTATTTAAATTAGTCTCTAGTGAAGACTTAGATAGACTAGTAAACTCAACATGACCCTTTCCCATTCTCATATATTGGCACACATATAGAAATGTATCATTGGTGGACTCCCAAGATTAAACACCAGTCTCTTCTGATTAGTAAGGTCACCCATTCTAGGGATCTTTCTAGTACTACATCACCCCTTATAGTTGGCTTCCCTATCTTACCCTGTGTCAGTGGTCCTATTTATTTGATCCCCAAGAGGGTAAATAGAGATGAAATTCACCACATTGGTGGTCAGATAGGAACCTACAATATCGATGGGAAAGGCGGACTGTTGTTCATATTGTTGTCATGAGATAGGTAATTAATTAAGAGCATCATACTGGACCATCCTCATATACACATGTGTTGAGAAGAATCTACCATCACTCTATAGAGAATTATTAGGATCTTGACATAGGTTCAATAGAGAGCCTATCAGTGACCATATGATTCAAGTTTCTGGGATATAGGGATGACTTCCATATCAACCCACTTTTATTGTTGGCGAATGGAATCAAGGTGTTCATGGCTTCCTAGGCAGTTCATTTTATGAACCTAAATAAAAATGAATGTTGCACAGAAATTATGGCAGAATAAAACAACTGAGTATCCCATTAGGGAATCTAAGGTGAAAATTTTCAAAGCTATGGGTGTCCATAACATGATTGATAGCTATTTAGCGGCCAAGAGTCTCCATAAGTTATCTTTTTCATTACCATGAATATGATTTTTCTCCTAGTCAACCTAATCCCCAATTAGTGTAGGCTGATAAATTGGTGGTGGTATTGATGTAGATCTTCTTTCCTATTTATTTTCTAGGAGAGGGGAGATATATGGGCCAACCATCCACTAAATCTTGGAAATTTCTCCCAAAGGTAGTTCCAACTTCAAGATCATATCCATGTAGGATTGGGTGAAGAATACATCCTCATGTGAGAGATAAAAAATTTATCTTTTGGGATTAGTAACGTTCTCACAATAGTTTAAGTGATTCAACCAAGACACTTACATATCTCCAACTTCTATTGTGGAGGTTGCGAGGATGGAAACTGATGGCAATGGAGATGGTTTCAAATTGAGTCCATGGAGTAACGTAGTCATGTGTGATTTTCATGCCAACATCCCCCCTACACACAATACTATTGGTTTTAGATAATTGATCATAGATATTATGACTCCTATAAGGAACAATGAATCAGACTTCAGTATAGATCTCATGGAGGTGATGAAAAATGACCCAATTTCATCCTTTCTTTCTGAAAAAAGAGAATCGATCCACATTGGTGATGGTCTAGACCAAGGATTCCTAATTTTATCTACCCCAACTCAAAGCATAGTTTCAAGCTGGGATAACCACTCATTATGTGGGACTTGGCACCAAATATATGGATTCAATGACATGAAAATTTGATGATTTCCCAAGTCTATTAGTTCTTATATTTTAATGAGAAGATCATAATGGTGGTTTTTCCATTTTTGACACTTTTCTTCAGGGCTATGTATCAAGACGATGACACACATTTCTTTATCCACTTTCTTGTATTCGGTAGGATTCCTACACAACCATAGTTGTTGATGTCAGCTCTTAAATAAAAATTAGGTGATTGGGTGTGCATCCTACCTTTGATGGATTCCTCATTGAACCATGTCTCCTAGTATGGTTCTCTGTTAAATATTTAATCCATGTTCAGGAAACACATTCCTAGTTCTATCTCAAGTTGATTGTAGGTTAATTATGGTGCATCTGTATTGATAGGGATGCAACCTTTTTTAGAGTATATAGTAATGTTAGGGATTTCTAGGAATCTCTAGATGCTGGGTTTTTCAAACATTCAAACATTTTTCTTTTGTTGAAGGGTATCTCATGCATGAGGCATCTTAGCTGTGCGACCCAAGGCATCCTATTTTTTCCATGAGATATTTGATGATAGGGTCATAGGGTATCTGAGTAATTTTACAATAGGAATCCCATCATTATTTTATGGGTTATAGGTTTCATGTGGGACAAAATTTTAACATCTTGTAGAGACAGATTGGTGGTTGATTGTTTCTTAAGGGGAGAGGAAAATTTCACACATTATTGTTTGCAAAAGTGTGTCTCCAGGGGGAAGTTTTCACACATTAGGGTTTGGTTATGTGTGTCCCAAGGGAAATATTTCACACTTGATAGTTTTGTTATGTATTTCCCTAGGGGGAATATTTCATACTTTAGGGTTTGGTAAAATATGTTCATTTGGGGGGAAGATTTCACACTTTAGATTTAATGGTGATATGGGAATGTGTTCCCCTAGGGGAGGGAGATAATAACACTTAGGGATTTGATGGTGACATTGAGATATTGAGAATGAAAATTAGGGATGTATCCAATATTTTTGGAGAAGTTAGGTTTGAACCTCATGGAGGTGTCCTACATACATTGTTAGTACAAAGGGATGAAAACCCATGTTTTTATTTCCCTAATTTATGTTTATGTGACATAACCATTCCATGATGTTCAACGTCTTGTCATAAGGATAATCACGTCGTAGAAGAAGAATAAACGAGGGATGGTTTAGGGATTAAACATGGAAGTTTATTGAAGGAGGAGTATCATCCCATAGTAGGGGAGGAGGTGGCATCCCATGATGATCATGTACATGGATAATCTTGTGTTCATTACAAAGCCTAAGAGTTGTGGGGTCTTCCCATGTTAGTCATACATGGAAAATATTGTGTTAATCAAACTTGGTAAGACTATAGTTTAACATATTAAGATGAGTATGTTTTCTTTTAGTTTAACTTTA
Source organism: Viscum album (assembly GCA_963277665.1). Classification (NCBI taxonomy): domain Eukaryota; kingdom Viridiplantae; phylum Streptophyta; class Magnoliopsida; order Santalales; family Viscaceae; genus Viscum; species Viscum album. The sequence goes on from OY728161.1 coordinate 1,191,741,108, forward strand.
TATGAAAAGGAATTCCAAAAAATCATTTTTACTTCATAGAACATAGACACTGGTGAGGTCTACACCTAGAGAGGCCATTTCAATGTAGGAGAGAAGGATCCAACAAAAGACATATCTACCAAAAAATGTTGTCATTTACATTGATTATAACACCTTTGGGAAATACATGTATACTAATCAAGTTCCTCTAAGTGAGGCATTGAATAAACACTATCATGGAGGAGTGGCAATTAATGGTACTAATGTTAAGGTTTATATTATTACAAAAAAGAGGCATTAGGGTGACTATTAATAAGATAAAAAGGTAATAGTCCAGTTCATTCTTGAATAGATGGGGTGGATAAAGGGTTTTTGATACTAGGAACACAATAATTTGAGGTACATATGAACCTGTTTTGGATGGGTACATGGGCTATGGGTACCTAACATTCGTGAAAGGGTTTTGGATGAATAGAGGAACTATAGAGAGACCAGGTCCATTGGTTTTGTAAAGGTTGTGGTTTAGTGAATGTTAGGGGATTCATGAAGGATTTGTATATGATAAAATTATTTGTTTCATAAAGCAAGGTTACTCTACCATGTAGTTAATTCATGGTTCCCTTGGGGTTGGTTTCATGAAAGATAATTATCTCACGAACCCCCAAGAGGTGCAAAGTGAATTTATCTTATGTGGAGGTCATGGACCATCATGAATGGTATATACACCAAAGGTTGAGGTTATCAATAACATATGGGATAAGGTTTTGAAAAATATGTCTACCTTGTGAAATACATCTCGTCTTTGGATCATGAATGTTATAGTTCCACGAATTCATAGGTTTGGTAAGAATTCAAAAGGCCTGTGATCTCAAAAGTAAGGCATGGTGATGTATTTATAGCCCTAGCAGAGGAAGGGGCATCGATTTCATGAAATATATGGGCCTAACTGAAGTATTATGACTTTCATGAAATCAACTATGTTTCATGAATATAAATATGTTGTACTGATTTAATCACATCCACCTTAATACGGACTAGATACCTCCATGAATCAGAGTTACATTGTCTGAAATTTACTACCTCCACCTCCGCACAAACCAAATAACTCCTATAAATAGTGTTTACATTTCATAGAGGTTTAGAACCTATATTTTCACATGGCCAATTTACATTATCATGGATATTATCTTTTTTAATTTTTTAACCTTCACAAGAATAACCCCTTAGGTAGATTTTGGATCATTTTTTATAAGATTTTCTTCGAACTGGTCGACCCTTCCTCGACATATCCCATGAAACTTTTATTTAAATGCCAAAAAATGTATTGAATGTTTATATATGATATTTATGAAATTATTATTATTTTTTAATTATAAAAAATTATACATTCTTATCCTTTCATCCGTTATAAAATAAAAGCATCGCTCATGCATATGTGTTGACTACCACCTCCTTAAAACTATGTACCTGGTCTTTATTTATGGTTTATGTGATTGGTGATAATGATAGAGATAATGAATATATAATATTTTTATTTTATAATAGTGATTATTTTTTAGTAGGTAATAATTTACGTTTCTTTCATTCCACCCTTTAAAAGGTGGAAACCACGCTCAAGCGTATGTATGACCTACCATCTCTACAAAGTGTTATAATTTATTTGTCATCATGTCTTTATAAAAATTATTATAAAAGTTTTTATAATGATTAAATATGATACTTACAACATAGGTAATATTATATATATGATATAACATTGATTAATGTACAATGACCCTCACTGTTGATCAGAAATATTCAGGAAAAACAAAGTAATAAACACACAAAGTTATGATTTGAATGAAATATTTTTAATGAATGGATGATAAGTCATAATAAGTGTACCAATTATTTTATTATATATATTAATATGGTTACTTATAAAATTATACTAAATTTGAATATATTATTTAGTATGTTAGCATACTTATGAATTTGGACTTAAGTTAAGGGTTTCTCATTTGTGTTTAGTTTTAATGATACATATTCCATATTCACCAATTGTTTCTTTAATGTTATTATATAATATTTCTTTGATATTTAATATAATTAATATCTTTATATTCATGGTATTTAGTGTTTCATTTTAATTTATTTCATTCATAGGAGTAATGATACAAAATTAAGAATAGTGGTAAGAGTTGTATGTTACAATCTCACTTTTTACCAGGATTATATATGCATAAATTTCAGCTGTTAAAATTATACGTTTTATATCTCAAAAATATTATCATATAGTTTTTTATATAAATTACATGTATTCATTTCATCTTCATCTCTCTAGATAATTATAATTATAAAAAAAATTATGAGAAACAAACATTATATTTTTTTCTGTAAAAAATATTCTTATTCCATGTCCATATTTTCACAAAATGTTCTCAAGAAAGTTTTAATAATCTAAAAAGATTTATTATTATCTTTTTATCCATTTTTAGTTTTTATAAAAAAAATTAAATATAATCTTATAATAAATTTCTAAAAAAGGTACTTTTCACCAATGGTGTGAATGGAATCTTTGTTTTAACATTTTCCGCACCAATCTCTTTTACCACTACCATGAATATTTGTTTCCTTGAAAATCTATTTACATGTTTACATGGTCATTTTCAAATAATGTTTTCCATAATATTCTTAAATTTTTTATATTTTTAGATTTTTTTTAAAATTAATAGGGTATTTTTCTCATGAAATGTTCTAATGTAATTTTATTGTTATTTTCATCTATGAAAACATCAATTTATGTTTCATAAAATTTAATGGGGATATTATTCAATGTTACCGTATTTATTCATTCTCTATATGGATATTTATTATAATGATTAAATTTTGATGAAATATATTTTCTTTTCAATGGGTTAAAATGTGATGAAATTATAAAGGTTTCCCTGAACATGTAAAATATATATGGATGTATTTCGATTATGTTACAAGTGGATAAATTATATTTATTAAATACATTGGGTAATGTGTGAAGATTAATGTTTATTAGATGAAAGGGTAAAAGTGAGTTTATCCTAGTCCTAAAATTATGTACATAGGTGGTTATCCAAATCCTAAATGAGGGTATGTGGGAGTTTATCCCAAGCCCAAAGAGGGAACAAAGGTAATTATTCCAACACAAATGTGATTAATGTATTGGTTGAAATTCTTGAAAAATGATTTATATTATTATTATGGAACACATTATTCCACTCTCTTATGAAAAGTTCTTCTTCGAATGTTATATTTTCATAGACCATGACATTTTATTATCTTATGATTCCTGACATAAGAACAAAAAAATATTTATTCCATGATTCATTTTTATGATCAATGAAATTTTGGGTATGAATTTATAATTTTAACGTCATACCATCACACCATTATGATTATATTATATTCACTTATGATCATTGATGGATATCTTTAATTATTAAGCTTAATCATCATATAATCTCACTTTTTCTTATGTTTCCTTTCCCCCAGTGATGATGAAATGTTTTAAGTAAGGTATGACTAAGAATTATAATATTTTATAAGCATTTTAGGGATATATTGAAGATATTTCATGGAATAATATTATTATGTATCTATTCTATAAAGACACTAATCTTTTACGATCCTCAAGCTTATATTATTGTGAATTGTATTGAATATTTATCTTAAATCAGGAAATATTTATTCATGTAATGTTTTTATTGCCTCACTATTATAATTAGAATGCCCCTATATAATATTAGCCTCTATATAATAATTTCTCTTATGATTTGGAACTTTTATATTTTTTATATCCTCGCATCCATCATGTTGTGATACCCCATGGTGGTGTGAAACTAGATCAACCTCATCTTTAAACTCACCATCATCATCTATGCAGTGATGTTCACATTGACATTGAATGGCCAACATATTATCACCATGTCATGTGAATAATCCTTATTGATTGATAATGTTGAGATTTTATGTTTTTTCAATTGTAAATTCAATAGAAATTTAATATTGTACATAAAGGAGAGTCAATGAATGAATGAAATATTTGTTATGGGGAGGAGTCTAGAAATGTTATCCATGGTAATTGAGTATCATGGAAATAGGTAGTATGGTATCCCTATAAGAATCATGAAAACATTTCATAATTTGGAAAAGAAGGTAGAAAGTATTATGATGTTTATTTTTTTGAATAAACCATTAATTAGTTCACTCTTATGCTATAATTTAGTGAATTAAATATGACAATTTTTTTTATTAATAATGTTTCATTATGAGAAGAAACACATCTCATGAATTAATAGTTGTTATTAATGTGAAAGACATGTTTCAATGTTACTTATGAGAAGAAATTTTTTTATAACATGTTTCATGTGATTTCTATAAGATAGATAATAATTAAAGAAAACACCCTTTGATGATTTTTTATTATGAAAATCAATTGGATGATTTTTTGTGAACTCATATTTGAAGCTAGTGGGTATTCATGAAAATATTTATTCTTGTATATAAAATTTATATATGACTTCATTTAAATAGATGTGAAAATAATGAGGATGTGGAAATTATTTAAAATAATCGATTGATTTTATATTTAACAAGACTTGAAGAATTTGGTTACAAAACATTGGAAATAATTTAATTATTTGTAAAGTTATTTGATGCCTTTTAGTATTTTGGTAACCCTATAATTCCCATAGTGAACTATTTTCAATGATATAAAAGACATATTTTTTGAAAATGAGTTTAATTATGAAAAAAAAATTCCATCCTAGAAAGCCACACATGTTGCCTACTACTAAAGATAGTTGTTGAGATCAATGGTATCACAAAATAGGTAGCTAGGGTGAAGGATTTTGAAAGATGTCGGGCTCAGAACGTGTACCATTTTGTGTCTCTTGGGAACTTCTACCTTGCGGGGTGGAACACCTAACCACTAGAGTGGGGTGGCCCTAATGAATTTTAAATATGGTGTAAGGAATGTTGTGAGTAATAATATAGAGGTATCATGATGAAAATATCAATTTGAGATAGAATAAAAAATTATTTTTCATTAATAAAAAATTCACAAGGGATTGGCTTATAAGAAACCATTTATGTCATCTTAAACCAATGATTATAGTTTCTATTAAATCATACAATTATATTCCATAAATAAATTATGCATCCACTGATCATTTTTAAGATCATCAGAAGTGCTTTAATATCAAATGTATGGCATTTGGAATAAGGATACAATCTAATATAAAGAAGTTGGAAGGATACCAGATGTTATATACTCTAGAATTTAATGAATATGGTAGATATGGTGAATAAATTCTATAATAATAACTAAAATACTAATTCCCATAGAAATATGATTATTCATTATTATGAATTCATCATATAAATATCATTCTTATTTAATCATTGTGATCTAATTTTATTCAATGATTTTGTCCTATGAAAGATGTGAGCAATTTGGTCGTGAGTAATTTAGGTCTAATGTGTATTCATTAAGGGGTTTTAAAAACCCTTAGTTTTAAATGAGTTTGGTAAGGGTATTGATTTTGTACAGGTTGAAGAAAAATAGAGACACAATGATATGTAGAAATCATGTGTAGGAGATGGTACAATGAGGTAGTTTGAGACAACATGAGTAAGTCTGTTTAATTTACCTATAAATACCCCAGATGGTATCATTCAAAAAATTTGAATAGAGAGAGTTGAATCGATATAGGGAAGTTAGAGAATATAGATTAAAATATAGAGATCCAATCTCATATAATATTTATGAAAAATAAGATCATTTATGAAAATAGTGATTTGTGCATCCTAAGTGATGGTGTCATATGTTATATTGTTATTTAGTGAAGGCCATCAAACTTGAAACTTTTTAATGAAGAAATTCATGATTGTGTAATTTTGAAAGGAAGGGAAAGAGGACACCATGAGCTAAAATTTATTCATAGAGTAGTTATGATGTGATCAGACATAGTGTTTTTGAGTATTTCTATACATTTAACCTTGTCTATATAAGGACAATATAGTATATTTAAAATTTCATGAATTTCATTTAATAAAAATCTTCTACATGAAATAAATAGGTTATGGTGGTGTTTATTGGTACTAATATAATAAATAGTGGAAATCACTAAAATAATTTTTTTGTGAAGTTATTGATGTTAGGATATCAGATGTAGAGAAATAAATTTAAGCTTACAACAAATGGATGTAACATTGAGTTCATTAGAACTACAATTGCGATCAATAGAAAATTCTAACTATTTAGGTATTGGAAACATGAAGTTTATAGGAGACATACTAAGAGATATGGAAAAAGAAATGGAGATTCACTTTGATAGTTTATAAACACTTTAGAAACCCAAATATGTCTATGAGTTGTATTGAGAAGAATTGTTTACAGAGAATAACTAAGAGACTAAATCCAGTACCTTTTTAGAATGGTAGAAACATGTAGTGATTTATAATTTTAGAAGTTAGTGAATAATTATAAAATTAAAGATCTTAATAATATGATATACATCAACTATGAATATTTAATGTTAGTTTACTTGAGTAATGTGAAAATTTTTATAAGTTTCTTCATCTGATTACAAATTGAGCTAAATTAGAAGTTACATTTTTCAATATATTTAGTAGAGTACATGAATATTTACATGGTGTTATAGTTTCCTATTAAGTTGAAGCTAAAGAGTTGTGTTAGTGATAATGCGTAGGTGCATCGATCTTAAAGGATCATAAGGTAATATATTTCTCATGTAGTGAATAATCAACTATTCAACTTTTTTTGTAATAAGTGGTGATAACCTATAGTTTTTGGTGGGAATATAGAAGAGGCATGGTGTAACTATATTATAATGATATCGAGATGATTTATTGAGTAACCATTCAGATTTATATTTGAGAACCTCTGAGTGGGGTGTTTAACAGATCATCAAAAGGTGTTGTTTCTCAGATCATGGCGAATCCTTTTAAAAATTTCAATGAACTACACTATTTAACTTTTATAATATTTAGGTAAGGTTGAGATACATTAATTGAGGGGGTTTATATCTTAACAAATCACAGATGTTAAATTAAATGTTTTAAAAAAATGATTAATGACCCCCCCTTAGTGATTTAACTATATTTGGGAACCAAAATTGGTATCAGATCTAATCCAAGCTTACACTCAAATATCTAACATTAAATCAGGATTTTAAGATGACTATGTCTAAGAAAAATAATTTCATACTAGAAATTAGAAACAAGTAAGTGTCATCCAAAACTCTAAAAAATAGATAATTTAAAGTGGAAAAGAAGTTAAGTATGAATTTGAAGAAAAAATATGTTATACCACTAATTAAAGGTAATAAATTTGATAAAAGTATTGATAAATCAGTTGATTATGATTCTACAGATAAACCTAATACAATTTATGATGAATATGAATTTATTGAATCAGTTAGTGATATTTATTTTGAAATCAATAATCATTTGATTAATGTTCATCTAGAAGTGGTTACATATATATTTATTATTATCAAGGAACTAATCTATAAAAAGGCACATAATTAAGAGGGGTTTGTATAAAAAAGTGATGATTTAACCAAGAAAATTTTATGGTTACAATACTCTCACATAACTTATTGAAATCAAAGTAAAAATTTTATATCTTTTCAGTAAATATTTTCCCTATGTTAATGAATAATTTTAGTGAATCGTGTAAGAAAAATATACCAATTTAAATCTTTAGAGAAGTAATCCATGCATCAAAAAATCTATATAAAACCAATTTTAATTTAAAATATGATATTTTAGAGTTTAATGAAAAATGGGTAACTGTTTTGGGAAATTCCTTATAATAAGCAAGAAAAATTCCAGATGAGAATTTTGAACTGTGGAAGAGGAAATGGGAATATACTTTGAGATCATTTAATATGATAATAAATCCCACATCATGAATTGTATTTAACTTGATGTTGAGAAATCCAGAATCAATACAAACTAGAAAATTCAGAATTCTTGATAAAAAGTGTTTCCACAAATTTTTTTGATGATAATATTATCCCAAGATCAACTCCTATTAGTGGATAAAAGAGCTTTAGTTCATTCTATAATCAATATATAGAAAGCTCTAGAAAAAAGGTAAACAATAATATAGTTAAATCTATCTCTACTTGTGTAGTTTCGCTATGAAGTGTAGGTTTCATAGAAAAATCATGAAAAATATGAATGGATAAGAATGTTATGAAATCCACCACCTCATTAATGGTGGATAAAACCATGTAAAATAAAGGAAAATCCCTAATTTTTGTTATATGTAAAATATGTATAGCCCACAAACTATAAGGAACCAAATCTTCTCATATTCCATCCAAAAGAAATAAAAGAAGATGCGTTGGTAATTTCTAGTACTATTAGATTTTTGAACCCAATTGCACTAAATATTGGTATATAATTTTATTGCATGAAAATTAAAAACAACCTACATTTAGGTGGATCATAGATAGAGTTAAAATATTGCATGTTAGACTGAAGTAGTTTTCATAGAAGAGTAAGGGGAATATTTCCATTAAGAATAGATTTAAACCCTTTGGTAATTTCTATTACTATTGTAATATACGTTGTCATAGTTATGAGGAGTTCTTGTATATACCAAAAATAATAACATCATATGTATTATGAAAATTAGACCATAAAAAATAAAATATTGGGACATAAATTAAGAATATTTTTCCATAAGGATTTAATAAAAGCATGAAATTTATTCAACCACTCCTAATATTTCAAATAAGAATGTTGAAATTAATTTCATAACAATAAAGAAGATATGTTTCTACTATGGTGTAATGGGAAACATTAGGGAAGATTAAAAATAGTCTATAAATATTGAAAAAAATGTATGAAAACTAGAATCACATAAAGAATAAATCTAGAGAATACTGAATAGTATTTTCTATGTGAAAAAAATGAAAAATTAAAGCTTTATGAGATGTTTCCCAAAAGGTATAACCATATGATAGTTAAATATCTATGTGTAAGGGGGAAATTCCAAGACATACAATTAACAAATTCATCACATTATTATCTAGAAAATAATAATTATTGAATAAAAAAGGAAAACCAGAGGTGATTTATTTTGTAGAAATTATTACATTGAAAATAGAGTCTACACACAAAAATGAATGTTGAGAATGTTCCAATGTATTTTATAACTATATTTTTATATTATTTTCAATTACTTAAGAGTATATAGAAATCAAAAAAGAAATAAATTTCATTTATTTCAAAAGCAAAGAACCATATTCCATTCAAGAATAATGATAAAAAAGAAAATACATCTGTGGTTAAGAAGAAACATTCATCCTTATTTCCATAACTAGAATAATTGAAAAACCCACCTTATTCTCACAATTATATTTTTATTTTTCTATAAAAAGAGTTGAATGTGAAACCTATATTCTAAGGGGTGAAGAAGTCAGGATTGTTAAATATATATAGTATCCAGTGTAAACTAATTTATCTCAATTAGTATAAAATTTTCCCCCTTATAACACTTAAAGTGGTATTATAGGGTTCTTGGAGTTGGTTTCTTAAACAATAAAACCATGATGAGGATAATTTAAGAATAATCCCTTGAGTTAGATCATATAAGAGAAATATCCTAGTGGTTTATTATTTCATGATGTTTTTGGAATTATGATCATAACATAATGAATAAATGGTTTATGTATGACTATCATTATTCCCTTCCTAAAAATGAATATATTTAAGGTTCTAGGTTAATTAGAAGAAGAAATGGTTGTAATGAACAAAATTTTTATGTTGGATCTAATGAATAATCGACAAGAACATACAGATTAATTTTCATGTTTAATGAATATACCCAAATAAATAAGACAAAAGATCCCATGAAAAAGTGATAAAATATTTTATATTAATTTTATAATTAATTTATTAATATAAAAAATACATTTATATTGAGATATTTTTTCGATCAAGATGCTGATTTTTTTAAAACTATTCAAATTATATCATCATTTCTCTAATTAGATACAAAATAGAACCCCTCTATCAGTGTTCCAAAAATTCTCCCTAATTGCAGAACAATGTGGATGAAACTCAGGGTACTAAATCAATTGATCTTATTTCTTTTTGTTGTTCTCATTTATTTCTACTAATTATAATTTATTCATGAAACTCATGTCTCATATTCTATCACTATTGATAGGTGTGAAGGAGGGATAAATCTATCATCCTTTAGAGAATCCATAGAGGGTTTCTTTATTGAGATAAGTATCTAGGGATATGATATGTTTTCCACAACATAAATGATTTCACACATTTTCTAAAATAATATAAGAATGTTTAAATAGTTCTAGGGTTTAATATTGATAATTAAACAAAGTTCATTAATCAAATAATATTCCTAATCTATTCTACATGCCAATAATAATAATAATATAATGGCATGCACTGGATTCTACTAATAAATATCATTTCATTAAGTAAATAATTTGTTCTATATTTAAATGATATTAAATTGTTATGTCATTTCTATTACCTGGCTTACAACTCAACCCATTATAATTATTTGAAAATTAAAAAAATCCCAAATAACAAAAAAAATTATTCAGTTGATAAATAAATAAATATTATATTCATGGTCATGTGAGAAAATATTTATTTTACATTCTACTAACAAATAAATATAGTCATTGGAAATTTTTGACCATTAAATCAGAAATTAATATTATTCTTTAAAGTTGAAAATAATATTTATTCTTTTTAATAAATTAAAATATAATTTAACTAAAATCAATGGAAACACAAAGTGCGTGACCCTTGAGGACTTTTTCTCTGTAGTATTAGGAGTTCTTTCTATAATTACAATATAAAATTTAAGAAATAATTTTTGGTACCCATAGGGGAAGAATTTGATATCATAATGAAGACAACCACATATAAAAAATTACATTATAATACAATATTTTTTTATAAATATATCAAATCCTAAAAGTTTTATACTTGTTCCATCAACTTATCCTCTCAATATATCTTTCAATAACTTCCTAAAATTATCTTTTCTATCACTATGTAAATGGAATTTCAGTATGAAAATTAAATTCCAATCAAATGTCCAAAGATATTATATTCCTTATACAGGAAAGGAAAAATAATATATTAACTTGTTCAGTAATGTAATATCACATGTGACACACCCAACATACCCTTCATCATTATGAGAATATGTTAGCACAATTTTCATTAATATACAAATGTAAAAAACTACTAAGATTTATTAATTATAATCTGAATAATAAGGATCCTTAAACACATTATCTTATTGGAATATCCAATGGCTTACAGACATGTGGAATTTTTACTTGTGGTTCTGTCCTCATAATCTCTCTTCTTTGAGATTAACAAGTATGAACTTCATGAGATGAACTATCTTCTGTATGTGAGTATCCATAATTTAACTGTAAAATAAATTATTTTTTCTATCATAGAATGTTATCGTGGTGATAAAAATTTTATTTAAGAATATTATCATAAAACTTTAGGGATTTCCTCAGTGCATGGAACTCTTATAACCTTTAAATGTGAATGATACTCAAGGGAACCAAATCTAACAGGCTACTACATACACTAGATATAACTATAAATTACTTTTAGTATATAAAATATCACATGAAATTTATTCTCCAATTAATATATTTCATTATTCAATGGGTATACCTTGTTATTGTTTATAGAAATTATTCTTACAAAAACCTCACCTATATGAGAAAATCCCTCAAAAGATGATACTTTTGAAGTATGTTCTTTATATACAAATGGAATTGTGCCTACTAGAAAAGATAAACTACTAAATTATTATCATATATCAATATGATAGTATCATTAATATTAGGAACCACACCAATATCATATATGATGTTTTTTATAAAAAATTATTCTTTAGTTGTATCAGATTCCACAATATACTTGAACTTTATTGTAGAAACGGTGACCACTACTTTTTTTGGGCTCTTACATCTCAAATATCCTCTATTAAGGGTGAATACATATCCCGATTATGATTTTATATCATTATATAATGTTTGGAAACTTGAATCTATATATACCTTAATGGATAGCTCCTCATATCCTCCATAAACCATAAAAATCCCCTTATTTCACCTAAATTACAATAGGATAATCATGAGATCCATAAAATGGTGATAACCTAGGTCTTTTTTATATCCTCTTGCCACACTCAAGGAATAGGAAACATTGAGACTTTTATATAGTCTGACATACATGACTAACCCAATCTCTGAGGTGTATGGGAACAATATCACCGTATATCTCTCATCATGTGTTTGAGGACACATTTTTAATGAGATATGTATACCCAATAAAATCAAAATTAATTACCCTATTAGACTATTCTATACTAAATAACTTTACTAAATTATTATTGTACATTAATTTACTTATTCCAAGCATCCCCATATATCTATCATGATGAATCATATTATTAGGAACATATATTTCCTCACATATGTCCTTCCTGGGGAAGAATATACACAACCACATTTTAATAGGCTCCAATATCAGTATCTTGTTCCCTATCATTAGTTTCTCATAAACATATAATATTTGGAAAATTATTTCACTCTCTTTAAATAAATTTTAGACATAGGGTTCACATTCATTCTGTATGAAACTAAATTCCCTTATGGATTCATTAAAGTGAATGTTCCATGTTCTGGACACCTAAATTGAACTTTAAATGGATCTCAATAGTTTTTTACATTATTGTAATATTTATGATTCATAAACACTTCTAGTTAGGATATATAGACATCTTATAGAAAATTACCATTATGGAAGGCTATTTTTAGATCCATTTTCCAAATCTCATAATCATGGTAAATTGATATGGAATTTACTAAATTATGATGAAGTTTATCAAAGAAATCGGTGAAATGGTTTCTTCATAGTCAATTACATGATTTTTTTCAACCCATTTGAAGCCAACCAAAAATTATAATTACTTAGAATAACCTCATTGTATATTTTCTCCTTGAATACTCATTTTTAACCAATGAGCCTTACATCCTCTGGAGAATCTACAAAAATCTAGGCATGATTTTGGTATAGGGAATCAATTTCATAATTCATGGATTCTTACCATCTACTATATTATATTTCATTTACTAATTCCTTATAGGAAAAGGTGTAATACCTTGATATTTTAATTTATATTTTATATATTAAAAATAATATTCTTAATATAATACACCACATGAAAACATGGTCTTAAATAAACTGAAAAAATTATTATTAAAAATGAAATATTATAATAAATATGTTTGGTTGCTGAGTATGAATAAGGAAAAAATTATGAAATTTAATTAAGATATGTTTTAACTAATAAAAATAATAAATTAAATCAAAAATTTTATCTTCTATATTATTTTTGTTATTAGTAAAACAATAAGAAAAAATTAATTTTAGGATTAAACAGTACTTTTCTTCTAAAAATGATTTTTTGGAGTTTTATTTATGGTTTTATAATTAATTTATACTACTTTTCAAAATTTTATTTTTTAAAAGAAAAATAATATTTTCAATCATAATTTAAATATTATCCTATGATGAATTTTAGTAATTTTTATGAAAATATTGATTTTTGAGTGAGTTGTGAAAATGTCAGTTTTTGAAAAACTATCTTTTATTATCATTAAAAAATTCATTTAAATGCTTCATATTATTTTGTTTTTTGATTTAAAATAACATAATATCCATTTTACTAAAAAATATAATTATTTTCACAGGAATTAGTATTGTATTTTATTTGGGTATAAGTTAATTTTTATGCTTAAAATACATTTTCTAGAAACAATTTTTTATTTGTTTTGCATACATATATGAAAATTAATTTATAATTATTCTAGGAATTTAATATTTAATTAGTTATATCATATTCATAATTTGGAAGTTCTAATATTTTAAATACTTCAATTTCATTTTTAGTCATACTGAATAGTAACCATGGTAATGGTTTATCACAACTGTAATATATAAAACATGTTAAATATAGTAAAAAATATTATATAAGGACTAAAAATCAACCCAAAACATAAATTAGTATACCTTTAAGAGATTAAATAGTACATAAACATCATTTCATCAAAATCGTTGAATTTTATTTCCACTTTTCTTTGATTACGACCTTTGTGTTATTTTATGTTATGAAAAATTATAAAATGTCTCTCTTTTCCTTTTAATATTTGTAATATGTACTTCTAGAGATAAATATAAGATATTAATATATCTAATTGTTTTTTAAAATAAATATTTTTATGATATTTTTATTGACGATCTTTAGATATATTATATCTTCGATAAACGCTTAAGCACTTCCAAAGTTGTGCTTGTTCAAGCTATTGGAATATGAAATAAATGACTCTAAACAAATAAAAAGTAATATATTTTGGATTAATTATTCTTTACCACTAATTTATTGGATAATAATAATAATGTATTTTTAATTTTTAAATATTTTATATTTGACATCAATTGTTATCTTGGTTTCTTTATAGTTGGCAAATGTGAATAGTCAAAAAAATAAACTTAAATGGCATTTAATGTTAAAAAATTATTTATAATTCAATGGAAAAATAAAAATAAAAACTATATTGAATAAAATGTATGGGACATTTTAAATAATTTCATTAATCATTAATTTGTGAACCAATTTGTATTTTTTAATTTAATTTCATGTCTCTTAATCTGTGAAAACTAAATACAAGGGTTAATGTTAAACATGGTTAATGAGGGAGTTAAAAAAATATAAGTATTAATATGAAACCTAAAATTATATAAAACTATTTGGAAGATTATATATAAACCTTATAACCCTTATTTTCTAATATAACATAGTTTTGTTCCTTTTTCAAGAGTTTTACACATATTATATATTAATATTTCATGTAATTGCATGTTTTCCACCCACCTCACTTATGAAAGGGATCCTTCTATACACTCTTATTCAAAAACTTTTAGCCAGAAAGATTAATAAATCACTACAAAAATTCCATAATATATTCTTTATCTATATCCTGGTTTTTTATTTTCTTTCTCTAATATCATCTTATAAAAGATTAAGGTGTAGGATAAAGGAGAATTCAAAAGAAGATATATCACTCTTAAAAAAGTTAAACCTTTTTATTTCTAATTCAATCTCTTTAAATTATATCCTAACCCCAATGATATAATAACATTATTATATTCCACAAACATAAATTCAATTATTCTCATATCACAAACTTTATTTTTTTTAATCTTGTGGAAAATTAAAATGTCTCTTGTGTGTATGTGTGGACTACCACTTCCTTGAAGGTATGTAATTTATTTTTCATCACTATCTTACAAGGATAGTTATTATTATGGATTTAATTAATATATATTAATATATAATATTAAATAAATTATTATGATTTTGGAAACATAGTGTTTTACATTCCTTTTTAACCATTCATATTTTGTAAAATGATAACGTCATTTGTGTGTACGTATGGACTACCACCTCCATGAAGTGATGTGATTGGTTTTTCATGCCCAAAATTAAATAATGTTTCCAAATTTTAATGTAATTTTTTTAAATATAATTATTTATTTATTAATATTTTATAAATTAGGAAATCATGACCAATATGCGAGGATGAAAACTATCTAACCAAAACATAACTGACAGAGAGAACAGTTAACACCTGGGATATCACTAAGAGGAAGGAGGGGAATAAACACCCATATTAAGTGTAGGTATTATCCAGAAAATATTGTCTATACAGTGGTTGTTGTTTCTGATCACATAATAGATATATTAAGGAAATGGACTCTTATTATTAATAATCTCATTTCTTGTATAGAGTAACCAAACAAGATAGTATTTTGGGTGGGGATCCTATGATTATGACTAACCAAATATATCAAGTTAAGAGAAGCAATTTGAACCTAACTAAATTTATTAAAAATAAGATAATATTAGATTTTCATGAATTTTCAGGTGGTAATGACCATGGAAGGAAAATATTAAAAACCATACATGTCAAGAATGTGGAAAAACATGGGTATGTTCTTAAAGGGAATAAGAGTTTTTTATATGCGTGGATAAAGAGGTCATCATGATCATAATTTAATGTTTAATAAAGAATATACTAATGTTCATCAATCTAACTATAAGGATAAAGTGGATTATTTAATCCAATACAAAAATCATTAAGGAAAATCCTAATAATTTTTTATTGTATTTATTAATGATATCTTGAAATAATTTATGAGTTTTAAATATAATGATAATCACCTTAGAGTCATTATTATGGAATAAGTGTTATATGAGAAATGTGATAAGCATGAATATTGATTTCCAAATGTTTCTTTTCTTCTTAATATTCTCTACATGGATAGAATATCGTTTGATCCATCTATGAAAAAATTAAATAAATTAACTTCCCCAATAAGTGAATGTACCCTTTAAGTATTTGAGTTTTTTGTAATTATGGTTAATTTTAAGAATATATGACAATGGAGTAGTAATATTTTTCAATAGTATTTCAAAATTTGGATTAATAGAAAACATCCAAGGTTTTTTCTAATAATATTTAATTATATAGAAAATTTAGAACATGTGAAGTTTTTTTTTTAAATATGTCAAATTGTATAAATGTTCATGTAATTTATTTTATTAAAAAAATTAAAGAATATATAAATTTCTATTAAGGTTATTATGTTATATGACAAGATGATCCATGGTGATTATTATTGTATTTTATTATAGTCTATTTCAGGGTAATTCAGGTTATCTTGGAAAATTGTATTTTGGAATATGCGATTAGGGAATATACATATTTGAGTATTTGAAATTATAAATGAAAATAATCATTGGGGGATAAAATGATGAATAACTTATTGAATATTTTTATTTTTTTATTTCATAAATAATCAATAATTTCTTAGATATTTTAATTTGAACATTAGTTATTATTTTAGTTTGTGCTAAAAATTTCGGTTTTAAATGGGATGAGCAACTTTCCATAGTTTTTTATCTTATAATCACTAAAAATATGATTTTAGTGAATATATCATGAAAAATTCATCGTGATAATACACATAAATGGATGAATTCATGCTACTATAATGAGAATAAATTATTTAAGTATTTTTTTATAATTGTTTATCATAATGGTATATGAATTTCTTATTCTTAGTCAAATTGAGTAAGAACATATCAAACCTTATGTGGAAATTATAACTCAACTACCTAGTAATGTTTTCAAAAACTCATGTAAAAATATTATTCATATATTGGTACATGCATAAAAAGTTTATTTTTCATAACACAGAAATTAATGTTCATTATAAAATATATATATGATTTTATTACTATGTTATGATATTTTCACTTTAGGAAATAAATTCTAAGTAATCAATTTAAATAAGGAGATTATAATATAATTCCATAATATATTATTTTATATTTTCTTTTAAAAAATTGTTATGTTTTATTTCATAAAAAACACACAACCTCAAGATTAAATGAACCCTGAAATAATGTTATTTAAAAAATATTATTAAATCCTAGTCATTGGGTAGGTTTGTATGAATAGAAAAACCACATTAAAAATTATAATTAAGATAATTTTTAATTAATAAAATTTATTAATTCAATTAATAATGTTAAACTTAATTTAATTGTTATTATTAAGAAATGATTAATAAAAAATTAATTTTATACTTTAAATATAATTTTCCTTTAAAAATGTTTTTTAGGTGTTTAATACACATTAATTAGAATTTTTATTTTAAAATTAAAGAAATTTTACTTTAAAAAATTTTCATTTTTTTATGTCAACATGTAAAAATTATCATATTGTAATTTTTTAAACCTTTTCTATATATTTTTGACTGAATCAATAAAAATACCGATTTTTACAATACTACCTTTTCTTTTCTTTAAGAAAATTAATTTAAATGTCACATTATTTTTTTTGTTTTTTTTATAAATCAAAATTAGACCCATTTCAGTAAACATATCACTATTAATTCAAAATGTATCGAATTTAAACTTGATTTAGTTATAAATTCATTTTTATGCATAAAACATATTTTTCTAGAAAATATATCCAAAGTGTTTTTCATATAATTATTAAGATGAATTTTATTTGTAATTCAATCACTAAAATATATAAAAATTTATGTCACATTTTTAACCAATTGTTTATAATTTCATAAATAGTTCAATTTCTTTTTTCAGTGATAATGAATAGTAACTATGGAAACTTTTTACCACCACAGTGACGGATAAAACAGGTTAATTGAGGTTAAAATTATGGGATATGTTACCAAAATCAACCCACCACTTTTCTTAATTTCATTATGTTATATTAATTTTACTATACATATCCTAAAATTAAAAATATAGAATTTTTGTGATGATTTCCTTTTATTATGATATCATTTTATGTTATGAAAAATTTCAAACATTCAAAATATTTGTTTTAAAATAATTATTATGATTTATGGTTATAAATGGAGGATATAAATGTTTATAAATTTTTATTTAATTGGAATAATATATATTTATGATATTTATTTTTTTATAATTTTTATATATTGAATAATTTCCAGGAACAGAATTGAAACACCGAAACAACGCTTGTGCAAGCACCAAAAAATAATATTTTATTTTCAAAAAAATAAAGGTAATATGTTTTGGATGATTAGTGGTCTCCCCTTGATTTCAAGGATAATAATAATTTATATTTGAATCATAAGGTGTTTATATTTGAATTCAATTTTTATCTTGATACCTTTAATGTCAAGATATGTGAATTGTCAAGATAATTACCAAAAATGATATAATTGATAAAAAATATTTTTGAATATTTAAATATTTATAAAAAATATACATTAACTCAATTTTAAGAAAATTTTTAGATTTCATGATTCATGGTTCATTTATGTTCTAGTTGAAATTTATAAAATTACTTTTGTGATTATTACTAATTGAAAACCTTCTTCTAATGTGTCACGACCTGCCTTCACCAAGATGAGGGAAGGGACAACGGATTGCCAAACCATTCCTTCTTCAAGTTGAGGGAGAGATAATGACCCCCGAGACCCGCCTTCAATAGGTCCCGGAGTGGCGACTAGCACTAAGGGTATAAAATCACACACAAAATGGAAGGCATTACCCTTTTCTTTTTATAGGAATGAGAGATAAGATAGAAACCCCAACAATACCAAAGATGAAAGTAAAGGTAAAGCCAAAAGTAACCCATTCCCATATGAATGTTCAATAGTAAATAATACAAGCCTTAAAAACTCCAAAGGTAAAGTACCAAGAAAAGGGAAACGACAACAGCAACTGCCCTGAGGTCCGAGCTAGTACGGCCCTGCATGATCCTCGAAGTCCTCCTGGAAACATGAAAGAAGTTTTATATACGTAGGGTGAGAATACAAGTACACTCAGTAGGGAAAACCAAAGAATCTCGTGCACAAGTGGGGAGGCATTCTAATGCCCTGTGAGAAAAGAGAACCAAAACACCTAGCAAGGAAAACTATCCACCCAAGCCTCACCAAGGCACGCTCCCCAAATAAAGCAATTCAAGTATTTATAGTAACAACACATCGATGTTTGGGTACCATGCACCATTTTACCACTGGTTATTGAAGACATCCTACGCATTGAACCAATCCCTCCATCCTCACCGTAGTCCCACTGCCACACCCGCCCACACACACCTGGGCCACAACCACACATCCCGCCCGCAAACACCTGGGCCACGACCACACATCCCGCCCGAAAACACCTGGGCCACAACCGCCATCCCACCCGTAGACACTTGGGCCACAAAAAACTCACATAACCATGCCCGCAAACACCTAGGACAGAACAACCACTGCCACGCCCGAAGACACCTGGGCCAGAAAGCTACCATCACGCCCGAAGACACCTAGGACTCATCCCAAAGATACTTGGGAAACAACCTGCCCGTAAACACCTAGGCCAACCACCACAACTACCCCGCCTGAAGATTCTTGGGATAATAATGGACTTCAGGCCATCACAGCCTGCCCAAATAGTCTTGGGCTATTTGGGAAAGGGAGCAGAAAAGGAGCTAATAACCAACCACTCATAAGAGTGTTGGGAAAAGCACCCTCCCCATGAAATGGGGTGTTCAACACTAAGTGCTAAACTGGTTGGGGTGCGAATAAGAAACACAAGAACTACAATCATATATATATATATATGAAAAGCACTCATCCCAACCTAGGGTTCCGTACCAACCCAAGAACGAACAACCTAGTCAATATTTCATAGAGGTGAAATATTCATAGCCGAGTCACAACTCATACCAGAACCAATCTCCCAATTAACCCCTTTATTGTTTTCATGTTCAAGAGAACCCATTTAATAAATTCTACACTACTGGGAAACTATCAGGCATAAGCACAAACCTAGGGGAAAAGTTACAGCCAACAACAATTTAAACATTCACACCCAGTTCTCTTGTAATTTCACATCAAAGTGAGATCCCTCCAAGTATTGGAACCAAATCTGGAATCAAGATACAAACCCACATCCCCAGAACCATGAACCAAAAAGGATTCACAACAGAAGAGGATTCCACCCCAATTTGTGATGCAAGAAGAGTCACAACCAACAATCGTGCCACAATAGAGGATCCCATCCTCACCCACATCCCCCCATAAGCAATCAAACAGAAATACACACCCACTACCAAACAAAGCAGGGAAACTTCCAAGTTCAGGCACATCATTTATCAGTTTCCTCTTTCTGTTGGTTAACCGGGGTGATCACACAAGGTTTCATGTTTACTAGGCATCCATTTAATCCACTGAGTTCACGTGATTAATCAATTTCCATATTACAACCATTTAACCATCACAGAAGACAATAGTTTATTAGTGCATAGAGAGAGACCACCAACAGTCAATTATTTTCAGTAAGCATACATCCAAAAAATTCACAACATAATAATCAATGAAGAGCAGGAAAATAGAACAACAGTATATCGATCACACCCCTCCCCTTTATTCCTTTAAAAGTCCATTTTTTATCTTCATTAACGATTGGATTCATCCATTCTCATAGAAACAAAAGCGCACCCACCCCGCATGATACACAGAAAGGAGAGATGAAAGAAAAATATCTACCTAAAAGGTTTTTTACGAAACCACGACGGTCGAAGAACGCTCAAGAAACCGGGTCGATTCTCCGCAAATCTTCTTTAGATATCCTCTCCTAACACAAACAAGACCAAATATCTTCATATTCGACATCCGCACGCTTAGATCTACCCATAACAGGCATAGATCTAAGAAACCGAGAGAGGAGGAGTAGATCTAAGAAAACAAGCAAGAATGATCACATACCTCAAGGAACCAGCTTCGATTCGCCAAAAAAAAAGCCTCCGGGTCACCTCCAAAATGCTCAGGAGAGGTTCTTCTACCTCCAAGGAAGGGTAATCCCGAGTTATGGATGCTTAGGTGCTTAAACGAACAATTTAGAGGCAAAAGAGTTCAGATCCACAAGTTTAGGATCTAACTTTAAGTGCTCACATGGTTAGTCCGCACGATTTAGCAAACCGTGCACTAACCGTGCGTTAGATTCTGCCTTGCAAAAAACTCCTCGATCGGTTAGTCCACACGGTTATCCAAACTGTGCTCTAACTATGTGTTAGCCACTGCCTCCAACACCAACCTTGCATGGTTTGGCCGCACGGTTTAGCCAAACCGTGCGCTAACTGTGTGAAAGCTATTGCCCTTTAGCTCTTCTTAAAAGTCCATCCAAACACACCCCCAAGGCACCTTGACCTCCCGACACACCTCCAGCACCACATTTCACAAAGGAATGGACCGGATAGGTCTGAGCCATTACATCAGATACCCCTCAAAACATTCTATTCCTCGAGAATAAAAAAACCCACCTAAAGAAAGGAGATGGGTCTGAACAACTCCCCCTTGAAAGATACCTCTCAGGTAAAACCTCCTTGTTACCAAGGAGCAACCCCTTCTCCATATATCTCCTGAACAATCACAAACATACCACTCCTCTCCCCTGTGTAACCATGCAAAACGAAAGACCAAACCGTCCGATCACGTGGGTGAGGGGTTTCCCTTCCTCCATGTTAAGATATTATCCGCTTTGGGCGGCACTGACTCTCCCACACGGGTTTCAGCGCATCCATTTTAATGCGTCTTAACTAGGGATCAGGTCCTCCCCTCCCCACATCTCAGGACACTTCACACACATCTAGAGAAAAGTAAAACCGCACATTCCATAATTTGAAAGGTAAAGCGTTCCATCAACCAAGTACGAACAAAAAAAAAATAAAACTTAAAGAAACTATGGGTACTGGGCGCGCATATACGTCTCTCACTCCCAGGTACTTTCCTCAAGCCCACCGTATCTCCACAACACATGAACCAAAGGAATGGTTTGTCCACAAATCACCTTCTCTTCATGACCTTCAATCATCACTGGTCGCTCCACGAACGTTGCATCATCCCCGATATCTAGCTCTACCCACTCGAGGACATGTGAATCGTCGTGAAGATACCGAAAGAGCTGAGACACATGGAAGACATCATGAACCCTTTGTAGCTGTGGTGGAAACAACAGCTGATAATCGGCCTCGCCGACCCGCTGTAGCACTTCGAATGGTCCGACAAACCTAGGGGAAAGCTTACTCCCTCTGCCGAACCTTCGCTACCCACGTTGAGGGGAGACCTTCAGGAATACTTAGTCCCCGACCTTTAACTCTAAGGGTCTCCTCATATTATCGGCATATGACTTCTGCCGGTCCTGAGCCGCCTTCATCCTCTCTCGTATAAGCTGAACCTTCTCTATTATGCTTTGCACCACCTCCGGGACAAGAACACCTACTTCTCCGACCTCTGTCCAGCATACGGGTGAGCGGCACGGCCTCCCGTACAAAGCTTCGAAAGGAACCATGCCAATGATAGAGTGATAGATGTTGTTTTAAGAGAACTCTATCAGAGGCAATTGTTGTACCCATGATCCTCCAAGGTCCAAAACACATGCTCGTAGCATATCTTCCAAAATCTGGATGGTGCGCTCTGTTTGCCCATCTGTCTGGGGGTGGAAAGCAGTTCTAAGGCATAGCTGGGTGCCAAAGGAATTTTAAAGACTCGGAAATTTCAAGGAATTTTTTTTCTTAATTTCTTTGGAATTTTATGAGTAGGCAGTTTCAGACGGAACCTGATTCCGAGGCCCGGTGTGCCCGGAATCAATTTCTAAAATTTAACTTGGGTACGTTCAGTAAACGAACGAGCGAGTTTTTCTATCTCTTGAACTGGTGCTCGGAATTAAAATCTGAGGGCACCGATGAGCTCGCAGTGCTGGTAATTGCTCAAGGGGACCTTTGCTATAGTTTCGTTTTGAGCAGGTTGAGGTTTAATATTTGGGGATTAGTTTGAATTAAATAAAATTTGTTGTGTACAATTTTTATTCAAAGAAGGTGGTTATTTTCAAAAAAGGGGGAGTTAGAGGTGGGTCCCACACCCACTTAACCTCCCATGGGAGAGTTTAGTGTGGTGGGGACCACATGATAACCTAACTCCTCCCCTCCCACATAACCCCCATGACCTCCCCATAACTCACCCCTTGTTTAATGCATGACAACTCCACTCTTTTATTGAGGTGGTTCCTCTCCACCTCCCAAGCTTAATGAAGACTACAAAGATAATTAATAACCTTATTAATTATATTTGTCTCACCTCTTTTTCTCATTTTGAATTGCTTGGAGATCTTTTAAAAGAAGGAAACTTAATGAATTATTGGTTGGATAATATTTTGGGAGAATTAGAGGAGAGTTCCCTTCATCCACGAAGAACAACTCCCTCCCTCGACGAAGAACGGTTCTCCATTCGTCGGATCTCCAACGAACGACGCTCGAGCTGGATCGAAGGCCTTTGAGGAAACGACGAATGCTAATGACCATCATCACCTTCACCTCTTACCTTACGACGACATCAACGAACCGATGTCCAATCCCTTTCGCGATATCATCAACGAACGACGAACGAATCGAGGTAGGGGCTATCTTCGTTCAAGTTTTATTTATCGATCTTCGTTGCTTAATGTTTGGACACTTGTTATCGTCATAACGGGGGGAGTTCGGACCACACAAACACGGCCTATACTCCTCCCATTTTCCTTTTGATCTTCGTTGATGATTATGGAGAAAGAGGCACAGTGCCGTTGCACCACGCGGGGATGAAGAGGACGGCGGCCGGAGCGGGCCACGACGGTGGTGCACCGCGCTGTCGTGCTGCGCCGGTGAGGCCGCGGCCAGAAGCGGGCCGCGACGGTGGTGCGCGGTGCCGTCGCGCTGTGCCAGAGATTCAAGGGGCCGCGGCCAGGGTGGGCCACGGCAGTGGGATGCGGCGCCGTCGTGCCACGTCGGTCGAACCAGAGTCGCGGCCTAAGGCTGCGACGGTCTTCAAAGGGGCGGCCGGCTGTGCCGGCCGCCAGCGCCACTTAGAGGCAGGACCTGAGGGGGTCCCGCGATTACACCAAGTCCGGCCATTACAGCCGACTGTTTCGAAAAACCGGGGGTGGGGGGGGGGGGTGGGGGTGGGGTGTAACCCCCCAACAGATCTTTAGGGCGGACCCCACAGGGTCCGCCGATTCGGAAACAAGGGGGCGACACCCCCCTTTTCGCCCCGCTCGGCTAGCGCCGAGCCGCGGCCGGCTTCCGAGCCAGGCCGCAGGCCGCACGGGCCGGGCCGGCCGCACCCAGCCAGGCCGGGCCGTGCCAACTGCGGGCTGGGTCGTGCCAGCCAGGCCGGGTCGACCTGGTTCGGGCCGACCCTGGGGGTATTGGGCCGGGTCAGACCGGGCCCGAACCCCCTATTTTCGGACCAGGTTCGTTCAAACGCCCATATCTTGGGGTACAGATCTCCGATCGACGCACCATCAGTTGTGTAGGGATCCTTGGATCGAGACGTTAGTTTCATTATATGACACTCAAGGTTTTAGTGAAGTTTGGATACGGCATGGTTGGTTCGAACCCAAAACCAACCGGGCCCTTGGAGCAGAAACACTTATAACTTGAGCTCCAGACGTCCGATTGATGTTCCGTCGACTTTGTTGGATTCCTCTTGATGATATGGATCTTTTGGCATACTTCACCTGAGGTTTGGATGCCATTGTGGTATGTTCAGGATGATTTTAACTAGAAACCAACCAGGCCCCTGGAACGGAAAAGCCGATAACTCTCAGACTAGACGTCCGTTTGACGAACCGTCAGCGACGTTGGTAATCTCATTGAGAAACAGTCCCTATGAGTATACCCTATGAGAGTTAGGTGTATAGTTGAGACCCCTGTGACGAGGCGGTTCTTTTTGATACTTCTTCATGGGAATTTGTGATACTTTGTATAAGGACCCAGCCTTAAACATTACTTAATCTTAAGATATTTCAATAATACACCTTGAGGATCTTTTCAGGTTTAGAGTTTTAGAGAATTAGATCATAAAACATGCATTACATTCCACATTTAAACAAAGTGGTTACACAAAAGATAGTATTCATTTTTTCCCACCAACGGAAACATATTTAAAATAAAACATGGATTCTTTCTTGACACTTCCTTGACACTATCATCATATCATGTACCTTTCCCTTGACCTGTGAAAAATATTTCAAAAACTTGGGATGAGCATAAAAAGGTCAGTAAGGGTTATAAAAAGTATGGAAAGAAAACATGAGTACATATATACATAATAATGAAATCATACTTTACCCATAAAACATATTCACTTTAACATACCTCATAAAATCATGAATAAATCATAGAAATCATAAGACATAAAGGTAACTTGAGGCATTCATAACATTCTTACGTAGGGAGTAACCCTCTTGGTTACGTTTGGAATACCCATCACAATATATTCCCTAAATCTCTTCGGAGAAACCTTAACGTTTCACTCCTTCGTGTTACCAAATTCATTAGAGGGCTATATCGGGCTCACCCGCCGTTAGTTTATCACAGAACCACCCGTCTTCATAATAATTCCCAAGAACCTCAACATAATCGTATCACATAAAACATGCATAAAGGAAACATAAAATTTCCACCATTTAATCACAAGATATCAATACAATACATTGATATAAAAACATCATGAAAACCATTTTCAATACCAAAATAAAAGAAAAGTAAAAAATGGTATTTATTTTTCTTTTAAAAAGAAGGTATGGCTTGTAGAGGAAGCCGAAACTCAAATAATGGTCACGACGGCGAAGAAGTTGTTGTCGCCGCATATGTACGACAAAAACATTCCCTTTTGTCATTTAGTAAATGCTTCGTATAAAAAAGATTCCTTTTGAATAAAAGTAAAAGTCAAAGGGGTTAATACACCGTATAAAATAAGGTTGTATATAAAACAAAATATGCCTCAATGAAAGGAGATTGAGACGAAGTCCCATACCTCAGGTCTGACTTGACTCGATTGTTCTTTAACCTCCTGAATAATAAACTTGAGTTAATTTATACTTTCTTAAGAACCTTTTTCAAGTTCATTATTCCTTTTATATCACTTATTACTATGTCATGAACACTATGTAATTATTTAAGTTGTTAACGGTCCTTTTAACGATCATTGGTACTTGAGTCAAAAATATGCTCTTTATAATTACAAGTTGTTCATGTATACATTATATCCAGAGTTATACTCATGATGTAGATATCATATATATCATATATATCCAGTATATACATGCATTTATAATATTACATAATGTTTAGAGGTAAGAAATGAAATGCACCGTTCATGGAGACGGTAAGCCGTACGTACGCATGAACGCTGCTTTCATTTCTATTTCATATTTTATGGAATGGAATAATAATGATATAATGGTATATTATAATCCCAGTATAATATAATATATAAAATCATTAATTAAATCCTTTATATGTCCCACATATGGCATTAACGAATCAAATGACTTTGATGGGGCGGTAGTCCGCACTTCCTTAAATGAAGATATCGCGTTTACCCATAATGGAAACCATAAAGGTATGCCCAAAATGAAAAATACAGAAGCTTAAGTAAAACATAAACATATTATATATAATATATAAATATAGTTACATCTTAATGGCCACCTTTGAAGGTGTTAAAATAATGTTGAACAATCATCGTTTCGGGAGGCAGAAATTTGCCATCCACAGAAACAGTATGTTCTTTAACCATTAGATGTAGGTGTGTGTAAGTGTAGCTCAAATACTTATTATAAAAACATCCTAGTATATGTAAGATACTGTATTTGTTACAAAATAAATGAATAAAAAGAGTTTAGGGGGTTGGAGAAGCAAAATAAAACAAAAAGAACCCAAGTGAAGACATTACCTTAAAATCGGGTAACTCCCTTTGGTTTGAGCTCAAAGGCTTCCTTGGGAAGACTTCTGCCTAAAGTGAGGATTCAAGAAGTAAGAGAGGGAATTGGAGAGACAAAATGGGAAGGTTTTGGCCGATCCAAAGGCTTTGGAAGTGTGGGTAAGGAGGTAGAGGTGGGGGCCTTTTATAAGAGGAGAGGAGGGGCATTCTTGGAAAGTAAAGAAATATTACTTTATTTTAAAATGAGTTTCGGATTAAAAAGGTCCCACATTGATATAATTCTAGGGTAAGGTGATAAGGGTTCGAAATACACCCATAAAATAGGTTTTGGACATGTTTAGGTCATAGATTTTACATTATCTTTTCATTTTATTTAAATCTTTTATTAATGAGGTAATCACTGCATCATCATGATGTCATAAATAATTTAATTTATTTAATGTCTAAAAATTATAAAAAAAAATATCATGATGTAGGAAATAGTTTTATCTTTATAATTAATATTTATAGTAAAAAATATGACTTGTATAACCCCATTTAAAAATTGTTTTAGTAAAACAACTCATGTTTGTGTCATTTTAATTTTAACATTAAATAAAAATATATTAATGTCATTTTCCTACCAAAGTGGCTCCATGGGGTCCCCAAGTTGACCCATGACTTATCTTGATCGGCCATGACACATCTAATAATGGTAGGACATGTTTCAAGCTCATATCATATTATTAAAACATTATTCTTATCTTAAATTACACTAATTACCTCTAATCGCGATTAAAAACTTAAAAGTTACTATTCACCAAAAAATTATTTTAATCTCATTGAACCACATTTTACTTCTTAATGACAACCATGTATGTCAGATTTTTGAAAATAAAATCACAGAAGTGGCAAAGTTTCATTTAAACGAAAAATCAGTTTCTTTAACTACCACTTAGTGGTTTCACTATTCATCAAAAACTGAAGTTTTTCAGAAAAATACCAAAACTTCACCCTAAGATATATTTGATATTATGAATTCAAAAATTATGTCTATTTTACAAAATTCAAATAATATAAGTTACATTAATTAATTTAATAATTAATTCCCGCTGTCATGACAAATAGCGTGTTTTTATGAAACAATAAGTATCAAAAGATTGACACCAGTTTAAGTCCAATTTCAAAGTGAAATTGATTCCAATGACCACCATTGGATTAAATGGTAAAAATATATTCTAATTTCACTTCAAAACCAATTAAAAAGATAATCTAATCATATAAATAAATTAGATTAAAAAGAGGTTTTGAATTAAAATACAACATTTTTCACTATTCATTAAAAAATGAACTTTATCAGAAAAATACCATAAATTCACACAAAGTAAATTTTGATGTCCCAATCATAAATAATAAGTTTATTTTGACAAACATAGCTTATAAAATTTTCAAAAGATATATTTTAAAATGGTTTTCCATCAAAAGGCAGTAAAACAATCTTTTTAAAAATATTAGTGTATTCCATGCTTAAGATTGGATTTATTCTCATTTTAAGACTCCAAAAAACTATCTAATTCACTAATAGACATAGATAAAAATATCTATTATTCATTACTTACTTGGGATGTTACATCCTTCCCCCCTTTAGAAAATTGCGTCCCCGCAATTTATTTACTTATCGAATAAATGAGGGTACTTATCCCTCATTGCATTTTCAGATTCCCATGTTGCCTCTTCCATCATTTGGTTTTTCCACAAAACCTTTACCTGATTAATCACCTTATTCTGTAACACTTGCTCCCTGTGGTCAAGAATCTGGACTGGTTGTTCCTCATAAGATAGGTTCTCTTCCAGCTGAACTACCTCTGGACTCAAAACATGAGATGGATCTAGCATGTACTTTCTCAGCATCGAAACATGAAAAACATTATGTACCTGAGATAAACTTGGAGGTAAAGCCACCCGGTATGCAACTGATCCAACTCTCTCCAGAATTTCATATGGTCCAATGAACCTTGGACTCAGCTTTCCTTTCTTACCAAATCGCATCACACTTTTCCATGGTGAGACTTTTAGAAAAACATGATCACCTACCTCAAAAGATAGATCCTTCCTCCTGTTGTCCGCATAACTCTTCTGCCTACTCTGAGCTGTTCTCATGTGTTTCTGTATCAGCTGAACTTTTTCTGCCAACTCTTCTACCAATTCTGGTCCCATCAGCTTTCTTTCACCCACTTCATCCCAAAAAGCTGGAGTTCGACACCGCTTCCCATATAACGCCTCAAATGGTGCCATTTGTATACTGGAATGAAAACTGTTATTATATGAAAATTCAACCAAGGAAAGATGTTAGTCCCAACTTCCCTGATAATCCATATAACAAGAACGTAGCATATCCTCCAATGTCTGAATTGTTCATTATGACTGTCCATCTGACTGAGGATGAAAAGCTGTACTAAAATTTAATTCAGTACCCAATGACTTCTGAAGGCCTTTCCAAAAGTTAGAAGTGAACCTGGGATCACGGTCAGATACAATGGAGAGGGGAACTCCATGTAACTTGACTATCTCTTTAAGATACAAATGGGAAAGTTGATCTAGGGAAAAAGTATCTCGTATAGCAAGAAAATGAGCAGATTTAGTCAAGCGATCAACAATAACCCAGATTGCATTATTACCTCGAGGGGTCTTCGACAATCCCACAACGAAGTCCATGGATATATTCTCCCATTTCCACTCTGGCACTGGTAAAGGCTGAAGCATCCCTTTCGATAACTGCCGCTCTGCTTTAACCTGTTGACATGTCAAACACTTCACAGTAAAATCAGCAATATCTCTTTTCATTCCATCCCACCAGTAATACTCCTGTAGATCTCTGTACATCTTAGTACTGCCAAGATGAACTGAAAACAGAGAACTATGAGCTTCACATAACAACTCTCTCTTTAACTGTGAATCACAAGGCACACACAATCTCTTCCCAAATCTCAAAACGCAATCATTATCAATGTTGAATTCAGGCAACTTACCTTTCTGAACCAGCTCTACCTTTTTCTGCAACTCACTGTCTTGCTTCTATGCTTGTTTGATTCCGTCTGATAGAGAAGATTTCACTGATACCTGAAACAAAACAGAATAACATCCTGCACCAACAACTTCTATGCCAAAGTTCATCAAATCAAAAACCAAAGGATCTCATTCCAAATGTAGCATGGTTAATGAAGCATTACTTTTTCGACTCAAAGCATCATCCACTTTATTTTCTTTTCACGGATGGTAATGAATTGTACAATCATAACCCTTGATTAATTCCATCCATCTCCTCTGTATCATGTTCAATTCTTTCTGAGTGAATATATACTTTAAACTTTTGTGATCAGTATATATTTCACACTTTACTCCATACAAATGATGCCTCCAAATTTTTAGAGCAAAAACAATAGCAGCTAATTCCAAATCATGTGTAGGGTAATTTACCTCATGAGTTTTCAACTGACGTGAAGCATATGCAATTACCTGATCATTCTGCATAAGGACACATCCAAGTCCCTTCAACGAAGCATCACTGTAGATAACAAACTCACCATTCCTGGAAGGAAGTGCCAAAACTGGAGCATTCACCAATCTTCTTTTCAACTCCTGAAAACAATCATCACATTTCTTTTTTCCAGATAAACTTAACACCCTTCTGAGTTAGCTTAGTCATTAGACTAGATAACCGTGAAAAATTTCTAACAAACCTTAGGTAATAGCCTGCCAAACCAAGGAATCTACGAATCTCCGTTACATTTGTGGGTCTTGGGCATTCTTCAACAACCTTTGTTTTTGTAGGATTAACATTTATCCCATCTTTAGAAACAATGTGACCAAGGAAAGATATTTGTTGCAACCAAAACTCACACTTTCTGAATTTCCCATACAATTTATTTTCTTTTAAGGTTTTCAAAATAACCCTTAAATGTCTTTCATGCTCCTATTTAGTTTTACAAAACACCAAAATATCATCATTAAAAACAACCAACATTTTTCACCTAATTCAACTGAGCCATCACTGCAACAAACTGTTTAGTTCTGATTCTGACCATCTTAGGATACTGATTTGAAAGGTCATTTCCCTCTGTATGCCTTCCCAGAAAAGCTGTTCTGTTTCCTCTATGAAAAACCATTCTTAACACAAAAATATATTAGGTGAAGCAACATGGTAATCTTTAAATGCTATATCATTTCAATCATACAATAAATTAATTTATATTTTAACAATTTTCTAACTCCTAAAGTTGTCTAAACCGACCTCTGATACCAACTATAAGGCCCCGGCCTTAAAAATTACTTAATCTTGAGATATTTCAAGAATACACCTTGAGGATCTTTTCAGGTTTAGAGTTTTAGAGAATTAGATCATAAAACATGCATTACATTCCACATTTAAACAAAGTGGTTACATAAAAGATAGTATTCATTTTTTCCCACCAAAGAAAACATATTTAAAATAAAACATGGATTATTTCTTGACACTTCCTTTACACTATCATCATATCATGTACCTTTCCCTTGACCTGTGAAAAACATTTCAAAAACTTGGGATGAGCATAAAAAGCTCAGTAAGGGTTATAAAAAGTATGGAAAGGAAACATGAGTACATATATACATAAGAATGAAATCATACTTTACCCATAAAACATATGCACTTTAACATACCTCATAAAATCATGAATAAATCATAGAAATCATAAGACATAAAGGTAACTTGAGGCATTCATAACATTCTTACGTAGGGAGTAACCCTCTTGGTTACGTTTGGAATACCCATCACAGTATATTACCTAAATCTCTTCGGAGAAACCTTAACGTTTCACTCCTTTGCGTTACCCAATGCATTGGAGAGCTATATCGGGCTCACCCACCCTTAGTTTATCACGGAACCACCCGTCTTCATAATAATTCCCAAGAACCTCAACATAATCGCATCACATAAAACATGTATAAAGGAAACATAAAATTTCCACCATTCAATCACAAGATATCAATACAACACATTGATATAAAAACATCATGAAAACCATTTTCAATACCAAAATAAAAGAAAAGTAAAACATGGTATTTATTTTTCTTTTAAAAAGAAGGTATGGCTTGTAGAGGAAGCCGAAACTCAAATAATGGTCACGGCGGCGGAGAAGTCATTGTCGCCGCATATGTACGACAAAAACATTACCTTTTGTCATTTAGTAAATGCTTCGTATAAAAAATATTCCTTTTGAATAAACTTAAAAGTCAAAGGGGTTTATACACCGTATAAAAGAAGGTTGTGTATAAAACAAAATATGCCTCAATGAAAGGAGATTGAGACGAAGTCCCATACCTCGGGTCCGACTTTACTCGATCGTTCTTTAACCTCCTAAATAATAAACTTTAGTTAATTTATACTTTCTTAAGAACCTTTTTCAAGTTCATTATTCCTTTTATATCACTTATTACTATGTCATGAACACTATGTAATTATTTAAGTTGTTAACGGTCGTTTTAACGATCATTGGTACTTGAGTCAAAAATATGCTCTTTATAATTACAAGTTGTTCATGTATCCATTATATCCAGAGTTATACTCATGATGTAGATATCATATATATCATATATATCCAGTATATACATGCATTTATAATATTACATACCGTTTAGAGGTAAGAAATGAAATGCACCGTTCATGGAGACGGTAAGCCGTACGTATGCATGAACGCTGCTTTCATTTCTATTTCGTATTTTATTGAATGGAACCATAATGATATAATGGTATATTATAATCCCAGTATAATATCATATATAAAATCATTAATTACATCCTTTATACATCCCACATATGGCATTAACGAATCGAATCACTTTGAGGGGGCGGTAGTCCGCACTTCCTTAAATGAAGATATCGCGTTTACCCATAATGGAAACCATAAAGGTATGCCCAAAATGAAAAATATAGAAGCTTAAGTAAAACATAAACATATTATATATAATATATAAATAGAGTTACATCTTAATGGCCACCTTTGAAGGTGTTAAAAGAATGTTGAACAATCATCGTTTCGGGAGGCAGAAATTCGCCATCCACGGAAACAGTATGTTCTTTAACCATTAGATGTAGGTGTGTGTAAGTGTAGATTGAATCCTTCTTATAACAACATCCTATTATATTTAATATACTGGTGTTGTTACAAAATAAATGAATAAAAATATTTTAGGGGGTTGGAGAAGCAAAATAAAACAAAAGAACACAAGTGAATACATTACCTTAAAATTGGGTAACTCCCTTTGATTTGAGCTCAATGGCTTTCTTGGGAAGACTTCTGCCCAAAGTGAGGCTTCAAGGAGTAATAGAGGGAAGTGGAGAGACAAAATGGGCAGGGGTTGGTCGATCCAAAGGCTTTGTAAGTGTGGGTAAGGAGGTAGAGTTGGGGGCCTTTTATAAGAGGAGAGAAGGGGCACTCTTGGAAAGTAAAGAAATGTTACTTTATTTTAAAATGAGTTTCGGATTAAAAAGGTCCAACATTGATATAATTAGAGGGTAAGGTGATAAGGGTTCGAAATCCACCCATACAATAGTTTTTTCCATATGTAGGTCATAGATTTTACATTATCTTTTAATTTTATTTAAATCCTTTATTAATTAGGTAATCGCTGCATCATCATGATGTCATAAATAATTTAATTTATTTAATCTCTAAAAATTATAAAACAAATATCATGATGTATTAAATCTTTTTGGCTTTCTAATGAATATTTATAGTCAAAAATATGACTTGTATAACTCCATTAAAAAATTGTTTTAGTAAAACAACTCATGTTTGTGTCATTTTAATTTTAACATTAAATAAAAAGATATTAATGTCATTTTCCTACCCAAGTGACTCCATGGGGTCCCCAAGTTGAACCATGGCTTTTCTTGGTCGGACATGACACATCCAATAAGGGTAGGACATGTTTCAAGCTCATCTCATATTATTAAAACATTATTCTTACCTTAAATTACACTAATTACCTTTAATCGCGATTAAAAACTTAAAAGTTACTATTCACCAAAAAATTATTTTAATCTTATTGAACCAAATTTTAATTCTTAATAAAAACCATGTATGTTGGATTTTTTAAAATCAAATCATAGAAGTGTAAAAGTTTCATTTAAACGAAAAATCAGTTTCTTTAACTACCACTTAGTGGTTTCACTATTCATCAAAAATTGAAGTTTTTCAGAAAAATACCAAAACTTCACCCTAAGCTATATTTGAAATTATGAATTCAAAAATGGTGTCTATTTTAAAAAATTCAAATCATATAAGTTACATTAATTAATTTAATAATTAATTCCCGCTGTCATGACAAATAGCATGTTTTTATGAAACAATAAGTATCAAAAGATTGACACCAGCTTAAGTCCAATTTGAAAGTGAAATTGATTCCAATGACCACCATTGGATTAAATGGTAAAAATATATTCTAATTTCACTTCAAAACCAATTCAAAAGATAACCTAATAATATAAATAAATTAGATTAAAAATTGGTTTTGAATTAAAATACAACATTTTCACCATTCATTAAAAAATGAACTTTATCGGAAAAATACCAAAAATTCACACAAAGTAAATTTTGATGTCCCAATCATAAATAATAAGTTTATTTTAAAAAATATAGCTTATAAAATTGTCAAAATATTGATTTAAAAATGGTTTTCCATCAAAAGGCAGTAAAACAATCTTTTTAAAAATATTAGTGTATTCCATGATTAAGATTGGATTTATTCTCATTTTAAGCCTCTAAAAAACTATCTAATTCACTAATAGACATAGATAAAAATATCTATTATTCATTACTTACTTGGGATGTTACACTTTGAGTATCGACCAGTAGCTCGTGGAGCGGATCCTTCGGAGACAAGCGTACGAAGTGCGGAGATCTAGTAGCTGTGGACCTGAAGACTGCTTGACCGATTCGACTTGGAGTGAGTCGACTAGCCCAGTGGACAGAGCGCCCGATATTTGGTTGCAGACCCATGGAGGACAGAGCGCCTAGTAGTTGGCAGCAGACCCGCGATACTCGACAGAAGGAGTACCTCTGTAGGCTATTAGGGGAACCACTACTGTGTTTGGGCGGCAGACCCCTGGTGGGGAGCACTACTGTGTTTGGGTGCGGACCCGCGGTACTCGACAGGAGGAGTACCTCAATAGTCTAAGGTTAGTGAGTAGTGCCTCGGAGTCGTGATGGAGCTACTGTACTCGACAGAGGAGGATTTCTCCAGCAGTTGTGGTTTTGATATCTTTAATGAAAATCCTGGTTTTAGCTGAGTCAATAACCTTTGTGTTTCCTCATGATTAATATGGGTCACTTGATAACTTAGGTATATGTATGGGAATATACCTAAGTAGTGGTTAACCATTGATTTCATAACCTTTGTTTTTCCTCATGATTGAGATGCATTACTTGATAACTTAGGTATACATATGGGCTTATACCTAAGTAAGGGTTATCTGATGAGATCCTTCTTTGTGGTAATACTTGTTGGATTTAGTGAGACCTTGAGGGTATCGGGGTCCCTACCGAGTATTGTTATACTCACCCCTACACGGGATATGCCCGCACCTCGTTGTGTTGGATGCAGATGACGGACAATGCTGATGGAGGCCGAGCGTTCAAGGACTGGATGGTACCCGGAGGTGGACCTCACAACGAGTCAGTATCCGGAGGTGGACTTCATGACGAGACGGTACACGGAGGAGGTTGACGGGCGAGAGCATTGAGGAGGCTATCTGTACCTACCCTTCAGGTTGGATCCGTGGTGGATGATCCAGGAGCTGTGCTATCTGTACCTATCCTTTAGGTTGGATCTGAGGTGGACGACCCAAGAGCTACTTCTATTTTTCCAACTATTTTACTTTCATTCTGTTGTAGCTGTAATTTTCTGTTGGGTTTGTATTTTGGCGCATTTACTTTTCATCACTTTATTTAGTACTTAGTGTATTACTTCCGCTTGTACTCTGTGGTGTTTGTTTACTTTTATAAAGGCAATGCCTTCCCAGTTATCGGGATTTACGCCTTTGGTGCTAGTCGCCATCCCCTGGGCTGTGGAAGGTGGGCTTGGGATAGTCATGGCACCAGCCCCGAAGACGGGTCGTGACAAATTGGTATCAGAGGAGTCGGTTCTACCACATAACTTAGGACTCTGATATTTAGTTTCTATGAAGCAATATTGTTAAGGGTACTAAGTGTGGTCTTCAGTTCAGGGAGTCCAATGTTAGTGCGGGCGGCTGACGTATCCATACACCATGACCCTGACTACTGATTTCCGACTCAGTGCATGGAGACACTGATTGCGTGTGTGTTTTCAAAAGTTTCTTTTAAATCAGCTCAAACCAGGTCAGCTCACCAGGTTTAGTCTTTTGACCGTGTCGCATCTGTTCTTTCAGGATGCCTCCACGCGGACAACCAGCTAGAGCCCTGATAGTTGTATGTACTGACAGGATGCTGAGCGACGAGGCCTCAGTACATGGCCCTCTTATAGATCAGACACGAACAGAGAGTGCATGCAGCTTGAGTGTGATGCACGAGTTCTAGCGTCAGAGGCCTCTGACGTTTCGAGGTGAGTCCGATTTTCAGATGGCTGGACATTGGATGGAGTTTGTAGCATGAGCTTTCCACATAGCTGAGACACCCGCAGACTTGATGGTGTACCTAGATGTTAGCATCTTCCAGGGATAAACTGAGAGGTGGTGTAGCCACATGTTCTAGTTTTGTGACAGAATTACCTTCACCTGGGGAGACTTCGAGAGCTTCTTCAGGGTGGAGTTTATACTAGCGACTCTACACTCTGAACATGCTCAGGAGCTGCTGCCCTTGCCGTAGGGTTTTTCGTCAGTAGCCGAGACATCTGTAGGCAGGAGACGGATGATGCAGAGGTCCATGAGGACCAGGCCAACAGGTGGGAGACTCAGGATTTAGGTTCGGTTGTGCGAGGGAAATGAAACAGAGCCAGCCATATGAGGAGTAGAAAGTGCTATTCATGCGACAAGCAGGGTCACATGGCACGTGACTGTCCGAATCCCCGCACAGTTGATCCACAGGCGTTGGAGGAGCCACGAAGATAGAAGCAGCGGCGAAATCTTGAGCAGCAGCCGAGCGGTGGACAAGGAAGTGGAGCTCCAGAAGCAGGTGAATAGGAGTGGGACTAGTTCCAGGCTTGGGGCCTTGGTTATTGGTGCTTCTAGCTTCCTTTTTGTTGTTATTGTGGTTGTATGTGTCTTTGTACTTTGAGATGTAGTAATAAAAGACACCTTTCTTTTTGACTTTTACTTTCCTATCATCTCTATATGGTTGTTAATAAGAGGTTATGGTTTAAAACCCTTGACTTGACCCTCACTTTCGAGATACCTACTGGAGGAGACCCAGTGAACACACACTGCTGCCCACAATGTGACTCGACCCTTGGAGGCAAGAGTAATAGTTGGATCTCTTGGTAGTAGCGTCGAGGCCTTACAACATCATCCATGGCATGAAATAGTACCATTCATGCCAGGATTGACTGTATTAGGCAAAGAACGTGGTTTATCCAGGGGATGAGACCAGATTTCTCTTTTCGGCAGAGGAGAAATCCCAGCAGCTCTTTGGAGGAACGTAGACAAAGAAGGGTGGAGATGGGTTCTTACAATTGTCTAGTCTCACCCATTATTTGTTGAGTGAATGGTTTACGGTTCTCTCCAAGTCAATAGTCTCAAGTGTATATTATCTCAGAAGGACATGAACCTGGGACATCGATGATAACTTGAATTCCTCCAGGACTATGACTTTGAGATAGTTTATACACCTAGAGAGGGGGAACGTTGTAGAAGATTCTCTTAGTAGGAGATCGGGCATTCAGCTGTTAGGAGTGGCGAGACAGCAGCCGGACGTGTTTCAGATATCCTTTGTGGATATTAATAGTGTCAGCTCGTGTAGAACCATAGATGGTTCAGGTTACGATGGAAAAGGTGTAGATCATCCAAGAGAGGATGTAGATTTCACGGAGCAGACAGAAGTCCTATGCTGATTAGAGACAAGACCACTGGAGTTTAAGGGTGATTACCACGTCTTCATACGGGTCTCACCTTGATGGGGTCTACGGAAATGTGGCTGAGGCGGCAAATAATCTCCAAGGTTCAACGAATCTTCCAGGTTCCCAGCAGAGTAGGCAAGGTGGATTACCTCCTAGCATTTCCACCTCAGATGCACCGGGTGCATGACGTCATCCACATGTCTCAGCTGAGGAGATGTGTGCACAACTTATCCGTCATCATTGACCACGGAGAGTTGGACATCGATGATGGGGCGACTTCCATGGGGTTCCAGTAGAAGTTGGGGATCGACATTAGCGGGTCCTACGGGGACGATCGATTCCTCTTGTGAGCTTTCATTGGCAGCACGGGAACCTCCAGGAGAGCACATGGGAGCAGGAGGCTCCGAAGCGTGCTCAGTACCTCCTTTAGTTTCCCTAGTTTGTGTTGTAGCTTTACGGGGATGTAAAGCTCTAAGGTGGGAGTAATGTAAAGACCTGGAAATTTCAAGGAATTTTTTTTCTTATTTTTTTTGGAATTTTACGATTGCGTAGTTTCAGATGACACCTAATTCCGAGGCCCGGTGTGCCCAAAATCAATTTCTGAAATTTAGCTCGGGTACGTTCAGTAAACGAACAAGCGGGGTTTTTATCTCTTGAACCGGTGCTCGAAATTGAAATCCGAGGGCACCGATGAACTCGTAGCGCCGATAATTTCTTAAGGGGACCTTTGTTGTAGTTTCGTTTTGAGCGGGTTGAGGTTTAATATTTGGGGATTAGTTTGAATTAAATAAAATTTGTTGTGTACAAATTTTATTCAAGGAAGGTGGTTATTTTCAACAAAGGGGGAGTTAGAGGTGGGGCCCACACCCACCTAACCTTCCATGGGAGAGTTTAGTGTGGTGGGGCCCACATGATACCCTAACTCCTCACCTCCCCCATAACCCCCTTGACCTCCCCATAACTCACCCCTTGTTTAATGCATGACAACTCCACTCTTTTATTGAGGTGGAGCCTCTCCACCTACCAAGCTTAATGAAGCCTACAAAGATAATTCATAACCTTATTAATTATATTTGTCTCACATATTTATCTCCTTTATAATTTCTTGGAGATATTTTAAAATAAGGAAACTTAATGAATTATTGGTTGGCTAATATTTTGGGAGAATTAGAGGAGAGTTCCCTTCATCCATAAAGAATGAATCCCTCCCTCGACGAAGAACAGTTCTCCATCCACCGGATCTCCAACGAACAACGCTCGAGCTAGATCGAAGGCCTCTGGGGAAATGATGAATTCCAACGACCATCGTCACCTTCACCTCTCACCTTGAGACTATGTCAACGAACCGACATCCAATCCCTTTCGTGATATCATCAACGAACGACGAACGACTCAAGGTAGGGGTTATCTTCGTTCAAGTTTTATTTATCGATCTTCGTTGCTTAAAGTTTGGCCGCTTGTTATCTTCATAACGGGGGGAGTTCGGAATGCACAAACATGACCGATCCTCCTCCCCTTTTCCTTTTGATCTTTGTTGATGATTGTGGCGAAGGCGGCACGTTGTTGTTGCACCGCGCAGGGACGAAGAGGACCGCAGCCGGAGCGGGCCGCGGTGGTGGTGCGCGGCGCCGTCGTGCTGTGCCGGTGAGGCCGAAGGAGGCCGCGACCAGGAGCGGGCTGCGGCGGAGGGGAGCGGTGCCGGAGCGCTGCGCCAGATCTTCAAGGGCCCACGGCTTGGGCGGGCCACGGTGGTGGGGTGCGGCGCCGTCGCGCCGTGCCGGTCGAGCCAGAGCCGCGCCGATCTTCAAAGGGGAAGCCGGTTGTGCCGGCCACGACGCCACATGGAGGCGGGACCCGGGGGGGTCCCGAGGTTACACCAAGGCCGACCATTATGACCGGCCGTTTCAGAAAACCGGGGGAGGGGGGGGGGTGTAACCCCCCCAACAGATCATTAGGGGGACCCCACAGGGTCCGCCGATTCAGAAACAAGGGGGCGTTCCCCCCTTTGCGCCCCGATCAGCCAGCGCTGAGCCGCGGCCGGCTTCCGAGCCGGGCCGCAGGCCGCACGGGCTGGGCCGGGCCGCACCAGCTGGGCTGGGCCACTCACAACTAGGCCGGACTCGGACCTGGGTCGGGTCGACCTAGTTTGGGCCGACCCAGGGGGTATTGGGCCGGGTCGGACTGGGCCCAAACCCCCTATTTTCAGACCAGGTTCGTTCAAACGCCCATATCTTGGGCTACAGACCTCCGATCGATACACCTTCAGTTTTGTAGGGATCCTTGGATAGAGACAGTTGCTTCGGTATATTAAACTCAAGGTTTCAGTGAATTTTGGATATGGAACGGTTGGTTCGAACCCGAAACCAACTGGGCCCTTGGAGCAGAAACGCTTATAACTTGAGCTCTGGACGTCCGATTGACGTGCATTAGAATTTGTTGGATTCCTCTTGATGAGAAATATATTTTGGCATACTTCACCTGAGGTTTAGACACTATTGGAGTATGGTCGGGATGGTTTTATCTAGAAACCAACGGGGCCCCTGGAACGGAAAAGCCGATAACTCTCTGACCGGACGTCCGTTTGATGAACCGTCAACGGAATTGGTAATCTCGTTGAGAAACGGTCCCTATGAGTATACCCTATGAGAGTTAGGGGTATATTTAAAATATGATCGGGTTGGTTCATACACAAAACCAACCGGGCCCCCGAGACGAAAAGGCTAATAACTCACAGACGGGGTGTCCGATTGACGCACCGTCTATTGCGTTCAGACCCCTGTGACGAGGCGGTTCTTTGTGATACTTATTCGTGGGAATTTGTGATATTTGG